>CM059996.1:45169094-46431465 GCA_030463065.1 Aphidoletes aphidimyza
GCCACGAACAAATCGTCCACTGAAACGAACGTAGGCCTGGCTGTCCGTTCACAAGCTGAAATTGAAGGTTCTAAAGCTACTGAATCGTCCGCCCGCCCGCGCGCTGGTTCACCAAAAGATGATGAATTGCCTGAATCACAAAAGGCCACGAACAAATTGTCCACTAAAACGAACGTAGGCCTGGCTGTCCGTTCACAAGCTGAAATTGAAGGTTCTAAAGCTACTGAATCGTCCGCCCGCCCGCGCGCTGGTTCACCAAATGATGATGAATTGCCTGAATCACAAAAGGCCACGAAGAAATCGTCCACTGAAACGAACGAAGGCCTGGCTGTCCGTTCACAAGCTGAAATTGAAGGTTCTGAAGCTCCTGAACCGTCCGTATGCCCGCCCGCTGGTTCACCAAAAGATGATGAATTGCCTGAATCACAAAAGGCCACGAACAAATTGTTCACTAAAACGAACGAAGGCCTGGCTGTCCGTTCACAAGCTGAAATTGAAGGTTCTAAAGCTACTGAATCGTCCGCCCGCCCGCGCGCTGGTTCACCAAATGATGATGAATTGTATAAGCCAGTGAAAAAAAAAAAGAAAACTTCAAAGGAAGGAAAGACAGTGAAGAAAAAAAAGAAAACTTCAAAGGAAGGAAAGACAACAAAATCCGAAAAACCACGTAAAAGTGCACCAAAAAACGATGCCACCGGTCTGTCTGACAATTTTATTGATGATCTGCCAGGAAATATAGCCATGAATGCATCTATTGAGCCCGCCCGCCCGCGCGATGGTTCACCAAATGATGATGAATTGCCTGAATCACAAATGGCCACGAACAAATCGTCCACTGAAACGAACGTAGGCCTGGCTGTCCGTTCCCAAGCTGAAATTGAAGGTTCTGAAACTCCTGAACCGTCCGTATGCCCGCCCGCTGGTTCACCAAAAGATGATGAATTGCCTGAATCACAAAAGGCCACGAACAAATTGTCCACTAAAACGAACGAAGGCCTGGCTGTCCGTTCACAAGCTGAAATTGAAGGTTCTGAAGCTCCTGAACCGTCCGTATGCCCGCCCGCTGGTTCACCAAAAGATGATGAATTTCCTGAATTGCCTGAATCACAAAAGGCCACGAACCAATTGTCCACTAAAACGAACGAAGGCCTGGCTGTCCGTTCACAAGCTGAAATTGAAGGTTCTAAAGCTACTGAATCGTCCGCCCGCCCGCGCGCTGGTTCACCAAATGATGATGAATTGCCTAAGCCAGTGAAGAAAAAAAAGAAAACTTCAAAGGAAGGAAAGACAACAAAATCCGAAAAACCACGTAAAAGTGCACCAAAAAACGATGCCACCGGTCTGCCTGACAATTTTATTGATGATCTGCCAGGAAATATAGCCATGAATGCATCTATTGAGCCCGCCCGCCCGCGCGATGGTTCACCAAATGACGATGAATTGCCTGAATCACAAATGGCCACGAACAAATCGTCCACTGAAACGAACGTAGGCCTGGCTGTCCGTTCACAAGCTGAAATTGAAGGTTCTAAAGCTACTGAATCGTCCGCCCGCCCGCGCGCTGGTTCACCAAAAGATGATGAATTGCCTGAATCACAAAAGGCCACGAACAAATTGTCCACTAAAACGAACGAAGGCCTGGCTGTCCGTTCACAAGCTGAAATTGAAGGTTCTAAAGCTACTGAATCGTCCGCCCGCCCGCGCGCTGGTTCACCGAATGATGATGAATTGCCTGAATCACAAAAGGCCACGAAGAAATCGTCCACTGAAACGAACGAAGGCCTGGCTGTCCGTTCACAAGCTGAAATTGAAGGATTCTGAAGCTCCATGAACCGATCCGTATCCGCCCGCCCGCTGGTTCACCAAATGATGATGAATTGCCTGAATCACAAAAGGCCACGAACAAATCGTCCACTGAAACGAACGTAGGCCTGGCTGTCCGTTCACAAGCTGAAATTGAAGGTTCTAAAGCTACTGAATCGTCCGCCCGCCCGCGCGCTGGTTCACCGAATGATGATGAATTGCCTGAATCACAAAAGGCCACGAAGAAATCGTCCACTGAAACGACCGCAAGCCCGGCCGCCCTTTCGGTAGATGTGTTGCCTGGCCCCAGTAAAATCTCTAAAAGACGTTTAGCTGTAGAATCAAGAAAAAAGCGGAATTGTTCAGTTGTACTCAAAAATGAATCCAACATATCCTCCACTAAGATTTTGCCACGACTTCGCAGTCAAATGAAAAAATAAAATTGAAAAATTTATGTTTATCTTTTAAAAAACCAATAAATGACAATAAATTTATTTTTCTTCCGCTCAAGCAAACCTTATATAATTTTTGATTTATAGTTAATATTTCATCTTTCTTAAGAATCTTTCAAAACTGCTATTCATAATCCGCCCGACCGCCCGCCCGCCCGCCCGCCCGGGCGCTCAAGCAAACCTTATATAATGTTTGATTTACTGTTAATAATGAATATTTTCCGCCCGCTGTCCGCCCGCTGTCCGCCCGCTGTCCGCCCGCTGTCCGCCCGCAACATGTCTGGTGTCCGCCCGCTGCCCGCCCGCTGTCCGCCCGCAACATGTCTGGTGTCCGCCCGCTGCCCGCCCGCTGCATGTCAGATGTCCGCCCGCTGTCCGCCCGCCAACGAAAATTGATTTTGCCCGCTGGCCCGCCGGGAAAAGTCACTGAGCCATATCAATCATTTTGTATTGAGATTTTTTTTAGTATTTTGTGAAATTTCAGTCAAGGAGTTAATGTTCTTTTTCCAAGACGCACGATTACAATCATTACACAATCTTCTCCATACGTTTGTAATTGTATTGTATGACATTTTTTTGCGGTAGTTCTCATGTTATGAAGTGAAAAATTGATTTTTGTTCGATTTTTGTGTGGTTTTTTAGCTTTTGAACTCAAAATCGTGAAAAGTAGACATTTTAGAGCATTGACATCTGAAGAACTATTGTCTCCTTTGAGTCAGAGTATACTATAATCACAATTAAATTATATTTTTGGCGTTATTTATCATGTTTTCGGATTAAAAACGGCATTTTTGGTCAATTTTAAGGTGTTTTTTCACTTCAAACCGAAATATCTCGAAAAAAACGAATTTTCCCAGATATAACGCATATGCACCATGTTTCACACATATTTACGCTAGAATCGTGGAAATTATGAAAAAAATCGTTGGGAGTTTTTTCGAGAAAATTTCAAATTTGTGTCGGACCGATATGCAACTTTTCAGTTTTTGGCTGAAAACTTCTCAATTAGGATATTTTTTTCAAATTGTTTGAATGCAGTTTGAAAGTTGACCTCAATACCTTTCAAATGATACCCATGCCGTTTCTGTACATTTAGTGATTTGGGCACAGTGGCAGTTGGGAGGGGGGGGGGGGTAGTTTTTCAAGTTTAAAGACCTCCCCTGGTCATAGGGGTAACCAGATCGAAAAGTTGTAGAACAAAAAATTCTTAGTTTTTCAATCCCAATATCTCCAGCGAATATCGTTGAAATATCTCACAGGTACAAAGTGACAAACAAACGCCCCTTTTCATGATTTTAGGGGGGGTGGGGGTAAAATTTTGATAATAACATAACTTTTGATCGGGTCAACCGATTTTGATGATATGGGTATCGTTTGATTTGTATTCAGAATTAGAATCGAAATAAAGCGTATTACAAAAGATTAAGATAATTTTGTAATAAAAATGAAATTTTGGTCAATTTTTCAAACCTCCATATCAGGGGTCATGGGAGGTCAAATTTCAAGTTTTTATACATTTTTCGCCTCTACTTTTTGAGACCTTTCCAATGATACTCAGTTCATTCTGATCGGTAATATGGTTTAAAAGTTCGAAATTGCGTGTATATATAGGCTTGTGACATTGCACTAATATGCATGCATAGTAGTTGCTTGCGTCACTCGCGTGGACTACCGTCCACAGTGATAATATAAAAAATATAATATAATAATTTTCACGGTTATTCGAGATTTAAAAACGTGAAGAAGTTGAAGAAGACTTTTTCAAGGATGTTTTATTTGCACCTCTAACAACACCTGAAGAAGTAATTTAGGAGATATTCTGGGGCCATCATCAACAGGTTATCTGCATACATAGTTTACATAGACAATAGTCTCGGTCAATTACAGAAAACAATATTCTGCACATTAAAGTTGGACTAAATATTCAATATTTTGTTTGAGAATTCACAAAAAATGACAAATATCCTCTTTTGCACATGCACAATAACAATACAATAATAAGCAGTTGTAAAACCATTTTAAAAACCTTCTGCTTTGTAAGTTCGCTGTAGCTGAACTGACTATCAACTTTACATTTGCAATACGTCGAACGAACATACATTTATGACTAGAATTTGATGGTGAAGCAATTGTTTGAAATGTTTCTTCGGAAATTCTCACATTATATTTCGAACTCTAATCCGGGCTTAAATACATATACATACAAAGAAAAAGAAACACGAAGAAGCAGCAAGCAAAGACACGAATACCGAAGCTGACCTGAGTACATTTTGATTGAATGGATTTCAGTTCGTTCACATCTTCCGTTCAATGCAGTTGCAAACTCAGATAAAGTTGAATCACTTTTTGTCAGTTTTTTCTAATTTCTAATTTCTAATTTCACAACAAATCAATTTCCATACAAAAGATTCATGTATTTATTTTAGTTTATTTTCATTGATTTGTGAGCAAAGTGTTTTCGCTATTTAATTAAGATAAACAATATCGATGGCCGATCCAGAACAAAGAACAAGTGAAGAGCAAACCAAGCCAACTGAAAGCACAAGTCATGTGGATGAGAATAGTCCGCCACCACAAGACTCACCAAAGCACATCTTAAATATTCTAAACGACGATTGCATCGAATCCATTTTGTATCGCATAAAAAATGTTGAAGACTTCTTGAGTGCGGCTGAGGTTTGCACACGCTTTCAGCGTATCGCAAAAGGATGTTATCGAACAAAATACGAGGACATCACTGATGTAATTGCGATGATGAAGAATTCTGATGACATAGATGAAATAATAACCATTCATTCCAAATTGAAAAAACTACAAGTGATTAGCTGGTTACTTGAAATCATCGATTGGGTGTTAAAAGAGAGTCCGGCATTGCTCGAATTTCATTGCAGAACGCTGAAAAGTCTAACAAACAACATATTAACGCAATTCCTGTGCTTAAACCAACAACTGCAGCGCTTGATGGTGTCATTTTGCGAAAATGTAACTCCACCGATTCTGATTGATATTGCAAATCATGCACCAAACCTCGAAACATTGATGATCAGATTTTGTGGTTCTGTTGATCATACGGCAGTTAATAATGGAATTTTGGAACTGTACAAACTGCGAAAGTTAAGAACTTTATTGATTGTATGTTTTGTGCGAATACCGATATCAAAACTAATCGATTTATTTGTGGAAAATAATGTGCCAATCGAATATTTGAAAATTTATGATGACGATCGAGATATGGTTCCAAACGGATCGGTTAGAAAAATTCCGAATGTCACGAAGTTGAAATTGCTTAAATACTTTTGTACACTTCATATCCCTTCGATTGAGGTTATAATTGCTCCATTCAGCGGAAACATAACGTTATGGGGAATAAAAAAAGGCTTTAGAATATGGCAAAAATTTGAAAACGTTGGCAGTTCATACGTTCAACTTGAACATTGATATGTACGGTTATAATTCAATATTGGCTCTAGCTAAAGATCGTGTCAAGGTTGATATTGATATAAACGGTGGCACAATGGATATTCCAAAAGATATTTTGGATAAAAATCGAAAATGGTTAGAAATGAATTCATTTGACATTGACGATAATCCGAGGACTATGTTTTTCTACTAGATCGTCAACTCTAATTATCTGTTAGATTTTATTCATTTGTCATCTCAATAATAATTGATTATTACCTTTTCTGCTTATCAAACAACAGAAAATACGAATGATATGAAACATTCAAAATTTTAATTTTAGATATTTTTCTCTTATTTTCCCTTCGAGAGAACAGTTTCACTTTTGTGTAAGGACTGTTTCTTTAAAACCAAGAATATAATAAAGAAAGGTTTTTTTTTTAAATACTCAGTATATTTATTCCATTTTTGAGTTTGTATTTTTAGTATCTTAGTACACTTGAAAACAATCCTTGACTTTATTCGACATTCTTCGACCACAAAAGAAGAATTAAAGGCCAGACGAAATGAGCCAGCCGTTTTTTTATTCTGATTTTATGCTAACATACATCAAGTGCACTTTGAACTAAATATTCGATTTGATTTAAAGCCAAAAACTGAACGTACGCTGGTTTCAAGAAGAAGAAAAAAAAACAGTGTCCGTGGGTGATAATAGTGTATAATTGTACAATCACATCGATTGACATCCAATTGTGTGCGCTCAAACAAACACAAATCGCACATTCGTCACATTTTCATGATGTTGTGCATCGAACAGAAAACAGTGGTTTTGCCTGAATCTAAAAGCGTTTCAACAAAAACGAGGCTATCATCATATTGCAAATATATGTTTAAAAAATAGTTTATTTGACTGAAATCGAGCGCGCGATTTGTTTTTCATTTTCTGTGGCAAAAAAACAAAAGTGTACGCAAAACGTCTGTTGGCCGCAACTGATTTTTTTTTCGTCTATTTGTTTGTCCATAATTTTTTTTTTTCATTTCATCGATGTGTCGATGTTGACCGTCAAAGTGGTCAAAGAGTTTGCTCATTTTGATTATTGTTGTTGTTATTCGTTATTTGTTCTTGTTTTCACCACACAACAACAACAATTTTTTTTCCACGGAACAAATTCAAGTGACCAATTCCAGTGAGTGCATGTGGAGTTATGAATGTTAAACAACAAGGAATAAATACATTTTCAAAACAATACTTATAAAAAGAAAAATAAACCATCAAATGCGAGAAATGAACGAAAAAGAAGAAGAATCAACAAAAATCAAATAACAACGAAAAAAAAGATCGAAAGAGAAAAAAAAAACATTCATATGTGTATTATGTTCGAAGTCAACACTATTATCTCATGATAACCATTACAATTTCTACTTAAGACTATAAGCAATAGCCAAAACAGTCTTATAATAATAGCAATCATTTTTAAATCAAATCCGAAACTTTTGTCTCTTTGTCACTATATCTGCTAGTTTGAGTAGGAATGTATATGTACAGTGTATAGTGTAATAGTGTAGCTTGACCAGCATTACAATACTTCTGAAGACACTTAGGGAATATCTCCAAATGACTAGGTTTGAATAAAGTGTAAAAGGATAATTTTGCTTACACTCAGATGCTGATATTTAACAGTTTCATCCTAGTTGGGCCTAAACCATATATAATTTTACAAGCTAGAGCTTGTATTTAAAAAAAATTCTCTACTTTTAGGTTTTGTTCAATCTGTTAGCAAAAATTTCATAAAGTTGTACTATCTTTTTTTTATCTGTATCTGTATGATCGATCCGGAATTTTTATCGTTGACTTGATTAATTGGTTATTATTTCACTATAAAAACTCATTTGATATTTTCATGAGATTCAATTGGTATTTTTTTCTCACTAATTTTATCACTAGCAATGGCCGAAGCAGAAAAGACCTGCATCGAATGCGGCCAAAGATTGAAAAGTGGTCGTATTTTTTATACGAATTGCGGCCATTTTTTTCATGTCTCCTGTGCAGAACGATGCTTCGGAAACGGAACTCTTCGAGAGCAAGCCGAGGACCAGCAAAACGGGACTATGAACCACCTAATCAAATGTCCAATATGCCACAAAGAACAAATCAAAGTTTTGCACAGGATGTTTGAATGAAATGGAAAAGGTACTTATTAATATTGCAGCATTATCAGATACTTTGTATCAGATATTTTATGATGTATGCGAGTGTAGAGAAATGAGCCAAACTTATCAATTTGGCAAAGTTCGCTGCAATTTAGGGAGTAAAGATTGTGAATGTGGCGCATTTTTGTTGTTGTCAATTAAACTCCTGTTATTTGACATACTGACTACATACATAAATAATTTGATAAATTTATTTATGATTTGTTATTTTTCTCCTGTTATCTTACAGGTTCACGTGGTAGTCATCTGCACCGTGTCATCTCTGGATGCATAAAACCATTTAAAATAAAAATGAATGATGTGTACAACCATTGTAAAAATAATCTAAACTAGCAATAAGTTGAATGAAATTGAATATTTCAAGTCAATAATGGCCAACATCATTGTAAATAAACGCTCATTCTGAATAAACATGCATTCCAACATTTAAAACAAAATTAAAAAACCCACAAGGTGATCAAATTTCTCTTATCTATTTTGTTTCGGCTGTAAATCGAAAAATACACAACAAATTTGAGTGCATTTGGTTTTATTAGCTAATACTTGTCTATAAGATTTGATTACTTCCGATTTTCAACGTACAGCTCAACGATATTAGAACGCTCGATTTCAACATGATACAAATTCTCCTGATGAGTAGTAAATAAAACGTCAAACAACTTATCGCTGGCATAAAAACTGTTAAAGTTATAGCCGGTTTACAATGGAAAAGAGAATTTTGATCACCATGTATTATTATTTTTGTAGAAAAAATTTGCTATAACAATTTTGCAATCATATTGAACCTTTACAAGGTTGTTGCTAGCCTACGAGAAACGAATATCAAAACAGAATTATTTGTAGAGTCGAGCATTGAAGAATGTTTGAGTGAGACACTTAATGAGCGAATGAATACCTTCCGTTTGTCACTCGGAGAAACAATTGTTGGAATTGGTTGTTGAACAATTGGACACTTCCGATCTTGGTTAGCGAAAAAGTGAATTGATGCTTAATGATCTAGAGCCTTTCTTTCAATTCTTGGCTCCAGTTGACACCAGAAATTTGAATTTTTCAATAAAAGCGAAAAAAAATTGATAGCTTTAGCACCAAATTACATTAATGCTTTGCTGCTGATGAAAGGTAATCAAAATACCGAAGGGTAAGTGTCAAACCCGTATTAACATTAACTCTTATGGGTCCGATGCAACTATTGAATAAGATATCGCCGTCTCTTTCCTTTACGACACTGAAACAAACTTTCTGAAGCTTTTATACCATGGATAGTGTTGGCTGCGAACATGTTCGCGAACATTGTGTTCGTAATGCGAAGAAGTAAGAAGAAATTATTTCCCCCAATCAACGAGCTAGAGCTCGTCACACATCACCATTTTTGAAAAAAAGTTTCATTCGAGCTACAGAAACATGAAATATAATGATTTCTTCGATGGCGTTGCCTTGGATTGATGCGTTTAAATTCAAGCTTCTTACCTTAATCGATCTATAAATCTTATAAAATGGTTCGACTGCTAAAAAATAATAAAAATGTATTAATTAAGAAAAGCCACAAGTATTATTAATTTTTGTAATTTTTACAAAGAGTTTTATTTGTATTTTTGTTTGTTTATTTCGACGCTCTCTTTTGTAGTATCGTATTTTCAATTGTTAATTTGAATTTTAAATTTCTCATATTTTCAAACGTCTATTCTGTTTTGAAATCATTACATAATATATTCATAATTATGTAGTTATAATAGGTTTTTTGTTTTATTTAAATTTAATCATGCTGTGTGGATGTATGTGTGTGTGTGTTTGTTTGTTTATTTTTTTTCTACGCATTTCTCTGAACTTCTCAATGTTTTGTATTTTAAATGTTTTATTTGTTTGTTTGTTGTTTTTTTTTTCAATAAATTCTAGAGTACTTTTTACACATTAAATTTTATAGTTATTTCATTTTCACTTGTTTGTTTCAAAACTTATTTTCTACTACAATATAACACTACATCGAAGAGAAACGAAGAGAAGTTGTGTGTTTGTGTTGTTGTTTTTTTTTCTTGTTACCTTTGTTTTTTCTTCATATTTTTAAATCAATATTTTTGTTTTTTTCCTTTTCTTTGATAGATAGTCTTCGTAGCTCAGCATTTCCAATACGAAACGGAAATGATGGGGTGGTGAAACAAAAAATCGCCACTTTTATCGATGAAATATAGAATTGGTTTTGCATGAAAACACACCATGAAAACGTTCGTAGTTAAATTATAAAAAAAAGAAAAATGAATGTAAATTTGTAGTATGTTTTTTGCGATTTTTAGTTCATTTTTTTTCATTTTCTTTGAATTTATTTTGTTTATTTTGTTACCATTAAAAGTAAGCTTAAAATTAGATGCATTTTTTTGTTTGTTTATTTCTGAAAATATTTACAAAGAAAGTGTTTTTTTTGTTGTTTTTAAATCTGTACGTCTATTTTACAATAGTTTTATTGTATTTTGCTGTCATCTTCATGAATTCATGTTGAATTATGTGTGTTTTTTTTTTAAATTTCCATTTATTTAATCGTTATTTTGTTGTTATTCTTGTTGAGTCGTTTTGTCATTGGAAAGTAAATATTTGTTTAATCGGCGTGTCGAATTTGGTTAGCTCAAGTGTTAGTCGTTCATGCGAATTCGCTATTCTTTGAATGATGATTCAACAAAAATGAAAATTTAGCCAAAGGATTAAGCAGTATATGTGTTTGTATGTGTGTGTGTGTGTGTGTATGAGAGATGTTCGTATTTCTCTGGCCATTCTTTAAATCAAAGTCGATTCAAATCAATTCATATATCTCAATTTACAGACTGCCTTTTTGTTTACTATATTGTACTACGTTAATTTTTTGCCAGGATGCGTGCATTTAAAATGATTTTTGATGTTTTTTTTGTTGTTGCCTCCTCTTTTCTCATTTTATTTCTCTTTCTTTCTCTTTCTATCTCAGTTACTATTTAAACTTTAAACAAGTTTGAACACAGCGCAGATAATAATAAGAATATATAATGCAATGGGTTTGGTTATTTGTTGTTGTGTAGGTTTTGCCTTCAAAGTTTGATTTTGTTTAAGGTTGTTTTGTTTTCTTTTCGATTTCGTATACATTTTGATGTATAATAATTGTACGTAATGAAATTGTGTGTGTGTTTGGGTATGTGTGTGTGGGATATCGACACGGTTCTTTTCAATTTGATAAGACATATTTTTGATCATCGTCAACATCGAAACATGACAAATACGCAAAGAAAACGATGCAGACCAAAATTTTTTTGTGATTTTCTAATCAGTGTTGTGTTGTTGTTGTTGTCTAGTAATTTGTTGTTATATGTTGATCATACAAAAAACGCATACAGACACACACTTGTCTTGTGTACACGCGAGTAGAGTGAGATCAAAACTTATAATTAAATATACAGTAGGTTTGATGAGATAATTATAAATGTATTAACAAAAATCATTACACGTGTTTTGTGTGTCTGTTGGGCGGCTGCATCATTCCTTTGTTTCAATTTGAGGTAAGAATTGGAAATTACAAACGAAAAAAAAAGAAGAATGAATTGACAAACTTATCAACAAACAAACAAAAATGTTTGGGATAGGTACAAAAGATCCCTTAGCAATTACAATCTTATGTTGTACCATATCTCGTCTTATTTACAAAATCAACAGTTTTTATGTTTGTTTGTTTTTTTTTGTCCTCTCGATACAATTTTTTTTTTATCTTCTGACATTCGAAATAATATGTCCTCACAATGTTCGGATAATTTTTATGTTTTCCATTTTTTTTCTCTACGTATTCAAGTTTTTGATTACAATTACTGTTTCAGTAATTACTATTCAGTTTGCATTTTGTTTTTTAACACAGCTCGATGATTTCGGGTCATTTCACTTTACTCAAACGGTCGCAATCACAATCAGCAGATGAGCAATATCAGCAACACGATGCAATAAATCCGGTGCGATGCGGGCTAAATTCTCATTGGCAAAATCACATGATGGAAATATGTGCACAACATATGCAGCTTGTTCGCTACCTGGAGCTGGAATATTCACAATTCCGGCCGCCTGTTTTTGCTGCAAATATGTTATGAATCCAGTTTGAAGGTTTGTTGATTGTTGCAACACATCTAAATGATCACGGCCACATGGTAATGCCAGCAACATACAGTGCTCGTTGTCAGTCTAAGAAAGATAAAATTGAAGAAAAACATAATGATTAAAAATCATTTTTTTTTGTTTGTTTGTTTTTTTCCTCTCATTTGTTGAATAGATTATAAAAATTTGAAAATGAAAAAAATAAAACAACAAAGAACTTACCTGCATCTTTCGTGCAACACCCTCCAATTGAGTTTGTTCCAATCGCATACGTTGTGCAATACGTAATGGTGGTGTTGAACCATCGCTATTGCATGGTAATGAACCGCTCGCCACTTGAGGATTACCGAAGACAAAATGCATTTGGACAGCAGCTTGATCGGTCTTCAGTGCCAGTAATCCTTGCCACATCACTGGATAACGTTGCAATAGCATTAGCAATGAATCGGCTTGCGGTGGTACTTGGCTTGCATGCGGAGGTGTTGTCACTTGCAGACTTCTTCCTGGTCCAGGTGTTGCCATTGCTGGAACTAATCCACTTGGGCATGGTGTATTTGTGTGTCCTGTTTTTTGTGGATCAATCAAAAACAAATTGTTAATTTCAAAAAATCTTAATTCGATCTAAATGTTTTCTAAAACTGTCCAAAAAATGCATGTATTCGACTAATTTAATTTTAATTGTCCAAAATCTATTCAAGAAACGTCCAAAATTCCCCCAATTACTGTTTTTTTTAAGTTTCGCCTAAAATTTAGGAAACCTTTTGAATTTAGGAAAAACGTCTGATAATTTTGAGAATTGTTCAAAATATCGCATTTTGTACAATTTTTCTTCATAAAATTATACTGAAGCATTCAAATTTGTGGACAATTTTTAAACTTTTCAAGTCAAAAAACTAATTTACAAAAAAAAATAAAGCCTTGCAATGGAATTAAGCAATCTTCTCAAATGTACCACAAACCTGGTATTGATGATTTTCGTTCTTTGTCTCTCTGTTCACGTTCCCGTTCGCGTTCACGTTCCAAGGCTTTTGGAAGCAAATGTGCCGGTAATTCACCAGCAGATGCATAGTTAATTGGTGGCGTTGCACTCAATGTGTTTCGATGAGCTGGCGGTGGTTCAGTTGCAGTTGGAATTGCCGATCGAGCAGTCTCATAGAAACGTGCACCAACATCTGGATAATGTGGATGTGGAATCACTGTAATTGTTAATTTACAAACATATTATTTTGGTTTGCTCATATTGCTTTTTATATTGACTTGTTTGAGGTCAGCAAAATTTACCTGTAGCACGATCTTGTGGACTCTGTAAACTGTGTGGCACAGCAACTCTTTGTCCAGTTACAGTTCGACGCAGCTCCAATGGTGGACTTGTTCCCAACGGCTCTTCCATTTCGTTCATTTCTTTTTGTTCAGTTGCACTGGGTAATATCGTTGATCTAAACAAATAACAAATATTAGATTTCAACCGATAAAAAAAGTGTTGGTTTCTCTAGAAAATGGTGATTTCAATATTTGTTACCTTGGTATATACGGAATACGAGCTGCATGTCCCAATGCTTCTTGAGCTTGCATGTATCGTTGATACATAATGAAATGATTTTGAACGCCTCGAATTGGTACAGTTGGAAAACCAGCATCACCCTAAATTGAAATAAATCAAATCAAATAAACAATTAATTCGATATGAATTGATATTCGAGCTGAATACTTTAATCGGACTAATTAAATTATTCGAAATAAACAATTGATTTAACAAATGAATCAAAAATCAAACTGAACAGAACGCAAAATTCTTCTCAAGAACGTATAAGAAAAAACATGTGGAAACGAAGAGAAAATCGTTTAGTCATGGAATTCAACGGAAATTTACCAAATTGACTGGTGTAATTGGTGAAGCCTGCTGATGAGCAGGTGGTGGACTTTGATTTCTCAGTAAACTAAATCCACCAATATCCGAATGCTGCGTCCGAATTTTAGATTGATTTAGAGGAATGTGTTAAATTTAAATTTGTACAAAATTCACCGAAAATTACAAACACTTACCAAATTCGCTTCAAAGCCTGGCACTGGTAGTCCTGGTTGTTGCAAATTATGTGGTCGATTTTGTTGACCTTGCGGACTCAGCGGTGGAACGCTTACACGTGAGCTGCTAGCACCTGTTTTCCAATTTTAAAAAAAAAATGTGTGTTAAGATTATATTCGCAATATGTCTGGGGTTTTGTCTAATTGAAGTGTGTTAAAATATTGATTAGATCAATCTTACCAGCAACGATCGGTTGTTGGCTGCTCAAATGTGGTTGCTTTGGTGGTGGACTTGCAACAGCTCCGGTCATAATTTGTGATGCTTGATGAAGACGAATTTGATTTGATGGTGGCATTGATTGCGGTGGGAATGTTGTTTGCTTGGCTACCGATTGCTGTTGATTTATCGAAGCGGATTGCGTTTGAACTTGAGGTGGTAAAATGTGTTGCTTGAATTTGGCCGATGGTGCCGTTTCATATTTGCCGGTGCTTGGTCGCACTTGCAATGGCACATTGCTAACAAATGGAGCCGATTGAATGGATTGAATGCTGATTTGATGGCTTGCGCTGGACTTTGTCGATTGCGGTTGTGTAATGTGTTGCAATGGGACCGGTTGTGCGGGGCCCATTTGAACTAATGGCGTTGGTTGGGCCATGTGATGCGATGGCGGCGGTGTTTGAATTACCTTGCCGCCGCACTGAACAACGGATGTATAATTGGACGATGTTGGCGGCATATGCATCTTGTTCAAGGTCGAATGGATGACAAGCGGTTTTTGTGACAACATCTGCGATTGATGAATATTTGCCACTGAATGCTTTGGAACATGAATGGAATATGGTGATTCGTGTGCCAATGGAGCCGGAGCAACATGTGTCACTTTCGCCGGAATATTTGGCGAATGTCTTGGCGACTGTGTTGCAGTCGCATTCGCTGAACTTGTTGGAATATTCACAATCAACGTATTTTTATGTGCAATTGGCAAATGTGGAGGTGGTTGAGATTGTGGCTGAATTTGCGGTAATTGCTGTGGCTGTTGATGTTGCTGTTGCTGTTGCTGCTGCTGCTGCTGCTGCTGCTGCTGCTGTAGTGGTGGCTGTTGTTGTGGTGGAACCGATTGAGCAACTGAAACTTGTATTTTCGGTTGATATTGGGGCTGTTGAGCGATCACCGTTGCTGGTGATTCTTTGCCACCATATTTATGCGATTGTGATATATTCGGTTGAGCAACACTGCTATGAATGATTGATGTTGTTTTTATCACCGGTTGCACATTTGCAATATGCGAGGCAATACTTGGCACGCTCGTGCTCAAAATAACTGGTGTACCAGTGCTCGATATAACTGGCGCCTGTGACACTTTGACCTGATGTGAACTCAAAACATGCGCTTTAAGCGGATGATGCGGAGGCTGTACAATTGGTTGAATTTGAATTTGAGGCTGTGGCGATGATTGGGCCAAAGTTTTCTCAATTGACATCGACAATGGAACACTGTGAGTTGGCGCTTCGACTGGTTTTGATGTAATCACAACCGTTGATTTTTGCATGATTGGTGCATGAATTGGTTGAATTGGTGCTGTTGTTGACACTGGAACAGTTATTTGTACAGGAACAGGCAAAGGTAGTGACACTGAAACTGGAACCTGTACCGGCACCGGTGCTGCTACTGGTTTACTCACAATTGTAACAACTGGAGCAGTTGATACTTTCGATACAATGGTTGTTGTCGGTTCAACAATTGGCCGTGATGTCACTAAAACACTTGGTTTGTTCACAAATTCACCGCCATGACTGCTAACAATCGGCATATATTGACCTTCATTGCTTTGTTGAACAACAGTCAGCTCACCGGTTACCGGATCGATTAAACTTTGATGTGCCAAAGCTTCACCGGATAGTGGTTGACGTTTTTCAACTTCAGTCGACGGCTCTTTTGACACGGGATGTATTTTTGGTTCGTCCGGCTTAGCAACAACTGTTTCCGGTTTAGGAACTTCAATACGGTTCGTTTCGCCTGATTCCGATGCACTTTGTGTTGCTTCCGAATCATCACCACGTTTCTCATCATGCAAATCAACTCGTTGCGGTTCATCGACCTTTTCATCGGTTGTACTTTCGATTTCCGGGGATTTAATGTCCTTTGCGCCCCGCGTTGGTCGCGGCGATTTACGTAATTCCGTTTTTTCATTAACCGTAAGCTTAACAGCTGTTTGATTGGTCGAATTTCGGGTTGATCGTCTTGGCTGTGCTTGTGTCGGTTGCGGCTGAACAATTGATGCTGATGTCGTGATAACTGTTTGCTCTTTTGCTGCATTTTTGACCACATCTTCAATGATATCATCAACGGTGTTTCGTGAACCATCTCGTTCAAGGAGACGACGACTCTTTCGCAAATTATTGAGGGCGGCCAAATCTTCTTTGGTTTCATCTTGTGATTCGGCTGGCTTCTCAACTTCTGGCGATTGCACTGGTTTAGCCTCCGGCTCTGGTGCTGCAACAACAATTGGTGGTGTAGCTTTGATCGGTTCCACTTGTGGTGTATTCGGGCTTGACGGTTGAGTTTGAGGTTTCGATATTGACAGAGCACGTGTTCTTGTTGGCTCATTGGTTTGTATGGCCATTGTCTCTTCGCCCGAATCCTCATGAAACTCATAAATGTCCGATTCCGAGGTGTTATTTCGTGGTTTATTGTCATTCCCAACAACAGTGCTGGTGCCAGCTTTCGATCGTGGTGACACAGTTTTAGTCGTTCGTCCTCGTTTCGTTTGAACCGCTGGTTTTGTAACACCGCGCCGTGTTTGCACGCCTGACTGTACTTCCGGTGTGGCCAATACAGTCGGTGGTGATTTTTGTGGTTCAATTTCGAGCTGTTGTGCTTTCTTATTCCGTCCACCTTTCTCTCGCTTCGGTTGATTTTTCGTATCAACTTTTGGGGTGTCGGATTTCGCATCATTTTTCTCAGTGATTTCTTCAACTGGCTCAGGTTTCGGCGGTTCTTGTTTGACAATTACCTTCGATTCAACATTTGTCTCATCATCCGTTGTGCACAGTGCATCGACTTTCTTAATCACCGACTCAATATTCACTTCCTTGGCCGACCAATACTCACTATCCTCCTTCAATGACGGCGAATCTCGGGTCTCTTCTTTCACTTTGACCTCCTCCGGCTTCGAAACTGTGTTTTTAATGACTGACGTTGTTGCAACCGGTGCTTCATCTACTTTGACACTTTCAATTGGAGCAACTGGAATCGGATTAATTTCCGTTTTGGGTATTTTATCCTCTTTGACATCAGGTGTTGGCGGTAATTTTGTTTCGAAAACGATTTGCTTTGGTGTTTGCGGCATTTGTGTGCTAATCATTGTACTTGGGGCGACAATTGTTTCGCTTTCCACGTGTTTTACATCGATTTCAGTTGATTTCGATGTTGGCGGTACAACAACCGATGATGTCCGATTTGTGGTGACATTTGTTGTGCTGCTCGTCTTGTGGGGCTGTGTTGTTGTTGGTGTTGGTGGTGGCGGTGGAACAATTTGACGTTGTTGAATAACAACATGTGACAATGACGATTTAGCTGGGCTCATGTGAAGCGATTGCCGAATTTGCGGTGCAGCAACACGATTCAAAATTGGATTTTGAATATTAGTAGGCGCTGCGGGCAATGGCTGGGTTACAACTGAAGCTTGTGTATGATGAATGATTGTGCCTACGGATGAAAAGTAGATTTTATTGTTAAAAATGATTTTAAGCAACAACATCAACAACAACAACGAAAAATATTAAATCGCATTAAAATTCTAACTATCAAAGCATTAATATGATAAATTCAAAAAAACTTACTCGGCGGTGATGGTTTGGATTTTTCATTTGAAATGGTCGGCACTTGAATAACGTTTGGTTTAGGTAACGTTGGTGTGCTAATTGCTACCGAAAGTAAATCATTTGGTGCATCAGCTGAACCCATTTTCGGTATAATTGGTGGTAGAATTTGTGTTTCGGCGTGTGATTTTGGTTGTGTAACGATTGTCGTCTTGTGAGTTTTACTGGGCTGTGATTTCGATGAGATTTCCGTATTTTTGCTTGCATCTTGGGGCTGAACACTGTCACGTGCCACCGGTTCTTTGTTACTCTCACGTGGCTTGGTCGTTGATTCGACTTCTTTTTGTACGGATTTTTTAGCATCTTTTGGCGATTCCGGTTTATTCTCGTCATTGGTGACACTTTCATCAATTTGCAGAGCATTTGATTCGTCTTGCTCTTCGGTGTCGGTGTCAATTTGAAGCCCATTGTCACTCTGCGGTGTGTCTGGTTTCATATCCAATTCTTCCGTATTCAAACTTTGTACCGCTTTTCGCATTTCTTCGGCCTCCTCTTCAGCAATTGCATCGTCTGATGTTTGCAAATTGGAACCCTCTTCAATGATTGGATCTTCACCGAATGAATAATCATCGGTCATTCCAAAGCTTTCACCCAGCAATGCAGCCACCGCATCTTCGGTCTCTTCTTGCGAAATGATAACCCGGGATTTCTCTTCAATTTTATCACTTGCTTTGCCATCAACACTCTCAACTCCGGTTTTCTCCGGATCGACGACCGCTTTTTCGGGCTCCGATATCTCAGTGAAATCTGGCGAAATGGATTGAACAGCTGAATCGTAAATGTTGGCAT
This sequence comes from Aphidoletes aphidimyza, assembly GCA_030463065.1. Lineage (NCBI taxonomy): Eukaryota > Metazoa > Arthropoda > Insecta > Diptera > Cecidomyiidae > Aphidoletes > Aphidoletes aphidimyza. The sequence goes on from CM059996.1 coordinate 45,187,745, forward strand.
CGATTTCTAAACCAAAACCAGGAATTATAGATTTTGCTTCTTTGCGCTTGTCATCGTTGTGTTTTGATGTTTGTACTGATTCGGATTTGCTGTCTTTGCTCTCTTTGCATTCTTTGCTCTCTTTGCATTCTTTGTCATCTTTGTTGTCTTTGCACTTGATTTCCATTGGTTCTTCATTCGATTTACATTCGTCAATTGAAATTGGCGATTGCTTTGACGGTGGTAGGTCATCCAACATGTCTGTGTCGATGGTTAAGCGTGGAGTCGTTGGTGGTGAAATAAATGATGACGAATGACTCGAATGATGATGATGATGCCGTGATTCTTTGGACTTTTTCTTCTTTTTCTTTTTGTCTTTTGATCGATGCGTATCTTCTTTACGCAAGAAAATATTGTCCGGACCCTCTTCAGTTTCCGAGAATCGGAATACATCATCGTATGGTTTCTCCGGCACCGATGTTTCGTGTACGGCATTCTTATTTGAACACTCTTTCGATCCAGAATACGAGAAATCAGACATTTCCTCCGGTTTATGATCACTATCCTCAAGTAGCTGTGCCTCTAGTGCCCGTGCAGCTGCATCCAAATCAACGCTATTATCATCGTCTTTGCTGCTAATCGATTGCTGTTGCTTTTCACGCTCTTTGCGTTTCTTTTCACGCTTCTTTTCGCGATGCTTTTCCTTGTCGGCATGCAAACTTGACGATTTTAACTCAATATTGTTCTCATTTTGAGTGTGCGTTGATGATTGTGTGCTGGATTTATTCGAATGAATGTAATTGGATGCATTCGATTTGGTTGATTTATGTGTATCAACCGATGAGATGTGTGAATCATCATCGGAAATGGGTCCAAAAATGTCTTCCATTTTTTCACCACGTTTACTCGAACTGAAACTCTCTTGTGATTCAAAGATTGACACATCGGACGATAAACGATTTTGTTGTTTTTTCAATTTTTTCATTCGATATTTTTCCTCTTTGGATTTATCGTGTTGATCTTTTGACGATTTATCGCGTTTTTTCTCTTTTTTACCGTGACGTTTCTTCTCATTGCCCGATAAATCACGTTTCAGTTCATCAAACATTGTTTCCATTGAATTGGATTTTTCCACTTTGATCTCTTCATGTTTGATCGGTTTGGTTTCTTCATTCGATGCAACCGATGGACTCTTTTGGCGTTTCTTATTCTTCTTGTGTCGCTTTTTCGCTTCAGCATTGAATAAATTATCAAATATTGACTCTTTACTTTCCGATGCTTTGCTACTCGGTGTTATTGAATCACCATCCGATAAATCGCATAAATTCGATGAACGTTCCGGCGTTTGATTTTCATATTGAAAATCGGACGGTTCCGATTTGATTTTAAATTGAACAATCTCTTGTTTGTCATCTTTTGGAATGTTAACGACTTCAGTTTTAATTTCACACTTGATATCGTCACCCGATTTTTCCGATGGTTCATGCTTCAGCGGTGCACTTTCCGATGCATCATCGGATGTTTCTGATGTGATGCGAGCCGATCGTGAATTTTTGCGCGATGAAATGCGCCGACGTGGTTTCATTTGGAATTGATGCAATGAACTGTTTTCGGAACTTTCACCATCGCACAGCTCATTGATTCGATTCATTCGGTAATGACCCTTTCGTGAACTGGATTCGGAATCTGAAACCATATCCTTGTTCATGGAGTGTCGACCATCGCTGTCCTCGGTCGATGAATCAAGGAAATGCTTCATTTTACCACCGGTATGTTTGACACGCTGCTCCGATCCATCCATATCGGAATCGGATTCTTCGTCATAGCTATTCGATTGCTTCTTTTCTTCACGCTTCATTCGGCTCTCTTTCAATTGACTGAATTTGGCTTTGATTTTTTTCTCCTCTTCTTGTTTTTGCATATTTTTACAAGATCTTGCCTTCACTTTGTCATACATTGAAATGTATGCGGGACCATCATCAGGTATATCGAAAATGGAATGTTTTTGCTTGAGATTATCCGAATCTGAATCATCGGAACTGTTTGACATTGGACGACGAATGCGTCGCTGTTCCATGGGCTTATTTGAACCATGTGCATCATCATTTCGTGAACGCTTTTCACTGCTATTCAAACGATCCATTCGTTTTTCGGATTTGGTTTTATCATCACGATGATCACGGGAATTTGATTTTGTCTCATGGCTATGATGACGATGGCTCATTTGATGCTCAAATAAACTTGAACGCTTGCTATCTTTTGATGGATTTTCCAATTTCTTATTGTTTTCATCGTCACTGAGACGGCCATCATTTGGATACCCACTTTGTGTGTCCATATCTGTATAAATTAAATCAATTGATGGCATTTTAGTTTGAAGGTTTTGAAACAAGGAGTGCATAAAAAAAATAGCGAAAAATACGCGCTGAAAAGTTACTGTAGAGACTGTTTAAACTGCTTTTTACTGCATCAATTTGGTTAAGTTAAGTTGATGTGGTGGAATCCCATTTAAAATTAGATATCACATTAAATTGGATCCATTTGACTCTCATTGCAAAGATTTACGACAAAATCAAATTAAAACGAAACAACCAAATATGGCAACAGTAAAAAGCAAATTTAATTTGGTCTACAATTCAATGATAACAGTAGCACCAAAACGTTGTTGCAACGACCGATGTTTCTAGATTCAATCCGAAAAAAGAAAACGATGACCTAAAATTTAACAGCAAAAAAAAAAAACAAAAATTCTACTCACGAAATTGATTGGTGGACTTTTCTTCTTTGCTTCTTCGGCTTTTGTGTGACGATTTATCACTTTTGCTGCGATGTTTATCCGAATCGCGTTCCTTTTTACGCTCATCAAAGCCCATCTCCTTTTTCGTGCGTTCGTCCATGTCACATGAGATTTCATCCGATTTATGCATATTATTCAATTTATTAAAATTGCGCTGATGTTTTGATGGTTTTTCACCCGTTCGTCCATTGGGATCTTTAAAATCGCGACGCTCCGAATTCTTTGAATTGTCCGTATTGAATTTAAAGCGTTTGCCATCATCACTGTCGACCGATTCATGTGAACTTAATCGTCGTTTCGGTTGAACTTTGGCCGGTGAATTGCTGCGGCTGTGTTTACTTGCATTTTTACCCATTTCATCGGTATATTGCTGACGATCCAACGGTGTACTTTCACGTGATTTGGCCGTATTCTCTTTATTATGTTTGTCACTTTTGATAAAATGATTCACCGTCACCACATGTTCACGATCTTTCGGTGGATTTGGCAATGGTTTGTTATAGTCCGGTTTCCAACTATGAATCGAATCATCACTCTCCAATTCACGACGTCGATACTCATAATCATCCGATTTCTTTGATTCAAGCTCGTATTTAATACGCGATTCATCTCTCTCTTGTGTTTCAATTTCACTTTGATTACGTGATTTCGTTTTTGTTTTTGACATTTCTTTTGTCGAATCGTGTCGTTCTCTACCGACCCGTTCATTTTCCGTTCGTTCCGATAGTATTTCTGAACTTGATGCTGGATCCGAATTCTCACTGCTGATCGATTCCCATTTTCGTCGATCAAGCATTTCAGTCTTTTTGGTGTGTTCATTCTTTGAATTGGAATTCTTCTCTTCGCGTGATGTTTTCCGAACGGGCACAACATTCTCAACAGAATCATTACTCTCATCTTTTATGCTTATATTTAAACTGCAGCTTGATGTAAGTGTTGTGCGTACGGTACCGGAATGATTACTACCCGGCACTGATACACTTTTATTGAGAGTACGATTTGTATTTGAACTTTTTGAACCGTTACTTGTTTGACCATTTTTCTCTTGCGAATTGGCATTCTTTGTCGTGGCCGTGTGTGATTTGGATTTGGTTGAATCATCTTGAGAGGAACTTGAATTCTCAGCCACGGATTTATTTGCGGATGTTGAATTCGGTAAATTGGTGACCGACGATGAAATTGGCGGATGCGTTGGGAATGGATACTGTAAACCTTTAACCGGTTGCACGGATGCAATATTATTGGACATTTTTGCACCAGACATATTCGGTGTAACAACAATCGGCGATGGTGATGGACTGTTGTACGGTGACTGTGGCTGTGGACTGTTCATTGGTGATACCGCATTCAAACGTGGAAGCGCTTGACTTATTTGAGCTGTAAATGTGGTTGGTTGCTGTGGAACCGATTGCAATTTTGGCAATTGGCTACTGCATGCCGGTGTTGTAATTGGTTTGGTATTATTTGTAGCATTTACCACAACTGGTGTGGTACGATTCAAATTTACAAAATCTTTTGGCTCATATTTTTCACCAATATTTTCCAATCGCTTGAAATCATCATCAAATATCGATTTTTTCGATAGAACCGATTTTAAAATATCCGACGGTTTGACATCATTGACATCAAGCTCAAGGAATTTATGACGGCTGGAAAAATTCGTGGCCACCGACGTCGATGTTGGTGTAGTCGATTCACTTAGCGCATTTGTTTTTGGCGGAACACCACCGCTCCACATTTCAAACATTTCATCCAGATTTTTGATGCGTTCATCAAATGATGGGCTGGTTCCGATCTCCGAATCGCTTGAATTTGAACTCAATGATGGTGCTTTGCACGGACTTTCGGGCGGTTGTTCAATTGGTTGTGGTGGATTCTGCAGTAAACTAGCTGTATCAACCGGTTTTATTTTCGGTTCGGTTGATGGAACCTGAGGAAGTTTCGGTAGTTTGGATTCTTGAGTGGATGGTGTTGATGGTGGAAGTGGCGGTGGTGGTGGCGGCGGCGGTTGTGCACTTTGTGTTGTCGGCACAGTTGGATGATGAGCGCTGATTTGATGATGTGACGATGATTTTGTTTCAACGGCCGTTGTTGTTGCGGTGGTTGATGAATGTGATTGATGCGAAGAGGTTCGTTCGGATTGATGTGAGTGTTTTGGCTGGAAGTTATGTTGATGCGAATGTTGAACACTGCTCAATAAAATATTGTTGCCATTTGACGATGGTCGTGTGAGCAACGCTGGCGGTGGACTTGATAAAGTATTTCTGCAACATTTTGGGAAATGAAACAAACAAAGAAAATTCAAACAATTAGTAAAAGTGAAATTTGAATGTAGAAAATTGAATGCTCGAAATATACATACCGACTAGAATGACTGGTTAATAAGTAGGAAGATAGCGAATGTGTTGAGCTGAATGCACGATTCTGTTGGAAAATTTGCACACCAAATTTCGGCAACGGTAAATACAGTGGTACCGGATGGCTTGTGAATCGGTCACGTGTATTGCGTCGTGGATCGGCCGGTACCATAATTTCGGGCCGTTCATCACATAGTGGTGTGCCGGGCCTTGAACCATCGGCACTTTCACTGGCCGACGCCTCATGCGAATGATGCGAATGCAATTGATGCCCTCTGCCTTTCGAATGATGTTCACTTTCGCTATTCGAATTGCCCGTTTTGCGGCGCTTACAAAATGGATGCGATTGAAATCCGGTAATTTGTTCATTGAGTTCATTGTGCGATGTGCTAGTGCTGCGTACATGCGAATGCCGTAAACTGCCACTGTCCGTTGACGGTCGTCGTATATTATTGACATTGTGTTTTGATGAATCGGATAAACGTCTCACCTCCGTATTCTTTCGATGGTGTAATAAATTAGTGTCGTTTAGATTGTTTAAAGTAACATCACAGTTAGAATCATTAACTAGGTTCGTTTGTACAATATTGCCAGAATCAGCGTTGTCGAATTTCATTCGTTTCTTCGGGCTTAAAATTTCATCGCCACTGGACGGGCATTCTTCAAGCTGTTCAAGCAATTGAGAACGTTCCTTTTGCAAATGACGTATATCACCGGGCTGTTGAAAGTGTGCATTCGAATGTGCGGCTGCATCGGCCGATACAACCACACTTTGAATGCGATGATGTTTAACGGTGCTCGAAAAGTAATCATCATCGATGATTGGACTTTTATCACGTCGTTCCGCATCACTGTCATTCGATATGAAAGCGTTTTTCTTTGTATAAGCAACCGATGAAAATTCATCATCATATTTCCTTCGGCCGGGTATCGTCACACTGTCCACATCATTTGTAACAGTTATCCGTTCTTGTGGCGATTCCGTTCGGAAATAATTGTATTCATCGGCATCATGTGATGCGGCTGATCCTTGACTATATTCATCATAACTTTTAATACGACGCTCCGAATCGCATTCAATCGATTGTGCGGTGCTCTTTTTCGTATAGGACGTTCGACTATCCACCGACATATAATCATCGTCATGGTAATCGACATTTGCATATCGGCTATTTCTTCGTACAAACGAACCTCGCGGTGTTGTTGCAGTCGGCGAAACGGCACCGTGACGGCTAAACGATGATGCTCGTGACCGTGCCGGTGTTTCGTATCGGCTAAATCGACTGTTTAACGTTGTTGTGTTATCGAATGTACGAGACACTTCTCGAACTTCGCGAACCTCTCGCACTTCACGCACTTCACGCACTTCTCGAACCTCACGAGCCGGTTCAAAAACCGTTCGTTCCGGTGTTACAGCGCTTTTCTTTTCCATTTTATCAAAGAAAGCATCTTGGCATTCACGTGATGCAAAATCCACTTGCAATTTACGTCCACGTAAGGTTACGCCCCGCATTTCCTTAACTGCCGTTTGGGCATATGAAATTTGTTCGAAAAAAACTAACGCAACTTTTCGTTCACGATTGATGGTGATTTGGGTGATTGGTCCAAATCGTCCAAATTGTGAGCTCACAAAACTTTCACTGGCCGTATCTGAAACGCCATCTATCCACACACAATTGGTGGGCATTGATTTACCAAAACCGAGTTTAATTCGTGTCGAGCCCAAATGTTCACCGTCCATTTGTCGCATTGCTTTTACCACAGACACAATGTCAGAGTACTGACAGAAAGCGTATGCATTCACACCTTGCTTTTTAATATCAATTTCGATAATTTCACCAAAACTATCGAAATTCTTTTTAAGCTCGGTTGCGGTGATGTCTTTTTCTAAATTGCCTATGAACAATGTGCGTGTCGCCTTCGGATGATATTCATCCAATTCGGCTTCGTACGGTCGAAATTCGTTGTCATCCACATCAAAGCCTTGATATGGTGCCACAGCAATTTTACAGCCAAAAAAGAATTTATCGTGTGACACTTCCAATGCTTTAACCACATCCTCCGGTTTTTTAAAACATACCAATGCATAACGCTCCGAACTTTGTCCGACCACTTTCACCCACGTCACTTTGCCGTGCTTCTTGTACTCATGGAATAGACCATCTTTAAGCGATGTGTCCGATGATCGTGACGGAAGATTTCGTACACATATTGCCAACGGTCGATTATCTTCGGAGTGAACGGCAGGATTTGAATTTGATGATGAATTTGTAGCCGGCGTTGAAACAGCCGATTGTAAATTTCGTACACGCGATTTGTCACTACTGGTTGGGCTACTTGAACCATGCGAATGTGATGATCCGCTATTTGTTGAACTACAGCTCGGACTTCGTGAATTCGATCGGCTTGTTGTACTATCACCACACGGCGATTCCGAACCCGATCGGGACTTTTTCTTTTTTATCAGACCTATGGTGAAATGAAGAGAATACACAAATTGGGCATGTGAGCAATGAGCATATATTTCAACGGATAAAAAAACAACACCGATTTGATCAAGGGTTGAGAGTTAGGCGTTTGGAAAATGTTGACTTACCTCGATTTTTACTTATTGATTTGGAAGAACATTCGGTTTCTGACGTTCTACGATCAGTTGTCGTATCATAAGCGCTATCTGGTGTTACTACAACTGCCGCACTTGGCAAATTGCCGTACACATTTCGACTTGTATTTGATGCACTCGAATTCTCATACCATGTATTCGAAGTCGTCCTGTGCAGAATGCTAGAATTAGACCTGATTTGAAACGAAACAAAATTTTTAAAGTTAGAATCGAAAATTAGTTTTTGGTTTTTGTTTTCATCATTGCATTTATGCAAATGTCACTGTGAAAGGAGTGGATTTATGATAGATGCGTACCTATCTACTGTTGACGAATATGAACCATTTCTAGTATAATGTCTATCTCTGGGCCTGCCTCTCGATTCACTGTGATGATAATTATTTGGTCGTCTAATATACATATCGGAGGTGGTTGATTCACTTAAGCGTGTACTGCGATCGTAAATCGACACATTTCGATCTACAAAATTCGGTGACAAATCTTCGGACGATCTGTTCATATGTTTAAAAAAAAAAAAAGAGACAAAGAAATTGAGCAAATAGTGCAAATCGAAATTTATGCATTCCATTTCCCCTGGCGGTAAATTATTGTTTGCTGCCAATTTCATACAATGCAATCCAGTATAAAACAAAAAATCAACATAATTCCATGAAATTCAAAACTATTCTAAATATTGTAATATTTTAATTGTTTGCCATCGAAATTCGATCATTTCGACAGAAATTTAGATTAAACAGAAGAAAATGCATCAGATTTTGCTTTTTAATCAATATCTGAAGAGTATTGCATTTCAAGTCGAATGTTTTCGATGGATTTTTTTATAGCTAAAAAGACCTGTAATTGTATAATTTTAATGAAAATTGACCTGAAATTCGCAATAGAATTTGGAATTGTCTTCATTTACATAGAATGTTTATGATTTTTATTATTTATTTGAACAAATTAGATTGCATCAAACGAATTATGCTGCAAATGTAATTTATTCCTTGCCTTTTCTACATTGCAGCACTGTGCAGCATTGAAATGTAACAATGAAATAAAGAATTACAACTGGACGAAAAAGAAAAAACAAACACAAACAACAACTGGATTTAAAATGACATACCCATGATTTGATGTGGATAGCCGATGTGCCACAGCCGGTGGTGAAACGGTCGTCGTTGACGAATACTGTTGTTGTACTGACTGTTGAACGGAACCAGATAAATTCGATGTGGTCGAGCCATGTTGCGGCGATGGCTGCTGTTGTGCTGTTTGCTGTTGCGCTGTTGTTGCATTTGTTAAACTAGATATTGATGATGGTGAATTTTCACCCGATGTCGATGGTATTGACGATGGCTCATAATATTCGGTGGTCAATACACGATCATCAAATTTATGTTCGGCTGTGTGTGCTTTCGACGCTGATTTAATATCCATAAATGCAACCGTTGCACACACACTGCCAATGGTGCAATTGGATGAATTGGTTGTTGGCGAACACAGGCTAACATTATTATTAAAATTGTACATAGAGATCGAGTGATCGTCGGTAGTATCATTATGGTCTTTGATTTGTACAGACGATGAGCCAATTGATAACAATAAATTTGGATTGCAATTCGAAGACAATAGGATTTTGACACTTTGAACACGTCCATATCTGGTTGAATTGACATAAAAAAGAAAAGAATGAAAAAAAAAAAAATTCAATTATTGTAAATGTGTAAAATTTGAATTGAAATATAAAAATAAAATGCATTTCATAAAACGGTTAGAGCTCGTAATTTCTGTATTTCTAATTCTGTTTTTCTGATTCTGTTTTTCTGATTATTCACATAATGTTTTCATTTTTGCTGTAAGAATAGAGGAAAATTCCAAGTGCTTGCAAGTGAACAGTTTTGCATTAATCAAATGATAATAGAAATTCTTTGATTTTGTCTTAACGCTTCGTGACTTTGAGATTCTAGATGTTCTCTTCTTTGTCTATATCACTTCTTCATATTCATAGTGAAGCGAATACAAGAATATAAAAGATTTGAAAGAAGAAAAAAAAATGTATAATAGAAATCTCTCATGGCAAAAAGAGGTGTAAAAGTATTGAGGTAGAAGGGAAAAAACACACACACACTCCAAAGTGAATAGCAGATTTGAGATGTAACGAAAGAAAGAAAGATAGCATAGCATATTCGCGCACTGGAGAAGACAGGCACGCACAACCAAACAGCAAAGCAGAAAAAAACAACAACCGAACGTATTGAGAAAATAAGTTCTAAGTAATTCGCGCATAAATTGTTCATTCACCAAAGGTAAATAAACTCTCGAGGTAAACAGGTGCTGAAAAAAATAGGATAGATTGGCATTATTACTACATCGCTATTTCTTTTTTTTTCTTTCTTCTTCTTTTTCGTATGATTCGTTGCATTGTTTTCTTTCTCTTTCGTGTTGCTCTGTCGATGTTTCGACTGTTGCGACTGTTGCGACTGTTGTGTTGTTGTGCTGTTGTTGTGCATTAGTGTGTGTGTGTGTTTTTTTTTCTCAGCCATCTCAGCCATTGGAATAATTGCGAAAAAAAAACACATAGCTTGTCAGCCACACTAAGCATACGCATACAAATTCGCTAACATCGATTCAGAGCCAGGCCAAATGTAACTTTTTGCATAGACAAATATAATTGCCTTGTTTGTTGTTAGCGCGTAGCAATGTTGTAGTTGTTTTTTTTTCTTCTCTATTTTGCAAATGTGATTGTAAATGGTCTGAAACATTAACTCTATTCTCTTTTGTTTACAACAGTCGTGCCATCGTAATAGCGAAACAAATAGCTCATATATGCCATAAAATAGCGTTGGATTTCGCTATTCACTATTCGCTATATGGTCGATGTATGCTTATTTCTTCTCTCTCTATATATTTTTTTTTTGTTTTTGCTGTATTGCCACCTTTCAAGTGATTCGTATAGAAAACCCACACCATTTATATCTTACGATGAAATTTTACTCAAACCAAACGAATTTGTTGTTTTTGTTTAACGTTATGTAATATGTTGAGCTACTATAATACACTGTCTGATTGCAGCAGCACCAGCACTAACGACCGACTTGCGAGAAATGTTACTCCAAAAAAAACTTCATGCAATTGATATATTAGACATTTTCAATCATCTGTGCTGTAAAATCGTTTTGCACCCGCCCGCCCCCCGGCCACTAAGGCAATGAAAACGATAAATACAAACAATGATCCAACACTTAACAAAACTTCAGTTTGTTCCAGTTCAATTCAATTTTGATCGATTCAATTAGTGAATCTAAATTAAATGACTCATTAATTAAATGGCGTTATGTCACCAGTTTTCTTCGGGTGGGTATCACATGAGCTTCAGATATAAATAACACTCGATCAATTTTGGACTGTTGTTCGATGTTAGATGTTTAGCAATTTGGCCTATAGATTCTATAGTTATAGAATCAATCAATGCAAGAAAAGTGCCATGATTTCGATAACATTCATAAGCTAAATACAAGTTGTATTATACAATGGATGAATCCGATTTACACCTTTAAATGTTAATTAAACATGAATCAACGTGCTCTTTAACAACATATAAGAAACATAAAATCTGATGAGAATTAAATGCCATTTCAATATATACATCCATAGAAATGAAAAAAAAATCGTCAAAAAAAATATATATATAACCGAGAATATCGATCGAAACAAGCACACGCTCAATTTTCAAATCACTGAGAGAACTTGATGACTGTGATTTAGCGAATGTAGTTTAGAATATTAGAATGTTCATGAAACTTAAATACAATTTTCTATTCACAGTGAAATTACATCACACAACGGCTGTGAGTACCCCGTCTCTCGTGCGTCAATTGAAGATATTCTCTAAACGAAAGAGAGTGAGCGAGAGAAAAAGAGACCAAGAGAGAGAGAGAGAGAGCGGGAAACACTTGATGAGAATTAAGTCAACTTGAAAGTTCTTGTACGGATTGAGTGCTCAAGAGAATCCTTATCAATGTATTAAATTTCACAAATTCATCACAATTTCATCGTCTTTTCGAAAACGACCATTTTTCATTTTACTTCAACATTCTAATAATATTGCAACGCACGAAACGAAATAATTCGGATTAAATGTAAATTGAAGCAAGCGATAAAGATACATATTGTGTCTTATCACAAACGATGATTTTGATTTTAATCGGTTTTATGGGTACGTGATTTTCGTTCGAATTTCAACGTAGCACAAAACGTAAAATGGTTTATTTCATTTGATTTCGTCCGAAAAAGCACATGTCTTGCAACGCGTGTTTCCGGCACATAAATATCACTCAAGCTTCATAGCTCCCTGTCTGTTTATTTAGCCACACACTGAGCGCTCAAGTGTTGATGAAAATGATGCGTTTGTTTTTTTGTTGTTGCTTGGCTGCCTGCCTGCCTTCAACTCATGAGGCCCGTCTGTTGATTTAATGAAACCACAATAACAACAACAACAGCAACTAAATCATTCTGTACATTCATCAAATATTTTTGCCAGTAAAATGGCCATGTCTATGAAACACAACGTACAATATGGCCGATGATGGTTGTGTGCGTGTATGCCTTTCAGCTATTCAGATACACTTGATGTACTTGTAAATTTCAAAGGTTTCCTCCGTCAAATGAAAATGTGTTCGTGTTCGTGTTCGTGTTCGTGTTCGTGTGTGTGTGATTTTGTGTTCTTTCCTATTTTAAGTGAGTTTCATGCGTAATTCACGTTTCAATCACTATTTCAGTCGTATTTATTCGATTCTATATCTCGCTTCACGAGACGAGACATACATACATAAAAACCAACAAAAACACGTTAGGTCGATAGAGAAAATGATTTGTTTGTTTTTTTCCAAAGCAAAAATGAAATCAGAACACATGGATTTCAAATGGATTTCGGTATGCACTGAGCTCAACTCGTATGATAATAATCAATGAACTAAATAATTAATTCGTATTTTCATCATGATGAAGGTAAAATACGCATACATCAAACCAAAGCAACAACAACAACAAAAAGAGAACCAGCCATTAACCTGTAATCGTGCATAATACACATCAACATATGCAATGTCTATCGGCCGATTGTGGGACTTTTGATTGTGTGTATGCTATGTGCTTTCTTGTTGCTCATTCACATCACCGAAACATGTCCACACTCACATATTCATATTCATATTCATATGGAAATATTATTTTTCAAAAAGAGCATTGAAATCGCCGACTAAGTCGAAGGGAAAATCCGTCGTCATCCATCGAACGGGTTTCATTTGAGCACACGAAAGAATGAAAATACAAGAGAAGAAAAAAAAAAGAAGAATTACTAACCAAACGAAATAAATGCAGTGCAAGAAGAAAGCGGTTGTGAAAAAGAGAGAAAAAAAACCACAAATCAAAGCGCGCGCGCTAGAGCGGGAGAGAGAGGGACAGCAGACCAGAGAAAAAAAAAGCCAGAGATTATTTGTGCTATGTGCGAGAGTCGGTTGATATGGACTAACATGTACTTTAAACATGTGAACGCCGTTTACACATGCAATTAGGAATTTATTTTGCCCATTACTTTCAAAGGCAAAGTGAACAAACAACAACAACAACTAAATAAGAATCTGAGACTTCGAAATCATTGCCTTCGCATTTCGTATTTATGTATCGCATTTCCACACCGTATGTGAAAACACACAATTTAATTTATATATATATATATGTATAAATACATAAGATTTTGCTCTAGTGTCGATTTAAATGTGCGATTCCGAGGCAAAAACGTATATTCCATGTATGTTAAAAACCATAATAAGAATATTAAATCCTTACAATGCTGTTTTGTGTGGTTTTGTGTTGATGCGATAGAGTGAGTAAGCAATATCTGTCGCTCACTTGAATAGACGGGTTCTAGTGAGTGTGTGTGAGTGTGTGTGAGTCTCATTAAGTACCAAGTTTAACACTCGTCTTTATAATGCCCATATAAGAGAACGGTAATAATTGTCAGTCGTTTCGGTTGAAATCAATGCGCTAAAAAGAGAACGCACCAAACAAAAGACCACAGATGAAAAAAGACAAGAAATAAAACAACAAACAACAACAACAATACACATTCATCAAGAAGCAATACCCAAACGAAGCAAATCAAAAGACAAACACACAATGTTATTAAAAAAAAAAAAAAAAAATAAGAAGTGGTGAAGAGAGAAAGAAGGAAAGAAATAAATAAATATAAAATGTTAAAAGAGAGAAGAATGAAACGAAAAAATTAAATGATGAGAATGATGTGAAATGTGGCAACCGTGCATTTCGTTATAATAACAATAATAATCAAATCCAATCACGTAAATAACAAAAAAAAATTGAACCCGAATGTAGCTCTCGATTCGATGTGTGGTAAACGTGTGTGTGTGTGTGAGTGAGTGAGTGAATGAGTGAGTGTTGTTATATGAACAGAGATATTTGTAATGTATGTAGAAGATAGATAATAGCGCAACGCCAGAAATGCCTGTATTAATGGAAAATGCATGAAATGTGGCAACGTTGCTGTGTTTCGTTGTCGTTTTGCTTGTGAACGCGAGTGAGTGAGCCAGCCAACTCAATTCGATATACACACAACGAGCGCAAAAAATAATAATAATAATAATATCATAGAAATATCGGACTGTGCGCGCAATATACCAGCTCTCTACTGCTTTTGCTTATTCGTTTAGGTTTACTTGGTGCTGCTGCTGCTACTTTGCCACATTCAATATTTGCCCGAACATTTCGCATACGAATGAGAAGATAACACACAGACTGATGAGACAAAAACAACAAACGTACCCATATAAAGTGGAATATATTTGCTGGCTAAAAATTGTTGGGTGTGTGTGTGTTTGTGTTTTTTTCCCTTCATTCTGTGCCTTTTGGTGTTTTGTGTCGATTCGTTTCGGATTTTTGCCATCACATACGATGTGAGAGCCTGAATTGTCTATATATATATGGCATGTTTTGAGTTGAGTCATTGGTGTGAGTGAAATGAATATATAGATGTTTATTTCATTACGATGGTAATGTTATGTTGAGTGTGCGCGTGAGCAGGATAGCATGCATTTAAGCTACAGCTTATTCACCAATGTTGCTGACTGTAGAAACGAGTGCTGGGTATTTTGACGATAACATCACACACGTAGTGTGCATTGGACCTACGAGCAGAAAACACGGTCTCCCAGCCTCGTCGAATCGGAGCAGCAGCAGCAGCAGCAGCAGTAAATAAAAACGCCTAATGCTTAAAGGGCTCATGCATACCATCCATTTGTAACTCAAATGTTGGCTGGAGAGATGAAAAAGCACACAATTCTACATCATATACATCGGTACCATATTCAGTTGTGTGTCTTCTTTATCTCTTGCTCTTTTACCGTCTTTCCTTTTGGATGTTGTGTGTGCTTCCTCATCGGTTGTTCAAGTTTTTGTGTGTGTGTGTGTTTTTTCGGGTCTTAAAATGGACGCGAATTGTTTTTTTTTTTGCTGTTGCTGCTGTTGTTGTTTTGTTTTAGCCAACAAACAACAAGCTCATTTTTAGCACAACGAGAATATTTTGAATGTTTGACTTGAATTTACAAAACCAATTCCAAGTATGTGGAACATATCGATGTAGCGAAACGGCAAAAATGAAAAAATTCGAAAGAATGAAAAATGAAAATGCACATGAATTTCAAATCGAAGGGAGAGAACACCATTCGAAATACACAAGCTACAACTCCAATTGGTAGTATTCAGTTGTTTGTGCGCCGTGTCGATGAATATCATTTTCGGTACATTATATACGTGTGCGTTTTTTTGTTTCTTTTCTCTATGGGCATGTAACGTTTCAGAGAGGTAAGATCGTCGTCGATGAACAAATAATAAAAAAAAGCAACAACAACAACACACCGAACAAAAATATAACGTTGGGGCGAGAAAAAAAAATAGCATCACTGCAGTGCACGTTTAGTAAACGTTTTATATTGTATACGTATAAGAAACGTTAATGGAAATACACATTTGGTACATTGAAAAACTCGATTCGGGTGACTCACCCGGTTTCATATTTAGTTCGCAACATATACACACAACGCACTAATACACAGGCACCTCGCCAGCAGCGTTCACTTCGTTCATCCATTCGTTACCATTACATTACATTTGCGGGTTTTCGTTTTTATGTGTCGGTATCGGTGCTGTGTGTATCGATTGTGTGTATGCCAGCAAATATATTAAAATAGTGAGCAAATTTTTGTGTTGTGCCAAAACGACGTCAGCTCGTCACACGATGAGCACAAACACACACATACATGCCAAACAGTATTTGAAAATACGAAAGTCAATGTGGCAGAAACGAATGTACTTTTTACAATTTCAAGTGTTCAAACTGTGACTAGAGAGCAACTAGACAACAACAACAGCTGGTTCTTTTTTCCTATATTCCGCGACAAACAGCAAAACACAGCCGAAGAAAGACAGCAACAACAAAACACGCACACACACAACACACAAATGGATAGAGTACTCCATTACGAGACACTAATTTATTTTCATTTATTTATCTCGAAAAGTTGATCATTAATTTGAATGCATACACATGAACAAGCTCACCGTGGTAAATCAAGACACGCAACTTCTTTAACAAACAATCGAATCGGCGCAACAACAACAAAATGTACCAATCGAATGGAAGTCATTGACTGCGATTCGATTGAAAGTTTGAGTTGAGCTCGTTTTCTCTGTTTCTCTCTCTCTCTCGCTCTCGCTCTCTCTCTCTCTCTTTGGATTGCAAACCTTAAAAATAAAACTAATCTATACTTGGGGCATCGACTCGATATGCTTTGAATCATATAGAATATTTTCTCCATACATTCGTTTGGTGAATGGGATTTTGTTTGTCAAATTGGAAAAAAAAAACATTTTATAAATAATAGTTGCCAACGAGAGTCTCGATCACAGATCGCATTCGATAAATAAATAGAAGAGAAAAATCCATAAAATTGATCATCGTCACACAGTGGCAATTTTGTTGTGAGATGAGAGATGAAGAAACCCAACAACAACAACAACAAAAGACAAAATGAATGAGAGCTTCTATGATCTGTATGTGTTTGCCCATTATCGTGTTGTTATATTGTATTTGTTCTCTATTTGTCGTTTCGTTTTCCAATTTTCTATCGCCTCAGTAAAACGATGTCTATTATATTGTGTACACGGTGAGTGTTTCCATTTTTTTTCTTCTCCTCTACTTTACTCTCTTTCTCTCTCTCTCTCTCTTTGTCTCTTATCGTCTCATGAAGTCTGCGTGGCTATTAGATTCGACTTAACGAACTAACAAAAAAAAAAATACAAAATAAATAATTTTCTCTAGCATATTTACAAAACCTGAATTTCTTAGCATAACGCAAAAGACAGTGCTACACATACACAATATTCAATAGATGCTGCTATGGTTTGGATTGCAATTGTGGATGTGTTTTGGGTTGGCGCCTTGTCATCGAAATTGATCATCAATGTTGATAATAAAAACATTTCAAATTCAAACAGTTGTGCACAACACACAACAAATTAACGGGATTAAAAGAAGCAAACATACAACTGTTTAACACACACACACACAGCGTGTCTCTCAACATGCAAATCCATTGAGAGAGCGGGCCGAGGCAAAAACACCACGATTGATTGAATGTAAAACCATTATTTAAGCATATATGATGAATATCGTGAGGTTTTAATAATACGCACTCTCAGCAAATGTGCATTGAAATAAATTTATGTATCAACAAATTCAATCTTCACCAATATTACAATATTAATTAGAGGGCTGATATTTATCAATCGAATTCGATTGATGACGCGTGGTTGATTTCCGTTTTTTTTTTTTGAACACCCAAACAGAAAATATTGTTGGCGTCAGCGGATAACAACAAACACCCAGTAGCTCAAATGTTCAACGTCATTACTAGAACACGCAAAAATGTATAATATTGTGTTTTGAGTTGAAAGTTTGTTGTGTGTTAATAATTATATGGTCTGGCCATTGTATATTTTTTTTTTCTTTCCTGGTTATTAATTTAGTTACATAGCGTCGAAATAAAAACAACATGGCTGGCACAAACACACACACACAAGAAACACGTAGCTGTGAGCTCAAATGAATACAAATCATGTGGCCTGACTGGCACGTAGATAAATCAAATATCAAACAGAAGTAATCCAATATTATTGTATTTGTCCAACAAAGAGAAAATTTATTCATTATTTTTTGTTTGTTCATTTTTTTTTATTCGCTCTTTGTTTGTTATTTATTTTTGAAATTGTTTGAGATTGTAATTTCTATCTTCATTATGGAAAAAAAGGCATTTTAATTTGCACGCAATTGACTGATAGCCTATTGAGCCCCCAGCTTCAACTGAATGCCATGTGAATTGCGCTGTATCGTCGAGTGCAAATATGTTTCGAGCACCAAGTTCGGTGAGGCACTGTAGCTCTGATTCATCATTATTTTAATGTTCGAAATGTTTACGGATATCCGATTCATACACACACACACACACAAAAAAAAATTTCCGAATTTTGAAGGAAACAAATAGTCGATGGTCTTCGCATTTCATTGAAAATTGATTAAGAACGCCAAAAAAAAACACCAACAAACAGATAATTCCCCCTTCAAATTAAATTAGTCTATACGTTTTACTGTGTAGTCTCTGGCATGTGTGTTTATTCGTGTAGACCGAAAATGAAAAGCATGACATGAAATAAACAAAGGAAATCAGACAGCATTCAGGCTTAACAGTGCACGGAATAAAGCCACGGCGCTCATATGAACATGCTAACGATCAACAATCGTTAAAAAAAAACAAAATCATAATAAAATGAATGAGAAAAAAACGAAAAAAAAATTAACAAACATAAACACAAAATGAGAGAAAAACAAAATCGCGCAGAGGCAAACGAAAAAGCGCAGTCAAAATTGTCACATGCAGACGAGAGAGTGCGTGAAAATGGCCCATCAAACAGAGACGACCATATGAGAGCCTAAAATTGTGATGGATTGAATTGTGGCTCATATAGTTTTTTTTTGTGTGTCGTTGCCTTTGCTGGCTTTATAGCGACACTTCAAAAATATGATTTGTATTTTTCAATTCACATATTTGTTGTGTTGTTGTTATAATTTCATCATCATCGCGCCCTAGCGGTTTCGGTCGCATTTAGTCGTGCAGATTGAGCCGCTGATTGACAATCATTTCAACGCGGTCTGGGAATTTGCGAATGTAATTTTTGTTGCAACATTTGAATTTATGTGCATGAATGTTTTCGCCTCTTGTCATCACATTCGACCACAATGCCTGAAATTTTATTTATTTTTAACATTCGTTTTTGTTTTCCTCTTCTTTCCTGTCATTTCGCGAAACGACACACGATCAACAAAAGTCAACCAAATCCAACAAATTTTAGAAATGATGGCCGATGTAATGTGTTGGCTCACGCGTGAAAATTGCATACACATTTTATGTTGGCAAATTCTCGGCGAGAAGGAACAAAGCAACAACAACAACAAAAAAACAGCACCAAACAAAGCCCAATCGCCCATTTTTATTTACGATGATTGTGGCACTGAAAGAATGTTTGGGCTTGGCTTTGAGTTTTTTTCGCATTTTTTTCTTTTTGTTCGTTCATGTGCTCTGGCACACCGAGGAAGTTTATAAAGTCCCTTTTCATGAAATCGAATAAATTCACAATGATCGCGATTAAATGATTTTAGCATAAATCGTTTTCATGTCAAAACATTTAGCTGGATTGTTTAATGTTTGTGGTTTTCTATTTCGAAAGTTTTTTTTTGAATGGAATCAAAATTGCAATGATGGATGAAAAGAGGCGAGTAAATGATCATCGTCATATCTTAGACGCTGCGTATATTCTGAGAAATGATTCTTTGAAAGAAACTTTCGAGTGGAATGAAAATATTCACAACAAAACATTCATGTTTGGTTCTATTAAAAACGTGACGGTTGAAGTCGTCACTTGTCTATCACATCGAATGAAACATCTCTAGAGGGCGAGCGAGAGAGAGAGAGAGAGAGAGAGAAAGTACTCTTGATCACAATAAAACGCCATGTCAAATATTCATTGGCTTCATTCGTTTCGGCATATACCAAAGAAACTAAGAGTGTTCATCGGTTCTTCTTCATGTAACATGATGATTTTTACTATGGTTTAAAAACTTTAGTATGTTTTCAAGAATCTCAGCGAGAAAAGTGTTCTTTCATTCGAAATGATTCCGCGTGTTCTTTATTTGGTCTGTTGTAAAATTTGTTCATTTTTACATACATATTTACTAGTAGAAATTATGAGTAGTTTGAGATATAAAGATAGCTGCTAGGCATTCGCAGAATTGAAGATCTGATTCAAGGTCTTGGCATACGCAAATCTTCAGGGCGTCATTCAAAACAAAAGCCAGAATCAGCAAAAGAGAGAGCGAGAGAGAGAAAAATAGAGGAAAAAGAGAGAAAATGGACGTCATTTGGAATAATGACTGGCTTTTGTAGGCTAGTTTTTTTTTTAAATGAACAAAACACTAAGCCAAAAAGCCGACAAGAAATACTCTTTTCAGCATTTCAGCGAACCTATTGAAATTTTCTATTTATTCATCATTCGTTTCATTCGCATCGGTTTTGTGAAGATTTTTTTCTCTATCTCTCTTTCTTCTCGCTATGCCACAAATTGAACATAGACGGTAAGGTTAAATTCTAGCGAGTTTTTTTTGTGTGTCTTTTTCCATCTATACATATTCTACATACAATGTCGTTTGTTAACAACGCGCGCACTCTCCCGCACACACACACACACCCAAATCCAAGTGATGAGCATACACCGACACACAAACACCAACATCATCCAGCCAAAGCCACATCACATTTTGTTTGTGTTTTTTGTGTGTGTAAAAGTCTATAAAATAGACCCGGAAATATATGCGTATTGTATCGCACCACATTTTGCTTGTAAAATACATGCAAAATAAGGTAGGCAAAATAACAGCACCAGGTAAAATGTTGCTGTGCCGTTGAATTTATGCGAATCTATTCTCTATTTTCGTGTATTTTCTACCACGGATTTATATGGAATATATGTATAGATTGTTGTTGTGTTGTATATTTTGAATATTGTTTGATTAGTATTTATTAATTCGTTGATTTAATGCCGCTTTCGTATTCGAGACCCGAAGGAAGTTGTACCATGTACTGTGTGCACGCTGTTGTTGGTGTTGTTTTTTTTTTTCATTTTCGCAGCATATAAAATATCTGGTTTCTCGTTTTGGATTTGCATGTGATTCGGTAAACCGTTGTCGTTGATCTATGGTTTTTGTTGTTGTTGTTGTTGTTGTTGTTGTTGGCGAACGACTATAAAAACCAGAGCCAACCGATTCGTTCACAAATCAAATTCAATCCGCCAAAAAAGAAACATTTGTTTTTGCTGTCTTCAACAACGACAAAAATCTAAATATTTGGCGAAAATATTCATTTTAGAACCGTTTGTTTCAGCAGCACATTTCCCAATGGATGAGAGATAGAGTCTAGCTTATGAATTTTTTAAATGAAACGAGATACAAAAAAAAACAGGTTGTCTTTAAATAGCTTGCAAAGCATTTAAATATTTCATGAAAAGATTCCAATCGAACCTCGATAAAGTCGTCATTCAAAATGTGTGTTGAGCTCGTGCTCAATGATTCAAATTCATTTGAAAGTTTAGAATCTCAACGCAAACCTTAAATTCGCGCACATTTCAAAGGAAAACGAAATTCAGAACCTTCCAATTGCATGCGACTGATTTAATTTGATTTTATTATGTATCAGTAAAATTGTGTGTGTGTGTGTGTTGGCTTTGGCTGAAGTAAACACGGTTTAAATTGAATTTTGGTCAGTATTTTTTTTTTTGCAGCAAGTGGTTTTTTATTTCTACTTTGCCTGCAAATTGCCGTTTTTTTCTTTTGAGTGAATGACGTCGACTTCCAATTATTGTGTTAAATTTGTATTTCTTTTGCATCGCAACAATTGAATATGTTGTGTGAATGACCAAACAGTATTGACTTTCTGGTTTGCAAAGCATCACGTTTTGCGTGTAATAATTTGGTGTGAAACCATTATTCATAGCAGCGTTTTAGCTTCATTTTATTTTAGTTCATATTTTTTTTTCTGGTTATTCACTGTTTCATTTGAAAAAAAATAAAAAAAAAAAATAATGAAAATACACACATACAAATTCAACGACAACACGAAAAAAGTGGGTGCTCATCGTCAGCTTCAAAGAGCAATTCAACCGAGGTACCTGCAAGCCGTTATACGTTCGACAAATTACAGTTTTTAAAGAAATTACATATAATTTGCGACCGCTTAAAACATGGACGACACATAAAATAACAGCACACTGTTAAATGAAACGAAAGAGCTAAAGGCAGAGAGTGTATAATGCGAAGACACGAATGAACGGCGAGCGGTGGGGGAGAGAAGAGAGACATTTCGAATGATGGCAATAATAGCCCAGCCGAAGCTCAGAACATCACAAGAGCCACTATAATAAATAATAATAACAATGGTGATGCAGTGAATAAACAGAAATCCCAATTTGAATATGGAGATAGAATAAAAAGAATGAAAAAAAAACGAAATAAAGGAACACTTGAACATCAAATTGAATGAGTGAGAGCTACATTTGTCGAGAGTCTTGAGTGTTTTTATTAGCAACAAATAAGACATGTTCCAGAAACGATACAATCTCATACACACAAACAGTTTGGGTCCATTGTAGACGTTGACAGCCGACTTGAGAACTAGCTCATTCATTCCGGGCCATCGCAACATATGACATTGTACTGTCAAATTATCAATTTTAAGGCGATGAAACGATTTGCAGAAGCAAAATCCTACACCCAAATCAACCAACAGTGGCTAACTGCCCAAAATGAATGCAAACAGAAAAATGAAGAACAATTTATTTCAATTTACTCTCTTTAATATGAATAAATTGTGGAATTCCTTTTTCTTTTTCTTTCTCTCCTTTCCTCTCTCTCTCTCTCTCGATTTCTCTCGCTCTTTCTGCGAGTGTAACAAGAGCCTGAATTGTCATTAATGATATGATTAAACGAACCAAAAATGAAACCAACTGATAAAATTTACACACTTTGACTCATTCGAACATAAAACGCGCACATTTCTTTATTAAATTCTATAACGGGTGAGCTCGTGTTATTTATTTCTGGCGTGAATTAACCAACAATAACAGCAACAACAAAAGACCAAAATTCACAAAACAGCTGAATCTTAAAGAATTATGCAATTTAAATCATTCGTGTGTTGTGTGTGTACGTTTGCTTGTTGGTTATATTCATCATTTATCGCTTGTGTTTTGTTTTGTAAACCAAATGTGAGCCTTTTTCCATCGTTTTGTACAGGTGTCATTAAGGAGATGTTAACAAATTAACATATCTCAAATTGAGCAACGTAGCAATTGCCTTCACGGACATACGACTTGAAACAAACGTATAACAGCAACAAAAATATTTTAGTTCTTTTTTTTTCTTCTTTAACCTCTAGCTCATTTCTCACATTCTACTTTAAAAAAAATAAAAAAAGTAAAATAAAATGAATAAATGTTATTTTGTGAACGTTTTATTGTTGAACTGTTGGTGGACATTTAATATGGTGAATCATTTTGAACAGAATAATAACAACAACAAAAACGACACACAACTTTCAGAGTAAATGCAGAGCATAAGAGATAAAGATACAAAAAAAGGAACAAGTCGATGGAAAAATACCATCGAATGAAGAAGTGTCTTTCAATCGATATCTGCTGGTGAAACGAGAAACGTTATAATTCGAAAGGAGACCAAGAATTTTTGTATGAAACCAGCATACATAGCACACACACACACACCATACAACAACAACAAAAAAACGACGACGACGACGATGACAGCAACAACAGCTCAAGAATGGTTTTTCCATTGAAAAATGTAACATAGTAAAAAGTAGCAACAGAAAAAGGGAAAATGAACTGGAAGAAAATCCAAAATTAAGCGAGAGAGAGAGAGAAAGAGAGCGGGAGAGAGGAGAAAGGGACAGAGCGAAAAATTGCACATACTTTTATGCTATGTACTGAAAGAAGGAACCAAATTCAAATAACGCATTTCTCTGTTGGTTTGTGCGGCTTTACTGTGCCTTTGCTTTACTTTGCGTCGCTTTTTACTGTGTAATATTCAATTCAATGTAGATGAAGAGCAAAATCCCCGAACAGGAAAATGTCTCAAATGATGTTGTGAGTGTGTGTGTGTGTGTGTGTGTGTTTATTTCATT
Organism: Aphidoletes aphidimyza; assembly: GCA_030463065.1. Taxonomy (NCBI): domain Eukaryota; kingdom Metazoa; phylum Arthropoda; class Insecta; order Diptera; family Cecidomyiidae; genus Aphidoletes; species Aphidoletes aphidimyza. Next base: position 45,211,859 of record CM059996.1, read on the forward strand.
TGTTCATTCGTTCGCATTATTTTACTCTTTCTGTCCCTCGGAAATTTCGGTGTAGTGTTGCTGCTGCTGCTTCATCATTTATATTATGCTTCATATGCTTTTGCACAAAATATACGAACCGAAAAGCATTACGTTCTTGTTTTTTTCTGTTCTATCTGCACACAGCTTGTACACGGCCAGAATATATGCTTTGAGATGGTGACTACACCGTTTTCAAATGTACGTACAATTTGAAATGAATACAAGCAGCAGAAGCAGCAGCAGCAGCAATCAGTCAGTACACACGGTAAAAAGCAGAGAGTTCTTCATCGTCGTCGTCGTTTATATTCAGTATGCTCTGTGCTCGTCAATACACACAAGTACACATACACACGTCCAGCGGATTCTCATAAAACCGATTGAAAAGCAAAACAAAGTACAAAAAAAAAAACAGAGAGACGACAACGACGATGACGACGACGCAGAGGAAAGAAACGATTCAAATGAAAAAAAAAGAAACGTCAACGAAGAAGAAGAAGGAGCGGTGGCTCTGGCTACGTGCGGTGCTAAGCAATATATAGGATTGAGTTCTGGTTTAAGCAATACTTGAAAGATCCAACAACAATTTCCACTACAACACAATTTTCAATTGGTTTTTATTTGCCTTTAGTTCGACTAGTATCGTGGTGTCTCTGTTATGCCACTGCCACAAAATTTGCTATCCATCTCGCTTCGGCGCACAGCAACGAAGAAGACTTAGAAGGGAGCGAACAAAAAAAAAAATATTATCAAACTGAAACATTGTTCACACAGAAAATAGCTGTGCGCATTCAAACCCAAAATACACACACGCCTGTATACAGTACACAGAATTGTTGTACAACACAAGGAACATACAAGTCACTGCATGTGTGTGTGCGTGTGTGTATCGAAACAGGCACAACGAGGCACACACCGAATGTAATGGATTGGAAAGAGAGAGAGAGCAGAAGAAAGCGAATGTGTATGACACGTACCGTATGATACCGCATACATGCAGCAGAAACACACAAGCGCGTTCCATTCCATTCATTTATAACCATAATAAAATACGCAAGAAACCATTTATAGCAGCGGCAACAGCAAATGGCCGAATGTTTTCAACGCTCTCCGTTTGCTACATTCAAAAATACACACAAACACACACATCCACAAGGCAGCCATTATAGTTCAAGTTCCTCTTCTGATGCGTTACCTCACCCCGCGTAACTCTACAATATTACCTTGGTGTGTGATTACTGGTGGTGTTGTTGTTATTTGGCTGCTGCTGCTTTTTTCACATTGTCTTCACATTTCAAAACGTTCATACTCATCTCTCATTCTATCGCATACACAAAAACACATATTCGCCTGAGCTGAACTGAACCGAGCCCGAAATTCACTTGGATGTATCGAATCTGGTACGTGGATGGTCGGATTTGTATTCTTTTTTTTCTCCTATTTATTTTTGCTATTATTATTTCTCGAATTGCCGTACGTACGAAACATACACAGATCGAATAATAATAGCAATTATAGAGAGAATGTGTTTTTATTTTTCTTTCTTTCTTTCATTCTTTCTCATTCTCTCCGTTTGCTGCTATCGTCTCGGTTTTTTTTTCTTCTTCTTTCTGCTTCCTTTCAATCGATATATAGATATATTGAATTCTATAGTATATTGCTTCGATTGAATCAGCGCGCGCGTTCATCATTGCGGATTGATATGGCCACGCCATTGGATGAATAAAGACAACAACAACAAAAAATCAACTAGAAAATGTATTCATAGAAAATGACTTGAGATCGTTTACGATGCGATGTGTGTGTGTGTGTGTTTCTCTGTTGGTTGTTGGTTTTTTGTTGGTTTCTTCTTCATGTAAAACTGTTCTTCTTTGCTCGTCTTTTGCACACATTTATCACGGTCTTTCTCTTTTTTCTCATGTGCAACATCACATTGAATATATGCGGAGAAGGTACTCACAATGACGTGTATGTACATTTGTACATTGTACACACATAAATGGCAACGGAATGCGCCAAGAAAAGAAACAACAAGAGCCGAGAGCAGAAGAAATGAATTGAACGTACGAACGAACGAACGTACAAAAAAAAACCCCAACATGTAAATGCATTCAACTAGCCAACAATGCGTAGGTAATACATAATATCAATATTAGAAAATGCAATGTGAGCGCACAATGGAAGAGACACAAACGTTGTTTAAAGTGCAATGGGTGCAACCGAAATAAATTGAAATTTAAAATATAACACACGAAATAAAAACAGCAACAACAACAACAATGAAAATTAAATAAAGAAGGTCTGTGTATCGGAGATGACGATCTTTCTCAAAAAAAAAAAACGAAAAAAATGAGCAGCCAACACGGTGCAATGTGCACAGCAAAGAGAGAAAAATACAGACAACGACGAATTTTGTGTGTTTCTTTTTCTGTTGGTTTCTTGCCAACCAATTTTCATATAATATGCAGCAGTCAGAAACTAATGCAATCTTTAGTCGCCTGTGTGGTTTTTTTTCTTCGTATTTTTTTTTCGGTTGAACTACTCGAATTCGAAATGTGAGTGTGGATCAGGCAATTGGTATGAAAGAAAGAAAAAAAAAGCCAACCAAATTGTGTATATAATAAGAAACGACGACACCAAAAAAAAAACAAACGAGAAGCACTCACACACCTCGAACAACAACGGCAACAACAAAATCCAACCGATCCAATATACATGAAACCTCCGTAGCCGTTGTTAACACGTTTGTGGTGCGCGCGCTCGTCCACGATTTTCTGTAGCGAGAAATCGCTCTAAAATCTATATAAGCTGACATGAGCAGCAGAGTAACAGCAGCAGCAATTCGAGCCAGCAGCAGCAGCAGCCGTATTGGTGCACCATCATTTGTTGTTGTTGTTGTTGTTTGAAAAAGTAGATTGAACTAACCATTTCTATAGTGAAGAGAGCAAAAGACTACACAGCATTTTGCTTCTGCTTCTTCTTCGTATTGCCTTTTTTTCTCTTTCTCTCTCTCTCTCTTTCTCTCGTTTGTCATTTTGTCTCTTTTTTCTGTATTTAGAGGAAACTGTTTAGATTGCGCATTCGACATTTCATTTTAGGAATTTGACTGAAAAATAAAAATACAAATAGCAAATAAAATAGATTTAATCCCATGGAGGGAGAGAACGATCGAGAACGAACGAATGAAAGCTGAAAAAAGTGTTTTTTAGGCCTCAGTAAAATGAAGGCTCTGACATTTGTGGGGATGAATTGGTGGTATATATATATATTGTGTGTGATTGTGCCCCTGTCTCAACATTGACAACATTCAATTGCTCTGGAATGGAACCATAAGCGATAAAATGACTAATCCGGACGGTCTCTGTATACATTTGGATTAGTAATGATATCGCAAAGCGAACAACAACAATATACAGCACTACACGCACACACACACACACACACACACATTTTTTGATTACATTCAACGTACATATGAAATTGAATGCGCAGAATAAAAAATAAAACAACAACAACCAGCACCAACATTGAAATTAATCTATTGATTATGAACTGAGTACAAATCGTACAAATTCGACAGCCACTCGGGCACACCACCAACGGAATATGGCATGATAAACAAGCAAAAACAAAAACAAAAACAACAAATCATCCAACAACAAAAATGGAGACGAAAAATACACAACAACAACAATAAAAAATCCATGTTTTATTATTAATTTTGTGTGTATATATATTTTCTTTTCGCAGTATTTCTTTGAATTGATAGTGCGAATGAATGCGAAAGAGTCATACAACGTCTCACGTCTATTTCATTTCAATTGAATTCATATTTTTCTGTTTTGTGTTGCTTGATTGCCGTCGTCGTCTTTGCTTCAATATATTTTTGCTGTATGTTTCCATTGTCGTTGCTCTATTATTCTTCGTTCTTTTTCTCAGGCGCGTACAAGGTACACATATGAAATATACACACATCGCGAGCGAAACGAGTAAGCCAATTGAAATGTTGAGGCCAGTGTACATGAACGAGATGGACTGAACCACAATGAGAAAATATTGTCGCTTTATTTTCGATTTTTTTGCTTTTTTATTTTTACGTTCAGGAACGTAACGAGTACGTATACCAAAAGAAACTCTATATATATATATATATATATTTTTAAAAAAGGAACACCGTGGCTTCAAGTATCTCCAAACTGAAAACTCAAAATTGCCGTTGTTGCCGTTGTCATATCGTCATCGTCGTGTATTGTTGTTGTTGTTTGCTATCGATGTTGTCGACGTCGTCGTCGTCGTCGTCGTCGTTGTCGAGAAACGCGTTTGCATGAAAATTGAACAATGTGAAATTGAAAAGAGACGGCATCAGGCCACAAAATCGGCTGCTGGTATGAGAAAAAATATGCGTATAAAATGGATTATACTGACGGTGCTCACTGCTCACATTTAAAATGGAAGCATTTTCGGTTTTGCTGCTATTTCTTGTATAGCTGCTGTGGGTTTCAGTTCGCTAGAGCGCTCTCTCTCACTGCGTGTGTAGATATATATATATTTTGTTGTTGTTGTTGTTGTTCATTGCTGCTGTTGATGCCGTTTTCCTCTGCCCGCTCAGCCCGACGTTGTTGCTAATGTACAATTTTTTATATTTTGATGAAGCGAAGTGAAGTGATGGTTTGTCATGGATTTAAAACATAATATGCTATGGTGTGTGTGTGTGTGTGTGTGTATGGAATAAATGAGGCAACGTTGCCATATTTACGAATGAATTTGGGTGCCGTTGTTGCCGCTACACACAATATTTGAGCCTAGCACAGTCGTATTCGATAGCTGGTTTCAGGCTTGAATTTTTATTCCCGTGGCCCCTGTGTGTATTGTATGCATGTATAGATCACACACTATGGGACATCGAACGATACATAGAGACTGCGACACACGATGTTACTGAGTGAGAGGGAACGAGACACAGCACACAAGCACACATATTAACAGCAGCAGCAGCAAACAGAGCTCACCAAATATATACACATCGATGTATGAGAGCGGACGATAAACACACACAATACACATCGTATTTCATGTATATTCATACATATACTATATACTCTTTTTTTATTATTTTGATTGTGTCGTTTCATTTCATTCGCACTCCCATGAACTAGTCTTCTCTCCTTTTTCCGTCTTCATCTTCGTTTCTTTTTCTTGAAATGTGAATGTGTGTGCGTGTATTTTTTTTTCTTCACAAATTGTTGTTTTTTTTTTTTGTTCATTCTGTTTCATTTGCGCTACTTATGTCGTTCTGTGCATCTCCTTTCGACGCAGCGAGCTCATTTATCATTAACAAACGTGTGCAAAGTATAATATGAAATGAAACTTAGGAGTAAAATGAGTCGAGTGTGTTGTTTTTTTTTTGTTTTTTGGTTCAAGTAAATATGTGGCTTGGTTTTTCGTCTGTATGCTACTTTATTTTTTTTTTATATTCAATTCTCTCTGAAATTTTGCACATGGATAATTGTGGTTGGCTATTGAATTCACGACGTGTAAAATAAACGAGAGCTCAGAATGAGAATGAAACAGATACAGACAGCATACACCAGTACACAGGAATAATAATAATCATGGAAAAAGCAGTTCATCAGCACAGAATGGAAATTAATTGAAAATTTTTAATTGAAAAACTTAATTAATAGCAATAACACAATCTATGGATAAGAAATTAATATCATAAAATATAAAAAAAAAATAAAAACGTTTAAAATGGACGATTATATAAAACCATTGGACTGCTATTTTGTTTTCACGATGGATATTTTCATGCGTTTTATTTATATTTTGTTGTATCGTCGATTGAATAACATTCAATTACAATAGGTAGAACATTTCTAGTGGTTATATTTTGTGTATGGGGTTTTTGCACGCTCGCGCTCTCATCGCTTGAATTGTGTGTATGTGTTTTTTTTCGGGAATTTACGTCAAAATGAAACAACAACAAGAAAAATCACACAACGATACAGAGAGAGAGACAGAGAGAGAGACAGAAAGAGAGAAAAGAAACACAAAAACACTCACGTCCGTCGCTTCCGAAAGGCAAATCGTGCATATTCAACTACACACAACCAAAATTCATTTGTAATTTATCAAATTTTATCGATCCATTTTGTGGTTTGGCTTGTGAATAAGCAGAATCATTCGATATGATCATGATTCGTTTCCATCTGCGCCACATCAATATCTCGATGTCGAGTTGTTGTTGTCGTTTTTTTTTGTTTTTTTTTTTTTCATTCGTTTGCAATTGAAACAACCCCGAAACAAAATGTTAGTGTACTCTGGACGCAAAACCGTCACAACGGCTGTTTTTCTTTGATAATTTTTTTGTTTTGTGTGTTGGTTTTCTCTTTTTTATTTAAAATATTTTTTTTTATAGTTTTGACGTTGATGTCTATTAATAGAAGTGAATTTGGATTGGACGCTTCTGTTGTTTGGGTGCTGTTAGAAAATGGCAGATTAGTAATATATTTTTTTAAATAATAGACGTCTCGCAAATGAATGTTTCGCATATCAAAATAAAAATGCATGAACTTATGTGACCACCGTTTGAAAAAAAAAGATAAATAAATCGCCGCTTACAGCTGAAGTGGAAATTTACTGTTTATTTCCGTGCTCATCATTTTTGTGTGTGTTTGTTTCGTTCACATTTTGCCCGATACGACACCTTTTAACGTTTTTACGATGTGTTATAAATTTGTGAGTCTATAATTGTTGTTGTTGTTGTTGTTGTTGTATAACGTAACGCATTCAACATTCAACATTCATTGAGAATGTGGCAAGGTAGACAGCTGACTTTGTATTTTAAATTGTGATGGGGTAATCCTAAGGATTTTCCTATTATATCGCGTTTGGCCACCTCATTTGTTTGAGGTCAACATGAAAAAAAAACACACACATTTCAAACATAACATAAATTAAACGATCATTTTTACAAATCTCAAGTGAACATTTTCAAGTGATTTCTAAATGAATTGATTTTTCATTCCTTACATCATCTAGATTCGTTAAATCGAACACCATTGGATCTGGATTGAGTTAAAACATTCATATTTTATTTTCGGTCGTTTTAGTAATTGATATTGGACAAAATGCCGCTTATTGAAACACAAAATCGGATTGGTTTGTGTAGCCTGGGTAAATTAAGTGAAAAGGGTAACGAAAGCGATCAACTATTGCATTGATAGACATTAGATTGGATAGGATGTTAGCTGCTTAGGATTACAGTGTTTCGTGCGTTTCAGTATTATTATACCTGGTTTTCGAAATTGAAAATTCATTGAACAGTTTTTTTTTTTTTGTTCGTTCCAAATTGGAATTCGGAATTGAACAGATGCTGAACTAGAGCTTGATTATATTCAAATTGCGGTCTTTTAGGTCGTCGCTATAAGCTGAATACCCTTTTCACGTTTTTTTGTGTGTGTATGTCGGTTGTTGTCAATTTTTCTTTTTTCTCCTTTGTCAATGGTAAAACGTTCAAATATCACGAGCTCTGAACCTAAAGGATTCCATTTCTAATTCGGTTTCCATTTTTTTTTCTATTTGTTTGTCTCTCGATGGAACGAGTGAAATTGAAAAAAAAAAAACACAGAAAATTGAAATCGATGGGATTAATTTACCTTTTAAAATGCTCTCGTATTCTATCCTCACGTACTGTTTCGGGCAAATTTCCAACCCATAGGTGTCGAGTCTCGCGTACCATTTTGCGTTGAATCCTTCATGGAGGCGATGATTTCACTGTTTGTTTATTCCGTGTAAACAACTCACACTTTTTGCCAAAACATTTTTAGTCGAATTTTTTTTTTTATAGTTTCTTATCGGGTGCGAAAAGGGCAACAACAGAAAATAATAAAAAAAAAAACAATTCAGAATGAGTGAGAAGAAACGTTTTCGAAAGAATTAGCGCGCGGGCGATGGTAAACAAACAAAAATTGCGTATATACGTATGTAATCCTGCCTCAATAGCGCGTTCTTCACTCAATCATAGATTTTCTTCTTCTTTTTTTATTATTTTTATTACTATTTTGATGATGATGAATTCCTTTTTTTTTTCTTTACTTTTCGCGGGGTTTGGTCACGAACACTCGACTATTACACGCTTTATTTTTTATTCACATGGAAACGGCAAAATGAGCACACACACTCTCACCAAATTTGATTTCCTTTTTTTCCGTATATAATTTTGTGGTTGTTGTTGTTGTTGCCTTAATTCCAGAAATTAACTGCAAGTGTCTGCACTTTTGAAAAGAAAATGTTATCTAAACTATGATTATTTGTTGTTGTTGGTGTTTCACAAATGAATGAGTTGTCACACACACAGAGTTACAGTTGAATGCAAAAACAGAACAACAGCGAAAAACAATGCGATTTCTGATGTCGCTGTTGTTGGTTGTTGTTGTGAGGAAAACAGATTTCAATGCAAATCGAAGTCTCTCGATTCAATTTTTTTTCTTTTCTTTCAGATTTCTCTTTTTCTTTCTTATTTCTCTCTTCTTCTCTTTTTTTTTGCTTACTTTTTGCAAATTTTAATTCGCACAAATAATTTTCGGTTCACTTTTTTTATTTGACGAACAAATGAAGAAAACGAAGAAAAAAAACGAACAACAAATTTTCACTGTACCATAACTCGTTGCCAATACGTGAGAATCCAATTTTATCCTGTGTGTTATGCTGTGTGTATATCCCTTTGACTGCAGTGTATAGGTATCTTATTGATACGCATAGGTTCGCACTGTAGAGCTACTGCAAATTACTTCACCACACCTTAATCATTTTTTTTCGCTCTCTCTCTCTCTCTCTCGATCGCACACACATACACAATCGCTTTTTTTGGGTAATTTTATAGATATTTCTTTTTTACTTGCAATGCGGTGTGGTCGTTGGCTTAAAACCGTTCTTTTTTTTTCGCTTTCGAAAAGGACAAAAACCAATTCAGAAACTTTAACGAATAAAAAAAAAAAAACAACAAATAAACCAAAATATTTATATTTGTTTTCAGCCCCCAAAAAAGAACCAACTGAAAAACACACTCACTGTCCGCTTTTCCGTCTTTTCTCACGTACTTTTTTTTTCTTTTTTATTCGCGTTTCCTTGCGGCTCTTGCTCTCTTGCTTTTGCTCACACTTTAAAATTCATTTCTCATCCTTTTTGCACTTTTCAATTCTTCTTTCTTCTTTTTTTTTTGTGTGTTAACGCTCTTACATTCGATACATATCGAGCATATCCTTGTATTGTTTCTATATATAATTTTTTTTTTTACTTTTTCATATTGAACAGTGTGCACTTCCTCATTTTAATTTTCTGGTCGAATTTCATTCTTTTCAACTACAACTCGGTTATTTTTAATAATTTTTTCTCTATTTTTTTTTCTTCTTCAAACAAAAATTATTCTTCTTTTTTTTGCTTATGTTTTACACTGCGATGCGGTAATCATTAATTCCATCGAAGCCACAACTTGAGCTACAAAAAATGAAGAGAAAAAAAAAGAAAATAGAAACAAATGTTATGTTTTAGCTGCTTGGTCGATTTTGGGTGTTGTTTTTTTTTAAATTTTGTTGATTTGGTTGGTTTGTTTGCTGGAGCACTAAAATAAAATTTCAACTGAAAATCACTGGTATTGAACGTGTTTTTGAACTATTGACTGTTTTAGTGATGCTGTGTTGATAGATTGCAGGGCCAGACGTGCGAGAGAACACGAGATGTGATGGCGGTGAGGAGTGAGTGACGACAATACACACAAAAAAACTGGCAAAAAAAGGGTCATCCCGAAATTAATTTCCATCAAAACGGTATCAAATTGAAATGGCATCAAATTTGGTATGCGAATTTTGGAAATAAAATTTCAGTGGTTTCAGTGCCATTTCATTGTATCGTTCGCATTCTACCCCGTCCGTCTCATTCGCCAACTCATTTTTGAACGCTATCTCTCTTTCACGCCCTGCTCTCAATCCTCAATCCGTATTTTTTTTTTCAGTGAGTTGAACGCGCGCGAGCGATGGCCAATAGTTCATCACAATTTAAAACAACAGCAACAACAACAACAAAAAAACATGAATAAATATTCACGCACACACATGCAACGATAGAGCACGAAACGATAATTTATTTATACTGTGTATCCTTTAGAACAAAAAAAAAAAACAAAAAAAAACAACAACCGTGAGATGAGGAAAGTACAGGCGTTCACATGGATTATGTAACCGATTTAGTCGTTTCAGTTGATGATATATATTTTTTTTTTTACTCTGTCTCTCTTGCACAACTCAATCTCTGTCGTGTGAATCAATTTTCAATGCTTCTTGATCGTTTCATTTCATTTCATTTTTTGATATGTTATATATGTTTTGATATATTTTGATATCGTTTACATTCACATGCATTTTGGCTACTAATTTGATATAGATATTTCATTTTAGTACACTAAAATTTTATTATATATTCCATTTGAAATTGATACAGTTTTCGTTTTTTTTTTCATTTTCAATTTTCGAACATTACAAACATATAAAAAGATGATACAGTGTTCGAGTGACTGCATTGAACAGCCGAGCAAAATTAAAACAATCATCAAATAAAACAACAACATCAACGCATATTACTAACGAATTGACAAAAAAATAAAATGTACGTTTTTTGCAGCGAATGACACGACACGATACGGTTACGACAAACAACACACAAATCGATCGGCCGAGAGATGAAGTGATGCGCGCTCGTGAACAAAAAAAAACAACTCAAAAGCAATGACGAGAGTGTTTTTTTTTTAAATATAAAAATAATTTACGTTACTTTTTTTTAACGCGAAATGAATTTCAGCTCAAAGGTTATTTGATTTCATTTTAAACGGTCTTTGTGTATTTGGTTTTATTTATTAATTTTTTTTTATATATTTTGATGGTGGTTTTGGAGATCTTTAGATTACACATCGGTTGATGTGTCGCACGACGTTTGTGTATAATAATTCCAAAATTTCGTGTTATATCCAAAAAGAAAATGATTTGCGGTTACTTTTGCAAAAATATGCGAATATACCAGGGAAATCGCATATAAAATGATAATTTTTCTCCCTCTCTCTCTCTCTCTCTCTCTCTCTCTGTGTGTGTTTTGTTTTCGGCATTAAATCCAAAATAATCCAAAAATCCAGGCGTATTGCGTTGTTATACCAGTGTGTGCATGTTTATGTGTGAATGCGTGCACAATATGCGATGATAAATTTGTAATCCGTGTGATACAATAATTTTTTTTGTTGCAAATTGCCTTATTCCAAAGTGGGCAAAATTGCGACCGTTTAAAAACAAACCACTCACATTAATCCAGTGTTCAATGATACCGTAGCAAAAAAACAAAATGAAAAAAGTAGCGTGTATCACTTTTTCTCTATTTTCAATCCTATCTGTCTCGCTTACACACACACACACACACACACACAAAACCAATGTGTTCAATAAGTAATCAAAACTATACCAACGAACCAACGCAACAAAAAAAACCATATAGATTTTCTATGACAAACAAAATGAATAAAATAACTCCTTGTTTTAACTCTCTCGAAAACAAAAATAATTCGCTGCACGGCATTCACAATCGACTACGTGTACGTGTGGTTATTTCTTTAATTTTCTTTCGTATTTTTTTATTTTTTTCATATATGTCTCGTGTGTGTGTGCTTTTTTTTGTGTGTGTGTGTGTGAAATTTTATTCCATTTTGTTATTTATTATTCAAACACAACACCAATTGTGAGATACTTACAATTCATTTTCTTACGTCCAAAAATTTATCACACTAATTTACACAGAACCAACTGAATTTGTTGCCCGTTTGGATTTTTCTTTTTCTTGCTTGTTGATTTTTGTTTTCTTTTGAAGAAATCATAACCAAACAAACAAACAGAAAAAAATAGCAGATTTTTACACACTAAATAACACTTTTTTCGTCTTCGTTATTTTTTTTTTTTTGTTAATTTGCAAAAAAAAATTGGTTTGCCGATGGGTTAGACTGCTTGCTGCTGCTGCTGCTGCTACTCCAATATTTCTTCTTGTTAAACCGCGTGTGAAAACTTAGACAACTAAAACTAAATGAAAAATATATTCGCTCGTTCTGTTTGTTGTTTTTTTTCTGTCGTGTGTGTGTTTGTTCTTGTGTCGGCAAAAATCTTGTCGAAAATTCGTTTGGTTCTAGTTCTTTCAGTTGTGTTTCATCCTTTGTATTCTGTGTGTTTTTTTTTCCCACTTGATTCCAAAGTTTAATACATCACAAAACGACTGTATGTTGTTTCGTCCTCTTCTTCTTCTTTTTCGAATACTCTTGCTTGCTTCTATCGTTTTTTTCGTTTTTTTTGTGTATTTCTTCGGTTTTTCTGTTTTGTCTTGTGTCTTCTCTATTTCAATAAAAACGTCGATTTTATGACGCGTTATCGCTTCGATGTTTGCTCATCGCGTTTCACTCTACAACTGGGAGACGGACTCAAACGAAGTTATTCCGAAGTCGCATACAATACACGCACAGGGCATTGATGTGCCATAGTGTAGTGTATACAGGGTGTTATCACTTTGAGAATGAACATGGCGTCGTTTTGTTATATTTATGATCGACAAAATGGACCGGAAATTTAAGTTTTTTTTAAGTCATAAAATGCAGTTTTCGTGCGAAAATGAATATTCCATAAATCTTTGTATTGACACCATAAAATATTCAATAGCATAAACAACCTATTCGTGGTAGATGACGGTAAAACTCAATACAATTCGAAGATGCTCATTCATCCGAAATTCACCCTGCGACTTGGTTACGTGTGCATTGTTGATGCTAAACAATATGGCGTCCGTGCATAATACATTCACACACACACACACACAAAACACCAACAACATACACACACAGAAAAAAAAAACAGAGAAAAACAACCGAACGAATCTAGTACCACAGCCGATAGACTGCACCGATGTATAAGTGAATTCGTTGTCTGAACAAATTAAACGTTGATTCAACCATTGAAACGGCACACCGTATTCATTTACGTGACATACTTCCAACGATTAACATCTAATTTCAATTCTTCATACAAATTTCATATGAACCGAGAGTGGTGAACACTACCGGAGAGCCACTTTTGCTCAGTTCAATCGCTCTATTTAATCTTTGGGATTTTTTTGTTTTGTTTTTTTTTTCTGTTGTTGTTGTTTCAATTGATTCAATATGAGTTTATCAAGAGGGTCTATTAAAAACTTATGCAACCAATCGCACCCAACACAATTTGTTTTTTTTTTTGTTGATTTTTTATTTTTGTTTAAATCGGTGTGCTATTTGAATCTTATCGTTATTTTTTTCGTTGTAATATTGTTTTCTTTTTTCTTTTGGGATTTTCATAGAAAAGACCAATTTTTTTTTATTGTGTCAAGTAGTTTACGTGACAAAATGGCCGTCGAAAAATCGGTATCGATTTTTTCGGTTTTGTTTCTCCGTCATTCAGTTGTTTTTTCTCTCCATTGGATTTACTTGCTGTCGTATGTCATACATGAAATGGCAATGGATTGATTCATTTTTGGATATAAATAAACAACATCAAAATAACGTTTTTAAATTTGTGTTTTTTTTTGTTGTTGCTGAAAACTAATCAAGAAAATGTCAATTTTTGAACATATTACATGGGATTTATTTTTAGGTTGAACTTTTCGATGATTGAATATATACGGAATTTAATGATGGAATCGACATAAAATTGATAAAAAAAAAGAATTATCAAAATGAGTGGTTACAATGTATTCAATGTTTGTACAAAGTACAATAAATTCCAAATAATGAACAACAACAAAATGATAACGTTTTTATAGCCCACAGCTAAGGCAGCCAGTCCACTTACAAATGACGCATCATAAATTTGCATATTTTAATTTGTGATAACATGGCTCTTATCAATTTCAATGGAATTATTTTTCTGTTTTTTTTTTCTTCTTCTTGATGAAATTATGGCTTGATCTATCACAGTTAGCGGATTGAGCACCAGACTGCGCTACATAAAACAAAAACAAACATTTCGCGTACCTTTTTATGCAATGAAGTTAGCTCTCTCCCATTTTTTTTTTTTATTGAAATGTCAAACAAAAATTGGCTATCATTAATTTGACATCCAGAGAAAATCGAAGCTGGTTCACATGCTGTTCATTTGTGTTTAGGGATTTTTGTTTGTTGATTTTTTTTTTCGAAATCAAAACAATTTCATTATAAAATGGTGATCTGTACGTATTTTCTAAATAATACATGCCGTTTTGGCACCAAATGCCATAATGAACACGTGAACGTCAAGTAAGTGTTGACCATGGGGAGAAAAAAAAGTGCATTTTAAATAAAACAATATTTGATGTGATGACAATCGACAATGCATATACATAAACATTTTATGTAATTTACTTTGTTTTTAGATTGACCCTGAAAACAGATGCTGAAGGTGCACTGAAAGGCAATCAATGGCCCCTTTCATGCTATGGACCATTTCGGGATAAGCCAACCATTTCAAATTTCATTGAAGATCAATCATTTGAAGAGGCTAGACATCTGTGTAAGTTTGATACGATTTACATAATATACGCGCGCGTAATGATGAATTAGAGACAATTTAGAGTCATCATTATTTTTACTATTTGTTGAACACAGGTTATGAGGCAAAAGCGTCTGGAAACGTTCAAATGGTGGTAAGTCTTCGAAAATTGTGTTTCATTTTCATAAGTGATTCATTTTCATGAAAATCACCCCAAAAAAAAAAAGTCCAATTATTGACAAATTTCATCCATTTCAAATTCCTTTAGACGAATCAATTTACACAAAATGTCTTGAATGCCAAAAATAAAATGAATATGTTAACAAATCCAACGGATGATGTAGCTGCTCTGGTCACAAACCTATATAATAGTACATGTACGACAACACCCGCTCCAAATACAAATGCAAATCCCTTCGGTATGGGATCGAGTGCGATGAGCGCTGGCAACAGTATGTTTGGAGGTGGTGCAAGCACAAGTGGCAGTTTATTTGGATCCGCATCTGCAGCTTCAAATGCAAATCCATTTGCACGAAATGCGGCTGGCTTTGGAGCGACTACTCAAAATCCAACATCCAGTTTATTTGGCAGTTCAACAGCTCAGCCAGCAAATTCGATGAATCTCTTTGGTGGTGCGGCTAGTTCGACGACCAACAATCTATTTGGTGGTTCGTCATTTTCAAATCCAAGTGCCCCAACTGGATTTGGTAGCGTCAATCAATCGACATCATTGTTTGGTGGTGGTGCTAGTTCGACGTCTGGCCCATTCAGTCAACAAACAACTGGTGCAAGTCCATTTGCTTTGCCCGCATCAACCAATCAACCACAGAATCTATTCGGTGCACCAGCACAAACAAATCCCGTTTTCGGTGCAGGTGCATCGTTCGGTAGTCAAGTAAAAACGGGTTTATTTGGTCAAGCAAATGCAACACTTGGTCAACCGGCCAACACTGGAAGTATATTTGGACAAACGGTTCAAAATTCTGGTTTCGGTGCACCGACCCCAGCACCAGCACAAACCAATCTCTTTGGCAATGCATCACAAACTCAAAGCCAAACCATTTTTGGCGGTCAACAAACGATGCAAACTCAAGACAATCCATTTGCTGCGGTTGCTCAATCAGCAACAACAAATATCTTTGGTGGAGCTCAACCGCAACCGCAACCGCAACTAACACAAGCATCACCATTTCAAAGTTCTGGAAATATGTTTGGGGCTCCAACAAATGCTCCATTTGGTGGTCAATCGATGTTTGGTGGAAATCAAACACAAGCTCCAAATCCAATGACAGCCACACCTGCACCAGCTCAAGCACCAGCTCCGACACTTCAGCAACAACAGCAGAGCATTTTCGGAGCAAATTCATTTGCAGCTCAACCAGCCCCTCCCGCTCCGACTCAAACACCGTTTGGAGCGAATACGTTCCAAAGTCAACCATCACAACCATCAACTCAGCCATTGTTTGGTGGTCAAGCAACAACAGCAGCAGTAGCACCACCACAACAAAATCTCTTTGGTGCACAGCCAGTTCAGCCATCAAAAACGGCATACACACCAATGGATTCATTGGATCCAGACGAAATTGAATCATTCAGAAGCAATACTTTTGATATATCAAAAATACCTACAAAACCACCTCCCATGGAGTTGTGCACCTAATTATACTTAAAAAAAAAAACAACCAAATTAATGTTCAATTCATATTTAGATCATTATTTGTTTTTATTATTATTTATGTTGTCAGAATAAACAATTTATTAAAGATATGTCTTATGATGGAATTTCATTTTGTCAACATGAATGATTCATGGTTTTGATTATTACAAACGGCAATTATTTAATTTTACAATGAAAAACACAGCCGTTATTGTTGATATGATTTATTTAATCATAATTCAAACAATGATTATTTCGTTCTTATTGACCGAAACGTCACAAATAATTAAATAAATCGTATCAACTCTAGCTCAATAATGTGTTTTTAATTTCAATAATATTGATTCATGTGCAGTATCAAATGTTTGGATTTAAGCACCCGAGGTACGAGTGACAGCGTGTATTATTGAAATACATTCTAATTTGACGTTTCTAAACCAGCACCTATCCTACATCGATTTGACGTTTCACTGTGACACGCCAAGATAAAAATGAAGCATAATTTTGTTCAGTAAAATTTATGGAAAAATTGTTTCAATTTTGACTCTTTTAAATTTTTTTTATATTTCATATGTTTTTTGTGCCTGTCTATTGATCAGTCGCAGGAATGATGCTCATTTAGTGAATAGAAAGCAGAAAATAGAGAAAAACTAATAAATTTTCTTGAAACATGTCATCAAATTGAGAGTGTTTTGATTCAAAGCGACATTTGCTCTCACGATGTCACTGGTTGAAATCATGTTAAGACATGAACGTAATGCAAAAGCACATACACACGACTGGTGTGCTATAGTAATTGACTTGCCTAACAAACGAGTACCTAGATTTCATCACAATACGAAACGACGGAATTTCATCATATTATTTTTTTTATTTTTGTTTGCTTCATATGTAAATAAATTGTTGCTCATCGCAATATAAAAACCAAAATCGATTTCAATTCGTTGACATTCATCGAGTTTATTTCATTGTATCAACGTGTACATACGTAATTCACTCAGTAGATTAAGTGAATTTTTTGTTTTTCGACGAGAAGTAAAAAAGAGAAGCATACACACAAGCCCATAAGTGTTGTGATACTAGCGTTTTAAGTTGGTCGATCACAAAATTTT
Organism: Aphidoletes aphidimyza; assembly: GCA_030463065.1. Classification (NCBI taxonomy): domain Eukaryota; kingdom Metazoa; phylum Arthropoda; class Insecta; order Diptera; family Cecidomyiidae; genus Aphidoletes; species Aphidoletes aphidimyza. Next base: position 45,229,219 of record CM059996.1, read on the forward strand.
ATTTATAAATCAAAATCACTTAGTGTAAATTCGTGTATATTTTAAGCATATTTAATTGACAAAACAAAACAAAACAAAAAAATGGCATCTGCGTGGAAAAAAGTCGAAACAGTTGAAGCTTGCAATTTGCAAGAGATAATGTCAGAAGAATATGCACGAGGTCTACAAGACAAAGAAAATAAAAAGTATGAAGATCATTTGAAAAGTAGTTCATCGCCGCCATTGATTGATGCACCATTTGAATCACGTTTAGAAAATGATTCAGTGCCAACGGTGGCTGGGGCATCTGTACCCGGGGTACCCGAAGCCACAAGTAGTAAAGGAACAGCACTTGGTCTTCAAAATCAGTTAACTGATATACCAGAGGATGTGTTAAATTTCATTCGAAATGACAGTGAACTAAGTCAATCGGTGGATTTTTGTGATTCAGATCGAATGTTAGCTGAAATGCTTCAGGCAGCCTTCGATAAAGAGCATGATGACGAAGTGAATCGCATTGAAAAACATACGAATAAAAATTCAAAGGTTGCTGTTTCATTCACCAATTTTCGTCGACAACATCCAGCCAGTGCTGAATCCGATTCCGATGATTATGACGATGAACCGCCAAAGAATTGGGACCGCTTTGATGCAAATGAAAAAATTTATCGCGGTTTGAATAAGAAAGGATTTGGACATGATGAAGATGGTGTTATTATTACCAAACATGATGCACAAATGTGTGGTGTACGGAATGCCTGTCGTGTTATGTCATTTCCGCCTGAATTTGAGACTGGCGATGCTGGTGGTTTTGATATGAAACTATCAAATCAGGTCTTCAATCAGCTAAAATCATACTCACAAAAATGCAAAAAGAATAAAGCACAAGATCGTCGTGAAAATAAGGTGACAGCTGAAATGGGCATTGATGAGCCAACACGTTTGCGACTCTACAAATTGATCAACAATCAAATTTTGGAACAAGTCAACGGTATCATTTCAACTGGCAAAGAAGCTGTTATTCTGCACGCCAACAGCGACCCAGGGTATTCGGGTGAGCTTATTCTACCAAAAGAGTGCGCAATAAAAATTTTCAAAACCACTTTAAACGAGTTCAAGCAACGCGATCGCTACATCAAAGATGATTATCGATTTAAGGATCGTTTCAGCAAACAAAATAATCGTACGGTCATCCACATGTGGGCTGAGAAAGAACTGCACAATCTAATGCGAATGCAAAAAATCGGAATCAATTGTCCGGAGGTGATTGTATTGAAGAAAAATTTGCTGCTAATGTCATTCATCGGTAGTGACAATATTGCGGCTCCTAAGCTAAAAAATGCCATTTTATCGGCGGCCGAACTGATTATGGCCTATGAAGAAGTTGTTGATATTATGGTTCGTCTGTATAATGATGCTAAATTGGTGCATGCTGATTTGTCTGAATACAATATTTTATGGCATGACGGTAAATGTTGGTTAATTGATGTCGCTCAAGCTGTTGAACCAGGTCATCCTAGTGCATTGGAATTTTTGATGCGTGATTGCGATAATATTTCAACATTTTTCACACGCAAAGGTGTAAGCGGTGTTAAATCGAAAGAAGAACTCTTTTCCCATATTACTGGTCTTGATTCATCGGTACATAATGCAGCCATGCTGGAACGGATTCATGCAAAGGGACCAACAATGACCATGGCAACGGCACAAAACATTGACGAAATGCCTGAACAAGTGAAACCATTGAGCTATCCATTTGATTATGCCTGGAATAAAACACAAGAACAAAAACTCACCACACCATCAACTGTGGCTGACATTGATGCACCATTTGCTGCCAATTAAATAAACTTCCATCTAATTGTGAAACTGCCAAACGTTTCAAAACAAAAATTTCGTTGAAATAAAAACTTGTTTTTTTTTTTTGTTTATTTCATATAAATATGCTTATGCTTTAAAAATGATTTATTTTTCTCTTGCCATTAAATGAATTTAAATTGCTTTCAGTCTGAATAAGAATGTAATTTGGTTTTACACAGGTAATGTATTGGATACAGATCGGCGAAACATTGATGTAAAGAATCGCAAACCACTTGCACCACCGGGAACTTCACCTAAAATCATCAAAAATAATGTAATCGTTTGAATCACAGCTGTTAACACCGTTAAAATGGTGCTTTGCATAAACATTGCAAAATATAGTGTTGCCAATAAACTTCCGGCATATGTTCCGGATAGAAGCAATCTGGGCTTTGAGAATGCTTGTCTGAAGAATACCATGAAACCACTCAGAAAACAAAAACTGAAAGAAAACATAGGAGTTTATGAGAAATGTGCATTTTTTTACTGGGAAATGTTTAGCATGAAATTCCGCTTTAAGGGATTCGCATATGTAGCATTAGGTTTGTTACCTTGTTATGAAGAATAAACTGCCCAATGAAAACAATAGAGCGAATTTCCGTGCCTTCAATATCAATACAGGAATGTACAGTGTTGATAGTGACATACAGAAAATGCCCAGACCTAAACACACCATAAAACCCAGGATTCGTTGAATTCTCGACTGAAACACATTGTGAAATCGAATGCGAATTATTTTCCATATCTAAAGAAGAAATTGATTTGATTGGTTTTTTTGTTGTGACTCACCAATTTCGGGCAACAACTGTCTTTAGTGTCTTGCAACCATCCATTTGCTTCGGGTGGTTCACTTTTACCAAATAAATTTTTTATCTCTGGAACTTTGAGTGTTGGCATTTTGATGTCAATTTTGAAATTTTTCTTTTGGTCACTTTGCAGCAACAAATATTCATCGAGATCATCTTTTAAATTGGCCATCTTCAATAGCAAACTCTTGTTTGATATTCGTAACACAAAAAAACACAACAACTTAATTAGTTTATCACAATACGAAATTCAGAAGATGTTGTTTATTTAGACGTGAAACTGATACAATGTCAAAATGTATTAGGTTTTGTGATGATGTCAAATGTTTGCCATATGATCAGCTTGACACGTATACTGGTGTCATCTAGTGGGGTTTATTTGAATTTTCATTCAAAAACACAAACAGCAAATTATTGTTAAATAAATTCAAATTTTATTCAAATTGAATGTTAATTATTTGCCCGTTTCAATGAACAGCGACGATTGAATCGTTGACGATTGATTTTTCTCGGTTTGGTCGGTTTTAGTTCACAAATAAATGGCATTCGTTTTCGGCAATCAAACATTTTCCACGATTTTGAAGCTGTTAATGCGACACAACCAAGACGCCTTCCTTCACTAAAAGTAACGATTTTTTATAGTGGTGAAAATCGCTTAACAATTTGAAATATTGAAAATTGAACAAAAAGTGTTTTACATGGGATAGTTTGGGGCCCAAGCCCTGTAGCGATAACATTGTATTGGAATATTAAATGAATCAACAAAATTCCCTTTTCGATGAAATTCACTCAAACCGATGAATGCATGTCGAATTGGAATTTTCACCGGAACATCCACTGTCTTTTCAATCGACGAACTCTCGGTAATGACAGACGTTTTACTCAAATCAGCGATTTGCTGTTGGATGAGGAATGATAAAAAATTGGTCCTTGGATCGCTCATTATTTGTGCTAAATAACCACGATGACCGGAACATGTAGTGGTTGCCCCCGTGTAATTCATTCTCTCATCGTAGTAATAAATGAACAGACCGATCGTAGGAAAGCATGTTGCATTTGCGGGAGCTAAACCAAAAAATGTTCAATTATTTACTGGTGAATTGACTGCGCGCTTCGAATACATACCATTTCCATACAAAGTGTAATAATCGAATCGAGTATCATTTATCATTGTTGACATGTTTCCTACCTCTGGACAGCTCAACAGCTCACAATTAAAATATGGATCTGCCTGCTCCTCCAAATCCTTTTCTTCTTTGGCGGTTTTTGTTTCATTTCTTTCTTTCTTTTCCTTCTCTCTCATTACATCAAATAAATTGAGCAAATTATTTTGATCGGATTTTTTGCGTGGTCGTTTGCCATGCCCAAAATTAAACGCTAATGCTTGATTGTTTTCAGCAAATTGTATGCATTTCTCTAGATTGGCTACATTTTTTACCGCAATGCGTGTTTTATTTGAACGTTGACAATGACGCGATGGATGAAATTTTGTTCGATTTCGCTTTAATAGATCCGAACAGAACAGCTGTGATGAAACTAAAGTCAAACAACCAAAGAGTATGAAAAGAACGAATTTTAGATGCATTTTACACGAAATTTGGACACGAAATGAGTTATGAAAAATTAGATGTAACATAATCAACTGAGAATTGGTGCATTCAACTGGTGACCTTTAAAATAAATTGTTACATTTTGATTGATTGATATTTCCCATGAAATTAATACAAACCTCTGTGAAATTACTGAATCAAACGATTGGCTAGACGATTTTTGTGAGTGACATACGTAGAAAAAGTGGGTCAAACGAATCGCAAATTTAAACAAATCAAACACTTTTTGTAATATGAGTTGTTGATTTTTAGTTTCAATCCAAATAAATAGAGTTTCTACGAATTTATCAGTGTTTTAACGTATTTTCATATCAACAGCATTTCAGATTTAATACTGTACAGAATATGAAAGATATTCCATGTAACAATGTTGACATCCTAGTGTGATGGCAATCTGAAATTTGTTTCAAAAATGATGTTGTATCATACAAGTAAATAAATAATCATTTAAATGTCGTTTTTATTTGCATTTATTCCTTATTAAAAATCAGTTTACAGTTGCTTCGGTTGGTTTTTTCGATACAATTCTATCAAATTAACCATTTTTCATGAAAAATATTGATGAAATGTCCGTGCACAATAAAAAGTTTAAAAATTATTTAATTTTCCAGTATGGTTAGAAAATTGTTTTTGTCTCTTGCGTTTTTCACTTCAATTCGGACGTTGCTTATATAGCTTAAATACACTCTAAAGTATTTTGGTTTACTGTAATACCAAATTCGGCATTCAAAACTGACTTATCTGTAGCACAGTTTAAAAGAACGATGGTCATCCGATTTTTGGTATTGAACTGCTATGCGGTGTGTGTTTTAGTATGCTTGCGCGCAATGCGCCTCCATTCGAAACGAGGCGCATCCGCGCAAACATGGTAAAACACACAGCGCATAGCAGTTCAATACCAAAAATCGGATGACCATCTTTCTTTTAAACTGTGCTACAGATAAGTCAGTTTTGAATGCCGAATTTGGTATTACAGTATACCAAAATACTTGAGTGTGTACTATTATAAAATAAAGGATTTTGTGTAGATTGTTTGTTAGCCGCATTCAAAACTATGTCATTGGAATTTCTTAAATTTCTATCATTGTTTTCGTATTTGTATTTTATTTTGAAACACAAATATTTTGGAGTTTTTCCGATTAAGAAAATTAACTGTGTAAAAATGGTTTGTTTGCTTAACTCTAAGAGAGCCAAAAATATTCAATGGGGTGTTTTTTGGCATATTCTAGATCTAATGTCAAACTGCCCACGTTTCAAAATATATTTCAATAATAAAAATAATATGTTTCATTTCATATAAGTATGTAGTATGCTTAGTATTTTGATGATTATTTCTCCATTTAATGAATTTGAAATATAAAACAACAAAACTAAAAAAAATGCTTGTTTTAGTAATAAAGTAAAAAATTGCGTTAATGTTGTATTCTCAAAATAATGGTGTTTCCCATTGATTCAAAGATGTTTGAGCGATTACGTTTCTTATTCTTAATTTCCACAATAAAATAATGAATTTGAATTGCTTTCACACGGAATAAAAATGTAGTTTTACACATTGGGTTATACTATGTTGGAAGCGGTGTGATTTATGACGTGATCTACGGCGTGATCTACAGCGCGATATATTCGGCAATATATATAATTAAACAATCGCAAACCAAACTTTCCACCTGGAAGTTGCCCCAAAGTCATCAAAAATAATGTAATCGTTTGAATCCCAGCTGTTAGAATCGTTAAATGAATGCTTTGTATATAAACCGCAGAATATAGTGTTGCCAATAAACTTCCGGCAAATATTCCAGATAACGGCAATCTGGGCATTGTGAACGCTTGTATTAAAAATACCATAAAACCGCTCAGAGAACAAAAACTGAAAGTAAACAAAATTCATGAGAAATATCACGGAGAACGGCAGTTCTCCCAGTGGCGCACCAAAAAATACACTTTTGAGTGCAACACTATATATACGCGAGTTTTCGGATTCTGTGTTGCCGACCGATGTTATTCGTGAAATAGGCATTGGCGTGTAGCTCAGGACCAAACTAGACGAAAGCCGTCGTCAAAATGAATTTTTGTGGAACCACCAATTTTTTTGCTTAGGTGACGTATGGGGGTGCTTTTTTCAGATTATATAGCATATCTCCCGGGGGGTAATCTTGACCACTGTCGTTGAATAACCAATCGATAGTACTCCTCAATACCTTTCCAACGAGTGCTCAACCATCAAAATCGGTTGACCCGTTCAAAAGTTGTATACGTTTTCCTAGAGAGGGGGGTTTCCTCCTGAAAATAGCGTTGGTATGTGTGTGTGTGTGTGACGTACCTTCTCTCGATCTCTGTGATGTATGACATTATTTTTAGGGGGTCTGGGGGGCAGTTCAAAACCGTCGAAAATGGCCGAATTCCCTTACTCATAAGCAATTAAGCAGGGGGAGAGTGTCGGGGTGTCGATTTTTTTCAAAATTCCATAGCTCCGCTAATACACAAGGTAGAAAATCGGCAGGTACCGCAAATGAAAGGTATTGAGCTAGGCTTTAAATAAGTCCGTGTAATGAAAGAAATCTGTAATCAGGTTTGGTCACCACATCGAAAAAACTGGAAAATCGAAAATCGATTTTTTTGGTTTTTCGTCATTTTGACCCCCGTACCCATTACCGTAAATTCTGAAAAATTACACTTTGGTAGTACACCCTAATACCTATCCAACGAGGGTACAACCACCAAACTCGGCTCAACCATTCTCAAGTTATAGAAGTTGGAATTTCAATAATCATTTTTCCCAAAAAATCAGTTTTGGCTATATATGTGTCAGAGTTGACAGGTTGGCACTATCAAATCATGCCGGTAATGTTTTGGCGACCGTGGTAGACCTCAATGGACCATGATCGACCATGATGGCAATTTTCGAAGATGGAATTTTCGAAGTTTTAATTTCGAAGACGGAATTTTCGAAAATAAATCGTTCGAACATGAAATTTTCGAACATCTAATTTTCGAAGTTGGAATTTTCGAACATGTAATTTTCGAACATATAATTTTCGAAGTTGGAATTTTCGAACATATAATTTTCGAAGTTGGAATTTTCGAACTATTACTTTCCGAAGATTGAATATTCAACAAACCCAAAATTTCAAAATTTAACTTTTGGCTCATTTTGTCATATCTTCGCCGTAATTACTTCAAAGGTACTAAAAAATTACACTTCGGTCGATGGAGTTGAACAGAATTTGATGACATATCTCAAAAAGTTGTTATTTTTATGTGTTTTATATAAATTGACCTTACAAAACTACTGATATAAGATGAAAAACCTCTGAATGAGGTATAAACAGAGTGGCGCACTAGTAGATCCTGCCCACAAAATGACTGATATCAAATTTTACGTGGCGCTTGTGAAAATATATTGTCGTTCCACAGTCCTCAAATCATTCAACATTTTGTCCATGTCATATTACAATGAATGTGAACTAGAGTGTGCCAGTGCGAGCGAGGCATTTTCCTGTCAATTCGATTAGAGTTAGGCTACGATTTACACACTCACGGTGAGCCTGCAATTTAAAATGCGGTTGTAAAACAGTTGTATTCCAGTTTTGATTATAGCTAGTGTTATTCAAAGATAATGAAAGTGAACACGTTCGGGACTCGCACTGGCGCACTCTAGTTCACATTCATTGTAATATGACATGGACAAAATGTTGAATGATTTGAGGACTGTGGAACGACAATATATTTTCACAAGCGCCACGTAAAATTTGATATCAGTCATTTTGTGGGCAGGATCTACTAGTGCGCCACTCTGTTTATACCTCGTTCAGAGGTTTTTCATCTTATTCTGTATTCAAGGATAATTCAAGCTTGAAATCAATTATATACGGCTAAGTTTGTTACCTTGCTATGAAGAATATACTGCCCAATGAAAATAAAAAAACGAATCGCCTTGCCTCCAATTCCGATTCCAATACAGGAATGAACAGTGTCGACTGTAATATACAGTAAATGCCCAGAACTAAATACACCACAAATGCCGTGATTCGCTGAGTTACCGACAGCATCCACTTGTGAAATCGAACGAAGGGAATTGACGCCAATTGAAAAATGGGTTTTACCACAGAACACTAAAGAAAAATAGAACAATTTGCGCTTTTAATATTCCCATCGAATTCTTATGTTTCGTTGCGTTCTTACAGAACGTAAAAATCACCATTTGAAATGTATTGACACAAAATGAATATTCTATACGGCGTTTTTTTCTAACGGTAAATTTTCGGTTACTCTTCTTAAGAATTCGATTGCCAAAACATATCTCTAATGGCAATGAATCATCATAAGAAATGCGATTAATGAGTCGAATGCGATCAATTTTCTATATTCAAAGCTGAAATTGAATTGATTGGATTGACTCACCAATATCAGGAAACAAATGTCTTTAGTGCCGTGTAACCATCCATTTTTCTTTTGATCATCTTGCGGCAACAGGTATTCATCAGCATCATCTCTTAAATTGGCCATCGAATAAACGAAATTCAGGATATGTTGTTTATTTCGACGTGAAACTGATACAATGTCAAAATGTATTGGATTTTTTTGATCATGTCAAATGTCTAATACGATCAGCGTATGCTGCTGTCATCTAGTGAGGTTTATTTGAATTTTCAATCAAGTATTGTTAAATAAATTCAACGTACATTCAAATTGGATGTTAATCATTTGTCCGTTTCAATGAACAACGACGATTGAATCGGTGAGGATTGATTTTTCTCGGTTTGGTCGGTTTTAATTCACAAATAAATGGCATTCGTTTTCGGCAATCAAACATTTTCCACGATTTTGAAGCCGTTAATTCGACACAACCAAGACGCCTTTCTTCACTAAAAGTAACGATTTTATAGTGGTGAAAGTTTCATAACAATTTGAAATATTTTTGAATGATACAAAGTGTATTACATTGGATAGTTCGGTGCCCAAGCCCTGTAGAGATCGCATTGTATTGGAATGTTGAATGAATCAACGAAATTCCCTTTTCGATGAAATTCACTCAAAACGAAAAATTTAAACAAATCAGCCATTTCTCTGTCGGTTATTGACTTTTACTTTCAGGTAAAACCAATAGAATTTCTAAAATATTTCAAATGTATTTTCCATATACAATGTTGACATCCTAGTGTGATGGCCATCCGGTTATCTTAAATCTGTTGTATCATGTTTTGTCATACAAATAAATTAATAATTATCGAGATTTCTATTTTATTTGCATTTACTTGTTATTTAAAATTAATTCACAGTTGCTTCAGTTTATTTTTTCGATACAATTCTATACATTGACGTTTTCTCTCTTTACAAGGGGAGTGAGTTAGAAGCGTTAGTACGTGTTGTCGCATTAAAGTGTTGAACACGGCCCGACAAGCTGGATAAAACTCACATAAAAAACGTTTAAAATTTAATTCCCAAATACATCAATTTTACGTGAATGTTCAAATATTTTCAAATGTGTTTCAAATAGACAAATATTCATACAAATATTCAAATATAGTAAAAAGTCAGCCATTTTTAAAATGTTCAAATTTAATTCCTTTGTTGTTTTTTGCAATACCAGGTTTCTTACGCCGATGTGGTTGGAAATATGCTCACAAAAAAATAAGAGAATATTTTCATTCCCATAAAAGACGCCAAAAACGGTCCATTCCACGAAAAGGAGAAAAAAGTATCTTTTTCTCTTTTTTTTGTATAAAAATCGGGATCCAAATACAAATTCAATTACATTTATCGATAAAATTGCGTGTGTAAAATGGTTAACATTATTTTGGTTGGTGATGATGCTAACGAAGAAGAAGTATATTAAGAAAATAAACATAAAAAAAAGAAAAATCAAAAAATAATATAAACAAAGAATTATGAATTAGTGACCGCTCAAGCAGTTTAGTCCCAAACAAATTATTGCAATATGGAAATTGTGTAATGTTCAAAATTGTACCCCAAAAAAAAATAAAAATATATATATAAATAGGACCGTTCGATACAATACTGGCGAGTGTAGGCCAAGTTTAACAGCAACAATTTGACTTTGCTGCGTCTGTATTCATTCTGAATTCTTTCCAAACCTTTATTCGTGGTGATGAAATAGATTATTTTTTTTAAATGTAATTTTGGTTTGTGTTGTATTTTATGTTCTGCAAACTGGTGGGATTCACGATACTGCGTTTGTTTGCTGTATAATATAAACGAGAGTGTGTTGTGCCATTTTTTTTCGTTTGTTTTTCGTTTTCCTCTATCGTTCATATACAAATGAGCACTATTCCTGCCTATGCTTTCAGCAAATATAAACAAACCATTTTTAAAGCTAATGCTTTGTTCACTTTGACAGTTCGTTGAGCACCGTTTGACATTTCATTCAATACAAACAGTTTGACAGGTCACCACTTTGTCAATTCGATTTGTTCAAATAACTAAAAAAATTGGATACAAATGTTCCTATTGTTTTCTATATAAAAAAAAAAGTTGAAACTTGAATTTTAAGTGAAAAAATAAACATTAGTTTTTTTTTCGTTGTATAATGAACTTGTTAAATAAATTCAAAATAATTTCTGTGCATGGTTTAAAATGCAATAGGTCAATCTCAACCTCATCATCAATTGCACAATTTGTTCACCATTTTCATACGGCTACGCCGCTTCTCAACAAAGAACTCGTTATTGCACATCTGTGCGAGAAATTATGCTGCTCAGAAGAAGTAGCCAAATGCATCTATAACAAATTTCCATCGTTACGGTCCATAGATGCCATTCAAAATGATTCTTTGAAAATGCTTCGCGATAAAGTTCCTGCACAATCAATCGTTGAGAATCCATCATTAGTTACAATGAATAAAAGTAGAAATGAGTATTCTTTTCGAGCTCTGGACACATGATTAATTCCATTTCAATTACATATTCCAGATACTTTGGAGAGCAAAATCAAATTGCTGTATGCAATGGAACCAAGAAAATTGGAAGATTTTGTGCCTCTGTTGACAATGGATGAAAATCACCTGGAGGATCTTGTCAAGCAATTGATAAAAGAGAAAAAAGAAATTCCACAAGGCAATCGAATTTACTATATAAGCGAAAAACTTCAGGTTTATTCATGAAATTATTATTATCGAAATCCAACACAAATGCTTAAAAAAAATTATCTAATTTATAGGTTGAACCGAAAATGGTATCACAATTACGTGCTGATTGTCGCTATGATTTGTTCAGTTCGAATTTTCGTAGCTTTAAAAAGAAATTAGATATTGTATTGGATTACGGTGCTAATCGAATGGATGTACTTAAAGGTCTGTGGGCGCTTCGTATCAATGAGAACGTCTTTGTTCGTCGATCCGAGCGAATGATCAGCATTGGATTTCCGATTAAATTGTGGTGTTATCAGGTGTCGGAAAAAGATTTTGATAAGTATGTATTTCTAACGAAAAACCCCTTTTATTTTCTTATGACTCTTTTCTAGGATTGTTTTCTCAATTAATTATATTCATGTTTAATTTAAAAACCATTTTTACAGCTTTATTCAACGGCATGCGGTTCAAAAGAATCGAAAAATTTCAGGGAAAACAAGTAGAAATTTAAAAAAACGAAATTCAGTCAAGACCATCATCGTAGAAACATTTAAAACATTATTGGAATGCGATAATTCTGAATCGTCGGAAATTTACTACAGTTATATCAACGAAATCAGTGAATTGAACATGGCCAAGGAAAATATTCAATATTTGTTGAGCATCTCGATTAATCGCGAAACGATAAAGAAAAATGGATTTCTACTGTCAATGCCATTGAGTATGTTACACATTATTTCCTATATCAATTTCATATACATGTTCCATATATTGAGATTCGATGAAATCATTTTTCAAGGTGAAATTCAAGTGAAACTGGACATTTTGAGAGAAATGCACCCGAAAAATATTGAAGATTTCATTCCGCTTATGAGTATGGACGCAAGTGAATTGACTAAATACAAAACGAGTCTTGAAAAGGTCAACTCTCTTGGCTCAGATCATCCAATTTACCATTTCAGTGAGAGATTGAATGTGAGCTATCATTTCAATATTTCTTAATCACCAATTTATGTGAATGTCTAAATTTTCTACCTATTTAAGGTCCCAGTTAATGTGGTAGCAGCTCGTTTTGTCGAAAAGAAACGAATTTTCTTAAACCTCAAACCAGACCGTCTGAAACCTAAGTTAGATATTCTTTTGAAGCATGATGTGGACCGGCTAAGTATTTTGAATAGTCCAGCAACGTTTACGCACAGTGAGGAAAAAATCGAACAGATCATTAGTAAGCTGTATAGTAAAGGGATTGATAAAATATCTTCGTGGATGATTTTTTCATCAAGTTCCCCATTACATGACAAGTATGATTGACCTGCAGGGCAGGGTTCATCATAAAGTAGAACAATAACAACGTTCATATTGTGTTCGCAGATTGGTATCGAATCGTGTACGGGAGAAAACGTCACTTGAAGGGTTTCGTACCAGTATGGAGTATATCGCACATCGATTGGGCTGGGATGAGAATGACCTTCAAAATGCTCTAACGAATTTTCCAAAACTCCAGAAGATGTCTGCTTCAAAAGTAAGTATAACAATGGTCAGTGTTTGGATTGATCAGTATATCCAGCACTCAATGTATTTTGCTGACGAATTAGTCGCTGTTCAGCGTTAAAAACTGACTGTTAGTACTAATATGTAGCGTCAACCGACGCTCGAGAGTGCGGGGCCTAGCAGCTCTCTCCTGCAGTGTGATGCAGGAGAGAGCTGCTAGGCCCCGCATCACACTCGAGCGTTAGTTGACTCTACATAATAGTACTAATGGTCAATGGTAGAATAATTATTGTGTGTTGATCTAATATACGGTCCATTTCCAAACACTGGCCATGATGGATAGATTGGCACATGAAAATATCTGAATATTTTTAATTCCTTTGGTTCGAATAGATAAAAAAACACTTGGACTTCTTTTTGAACGAGACTCAAATTACAGCAGAGAATATAACCCATTATCCTAGCATTTTGAACAGAAGTGCTGAAGAGATTAAGCTTCGAGTTATCGAAATGACTAGAATCGGAGCACCCATTACATTGATAATCCTTGATCTAGGAAAAACTAGATACCTTAAATACATCAGACGGTATTGTGACACTAGAGAAGAAGGAGAAATAAAAATGGAATTTCTGAACATTGAAAAACGCATAAAAAGAGAAAAGACAATTAATGAACTAGAAGAAGAAGAAGAAGAAGAATAAGAAGAATGCTTCCTTAATTCGTATCTATTAGGTGTGATTCATATTGAAATAAACTGTTTCTAAACATCATTTTTATGAGTACACTCTATGTTTATTTGTAACATTTATCGAGTATGATACAGTATGGATAATGAAATGTCGATTCAAACTGATGATTTTAATTAAACTGGTTGATTAACAGTCCCGATTGAGATGCTCTATTTGGCGCACATTTATGATATTTCAATAGTTTCACCGGTTGTTGTTGCTCGTTGCAATCGAATCTGTTGATTCATTTTGATACACATTCGTTTCAGTTTTGCAGCTTCCAATTCCAATTCATCATTTTTCCGTTTATTTGTTAGAATCCGTTCTAAGAGTATTCGTGGATATTGGAATGCAGAATCGTCCTTCACAACATACAGATTCTTTGCTATGAGACCATTTGCGGTGGATGTACTTGCTGGTAAATTTTCAGCTGATTCATATACATCAATTGCTTTGGCAATTTCTGGTTCCTCATCTTCAATCACTCTGTGAACATAGAAAATGTAAATGTAAATAAAAATGATTATTATCATTTCATTATCTATCGTCGGTACAAAATGATATAGTTCAGTAATGTTTGTGAGGGTAAAACTAAGTTAAATTACTATGTGATCACAGGAGTTATTCAAAATTAGACAAATCTGTGAAAAAATTGATGAAAACTAGTTAAAAACAGAATTGCTAAAAAACTCACATAGCTTCCAAAAGTCTTAATTTTCTCTCTGATGGACTAGACGTTTGTACACTTTCAGTGTGTTCATCTGTAGCGGGAGTGGTAGTTTTTTTCAACTCAGTAACACGTTCAATGCTTTGAACTTTACTTATGATTGGCATTGAATGTACTATGTAAGTTCCTTCGGGTGTCTTCGGGTATGTTTTATGTAGAACATTCGTTTGCACGCGTGGTGCTGGCTTTAGTGTTGGTGGTAGTCGTTTAAGTGGCACAATTTTTGGGGTGGTGACTAGGCCAGACGATGTGCTGCTGGTTGACGATGATGGCATTGATTTTCTCAGCATTGGCACTTTTGTCGTGGTAATATGATTGACATTCAAATTGGTCACATTTGAAATGTTGACGACCTTATTCAGTGCTGGTACAGGGCGAAGGGCATTTTTTGTTGTTGGTGATGATACCATTAGATTTCGAGCATTTATACGATGTACATTAATCACACCATTTGGACCATTTATTTTGGTTGCATCAATTCGCTTCAAAACATTTGGTTTTGGAAGTAGTGTTGGTAGTTGTTTGTATGGCAACGACAGCCTTCTGGCAACAATATGGCCCGGTGCACTTCGTTGTGTCATCGAATGATTTACGGCATTCGCTTTGTGCATAGGTACATTGATGCTTTGTGTCTTTATGGCACCAACTGTTCGCTGTTCTTTCGCTTGTGCTTGCTGTTTTTCACTATTTTAACAGAGAATAAAAAAAAACGTTTCATTTATGGTCGATGAAAGAACACACCACTTTTCAATTAGTTCTTATCGTGAAGCAAAACTTACATTTCCATTTGTCGACGCAAAACTGCATTTTTAAATACAGACGGTTTAGCACCATCGCTAAGTTGATCTGATTTATCAAAACATCCGGCAGCAAAGTGAAGAGCACAAATCCGTAGTGACTCTTTCCATACAATGGTTTGACTATTGTACAGTTCGATTAAAAATGTCCATTTTTTACGCTGTTCAGGATCTATGGGGAATCTAAAAAACAGTTTTGGCTCATTAATTTTTTATTATCTGCTGTAATATGAACATTATTCCTCAAATATCCGAAAGTTTTAAAAAATCTGTATATTTTATAGTCAATTTATCATTAATCAGATGTTAAATTCATTGTGAGCAAAACAAAAAGTTATTTTACAACTAATTTCGTTCACGATATTTGCACCGCAATATCTGTCTCTTATTGAATCTCACTGATTTGTCACATCGAAATCCATATTTTTTGTTAAACTTCACAAGATTCACATTATATTCAGATATTTGTAGAAAATCAGACATTTATATTTTCACATTTTGTCACAATTTAAATAGATAAATGTATGAAGTATTAAAATAAGAAAAATAATCGCGTTAAACATAAACCGTATGGGAAAAAATCTTACTTAAATACTGGAATTTTTGACTCGGAACCA
This sequence comes from Aphidoletes aphidimyza, assembly GCA_030463065.1. Taxonomy (NCBI): domain Eukaryota; kingdom Metazoa; phylum Arthropoda; class Insecta; order Diptera; family Cecidomyiidae; genus Aphidoletes; species Aphidoletes aphidimyza. The sequence continues at coordinate 45,244,922 of CM059996.1, forward strand.
TTGTATTTTGTGGGACAACTATTAATGCAGCATTGCTCTTCTCCCGATGTTGAATCCATTACAAGTTTCGCGCATTTGGCCGGTTCTGGCTTTGTAGGTAGTTTGTTCTGTAGATTTGTTGTGTCGATGATTTTTTGTGGAAAATAAATTGGGAGGGCATGGTCAACGAGTTGCCGGGAAACCGGCTTCATGGATGTTTTAGCGAAATGTAATGAACAAACAATATCATTTGATTTGCGTCTGAATGTTGGATCGAATTCTTTAATTCGTTTGTCCCATTTATTAGCCCATTCTTTGTCAGTCGGAAACCTAATTAAGCAATACCAATTGCATTTATATTTTACTTATAACATTTTCAATTGAAAAACACATTTTCTACAAATTAACATTTCATTAAATAAAAACTAATACATCAAATCAATTTTATTCAATGAATAAAAACTGTCACTTTCTATGCAAATAAATCGTATGCAAATATTTTCTTACAGATAATAAATGATGTCTTTGACTTTGATTGATTTGGTCTTTGTCAGACATCTGTCGATACAACACTGTGGTCTTTCCATTTCTTCTCCTTTTTTTTATCACACTTTAATTTTGCTCTTAAAGTTAAACAATCAACACAAATCGTCAAGAAATTTGCGTGTAAAAATGGCAAATTTAGCGAAATAAAAATAATTACGCGGAAATATAAATCACAATAAGTCCATGAGAAAGGAGCTTTCCTCGTGTGTTTACACCGTTCTTGCAGTGTTCTTAATCATATAGATAGCATTGACGGCTACACGAAGAAAAATAAGAAGAGAGAAACAAAACAAAAAACAACAAAATATTTGACAGCTTATTTACTCGGTTCCGTTTGGTAGAGTGCAAGCGCATAACAAGTTGTGCGATCAACAAGTCTTACGGACTGAACGCAAGGTGGCGTCATCGCCGCAAATCACAATAACGTAATACTTCACTGCAGCAACTTCACATTTATGTGCCACATAAAAATTATCAACCGTGAGTCATGGCGACGAATGTCAAAATTCACATTCAAATACAATGACAATTTTAAAATGTCGCCAAGAATTTGAGTTTACCAATTTATTTTGGTGTCGATGTGCATTTTCAAAGGAGCTTTTCAAACAATTTTTTGTCAGCTATAGCTGTGCCGATTGTAACGTCTATTGACTCATAAGACATGCGGTGATATAGCAGAAATGACAGACTTCAATGTTTCGTACTTACAGTCAACGTTCATTCCATTCGGCATTTTGTTTTGTGAACATTTGCGAACTAAGACAATGACCAGAACGCTGAATTATTTGATTCGTGTTCGTCATTTTTATCAAATAAAATATGATTTCAGCAAATGAAATTTGCAATTTATCACTTACCGAAATGAAATCATTTGGTTTTTTTTACATTTGATTAAAACACAGCAAAGATCTGAAATTCCTGTTAAAATATTCGTATGGAATGAAATAAAACACCATTGTAATCAAATCAAACGGTTTATTGCATAATAATTTGGTTGATACGGCAGAATACCTTTAGAAATATGCCTATCATTGTAATAATTTGTAAATTTCATTTTACTGGTTTTATCAGTTTGTTTGATTCTATCGCAAAGGGAGCGGATTCAGTGAGGGTTACGAAAAGCTTTCAAACATCTTTAATGTATCAAAATGAAATGTTTATTGTTGGTTTTTTGTTGTTGTTGTTGTTATATTTTGCAATGTCTATCAATAAATATGACTTTCTATTTAGCAAGTTAGCATTAAAATAATGAACAAATTTACTGACTGCTGATGACATCGATTATTTTGTGTAAATTGTCATTTATCTCACTGCAACTTCTTGTTAGAAACATGAAGAAGATTGGTGAATCTACGAACAAATAAGCCTTTGATCTATTGGTTTTGTGTTGTTTTACTTTTTGCGGGTTATGCTTTTTAAATTCGCAGTTTTGCGATGAATACTATTTTAAGTGTATCGAACATCAAACAGATTTTCAGTGGGAAAATTGTTGCAGTTCATTTTTGTGACATGAAACTAAAAGATATATCACCAAAATTGATGAACAAGCAACACAGATAAAGCAGCAATACAATCAATCAACTAATTTCGCTCTTTTCTAAATCGCATACTCTATCATTTAGGGGCTGGGAAGCCTCGAGTCTATCATAATAACGTTCACAAGATTCAGTCACACAAATTGATTTTTTGCCATTTTTAATAACGTTTAATTAAGTCACATATTCATATGAATAAGATTTACAAAACACGAATAAGTTACAAGTAAATTCATAGCTATGAAAGAAGAAAATGTTTGTTGATTTTCAGTAAAAATCAGAATAATCTGACGGAATCTGTTGAACACCGGTAATCATTTGAAATGTTTCAGTCTCAACCAATCTCGTTGAATGAAACTTTCGATTCGAAAGGGCAGTACAATTTATCGACGTATAAAAACATCTATTCAACTCTACCGTCAAACGTAGATCAAAGCGATTATATGATGTTTTATAAAATTTTATAAATGGCATTTAATTGGTTCACAGTGCAACAATGGCCAAACGTATGATTAGAGTAAAAACTTTAAATTTTACATCAAAAACAGTCAGTAATTTTTTTTTGCTTTCTTTTTTTTCGAATTGCTACAATTGGATACTCGACGAAATGAAAAACAGCAAATCGAGTAGAAAAGCCAAAAATGAAATAGCGAAAAGTGTAAAGTTCATTTAGAGATATGCCATGTCTACTTAAAATTCTAGTTCTCAAAAAACTCTCCCATACAATGTTCTTGTTATGATATATATATATTTTTTGGTTCATTTAGAAAACTTTAAAGAAGTAGAAAAATAATTACTTGTTTCTATATATCTTTTGGGCATTTAAATACTACATTTTGGCTTTGGTTTGATTTAAACATCAAAATTAAGTGGTTGAGCGAAGAATCTATTGTTATTTAATGATCTCATTTGAATTGAGTGAGTTGGAGTTGAAGATTGCACGAAATGCATTGAAATTGAAGTGGAATTCGATTGAGTACTCAGTGGAGGACTTGAATCTAAATGATAGTATAATGATAACAATAATCAAGATTCAAGGTCAAACACCTACTATCTTCTAATACAGTGTAATAAAAATAAACGCCAAGCTGAATAGCGGTTTGAAATATGTAGTGAGCATACTCATTACATATGAGAAATCATTAATGTTATAAATTGCTTTGCTTTACACTTAGATAATGTTATTACAAATGAGTGAATGTCCTGTAATCATTTTTTTGTTTGTTTGTTCATCTTTGGATATTTGATAACTTCTATTTATTCATTTACTTTTTTTTTCAAATGTAAATGTTTTTCCCATAATTTATCATAATTAACACACTACTGGTAAAAATGTTTACTAATTTTAGACACACTTTTGATAGTTTATTTACAAATTAACTCGGTTATTTATGGACATTTTTTGTTTGTGGATAAAACGGTGACCGCTAACTATTTATCAACTATCAACTAGAGATAAGAGCAATTTAATGTTTAGCAAAATTCAAAATGACACTTCAAATGGATTTGAGATTTTAAATTTTCATTGGGAGATGGATGCGTTTGCCAAAATTCAATTCTATCGAATCTGTTTAATGATCATTGAACGGAATCCATTACGTTTATACTATTATATATACTTATTTTTTCACACAACAATTCCGCCCATTTTGGGTACACACTTCTTGTCTTCTAATCATTCCGTTATTGTAGCCGTGTTTGGCGTCTTTATTGTGAATGATAAAACTTATAAGTAGAGAATTGGGACAAACGATAGAAGTTGACGAATGTTAATTCGATGTTGTTTCACATTTTTGAACTATTTGCGAAAAATTTCAGGGACTATTTGCGACTATTTGTCACATATTCAAAAATATATTTGAATATTCACAGTAGAGTATTAATATATTTGTAGCAGAATTTGAAGGTTCACGATTTATTCAGAATATTTGCTTACTGTAGAATATTTCGATCATGATAGAACCCCCGGGATTTTCATTATACCGTTTTCACGAAGAAAAAGCTATAGTATTTTATTAAATATGCGCAGCGTGTTAATGTGTGCAGTACAATGTACATGATCACAACTGCCAATAACCCAAACTCTGCGTTTATATCAATTTTAATTTTGATCTATATTTAAGTCAATAAAACGAAATGGCAACAATAAATATCTGAAACAGTTTATTTTCAGTTTACTTTGTGGAATTCAATTTCTCATTGGAAATGAACTTCGAAATTTAATTAAAAGAACGATGGAATGCTAAAAGAGTGTATAAAAGCGGGTGCAATGCGATAAATGTTTTATTTAATTTCTCGATTTCAATCGAAATAATCAAATACCATGAAGATTACGTACATTTTAGTTTTGCTCTGTCTTGCCCTTTTCCAAGTGGTAGGTTTTGATAAATTTTAGTCAACTTTAATAACCTTCTTAAATTGAATGAATTCAAAGTGAATAATTATTAATAATAATATCGATTGTTTCTATTTTTCTTTCACAGGCTTCAGCTGGATTGATTGATGTTGCCAAAGATGCCACAATTAAACTACAAGAGAGTATTGCAAATATAAAGGAAATTCCAGACAATTTAAAAGCTCAATTAGTATCAACCACGACTCGAGCACCCCCACTTCAAATGAACAATTAAATACAATTTTACTACTAAATTTGATGTTGCCTGCCCATTGGGAGTGATTTTTCAAATCTTGAAATAAAATCCACAAATCTTTGATTTGATTTCATAAATTATTTGATAAAAGTAAACATGTCCAGATATTTATTGTTGCTATTTCGTTTTATTGACTTAATAGATCAAAATTAAAATAGCTACAAACGCAAAGTTTGTGTTATTGATAGTTGGACTCATGTACATTAACAAGTACATTAACGGCCACATCATTTATCGTGTGCATTACATGTGCGAATGCATTGCGTCGGCTCGCAAATATAAAGCACACGAAAAATAATGTAACGGTCAATACAGTGCCGATGCGCATTGAGCATATGCTCACACGATATTTCGTGTGAGCACATCGCGTCGACCCGCAAATGTAATTCACACGATAAATGATGTGGCCGCTATACACTCAACACGAAGACAGTGTCGATAGCCAACGAACACAAATGTTGTGATCAAAGCGCGTCACATCAACGAAATGATGTGAGCTGTCTGTGTGAGATGTATTTTATTGATATTTGATACTCAAATATTTTGGAGTTTTTCCGATTAAGAAAATGAACTGCGTAAAAATGGTTTGTTTGCTTAACTCTAAGAGAGCCTTAAATATTCAACAGGATGTCTTTTGGCACAAATTTATTGACCTTTAGCATGTTAGGCAGATTTCTCTCAACGTTCCATCGTCATCTATGTTGATAGTCATATTTATTTTTCGTTTGTGATGGGCTCTTTTAATCTGATCAGTAAAACTTAAATAGCAGTCAAATGTGTTTATAACATAATCGAGTGCTAAATACAAATTTTTGTCAAATCTTAATTTGTTATCAATTAAAATATCCAAAAATATCTTATTTCGTTTTCTATGGTCAACTTATTTTCATTAGTGTAAATATCAAAACTTGCAGAACCTAATTATCACTGTTATTTGCTGATGCATCACTTGCACTCGCTCGATGCCGCATCTTCAACCTTTAAAATTTCAATCAATTTTTCCATTTCGGTTTCGACATAGCAATCTTGTGATTGGAAGAATTTTGAGTTCACAATTTCTCGAATCAATTTTGTGTCGCAATGACCATATTGTTTCAAACTCAAAGCAAATTGAATCCAATCCAAATCGTAGAAAGTGTTTACAAAAATGCTGAGGTCGAATGTTTTCAATGTGGCCAAAATGTTCGATTCCCAATTGGCCGGTGTGTAGTTTGCTTTGTCACATGCTATACTAATAGTTATGTAGTTTCTTCAATTACCTAACATTCAATTCTTCGCAATCTCCGTTAAAAAATTGAGATAAATGATCGATTTGCTCTTGACTCACAAAATCCTATGAAAAAATTAAAAATAGATTGAAATGAAAAATACTTGTAAATGATATGTTTGATTTAGCATCAACTCACAAGCTTATTGAATCTGGTTTGAACGCCAAATAACACTTCCCTATCAGCTTGCTGTGTGACAACATTGACACAATGACGTACGAACTCCGGTTTATTGAAGCGATCATTATCGGCAGTATCTTTCTTGGAAGCCAAAACACTTAGCAAAGTCTGCACCTGTGAAGCATTCACGTCCGACTGGCACCACAGTCTGATCATTTTGTCCAGTAGCTTTTCAACATGATCATTTAATTCCAAAGAAGCAAACGCTACCAAAATCGGTGTTATATGTTGAACAGTGAATTTATCATCAGCATAAGTTTGCAGCAGCGATGTAGTTATTCTGTTTGTGACTTCCGTTGGTATGATCTCAGCATTATTTCCACAATATTCGACAATTTTTATGAGTTTTTCAAAATCTTTCAGCTCATCTAAATTGTTCAATGCATCTTCGACTTTTGACAGGAACATCGCTTGTAATGTTAACCGTAGACCATAATGCTCGCTTAGTTCCGATAAATTGTAGAACTTGTGCAGCATAAAATCAAGGAAAATAATCTGATTGAATGGAATATACGTGACTCGTTTGATCACGGCATCAACAATTATTTCGCTGAGTTTGTCACGCATTAAATCTTTTGAAGGAATCATTGTTATTAAAAACTCTATAATTTGTTTTGTAGTGAACTGCGGCAAATGAAGTTCGGTTGCCTCACGTAATATGGTAAATTTTGGGTGCTTGATTACATTCGGCGTGATTAAATATTTTCTCTTTATATTATCATAAAATTTGATCAACGCATTCAAACTCATTCGTCTTGGATCTGATGGTAGCTTTTCAATTTGGTTTGTTGAAAAAAAGTCATAATTATTGGAGCGGAAATTTTTTGAATAATCAACATATTTCGCAGTTGATTTCAGCTCAGGTGATACCGTATCTTCACATTTCAACATTTCAATCAATTTGTCCACTTGGTCTTTGACACAGCAATCTTGTGATTGGATGAATTTTGAGTTCTCAATTTTTCGAATCAATCGAGTGTCGCAATGACCAAATTGATTTAAAATCAAAGTAAATTTGGCCCAGTCGAAATTCTCGAGGTTATTGACATTGATGGTGAAGTCGAATGTTTTCAATGCTTCCAACACATTTGATTCCCAGTTTGCCGGTGTGTAGTTTGCTTTGTTACATGCTATACAAATAGCAATGTAGTTGTGAACATTCAATTCCTCCAAATCCGCGTTAAAGAATTTGGATAAATGATCGATTAGCTCTTGACTCACAAAATCCTATGAACAAATGAAAAATAGACTGAAATGAAACAAATGTAAATGATATGTTTGATTTAGCATCAACTCACAAGTTCATTGAAGCTGGTTTGAATGTCAAATAACACATCCCTATCAGCTTGCCGTGTGACAACATTCACGCAATGACGAACGAACTCCGGTTTATTGAAACGATCATTATCGGTTGTGTCCTTCTTGGAAGCCAAAGCACTTATTAAAGTCTGCACTTGAGAAGCGTCCACGTCGGACTGGTACCACAGTTCAAACATTTTTTGCAGTAGTTTTTCACCATCATCAGTTAATTTGCCCAAAGAAGCCAACATTATCAAAACTGAGGTTATGTGTTTAACACTGAATTGATCACCATCATCAATTAGTAGCAGCGATGTAGTTATTCTGTCTGTGATTTGAGTTGGTATGATTTCAGATAAATTTCGAAAATCATCAACAATTTTCATCAGTTCTTCGAAATCTTTCACTTCATCTGAAGTGCCCAATGCATCTTCGACTTTTGACAAGGACATCGTTTGTAACTTTAATCGTGGAATATTATAGTGACTGTACGCATCAGTTAACAAATTCCGACTGAATTAGTTTTGATTTTTCAGCGCACACAAAGAAGAATATGAGTGACAGTATACTCTAAACGTTACAGTTATGGGCGCGTTTACTATTCCGTTTACTTCGATGTCAGTGTAGTGATGCACATTGCTACACATTTGCATAGCCTACATCGATCGGCGGTGCGCGCTCACTGGATGTGTTAAATGCTAAGAACTTAAGGAGAAAATTTGAACAACTAAGGGGACATTTTTTTTTCATTACACTGACATCGGAGTAAATGGAATAAAAAACAGATCAAACGCCTTACTGTCTCTCTCTATCGTTAAGAATACTGCCGCGCGAATTCTTATTTGTGTGTAGAAATTTCGGCTGTAAAGATGAAAACAAGATGGTATGTCGTCTTCTGACAACTGTAAATGTTCAAAAGAAATCAAGTGACGCCAAATATATCATTGTTGTAAATTACATTCAAAACACCATTTCGTATAACATGTCTATATTTTATTTCCATTTGGAATTTTGTGCTCTATCAAATTATTATGCATAATATTTTCTTTTTATTATAATTCATAAATAATAATAAAAAAAAGAAACGAATGTGAACTGATAATATCGATGTAATTATGTACATTACATTCTAATAGCAAAATATGAAACATTTACGTGTGAGAGTTTCGTAGCTCTTGCACGTCTCATGTTATTTCTTGATTTTTTTTTTTTTAGAACATTTGAATTTGTCCCGAGTTTCTCATGTTTTGATCAAATCGTATTTGGAAATTTGGGTGTGTGAAAAGTTGTTTTATTGCAATTTAAGTTTGTTCGACCACGGTAATTTCGGGCGCCGGAATATATCGCCACACTTGCGAGTCAATTTTTTCATCATCCATGTTTAAGGCATATGTTTGGGCCAATGTATTTATCGAGTGATGTTCGTCGGTTGTTAATGAACCCAAATGACTACATTCAATGCACGTTTTAAATCGGCCAGCTGTAAAAAAGATTGCCGAACACTCGTGCGAAATGGTCTCGTTAACTTTCAATGATTTGATATGGACTCTGAAAACAGAAAAGAAAAACGTTGGTTACATTTCTGATGTGAATTTGATATAGAATCAACAGCAATTGACACTAAATACACTTACTTATTTGGACCAGATAAAGCAACACGAGTTTCCAATTGGAATTTCGAAGTGCCATTTTGATAATCTTGATAAAATTGAATAGACAATGTCAAATCCGTAAGCTCTTCCGGTGATTGATTGCTTATCTTTATGTGGAATGGAATACTTTGACCAGTTGCGCACGAAATTTCCGATGTTGCTGGCATTTCTTTGCCGTTTATCGAAACATCTGCAAATTTAGGCAATAAAATTTCATTTTACTCGATATCATAAACACAATTTTCTCTTTTTTATCATAAACTTGGTTTAAGCAAAACTTACCCCATTTGAGTGGTGCAACGGTGATAATACTTAACATAGCCGATGATAATGTAATCCCACGCAGGGATGCTGTACCTTTAATTTCAGTTCCAAGAAGTGACCAGTTTAATTGCACTGCGTCCGATATGTGTTTCGAGTAGAACAGCTGGGTTAGTTCGGCTTCACGTTTATGCACATGAAAATCTACAACAATTTCACACAAGCATCACAAAAGTCATTGATTTGGCTTGAATCAATTGATTTGTCAATAGAAAACTCGAGTCCACTTACTTGTTTGATCGATATCGTTCTTGAGTTGTTGATCACGTCTATAAAGTGGACAACGTTCAACGGGAACCGGTACACGACAACTCTCTCGTGCTTCGATCACAATATTTTTGTTCATCGTATAATTTAGCATCATCTCTTGTGCTGTCAAATTAGTTACATCCAAAACCAGATAGAATTGTGTCGATCTGTGGAAAATCGAAAAAAAAGTCAAATTCGGTCACCCAAGAGTCATAAAAAGAAGTTTAATGAAATCAAAATCCGTACGTTTCAGCTGGAAGAACATCCCAGTTGGTGATTTGAGCGCTGGGTAAAAATTCCAAATTAAAAAGCACGGTACAATTACGGCAATAGCCTTTCTCAAGACCTTCACCACCCGAATAGCGAAACCGAAATTGTGCATCCAATTGACGTGTATTTGACCCAGATGCACCTTGACTATACGTGACTAGCGACGAATGTCCTGAATGTCCTGAATGTGTTTTCGATCGAAAGCTTGAATTGAATTCATTTCGTTTTGGCAAATTGATCGGTGATCCCATGCGACTCGGTAGGCTGGTATGGCCGGATACAGAAAGTGCGTTCATTGCACCAGTTAAACTACCATAACCATCATTTCCGGTAGTCACACCGTTGTGATGTGACGATGACATAAGTGATGGTGCATTAATTCCACTTCCCGTGCTCAATGGTCCCAAGAAATCGGCATATCCCATAATTTTCAGTTTGATTGTCAATGATTCGTTCGGTTTAAGTGGCAATTGTGATTGAATCGCTTCGGTTGACCATGAAAATACGAAATCTTGTGCTTTTGAATCCAATGATGAATTCATCGTTTCCTCAAGATGTTCAATTGCAATATTACTACTGTTAATTAATGTTAATGTGATTTCCGTTGATTCGCCACAGTATAGTGAAATGCTTGTCGATGAAATGACATTGTCTGTATTTGTAATGCACGCTAATGTGTCCATTGGTGGATATGATGTTTTAATTTCAAGCCGTGGAAGAGCTGGAATCACTTCGATATTGAACGATGGTGGGAATTGTGTCAACCGATCACGATCACGATTCATATGCTTTAAACGGCAATTTGATTTTACACCCAACGTATGCGTACTGTATCCAAGAATCTCAAGGTTTCCATGCTCAATTGGTGCACCACGCAGTGTTATTGTGGATGAATTCAATGCTGGCAGTACAGTTGTTTCCGGAAGAGATTCAAATACTACGCCATTTGTCAATAGGCGCATATCGAACACTTGTAGTTCATATGGAAGTGAATTTTTTAACGTTACTATCACGTCACATGTTTCATTTTGGACCCATTGGAATGCTGTGAGAATGGACAAATTCCAATATTTTATTTTTGTACAATCGAATCCGAAAATCAATTTTATGCACATGCAGAAATGTGTTACTTACATATTTTACCGTCATTTTTCTTCGTTCGACGATCAATCGAATTGAAATGTATTGGCGTGAATAAAAATGGTCCCGTATCGACTTTGGCAATATTCAATTTATGTGGACGTAAATGTGCTGGCAAATTTTTTACCCGAAGCTGTTGACAAAAGGGTAAATCTGTTAAATTTGCTGGCGGAATAACAGTACCATCCTCAAGTACAAGTGGAACTGGAGCTCCCTCACACTGCGCACTAAGACTCTGTGTGTTGAAAGAAAAAATCGTGATAAATTACGAAATTCTATAGAAAAAAGAAACAGTTTTATTAACAGAGTTTGAGCTTACTTGAAGTTGCAGTGAAAAATCCTTTTGTTCATTGGACGATAGATGTGGCCACATTGTCTGTAGTATGAATGTCATGTGACGTGTGGCGAGCGCCGAATGTCCGATTCGTCTTGCAGCGGCCACAAGTTGTTGTAGCAAATCAATTTGCAAACACTTCCATCCGGCATTATTTTCAATGACTTCCAATGGATCAAGTGATAATTTATGGCCGGGAAAACTATCAAGCATTAAACGATAGCTTTTATGCCAATCAGGATTGGTATTACTCTGTGCAACATGCCGCCATGAAGCTAATCGTTGACAAAATGCTGCTTTTCGCATAAAACCAATTCGTTGATACAGTTCAGTGAGTACCTCAAAACGTTGAACACGTTCTTGTTCGGTCAGATTTAAATTGATATAGAGAACATTTTGTAGAAAAACCGCCACATCCATATAACGATTCTGTTCGATACATATTCGTGCCGCTTTTAATGCAGCTTCAGTCTCAATGATGCCAGCATGTCGATATTTACTATAGTTGATAATTGCTTCACGATATCGTGCTACAAAATCACTTGGCTGTAGTACATTCGATGGATTGCTATTGTTTTGTTGTTTATCACTGGACAGTGCATGATTCATTGACGATGGTGAACTGGCCGTTGATGAACCGGACACCGTTGATGTGACCGATGATGCCGATGACGTTGATGATGATGATGTTAGTGTTGCTAAATGATTGACTTTTAATGCATTTTCCGCTTCCAAACTAATAGCTAGTGTGGATTTTTTATTGAGTATTTGTTCGGCTAAATTCTCTTGACTCTGACTGGTGGAACGTGCAACGCTTAATTTTTGCACCGAATTCTCTTGAAGACTAGCATTCCGTTGAAATGACATTGTGTATCGAACGTGCGGATACAGTAGAATGGCTGATGCAGCACATAAACCCTCATTGGCCGCACCCAACCACAGTGAATCACCAATGGTGCGTAACGTTTCACAGGCCGCATGAAATAAATTCAAACTTTCGGCCACCAGACCCGCCTGTAGCGTTAAATCCGCCAGATTTTTTGTTATACGACCGACACAACGTTTTCGCATATTTCGCGTTTCCATATCCAAACCAACAAAGTCTTTTTTCTCAAATGGTGCATACAACAATGGCACTTTATCGAGCTTCTCATGTGATCTTTCCAAGCGTTTCTTTTCCAATATCCAAAATAATGAATTTACAAAATCCGATACAAACGATTCCAAATCCGTGCATGGGCCATTTTCAGCATAAAATGTAACATTGCTTTTGAAATTTGTGGGTGTTGTAAATGAATTTTTCAGTAATTTACTTGTGGCTGTTTCATCCATTGATTGAGTATTTTCATTGCTTGTGTTGATGTGTTGTTTTTCATTCGTGTTTGGTTTTAAATCACCCGTGCTCAATAGGATTGGATCCTCATTTTCAGCATTTGCTAAATCATTATTTGCCGGATTATTTGATGCAAATAGAATGCAACGTGAATCAAATAATGTATTTGTGTATTTGACTTTTAGCGATTCATGGACACGACACATTTCATTTAATTCCGCTTGTGAATCAAATTTTCCCACTGTTATCAAACCGAGAAGACGACGATGTGTTTGAAAATCACCCCATTCATTGTTTTCAACCGGATAATCTCGTACATATCGAATCCAAATATCTCTTGTATATCCGGATGAGTCTGGAAATACAACATAAACAAAACAAACGGAAAATATTTAATGCCATGAAACTGATGAAATCATTTCGAAAAATTGAACTTTGGCATCTCGACGAAATTGATAATACCTTTGATTTTGACATTGTTTACTTGTTGAATACGTTCGAATATTTTTTGCAGGGAACGTGGTTTTGACTGTCCAATACCACGGATCAACACTAACAGGCATGAATGATGGTGTGCTTCTTGCCCATAATCTGGATGTGACATACTTGGCTCACCAGAACCATGCGACAGCATATAACTAACAGATGATCTCATTTATAATTTTTATTGACGAAATTGTACTCAATATTTTGTGAGCACATTCAGACTTCACTACTTGTTGTACAACGTCAAATTCACGAAATTTCTATTTATTTCTATATTTTATTTTTCTATATCTTTGTTTGGTTTTTTCTTCTTTTTGTATTTTACATTTAAAATAAAACACATTTATAATAAAATACCACATAAAAAAAAAGTAAATCGAAAACAAAAACAAAACTCAAATTGGCATAACAAAAACTAACTATTGAATTGATTCTGTCATCATTTGCATTGCACACGGATTGAATACAATTTGTTTTTTTCTTTCTTTCTTTTTAGATTACGTGTCTGCCCCTTTTTCACGCCGTACAGATTTTGCATGAATTTTCATATCAATATTGTAAACGCAATCAAATTCACATTCTCTTGCGGTTAATTTTTTTGTTGTTTGCACTTAAATAACACATTATATTGATTTGAGCATTATAGCAATTTTTTGTTCGGTTCATGGTCCATTTCAAGTCCGATTTGTTTGTTTCAAAACAAAAGAATCAAAATCAACACAAAAATAAGTCCGATTTTACCATCGACACCTTGAACTCTAAAATATGTCAATTTAGTTCACCTTATTGGGTTAACCAAGTAACTATCATATTGGCGCTATGTACACATTTAAATATGGTTCTAATCGACTGGGTGGTGACATCTAGTGACTGGTGATTCGTCAAAGGGAACAATTTTATGCTATGCTATGAAATATACGTTGTTTTTTTTTCTTTCTTTCTCGAGAGGAATTTTCAGGATGCCCATTTCGATTTAGCACAAACAAAACCAATATAAAAGTGAAGAAATGACAATTTCAAGAATATTTGATGGAACGAACGTATTTTTATGCAAATGGAAAAGAAAAATACAAGAGCAACCGGTTTAACAACAACATGGTTGTACTAAAACGCCAAATGAACATATCTACGCATCGCATGTATTTGGTTTGTTTTCATTCGTTTGCTGGGGCATTTTTTGTTGTTGTTTGGTTGGTAAAATTGTTTAAACACAACATTCATACACTTTTAGTAGATGCACTTCATTCCTAAACTGCACCAATTCCTCCAATCATCATCGACATTGTTTTGTCATACAAAACCAATCCAACTATTTTTTTTTTATTATTATTATTTGTCGTACCATTTCTTTATAATTTAGGTCATTTTGTAAACCAACAGTTTAGTTCAATGCATAATATACTCCAATTTTAAAGTCAATTGAATTGATTCAGTTTATTTTTGTTTATTGTTTTTTTTTTTGTCAACATCGTCCACAAAACTAACATCACACAACAAATCACAAAATCATGTTGAAATATTCGGTTGTGTATTTGATATTCATTTTATTCGGTGAGTTGAAAATTGGTGATTTGTGAATAGAAATCAGTGTTGTTGCATTTGCATTCAGTTTGCATTCAATTGAGAGCTTCACTAATTGATTCTAATTTCTAATATTTTGTTCTGTTTTCGTTTTTTGGCTCGTCTGTTGTTTGTTGATTGTTGTTCGAATTTTAGGTGCACGTTTTGTACAATGTGGTATGTATCGATCATCACAGCAATTAAGTGGCGTACCAAGTCGCATGGCATACAATCAGCCCGCTAGTCAATATGGCAATTACAATTATAATATCAATCAAAATGTGAATCAAAACATTGGAAATCGCCGAAATAATGCATATAATAATAATCAAATTGAACAATCACAAACGGGTGCAAACAATAAAAATCCAATACCACGCATCGGAACGGGCATTTCGGCATGGGGTTTAATCACAATTATAATGCTCATTATTGTGATTGGCATGGGTGGATACTATGGGATTCTGTGCTATCCATTGATTTGCAAAGAGGAACGAAATTATGATATTATGGATGCTGCATCGACAACGGCTAGCGCAAATACACCAACACGATCCGGTGACTTTGAAAAACCGGGCAATTATAGCTCACGATCAACAACACCAAGTGTAATTATCAACACATAATCGCATTTTTCTTCCAAAAGCCACCGTTTTTCATTTTCTTTTCTTCTTTTACTTTGGCCATGTGATTGTAATTCGAAATAGAACTGCGTCGTTTTTAACTATTTTTTGAAGAATGAAATGAATAATTTTTTTTTTAATTTAAATTTTTTAAATTCGAATATCGAAAAAAACCAAACAATTGAAATTATGATATCTTCTAAACAGAATGTTAGAATATGCGACAATGCGAAATCAGCGGCTTGTGAACAAATGAAACCACATTGAAACATTTTTGGCCATATGACAAACAAAAAAATCCACACACATGTTTATTTTGGTTTGGATTAGTCTCTATCTCGAATAGCTGCAGAATTTTAGTTAATTAGACTAGACATTTAAGACTGAAAACGACTTTTTTTGTGCGATTTTACATTCTCATTTCATGTAATTTTTTTTTTCAAATGAGATTTTTTTTTCTTGAATGACCATTTTTTATCAATTGAATTTTGTAATAAAAAGCGGATCTTTTTTTATACAGATGCTATACATAAATTGAGTTATCATTCTAAATGCAAATAAAATAGAGTCACAAATTTGTACGAAAACACATAAAGTTTTTTTTTTCATTCTCTTACATTTATTTTTATCAACCTTTACGTTATTATTCAAATCAGTTTTCGATCATCAGCCTAAGCAACGACCAACTCAATTCAGTTCAAATACAAGCTAGAGCATGTATTTAAAATAAACAGATTCTAGTGCTGGTTTTTCGGTTGCTCCCAACGACTGGACTGGACAGAATGTTACAATATGCGACAATGCGAAATCAGCGGCTTATGTTAACAAATGACAAATGACAAAAAAATCCACATGTTTTTTTGGTTTGGATCATAGATGGGCACAAGGTCACACAGATCGCGCATTTGAAATGTTTCGATAATCTGATAAGTATCCAACACAGTGTGGTGCACGGTCGGCAACTTAAGGGGGGGTCACGTCGAATGAATGAGGGGGGGGGGGTAGCTCGAGCTCGAGATTTTTTTTTGTAGGTCCTCAGAATCAAAATCAAATTGAAAAGGGGTTTTTCGTTCCACTCAATTCAAAGTGATGACCGGGGGGTGGAATTCTCAACGAAAAATCCTTGCAAATTGAAAGAATTTTTCAAAAGTCCATTCCATCTAGTGTAGAATTCAACCTCGAAGAAAGTTGAAAAGACCTTTTTCTTTTTTTTAGGTCCTCACCATAACATAAGAGTTAATTTTGTGTGCAAAATTACTCCCGAAATTATTTTCTTTGCTCAATACTAGAAAAAATACACAGAATGTCAAAATGGATTTTGCAACGATTATAAAAGTAATGAATTTACAGATTTTTTTTTGTTTTGAAATTTGTATGCGTTTCGAAAGTAAATTTATTTCATTGAACAAACAAAAAACATTTCTTATCGGATATACTTCTTTGAAATGTATGATGGAAAATCGACTTTTTCAATACAATTCACAGTTTTATTTTCAAGTCTTTTGATTTAGCACACACACAAATGTGAGTAATCACGTCACATATATTGCAATATATGATCGTATGATCTGAAAATCAAGAGAAAAATGATCAAAAATAATTAAAAATTACCCCCTAGAAATTTTTGATAAGCCCACAGAATACACCCTCAAATTTGTCATATTTTCGGACATTTACAGGATCGGCAATGTGCCCATCTATGGTTTGGATTAGTCTCTATCTCGAATAGATGCAGAGTTTGAGTTGATTAAACTAGACATTTAAGACTGAAAATGATTTTTTTTGCAATTTTACCAAGGGGACAATTACGTTGGTTTAGTACAAAGTTTTTCATTGCAATCATACATTTATCACATGTCCGCACACGTTATTTCCTCTCCTTAGGGATAGCAAAAAAAACCCATCTACACCGTTGGACAGTTACTAATATTTAATACGGAAAAGACTGAAAAGTGCTAAATTTTGTTTTTAAATACAAGCTCTAGCTTGTATTTGAACTGAATTGAGTTGGTCGTTGATAAGGTCGAGGATCGAAAATTTACTGATTTGAATAATAACAAAATTGGAGTGTGATTTTCATTTACTTTATTACCAGCTTGTGCAATTTTCGCGATTCATTAACTTTCAAAATTGTCCTTCATAAAGAAATTAATTACGGCTCATTAATCACATTTTTCATTGTTTTTGAGACAAAATGACACTAATAAACCTAAATAAATAGCCTTCAAAATGTCATTAGAACAAAATGCACTGAACAGCGCTGAAAATGGCTTTTCAGTAGTAATTGTCCTCTTGGGATTTGAAAGTAAAGCTGCTATTTCCTAGGCCGCCGATTCCAATCGTTGACGATCTTTCCCATACAAACACAATCGTCAACGATTACAATTTACAACGATTGTAATCGGCGGTCTAGGAAATAGCACCTTAAAATCTCTTTTCGTGCACTTTTTTTTCAAATGAGAATTGTTTTTTCTTGAATGAAATCAATCAATTGAATTTTGTAATAAAATGCGGATCTTTTTTTTTCTACAGAATCAAGTTTTCATTTTAAATGCAAATAAAATAGAGTCACAAATTTGTACGAAAACACATAGATTTTTTTTTATTCTCTTACATACATTTTTATTTACCTTTTTTTGTGTTTATAATCTAGTATCAGTTTTGTTTTTTCATGTAAATACAATTTATGATGACTACTTTGTTAAAAATTCAGACACGTTTCTTCCGATTCGGGTAAAATGTCGTGGTATTTCTACTCTTGTGATTTAATTTTACCGTTTGGTTACATCTTTTGTTAAGAAAGAAAAAAAAAAGATTGAGAAATTGATGACAAAATGTCACCCAAAATTGATTAATTTTTCGAAGACCCGATTGTGCTTTGTGTTTCAGCTACTTTATCTCTTATTTCTAACACAAATTTACAATTCATCTTTGTCATCGAGCACAACATCGGACAAATCGATGTCTTCTTCTTCGGGCAGTTGTCCATCTTTGCCGTCCCATGGTTCGACTGTGTTTACTTTTGGAACGGTTGCACCACGAACTGGAGCAGTTTGACCACGGCCAAACGAAATATCACGCAAGAACTCATAGATTCCATCATTTGAGAATGAACCACGCAATGATGTGTACTTGAGTTTTTTATAATTAACAGCTGCCATGGCTGGATAACCGAAACCACCGATTTCGAGAGCCTCTTCAACATTTGGCTGAGCTCCACCTTCAGCCCAAAGCCATCCCCATTGTTGTTTCTTGAATTTATCAGCCGATGACTTGAGAATGTTGATGTAAGCATTACGGCATTTTGAATCACAGTCCAAAATGTGCGGCAAAACTGATACAATACACAATGGTTTGTTTTCACATGCTTTCTTTGCTACTTCTTCGGATGTTAATTCATACACCTCTGGGGCTGGAATGCTGTTAATTGGAATTAAATTGATTTTAATAAAATTTCTTATAAAAGAACCCGCCAAAGGAATAATAGAGTCAATGACAAACACTTTTTCAGGCAAACACTCGCAAACACTTTTTTGGCTCAAAATTGAAAAAAGGTTCGTGATCGGCTCATGTGTATAATATGAACCAATCTTACCTATCTGAGTATTTTTCGAGGGCCCAGGTAACAATGTCAGCGGCTGTTCGTCCACCATCATAGTTATTTGCATCACTGCGTTGTTTAACACCGCTTGGGAAGAATTTGATGGTTGGATATCCCTGCACACCGTATTCTTGGGCCTTTGATTGATATGCGGTTGCATCTAACGCTCCCAATTTAACTTTGCCTTTGAGTTCTTTAGCGGCCTTAGCCCATTCTGGTGCCAAATTTTTGCAGTGTCCACACCATGGTGCATAAAACTATATGATAAACAGAATCCAAATTAGAAATGGCCATTCGAATTGTCCAGAAATTGTAATGGAACAATGAATTGAGTATGAACAGAATTGAGAAATTTACCTCGACAAGCCACACATCATCACTTTCAAGTACCAATTTATCGAAGTTTGAATCGGTCAATTCAATAACATCACCACTTCCGCCACTACCACCGCTGCCTCCACTTCCACCGCTGCTACGTCCACCCAATTTATCAGATACCTTCTTTTTGGCTTCAGCCAATACAGCATCGGCCATAGCTTGTGCGGTTCTTTGGTTGTTGTAATCAACTGGCGATCGTTTGTTTGCACCAAAGATTTTAATTGTTGGGAAACCTTTAACTCCATACTGTCCACCAATGGATCTGTGCTCATCAGCATTCACTGCACCCACTTTTACGATGCCCTTGAGAGCTGTAGCGAGTTTTGTATATTCTGGAACTAATTGTTGGCAGTGTCCACACCAAGGCGCGTAAAACTAATCAATTTTTAGAACAATTGTTGTTACTCAACCGCCGATTTTCTTCAGAAATGTTCATCAATACTAACCTCAACTATCCAAATTTCATCACTCTGAATGACTAACCGATCAAAATTTGATGGTGTGAGCTCAACGACGTCACCTTTTTCATAAAATGCTAACGCTGGTGCCAAAACAGCACAGACTGTAATTTAAACATCAAATCATTATTTTACTAATTTTTTTGTTGAATTGAAAAAAGAAACATGCGGAATTGATCTTACGTAAAAGAAATGCGTTGAATGACTTAAATTTATTCATTTTTGAAACTGGAACCAGCCCACGTAATCTAGAAGAAGTTTATCTGCAATAAAGTAAAAAAAATCCATTAAAATCGTTCTTGAATCCATGAAAATCTATTCGGAAATTCATTTATAAGATTATCAAATTTTAAATTTACTCTTAATTTTGCACTCTTAATTCAATATTTACCGATATAATGAAAAATTTGCTGACGAAATTACGAGAAATAACGAATAACTGTGTGTTTACGATAAATGCCGACTAATAAATCGCTCTCGTCTGGTTTTATTGTATTCGGCAAACTATTCACAAGTATACTGTTGAGCTGTCAATAAACCGTGGTGCATTCTGATTGGTCCAAATCTCTATGAAACTTTTTGAATTGTTTAGTGCTGCCTCTAGCGAAAATTTCACATAAACTTTGAATTTAAATTTGAGAATCTTTTCACGTTGCAAGGTACATTAAGTCTAATTATTTCATGTTAGATTTTAATTAAAAATGAAACAACCAGAAAAATCAATATACATTTCATTCATTATGTCTGTTTTTTATATTTGATAGCTTTTTTCTATACATTCAAACTTCATACAACCAATTTGAATGAAAAATAATTTTCGCTCTGCACCTATTAACGTAAACTGGGGTTCTGATCCACACTAAATCCGTGTGTGATTCTAATAGTCGAGTCGCTTTCATAGATTTGAACCGAAATTTAAACTTAAACTGCATTCTCGGTAAATAAACTAATCAAACTGAGTATTGAGTTGGCAAAATTCTGGGCAAAATTCTAGGCAAAATTTTTCAAGTGTCATGCACATTCGCTTGAGCTCATGAATTAAATTCTCTAAAAAATTTCATAACGCGAGACAAATCACAACAAATTTGAAATTTACCGTTAATCGTATTTGACTTGAGCCTGTGTACAGTGT
Organism: Aphidoletes aphidimyza; assembly: GCA_030463065.1. NCBI lineage: Eukaryota > Metazoa > Arthropoda > Insecta > Diptera > Cecidomyiidae > Aphidoletes > Aphidoletes aphidimyza. The sequence continues at coordinate 45,265,917 of CM059996.1, forward strand.
ACACCAATATGATGCATCTACAGTTGTATCACTTTGTAAAGCGTTTGTCTAATATTCGCTTTGCTATGTGCGTTGATATTTTTGACCTAATTTCGATGTACACTTGAAATATTCCATCGGAAGCTGAAGAATCCCCCCGACAAAGCCACAATCAATTTTATGTTCACGAGACTTTTTAATTACAAAGCCCCAAATCACCGAATAAACCAAGAATCAAAATTACATCAGCCCAAATACAGTGATAGACATAAAGCCATAAAATTAATCCGTTGTCATCTCAAATGTGTGTTGCATTCACGCTATAGCATTTTTCAATTGAAACTTACAAATCTTGTGGATCCGAAAAAGTAGCACACTCACCAGAAAAACCGTGTGAGATGAACGAAAAAAAGTTGAATATATCAATGGATCAAATCAAACGATCGAATGGAATCGTATTAAAGAAATTCATGTGCATGGGGCCCATGGGCTGACTCAACCGATGAAAGCGTTTGAATGCGCAACCCATCTGATCGATGGCTTGCACTTCAGTGCACGGTGCACGCATTACGCATCAATTTCCCGTTTTCATTTTAATAGCTTCAGCATTTACGGTTCATTATCGGTTATTATTAACGATTTTCACCTTTTCTAAGAATTTCTCTTCTTACCGTGTGTATGTGTGCGTTGTGAATTTGGTTTGTAGTTTATAGTTTGCTTTCTCTACGCACAATGCACTTTTATTGTGTAATATGCGTTGCCCGTGTACCGTTAGATATTTTGGGAGATTTCTTTTTTCTCGACCCATTTGCATTCGATCGTGTTTTTTTTCGTTACTTGACCAAAAAAAGCCATTGGATTCTATTCTAAATGGCTGCTTGGTGCAACATCAATTCAAAAAGAGTTGAACTTTCATTCTATTCGATGTTCTTTCGTTTTGTTCAAGCCCGGAATAAAAATGTTGATTCTCAGCAATTTCGAATTGTCATGGTTTTCGAGGTTCAATGACCAGATTGAACTGAAACTGAAACAAAATAATATCAACAAAACGAACAAAAATTCAGAACTCGATTTCAGATCGGATGTTCTGTTGTTTTTGTTGTCTTGTTTTATGTCGTAAGTTCGATGATATGAATTCAGACAAGGAACGACAAAAAAAACGCATTTCGTAAACGAGTACGAGAGCAATAGCATTACGTTCTTCCGATATTCCGGTCGTTTCGAATGCTCAACAAACTACGCACATTCAAATTTTTGTGAAAGAAATTTCTGTTAAATTCACATGGTAATTCTTTTGGTCTTTTCTCAGATCGTTTTATGTCCTGTATAAATAAAGGTGTTGTTTATTGCAAAACTCAGCATAACAACCGGTTTAAACTGACCATCCGAAATTGTAATCGTATTGCGACAACGACCTGTGCCTTATCAAATGAGAATATTTTGATCGAAAAAAAAATTATTCTTAAACCTCCTCCGAAATATTACGATGAGGAACTGACGCGAAAAAAAGCAAGCGCAACGACAATTTGATGACGCACACACAAATGAATGCTAATAGGATTGGGTCAATTGCAATTTATTAAAGTGTTGTGATTGTGTCGCAATTCGTGACTCGATGACTTCAGGGGGTGCCCTGAAAATGGAAACGCCACGAAAACTTTCTTTTCCGTATCGGCTCACACTTTTCAGCCGGAAAAATATTCGCTACTAATCTTCTGTTGAATCTTATATTTAGTGCTCATTTAGTGCTATTTAGTGCTATAGTCAGAAAAATTAGTGCTCCATTTTTTCGACCCCATTCAACTACGTCAATTTTTATAGCAGCTGCTATAATGCCGAAAAACTATTTTCTCGAAAAGTTTCAGTTCAAAATTAATGTTTTATACATCAAAGTTTAGTGCTCAATTAGTGCTTCCCAAATATGATTCTCATTCACCTGAGATCAATTTATAATACTTGATTTTACCTGTCCAATTAATTTTTCTCACCTGTACAAAATTTCACCTGAATAATTTTTTAGTGCCTAATTAGTGCTCTCAGAATGTATATACCATAGTTCGGAAAAACATTTTGTTTCATTGATTTTCTACAAAAGAATTTGTTGTATTTTCCATTACTTTGAACCAGTTTGAAAAGTTGCGATTTCGAAATTATTATCCGCAATTCAATAAAACATGTACTAGAATTCAGTGCTCATTTAGTGCTTTGCTATGAGTCAGGGTACAGAATTAGTGCTCCGAATTGTTTGCTCTATTTGGACAGATTTCTATATGTCGTAGTCCGTAGACTCATAGCAAAGCACTAAATGAGCACTGAATTCTAGTGCAATTTATATTGTCTTTGAAGTGATTGCTTTGATAGTGCCATTCTGCGGTAAATTGAGATTTCTACGGACTACGACGTGAGCGTGTATATATGTCAATGGTACGATTGGATCCATTTTTGGCAGTGGACTGATAAATTTTGGAATAATCCATAATGTTTTGAATGAAAATAAAAAATGATTTTGAACATTTTTGGTTTTTAACATTGTATTTATTTGAATAATTATTTTGATAAATCAAAGAAACAGACTGAGCACAATGCGAAAGAATTATTAACCGCCAAAGATGAACATATTTTTGCTCACTGCGTCTGGAAATGGTGAAAATTCAACCGACGAAAGCGTTATGTCATTGTTTTTTTAGCATTTTTTACATCTGAATTGTTGAAAATATATATGAAAATGTTGATCTTCATAAGAATAACATAACATTAATGCATTTAATATGGTGACAATTTGTCACTTTTGTCACTGACAAATCATCATGGCAATGTTATTCTTGTGGAGAACTAATAATATTTATTGATTTCATCCAAGACAGCTTGGGCCATGTCTCCAGCCGTTCCATCAATTGGATATGACCATTGTTTAAATTGTCCGAAGACTTTAACTGTTGGATAACGCTTTACACCGTACTGCTCACAAAAAGAACTATACTTTTCAGCATTCATTGCACCTATTTTCACCTTTCCCTTAATAGCTTGATGATGCGCAAGCTTTTTAAATTCTGGAGCAAAATGGTTTGGCGCGTAAAACTAATCAATTTACAGAACAATGGTTGTTACTTAACCAGGTTAAGATAACCTTTGATTTACTTCAGTACAAACCTCAACTATAAAAACTCTATCATACTGCATGACCAACTGATCAAAATTCGATGGTGTCAGTTCGACAATAGTATCATCGTTTTCGTAAAATGCTAACGTCGGTGCCAAAACAGCACAGACTAATATTTAAACATCAAATCATTATTTTTCAAAATTTGTTGTTGAATTGAAAAAAAAATCGTTTACACCTGGAATTGATCTTACCTAAAAGAAATGCATTGAATGATTTAAATCTATTCATTTTTGCTACTCGAACCAGCCCACGTGATTTAAAAAATGTGTATCTAGTAGATACTATCTACAAAAAGGTAAAAGACTTTCTTGAAACCCAAAGTTATTCTGCACCCTTCAATACATACCGATATAAAATACAATTTGCTGACGAAATTACGAGAAATAACGAATAACTGTGTGTTGCCAAATAACGAATAACAAATGCCGACCAATAAATAGCTGTCGACTGGTTTTATTGTGTTCGGCAAACTAGTCACAGCCTGTGAATCACAGGTATGCTGTTGAGCTGTCAATAAACCGTGGTGCATTCTGATTGGTCCAAATCTCTATGAAACATTTCAAATTGTTCAATGCACCATAAAAATATAGCGCGATAGTGAACATTGGACACAAGTGCTGGATTTGAACTTGAGAATATGTTCAAGATACATTAGGTAAAATTTCTCATTATTAATTTTAATTAAAAACGAAACAAGCAGAAATCTCAATGTATATTTCGATTATTTAAAAATATGGTGCCTATTTTTAATGTTCCATACCTAATTTTTATACATTTTAAACAAGTTTGCATCAATTTGGGTTCCTCAATATATGAATTTGTTCACAATAGTAGTTGCGATAGGCCTTAGTTCTATTCTAAATGGATGCTTGGTGCAACATCAATTCAAAAAGAGTTGAACTTTTGTTTTATTCAATGCTCTTTCGTTTTTTAAAAGGCCTAAATAAAGATGTTTATTCTCAACATTTTCGAATCGTCATGATTTTCGAAGTTCAATGACCAGATTGAACTGAAACTAAAACAAAAAATAACAAGACGAAAAAATTATATTTATGTCTTTAGTCTGGTGATATGAATTCAGACAATGAACGACAAAAAAACGCTCTTCGCAAACGAATATAAGAGCAATAGCATTTCATTCTTCCGATATTCGTTTGGAGTGCTCAACAAACTACGCACATTCAAAATTCATTGAAATAAAATTTCAATTGAACTGGGGGATAATGAATGAACAGCAATGCATTGGATAGATTATAAATGCAGTACTAACGAATATAATGTCTTTCGAAAACGAACACTCTGATGAAGAATGCGAAAATTATCTAACATTTCATGAATTCTACGAATTTCACACCAAGAATGCTATGAATCATAGCCTATGATGCTGCCAAAATATGTGTTCAATGGACAATGGAAAACGGATACGATATAAAGTTGTTCAAAAGATAAGCATCGAAATCGATGAGGAATATATGACACCACCGAGCCAACGGGGTATTTATCAATAATGTTGCTGGTCTTTCGGTGTATTTTATTGTTAAAATTTTTACAGCGGGAAGTTTTCAAACACTTGAAAGCATTTAACATCTTTACATTGAACACCCATTTGTGTTTTACGTTTGGGATAGAGACACCAGAATCACCATTTTCAACGGTCGTGTTGTAACTTTCGATGGAATACCACGTACAGTGAACTGTTCAGCGATTTGGTATATGTGTCAATGGAACGCTCAATGGCTCCATACTTTTCTGTGGAATGATCAATTTTGGAATAATCCATAATGTTTTGAATGAAAATAAAAAATGATTTTGAACATAGTTTTGATTTCTAAAATTGTATTTATTTGAATAATTATTTTGAAACAACAAAAAAACAGACTGAGCACAATGCGAAGGAATTATTAAACGCTAGAGATGAACATATTTTTGCTCACTCCGTCTAGAAATGGTGAAAATTCAACCGATCTAAACTAATAAAAATTGACTTCATCCAAGACATTTTGGGCCATGTCTGAAGCGGTTCCAGCGCTAATTTCATATGACGATTGTTTATTGGCTCCGAAGATTTTAACTGTTGGATAACCGTTTACACCGTACTGGTCACAAAAGGAACTATACTCATCAGCATTCATTGCACCCACTTTCACTTTTCCCATAATAGATGGATCATGCGCTAGCTTTTTAAATTCTGCAGCAAAATGTTTGCAGTGCCCACACCCAGGCGCGTAAAACTAATCAATACAGAATAATTGTTGTTACTCAACCGCCGATTCACCTTAGGAATATTCATCAGTACAAACCTGAATTATCCAAACTTTATCACTCTGCATGACCAACCGATCAAAATTCGATGGTGTGAGTTCGACAATAGTATCATCGTTTTCGTAAAATGCTAACGTCGGTGCCAAAACAGCACAGACTAATATTTAAACATCAAATCATTATTTTTCAAAATTTGTTGTTGAATTGAAAAAAAAAATCGTTTACACCTGGAATTGATCTTACCTAAAAGAAATGCGTTGAATGATTTAAATTTATTCATTTTTGCTACTTGAACCAGCCCACGTGATCTAGAAAATGTGTATCTACAAAAAAGTGAAAGACTTCCTTGAAACCCAAATAATCCGTTGACACAATTTGATTCTTTTGCACACTATTTCCACACGATTGCGCCTACTGTTGATAAAATGATGTGGAAATCGTGTGCAAACGAATTTATTCGTGTAACTTGTAAATCATCCGCGAATCCACGAAAGTTAGTTCAAAGATTCATTTATAAGATAATCAAATTTGATTGTTGCTCTTTATTCTGCACCCTTCAATACATATCCATATAAAATACAATTTGCTGACGAAATTACGAGAAATAACTAATAACTGTGTGTTTGCGATAAATGCCGTCTGATAAATTGCTAGCTCTCGTCTAGTTTTATTATATTCGGCAAACTATTCACAGCCTGTGAATCACAGGTATAGGATAGTGAAAATTGGACACAAGTGAGGGAATTGAACTTGAAAATCTTTCCACGTTGCAAGGTACATTAAGTCCAATTATTTCATTTTTAATTTTAAATTAAAAACGAAACAAGCAGAAATCTCAATGTATATTTCGATTATTTAAAAATATGGTGCCTATTTTTAATGTTCCATACCTAATTTTTATACATTTTAAACAAGTTTGCATCAATTTGGGTTCCTCAATATATGAATTTGTTCACAATGGTAGTTGCGATAGGCCTTAGTTCTATTCTAAATGGATGCTTGGTGCAACATCAATTCAAAAAGAGTTGAACTTTTGTTTTATTCAATGCTCTTTCGTTTTTTAAAAGGCCTAAAGATGTTCATTCTCAACATTTTCGAATCGTCATGATTTTCGAAGTTCAATGACCAGATTGAACTGAAACTAAAACAAAAAATAACAAGACGAAAAAATTATATTTATGTCTTTAGTCTGGTGATATGAATTCAGACAATGAACGACAAAAAAACGCTCTTCGCAAACGAATACAAGAGCAATAGCATTTCATTCTTCCGATATTCGTTTGGAGTGCTCAACAAACTACGCACATTCAAAATTCATTGAATTAAAAGAAATTTCTGGTAAATTCACATGGTAATTCTTTTGGTCTTTTCTCAGTTCGTTTTATGTCCTGTATAAATAAAGGTGTTGTTTATTGCAAAACTCAGCATAACAACCGGTTTAAACTGACCATCCGAAATTGTAATCGTATTGCGACAACGACCTGTGTCTTATCAAATGAGAATATTTTGGGTGAAAAAAACTTATTGTTAAACCTCCTCCGAAATATTACGATGAGAAAGCGACAAAAAACAAGCGGAACGACAAATTGATGAATAAAATTCCATCGAAATCAATTCAGTATACTGCTGATAGGGTTGGGTCAGTTGCAATTTATTGAAATGTTGTAATTTGATTGTAATTAATTCATGCGCTCAAAAATGTCATAGCTTTCATGAAAAATGAAAGAAATGTTGTTGTACTTGTTTCTCAAAAACAATATTGACATTTTTAAGTTCGTTAAGGTGGATAATTGGCAAAAAATCTTATCATGAAATGAAAAGGATCAACAGGAAACCATTTCTTTACAAAATGATGATGTGTCTGAGCTTTAAGGAATCTTAATTGAACTGGGCGATAAGGAATGAACAGCAATGCATTAGATAGATTATAAATGTTATGATGGCGGAAATAATGACTCCGAGAACGAAAACTCTGATGATTAATCCGAAACAAGTCATACAAGTAAAAAAAAAACGAATAACATGTATTTGACAAATATTTTGAATAAAGATAGACTATAACATCACAAAAAAATTAAATTTCATTTTTTGTGTGCATATTCTGCATCTTAATTGTTGAAAATATAATGATGATTTCGATCTGCATGAGAATAAAATTACGTTAATACATTTCATATGGTGACAAATTATCACACAAAATGCATTGCAATATTATTCTTATGGAGATTGTTTACATTTGAAAACATTAGCCAAACTAGCCAAAATTGAGAACGTTTTATCCCCTATATGTATGGAGTTCAGTCAATACATCTTGGGCCATACCCGAAGCGGTTCTTTCGTAACTTTTATATGATGATTGTTTATCAGTTCCGAAGATTTTAACTGTTGGAAAACCTCCTACTCCGTACTGCTTACGAAAGGATTTAAGCCCATCAGCATTCATTGCACCTACTTTCACTTTTCCCATAATAGATGGATCATGCGCAAGCTTTCTGAATTCTGGAGCTAAATGTTGGCAGTGTATACACCAAGGTGCATAAAACTAATCAATTTATAGAATAATTGTTGTTACTCAAACGCCGATTCGCTTTAGAAATGTTCATCAGTACAAACCTCAACTATCCAAACTTCATCACTTTGCATGACCAACCGATCAAAATTCGACTCTGTGAGTTTGACAATGTTATCATCGTTTTCGAAAAAGGCTAAGGCCGGTGCCAAAACCGCACAAACTAACATTTAAACAACAAATCATTATTTTTCTTAATTTTCTATTGAATTGAAAAAAAACGTTTAACACCTGAAATTGATCTTACATATTAAAAATGCGTTGAATGATTTGAATTGATTCATTTTTGCTTTTGGAATCAGCCCACGTAATCTAGAAAAAGTTTATCTACGAAAAGGTAAAAAAATCTATTAAAACCCAAATGATCCGTTCACACAATCTGATTCATTTGCACACGATTTCCACATGAATTTATAAATAAAAGGCGGAATCGTGGGCACACGTTCGCGAATATCATTCATTGACGACTGTTCTTTATTCGTCAGCCGAATTTAAAGAATAAATTTTAAAGGAATTTCCAAACATATATACACGATTTCCATACGATTGCGCCTACTATTGATAAAATCATGTAGATTCGTGTTCAAGTGAAATTATTCGTGTCTCTTTGGAATCATCCGTGAATCCATGAAAGTTAGTTCAAAAATTCATTTATGGAAATTAATTAATTTATTAAATGTGATTGTTGCTCTTTATATGTGATTGTTGCACCCTCAATTCAATGTTTACCGTTATAAAATAAAATTTGCTGACGAAATTACGAGAAACAACTCGGTGTTAAGTAAACACTGTTAACGATAAATGCCGACTAATAAATAGCTCTCGTCTGGTTTTATTGCATTCGGCAAACTATTCACAGGTATATTGTTGAGCTGTCAATAAACCGTGGTGTTTTCTGATTGGTCCAAATCTCTGAGAAACATTTATTCTGTGCACTACAAAAATATAGCGCGATAGTGAAAATTGGACACAAGTGGACTGGATTTGAACTTGAAAATCTTTTCACATTGCAAGGTACATTAAGTCCAATTATTTCATTTTAAATTTTAATTATAAATGAAACAAGTAGAAATCTCAATATATTTTTCAATCATTTCGATATATGATGCCTGTTTTTTATGTTCGATACTTATTTTCTATACATTCACACCTCAAACATAAACCAGTTTAAACGAATAACTTCATTTTACTCTGCACGTATTAAAAATGTTTTCCTGATCCATGCTAAATCCCTATGTGATTCTGAAAGTCGAATCGCTTTCATAAAATTTAATCAAAATTTGATCTTAAACTGCATTCTTCGTGAATAAAATCATCGAACCTATAATCGTATTTGACTTGAGCCCGTGTACACCGATATGATGCATCTACAGTTGTATCACTTTGTAAAGCGTTTGTCTAATATTCGCTTTGGTATATAACGCACATAGGTTGATAGTTTTGACCTAATTTCGATGTACACTTGAAAATTCCATAAAAAACTTAAAAATCTCCTCGACAAAGCCACAATCGATTTTATGTTTACGAGACTTTCTAATTACAAAGCCCAAAATCACCGAATAAACCAAGAATCAAAATTACATCAGCCCAAAATACAGTGATAGACATAAAGCCATAAAATTAATCCGTTGTCATCTCAAATGTGTGTTGTATTCATGCTATGGCATTTTTCAATTGAAACTTACAAATCTTGTGGATCCGAAAAAGTAGCACACTCACCAGAAAAACCGTGTGAGATGAACGAAAAAAAGTTGAATATATCAATGGATCAAATCAAACGATCGAATGGAATCGTATTAAAGAAATTCATGTGCATGGGGCCCATGGGCTGACTCAATCGATGAAAGCTGATCGATGGCTTGCACTACAGTGCACGGTGCACGCATTACGCATTAATTTCCCGTTTTCATTTAAATAGCTTCAGCATTTACGGTTCATTATCGGTTATTATTAACGATTTTCACCTTTTCTATGAATTTCTCTTCTTACCGTGTGTATGTGTGCGTTGTGAATTTGGTTTGTAGTTTATAGTTTGCTTTCTCCACGCACAATGCACTTTTATTGTGTAATATGCGTTGCCGGTGTACCGTTAGATATTTTGGGAGATTTCTTTTTTCTCGATTTGCATTCGATCGTGTTTTTTTTCGTTACTTGACCAAAAAAAAGCCATTGGATTCTATTCTAAATGGCTGCTTGGTGCAACATCAATTCAAAAAGAGTTGAACTTTCATTCTATTCGATGTTCTTTCTTTTTGTTCAAGCCCAGAATAAAAATGTTGATTCTCAGCAATTTCGAATTGTCATGGTTCTCGAGGTTCAATGACCAGATTGAACTGAAACTGAAACAAAATAATATCAACAAAACGAACAAAAATTCAGAACTCGATTTCAAATCGGATGTTCTGTAGATGTTGTTGTTTTTTTTTTTATTTCGTAAGTCTGGTGATATGAATTCAGACAATGAACGACAAAAAAAAACGTATTTCGCAAACGAATACGAGAGCAATCGCATTACGTTCTTCCGATATTCCAGCCGTTCCGAGTGCTCAACAAACTACGCACATTCAAAATTCGTTGAATTAATGGCAATTCTTTTGGTCTTTTCTCGGATCGTTTTATGTCCTGTATAAATAAAGGTGTTGTAACAACACTGTTGTTTATTGCCAAACTCAGCATAACAACCGGTTTAAACTTGTTGGAAATGGAATTCATATTATGAAATAATAATACGTCCTGGTGTTAGTACGTTAGATATGGTTGTATGTAAGTTAATTAACAAATAATATCAAGTAATTATTGATAAGAAACCGTATATGCTATAAAGAGTGGAGTATATCGAATTATGGATTGATTGCAACAGATCAAACCAAATCACCAGATTATTTTTAGATAAGAGACTTGCTTAAATAGAATAACAACACTGAATAAAATGATAAGAACATTCAGAACTTGACTTTATTATTTTAACAAAACTGACCATCCGAAATTGTAAACGTATTGCGACAACAACCTGTGTCTTATCAAATGAGAATATTTTGAGCGAAACAAATTTAGTATTAAAACTCTTCCAAAATATTACGATGTGAAACTGACGCGAAACAAAAAAAAAACAAGCGCAACAACAATTTGATGACGCACACACAAATGAATAAAAATCCATCGAAATGAGTTTAGTATATTGCTGATAGGGTTGGGTCAGTTGCAATTAATAAAATGTTTGTAATTGTGTCACAAGTTTAGTTGTTGTTGTTGATTGCATTGCATAAAGCACCGCATGTAATCTCATTGGATTATTGTGTCACACGCATAAAAATTCATTCAATTCAATTGATTTGCAATAGAAACCGATAAGATTGTGCAACAATTCAACGTGTTACACGTCTGTTTACTAGATTTTGTTAAGCATGTCAAGTACTTGTGTCGCTAAAATGAATTCATTCATCGATTTTTCAGACATGTAATGGTCATTAATCGTTTTGGCGTAAGCAAAGCTCCAATTTATCAGTCATTATTCAGATCTTAACCGAGTACATCGAGTTGAGGTAGGTTATTTATGCATATATTTATTGCAAATAATGATGCATTCGCTCAATCGGTTGACTGTATACTGTAGCCCTGTGTGCATACCCATATTCAAAGCATTTTTTTCACAATTTCTGTTGGTCAATGGGTAAACTACAGCGTTCCAAACATTACAAATTCCATTAATCAATGGCTATTACAGTCTAGCAGCTGTTGGCAGCCTTGAGCTTGGTTTCAAAGTCATCGAAAAGTGAATCTTTAGCTCAGTCAAATATAACGTTAATAATCTCGCTGATTTACATGATATTCGAAAAGAATCGAGAAAAAAACACAATTCGGAAAGTTTTTGCTGGAATCTTTTTATTTTTCGTTAACTCCGAATTTTGATAACAACAACAACACCTTGGCTGTGTGCGTCATTACAATTTGTTGTTTCGCCAAAATATTATTTGCATTCATCAAAACTATTCTATTGGATTTTTACCAGAAGGGGGGAGGGGAAGAGGAAGGGGACTGTTGATATATCAACACAGCACAGTGTACTGTACTTTTTCTCGATAAACTTGACTTGATAATTTGACACATTCTTTGAGAGATTAAATACACAACGCATCATTCAATAGAACGCGTTCTGATTTACAATAGACATTTACGTCGTAGAATTGGTGCAACAATTGACAGCATACAACAAATCAATTCCGATTTTTTTAGTAATGCCTGAATGCTCGACTAGACGAAGAGACACAGTTTCACGACTGATAGCGCCACATCAAAACTAGAACACTTTTTTTCCACCCGTCAATAACTTCAAATGATTCTTCAAAACGTGAAACCAGACAAACAAAATAGCTCGATGATGTAGAAAAAAACAAGGTGACCTCTTAAACTCTTTCCATATATTGCAAATGTTTTGAAATGTGAATTGATTTGGTTTTTTTTAAATCACTCTCAAATGCTCGTCTCCTATGAATCAATGGTCAAAATATTTGACACTTTTGCGGAAATACGGTGTAAACAATGCTCTCACTCCCGAAATGTTGATCGATGATAAGTTTGAGAGTTCGTTAGTTAAATGTCGCTTATTTTCAGTACAATCTTTAACGGAATATCAGAATTCAATTAGCTTCATGACCACACCTTCTAAATTTGGCCAAATGCAAATTGATTGTTTTGACATTTCGTGTTTTTTTTTCCCGACCACTGAACATTTAAAAATAAATATTTTCATTCAATAATTTCAAAAATTACCATTTGAATCAGAAAACCGTTCCAACCGTCTATTTTGCAAGAGAGAGAAATATATCGATGTGCTGTGTATTTCGTGTTGCGGTTAGTGTATGATTTTATTATATAGTGCTTTTTGTTGATACACGCGAGTAAAAGATGCGATGTGATGTGAAAAGCCTGAAAGTGAACGTACGTCGCGAGCGTACGCATACAACGTTTGTTCATCTTTGTAGCTTTACGAATGCATCTTTTGATTTTGTTTACGGAAAGCGATAGCCGAAAACACAGCCGAAATACATACAATAGAATGCGAACAGTGGTCAGCAAGTCAGTGATCGTGTGTGAGTGTTTTGCTTTTGTTTTTTTTTTCATTCGTTCAGCCTAAAATTCAAGTAAACGATCATTCAAATAAACGATCATTTGTAGAATGACCCCACAACAACACCGAATTTTTCGGTGCGTTTTGCTTGTGTATTGTACTGACCGCAGCAACGAACTCTTATAAAAAAGCGCAGTGTCGCTCGGAAATTCGATCAGAATCGATTTGGTGGCCATTGTTAACAGATCGATTTTGTTGGACGCCTAAATAACTGTTCAACAACATTTATTTACGCTTTTGTCAAGTTTTAAATTACAGAATAATTCTTCATTTCTAGTGTTGAGAACGTGTTTTTGATTGTTGATTTTTTTTTGTGTGTGTTATTGTTATTATTTTTGTTGCGTCTGAATCTGTTTGTTAGTTTGGTAATTCCATTAAACATTTCGTAAAAATCTAAAGTATTGAACGAGAATTGATAAAAAATTATCTTAAAAATGCATAAAGCAGCTTTGTACAAAGGATCAAATGGTTTGCAACGACGTGATGCAAAACAAACGATCGATGAATTTTCACAAGTACTTCAATGGCGTTCGGATGGTTGTGATTCTCTGCTAGATCTTGGCTGTGGCAGTGGTGACGTGACAATTGATTTTCTTTTACCGATTTTGCCGGAGAATTTTCAACGTTTGGTCGGTGTGGATATATCAGAGGAAATGGTGAATTTTGCACGTCAACAATATCCACATCCACGAATTTCATTTGAAAAATTCGATTTGGCTCATGATATTGAAAAGCAACCGTTCCGTAATGCTGAACCATTCGATCACATTACATCATTTTATTGCTTGCATTGGATTCAAAATCAGGAACGTGCCATTCAAAATATGTATAAATTACTGAAATCCGATGGTGATATGTTGTTGGTGTTTTTAGCACAAAATCCCATTTTTGATATTTACAAACAAATGTCATTGAGTAAAAAATGGGCCAAATATATGACCGATGTGGATCGTTTCATTTCACCATATCAATATTCCAAAAATCCAGCCGATCAATTCGGTAAATTACTGCATTCGAACGGTTTCACTGAGTATAGCGTTGAGATTCGTGAAAAGTTTTTCGTTTTCGAAGGGATTGACCTGTTAAAAAGTAGGTGAACAAGTTTCAGATGTTGAAGATGATGATCATCTTCTTGATTGAGTCAATTCGTTTTTAAATATTTTTATTGAATTTCAACTTTCATTTCAGAATCCGTGAAAGCGGTCAACCCATTTATTGAACGCATTCCAACACATGATCAAGATGCATTTTTTGATGACTATCTAAATCTTGTGATCAAAATGCATTTGGCCTTAGATGATATACATACCAATAGCAAAACATGCCGCTTTTTAACACCATACAAATTGATGATCGCTTATGCTCGAAAGTAGCAAATAAATCACAATAATTATGTTTAATATTTATACATAGAAGTTATGGTGAAGTTCAGTTATAGTTATTTATTCGTGCTGTTCCTGTATGTGTTAAAAAATCATTAATTATGTAGTATCGATGACGGAACAAAGCTTTTGTAGGCTCACAATTTATGCATTTATTTTATTTGTTTTTAGTCATTTTATAGTTTGCAACACATGAAGAAAACAACATTTTGCATGTTTCTTATTTTTAATCAGTTTTGGACATTTCAAAGCAATACAATTTTAAAATTACCTAAAAAACTTTTCCAATTCTTTTATTTCTTTAATTGAATAAGCATATGAGAATAACTAAAACAATAAATCGGGCGTTTTAATTTCTTTTCAAGAAAGGTTAGTTTCTGAATGTTTTTTTCGATCAATTTTCATTATTTCCAGCGAAATTTTTACCCCGACTGACATGAAACTGCAGCCATGGCTTTTATTCATGAACAATTATTTTGTCGACTTATCAAATGAAAAAGCATTGGTTTTGCAAAGAAAACGATGGAAAAATTCCGATTTTCGTACAAATGCGTATGTGCACTTGACTGCATATCACCCCAAAATGGCTACTGCACTACGGTCGCTGAAGAAAATGTCAAACGGTATGCAAGGAAGACGCAGCAAGAATGTCCTTCTTCTTTGTGGTATTCGTATGACATTTTTATGTATGACATATGGTCGCTATCCCAAATGAAAGATTCTCCCCCGCAAGAGATGAAAAACCATCGCATTAATGAATTATTCACCGTTTTTGTTCAAGCAACCATATATGGTTGTTATGTATAACATTAATTTCAGCGATCGTATATACGTCATTCCTAAAATTGTCATACGTTCGCCACGACCTTGTGACATTTTCCTCAGCGATCGTATGACATAGAGCAATATTATAGTATACTAAAAAATTATTGTCTCAAACATTCTAGTAACCTCTGATATTTTAATTAATCAATTCAAAATTGAAACATTCAAAATTACTTCAATTTTCAAGAGAAGAACAAGTAAAAGTGCACATTTCAAGTCAATATAAGTAAATATCAAAGTTAATCATACCAATTCAATTCTCATCAAAATTGTTCAACGAAATTTACTGTAAAATAGAATATTCAATTGTTATCAATTTATTCGAACATTTATTGAGTTGATTTCAAACTTTCCTGTTGATATGGATATGCCGAGAAATGTGAATATGCAGAATTGGGACGACGACGGACTTGACTTGTATTGTGAGTGTCTCACTATCCAAGACCTCTTGAGATTCGGAATGCAAGCTGGAAACTGTCAACGTGCTGCCAAAAGACAATATCAACGCCGCTATGCAGGTTGTTGGGTTACATTCTGTGACTTGTACCATGTATTCCAGTCATTTCACCGTACGCTTGTTTCGGAACCTGAAATGGGCTTCATATATGTCTCGGGGCTAAATATAATTCGGCCGTTCATACTCTGTTTTGAAGAGTGTATCACGAGATTGGACATAGAATTCGACGAAAGTACACACTCCCAACAAGCGGAGCTACTCCACTTAATGACACTCCATTGCAGGGCGTTGAAACAAGTTTCATTGCGTAACCTTGACGGTATCACTTTCGATGGTATTAGAGCAGGGCCATTCCAAAAAGTAGAAATCCTTCAATTTAAAATCGTGGATTCTAGTCAAAATTCAGTGAATCAAATTTCAACATTCAATAAATGGTTCCCCAACGTGGTTCGCTTGTACATGGACCTCGGTGATGTCGAATTACCAGCTAATAATAATTGGTTCGGACTTGTGGAAGATTTGCAGTTTGATTATGAACAAACTAAAGTTTGTCACCCATCTACAGTGTACAATAATGTGGTATCTATGATAGAACACAATAGACGACTGAAAAAATTGGACATTCGTTTTACTGTGCATTTAATTCCATTCCGATGGTTGGAGGAGACCTTCACTCAGTATCCGATGCATCATATTCATACTTTACACATAATTACACAGGAAGATCGAGAAGAAGCGATACAGGCAGACAATGTGATAAGACTTGCGGAAAACCTCCCGGCATTAATTGATCTTTTGTTGCAACCATACAATTTGGAACCCGAATGTATTATTCAATTTTTTGAATCGGCGACTATGCAAAATAGGCATACTTTTTGGTTCCGGTGTAGTTCTGATTTTGGAGGGTTAAATCGATTGCAGAATTATTTTCGTGAAGCATTTGACTGGGATGAATCTGCAGTCGGTGAATTAGAAGTTACTATCACAAAAGGAAGACCTACACAATGAAATCACTAAATATGTAGAAACAACAATTTACAATCACTAAAATTATCGATGTTTTCCTGATTTATTTGTTATCAACGAATAATTATGACTCATCAAAATATCCAGCTGATTTTAACTTCGTAAACGTGCAGAATTTCAACGGCAACTTTCGTCTTAATGGCGTTGAAATCATTCATCTGTGTTGTGTTTTTTATTACCTTTGAGTTTTTATTCGAGAGTGTTCCGCAAATTTTTTTGAAGAAAAAAAATCACACTTTTTTCATATAATACATTCAGCAATTCAGCTCTTGTACACATTCGTTGAGTCACGTAAGTCCATTTGGTCATAACACCAGCTGAGGATAAACAAGCATAGATGACCTCCAACAAAAATGTGTATTCGGTGATTTTAATATGGATAGTATAAAATATGTCGATGTATTTTATCATCCCTTTTCAACTCATTGTAGCAACTTCACTATACTCATGTATTGTTAAAACTAATTAAATATGGATTTTCTATCATTGACTTGTTGAATCAAACAAATTATTATATAAATGATTTAACGGAATAATGATAATACTAAAATGTTCAACTTTGTGAAAGCCAATTTAAAGTTAACATTTCATTGGAATCTCTATCTTATCCATCTGATATTTTGCGACACTTACACAATGTGCATTGTGTTTCGGGGGAGGTTCAACATTTCGTAAAAATCTAAAGTATTGAACGAGAATTGATAAAAAATTATCTTAAAAATGCATAAAGCAGCTTTGTACAAAGGATCAAATGGTTTGCAACGACGTGATGCAAAACAAACGATCGATGAATTTTCACAAGTACTTCAATGGCGTTCGGATGGTTGTGATTCTCTGCTAGATCTTGGCTGTGGCAGTGGTGACGTGACAATTGATTTTCTTTTACCGATTTTGCCGGAGAATTTTCAACGTTTGGTCGGTGTGGATATATCAGAGGAAATGGTGAATTTTGCACGTCAACAATATCCACATCCACGAATTTCATTTGAAAAATTCGATTTGGCTCATGATATTGAAAAGCAACCGTTCCGTAATGCTGAACCATTCGATCACATTACATCATTTTATTGCTTGCATTGGATTCAAAATCAGGAACGTGCCATTCAAAATATGTATAAATTACTGAAATCCGATGGTGATATGTTGTTGGTGTTTTTAGCACAAAATCCCATTTTTGATATTTACAAACAAATGTCATTGAGTAAAAAATGGGCCAAATATATGACCGATGTGGATCGTTTCATTTCACCATATCAATATTCCAAAAATCCAGCCGATCAATTCGGTAAATTACTGCATTCGAACGGTTTCACTGAGTATAGCGTTGAGATTCGTGAAAAGTTTTTCGTTTTCGAAGGGATTGACCTGTTAAAAAGTAGGTGAACAAGTTTCAGATGTTGAAGATGATGATCATCTTCTTGATTGAGTCAATTCGTTTTTAAATATTTTTATTGAATTTCAACTTTCATTTCAGAATCCGTGAAAGCGGTCAACCCATTTATTGAACGCATTCCAACACATGATCAAGATGCATTTTTTGATGACTATCTAAATCTTGTGATCAAAATGCATTTGGCCTTAGATGATATACATACCAATAGCAAAACATGCCGCTTTTTAACACCATACAAATTGATGATCGCTTATGCTCGAAAGTAGCAAATAAATCACAATAATTATGTTTAATATTTATACATAGAAGTTATGGTGAAGTTCAGTTATAGTTATTTATTCGTGCTGTTCCTGTATGTGTTAAAAAATCATTAATTATGTAGTATCGATGACGGAACAAAGCTTTTGTAGGCTCACAATTTATGCATTTATTTTATTTGTTTTTAGTCATTTTATAGTTTGCAACACATGAAGAAAACAACATTTTGCATGTTTCTTATTTTTAATCAGTTTTGGACATTTCAAAGCAATACAATTTTAAAATTACCTAAAAAACTTTTCCAATTCTTTTATTTCTTTAATTGAATAAGCATATGAGAATAACTAAAACAATAAATCGGGCGTTTTAATTTCTTTTCAAGAAAGGTTAGTTTCTGAATGTTTTTTTCGATCAATTTTCATTATTTCCAGCGAAATTTTTACCCCGACTGACATGAAACTGCAGCCATGGCTTTTATTCATGAACAATTATTTTGTCGACTTATCAAATGAAAAAGCATTGGTTTTGCAAAGAAAACGATGGAAAAATTCCGATTTTCGTACAAATGCGTATGTGCACTTGACTGCATATCACCCCAAAATGGCTACTGCACTACGGTCGCTGAAGAAAATGTCAAACGGTATGCAAGGAAGACGCAGCAAGAATGTCCTTCTTCTTTGTGGTATTCGTATGACATTTTTATGTATGACATATGGTCGCTATCCCAAATGAAAGATTCTCCCCCGCAAGAGATGAAAAACCATCGCATTAATGAATTATTCACCGTTTTTGTTCAAGCAACCATATATGGTTGTTATGTATAACATTAATTTCAGCGATCGTATATACGTCATTCCTAAAATTGTCATACGTTCGCCACGACCTTGTGACATTTTCCTCAGCGACCGTATGACATAGAGCAATATTATAGTATACTAAAAAATTATTGTCTCAAACATTCTAGTAACCTCTGATATTTTAATTAATCAATTCAAAATTGAAACATTCAAAATTACTTCAATTTTCAAGAGAAGAACAAGTAAAAGTGCACATTTCAAGTCAATATAAGTAAATATCAAAGTTAATCATACCAATTCAATTCTCATCAAAATTGTTCAACGAAATTTACTGTAAAATAGAATATTCAATTGTTATCAATTTATTCGAACATTTATTGAGTTGATTTCAAACTTTCCTGTTGATATGGATATGCCGAGAAATGTGAATATGCAGAATTGGGACGACGACGGACTTGACTTGTATTGTGAGTGTCTCACTATCCAAGACCTCTTGAGATTCGGAATGCAAGCTGGAAACTGTCAACGTGCTGCCAAAAGACAATATCAACGCCGCTATGCAGGTTGTTGGGTTACATTCTGTGACTTGTACCATGTATTCCAGTCATTTCACCGTACGCTTGTTTCGGAACCTGAAATGGGCTTCATATATGTCTCGGGGCTAAATATAATTCGGCCGTTCATACTCTGTTTTGAAGAGTGTATCACGAGATTGGACATAGAATTCGACGAAAGTACACACTCCCAACAAGCGGAGCTACTCCACTTAATGACACTCCATTGCAGGGCGTTGAAACAAGTTTCATTGCGTAACCTTGACGGTATCACTTTCGATGGTATTAGAGCAGGGCCATTCCAAAAAGTAGAAATCCTTCAATTTAAAATCGTGGATTCTAGTCAAAATTCAGTGAATCAAATTTCAACATTCAATAAATGGTTCCCCAACGTGGTTCGCTTGTACATGGACCTCGGTGATGTCGAATTACCAGCTAATAATAATTGGTTCGGACTTGTGGAAGATTTGCAGTTTGATTATGAACAAACTAAAGTTTGTCACCCATCTACAGTGTACAATAATGTGGTATCTATGATAGAACACAATAGACGACTGAAAAAATTGGACATTCGTTTTACTGTGCATTTAATTCCATTCCGATGGTTGGAGGAGACCTTCACTCAGTATCCGATGCATCATATTCATACTTTACACATAATTACACAGGAAGATCGAGAAGAAGCGATACAGGCAGACAATGTGATAAGACTTGCGGAAAACCTCCCGGCATTAATTGATCTTTTGTTGCAACCATACAATTTGGAACCCGAATGTATTATTCAATTTTTTGAATCGGCGACTATGCAAAATAGGCATACTTTTTGGTTCCGGTGTAGTTCTGATTTTGGAGGGTTAAATCGATTGCAGAATTATTTTCGTGAAGCATTTGACTGGGATGAATCTGCAGTCGGTGAATTAGAAGTTACTATCACAAAAGGAAGACCTACACAATGAAATCACTAAATATGTAGAAACAACAATTTACAATCACTAAAATTATCGATGTTTTCCTGATTTATTTGTTATCAACGAATAATTATGACTCATCAAAATATCCAGCTGATTTTAACTTCGTAAACGTGCAGAATTTCAACGGCAACTTTCGTCTTAATGGCGTTGAAATCATTCATCTGTGTTGTGTTTTTTATTACCTTTGAGTTTTTATTCGAGAGTGTTCCGCAAATTTTTTTGAAGAAAAAAAATCACACTTTTTTCATATAATACATTCAGCAATTCAGCTCTTGTACACATTCGTTGAGTCACGTAAGTCCATTTGGTCATAACACCAGCTGAGGATAAACAAGCATAGATGACCTCCAACAAAAATGTGTATTCGGTGATTTTAATATGGATAGTATAAAATATGTCGATGTATTTTATCATCCCTTTTCAACTCATTGTAGCAACTTCACTATACTCATGTATTGTTAAAACTAATTAAATATGGATTTTCTATCATTGACTTGTTGAATCAAACAAATTATTATATAAATGATTTAACGGAATAATGATAATACTAAAATGTTCAACTTTGTGAAAGCCAATTTAAAGTTAACATTTCATTGGAATCTCTATCTTATCCATCTGATATTTTGCGACACTTACACAATGTGCATTGTGTTTCGGGGGAGGTTCAACATTTCGTAAAAATCTAAAGTATTGAACGAGAATTGATAAAAAATTATCTTAAAAATGCATAAAGCAGCTTTGTACAAAGGATCAAATGGTTTGCAACGACGTGATGCAAAACAAACGATCGATGAATTTTCACAAGTACTTCAATGGCGTTCGGATGGTTGTGATTCTCTGCTAGATCTTGGCTGTGGCAGTGGTGACGTGACAATTGATTTTCTTTTACCGATTTTGCCGGAGAATTTTCAACGTTTGGTCGGTGTGGATATATCAGAGGAAATGGTGAATTTTGCACGTCAACAATATCCACATCCACGAATTTCATTTGAAAAATTCGATTTGGCTCATGATATTGAAAAGCAACCGTTCCGTAATGCTGAACCATTCGATCACATTACATCATTTTATTGCTTGCATTGGATTCAAAATCAGGAACGTGCCATTCAAAATATGTATAAATTACTGAAATCCGATGGTGATATGTTGTTGGTGTTTTTAGCACAAAATCCCATTTTTGATATTTACAAACAAATGTCATTGAGTAAAAAATGGGCCAAATATATGACCGATGTGGATCGTTTCATTTCACCATATCAATATTCCAAAAATCCAGCCGATCAATTCGGTAAATTACTGCATTCGAACGGTTTCACTGAGTATAGCGTTGAGATTCGTGAAAAGTTTTTCGTTTTCGAAGGGATTGACCTGTTAAAAAGTAGGTGAACAAGTTTCAGATGTTGAAGATGATGATCATCTTCTTGATTGAGTCAATTCGTTTTTAAATATTTTTATTGAATTTCAACTTTCATTTCAGAATCCGTGAAAGCGGTCAACCCATTTATTGAACGCATTCCAACACATGATCAAGATGCATTTTTTGATGACTATCTAAATCTTGTGATCAAAATGCATTTGGCCTTAGATGATATACATACCAATAGCAAAACATGCCGCTTTTTAACACCATACAAATTGATGATCGCTTATGCTCGAAAGTAGCAAATAAATCACAATAATTATGTTTAATATTTATACATAGAAGTTATGGTGAAGTTCAGTTATAGTTATTTATTCGTGCTGTTCCTGTATGTGTTAAAAAATCATTAATTATGTAGTATCGATGACGGAACAAAGCTTTTGTAGGCTCACAATTTATGCATTTATTTTATTTGTTTTTAGTCATTTTATAGTTTGCAACACATGAAGAAAACAACATTTTGCATGTTTCTTATTTTTAATCAGTTTTGGACATTTCAAAGCAATACAATTTTAAAATTACCTAAAAAACTTTTCCAATTCTTTTATTTCTTTAATTGAATAAGCATATGAGAATAACTAAAACAATAAATCGGGCGTTTTAATTTCTTTTCAAGAAAGGTTAGTTTCTGAATGTTTTTTTCGATCAATTTTCATTATTTCCAGCGAAATTTTTACCCCGACTGACATGAAACTGCAGCCATGGCTTTTATTCATGAACAATTATTTTGTCGACTTATCAAATGAAAAAGCATTGGTTTTGCAAAGAAAACGATGGAAAAATTCCGATTTTCGTACAAATGCGTATGTGCACTTGACTGCATATCACCCCAAAATGGCTACTGCACTACGGTCGCTGAAGAAAATGTCAAACGGTATGCAAGGAAGACGCAGCAAGAATGTCCTTCTTCTTTGTGGTATTCGTATGACATTTTTATGTATGACATATGGTCGCTATCCCAAATGAAAGATTCTCCCCCGCAAGAGATGAAAAACCATCGCATTAATGAATTATTCACCGTTTTTGTTCAAGCAACCATATATGGTTGTTATGTATAACATTAATTTCAGCGATCGTATATACGTCATTCCTAAAATTGTCATACGTTCGCCACGACCTTGTGACATTTTCCTCAGCGACCGTATGACATAGAGCAATATTATAGTATACTAAAAAATTATTGTCTCAAACATTCTAGTAACCTCTGATATTTTAATTAATCAATTCAAAATTGAAACATTCAAAATTACTTCAATTTTCAAGAGAAGAACAAGTAAAAGTGCACATTTCAAGTCAATATAAGTAAATATCAAAGTTAATCATACCAATTCAATTCTCATCAAAATTGTTCAACGAAATTTACTGTAAAATAGAATATTCAATTGTTATCAATTTATTCGAACATTTATTGAGTTGATTTCAAACTTTCCTGTTGATATGGATATGCCGAGAAATGTGAATATGCAGAATTGGGACGACGACGGACTTGACTTGTATTGTGAGTGTCTCACTATCCAAGACCTCTTGAGATTCGGAATGCAAGCTGGAAACTGTCAACGTGCTGCCAAAAGACAATATCAACGCCGCTATGCAGGTTGTTGGGTTACATTCTGTGACTTGTACCATGTATTCCAGTCATTTCACCGTACGCTTGTTTCGGAACCTGAAATGGGCTTCATATATGTCTCGGGGCTAAATATAATTCGGCCGTTCATACTCTGTTTTGAAGAGTGTATCACGAGATTGGACATAGAATTCGACGAAAGTACACACTCCCAACAAGCGGAGCTACTCCACTTAATGACACTCCATTGCAGGGCGTTGAAACAAGTTTCATTGCGTAACCTTGACGGTATCACTTTCGATGGTATTAGAGCAGGGCCATTCCAAAAAGTAGAAATCCTTCAATTTAAAATCGTGGATTCTAGTCAAAATTCAGTGAATCAAATTTCAACATTCAATAAATGGTTCCCCAACGTGGTTCGCTTGTACATGGACCTCGGTGATGTCGAATTACCAGCTAATAATAATTGGTTCGGACTTGTGGAAGATTTGCAGTTTGATTATGAACAAACTAAAGTTTGTCACCCATCTACAGTGTACAATAATGTGGTATCTATGATAGAACACAATAGACGACTGAAAAAATTGGACATTCGTTTTACTGTGCATTTAATTCCATTCCGATGGTTGGAGGAGACCTTCACTCAGTATCCGATGCATCATATTCATACTTTACACATAATTACACAGGAAGATCGAGAAGAAGCGATACAGGCAGACAATGTGATAAGACTTGCGGAAAACCTCCCGGCATTAATTGATCTTTTGTTGCAACCATACAATTTGGAACCCGAATGTATTATTCAATTTTTTGAATCGGCGACTATGCAAAATAGGCATACTTTTTGGTTCCGGTGTAGTTCTGATTTTGGAGGGTTAAATCGATTGCAGAATTATTTTCGTGAAGCATTTGACTGGGATGAATCTGCAGTCGGTGAATTAGAAGTTACTATCACAAAAGGAAGACCTACACAATGAAATCACTAAATATGTAGAAACAACAATTTACAATCACTAAAATTATCGATGTTTTCCTGATTTATTTGTTATCAACGAATAATTATGACTCATCAAAATATCCAGCTGATTTTAACTTCGTAAACGTGCAGAATTTCAACGGCAACTTTCGTCTTAATGGCGTTGAAATCATTCATCTGTGTTGTGTTTTTTATTACCTTTGAGTTTTTATTCGAGAGTGTTCCGCAAATTTTTTTGAAGAAAAAAAATCACACTTTTTTCATATAATACATTCAGCAATTCAGCTCTTGTACACATTCGTTGAGTCACGTAAGTCCATTTGGTCATAACACCAGCTGAGGATAAACAAGCATAGATGACCTCCAACAAAAATGTGTATTCGGTGATTTTAATATGGATAGTATAAAATATGTCGATGTATTTTATCATCCCTTTTCAACTCATTGTAGCAACTTCACTATACTCATGTATTGTTAAAACTAATTAAATATGGATTTTCTATCATTGACTTGTTGAATCAAACAAATTATTATATAAATGATTTAACGGAATAATGATAATACTAAAATGTTCAACTTTGTGAAAGCCAATTTAAAGTTAACATTTCATTGGAATCTCTATCTTATCCATCTGATATTTTGCGACACTTACACAATGTGCATTGTGTTTCGGGGGAGGTTCAACATTTCGTAAAAATCTAAAGTATTGAACGAGAATTGATAAAAAATTATCTTAAAAATGCATAAAGCAGCTTTGTACAAAGGATCAAATGGTTTGCAACGACGTGATGCAAAACAAACGATCGATGAATTTTCACAAGTACTTCAATGGCGTTCGGATGGTTGTGATTCTCTGCTAGATCTTGGCTGTGGCAGTGGTGACGTGACAATTGATTTTCTTTTACCGATTTTGCCGGAGAATTTTCAACGTTTGGTCGGTGTGGATATATCAGAGGAAATGGTGAATTTTGCACGTCAACAATATCCACATCCACGAATTTCATTTGAAAAATTCGATTTGGCTCATGATATTGAAAAGCAACCGTTCCGTAATGCTGAACCATTCGATCACATTACATCATTTTATTGCTTGCATTGGATTCAAAATCAGGAACGTGCCATTCAAAATATGTATAAATTACTGAAATCCGATGGTGATATGTTGTTGGTGTTTTTAGCACAAAATCCCATTTTTGATATTTACAAACAAATGTCATTGAGTAAAAAATGGGCCAAATATATGACCGATGTGGATCGTTTCATTTCACCATATCAATATTCCAAAAATCCAGCCGATCAATTCGGTAAATTACTGCATTCGAACGGTTTCACTGAGTATAGCGTTGAGATTCGTGAAAAGTTTTTCGTTTTCGAAGGGATTGACCTGTTAAAAAGTAGGTGAACAAGTTTCAGATGTTGAAGATGATGATCATCTTCTTGATTGAGTCAATTCGTTTTTAAATATTTTTATTGAATTTCAACTTTCATTTCAGAATCCGTGAAAGCGGTCAACCCATTTATTGAACGCATTCCAACACATGATCAAGATGCATTTTTTGATGACTATCTAAATCTTGTGATCAAAATGCATTTGGCCTTAGATGATATACATACCAATAGCAAAACATGCCGCTTTTTAACACCATACAAATTGATGATCGCTTATGCTCGAAAGTAGCAAATAAATCACAATAATTATGTTTAATATTTATACATAGAAGTTATGGTGAAGTTCAGTTATAGTTATTTATTCGTGCTGTTCCTGTATGTGTTAAAAAATCATTAATTATGTAGTATCGATGACGGAACAAAGCTTTTGTAGGCTCACAATTTATGCATTTATTTTATTTGTTTTTAGTCATTTTATAGTTTGCAACACATGAAGAAAACAACATTTTGCATGTTTCTTATTTTTAATCAGTTTTGGACATTTCAAAGCAATACAATTTTAAAATTACCTAAAAAACTTTTCCAATTCTTTTATTTCTTTAATTGAATAAGCATATGAGAATAACTAAAACAATAAATCGGGCGTTTTAATTTCTTTTCAAGAAAGGTTAGTTTCTGAATGTTTTTTTCGATCAATTTTCATTATTTCCAGCGAAATTTTTACCCCGACTGACATGAAACTGCAGCCATGGCTTTTATTCATGAACAATTATTTTGTCGACTTATCAAATGAAAAAGCATTGGTTTTGCAAAGAAAACGATGGAAAAATTCCGATTTTCGTACAAATGCGTATGTGCACTTGACTGCATATCACCCCAAAATGGCTACTGCACTACGGTCGCTGAAGAAAATGTCAAACGGTATGCAAGGAAGACGCAGCAAGAATGTCCTTCTTCTTTGTGGTATTCGTATGACATTTTTATGTATGACATATGGTCGCTATCCCAAATGAAAGATTCTCCCCCGCAAGAGATGAAAAACCATCGCATTAATGAATTATTCACCGTTTTTGTTCAAGCAACCATATATGGTTGTTATGTATAACATTAATTTCAGCGATCGTATATACGTCATTCCTAAAATTGTCATACGTTCGCCACGACCTTGTGACATTTTCCTCAGCGACCGTATGACATAGAGCAATATTATAGTATACTAAAAAATTATTGTCTCAAACATTCTAGTAACCTCTGATATTTTAATTAATCAATTCAAAATTGAAACATTCAAAATTACTTCAATTTTCAAGAGAAGAACAAGTAAAAGTGCACATTTCAAGTCAATATAAGTAAATATCAAAGTTAATCATACCAATTCAATTCTCATCAAAATTGTTCAACGAAATTTACTGTAAAATAGAATATTCAATTGTTATCAATTTATTCGAACATTTATTGAGTTGATTTCAAACTTTCCTGTTGATATGGATATGCCGAGAAATGTGAATATGCAGAATTGGGACGACGACGGACTTGACTTGTATTGTGAGTGTCTCACTATCCAAGACCTCTTGAGATTCGGAATGCAAGCTGGAAACTGTCAACGTGCTGCCAAAAGACAATATCAACGCCGCTATGCAGGTTGTTGGGTTACATTCTGTGACTTGTACCATGTATTCCAGTCATTTCACCGTACGCTTGTTTCGGAACCTGAAATGGGCTTCATATATGTCTCGGGGCTAAATATAATTCGGCCGTTCATACTCTGTTTTGAAGAGTGTATCACGAGATTGGACATAGAATTCGACGAAAGTACACACTCCCAACAAGCGGAGCTACTCCACTTAATGACACTCCATTGCAGGGCGTTGAAACAAGTTTCATTGCGTAACCTTGACGGTATCACTTTCGATGGTATTAGAGCAGGGCCATTCCAAAAAGTAGAAATCCTTCAATTTAAAATCGTGGATTCTAGTCAAAATTCAGTGAATCAAATTTCAACATTCAATAAATGGTTCCCCAACGTGGTTCGCTTGTACATGGACCTCGGTGATGTCGAATTACCAGCTAATAATAATTGGTTCGGACTTGTGGAAGATTTGCAGTTTGATTATGAACAAACTAAAGTTTGTCACCCATCTACAGTGTACAATAATGTGGTATCTATGATAGAACACAATAGACGACTGAAAAAATTGGACATTCGTTTTACTGTGCATTTAATTCCATTCCGATGGTTGGAGGAGACCTTCACTCAGTATCCGATGCATCATATTCATACTTTACACATAATTACACAGGAAGATCGAGAAGAAGCGATACAGGCAGACAATGTGATAAGACTTGCGGAAAACCTCCCGGCATTAATTGATCTTTTGTTGCAACCATACAATTTGGAACCCGAATGTATTATTCAATTTTTTGAATCGGCGACTATGCAAAATAGGCATACTTTTTGGTTCCGGTGTAGTTCTGATTTTGGAGGGTTAAATCGATTGCAGAATTATTTTCGTGAAGCATTTGACTGGGATGAATCTGCAGTCGGTGAATTAGAAGTTACTATCACAAAAGGAAGACCTACACAATGAAATCACTAAATATGTAGAAACAACAATTTACAATCACTAAAATTATCGATGTTTTCCTGATTTATTTGTTATCAACGAATAATTATGACTCATCAAAATATCCAGCTGATTTTAACTTCGTAAACGTGCAGAATTTCAACGGCAACTTTCGTCTTAATGGCGTTGAAATCATTCATCTGTGTTGTGTTTTTTATTACCTTTGAGTTTTTATTCGAGAGTGTTCCGCAAATTTTTTTGAAGAAAAAAAATCACACTTTTTTCATATAATACATTCAGCAATTCAGCTCTTGTACACATTCGTTGAGTCACGTAAGTCCATTTGGTCATAACACCAGCTGAGGATAAACAAGCATAGATGACCTCCAACAAAAATGTGTATTCGGTGATTTTAATATGGATAGTATAAAATATGTCGATGTATTTTATCATCCCTTTTCAACTCATTGTAGCAACTTCACTATACTCATGTATTGTTAAAACTAATTAAATATGGATTTTCTATCATTGACTTGTTGAATCAAACAAATTATTATATAAATGATTTAACGGAATAATGATAATACTAAAATGTTCAACTTTGTGAAAGCCAATTTAAAGTTAACATTTCATTGGAATCTCTATCTTATCCATCTGATATTTTGCGACACTTACACAATGTGCATTGTGTTTCGGGGGAGGTTCAACATTTCGTAAAAATCTAAAGTATTGAACGAGAATTGATAAAAAATTATCTTAAAAATGCATAAAGCAGCTTTGTACAAAGGATCAAATGGTTTGCAACGACGTGATGCAAAACAAACGATCGATGAATTTTCACAAGTACTTCAATGGCGTTCGGATGGTTGTGATTCTCTGCTAGATCTTGGCTGTGGCAGTGGTGACGTGACAATTGATTTTCTTTTACCGATTTTGCCGGAGAATTTTCAACGTTTGGTCGGTGTGGATATATCAGAGGAAATGGTGAATTTTGCACGTCAACAATATCCACATCCACGAATTTCATTTGAAAAATTCGATTTGGCTCATGATATTGAAAAGCAACCGTTCCGTAATGCTGAACCATTCGATCACATTACATCATTTTATTGCTTGCATTGGATTCAAAATCAGGAACGTGCCATTCAAAATATGTATAAATTACTGAAATCCGATGGTGATATGTTGTTGGTGTTTTTAGCACAAAATCCCATTTTTGATATTTACAAACAAATGTCATTGAGTAAAAAATGGGCCAAATATATGACCGATGTGGATCGTTTCATTTCACCATATCAATATTCCAAAAATCCAGCCGATCAATTCGGTAAATTACTGCATTCGAACGGTTTCACTGAGTATAGCGTTGAGATTCGTGAAAAGTTTTTCGTTTTCGAAGGGATTGACCTGTTAAAAAGTAGGTGAACAAGTTTCAGATGTTGAAGATGATGATCATCTTCTTGATTGAGTCAATTCGTTTTTAAATATTTTTATTGAATTTCAACTTTCATTTCAGAATCCGTGAAAGCGGTCAACCCATTTATTGAACGCATTCCAACACATGATCAAGATGCATTTTTTGATGACTATCTAAATCTTGTGATCAAAATGCATTTGGCCTTAGATGATATACATACCAATAGCAAAACATGCCGCTTTTTAACACCATACAAATTGATGATCGCTTATGCTCGAAAGTAGCAAATAAATCACAATAATTATGTTTAATATTTATACATAGAAGTTATGGTGAAGTTCAGTTATAGTTATTTATTCGTGCTGTTCCTGTATGTGTTAAAAAATCATTAATTATGTAGTATCGATGACGGAACAAAGCTTTTGTAGGCTCACAATTTATGCATTTATTTTATTTGTTTTTAGTCATTTTATAGTTTGCAACACATGAAGAAAACAACATTTTGCATGTTTCTTATTTTTAATCAGTTTTGGACATTTCAAAGCAATACAATTTTAAAATTACCTAAAAAACTTTTCCAATTCTTTTATTTCTTTAATTGAATAAGCATATGAGAATAACTAAAACAATAAATCGGGCGTTTTAATTTCTTTTCAAGAAAGGTTAGTTTCTGAATGTTTTTTTCGATCAATTTTCATTATTTCCAGCGAAATTTTTACCCCGACTGACATGAAACTGCAGCCATGGCTTTTATTCATGAACAATTATTTTGTCGACTTATCAAATGAAAAAGCATTGGTTTTGCAAAGAAAACGATGGAAAAATTCCGATTTTCGTACAAATGCGTATGTGCACTTGACTGCATATCACCCCAAAATGGCTACTGCACTACGGTCGCTGAAGAAAATGTCAAACGGTATGCAAGGAAGACGCAGCAAGAATGTCCTTCTTCTTTGTGGTATTCGTATGACATTTTTATGTATGACATATGGTCGCTATCCCAAATGAAAGATTCTCCCCCGCAAGAGATGAAAAACCATCGCATTAATGAATTATTCACCGTTTTTGTTCAAGCAACCATATATGGTTGTTATGTATAACATTAATTTCAGCGATCGTATATACGTCATTCCTAAAATTGTCATACGTTCGCCACGACCTTGTGACATTTTCCTCAGCGACCGTATGACATAGAGCAATATTATAGTATACTAAAAAATTATTGTCTCAAACATTCTAGTAACCTCTGATATTTTAATTAATCAATTCAAAATTGAAACATTCAAAATTACTTCAATTTTCAAGAGAAGAACAAGTAAAAGTGCACATTTCAAGTCAATATAAGTAAATATCAAAGTTAATCATACCAATTCAATTCTCATCAAAATTGTTCAACGAAATTTACTGTAAAATAGAATATTCAATTGTTATCAATTTATTCGAACATTTATTGAGTTGATTTCAAACTTTCCTGTTGATATGGATATGCCGAGAAATGTGAATATGCAGAATTGGGACGACGACGGACTTGACTTGTATTGTGAGTGTCTCACTATCCAAGACCTCTTGAGATTCGGAATGCAAGCTGGAAACTGTCAACGTGCTGCCAAAAGACAATATCAACGCCGCTATGCAGGTTGTTGGGTTACATTCTGTGACTTGTACCATGTATTCCAGTCATTTCACCGTACGCTTGTTTCGGAACCTGAAATGGGCTTCATATATGTCTCGGGGCTAAATATAATTCGGCCGTTCATACTCTGTTTTGAAGAGTGTATCACGAGATTGGACATAGAATTCGACGAAAGTACACACTCCCAACAAGCGGAGCTACTCCACTTAATGACACTCCATTGCAGGGCGTTGAAACAAGTTTCATTGCGTAACCTTGACGGTATCACTTTCGATGGTATTAGAGCAGGGCCATTCCAAAAAGTAGAAATCCTTCAATTTAAAATCGTGGATTCTAGTCAAAATTCAGTGAATCAAATTTCAACATTCAATAAATGGTTCCCCAACGTGGTTCGCTTGTACATGGACCTCGGTGATGTCGAATTACCAGCTAATAATAATTGGTTCGGACTTGTGGAAGATTTGCAGTTTGATTATGAACAAACTAAAGTTTGTCACCCATCTACAGTGTACAATAATGTGGTATCTATGATAGAACACAATAGACGACTGAAAAAATTGGACATTCGTTTTACTGTGCATTTAATTCCATTCCGATGGTTGGAGGAGACCTTCACTCAGTATCCGATGCATCATATTCATACTTTACACATAATTACACAGGAAGATCGAGAAGAAGCGATACAGGCAGACAATGTGATAAGACTTGCGGAAAACCTCCCGGCATTAATTGATCTTTTGTTGCAACCATACAATTTGGAACCCGAATGTATTATTCAATTTTTTGAATCGGCGACTATGCAAAATAGGCATACTTTTTGGTTCCGGTGTAGTTCTGATTTTGGAGGGTTAAATCGATTGCAGAATTATTTTCGTGAAGCATTTGACTGGGATGAATCTGCAGTCGGTGAATTAGAAGTTACTATCACAAAAGGAAGACCTACACAATGAAATCACTAAATATGTAGAAACAACAATTTACAATCACTAAAATTATCGATGTTTTCCTGATTTATTTGTTATCAACGAATAATTATGACTCATCAAAATATCCAGCTGATTTTAACTTCGTAAACGTGCAGAATTTCAACGGCAACTTTCGTCTTAATGGCGTTGAAATCATTCATCTGTGTTGTGTTTTTTATTACCTTTGAGTTTTTATTCGAGAGTGTTCCGCAAATTTTTTTGAAGAAAAAAAATCACACTTTTTTCATATAATACATTCAGCAATTCAGCTCTTGTACACATTCGTTGAGTCACGTAAGTCCATTTGGTCATAACACCAGCTGAGGATAAACAAGCATAGATGACCTCCAACAAAAATGTGTATTCGGTGATTTTAATATGGATAGTATAAAATATGTCGATGTATTTTATCATCCCTTTTCAACTCATTGTAGCAACTTCACTATACTCATGTATTGTTAAAACTAATTAAATATGGATTTTCTATCATTGACTTGTTGAATCAAACAAATTATTATATAAATGATTTAACGGAATAATGATAATACTAAAATGTTCAACTTTGTGAAAGCCAATTTAAAGTTAACATTTCATTGGAATCTCTATCTTATCCATCTGATATTTTGCGACACTTACACAATGTGCATTGTGTTTCGGGGGAGGTTCAACCCCCCCCCCCCCCAAAAAAAACTACCAAAAAAAGTTCGAACTTCAAATAAAACCCGTACGGTTAGAGGTGTGAAATATGTGATGATCCTATGTTATCTGTCGGAATGGAGACGAATGCGCGTGTATCGAAACGCGAAATCACCACCAAATTGGAATATGTTGAATGCACACGCACGCACACACACACACACACAATCGTTATTGTTCATTGAATTCGAAAAAATCGTTGAACTGTAAAAAGACATTTCTACACCTTTTTCCACACTCACTCACTTGTTCATCGCATTTATTCTTTTCAGTGTAGCGTAATTGTGGTTTTTGCGCATTGCTATTTATATTGTTAAAATATGTGTGAACTGAATGAAGAGGCATGTGAAAAACGGATTCATTCCTAATCGAATTATGTGTCCGATTTGAATGAGCAATCACGTTCTTTCTTGTTCACACCATTTTGGTTGGGTTGTTGTTGGGTGAAACATTGGATTGAAATGTGTATTAAATTTTCTATCATGCGGGCGTGTGTATTCGATGTTTTTTTGGGGACTTGATGTCATTTACAAATTCACACACATACACAGAGAATATGAAGTGTTGGAGCATTCTATTCATATTAATTTCCATTCAGTCTGCTGAATTTTCGGTATTTTTCTATACTTTATTTTCCAATTCACTACCGACCACACCTTGTTTGATGAATATCTCTTATTTTTTTTTTTTGCTGCTGTTGTTGTTGGTGTTGTTTATTATTGTTGTATCACTTCAATCACTTTGCAAATGGACCGAAATCAAAGCAATTCACTCACCCCATTCATCCGTCCTTGTGATTTATTTTTATACGAATTAAATATTTATTCAGTTGAATATAATTAAATGAGGGAAAAATAGAAATTCCATTTGCCACAGAATCTGTTCACACTTCAGTATTCTGTGGTGTGGTGTCGCATTTTATTTCTGAAACTTTTTACACCAAAGTAAGGGTCAATGCTTAATCACACGTTCCAAATGACTTTGGAGTTGTCAAGCTCCTGAAATACGTTTTTTTTTTCTTTCAAATCTTTTTCGTTTCTTTCAGAAGACACATATTTCTTTCATTTTTTCCCCTCGCAAATGCAAAGTACTTAATTGAACAACTCATTTTCCCTCGTAAATGCTGGTCAAATTGAATTCATTACTATTTTCGATTTAAAGACCAAACTTGACCATCTAAACTATGGCATTTACCATGTGTATTTTAACACTTTAACAATAAACCTAGCAATAAACAGTTTAATACACAAAATTGAATTAAATTGATTAAAATTAGAGTTAAAAAGTGAAATTTGTATTGATCCGTAAAATTGGTTGACCTCAATCATCAAGTTGCAAGCTACAATTGTTGCTACATTTTATGTTTCAAAATCATTTTTTTTATTGGTTTTTCTATCCTTTAAGCACTTTTTACCATTAAAAATCTCCTATTAAAATGCAATAGATTTTTTTTTGTTTTTTCGTATCGCTTCTTTTTTCCTCCCCCATAGAATTAATGCATTTATCTAGATTCTATTACACATTCATTGCATTGAACAATTACATACTGGCTTCGGTTATTTTGCAAACAAAATTTGCTGTTGCCAATGCATAATATGTATAACATAGAATTTTTTTCAACTCGGATCCAGGGTAATGTGTTGTTGCGGTTGCAACAATGTATAATAATTAATCCACTTTATTCGATGATTTTCCGATTGAACTGATTAATGTGTATTTATTTCAATGGTTCACCTGGGCATATGTGCTATTTTTATTGATCATTTTGAGGCGGTGATTGATTGAAGGGAGAAAATCAATCGAAATATTTTGCGTGTTGGTGGTGGGCGCAATAGAGAAATTGAATTGGCGTTTTGAATTATCTACTCGATGGAAACGAACATAAATAGAATAAACCCCACTCGAGTTGAGTGTGTACTCTTTTTGTTTTTGTTTTTTTGTTTAGCTTTTGCACCATTAGCAATAACAATATCCACTTGATGGTCATGGAACATGGGAATAAAAAAAAAACCAACCAAAAAGGCATTCAATTAAACAAAATTGAAGATAAACAAAAGAATTCATTTAATTACGTAGCACACTTTGATGTTGTTGCTCACTTTGGCCTGTTGCTCGCACAATTTGTGTGTGTGTTTTTTAGTTCACATGAGCTTGCGGGTGAAATGTGTTGGCTTTTGCTGAGCACTCAAATGAATCAATTTTGATAAATAGAATTGGTTTTGAATATCCAAATGGCACGAATATATTTTGGAACCACTAAAACGCTTCACCACTTACAAATATATTTGCGTGTTTGTATGTGTGTTTGTGTGAGAAGGGGTAATTCTGCTTCATTCAAACCAATTTTGGATAATTTACACGAATTTCCACCATTAATATTGAAATTAAAAATATGAATGCATCGTAAAAAAACCGGGGCCTGAAAGAGAGAAAAAAAAACACTTTGTTGGTTTCTGTGACCATCATCCTTAATTCATTGCGAAGCGCTGAATAAATTGGATTCATTTGCCATTGAAAGACTAATATTTTCTCTTTTTTCTTCTTCTTCTTCTTCTCGTTCGTTATGGACAAAAAACGGCATAATTCATTTAAACAGAAAAGAAATAATGAAAATATAATTTTATAATTACCCCAGAGGTGTAAATTCAATGGCAGTGTATTTCCGTAAACTGATACCCGGTGTGTGCTATAAAGGCATTGAGCAAAGAAAAAAACGGAGAGAAGAACACGCGAGAGAGAGGAAAAAAACCTTTCGAATGGGGAAAAAAAACTTAGTTATGTGTTTTTATATTTTCATCTTTCATTGCACACTTTTTCAATACTTTGTTGTGTTTTGTTGTTTCGTTGGTGCCTGAGCACACGAAGGTTTTGCAGGGTGGCTAGCAAATGAGATAAGCAACAAAAAAAAACTCACACACACAAGAGAACGAAACACGAAGTGAGTTGGAAGAAAATCGCGTACTCGCGACTACAAAAAGGGAGCTTAATTGGTTTTGTGCGACTATTAAATGAAAATGTTTCATTTATCTCTTAGTCTTGCATTGCCTACGCTCACTCCGAATGAAAATGAGAGTCAAGTCCTTTTTATTCGTTTTACGTTCATTATTATTTGTGTGTTCATTTTCGTCGTCAAATAATGGCCACGAAACCGAACGGAATTCAGTTTTTCAATTAAAAATTAGATAATGCCATTTCCTGATGCCGAGTAGAACGCTGATTCCGTTTCACAATGGTTGAGGTGGGTGCCATTCTTGCCACGACCATCATTTAACAACAACAACAACAACACACATACACAAACTGGCCGCAGTAAATACAATTGCACGCATTTTTTTTCTCGTCATCGTTCGTTTTGGTTTCCTTCGGATTAAGTTATTATGTTTATTTAAAATATTATGTTTGACAAGGCTGTAAAAGCGATATGGATAGCAAACAATAAGTGAATACGCACGGGGAAAACTTTTTTTTTAAGATTTTTGTTTTCTTTCGTGATTTTAAAATTCATGTTTCTTTTCCTCTGCTTTTTTACTTTATTTCACTTGTTTTGTTTTTTTTTTTATTTTACATCTTTCAATTTGCCACAAAAATGGACGCAAACGATCTTAGTCATCAAAAAGCAATGGTAATTCTTTCTCTATCTCTCTCTCTCTCTCTCTCTTCCTCGGTGTATTTGTTATGAATTAAAAGGTGGTCTTCCGTTTATTTTCTTACTTTTTTTTTGTTTTTTAAATTTCATTTCACTGTAGAAATGAATTTTTGGCCAAGAACTTGTAGAAATATGAAACATGGTCGATGCATGAGCCCAAGTGCGTTGAGGATTTGAAGAGTGTGTGAGGTATTTTGTGGTGGTGAACGCAGATGTTTTAATGCGATTTTAAAATTACCCTAGTCATTACTTTTTGTTGTTCGAACTTCTTGTGTGTGTGTGTTTGTTTTTTGTTTATACACGAGCCATTCATATTTATTCGACACATTTTCGGTATTTCTCTCTCGCGTGTCGTTTCTGCCTTATTATTATTAATATTTGCTTTGTGATGATAGCCGTGGCTAGAATTTCATCTCTTTGCATGAATTAGGACTTGTTGATGAGCCACAATGCCACTGCGTGCCACCGAATGCGATTCGATTTTTTTTGTGTGAATATCATTACTACTTTTGTTCGTAAGTGAAATTAATAGCAGACGATATGATATATTTGCCCTAATTGCATACGTATATTTTGTATTCGAAAAAAAAACTTGGACTGAACGATAGAGAGAGAGAAAAAAAAACACATCATATTGTACGACTATAACATGAAAGTGCGGTTTTATGAGAACAATATTACATGTAACCGCAGGGATGAGAATATGCATTTTTTTCTTTTTTTTACCGACTCTACCGAACATCTTTTGCTTATTTCACATTTCTTTTGCGGTCCATATTGCTTTCAGCTATTATGACTATTTTATTCACCATCGCTAGGTACGATGAGAGAGAGGGAGAGAGAGAGAGAAAGAATAAAAAAAGTAAATTTAATTTAATTTTATCTATAAATCATGTCCTTGTACCAACAATGTCTTACTCATTCTCTCGCTTTTATATCTCACATGAACTCGCCCGGATTATTAGGGGATATTCACTTGTGCACGAACATTTGTTATGTGTCTTGTTCTGATTATCATTGATTTGTAGTCTTTCTTGCCTCTCAACAATATATTCCAAACAAAAGCCAACAGAAGATTCATACTTCTTATTACATTCACTAGACTTGGCTTTAAACTGGAAATAGAAATATATGAGAACGTATTTTTATTTGAATATATATGTTGGTGATGGTAATAAAATATTTTTGAAATGGTAAATTATTTTTAGTACATTCATATTCGAATATATTATATAAGAGTCGGTTTCAGTTGTTTGGTGAGACCGTTTCAAGTAAAATTGTATTTATGTGGAATGAAAGATGCCGAAATTGTGATCTTAGATGTGAGACATATAAGAGCCTAGGGGCAAATAACTCTTGCGAGTTTTTGCGAATTCTTGCAAATTCTGCGAGTTCTGCGAGTTCGTAAATTGTCGAATATGTGAACGCATTTCTCACATTCAAGTTTGAACTCGAACTTGCACGAGTTCGTCCGAGTTCCCACGTGTTATTTGAATGTGGAACTCGTGCACTCAAATATAAACTGCAAGTTCTCTGCAAAATGTAATACTTTTGTGCGAGTTTTCTGCAAGTTTTCACGCGTTTTCGAGTAGTTATGTGCCCCTAGATAAGAGCTTTGCAGTGTCAATATTGAAGGATTTAAAGTTTTCTCTTTTAGGCAAGCTAGCATGTTATCTGTTTTTTTGCATACTTTATATGCGATAGAAGGCTCAGTTTCTGGTCAAAGTTTACTGTATTTCATACAAATGTTCAAATCCAACCGGCTCACTTGTCAGTCAGCTAATTGGGCCGACTGGTCATTTTGGTCCAAGAAATGGAAACAATTCAATGAAAAATTTAATCATATCTCACGGTTGACAATCGACCTAGGGGATGGACTCCGGTTTTAGTAGAGCTAGTTTCATCTAATATGTCTATAATTTCTTTTAGTTTCTGCTAGTTTTTCTAGTTATGCATTTAAACATTTTAATTTTTCTAATATTTTTTGTTTTCTCATAGAAGGATTAATGGTAGTCTATAAGTAATGTATTTGCAATGTATCTCTTATGGATTGAAATGTCCAACAAAAAGAGCGGACGCCAATAATAAACAAATAATTAACTCCTAACACATAAAAAATTATAGAATTGGCAATCAATTGTTTGTAATTAAATATTTTCGAACATTCTCTGTGCTATGAAAACTATAAAATATTTGATGACGATCAACTATGTGGAAATAGTTCGATTTGAATGTCAAAATACGCATTGTTTATCAAATAATTAGCGTATATAATGATTGTTTTTTTCAAACTCAACAATTCATCCCAAGGCGCCGAAGTGAAAAAAAAAACAACTCTTTAAATATAAATATATAAACAATAGTTTGAGAGGTTAGTGCGGTTTTTAAAATTATTTCTTAATTTTTCAACAGAATAAACCATAAAATGTACACCATTTTGAAATAAACATAGTTTTTTTGAAAATATAATATAAATGCATAGAAAATGCGACACATAATTCTGTTAACGATTGTGGAAGCGGTGCTTTTTGCACAAATAACCATCATTAATGCACAAGGTCAGTGCTAAAGACAATATCTTTATGATAAATTTGAATTAAATATTCTCGTACTTACGGTTTTTTTCCGCTCGCATAGCTCCTATGCCTATTAAGGGACGCTTGCTAACTGCAGATGAAGGATGTGGTTTTTCGAAAGTATCAAATTCTAGAATTGTTGATGGAGTACCTGCTAGGCCAGGTAAATTGAAACTCATTTGCCATTTCAAAAAATAAGAACTAGAAATTATTGATTTACTTCAAATCCATGACAAATTTCAGGACAATATCCATGGATGGCCTTACTTGGAGCTATTAAAAATAATACGATGGATTTTTTTTGCGGTAAAGATTTGTAACGCATTTCAAAATATTATGTCGCTGATCAAATTAGCATTTTTCCATTGAAATAGGTGGTTCGTTGATCACGTCACGCCATGTCTTGACAGCTGCTCACTGCATCACTTCTGACCTGTATGTTTAATATCATTTTAGATAGAGATTTGATTTTGACCCCTTCTATTTTGCAATCA
This sequence comes from Aphidoletes aphidimyza, assembly GCA_030463065.1. NCBI lineage: Eukaryota > Metazoa > Arthropoda > Insecta > Diptera > Cecidomyiidae > Aphidoletes > Aphidoletes aphidimyza. The sequence continues at coordinate 45,306,021 of CM059996.1, forward strand.
ATAGATCCATAGTTAGATTAGGAGAACACGATACGTCAACGATAGCAGATGGACTACATCAAGATTTTAGAGTGGCTGAAGCGATCATACATCCCGCTTCCACTAATCTAGTCAATGGGGACGGAACATATGATATTGCAATTTTAGTACTCGCACGAGATGTGGACTTTAACGGTAAGCGAGCATCTTTAATCAAAATATCCTAGTTCAAACTATAAGACATTTCTTAAACTCTTTTGCATAGATCGTATTGGGCCAGTTTGTTTGCCGGTGGAAAAAAACATTCAAAGTATGTCTTTCGTTGGCCAAAATCCATTTGCTGCTGGATGGGGTCGAACTAGATATGGTGGCAAAGAAATGTCAAATGTGTTAAAGCATCTACAAGTTCAAGTTCGCTCCAATGAAGTATGTGAATTATCTTACTTGTTACATCTTCTGCTTCGTTTAAATATGGTCAAATCATCACAATTTGGTGACTATGTTATCTGCGCTGGAAACTTACTTGGTGGTCCTGGTGTTTGTAATGGCGATTCAGGAAGTCCATTGGTGTTACCAATCTTAGAAAATGGCAGATTTCCAATGTATCAAATCGGTATAGTGTCATTAGCCATTTTCCATGCAAAACCGTTCACACCCGGCATTTATACTCGTGTTACATACTTTATGGATTGGATTCAACAAACCATTTCCCGAAATAAATAGCAAGCAGTGAAAATCAACCTTTCGATGTACATTTTGAATGTTATTGATAAATCTTATAGGTGTTTGTTTAATCTCCCAAATAAAACGACAATCGCAGAATAAATTCAACGATCACATTACCAAATGAGCCAGTATCTATTATTGTTGTCTCACAAACCAAATCGATGTTCATTCAATGTCTTCATTCTTCGATACTTTTTAACTGAAATGTATTTTAATGTGACATTTTTCGCACATAAATCTTGACAGGATACCAGTATTCTCAATCGTATCTCGAGTCCGAATGCTTGGCGAACCGAAACCAAGTTTGGACTTCTTCGTACTAGGTCACAGCCTCCAGTTTTCAGGTCAGACTCGGGCATGCAAGCGATATTTTCGGGTATTTTGGGTTGTTCGTATCCAAGGGTAAACAATCTTTTAACGGCACCTAACGCTCATTGCAAGAAGGATGAGAAGCGCATGTATTCCAAACTAATGCGCAAAATTGAAAATTCAAGCAGACTTGTCAAATAGTGATTATATAGGACATTAGATTTAGTAGGTTTTGCTACAATATCGCTATCAGTCATCCAAATCCGAAACCCGACCTGAGACCATGCTACGCGAACAATATCTTGGGTTCGATTGAGAACACACTGCTGTTTAATATATTTATTTATTGAAATTCTCTATTGATAAAAAAAAATAGTTAAAATAAGTAAAATCAAAAATTTAACCGTGAACACCATTATCAACATTCTATAACATTCCACTGAAAATAGGCTCAGTCAGCACAACCATACTTAGTGTGCTCTCACTTGCTCTTGAATAATATAACGTATAATTGGGTACTTTTAGTGTGCTATTATGTTATTATAAAATAATATCTATATTTGTCTGAATTGTGGGGGCTCAATTAGGAATATGTCATACTCACAAGGCAAGCATGAAACCGATATTTCCCATTGTTCTTATGGAGCCGTCATGGTGATCCAATAACTCAGGCGCCATATATCTTGAATCCGTTGAACTATTAACTGATACAAAGCGTTGTCGTGTTTTATTATTAGTAGTTCTTATGATTAATTTCTTACTTTTGTTTTTCTTGTACCAATTTTTTTTTTCGGTAATAGAATAACAACATGATTAAATCAAGAAGATGATTAAATTCACTTCCTCTTCAAATGCACCACAAAAACTTCAAAACAATGCAATCAGAAAGATACTAAAATGTGCTAACAGAACAGAAACCGAGAGCGAAAGATCAAATATCAAATAAGTTTATTCGAATTCGACTATATACTACTTTACTACTGTGTAGTTGGGTGCCACATTTCAAATGTAAACAAATTGGAATTTACATCAATTTTCCGTAATTAAATATTTCTGAACATTCACAGTACTATGAAACATCTGATGACGATCAAACAGACGGAAATATATATCGATTTGTGTGTCGACATTACTATTGCTTAGAAGAATAGTTTTTCGACAAAAACTTATCAGTTCATCTCGAGGTACCGAGGTTGATGAATTTGTTGAAATTATTTAAAAATTCACTTTGAGTCGATCAATCGGTTTTAATGAACGTATAGAAAATGCGACACATAATTCTGTTAATGATTGTGGCAGCGATGCTTTTTGCACAAATAACCATCATTAATGCGCAAGGTCAGTGCTAAAGAGAATATCTTTATGATAAATTTGGCTTAAATATTCTCGTATTTACTGTTTTTTTCTCTCGTATAGCTCCCCTGCCTATTAAGGGACGCTTGCTAACTGTAGATGAAGGATGTGGTTTTTCGAAAGTATCAAATTCTAGAATTGTTGGTGGAGCACCTGCTAAGCCAGGTAAATTGAGCTATATTTCCCATTTCAAAAAAGGAGAATAAACAATTATTGATTTACTTCAAATTCATGACAATTTCAGGACAATACCCATGGATGGCATTGCTTATAACTGTACAAAATGACACGTTGAATTATGTTTGCGGTAAAGATCTCTAAAGCATTTCGAAATATTATGTCCTAATATTTTTTTCATTTTAAAAAAGGTGGTTCGTTGATTACGTCACGTCATATCTTGACTGCTGCTCACTGCATCCTCCCTGGCCTGTATGTTGAACAAATGAAACGATGAGAATAAATACGTATTATAGACATCGATCGCGACCATAAGATAATAAAAAAAGAGTTGCAGTTCAAAAACGGCAGTTTTACGTGCGGGTCAAGTCTCTTTTTGTATGAATTTAATGCGCACCTTTTATAATGTTCCCTTTTTCGTGCTAAGTACACGTAATAATACGTTTTTATTTCCATCGGTTCAAATGAAAATAGAAAATTTAATATCATTTTAAATTGTGATTTGAATTATATTACAATCAACAGATCCATAGTTAGATTAGGAGAACATGACATTCTTGCGACGGAAGATGGACAACATCAAGATATTCGAATCAATCAAGTGGTCATACATCCCCACTACACTGATGTAAATAATGGGGATGGGACATATGATGTTGCAATTTTAGTACTCGAACGTGATGTGGACTTTAACGGTAAGCGACCATTTTGATAACAAAATATCCAAGTTCAAACTATAAGACATTTCTTAAACTCTTCTGCATAGATCGTATTGCGCCAGTTTGTTTGCCGGTGCAAGAAACCATTCAAAGTATGTCTTTCGTTGGAAAAAATCCATTTGTTGCTGGATGGGGACTTACCGCTTATGGTGGTGAATATATGTCAAGTGTGTTAAAGCATCTACAAGTTAAAGTTCGCTCCAATGACGTATGCGAAACAGCTTACCTAGTACATCTTCTGTTTTACCGAGAACATGTCAAACCAACACAATTTATCGAATCTGTTATTTGTGCTGGGAACTTACTGGGTGGTCCTGGTATTGCTAGTGGTGATTCAGGAAGTGCATTGGTATTACCAATTCTAGAGAATGGTAAATTTCCAATGTATCAAATTGGTATATCGGCATTAACAATTGCCCATGGCAGACCGTTCACACCCGGCTTATATAGCCGCGTTACATACTTTATGGATTGGATTCAAGAAACCATTTCCCAATATAAATAGCGAACAGTGGAAATCAAACTTTCGATGTACATTTTGAATATAATTGAAAATCTGTGTTTAATCTCCCAAATAAAACGATAATCGTAGAATAAATTGAAGCATTCCAATACCGAATGAGTCAATGTCTATTATTGTCATGTCACAAACCACAAACCAAATCGAAGTTTTTCCATTGTTTTCAAATCTCAATTCCACCATTAGTTCACCATTCATTATACCAAATTCATGGAAATCTTGTTTGAATTTCTGACTTTGAATTCAAATAACTTGTGCAAATGTTTGTCAATTCACAAAATTTTATAATATCAAATAAAAGAAAACTTTATTTTGTTTATACTTTTGTTGGCTTTTACTTTAAAAATATATATAGTTTGATTTGTTTTTATTGTTTTTTTTTGTGATGTTAGTCAATGAAATATCTAATAAAGTAAATGAATGTAATATGAACAATCGCCCAAGGTGGTGTCTTGCCAAACATTCAAGCCGTCTTGTTGCCAAAGAAGACCGAAACCAAGAAAGCATAAGCTGTTTCAAATCAACAGAACATCGAAAAAATTTCCCGTGTTGGCAAAGCGTGTGTAAACATTTACTGTGCAGTGGAATATACCAAATTTTTGCATGTGCAAATAATTCAATGGCACATGATTGAATAACGTGTGAACGTATTCATCATAACGTAAGAGTGAAGAGCACGTTTCATCTGTTTTATATTCCGTTTACTCCGATGCCAGTATATTGGTACACATTTCTCTTTTTTCGTTCTCGGCTTATTCTTTCGTTCTTAGAACATGACGAACATGCAATGGGGGCGCAACCTACATCTGTGTCGGCTATACATTGCGTAAATCATTCCATTTCTTCTCTGTGTGTATGTGCAAACGTCTTTACACCAACTAAACAAAATTCGAAATAGCTCATTCACATGATGATATTGAGGAAGAAATTTAAAATAAATTAATTAACAACATTTAGTTGAAGTGCTATTTATTCGATAGCTCACAGAACAGCTCGATCATAAAAATATTTTGATACTGAAATTGAAATAATTTAATGTTGATTATTTGTACAAAGAAAATAATTGTTGAAATCACTACGTAATTTTGACTAATCCGTAACTAGGGCCAAGTACAGTACAAAGAGTTTTTTTCTTTTAATAATCTTCTATATAATAAAAATGAGATGTTTAAATTTTGGCTCTAACTCCTAAAGTTTTTCACCGATCGGGAAAACAAATTGGCTATTGAAGTTTTTCCTCAAAATAACCCGTAAGGTTAATATTAAATAATTTATTTTATTGTCTACTTTACATTTTAAATGACATTACTTGGAAAAAGAGTGACATTATTGTCCTAATTAAAACCAAGAATTTTTCATAATCATTGTATTATCCCAGTCAAAAATGTTTTTCTGTCTTTATTTCACTCTAATTTGCATTAAATTAAATGTTTCTGTCTCGCTTATACGTTCTAAATTGAGAAAACCGCACCAAACACAGTTCATAGAGTAAGAGGAATGTCTCGTCAATACATTGAAAGGAATATATCACATGATTGTTTATTCTTTTCTGGTCAACACAAAAACGCACGCTGTCCAGTGTCTCTTGCTGCAAACAAACGTACGTTTCAATGTATTTAGGAGAAATTTCTATTACACTTCGTACTGTGTTTGGTGTTGTTTTCTCATATTGAACATTTAAGCGAGACACAAACATTGAATTTAATGCAAATTAGAGTAAAACTCTAGTAAAAAAAAATAACCATTTTCACGTTATGATCACGTTATGTTGACACCGCTGACGCTAATTTCACGTTCAAAATATGTACGATATTGAACGTGAAGTTGGTGTCAGTAGTGTACATCCCAAAATCAAAATTTGACTTACGCCGAAAAAAAATACGAAATCAAATTTCTACATTCGTGGTGTTGTTATGGTGTTATATACGAAACGAACGTGAAAACAGAGTTATTGGTGTCGGGAGAAACGCCAAAATCAAAAACGACACTCTTAACTATTTTGGCTTACTGTAATACTAAATTCAGCATTCAAAACTGACTTCTCTGTAGCACAGATTAAAAGAACGATGGTCATCTGATTTTTTGTATTGTTTTGCCATGCTTGCGCGGATGCGCCTCCATTCGAATGGAGGCGCATCCGCGCAAGCATGGCAAAAAATACAGCACATAGCAGTGCAATACAAAAAATCAGATGACCATCGTTCTTCTAATCTGTGCTACATCTGTGTGTGTGTGTGTGTGTTTGTATTCCCTTTTTTCGTTCACACTTCCTCTTAAGTGAGTTTCGTTCTCATGCGCGAACACATTTGCCTCTCGTTACATTAATGCTTCTATGCAGCGCAAGCGTGAATGGTGTGGTGTACGGATACTGCACAGGAGCGTTAATGTAACAAAAGGCAAATGTGTTGGTGCATAAGAACGACGCCCGCTTAGGAACAATTACGAACGAAAAAGAGGGAATACAAACACACACACTTTTTTTTTGGTTTTTACATTTCTCCCGAAATGTATACAGTGTATTGCAATATACACAATACGCCTTGTGACACCACTGACACCGATTTCGCGTTCAATATCGTACATATTTTGAACGTGAAATTAGCGTCAGCGGTGTCAACATAACGTGATCATAACTTGAAAATGGTTATTTTTTTCTACTAGAGAAAAAACGACAGAAAGATATTATTGATAGCAGTTATTGGTTCTTTTGTCTAGTTAGTTTAATTAGATTGAATTAAAATAAATTCAAATAGAAATAGAAATCTTTTAAGTTCGATGATAAAGGAGAACATTTTACCTCTATAGAGGTATTTTCTATATAGATAAGTGCAAATCTGATATTTGTTTGATATAAATGTGTTTTAGAAATTGAAAATCTGTGACTAGAAATAAACTGTATTGCTATTGTAATTGCTATTGTAATTGTATTCGGCCATCATGGTCTACCACGGTTTAATACGAACAAACAAATTGGCTGTTGTATCCACGATAACTTCTGAACACGATGTTGGTTCAAATTGATGTACGTATTGGGTATGTTTCGCCCGCGGATGGAGGCTCGACAAACGTAATACTTTTCCCACTTCATGCGGAGAAGTAAATATTATTCTACTGAATCCTACTTGCAGAATGAATAAAATGATTTAAAATTCGTATATAATTGATGTATTTGTTTTGTAATTTTGTGGGCACTAGCTCCTGAGCGCAAAACAATTAGGCTGACTTCTGTGTGTAATGCGAACAATAGATATGTTAAAATTCAAAGTAATAACAGTACAAAGTATGTGCAAATGGAAAAGATTAAAACAATCAGTGACAGATAATGGAAATTGAATGATTTTTTGTTGATCGGAAGCATTGTAACCGTTTTCATACAAACAATGTGATCACAAATAGTTTCATAGTCTTCAATCACAGTGTTCAATGCTTCACACCAATGTTCACCGAAACGATTTAAAAATTTAATAAATTTCTTTTCCAAATCATACAATTTGTTTAAATCGTCTCGGTTTTGTGGCCGCTTTATCATTTCCCAACACAAATACGAATAATCTGGATCGGATAACAGAGTTTGGGAATACTGTGGCAAAAAATGTGGCTTGCACCGTTCACACTTGCATCGAAAATGAAAATTTCGGTATAAAAATTGGTGACAACGTTCGATTGTGTCCTTACAATCCAAATCCCCGAGATAAGTGACAAACAGCTGTTGTTCCGCTTTGATCGGCCGAATGGTTGTACAGTATCGCAGCTGTCCGATACGTTTAACCATGACATTTGGTGCACATGCATGATTAAAATATGAGCATATGATGAATGCACCATCATCTTCAGTTGTTTGATAGTTTCCGGGTCAAAAATTATTCACTGAAATGACAATATCATGATGTAAAACCAAATGCATTAAAAACCGTTTTTTCTGTAAAGTGTTGAAATATTGCTGAACTGTATTCATCAATCGAAGACTGTTGTATATCATATAGGCCTGTTGAAAAAATAATTTCTTATTCTCCTCCGATGCGGATGTGTTAAGCAGCAATAGCGCACGATATCGTGCTTTCATATCGATGAACGGTTCGGGTGCTTTTCTTACATTTTCAATTACAGTACTTTCCACGAATTCCATTAAGCTTTCAGCCGTATCGAAAATACTCATTGCAGTTAATATTGAACGCATATAAAATTCATTTGGCGATTTCGTATCGAATGCATGTTCTTCACATTCAATTTTATGGAAGTTACAGTTTGCACACTTTTCATCACAGAATAATGCATTCGTACAATGTGCACAAGCGATAAAATTCTGTGCCGTTTTTAGGCATGCCGAGCAATTGATATGTTGTACACCGATTATTCGTGACGTAAATGCTTGTTCAACCAAAATTGTTTGGCCAGCTGAAATATCGTCCTTGGCAACAATGTGACAGCCAAACTCGTGATTAAAATCGATTTTCAACACGTTGGCCATTCCGGGAAAGTTTTCGTCATCTGTATAGCTTAAACTTGGCACAAACTCATCAAATTCATCATTCAGTTTCATCAGTTTTAGGCAGTCTTCACGGCGTTTCTCCAGTATTGGCATCGAATGTGTTGGATAATTGGCTTGTTTTGCCAATTCAATGTCAACAAGGCACTTTTTATACAATTTCAATTGGCAAAAACACTCAGATCGATCTGCATACGCAAAACTTATTAATTCCGAACCAATTTCCGCATAGCACAAACATGCATTAAAACATTTCATCGCTTCCAACCAATTCGATGCTTCACACCATTTTTTCCCATTTCGATAAAAATTCAGCGCTGTTTCATTGCTTTTCTGCTCGTGAGACTCACGGTCCGCTTGAAATTTTAATATATTATCCAAACATGAATCACGAAAATCATCGGGAGTATTTTTAAACAGATCCACATATAAATCCGAGTTTTTTAATTCTTTTTTCCACAAAAAATCCATAATTTTAAATTGAACAAAAAAAAAAATTCAATTTTTTTGCTTTGCAATGCAAAAAAGAACACACTAAATCGCAATTGAAATGGAAAAAGCGAAACAAGTTAACACAGGCTGCAAAGTAACAGTACTGTTGAATTGTCCATCACTCCACATATAGTGGCATAACAATGCTTGTTAGTGTGTATGTGTGCATAGCGCCAGTTTATTTTCGGTTTTCCGTATACTGCACTGCGACAAGAAAAAACATTTTAGTCTTACACATGAGCAATACTACATATAAATATTAAAGTTAGGCACCGATTTTATACGTATTTATCGGCTTTTCGGCACTTGCTCAATGTTCAAAGGAAAATCGATGCAATTTGATATGTTTTTTTTTGTCTTTTAATTTTTCTTAGCTTTTTTCATTCATGAAACCAGTTGAAAATGATTTTGTCACAAACATATCTTTTCTTCACTTTTCGATTTCATACGAATTGAAATCACTTGCAAATTGAGGATTTTTTATAAAAATATAGGATTTTTTATAAAGAAAATAAACTGAACGCATTGCGTAGCAAATGGGAACTTTATAATTTAATCGAAATAAACAATTCGAAAACATTTATTTGTTTGTTGTTTTGCACCAAAATGTTGTTGCAGCGAAATCAGCTGTGTGAAAGCCGTCTGTGACTGAAAATAAGTGTCATGTCAACAGTTTGAACTGTCATCGTGAAAGCCCACTTGGTTTGCCCGAATGAAAACAAATAACCTAACCTCACATAAATCCTTTGCACTGAATTATTCTCCAACGTATTCTGGTACCAGTATATGCAACGTTCGTACATATAATTTACTATAGCAAAACGTTTATGAAGTGAAATTATCCACAAAAAAGCTCATTCTAGCAATTTTTACACATCAAATACTATATACGAACTTTGAATGAAACGCAAACCGGTGTATTTCGTTGTGATGAAATATTGGAGCTGGGTTTATGCTACAACAGTTTTATTGTAATAGAGTCTCCATGAAATAAAATTGAAGAAAAAAAATGCTCGCATGATGGTCTGTTTCGGAAGTCTGTTCGATTGCTGTATTTGTTTGAATTATTAGACCTCTCAAGTATTTTATATGCAGCTTTCTCGATTCAAGTTGAAAGAATACCAAACGCATAACGTTGCAACGTACGGATGTTTACTGTAGACAGTGAAGTAATATTCGCTACGATTTACGAGATATTGTAGTGTGTATGAGTCACATATTACAAATATTCGTCTTTTGACATTTTGTCTAGCATTTTGTTAAATTGGAATTTGCATCAATTTTCTGTAATTAAATATTTCTGAACATGTTCACATGTTGAATACATTCACAGTACTATGAAACATCTGATGACGATCAAACAGGCAGAAATATATATATCGATTTGTGTGCTAATAGCAACCTATTATCAAGCAATGAGTGTATATAAGACTAGTTTTTCGATAAAAATCATCAGTTCATCTACAGGCACCGAAACGAAAGCAAAGAAACTCCTTCGATATAAATATATGAGCAATGGTCTCAGAGGTTGGTGAATTTATTGAATTTCTTAAAAATTGTTTACAAATTCATTTTTGGTTGATCAAATGGTTTTATTTCATTTCAAGTTTTGATTCAAAATTTTCTATTTTCTATTTATTATGCAATTCTATCATTTTTTATGAAGAGATTTTTTAAATAAATGTTATACATATTAACATATAGAAAATGCGAGAAATAATTCTGTTACCGATTGTGGGAGCGATCCTATTTGCACAAATAACCATCATTAATGCGCAAGCTCCCCTGCCTATTAAGGGACGCTTGCTAACTGCAGATGAAGGATGTGGTTTTTCGAAAGTATCAAATGCTAGAATTGTTGGTGGAGCACCTGCTAAGCCAGGTAAATTGGGCTATATTTGCCATGTCAAAAGAGGAGAATATGAAATTATTGATTTACTTCAAATCCATGACAATTTCAGGACAATATCCATGGATGGCCTTACTAGGAGCTATTGAAAATAACACGATGGATTTTTTTTGCGGTAAAGATCTCCAAAGCATTTTGAAATATTATGACGTTGATCAAATTAGTATTTTTCCATTGAAAAAGGTGGTTCGTTGATCACGTCACGTCATGTCTTGACTGCTGCTCACTGCATCACTTCTGACCTGTATGTTGAACAAATGAAAATCGAAAATTCAATCTAATTTTAGATAGAGATTTGATTTTGACCCCTTTTATTTTACAATCAACAGAGCCATCGTAAGATTAGGAGAACATGATACCTCTACGATAGCAGATGGACAACATCAAGATATTCAAATCATTCAAGTGGTCATACATCCCCATTACACTAAGTTAAATCAAGGGGACGGGACAAATGATGTTGCAATTTTAGTGCTCGAACGAGATGTGAACTTTAACGGTAAGCGACCATTTTGATTGCAAAATATCCAAGTTCAAACTATAAGACATTTCTTAAACTCTTCTGCATAGATCGTATTGGGCCAGTTTGTTTGCCGGTGGAAAAAAACATTCAAAGTATGTCTTTCGTTGGCCAAAATCCATTTGCTGCTGGATGGGGACGAACCAAATATGGTGGCAAAGGAATGTCAGATGTGTTAAAGCATCTACAAGTTAAAGTTCGCTCCAATGACGCATGCGAAACAGCTTACCTACTACATCTTCTGTTTTATCTAGAAACAGTCAAACCAATACAATTTATCGAATCTGTTATCTGTGCTGGGAACTTACTTGGTGGTCCTGGTATTGATAGTGGTGATTCAGGAAGTGCATTGGTATTACCAATTCTAGAGAATGGTAAATTTCCAATGTATCAAATTGGTATATCGGCATTAACACTTGCCCATGCAAGACCGTTCACACCCGGCATTTATACTCGCGTTACATACTTTATGGATTGGATTCAACAAACCATTTCCCGAAATAAATAGCAAGTAGTGAAAATTAACCTTTCGATGTACATTATGAATGTTATTGATAAATCTTTCAAGTAATCAATCTCAATAAAACTCTAATCGCAGAATAAATTGAAGGATTCCATTATCGGATGAGTCAATGTCTATTATTGTCGTGTCACAAACCACAAACCAAATCGAAGTTTTTCCATTGTTTTCAAATCGCAAATCCACCATTAGTTCACCATTTATTATACCAAATTCATGGTTATCTTGTCTGTTTTTTAAATGGACCTTGTGAGGAGACTAAATCATGCATCGCTACTCATGCTAGCGTTTAGTGTTATGCAAACGATTTATTATTTTTGTGAGCAGATGTATCATCGATCTAGCTTGTGTCATGTTGATATTTTTCAAGAATCACATCCAAAAATTTCAATTTCAATTGATATTTTCTCGTAAAGTTTCGTGAAAAATCATTTTTCAATAAAAAAAAAGATGCAAAATCCACAACACTAAACGCACTCATTACTAATGCTAGCGATGCTTGAACTAAATAACAGGAACTTGTTTTGGTTTGTACAATATATTAAATTAATTAATCCATAGATTGTCTCTGATTCCAAAATTCTGCCTGTAAATGTTTAAACATGGTATCACAAATGAACAATTCATCTCAGTACGAATACGGTTTGTTTTGGTGAACATATTGAATATTCAAATACATTGAATATATAAGACATCAGAACACTGCTGTGTACTATATTCGTTAATTGAAATTCTCCATTAAGAAACAACTGTTAACAGAAGTAAAATCTGCAACGTTCTGTATTTCCAACATTCCAATGAAAATAGACCCAGCTAGCACAACTATACTCTCACTGTGCTCTAGAATAGTATAACATATTTTTCATTGGGTACTTTTAATGTGCTATCATGATATAATATGATATAAGAACATATTTGTCTGTCAATTGTGGGGGCTCAGTTAGGAATATGTCATACTCACAGGGCAAGCATGAAACCGATATTTCCCATCGTTCTTATGGAGGCGTCACAACAATCGAATAACTTTGGCACTAAAATTCTTAAATCCGATACAAACTTACTTTGTCTCTGAAAACAAACAGTGCAATGAGAAAGATACTAAAATTTGATAACAGAACAGAAATCGAGAGCAAAAAATCAAATATCAAATAACGTTATTCGAATTCGAATATATTCGAGTATATATACCACTTTACTACTGTATCATTGGGAGCCACATTTCAAATGTAAAACAATGGAATTTACATCAATTTTCCGTAATTAAATATTTCTGAACATCTGATGACGATCAACCAGACGGAAATAGATCGATTTGTGTGTCAACATGACTATTGCTTATCAAGCAATTAGTGTATATAAGGATTGTTTTTCGACAAAAACTTATCAGTTCATCTCAAGGTGCCGAAACAAAAGCAAAACAATTCCTTAAATCTAAATATAAGAGCAATAGTCTCAGAGGTTGATAAATTTGTCAAAATTAAAAATACAGAGTTTTTTTGTAAATTAATTTTATACAAACATATAGGAAATGCGACGAATAATTCTGTTAACGATTGTGGGAGCAATCCTATTTGCACAAATAACCATCATTAATGCGCAAGCTCCCCTGCCTATTAAGGGACGCTTGCTAACTGTAGATGAAGGATGTGGTTTTTCGAAAGTATCGAATTCTAGAATTGTTGGTGGAGAACCTGCTAGGCCAGGTAAATTGAAACACATTTGTCATTTCAAAAAATAAGGACTAGAAATTATTGATTTACTTCAAATCCATGACAAATTTAAGGACAATATCCATGGATGACCTTGCTTGGAGCTATTCAGGGTGACACGGTGGATTTTATTTGCGGTAAAGATTTCTTAAGCATTTCAAAATATTATGACGTTCATCAAATTAGCATTTTTCCATTGAAAAAGGTGGTTCGTTGATCACGTCACGTCATGTCTTGACAGCTGCTCACTGCATCAGTTCTGACCTGTATGTTTAATATCATTTTAGATAGAGATTTGATTTTGACCCCTTTTATTTTACAATCAACAGAGCCTTCGTTAGATTAGGAGAACATGATACATCCACGATAGCAGATGGATTACATCAAGATATTCGAATCAATCAAGCGATCATACATCCTCACTACACTGATCTAGTCAATGGGGACGGAACATATGATATTGCAATTTTAGTACTCGCACGAGATGTGGACTTTGACGGTAATTGACAATTTTTAATCAAAATATTCAAGCTCGAATTCAAGGACTTTTCTTAAACTCTTTTTGCATAGATCATATTGGGCCAATTTGTTTGCCGATGGAAAAAACAATTCAAAATATGTCTTTCGTTAACAAAAATCCATTTGTTGCTGGATGGGGACGAACCTCATATGGTCGCGAAGAATATTCAACAGTTTTAAGGCATCTACAAGTGCAAGTTCGCTCCAATGATGTATGTGAAACAGCTTACCTACTACATCTTCTGCTTCGTCTAGAAACAGTCAAACCAACACAATTTGGCGATTCTATTATTTGTGCTGGAAACTTGATTGGTGGTCCTGGTGCTTGTAATGGTGATTCAGGAAGTCCATTGGTGTTACCAATTCTAGAGAATGGTAAATTTCCAATGTATCAAATCGGTATAGTGTCATTTGCAATTACCCATTCGAGACCGTTCACACCCGCTCTTTACACTCGCGTTACATACTTCATGGATTGGATTCAAGAAACCATTTCCCAATATAAATAACGAACAGTGGAAATTAAAATGCTGATGTACCTTTTGAATGTTATTGATGAATTTTACAGAAAGATACTGCATAAACGATGTTTACAATTACAATTCTACAATTGTTAGTAAAGTGAACAAGTTCATATTTTATGTAAAAGTGTTGTACACCTCAACAATGGTGTTTGATCAATATCAATAAAACGTTAATCACATTTTATCATACAAAATTCATTGAGAGAACTAAAACACGGGAACTGCTTTTTTTTGCTTTTATCATTTATAATATTTTATCTAAAGATTGTCCCTGATTTCAAAAGTGGTGATTGTTAGAATTGTTCGGTAGATTCTAGTGAGTTGAGATTTTATTGAAAATCTTTAGCAAATTTCGATTAAAATACGTCGAATGTCTGCAATCAATTTATTTGCTTGAAATCTAAATACACAAGTAAGTATAACCTTAAGTATCCAAAATCGATTATTACTTTGTGCGTTTTTTTTTGTGTGTGTGCCTAGCATCCAAAAGTTATAAAATAAAATGAAAAGATAAGACTTAAATTACAAGTTAAAATTGTTCAACGAGAAATTGTTCTAAAGGAAATTTATTGTCTTCATTACAGTCCATTCCATTTGAAATTTCCGTTTTAATCACTCCGTTCACTCCCTCGTTTCTAAACCGTATAAGACGATAGAGAACAATAGCCATTCCATTTTCCATATTTAAGTTGTTTACATGAATTCACTGGTGTCCTACAACCTCCATCGACCATCCAAAAGAAACCCCTTTTCATAATGAATAAAATTTAATACGTATTTAATTAGAAAAATTCAATTGAGCAATGATCAAAAAAGATGATGTAAAACTGTTTCAAAAAGAAAATGTAATGGAAATTCGAAATGATTAAGCCTGGTGTAGAGCGCGTACGCCGTTTGCAGTAATAAATATACGGTTGTTTTTGTGTGTGTGTGTGTGTGTTGAGAATGACTACGACTCTTCGCTGAAAACTCACTTTTAATAACGGAAAATAAATTTATAATTGTTTGGCGGTGAAACGAACAAACAAAAAGTGGTTCCGAAGACGAAAGATGCCGACAAAAAATGAAAAGAACAAATGAAATATGGTTATAATTACTATTTGTGCTGGTTGCGACGTCAGTTGTGCCGGGTGAAGTTGTCCATATCAGATTGAAGTATAATTTTACTCCGGCCGAACCGAACAAATAAACAGTGAATTCCAGGTTTTAAAGGGGTTGTTGCAAAGTGAAGCATCTTGAAAATGCTTGTTCTCGGTGTTGTACATTTAATTGATAACGCAAATAGAATTTTCATTGTTGGCAACAACACCAGCACGTGAATCGCGACCGAAACAAACATAATGAAAATGTTTAAATTGTAATTCTCAATCATATTTAATAATAATCAATTTCACTTGGACTAGAGCGGGGGACACAAAAGAATGAATCCTAATGTAAAAGTACACCGATGTTGAATGGAAGATTTGAACAGTTTTTTTTTTCTCATGAAAATGGCGTCGCTGAAAAAAGATTCAGTGCCAAAGAAATGAAAATATCTTGAAAGTGAACCAGTTGCCTGAGCCCATTGCTCACTTTTCTCGTGTATCATTTCTTCATTCACTTTATTCTGTTGCTCTTTGAACCCATGTGTAACCGTTGTTTTTCCTCATATCATTCGAACCGAATCACAATAACAACAACAAAATGAAGCCGTTTCCATTGAGGCGTTTCATTTTGATTGTGTTCAATATTAATAAACTTGCATATGGGATTCCATTAAACACATCATCATTTGTGTTATTTTTTATTTGCAAAGAAGATGCGGCAGCATCAGAAAAAAACGTACACACGAATGCATTGAACGAAAAAGAATTGTTACGCTACGAAGTGCGATAAATCCAATTTTGCTGAGAGTAAAATGTGGCCACGGTATGTGTAGATTGGGAGTGTATATTTCAGTTCCATTGTGTGAAAATGCGACTTTCATTTATTATTATGTGTGTGTGTGTGTGTTGATGCCGCGTACTTTCACTTATTTATGCACCAAAGGTAATATTAAAAACCGTAATGCGTGAAAGGAAAAAATTAGAATATTCCGTTTTTTTGTTGTTGTTGTTGTTGTTGTTGTCGGTTGGCGTTAGAAGTTTGAGTTGTTATGTGTATGTTATGGATGCTTATTGCCTTGCGACCAACTAGAGCTATTGCTATCATATTACATATCTTCATTTTAGCAGACGCACATGGAGCATCTAGTCAACTTCGCCGTCATCATTCTATTTGCCATCTCTTTTCTTTCACTCTGCACGCAAATACCATATAATCATACTTCTAGATTACCCGCAAGGAGCCTACACACCGTCACACCATCAATTCGCTTCTGTCGTATGCTAACTCTCGTTTAGTTCATTTTGCATTGTTCATCGTCGTCGTCGTCATCAATGTTCTCACTCTCACTGCAAACAATAATAAATGTTATGAGTTTTGTAGGAAAATGCTTCGTAATATCAATACAAAAGATTGTTTCAACTGACGAACAAAAAAAAAGAAGAAGAAAGAATACGAAGCAGAGAACAAAAAAAAATGTTGAACGGAAAAAATTATCTCATGCGATTTGATATGCAAATTATATGGATCTTTATTTTGTTTGAATAAAAAATTTCGGCGTATATTTTGTCGCGCGCGCGTGTGTGTGTGTGTGCGTGTGTGCTTCCCATAGAGCGATCTGTTCACAGTGTATAACCATCAATTCATCCCGTCCCGTATGTGCAAAGTAACACACCCATTATATTTCTCATTACACTTGTTCGAGGGGTTTGTTACAAACAATATGTACACTTTTTTTTCCCGATTCACTTTGTCACACACGGAGCATCGACACACAACATAAATGCAAGCATAAATGGCAATCAAAATAAATACGCTTATTTTGGTTTATCGGCGTCAA
Source organism: Aphidoletes aphidimyza (assembly GCA_030463065.1). Taxonomy (NCBI): domain Eukaryota; kingdom Metazoa; phylum Arthropoda; class Insecta; order Diptera; family Cecidomyiidae; genus Aphidoletes; species Aphidoletes aphidimyza. The sequence goes on from CM059996.1 coordinate 45,323,406, forward strand.
AACATACACACACACGAGATGTGACTTCATTTTTCTTGTCGCAGTTTTTTTTTCATCATCATCATTGCAGTGAAACCAAAAATTAGAGCGATTCTCATTTCGAAATGAATGATTTTTTTTTGTGTGAAGAAAATTGCGTGCGATGAAAGTCAGAGGGAAAAATAGAATAGAAGAACGAGGAAAAAAAAATGATGAAGTTCGATGACATGTGAAGAAATGGTTTGATGCCATGGCATAATAGAAAGATTTAGCAGAAAGCAAATCAGGTGGCGTTAAAGATGAGGGAAAAATGAATATGAAATAAAAGTGTGATAAAATGCTATTTTATGCCATATGCACACGTTCAAACGGAATAATTCACAAACTTTGAATAACCATTTCAACCGAACGAATTGCTAATTCATTGGAATGGGGTGATGTCGAATGTCATTTATTTTGTTCAGGCTTTAAGCCAATTGATATTCGAATCATTTGCAGTTCCGCATTTATGAACGATGTACTTCAACTGATATTGCTAACAATATTGCACCCGTGTTGACATTTCTTTTAACATAGACGATAAATAAAAAAAAAATCTTCATGTAGAAAAAATTGTTCGATAACATTTGAATGATAATTCGTTTCGTCATTTTTACCCACTGCAATCAAGTTTTGCGATTAATTTTATTGCATACAATCGTGGAAAAATGCCATTTTGAGCACTGAATTCGATGTCGACGTCAATGTCGGAAGTCCGAATGACTCTTTTTGCGGTTCAACATACTTCATCACTCATATGACTGACTGACATGTAGTGACCAATGACCATTTTTCCATCATCCAATCTTATTAACGTTCTTTAACTTCTATGAAATATTCGAATCTAGCTATTTGGATTGCTTCCAGAGAGAGCATAAACTTTCCTTGGAACGTCAATATATACAGAACAATAATTATCATATGTGTGACTTGACTGTTCTATTTGATGTAAATGTACGAGCCAAGCTAATGAAAGTCATTGGATTGTCTCATAAATGTTAAGTGCTAAAACCCAAGAGCCCGGAAATATGCGAGTGTGTGTGCGTATATATTTCTCACTTGGAAAATCAAATTTGAATTCGAATCCAAGGCTCAAAATGAATATCAAAGGGGAACACACTAAACATGTTAAAACACTATTGCGAATATGCCGGCAGCACATTTCATATTTGGCAAGTGCTCATTTGGTACAAGTGTCGATTTGTCGAGCATAAAATGAATATTTCGAATTAAATCAAACACCATACAAAAATTGTATGCCCATGCAATCAACATGGATAATAATATTAAACATTTTTCGGGCATAAAATTTATTTCGATCGAATCATATAAATTCCATTTAAATGTTGAAAACGAACGAAAAACAACAACAACAACGAAAAAAATAACCACCCGACGATAAGATGAAAGGCTGTTGGAAATGTGTAACGCAATATGCACATCACAAACGGCAACGGCCCATATTCCGTATAATAACAGTAATAAATGCATAATAGAAAATGCAAAATCATCATTTATGGAAACAACACAGCGCATACACACACAAAATGACACGAAGAAGTCAATTGCCACAACACAAACGTACATTTCAAATGATAATACCCACGCAGAGATTTAAAAGGCGGCAATATGAAATGAGTAAGTAAGTGAGTGAGCCGAGCGTTTGTTATTAGCCCCCGAGCGAATGTCATTTTAAATCTTGACGACGATTTTGGATTTTTGACAAAAAGTTTCAAGTCAGGAAAATATTAGCACCCTCGAAATCGAAAGCATTTTCCTGGTGTTTCTGTTTTTTTGTTGTTGTTGTTGTTGTTGTTGTCGCAATTTTCTCGCCTGTCACCGTGTTTTGGCCGAGTCAAGCGTGAAGGTTTTCAAAGCCCTTGAATCATTGCACATGGACTAAATCCAAGCGATACTCACTTGCATTCAACCGTTCACGCTAAATAATTGTCACCAAGAAGGAACAAAAAAAAGAAGTAAGCGAAAAAGACGAAAATGTTGGGCTCGTTTACGGTTTTCGAAACAATTTCGTTTTAATGTTGTTATACCTATTACAAATGTTTTATGTTGTTTCTGGAGGCGTTTTTTTCACTCTCTCTCTCTCTCTTTCTCTCTATCTATCTGAGCCCGAGTCAAAGCCAAACGAACATTTTCCATTTTTCGCGCCACCAACACATTTCCATCGTTGTTTCCTTGGGCCGTGTTTTTGTTATCCTCGGCTGTTTGTTGAGTTGTTCAGTCAAAAACCAGCAATAAAAACATGGAAAATAATGTCATTTCACGAAAGATCAAGATTCAAATTAAATTCTCGATTGTATGCAAATTCTTTTCATTTTATTTAAATTTTTATTTTATTTTATTCCATTTTTTTTGTTGCTCTCTATCCTTAGCTATTTTGACGCTGTCTGTTGTTGTGTGTGATTGCTTTTAAGTGTAATATTTGTGTGTGTGTGTGTGTGTGTGTGTCGTCGCTCCTCTGTGTCCCGTTGCCATCGTCGTACCACGTTTTGTCATTATGATGATGATGATGTAATTTAACAAACGAGAGGTTAAATAAAATCGCAACAACAAATCGCATAAGCACACGGAAGAAAAAGCATTCCATTCAATGTGAATTTTATAACTTGAGCAATCAAAACGCAGTTCGTTTTGCAGTTCAAGCGCTTTTATTTCGTTGCCTATGCTCGAGCGACATTCATTTTTTTCTCTTCATTTGACACTCGGTCGCTTGTTCGTTTTCTCTCTCTCTCTCTCTCTCTCTCTCTCTCTCTCTCTCTCTCTCTCTGGATTTTTTTTCTTCATGAAACTGTCATATTTTCTACAACACTTGTTCCACTGTACTGTTCGTGTTGTCACATAAATTGAATTAGAGAGATAGAAAGAGGTTCCTAGTACATGTGCATTTCGTTAAAATGTCAAGTGCCGTTTTTTTTTCTCTGTTCTCTTCACCGTTTTTTTGTTATTGTTGTTCCTTTTTATTTTATCTCTTTTTTTGTGTGTTTCTCTCGTTGACTTCATACTTTGCAGATTTATTCACTTCGTGCCATTTGCCGTGGATTTTGTTTTTTTTATTGATGGAAATTAAAAAAGACAATTTCATATGATAAATTATTCATTTTTTCTTTCTCTTCTCTCCTTCGACATGACACAACTGGTTGGATTTGCATAGCCCTTTTCGATGATGGTGTGCTCTAAATCGTGTGACGTTTTATGGTTTCCGAAATGTTCATAAAAACCGATTTTAATTCGATTGACATTTTACAAGTTCATTTATATGCAAGCAATTCATTTGTTTTTCACGTCATTCACTGTTTGCATTGCTTTATTTTTGTGGCTCATTTCCATCATGGTCTTGTTCTTGTCATGCTGTGTCTCGGTGTCAGTCTCTTCTAATCCAAAGAAAAATCTATCGAAATACAGCTCTAACATTCCAATACTTCGTTATTCCGTAATTTTAGTCCTCTTTTGGTTCGGCTGTTTCAGTCAAGTATCAGAAATTAGTTGCAATATTTCGCCTTCAATTACAAATCGGGCATCTGTTAATCGGGTGATCTCGTCTCGCAACATTGTGTCGTTTATTTTGCGGGGGGTTTTTTGGGGGGTGGTGGAATATTGAAAATTCACAAGCTGAAGTGAAACGACACAAAGAATAAATGGTTATCAGCATCATGAATAATGCGTATGGATTCGGAATGTAATGCGACCGTATGTATGCATGAAAACAGCATGTACAGCAGAAAATTGTCCTAGAAAAGCGTTTATGCGTGTGTATTGTTGGTCTCTCTTGTCGTTTGGTATGCCTCCGATTGACTTTCGAGCAAAAACCCCCGGGTTTTTCAACCATACCCACCAAAAAATTCAAACATCTAGTATATTCAAATGGACGGAGATTAATTGTTTTCGGCTGCATGTAGAAAGGCTCACTGCACAACACACATACACACACACACGAGATCCATATTGTTCATACACATCAGAATATGGAAATCCCGTATGCGTTTTGTCGTCCAGAGTCCTGAAATGTAAGCGGCAACCCGGTAAAATGGCCAAACAAAACAAGAAATCAAACGACAATTCGAATTTTATCTATTCGACCGTGAACGCAGTCGCAACCATTTACGGTGGCATCGCAAAACCACCAAAAGAAAAATCACTGCGGCGCCTATCTTTGAATAAAATCCCAACATTTCCACTAAAATCCATTACACAAAATTCAATATGAGAGCACATATGCACATTGAAACGCCGTGTCGTGGTTTCGGTTTCTCGTTTTTTTCGTTGTTGTTTGTTTCTGTGTGTTTGCTGTTTTTCGTCTGACGTCGAAAGTTCTGTGACATGTTTAAAATTTACGAAGCGCTAACCGAATCGGTTACGGGGAAAAAGGCGCTGGGTGGGTGTGAGATTCTCTTTTTTTTCGGGTTTAAATTCCAGTTGTTAATGCCTTTTATCTCACTCTTCGTTCAAATTTGCACGAGTATTTGGGCCTACAGTCGGCAAAAAGCCGATTTACGTCACAATTTATTTTGTTGTCGCTGTTTCGCACATCATTACACATTCTCGATTGTAATTCGCGCTTAAGTGCGTTAATTATGCGAAGGCACATCCGTTACCATTCAATTCATTTTGACCACGATTTATTATACGTGAGGCGCCCATCCAAAATCACAGTTGATTCAAGGTCGATAGTTGAAAAGAGTTGAATGGGTATCAATTTTGAAGAAAGTTCATCGCAACACGCAATCAAACCTCTCCATCCCGTCGGGGTCGGATTTATCTAACATTTGAACCAGAAAACACTCGAGCAATTCCATGCGTTAAATTAACAGAAAAACAGTTGAAAATAAATTCATTTGATTGAAACAGTCAATTTAAAGCCGTGAATATAAATCGAGGCCGTTTATTCGCGTGTTTTTTTAACCCAATTAATTTTTCGACAACGTAAATCGCAACAAATAAATCAAAATTAGAAACGATTCAGCGCGACTAAATTGAAAAACATCGAACAATTTAAGTGCATAATTAATACAAATTTGTAACGCATCGTTGAATCGCATATTTTATTTTCGGTGTGTTGCGTTCGCAATCGATGCTACAACGGCGAGTACGAATACCGATTGAAATTTGAATTTTCGAGGAGCTTCAAGTACAAGCAATTAACTGATACAGCTGTAGATAAAAGCTATCGAATGAAACAGACACACACACAAAAAAACGCATGATAAATTTTCCGCGAGGGAAGTTTTCAGCGAATTTTATCTAAATGAGAATGAAATTCCGTTGGCAATTAGTTTTTTCGGTGTTTTTTTTTTTAATTTTTTATCTTGATTTAATGTTGCTGAAGGTGATGGCGATATCAAGATTTTCAACCAACAATTGAAAATCCGCTTGTAAAATCGCAACAGCTTCAAATCAATGTGCATAAATTTTCACTTGGATTCAAAGATAATCGTTTTCATCCGCTCATTTTCATGTAATCTTTTGCTTGTGTGATGAAGAAACTGTTTCCATCTGAGACACGGTGGCAAGTGCAAGAAAATGAATTTGAAATCCAATGATTCGAATTGAAATGGCAAAACAGGAAAATCGCTTGTATTTGAGCAAAGTGCTCACCGAAAATTCACCGAAACACGAATTGCGCTGACGGATGCGCTTAAGGGAAATATACGGGGGAAAAGCACAAAGCAAATAGCAAGTGCCGAGTCTAAATGAAAATTATAATTTAATGCTATCAAAACAAATCCTAATGGATTTTAACAGTTCAGCACAATGTCGAAAATTGAATATGCACACAGCACAACCGAGGCAGTGTATATATTCGTTTCGTTTCGTTTGGTGTGTTTCGGGTGGTAAGTCTTTTTCAACAACAAAAAAAAGGGTTCGACTCACCAACGACAAAAACAACAACACTGACGACTCACCAACTGGCGGCGGCAGCAGCCAACAATAATAATAGTCACGGCACAAAAAACACCACAGCAAAAATCACACACACCGAAAACAAAGAAATGCGTAAGAGATCAAGAAATGAAGGGTTAATAATATTTTGATGGTAAAATTGGAAAATGGTTCCGGTGCCAAAACAACCCGACTCCATAAAGACTTTTTTTTTAAAATGAAAATACGCAGAAGAGTGATGCCGATGTGATGAGTCGCATTTTATTTCATTTTATAGACACACACACACGAACACATTTTCCATATGTATTCTAAGCGAATGCTGGGTATTTATGTAGGACTGTGACTGAGAAATGAATTTCGGAGAAATACACGAAGAAGAAAGAAAAACAACAAGAGATTAAGGAATCACAATTTTAAGACGTTGATGGACTGTTAAATGCGAATGCAAATGAAATCTCATCATGTAAAATCATATTATTTTTGGCTCACGACTCAGAATCCGACACAAATGCTATTTGCAGTGGGGGGGAGACTGGAGCTGGAGACGGTCTCCGGATATGGTGTTGCTAAACTGAAAATTTAATATTTTCCACATAATAATGAAATGATTGTTTTTAGCTGGATGAAGTTTGCAAACTTTTCGCTTTCGGGTTATTTTCTGGTTTTGACTCTAAAATGTTCACATTTCGGCTTGGAGTTGTTGCAGCTGAAAATTTGGGCCCAAACAAAACACACACACACACCAAAAATGAAAATCCACCAAATTTTAATTGAAGCCCATGTCATTTGATGGTTTTTCCATTTCATTCCACAGCGACACAATTATTTTTGACCTAGAAACATTTTGTGGGCAAAAAGTTTATTCAATTTGATGGTATAACATCATAACATCGAATACTAAACTTATATAAATTATTCAACAACAACATTCAACACAATGTTAACATTGGAAAATTGGAACCAAAAAGGCGAATCGCCGATTTTGTTCTTACTTTGGGAATTAAACTTATTAATATAAATAAAGGGATTTTAAAGTGCTGAAAACTGGGCCCAGAAATTGTTAGCAAAAATGAACTGTAATTGGATTTTTCGTCTTACCCCAAAATGGACTGAAACCATATACATCTTTGTATCGGTAAAATTCTTCGCATCAAACTAGACATTAGAGGCGAAATTTCTTAACTGTAAATCTTAATGAATATTGATTGTGGAAATTGTTGAACTTAAACATACACAAATGTAATAGCGCATGTGTGTGCTCATGATGTGATCCGAAGTTTAATGGTTTCAATTGGTCGAAAAATGACTCAGCCGATCGAAAATTGGCAACTTTCTTAATGATTGATGCGATTGCATTTGAAGCATTACACAACCCAAAGGAGAGAAAAAAACAAACACACACACACACACATACAATTATGAACAGCAAATCCATATTGATTGTGATTTAACGTCCAAATGCTTCTTCAACTTAATTCAACTGAACAGACCAATTTGCATATAGCGTTCGTCTTTTCACATTCGATTTACAAAGTAGAAACAATAGCATCAACCGATTATGTGTGGATTTGTTGAAAGTTATGCATGTGTTTGTGTTTAACATCGTTCAATTTATTTATTCTCTGACTCACTTTTCTCGCTCTCTCTCGCTCTCTCGCTCCACTCGTGCCACATGTGATGAGTGTGAGTCGTCGTCTATTTGATAAGGGTAAAATCTTATTATTATTTACATCGTTTCTCATTTCATGCGATTCCTCTATTGCTTACAGTCCTAATGATGGTCTCTGTTTCACTTGAATCAGCATCTTTTGGCAAACAGCCAAAACAAATCTGTCTTGAGACAATGGTGCCGATAAAATGAAATTAAAAGGGTTTCACCCATTTGCCCATCAAATATCCGGTATTAATTTATCGAAATAAGAGAATGAGTTAAAAATTAAGACGCAACATATCGCAACATTTCCATATGGAAATGAGTGTTTGAAATACACATATGCATCATTTATTGTTGCGAATGGTGGCAGGGAGGGAGGTGGCTGTTTCCACCAAACATTTTAGAATCATTCAATCAAAAATCCATACATCAAATGGTTTATCTCCATCCCCATGGCAAAATGCACGAATTTTACATTTTATCGGTCGATGGAAGATATATTTCATATATTGAGCATATTTTAACATGGCAAAAGGGTTTGAGATTCCTTCATTCATGAAATTCGAACGATTTTCTATTAAAATTAATGCTCACCACGTTTTTTTTCGGTTGTTGTTGTTGATAGTTCAACCCTTTGAATTAAACAACAACCATAATCATCAGCATCACATTCATCATTTACAAATTTTGTATGAAATGTAAAAGAAATGCAATTTATCTCTCTTTCAAAAACTGTTTCAATTTAATATTGTGTAATTTTATTTTTCTTTTGAAAATGGTACAACAACCAAATGCTCCGGCCAAATGTTGATCATTTGAAAAATAATATCCAATCAATATGCAAATAATATACATGAAAATTTATCAACCGAAACACACACACACACACAGTCAATCGAAATAAGTCACCTAGCATTTTTGATGTTGACAAACTGCTTCAAATTCCATTCATCGGTCTCACCTTTGATGTTTTAATTGGTGTGTTTGTGTGCGATACTTGGATTTAAAGTGATTTTAAGTAAGCAGTCAACTTGACAGTCGATGGGCCAGTTGTCAGTTCATTTTCATCAATTTCATCTTTCACCGCGGCTCTATAGAGCCAAAACAAAGTGATGATGAACCGTTGAAAAATGTTGAAATTTTTCCAACACCACCTCATTTCAAATCGGAATACGAAAATGAAGTGAAAATTACAAATGATTGATGATTGAAGTTGAATGAGAGAATGTTGAGTTTTCAAAAGTTTAAAAGTGAATTTGAATATTTCAAATTCCGGAAAATTCCAATTTCGATTTCCCTTCTTCTTTTCCACCAGACCGGTCTGTCCAATTTTAAATTTCAGATGATGCGTTCCATCACTCATGCGATATGAAAGAGACCAAGAAAAACGCCTAACAGTCGGCAACATTGCTACACAATGATTGGAATGAACTCAACGTCTTCGCATCAGCTAAAAGCAACTACGTCAACCATTCATATTCTTATTCGAATTTTTTGTTTGTTGAATTCTTAATGTTTATTAAGAGAAAACGCTTTTACCACGGGCTATTTAATACATCCTTGATACATTAACATAACCAATTAATGTAATCGCAACGCACACAATAAAATAAGTACGACCATTGAAAAGAGCGACAATAATGATGACATTTATTCAAATTTTATTACGACGTATTTTTTTCTCTCTCTCTTTGTTCCGGGGGGTTGTTTTGACGTAAAAGAAATTTGTTGATTTAAAAAGAAGTCCGGGGGAAAAGCGGACATATGGATATAAAAAACAGCACATTCTTGACAGCATATTGTCTTCAATTTTTTTTTGTTGGGGGGATAAACGCATCTGTTTCATTCATTGAAAAAAGACAAATGATTGCATTGCAATGTGTTTTCAAACCGATTTCAACCGTATGAAAATCACAAACAATAAAATTTGATCACTTTTACTTTTGACTTCAATTTTTTATCGCATTTTTTTTTTTTTTGGTCGGCTGTTGTTGAATTCAACGATTCCACTGGTTACGGTTTGGGGGGTGAATTTCATTGCATCGACAGTGCGCCGTGAAAACAATCAAAATATACAAAATGATTATGGGAGAATGAAAAATTACATCGAGTTTTAGTCAAACGATAAGATAAACAAAACACCAAAATTAGTTTGATGGGCCCTAAAGCCAGAAGCGCATTGGCCTGGGTATGCGGCCAACATCTGGTTCACTTTGAATGTTGTTGCCGATGATGTTGTCATTTATCATCAATATATTGACAACCTGTCAAAAACAATTGAAATTTTTGTATCCGTTTTTGTCACGAATGTGTGCCGCTGATGTAGCCAAAAGTCAACTTTCAGCTTCTCAACAGAACTTTGAAACTTAAGGCGTATGTATTTTGTTTCCCTAACTGTTATGCTATCATTATTGCTAACGGTATGGTGCAATTTCAACAGATTTTTTACGGCTATCAAAATCACATATTTCCCGCTACGATGTTCAACGATTTACGTTTCGCTTTGCTGTTTTTATTTTCCCATTGATTTGAAATCCAATTACCATCAAATGTGATTGCGATTGCAAATCAAATATTAAATTGTCCATTTTATTGATAATTCCGCGTTGCCGTTGAATGAACCCATGATATCATTATACAAATGTTTCTACTTGTAATGATGTTACATCATTTGGTTATTGTTACGTTTCGATGGTGTTATTCGATTGCTTAATTCTATGTTCAATGTTCACGTATTTGATGGTGTTTTTGAATGGCTTTTCCTAGGACTTTTCTAACCATTGAATTCTAATCCATTTTAAAACAAAAATTGATCTTGTCCCTTTTCCAATTTTATTCGTTCGAAAAATCCGGTTTCCATCTATTTTATTGGATAAAAAATAGGGAGACACTCACCAGCAATACAATTTTAATATCGGAATTCAGACCATATCTATTAGTCGCCACCTAATAAAACCGGCTTCTTTGCTGAAATGATATCGTTCTACAAATTCCGATTTGGTTCATAAAATTGAAAATCTTATCACCACAAAATGTGCACTGCTGAGCATAAATCCTTAAACTCTCATTACTCGCAAATGTTGCGTTCGCCTCCCCACCCGGCAAAATTCGAATGATGCATCGTCAGCATTATTTTGTGGTTTTTTGTGTGTGCTATGAAATCGCACATTTATTTTAAACCGAATTTTATTCAAATGCCATTTTCATACCGAAAATGTCACATATTCACATAATTGTTATGGCTTTTTGTGGCTATTTTTGCAAGCAATGCACTGGCAAATATTTCACTAGTGTCACTGCTGCTACTGCTGCTGCAGCTCCTTCTAGCCCATGAAATTGCATTCCAATTTATTTATTTTAATTTTTATTGTATATGCTAAAACTTTTCATCGCAATTATTATGATTGTTATTGTTATTGGTTAATTAAATATGGTCAGTACTGATGAACATTGCACATAAACATTTACACACAATAACCTGGTCAATATATGAACGAGGTCTATCAACGATAATTGTAGCATATGGAAATTAATTCCGAACTGTATGTCGCTTTGACAAACGCCACGATTTTTTTTCTCTTCTTCTCCCTTTCCTCCTCTTTTGACGCTTTAAATTACGTACCCCATGCACCGCTGCAGTTCCAAAATGCATCTATTTATTTTGTAAACCGAGAAAACTTTGGTGCAATAAATGCACATAAACACATAAATACGCGCGCGCGCACACGCAAACAGCATGATATTGTAATTGCTAGCGGTTACTTTGTCACTTGGCGTCCGATGCATCGATGCAATCATTTTAATTTGTAATCATATGCACTGGCCAAATTCATTCCGGTTTATTTACATTAAAGCACACATTTCATATTGCACAATGCACATGCACAATCTCTCTCTCTCTCTCTCTCACCGTGTGTATGCTTGCTTTGCCAATATTTTTTTTGCGTTTCTCTCCACGCCAGTCATGAGTTCAGCTGAGTGCAGTTCACTGCATTTGCATTTAAACATCGTTGCAATGCGTTTTGTGATTGGTCGTAAAACAATAATTAAAACTCGAAAAGTCCATTTATTTAAACGTTTCATATGCAATTTGCGCACGAAGTTAATTTTATTAATATGTTGTTATAACAGTCAACCAACTCACGATGATACTCACACAAATGATGGGTTTTCAGTTTGCAAGTGTTTCCACCTGAATCCGCGGGAAAATTGCATCCAAAAACGCCCACACGATGACAAGTGCCTGATGGTCAAACAAACAATGATTACATCAACAAACAGGATTTTCGGATGCATATTGCATCCCGTTAGGTGCTCATCAACTTGAATGGACGCTATGCACTTGCACAATTGCACTTTTCCATCACCAAAAATTGGGAGTGAGGGGGACTTTTTGATATGAATATACAGTTTTCACCAATTTTGGTTTTCACTGTGCAATTCATATCAGCTACGAAAAAAAAACATGTGTTCATGTTTACTTTATGTTTATTGGTTTTATCACAATTCATGAGCCCAATTTTTGAAATCGCAATTTAAAGCACAATTTTCAACAATGTGAATTGAGCTGTTGAACAACAACAAAATTACAGTGTTGTTTTTGCTGAACAAATTGAAATAGCAATGGATTTAATGAAATAATTTGGGACGTTTTTTTTTTCTTTATTACTTTAATCGATAGAAAACATGAAAATTACACGGAAAATTGGAGAACAATTGAAAATACAAGCGAATTATGGTCTCCTGAGAAGACTGTTCACAATATGAAGAAAGAAATGCTTTTACCCTCCTCCCCTCAAAAAGATGCACCAGCATCCGCTCAACGCCAGCGTCTCCAAGCCACTTGATACCTTGATTCATGTTCACTTCCCACATATGGTAAGTGTCAAGCCTTTTCCGACTAACACACAAACATTTATTGAATAAATGTTATTCATGTAGCATGCAGTGATTATTATTTACAATAGTCAAAACAATCGGTGTGTACGGTTCTGGCTTTTATATGCGTCAACCCTTAAGAAATGCTACCGTAAAATGTATACACGAGCCAACTGAGTCGGATGAAGCCAACTGATATGAATTTACTGACAACCAACAAAAGATTGCCAATTTTTGCCACTTGTTGATTTATCATTTCCAGTGCAAGCGGGAGAGAGAGTCTCAACAACCGGTAAGCAAAAGAAAATCCCAACAATGACGCAATTGTATGCAATGAAAAGAGTAACATAGCTAAATGGTATAATAACGTCTTGTGACAAGACGTCCTGTGTGTAAACGTCTACCCAACTGAAATGGCATTCGTAATTCGTGTGTTGTACAATTTTATTTGAATAAGTTGTTGTGTGCATGAAAGGAGCAAAAGAAAAAAAAAAGAAAACACGGAAGCAAACGAAACAATTTTAAGATGAAAGCAAACGCAAAGCGACAAAGAAAACGGTGAAATTGTTTTTTGGGGGAAGAAATGTGATATATTCACCGAGCATTTTGGTTGCGAGTGTAAAGAGGGGTACAAAATGTTGTATCATTTCATTTGAATGCCTTCGAATTCAAAAAAAAAAAAACAGAAAAGAAAAATATGTGTTTGAATGACGACCCAAACCAAAGCCAAAGTTACCCAAACACAAATTTCGAATCATAGAGAAACCGAACAAGGCCCGTTACACAACTCATACTCCTCCACCATTTCACCCGATGGTAGGCATTTCATGATGTTGATATATTTTGTGTATTTTGCAGTAGTCGTCGACAACAACGAGGAGGTTAGAAATGAAAACGGCAAATAATAGACAACAATATCCTGGGATTTGCGTGCTTCTGCCATCCGACAATCATTTCAATTTACCGACTGACTACATTCAGTGGAACGTCGTCTCGTTCAGTACAAATGTAAATCCGACAACAATAAAAAGAAAAAAAAAAAACAGAATGTGCTCTTTTGGCCGAAGTATTGTGTGCGAACAGATTATGGCGAAATTAACTCGGTTGAAATTGAATCCGTTTGTGAAACTGTAAAGTATAAATCTTTGGCTCTTTTGTAATCGCTGCCCTCTCATACCCGTTCATTGTGTCTTTCTCTCTCTCTGTGTGTGTGCGGGAGCTCAAGCAAATGCACGCAAACCAGTTTCGTATTGTTCAAAATAGCATTCTTGGCATTCATTCGCCATTTTAACCCATGGAATTTTCGTAAATCATTCGCAAACCAGCCTCTTTATTGTAAAATATTGCCTATATTTTCTTGAGACAATTATTAGCCATCAACAATCTCTAATCGCATTAAAAATCATCAATATTGAAACCCATTTCACTAAAAAAATAAAATTAATTTTTTTTTTACTGCGCTTTTGAATCATGCTGATTGCTTTGCTTCAGATTTGTATTTGGTTAATTCGAATGATTGATGCCATTCAAACAATTAACATTGAATGGCCTGTCTCGCCTCCGAATAAACAAACAAAACCGTTTACGTGCCTTATCTAGTTGTCTATTTTCCACTGAATTTCATTCGCAATGGCATTTTCAAGCGTATTTATTGAACAACAACCAAAAACAAAAAAAAAACAGCAGAAGAATTCATAACGCACCACAAAAAATCGTTCATTTCGCGTGTTTTCATGTGCGTTTTTTGTTTTTATTATTGAACTTTTTGACGAGTGAGTTCAAACGGAACAATATCCTTTTTCCTGATTCGAACGAGAGGGGCCGATTTTATTGTGTTTTGCTTTCTTTGGCCCGTGTGTGTTCGTGTGTGCGTGTGTTATGTCGAACAAACATCAAACCGAAATTTATGGAATGTCGGTTATTGAAATAAAATTTGTAAATCACATAAACGGCCAAATAAAATAAAACGTAAAAAAGTACGGTGGTCACCCCGGCACAAGCGAAAAGAAAAAAAAGCAAAAAAAAAACAAAAATAAAACAACAAAAATATAAATTGTTTGACCGGTGCGCATAAGTGGAAATCGATGGATACACAAATATTTGGCCGGTTCATCAATTTATTATTTGTTTTTGTTTTTCTTTTTTGCTGCGTGTCCAGAGTTCTTGTTGTTGTTGGTGTGCAAAACATTTGCAATTTATGGATTTGATAAATGAAAAATTCCAAACGAGCAAAAAAAAATGTGCATTTTTTGATGCTCTCGAACCCCAAAACGCACACATTTCATTTCGTTGCCCAAAAAATATGTAATTTCTCTATTTGTTTTTGTTTTCTTTTATTACATTTCAACGTTCCACGAATGACGTCAATTTCGATGGTAATATTTTCCATTTGAAGTGAGACCGTTCGGTGTTTGTAATGTTTTATTTGTTTTGTGCATTTAACCATTTTTGAGCGTGGCTGAACGCAAAACAACGACACTGTTTATATTGAAATATTTTAAGTAAATACAAATACGAAGAGCGAGAGGAGCATGGTGAGAATTGCACCGGAACGAATGGCACGATACGTTTCGAATGGAGCGGCAACAATGGAGAGCCGTAAGTTACGGCCCGTAACATTGGAACTTATCGAATTCTTTCAGTTCGATGGATACGTAAAGCAGCAATCCATTTCGATTTACTTTTGAAATGCCGAAAGGCTGAATGACTCTTTTTTTTTGCTAAACCGTTGCTCCCCTTTTTGTGCAGTTCAAGGCTAGTTCAAACAATGTTTTTTTTCTTTGTAACTGGTTGGCCAATGTCTATTTGCATGGCAATTCAAATCATTGTAAACCGAACGGGTTTCATGGTTCATCGAATCCTATTAGAGTGACATATTTAGATTATTTTAAATTTAGCCGCACTTCAATACGTTACTTTTCAGCTACTGTTACAAGTACTACTGGTACTGGTATGAAATAGGTTCATTTTTGTCGTTCAACGAACCCACAATCAACCCTGAAGCTCAGAACTTGAACTATAAATGTGAACCTTGTGGATTGGCCTTCCTACCAAAAATTACCTTATGCTCGTTGAATTAACCAGTATTTTTGGTACTTCCTCTACTTTGAGTCTGGTCAAAAATGCTATAATTGCTATTTCCTTGTTTTTAACTCAAAGTCAACTCGCAAACGTTCATTTGCTTCATTTTCATCAAAAAAAAAAAAAAATTGGAAATTTGCACATGAAACAATTTGTCTCAATGTTCTCGCCTATGTGCCCCCGAAAAATTGAAAGCTATTTCGACAAATTTTCATCATTTTTCTCGGGATAAATCAAATTTATTTCATTAAAACTTTTACACAATTGCTTCGAATTAGTTAAATTGATTTCGTTTTGTTGGAAACAAGTTTGAAACGAACCTTTTTTGCATTTTGTTAAAATGGTGAGTGTGTAATACACTGTGTATGAGTGAATGAATTTTTTTTTTGTTTAATAAGCCATCTCGATATTATCGACGTCTATTAAAATTGTGGTTGGTTGTGCCAATATTCTTGACCAATAGATTGTGATGTAGCATTTCCGTTGTTCGTTTTTTGTTATACGCAAAATGAATTAATATACAGCCAAAGTGCCTATGAAAAGTGCATTTTTCACATTGATTTTTCACCAATTCAAGGGAACATTTTTATTCAGACGCTCATTGTACCGAATAATACACGAGAATCTAAAAGAGAAAAAGGGGACATGGGAAAAAAACGGAATGTGTTGAAAAATGTTTTTCAATGTATTGAAAAGTTTGCGTTCAATTTGGAAGTCTTAATTAATTTTGTTGTTGTTGCTAATGGAGCGACATGTTATTTGCCACGAATTACAAATTTTCAATGGCTCTATTGCGAGTTTATTCATTTTTATTTAGGGCTAAAAAATCGCATAGAAATATTTGCATTAAAATCGGTCCAACAAAAAAAAAATCGCATTATTGGCAAAAACTCATTTAATTAACAAAGAAGAAATGAATGAGAAAATAGAGGGACATTGAAGAGATTGAGAAGCTGTTGAGACTATGTGTAATCGTAGCCATTGCGAACAGATCCTTTGAATTTGTTTACATTTATTTAAAAAAAAATTGTTCACATTTATGTAAAGCAGTCGCTTAAAAAAATCGAATATATCTTGAAATTTTATCGACTCCATCGGTATTGTAATTTAAATGGCAAATGAAACATATGTATCACGATGTATCTAATCATTGTCACATGAAATTGATAGCAAAGCACATCCACTTGAGCACTCTGTAATATTTATTATATTTATCCGTTCCTGTTCGGTACTTGTACGCAATGAGGAGACTCTACACATTCTTCCAGTCACTCCGTAGTCAAAAATTTCCTTTGCTTTCAGATAAATCAATTCTTTTATCTTATTCACGTCCCCAGTGAGAATCATAACAGTAAAAAAAAATGGATGTTTTGTCATTCTGTATACGGCAATGCGCGTATGTATTTCCGTGACATTGTTTTTCTGCTGGATTTTGTTGCATGAGCTGAGCTGAGCTGAGCCAATTCAATGGCTTTTATGCGTTCACTTAAATACCATTGTGAATTCAATATTTCATTACGTTTTTACGTAGATGCATACGGATAAATAGAGGGAAAAACAGAGAGGCAGAGAGAAAGAATGAATGGAATCCACGCGTCTCCTAGACGCACAATTACACACAAGAGAAGTGAAAACACTTAAACTTTTGTTTGAAAAATTATAAAACGTGATCTCTTGATAATCTCGGGGTATGTGCGAAATTCTTTTGCATAAGCAAAGAGTAATATTTGAGCATTTAATTTCATTCTCGGTCTCTCTCTCTCTCTCTCTCTCTCTCTCTCTCTCTCTCTCTCTCGCTCTCGTTTTTTTTGTGTGACGTATTTTTGCTCATCATTTTTCAATGAAAGAGTGTTTTTGACTGAATGATATGGATTTGATCTTTTGAAAAGCGTTACTCGGAACAAAGATACTTCATTTCGATTTTTTGTGTGTGTGTGTGTTCATTCTCTTGTCGCTTCTTCTCAACGAAATGGATGATTGGTCTTTAATTCTTTTGTGAATCTCATCATTTTTTTCTTTCTTCTGTAGCACTGAAGCTACTAGAATCCGGATTCGTGGCAATAATCCATGGCAAAGTGATTTTATCACAATCGATAAAAACGATGGAAAATATGCAGATGTTTGCGGATTCTTTGTTTTCCCCATTTTTTGTTGTTGTTGAGCACACTTTGAATCGAAGACTTCGAGTGCACAATTCATTTTTCATCTTCTTCATCCATTTTTTTCGCTCATTTTCCCAGAAACATCATCGAATGTTGTTAGTGATTTGCTTTTAATGCATTTATTCTAATTTCAGATAAATCAGAAAATGGCTTCAAGTTTACACACACACACACACACACAAAAACTGACGAATAAAACAAACAATGTATTTGTATGTGTTGAACAGAACGTGAGTTAGTCTTAAGAGTCGATTTTAACAGAGATAAACGAAATGTTTCTGTATTCGAACATCAATTTGTATTTGGTTTCATGCTTTATAGCGTAACGAGTTAACTTTAGTTTAGAATCACGTACCAAACATTTTACGATGTACATCTCAAGGTACATCTATAAACGCTCCTAAAATTGTTGATCTACTTATATCAAACAGTTTCTGATTGCAAAACAAAGTTGTCGGGGATGGTTTTCTTTTTCTCTCGCCGGAAAACTCTTTGTGCTTGGAATTTTTGGAAATGGTCAAATTTCTTTCATTAAAACTACACAATCAAGATATTAAATAGACAAACTCAGGGGTTTAAAATTTGATATATAAAATGAAATATGCTGTGTAGTCCACTTGGTTATGGATTTGTGTTGGTGGTGTGATGAGTGAATAGAAATCTTATCGCCATCAATTTAACAATGTAACACGTAATTTTAAAATGGGTTTGCATTAATGAAACAAAAATGCAAACAATTCCGTAAAGAAAACTGGTTCAATGCAGTGCCAAAGATCATGCTGAGTGCCCTCGGTCCAGTCGATCCATTTCGAACAAATTTTCCACATGGAATGGGCAAACAAGGTGCGCTTACATTTCAGTCAAAATGATACTTTGACTTTTTCTTTGAACCCCGACTTTCTAGACACAGCTAAGAGTGTCAAATTCACAATAAACTTTCCTTTCGAGTGGATACTTTTCGAAACGTGAATTTCACATGTAATTGAATCGGCCATTCGCCCAAAACAAAAGAAACGTTCTGGTTTCAATTAATCCGGTGCGGAAAAAGGCACTCGGTTCGTTTTGTTTGTGCTTGATGCGAGTCAAAGGATTCCATTTTACCGCATTTTCCGAATAAATCCTAGTTGAACATTTTTGTCCAGAAAAATGTTACGGTTTCATGAAATAATGGACATGGACATGGACATAGTGTTTTTGGTACACACTCAATGAATGTGCAACACTTTGTATCGCTTTGCATCGAATAAAAGAAGAAAATTTGTCATGTGTTTGTGCTAGAATTGAAATTTTAGACGAAAATCGGGTAATCATAAAGACATCAAAACCATTAACAAGTGACTCAAAAATCACTTCACACTTTCATTTAGCCAACCATCATTCACACTTAATACAGCATTGGGTTTTCTATTCGGAAATCGAGAGAGCGAGTGAAAAAAGCGATTTTAATTACATAGTTTAGTGGGTGTTTCTCGATTTCCATCCTGCGTTACGGTGGTCATTTGTGCACTTTTGTCCACCAAGTTAGTGTTAGTTTCTTTTGAGTGTGACGACGTTTTTTTTTTCTTTGTCCATGGACAAAACCATTTGGACAGAAAAATAACAAACAAATCAAGAGTCAAAATGACAAAAACCATTCCAAAAACCCATAAAGGAATCGAAATTTCAAAGAGGTGGAATATTCAAGGATCAAAAGCGAACATCGTCTAAAAACGATACATTTGGTGTCGGCATTGGCATTATGTGCCAATGTGACTGCCTTTGATTTGCAATCACCGGAACCGAGTATCAAATTTACATCAATGAATATGGAACTGGTCACTGGTCATCCGGATGGTGTTTGGAGTTGAATAGATTACAATCTATTTTGCAAAGTTATATTATTTACACGACATTCAAGACCATTTGAACGGTGTCTGAATTTGAATAATAATTAAATGCTGGATTTTGTGTATTCAAACACATTTAAATATTCATGTGTTTATGCAATCAGTTATCACACGATGCGAATGAGACTAAACAAACAAAGTGACATTTAAATTTTCAGTTTGATATCAAAGCCCAAATAAAACAGATCACAACAAAAATGGTGTGAAAATTACGCAGCACGCGTAAAAACTAATTTCAAAATATCAAAACCGAAATGAATTCAGTCGATCGAATGCTGAAATAACAAAGAAACATATTGACCGTACATCTCATAAAGCCATATGCAAATACACACAAACACAAAATATATATGCTAAAATTGTGTTAAACAAAAGCAAAACTCAACTGTTTGTGATTTGCATTGCGCAAACGGATTTCAAAGTGTTTCAAATGTTTTTGACACTTTCGACTTTCCCATGCCATTGAGTGTGGTTCGGTGGTGGCCTCGGAAAAGTGGTAGCTTGGACAAAGTCACACAACCGGTCAATGTGTGATGAGTGAACACTGGACAACACACACACACACACCAACAAAGAGAACCGGACTTAATTGAAAGTAATTGTATTCCATTTTGTTACGGTTGCAATTCGAGAGGCGTCAAACGAAACACACAGCCACCAAAGATTTTCTATGTTAATGTACTGTAACACCATTGTCACTCGCTCATTGCCTTTTATTTAAATGTGCAAAAGGCAAAAAGCAAACAATTCACATACAGAAAATGGGTTTGTGATGACGGCAAAAAAAAACGACAGTGATTTTTTCGCCCAAATAGAATCAATCTCTATGAAAATGTCTATACATTTATTGATTTTTGTGATAAAAATGAATTGTTGACGCCGAAATCGCATTGGCACCCCATCTGACTACTGACTTTTATTGTCTGGCACATCGAACACACCAAACACTTGAACACATGTCAGCGCAATTCATCATTTATCATCAAATAGTCAAAATCAGAAACGAAAAGCATTTTTTTTCTCTGTTCATTCTTTCGGTGAAAGTATACAATTCCCAAACAGTCCCTCTGAGTCGGAGGCTCCGACAATTCAATTGCAACGAATGAAATGTCAAACATCATTTATACATCGTTTTATATATATGTGTTTTTTGTTTTGGCAAAAGGGAGCAGAGCGAATAGGATGCCATTTTCATAACATTTCAAAAGTGTTGAAAGTTAATATCTTGACTCTAATCGAAACATATTGCGTATTCGAAAAACGTACATGCATTAAATTTGTTGCGATATGCTGTTGAGTGATAATGTTCGAAATCGGGTAAAAGGTTTGGCGTTTTGCTAAGCGATGTTTTGATTTGATTTCCAACCCAGCATTCAGGATAACATATTGATAAAGTGATTTTTTGTTTAGTCGGCAAGTGTTTTGGACGATGCTGCCGAATCGTTCAAAATAGATACATATATATAAAAATGATTTTTGTTGTTGTTGATGTCTCCGCGTACAAATCCCATGGAAAAATAAAACAAAGTGACTAAATGCCAAGAAGACAGCGAGAAAAAAAAACACGCACACACAAACAGTTGTGTATATGATGTGTCATTTCACAGAGTTTTTGGCACCGCAAAGCCATCAATCAAAAACAAATCGTTGGCAAAAGGCACAAACGACAGCTAGAATAATATTTTATTAAAAAAAAAAAAAATTGCATTCAACGCGGCATTTTGATGAATTGTATTGTTGCCGCTTATTTTTTTTATCGTACACAACGCCCTAATTACATTTCGAAATGTCAATCCAGTGTATTTTGCTCGAAGTCAAGCAATGGCTTGATTTCACTGTGTTCAGTTACTTCTTCATGATTTCACTGTGCTCATTTTACTTCGTCGAAATTCAATTCACAAGATGTTTCAGCCACAAAATTGCAGACACAATTTTCCAAAAACTTTGGCCATTTATTTAAATATGAATGCACTTAAAAACCAATTCCACTGGTTAAATGTGCCACAAAAGAGTGTCGCATAGTCGCGTGTCTAATATCAGCGACAAATGGAAGTAAACCGTCAGGTCAACATCATAAAAATCCAAATCGAAAAAAAAATCCGTGTATCTCACGTATGCAAATCGCTGAAAGATATTTTAATCGGAAAAAATTAATCTAACCTCTGCGCCTTCCACCCGAATATTTAGTCACATTTTCTGGTGAAATGAAATTTTTTAAACGAATTTACGCTTATCTCAAGACACTTAAAATCGTGAAATGCAAAAAGTTGCTGTGAATTCTCAAAACGTAAATGAAAAAAGTTTTTCCGTTTTTTTTTTGTCCCGGACAACAACAACGACACAAAAAAAAACAGCACAGAAGAAATTGGAACAGCTAACGAAATAATGGGGTGCTGTGCCTGGTTCTCTAGAAAGAGAATATAGCACAGACAATCTCACTCAGCGAACGAGATGAAGAAAGAAAAAAATTGCTTATGTGCATGCAAAAACCGCAAAACCTTTCGGTATACTGCGCACTCTTTTTCGATTCACATTTGACACATGTAGAAAGAAGAATGATGATCCAAATAGCAAACGCAATTGAGTTTGGCCCCAAAGAACGCTGTCGGCAAGTGTATTACACAATAACATTGCAACGAATTGTGCTCATTTTCATGTTCATTGTCAAAAGTTTCGAGTAAATTGCTTGAATAATTAACAAATTGTCATGAATTTTTCTCATTTTGAGGCAGCGGCAAAGGCGCAATGACGTCAAACACGCCCGATTCATTCAACTTCTTCTTCTTCTTTTTTTCTCTCCTTTTATTTGTATCTGCATATTTTTGTTACTCTTTCACACTCCGCCACCATCAAAACTTTTATTAAATGGTTTTTGTTTTGGAATTCTCGGCTGCTAATTCACATGCGGAAAAATGTCCAGTTAAAATAGCAACAACAAAACAATAGCTTCGGTGTAAATTTATTGATTTTCAAGGGGGGGAAAAATAGTTGTTCGAACTTTTTAATAAGTCATTATGGAAAATTCTATTAAATTGCACATACAATTCATATGAAATTAAGAGGAACACCAATACACCATACCCAACACGATATCGCATTACAATCATGCGAACAGACACCATAACAATAAAATGGACCATTTGATATCATCAAAAAACCCTAAATTTCATTTTTGCCGCTTCTTTTTCTCACACTCTGCATCTGCAGATCTGTTTCCACTGTTTGCATCGTGATATTTGATTGTGATAGAGATTTTCGCTTGTTGCCGCTTTCGTTTTTGGTGAAGAACGAACCAAAAAAAAAATCTATAAATGCGAGGGTGTATGTAATAAATTCTTATGCTTGTTGTCGGTGAATTGTGAATATTAACCACTTTCAACGTCATCATTTGTCTTCAAAACCGGTGCTCCGTTACGTTCAGCTCCATTCTCACTTGCACATTCTCACATCGGAATTATGGTTTACGATGTGAAATTCAAAGTGATATATTATTTTTACACACTATAATTACACCCGGCGAATAAAATGTGTGTGGCCTGAGAGTGTGTCGTATGTGTTGTGCGGGGCGGCAGCATTCAACACACATGTGAAATGCACATAAAATATATATGCTGCAATACGAGAATATCGCTCGTTCCACACCGTTTTCCCGTTTGGAGGAAAATTTTATTTTTGCGACGTTAATTTCATGATTTGTAGTCAATGTAAACGGTATGGCAAGGATGCGACGTCTCACTGTCTCTTCATACTCGTCCGTATAACAACCAAGCAGTTGAACGGTACCCAAACACTGAACATGTTGTTTAGCGTGTTTGGTGTTATGATATAATTAAAAAATTCCTTGCAAGGTTAACATAGCACCGGGTAGAAAAAAGGTGAACGAAATCTCATCGCTCTCATACAAATGGCATCAGTTGAGATGCCTTGAATTACATATTCAATATGCGCACGACGGTTTCACAATTAAAAACCATTGGCAAAACATGAACACACAACGAAAATAACAACCATTTTGGGTGAAAATTTTTGCTCTTGATTCCATCCGTTGCATATCAAATACTTTGGCGTCAACTTATGTGTGTGCTTTGTGTATGTGTGTTCATTTTCTATTTTGAGCTTGCATGCATCGATTTCCGTCTCAAACCACGTAAAATTGAACAGACATCGGAACACACCATATTCGCATTCATTGAATTACGATATATTAAAATGTATATCTCAAAATTAGTCTCGAAAACATGATCCGAGTGAGCTGAGCCAAGCTCATGGGACATCATGCAATATTACAGACGCCCCGATTAACGTTACGATTTACCGATTATATTTATACCGCGTTAAGCGCCTAATTTTTTTTTTCTCACTTTTTGCCACACCGCGTTTGAGTTCATACATCAAAAAGATTGATTGAGTCAGCCACCGCACAACACACATATTACAATTGTACATTTTTGAGTTTTTGGTGTGTGTGTGCGTTACTCTTTATTCACTTTCTTTTGTTAAAATGCGCAGCAATTTAAAAATGAATTGAAAAAAATATGCAGCATAACGGTTGCGAAAGCGAATAAAAAAAACGAACAAATTTGTTGGAAAACCATTTGAAATGATTGAATGCAATAGGAACAGCAGTAGCTCAACCAGTTTTTGTTGTTGTTGTTGTTAGTGGTTGGGATTTTAAATTCGGCCATCAGTCGAAAACAGGCAGCAACAACAGCCGTAGCAGTGTCGAATAAAGATGAAAATAAAATAAAGGATGATAAAGCCGTTTTTGTCCTGCAATTCAATATTAACCAAGCGCTCTCTTTCTCTCGCTCGCTCGGTCGGTCGGTCGGTCGTTTGCCTCTCTTTCATTTTCACTCAATGTGTGTATATTGTATGCTTAAGAGATCAAGGCACACATGCCAGTATGCCTGTGCCTGTGCATTTAGCGATTGTGAGTTTTAAAGTTTTCCATGTGCGTTTCTCTCTTTTTCTCTTTCTCTGTCTTTTTTCTTTGTTGTTGATATTATTTTCTACGAGCCGAATCATTTTCTGTTCACTCTTTACCAGGCCTTTTTCAACTGGATGGAGGTTAATAATAAAAAAAAACCCTGCCAAAAAACGCACACACACTCCATTCGCATTGAATTTGATTCATCATTAGCATAATCTACAATCAATCACAGCTTGTCAAGAACTTATAACTAAATTCGATTAGACTTGATGTATTTATTTAGCTGCTGTATGGGTAAATTCAGTCGTAAACAGGACACATTCAATGGCTTAGATAGCATTCGGACGGACCGAGATGCGGAGAAAGCAAAGAAAACAACTTTAATTTGCCTTATTACATTACAAAAGCGGAGAAAAAAACACACACACGATTGCTTTTCCTTGAATTCAGTTATTCCGTTATTGAATCGTGGTTGCTTCGCTCAATTTACTTTTCGACTTCTTGCAATTTGGTTTGAGTGTATTTACATTTTTTTTCCCACGCATATCATTCGGGGCTATCACCAAATGAGATGGAATTGAATGTCATTCAGTAAAACCAATTGGTTAGTAGAGAGGACCTCTACTAGAGGATTTGATTGGCGCCATACGAAGGGTTCACTGTTGCAACAGCAAGGATATGGTGATGAGTTGACAATATTCAGCCCATATCCGCACATATGGAGATGGAAATAAGATTTTAGTTTTCGAAACAATTTGTCAACGATTCAATTGTGACTAAATTCGGTATTTAAATTAGCTTCTTCCATC
Source organism: Aphidoletes aphidimyza (assembly GCA_030463065.1). Taxonomy (NCBI): domain Eukaryota; kingdom Metazoa; phylum Arthropoda; class Insecta; order Diptera; family Cecidomyiidae; genus Aphidoletes; species Aphidoletes aphidimyza. The sequence continues at coordinate 45,348,722 of CM059996.1, forward strand.
TTTGGGATTGCTTCCTCTGAAGCTTGAGGCGCTGATCGAAATAGACGACCTAAATTCTTAAGGTTTATTCCTAGGGGCTTCTGAGTTGCGCGATTCCCAAGAAAACTCGCAAAAAATCGTGGGAATCGTGCGAAATAGCTAAGGAATCGCTAAAGAATCGCGGGAATCGTACAAATTCGCTGAGGAATCGCAGGACTCGCAAATTTCAGTATATTTTATATGAAAGTCCACGCGAGTCCCTACGTTCAAATACTATGCAAAAAGTCACAAATATTGCGATTCCGTGCGAGTCCAAGCGAGACTTTTTGCCAACCAATTCATCATTTCACTAATACACGTTCGTTTGAAATTGTATACGATGCAAAACTACAAATGTATTTATACATTTTCGATTATTAAATAAGTCAAATAATAATATATAACAAAACAAAGAGAAAAAGTTTTAACGCAAATATTATTAAATAAAAAATCCCTTCATTTGTTTTCAACCATTTGATTATCGATTATCGTTGCCATTATAAAAAAGTGTGACATTTCACTTGCAAAACAATGAACTATTAACAATTCTTGGAATTTCAATGCCCAAATTAGAATTCAATATTGAACAAATATTCTCTTTCGCCTGAAAATTTCTCTGTATTTTCCTTTTTTTTAAAATGAAATGTTTTAACAAGTGGTACAATACACAAAACAAACAGTTGAAATGATGAACTATTTATGACTGAATTGAAAATACTTCAAAATCTGTTTTTGTCATTTTGAAATCTAATAAATGTCACTTGGACTCGTATGGACTCGTACAACATAGTATTAATATGCGTAAGACTCGCAGGGACTCGCAGGACTTGCGGGTCCCATTGTATAACATCATAGGAACTCGCAGGTCTCGCTTTAATACTAAGGGAATTGCAAAAGAATCGTGGGACTCGCTTGACACATAAGCCCCTAGGTTTATTCTAAACTGTTATCCAACCAATTTAACGTATCACTTTTCATCGGAATAAAAACTCCTCGAAAAAAATCTCTTTCAATTAAAAATCTCGCTTTTTTGAAATTTCTTTTGAAATTTAATGGCAAAAAATATGGTGTAAAGTGTTATATTTTTCATTTTGTCAATTCTTCTAATTTCAATGAGTGGTTGATGAAGACCAAAAAAAAAAACGTCTTAATTATTTTCATTGGACATTCTTTTGATGTCATGATTAAGCATCTGGGCATCAAATGCTAATGAACGAACAATTTCCTTAGCATAAACATAAGGTTTCATTTGCTTTGCTCTTTTCAAACAACATTTCGTGTTTTGTTTACACCGTTATTAAAAAAAAAATGGTGCATGAAAAGAAATTAGCTACAAACAGTTGTTTGTTGTTGTGTCTGTTGATGATTGGTGTGTGTTTGAAATGGCTGTGAATATTGAACATTGGAATAAATTGAACAAATGACATGTTTTTACATTATTCGATCGTAAAATTGCAAAATCCCCTAGCAAAATGAAACACACACACAAAAAATTACGCAGATTCGATACGGACTATTGATACCCACTTTTTTCATTTATCAATATATTTGCTTTGCATTTGCAAATGCGGTTAAATAACAACAACAACAACATTCAACGAGACACTGAGCACTTAGTTTTCGATGCCAGAACATCTTTTGCCAAGAAAAATTTTACGTTGGTAAAATAGTCATCAAAAATTGATATTTCAAGAGTAAAAAACACTCTTGCATATCAAAATCGAACATAAAGATAGATAGAACGAGGAGAGAGAGAGAGAGAGAGAGAGAAAGAGAGAGAGAACGAAAAAAAAATTATGGAAATATGTTTTAATAAATTTATGCAAAACGGTTGACACATCTGCTGTACTGAAGATCATAACCCTCGATGAATTTTCAAGAAAATGCAAGCGAGAGAGAAAGTATACATTAACGAAAACCATCGACAAAGCGGTGCACCACTGAACGAATAAGACAGAGAGAGAGAGGAAGATGGAAAAAAAAACTGAGCAACAAAAATCATTTTGCATTTTAAACAATCAAATGTCAAGAACACGAGATACTTTGTAACCTCTTGAACCAAATGCTATGTATTTGCAATTGATGCGGTCGAAGTGTACAGGGTGAGGTGGGTATGCCAGCATAAGGGACAAACAATTCGATTATGATGATGCACATACAAACGATGAACAGCGACAAAAAAAAAATTATTTGCTCTTTATGCGATAAAGAGACGAGATGGTAGAAAAAAAAACTGTTCAAACTTACATAAAACTAAATCAACGCTAACAAAAATGCCCGAAATGCAAATGCAAAGCTACCAAACAGCATAAAATCTAGCATAAAATGGAAAAAGATACGAATTTAAATAAAAAAAAATTACTTGAAAAAAAGCATAAATTTGGAATTTGTTGTAATGGTTTCGTTTGATAAAAGCTGTAACATTCAGAAGTGAGTGTGTAATTGATGGCCGAAAGAAAAATGAATGCCATTTATCAATTATGAATAGTCTGGCCAGTGTCATTGGATCTTTTTTTTGGGGATTTTTCATCGTTTCAAAAATAACGAAGAAAATCGCAAAAATTGTAATTTTTCTAAAAAAAAAAAAAAAAAAAAATCTGTTGATAAATGTAATCAAATGACAAACTGTATGAATTCACAGAATTTATTCTGTCGAACGAGCTTATGAACAAAATATAAATCTTCAGCAAAGTTCTTTCTTGGCTCACGCATATGTATGTTCAATGTTCTCATCTTAAATGCCCTTATTTATTTTCGGTTTTCTTTTAGTTCGATAAACATAAGAAAAGTCGGGCTTTTTCAGTCTTGCGCAATTCAAAACACACACGCGAACACGAACCCGGGCGCATACAATTCGTTTTGTGTGAATTCGAACAAACGTAGAAATTAAATCCATTTTATTGGGTTTTGCCCAACATTTGGGCAAAGCGAAATGGTAAAAGCCAAACAGAAACATATAAAATATCGAATGAATGAATTGGACCGCCCCCAGAACGACCCGAATCCAAATCCGAATGCGAAAACATTTCAAACAATCAGAATTGTAAAGGCGAGAGACAACGCCAAGTGTGAAGCCGTGAGCGAGAGAGTGTACAGCGAATGAAACGACACACAACAACACAGCAGCACCACCAGCAGCAGCAATGGAAATAAACAAAAAAAAATAAAGCGCACGAAGACTGAAGAACCGCACACGAACAAAAAAAAAATAAATAAAAACTCATCAAATAACATTCAGCACAGAGAGATAGAATTGTGTCGTTGCGAATATATACGCAATCCATGTACGACTAAGAATCGAATCGGAGTGGATGTGCGAAACGAAACGAAACGAAACGTACCATCCATTCGTCTCTTTTCCAAATAACTGCGCACATTGGAAAGTGCATGGCATTTGTATGTGTGCCGGCTGGCTGCTCGGGAAAACAGTTCATCGGCATGCTCCATCATTCCATTGGGTTTGGCAGCTCCAACTTGGTGTTGAATGCGACAGTGTTCATCCGACGTTTGTACAGCGTAGACATGTCATTTCGAATGAATTGTGTGAGTTGGTTGTTTTTTGTTGTTGTTCAATTCTATGAATTTCAAATTCGTAAAAGAGTTGGAAAATACTCGTAAGGACGAAACTTGAACTGCAAATAGGACACAAAGCATGCGCCTTACAATTCACCACTTTCAATAAACTTGGTTTTTTTTTCATCTCTTTTCTCGACGAAAAAACGAACAAAAAACCACACATATTCAAACACAATCTTAGCAATAGAGAATTATTTCATCGAGATTCATGAAAATCAGCACATAAGTGACACTCTCCATTCACTATGTATTATCATTTATATTCTTTATGTATTTAGACGGTTTTTGAACTGACTGGTTTGGTGTTTTATGTGGCGTTTTTTGAAATGCGACATTTTCTGCATGGCCATTTTATATTCACTGAAAAATATGATTGAGAATTCACCAGTCGGAAAAGAGAATTCATAGAATGGTAGTTATTGCCCGTTAGAAAATGCCATGCATTCATTTGAAATTTATGTGGTCGATTTTGTGTTTAGACTTTGTTTTTAAAATTTAAAAAAAAAAACCATTTTGTTCTTGGCTTTCATTCTTGGTCGTGCTATTTCTCATGCATAATTTCTTGAATCGGCCAACTGCTTCTGAATGGTATGATTTTTCTCATAACCATTTTCTCATAACCATTTCACACATGCATTTTTCAAGCATCGAGAACATGGACAGAGAGAGAGAGAGAGAGCGAGCGAGAAAAAGAGGAACTGATAAAGAAAACAAAAACAAAAAACCTGATGGGAATTTTCCATTCTCATTTTGTCGAGTGAAAATTAGAAAAGCTAGAGATGGAAAAATGATCAAGCATTAGTATTAGTTTTGCTAAGCATTGGGATGTTTTTCTTTCATTTTTTTCGATTCACATAGATGTGTGGACTTGAATCACAAGAGGATATTAAGCCTGTCAACACTTTTGACATAAAACAATGTAAAGTTTGCCGTTCGGTTTGTTGCAAATACTGGGGCGGGTTTGACTATCACCGATGTGGTTTGTAAAGTGGATATTTTCGGTCTCAAATGGAATTTCTACTACAGGCAACGCAAAGTATGTGCAAGCATAAGATTTTGAACAACAACAACAAGAAAAAATCATCTCGATAAATGTTTGCGTGTTCTCCTTTTGGGTATTTTGATACATCGTCACAGGTCACTCGAATAACAAAATACCCAATTTTTATTTTAAATTTCTTTCATATATTTCAACTATGCACATTCACACCGCAAACAAATAGTTCACGAACATTTTGAGTTGGTCCCCGTTTCCATTCTTCAATATAGTCTCAAATAAAGTGAGAATGTTAGCTTCCAAAAAGTAGCATCTAAGCACTCATATGTTGTTCGTTCAACTCACAAATTCCAAATCCTTTTGGGGTTTTTCGTGAAAAATCATATTTGGCCCGGTTTTTTCCAGCCAACAACCTAATACGGTCGAATCCTATTTGGGCAGATTGTGACAGGCGTCTCATAATTTTTGCATTTAAATACATACAAAGATGATATTTTTCGCTGTATATTATTCTAAATCATATATGTTTTAGATGATAGAAATACAGGGTTTGACACTGTGCATGCCATTTAATGTGATGTTTTCGCTGTCATCACCATCAATACCAATCGTTTTGACAATAAAGAGCTAACACACACACACACACAAAATTATACTATTTACATTGTATTCCGTTACATTGCCATTAATGAGCGGAATGAATCGAAATGGGATTGAATTTCATATCACTACCGGGATTATTACACGCAAACAAGAATCATGGAGTCAATAAAATCGTATTATGTTCAAAAATAATAAATAATAATAGTAGTGTGTATAAATACAAGTGCAGTTGAGCATAAGATGAGGCGAGAATAACACACATGCGAGAGGATTTATATTTTATACTCTCTATTATATGACAAAGATCATATTCGTTTCGATACATATACATATATATATTTTTGGATATGTGCGTTTATGTATTTGGCCCCCTTAACCACCACCACCATAACCATCTCGAATTTATTTGTTTTCATCTTCTATTCATCATTCCCTTTTTAATGGGCTGAAGACTACCAACGGATTTCTTCACATGCGAATCCAAAACGAATTTCACATAAGCAAATCTCATTAGAAATCACAACACGCTAAAATATGGACTAACTATTTTGGATTTCTATTATGCGTTATGCAAACAAAAGATGAATCTTTTCATTTATTTTGAGGGGGTGGCCTCGACACAATGTCTCTCGATATCATCAACAACACACTAATGCTCACTCGATTTTCACCCCGAAAATGTTCATGCTCCATTTGAAATGTGGGTCAATATTTTAGTGTACTCAATAATATTGTGTCAATATATATTCACTAAATATTTATTCAGTAGGCATTTTCATACTGTTTTTACCGGTTTTTACTTTATTTGCAAATGAAAAACATGTTTTTCAAATCGATTTTTTCAAATAAATTCATTGAATTTTAGAATTCAATCGAAATTTAGTTATACAAAACATTTTCGTCAGCCAAATTCGTTTAAAACTGAAATTCGATTAATTTTCTTGAATTAAAATGGCTAAATCCATAATGTAAACTTCTAGATTTAAAAGATTTTAATAAAAAATGGAAAATCTCTCGAAATAAAATCACAAACACTTAATAATAAATTTGTCATTTCGATTCCTTCGGTGTGCTGTTCAATAAATGCCGATTTAGCACCAAAAAATATGAAAATTTAAAATGTTTCACTTTATTGCCAATTTCACGTAATAATTCATTTTTAATAATCTTTCAGCCAACTGGTTTTGCGTTGAGAAAATTGCACTCATGGGGTATTTGTAATGTGATTGTGCCATAAGACATCCTTGAAAATCCCTTATATGTATGCATTCTATTGTATGTTGGGTTTGCCACTGGACGAGACATTGAAATCCATTTGGCAAAAGTTGATTCGTTGCTCATTCTCTCACATCACTCTGGAAATGATGATCTAATGCATGTGCGAAAAGCAATTACGAGGTTCGTAGCATTTTGCATCGATTTGCGGTGTGTGTGTCTTTAAGGCAACAATAGTTGGTGGGGGTGCATTTTGCACAGACAAAATCGAGACAAATTTTGTGTATGGGAAAATAGTTGCGATTTAGAACAAAAGGCAATATCATAAACAGCTGTTGCATGCTTCGGTGTCTCTCTCTCTGTGTGTGTGTCTCATACTCCGTTTGCCCAGTTCGGTTGACTAGTAAATCTTTGGTAAAATGCTTTGGATTTGGTTGGCTTTACCAGAAACGGACAATAAGACACCGCATAATGCACTACACAAAATGAGCATTCATGTTGTTGAAACGGCCCGAACCATTGCCAAAGTCAAATGGTACTGCTATGTAGTTGCATACGATTTGTATGCAATTTTATTAGTGGTTTATGGCCATTGAATACGAAAACCAAAATTTCCGAACCGAATAGATGACGAACTCTCATGCTATTGCCTCACACACTCAATACACAGACACTCACTCGATTCCCATTTTGGAATATATTTCTAATTAAGATTTCCGGCCCGATACCATTTCGCAATAGTGCTTGACCATGTCTACAAATTGTGTGACTGCTCTTCTTATTGCTTGTTTTGCAAAAACCATACCATCTCCAAAAGTGATGGAAAACTTTAATGTTGATTGTGTCTTGGCACAAGGAATATTCTTTGGTGATGAAGCACCAAAACAGGCGAATGAAACAAAAAAACAAAAAATAATAACAATATTCAACAAAATTTGTAAATAAATGTTGAGATTAAGTTTTGAAAATTTATATGCAAAACTTGATTTGACTGGGCAAATGTTGGTGATGTTGGGCCAATGTTTTTCAACGGATTTCCCCAGATGTTTCGTAAGCGTGTATGGATACGGTTCTTCTTTTGGTCTAAACACCGCAAAACAATCATAACAGAATAAATGCATGTTTTGTGTTACATATTTTGTGTTCACTCAAACAGAAGAGAGCGAGTGCCAGAGAGAGAGAGAGAGAGTAAGCGAGAGAAAACTGTAAGTAACACAATGCGCTTAAGAAAATTACTGAACCGCACATGTGGCGGATGCGATGCGAGGTCGGATGAGGTTGAATTGAGGATACATGGTGTTTTGAGCAAACAACGAATAGTTGCATCGAATTCAGAATTCTTAATTCAAGTTTGATATTTAATTACCAAACATATCGAACAAGTTTTCTTAAGCTATCAGCAATTTCAACGACATGAGTTTATCGTATTGCTTGGAGCCAGGCGGTGGCATTGCAATGCCTTATATTCGTTCTATCTTCGTCTTTCTCTCTCTCTCTCTCTTTCGCTCTCTGCCCAGAGATCCATTACCCGAACGACCAAATTGAATATGAATTTCATAATTGATCTCGCCGCACTTTTTCCGTTGCGCTTCGACTCATTTCATTTACAATGGTTTCCAAGTGGAAAATTTCATTCAAGGATCAAACCGTATGTAAAATGCCTCAAAGCCATTGATTTTCATTAAATAGAAATTCAAAAATCGCTTAATTAGTAATTCAGAAACGTGTGAGAATGAGAGAAGGAGAACACATGAATAAGTATTTGGAACATGTCGAAAAACAAAGTCCTCAATATTTATATATTTTTGCGCATCGATGCATTTGACTTGATGGTCGTTAGTACGGTTCGTAACCATTGTTTGGTATGCAGCCCACTAAATATGCCATGTGAAATGGCTGAAATGCGGTTACATTGGGATTAAATCATACCAATTGGTGTGTGATTTTCTTCGTTGGTTTCGGTTAAAAAGTAGTCGAGTTTTGTTCATTGTGGACGGATTTTAATGGAAACATTCCGAATAAAAACCAAAGTGCGGGCCACCTCAAAAGACACCCATGCACAGTGCACATAGTACACGCAGCAAATCTTTCAGCAGGAAGAAATCCATGTTCAGTCGTATTTTTGTGTTTTCTTCTGGTCGAAACATATTTTGGTTGTTCGGCGGGGAGGGGAGATTCAGTTGTTTGTCGAGGGCCGGCTTACTTAAGCCTAAACGCCTCAAGCCGTTTTAAAGAATTAATTGAATTATTCGAGCGAAAAGAAATTAATCTTGGTAAAACAGCGAAATCATTTTCCCTTCCGAATTTGTGCAGCTTTCATTCCGTTCTTTTTTTTGGCAACGTATTTTTCTTCGGTGCATAACTTGCCCACCTTGGTTGGTTGTTTACCTTCGTATTTACTGGGAAAATTTACGATATTGCGATTTCAATCGCGGGTTGCGTTTTTACAGTAACACAAGCAAGTGTCTTAATGCAAAAACATCGAAACAATTTTCTACGTCGCTGCTTTAATACACCGAAATGCGATTGCTATTGTCCTACGCATGTAATTTCGTTTGCCATGGAAATATTTAACTAAAGGAAAATTTCATTTACACCCAGAGACCCTGGGCTCATCAGCCTACCTCATTTTCAACGTATTCAATACCAGAACTTTAACAATATTCTCAATCATTTCGACACAACAAAATAAACACACAAATATTTCGGTTATGCTCGACAGTTAATTATCTAGCTAATAATTTATTATGCGCGCTTTCCAATTTCACTTCATTACGACTTGAAATTATTTACTTTCGTCGTTGGCTTGTTTTTCTGTTTGAACAGCTTGAGAAGTATTTCAAACTCTGATTGTAATTAAATTTTATCCGCACACCAAATTTTTGGATAATTTTTGGCTGTTAGCGAAAAGCAGCTGATGGAAATGTGGCATGCAAATGGTCAATAATTTATGATGAACATTTCAACGAATAAATGAATGTTTTGTAATGATAAATGACCGATTGCCAGATGTCCAAAGGATTATTATGGCCTAGAATTGGTTAACGCTATTCGCTTCTATTTTGGCTTGGGCCATTTCACGGGTATTTTGATTGATATGAAGTGAAGCATAAGATTACTTGATTCATTTCCATCGTTCACAATTAACAGCTTATAATAATCAACTTTTACAGCACCTTGCCCATTCCTTTACACAAAACCATTTCTATTTCGTTATGCCGCCAATTTGTTTATTTATGCAGATAAAAAGTGCCGCCAATTGCAATAAAGCCGATTCCATATTTTGACGCGCCAAACGTGCCCAAGTCGAATGAGATTGAAAACCATAATTTAATTTGTACAGTAGCTACCTTGATGTAGATTTTATGGTAATACCTGACTATTACGACAGAGAAAGAGAGAGAGAAAGAGAAAAAAAACCTAATGAGACATTCCCTGATGCAATTGGAATTGCATTTGTTCGAGTGCAACAGTTACCTACATTTCGATTTCTCATGACAAATCCATTCTTGTGGCAACCGCAAATCGATTTAAGTTCATTTCCGCACCGATGCATTTAAATGTGCAGCCTCCATATTCAAACAGACAGATAGAGAGACAGAGAGCGCGCGAGAGAGAGAGAGAGAGTCAAAATGCATTTGACCATAAAAATGTCATGTGCGGTTAAATTATGCTTTGAGTCTTCAATTAAATCGAATTGTTACAAATGATTATTTTTTGAATACGGCGGCACAATCGACAAACGAAACACTCACACACAATTACAACAAGACATCGTTTTCTAGGCTGCGGTTTTTTTGTGAGTTGCCATTGCCATGACACAGACCAGTGCAACCCGTCAATGCCGATACCGATGGTGATGCGTTTTGGTTCGGTAGCAATGTGCAGTAGCACAATGTAATAATCGAAATTGATTGCTTTTTAAATTATTGGTGTGAGTTCTTTGCGAAGTTATTTTGCCATTTCGTCTGTTCAGATTCGTGTGGGTTGTTTTTTTTTCTTTTATTCGACTGCAACGAGCTACAAGTTGAATTATTATTATTGCACTTTTCTTTTGGGGTACTTAACACTTTTGTCTTGAAAAATGTTGCTACTGTGTACAAAGTGCTGCTCAGCATTGGCCCATTCAGACAGTACAAATGCATTCTATTACTTATGTTTATCGGGTCATAAAAAGTGAAATGGCTTTTGTCTGTCAGAGATTTGTTTTTTGTTTAGCAAAATGTGTAAAATAGCAAGTGTTAGTGGGTTTTTTTCGGGATAAAATCAGAATATTTTATTGCTTTAAGGCGATTTATTTTTGCAGGTTTCAGTTGTTTTATTTTTGTTCGTTCAAGTAATTTGCGGTTCTTTCAATTTTCATCTTCTATCGACACAAATTTTTACTCAAAGTCTCTTCAAAAAATCACACCATCACATTTCGTTGGATGCTTCAAACACACACACACACACACACACACACACACACAAAAAAAGCTGTAAGTAGCAATTAAAAGTTAATAATGATACATATTTTCAAATACACACCCAACTAAAGACTGAAATAAGACTGAAAGAATTGTAGTGTCTGGCACTTGAATCAGTGCGTCGAGAAAATATCATAATTTTGTTAGAAAATACAAGTCGAGCACATTGCGTGGGCTATTCTATCTATCGATAGAAAAGGAGCATTTAAACAAATGCATATTAAAATCCGAATAAATGGTTTCTGGCGCAACTCCTCCGGTCTGGATGGTTGCATGTGTGGGGGAGGAGAGGATGGGTTCAATGAATTATGTCCTCAAACCCATCCCAAGTCCCCCTGTACTCAGCCCAACTCAATGTTTTACCAGCACTCTAATATATAAATATAATTTGTAAGCGAATACAATTTGATTATCATTCTAATTGATACAAAACTTATACGTCACATTGTAGCGCAGTTAATCGTAATGGTGGGCAAATGTAACCGGTTTCTCCGTTCGCAGACAGAGTGCTCAACAGAAAATGGTCGGTTATTAAGTTGTTTTTCAAGATATTTCTTGTGTATATGTGTATTTTTGCGTGTGCGTTGGCAATATTTCAATAAGCAATTAGCGATTTCAAGATGACGATGTAATCTTCACTTGAGAAAATGGTTAATTTTTCAATTTGTTCGCATTTAAATCGGCTTGAATGGTTTCGTTTTTGTCGATTGACGGTGCTTGAAAATCGATTCAATAATTTATTGTGATTAAAGTACATCATTTAAAATTGAATAAGATTGTTACATGACCATGGCCATTCCCCGCTCGATAGCTCAGATCAAACTGTCTTAAAATGATGAATCATTTGCACACTCACACACCAAAAATATATACATATAAACTTGAATTTGATTAACAAATAGCAAACATCATAATTACTGTTTCGTTTGGCTCTGTTCGCTGTTTGTTTGTCTGTTACTTTCAGCCCAATTGAATCCATTCGGTTTGAATATCACGCGCGCGCCCATTCTATTTTCAACGCAGCCACGGGGCGAGGAGTGTGAGTGATTTCATTTACATTTTCAATTAAATATAGTCCATCAACGCATTTCTATTTACATTCTTGCCACATTTTTGCGATCATGATGATGATGATGATGTTGAATACACACACACACACACAACAAGTTCACTCTCTCATTCGCATATTCTCCACCCCCATGGCGTGCCACGCAATAATAATCCTTTTGTCTCTGGCATTTGTGTTAAGATAACATTTTCCTTATAATTATATCCATCAAAATATCAGCTCGACACAACTTTTCACAATCCAATTTCGTTAGCGCTTTCCATTGTCGTGGTGAAACGTGAACTGAAAACACTAAACAGTATGTGTGTGTGTGTGCAGTTCTCATCATGCAACGAAACGAAACGAGCCAGCAAGGCATCTCAAAACAATACAAGCGATATTGCTTTATAATGTATACATCTATTCGAAATAATCGAAAAGTTGAACGGAAAGTAACCCAATCGATGGTGCGGCCTGGGGGGTGTGAGAACGACTCACAAAAGAAAAGCAGCCACAACTTTTGATGGCATTCGTCTTAAATAAATGTCTTAAGCAATGTCTTGGCATTTCAATCGTTGAACTAACAAACCATATGAGTTGAAGCCTCATACGAGTCCATATACAATTTCATCATTTTCAAAACATACTTGCTTTTACCAACCCCCCCCCCCCCCATTTTCACTTCAAAAATAATCATATTTTTGATGGCATCAAAACACTTTGCAGTTGGCATTTCATGCGAAAACGAATAACGTTGCGTGGCTAATGAATTTTCAAACTAAACGGTCTGTTTCTCTTTTTTTTTTTCATTCTTTAACTCACTCGGTTGCAAATGCAAAGAATTCAATAACATGAAGGTTTTAAAGTGTCGCTGATATTGTTTGGTGGTGAGACGGCGTTGGAGACATCCAATGCCATGATTTATGATTACGTTATTAGAAATATATTTCGAAAAACAGTATCGCTTCGCCCTGATTAGCTCAAAATTTTGCCTGTAGACACGGGTGTTTAGCGTTTTATTTACCACGAATTCGATAAATAAGACTGAGATGTTGAGCCGCCGCATATTGCATAATGTTGAACTATGTGAACAAGTGATGATGAACTCATGTTTCACAATTCATACTCACGATATATAGATGTAGATTTTCAGTTGAGCATGCAATTTGTCTCTCATACACACTAAGCTCATTCGGATTTCAACTTCTCCTGCTGCTGCTGCTTTTTTTGTTCTCTCCATCCATCCGAATCCATGTTCAACTTGCTATATCGAGAACGAGAGTATACACTTTCGTAAATGAATTGGATTATATTTTAGATGAAGATATGCATTTAATGTCATTGAATTTTCAATCATGGCTGCTTCAACAACATTGTACATCAATTTTTCGCTATACCTGACAATTTAATAAAATGTCTAATTAATTTTTGCACTCACGATATTTTCGTATTTTTAGTTAGGAAAAAGTATGCACTCTCTTTCCAATTGGTCTTTTCACCTCTCTCTCTCTCTCTCTCTCTCTCTCTCTCTCTCTCTCTAGCGCCTGTGTGCTGTCTCGGTTATGTGATTTCATCATATAACTCACTCAACTATTTCAATTCTTATTGCACCACTTCAGTCCTCCAATTGCATTTACCCTGCCTTCAATCCTCTATTTCACTCTCTCTCTCTCTCGCTATGACTCTCATCGTAATTTATAGTTAGTTGCCTGCCCTCACCCAATACAAGAATGTGTAGTTTGTTTACTTTTTTTCCCTATATATCCAAACTTTATTGAATTACACGTGAAATGTATTGCTTGGTACACTGTTAACATGTAGCTCTCACTCAATTTGCGCATCAATACACGAATGCACATGATATAGGCGAGAACCGAACCTTGACGGTAAAATTTCTCTCTTCGAAACAGAATAATAAAAAAAAAATAACAAACTTATAATTGATGCTCACTCCTTGAGTTCGTTAAATCGTTATTAAAATCTCATTAAAATTTCCCATGTTCATTTAGATTTGCATGTGAGCGTGTGCTATTCGCTTTTTTAATTCAATCAAAGCATTTCTGTGTTGATTTTTATTTTTTTTTTTTTCATTTTGTTGGTTTCATATCCACAACAGTTCAGTTCAACTGACTCAGTTCGAATGTTTCGAAGTTTCGAGTTATGATGAAGTTTATTTTCGATTAAATTCATCGTGTTTAAATTTCATTGAAAATTCCAATTGAAACCAAACGGCCACTTTATCTTTTTGAGATTTAGCAAAAAAAAACAGGAATCATTTATCTGCCTCGAAACATTCAGACTCTTTAACACAATTGAAACAATATGTTCGTCTCTATTTTCACTCGATGTTTTGCGTTTCCAATTTCGATAAAGCTAAATTCAGTTTAAAATCTAATGAACAAAGAAAATTCGAGAACATCCTCGAACAAAAAAACACCAACGACAGTCCAAACAAAAGAGCACTTCCGTTTTGATAAATATTTCGCTTGTTTCTTTTTGTTATTCGCTTCGTCAAAATGGACACATTTGATATGCAGGAAACCATCTTCTATTCGGTTACTCGATTTAGCCGTAAGTTAAAATTGAATCAGCCACACAATTTTAAACAACCAACCAAACACCCAACCCGCATAAAGCACGCGTTTTGTGTTTCTTCTTCGGTATTCTCTTGACACCGATGTCTTACGTGAGAATTTAAACAACAACAACAGCAACAAAAAAAAACGCAAAACTCCAAACACTTGGTCATGGAAAATGATTATAAGAGAGTACACCAGGCCATAGAAAAACGAACCAATAATGAATTACGCAAAAAACACTGAAGAATACAATACCAAATGCTGAAAGAATGTCTCAAGTTTCACTTTCACTTCAACGTTGTTTTTTTTTATGCACCCATTCAATACCATTCCATTCGAGCGACAATGTCGCTGTTTCGTATACACACATTTCGGCCTGAGTTTGTCGACAACGTGTGCGCGCGCGGGCCTCTGTGTTAATTGAATTTCTTATTTAAAATGTAATTCAATATTAATGACAACTGGGAGTTGAATTGGTAAAAAGATAACGAAAAATAAATACGTACACAACATCAGCAAGAAGTAGAAGAAGAAGAAAAAACACTCGCACACATACACAACAATATGAATTATGCGAACGGTGCGCTTTGTATTTATGACATTCAACAACATCGATGGTGACGACAACCAACCAACGATTTTTTTTTTTTGGTTTTTTTGGTTTTTTGTTGTTGTTGATGAATATTTTTCGAGGGCGCTAAACCAATATGCTTATTCTATTAATGCCCGCTGAAAGCCCAGAAGTTTTAATGAATGAAACGCGGCCGAGACAAAGAAAAAAAAATTATAAGAAACAACGAAACGGAACTAAATAATCTTTAATTGCTGCCTTAATTAATGAGATTTTCTTCGATGGTATGGAACCTCGTCATTTTCGTCATTTACGTACATTCTCGTTTTTTTTTGCCTTCTGCGTGAACGAAGGTTTTAAAGCCGAAAAATTTCATTTAATTATTTTCGTTTTTGATCACCGATTTTTAAAAGCGTGTACTTACAATATAATTGTGTAAATGAATATTTTTTTTCTGAAGATTTCCTAGACACACCTTAAACAGATCAAACAGTTGTTCGTTAGACGGTCTTTTTGATAAAATTATGTATTTTGAATCTGAAGAAAAACAGAAATCGGTGTTTTCAAGTGAAAATCCGAATGCAAAGAGACAAATTCACTTAAATTATCCGATATTGATATCGGAATCAGCATCTCTGAACAATGCTACTTTGCAAAAAGATTCGTCAGCTATGAATTACCCCAATGCTCACCTTTCTTACTTTACCACTAATGGACTTAAATATTCTAATCACAAAAAATATGAGTAAACATTGTTGTTTTGATAAAAATCTTTTGGCAATTTGTGTGAAATAGGTGAAAATTGATTAATTTTTGTGGCCTAAATCAATGTTGAATGGTTAGTTTTAGTGTGATTCACAGCAGCAACTGATAAATTCAAGAGCAAGAGAGATGAAAATTGGACAAAAAATGATGCAAAACATAAACACGGATGGCATAAATGCGAACGCACGTTTGAATGTTATGCCACAGTCACAGGGTAAATATCTTTTAAGCGATTGCGGTTGGTTTAGGTGTTGATTTAATTTAGATTGTGGACAAACAAACAGCATTATCCCTTCTTTTTGACAAACTATTTTCGACTTTAATGATATTTTATTCGTATCAGATAGTTTTGAAATGGACTTTTAAGCCTATTGTGTGGTTTTAACAACCAAATTATGCTGCCATAATTTGAAATGTTTAATCAAATGTCTAACTTTCACTTTATCTCATCGCGGATGTTGTTGTTTGCTGCTAAAATTCATTTAAAAAACAATTCACACAGTTATTTACAAAGAATTAACATTTAAAATGGCAATAAATCTGTGGGTCATATATGTCCTAGTGTGTCTCAGAAAATGAATTAGATAAATTCAAATGTGTAAAACGCATTTTTACCTACAGTTTTTGTAGTAAAAGATGTAAAATGATGTAAATATTCAAATAAAAAAAATCTTACATTTGAAAAATAGACGTTACGCACGGTTCTTTGTTGATGACACGAGAAACAGCCAAATATTATGAATTCACTCTCTTCTCATTCTTAAAAAATCAATTTTACATTCATCACGGGTGCCATTGCTGTAGAAGATGACCACTACAAACACATTGACGAACACACATGTAATCAACTGTGCCTCTGCTGCAGTCATCTGTGTTTGTAGTAGTGCTCATGTTATACAGCATCATCGATGAACGCAAAATTGATGTTTTAATGTCATCAGTTCATTTTAAAAACAGATTCGAAAAAAAGATGGTCAATGTCGGTTTCACAGATCTCACAGTTCAATGTGGTGCGTCGTACGTACTATACCTTATATATCATATATAAGTTGTTTTTTCAACATGAATTTCATGGTGATCAATGCATTGAAAAGAAACCATCGTTGAACTTAAGGCACAACTGTCCTTTTGATCTGTGAAACCAGCGACCACCTTCAAATATTATACGCAATCAAAGTTCATTTATACAAAACTTGTGCCGACTCAATTCTGGCGAATTATAAGCGTTGCAAAATGAAAAACCAAATTCACCATACAAATGAACATCTCACTCGGAGTTGTGACAGAAATACGTCATCACGTTTGTTTCTAAGCAAACGAGCGCACACGGATACAATGAAATGTTCAGCGGCTGTATACAATGCCGGCTACATGATGCTTGGTCATGTATGAATCACCACTTTTATCAAGCTTCATAAAAACTGACAATAAATCGGTTTTCAATCCTATTGAAACGTAAATGATTAGTGAAATTGTGTATTTCTAATCAACAAAATGGTTCAGTCGATGCACTGGATTTTAATGCTAAAATTGCTGATACTGTTGAATTGCAATTGCAAAATAGCGATTATTGTTGATTTGGATAAACAATAGCATTTGCACGGTGCATAAACACGGCAAAATTCGAATGAAATCAAAACATACATCGAATCGGACCCCACAACAAATATAAATCATCGGCTCTAATATTATTTTGTGTAGATTGTATTGAAAATAAATGAATGGACCAAACAATGAAGCTCTGATCGATTGAAACTGATTGTGATGATTAAAATGTTGGGACGAAGAAATAATTCCATTGCAAATGCACACGTAAACTCAATTGAATTGAAATTAAAATCCATTTCAAATGCATAAAATCGCACAATTTCATATTAGCCAGCCACAATTGCCAGCTAAAATCCGCACAAATGGTGCGGAGAATGAGAATTGAGATGCGCATTAAAATTATCTCATTAAAATGCGAGAGTGAAGCTGGCAATATTTTTCACGGAAAATATATCCATTTGAATGCATTTCAATGAACAGAGGCCAACCAGGAATTTAATGCGGCAGACGCGGGAGCATCTCAACATGGCCATCGACAACAAATGAAATGATTAATCAATTTAATAAACATTGGAAATAATATTACATTGATGAAATTATTATCTCATCAAAAACAACACCACATTAATTTTGACCATCCTCTCCCTTCACCGGCCGACAGTCCGGCTCCAATGGCCCCTCCAAAAGCATCAACGCCAAACTGATGGAATTCAATATTCCTAATACAAACACAATAAGATAAACAACTGACAACCATTGTTTGAACGAATGTATGGATTTGAAATTGGAGTGTTTTACATGTTTTGAACCTTTTGACGGGCTGATTTAAAGCGAACCATTTTCAATGGTGCGAAAATGCAGTTTGCATGCAGTTCAAATGCATTTCTATTGTTTTCATGTTTTGTACTTAGATTTTTCGTGCTAAATCCTTTAAATAGCAATCCTGCAACGTTGCTTCGTTCAACACTTCATCGTTTACAATTTTATCTATTTATCCAGACTGGGCGGCCGCGGCTCGTTTTACTACATTTTGACCATCTTTTGTTTTCATATTTTAAATCATTTCTAAAACCTAAAACAAAGTCATATGCTATTTGAATATAAACTGAATGATGCGAAAAATAACGGATTGTTATTCGATATTTTGGATTTTATGAGCGATGCGTTAAAATGAAGAGGGGTTTTTTAAAATGAAACGAAACGTAACGTGGCAATGTTCATTTCAGAAACACAATCATGTGTGATTCAAAACAGTAGCATTCCGAAATCGGAAAAAAGCACATTTCATTCGGTTGAATTTGAGATTTTGTCCTCGTTCGAGCACAAAGGGTTAGAGTTTCTACTCAAACTCATCAAATTCTTTCAACATGCATGAACGCATCAATGAGTTTTTACTGAATCCATTGACGAACATTAATTTACAAAGATAAAATATTCGATGAATGTTTGTAGCTAACAAAAATATTTGTATATATTCTTTGTTTTGTTGTTGTTGGTTTGAATTGAAGTTTATGCTCATTTGTTTCGAAATCAAATTTATGTAGCATTTGAATTCAGTGAAAGATAAAGTTGTGTGGTGACCTTTCTTGGTGACCAGCCACATCCTTTGACGGCAAGCTGTCGAACTCATTAAAGTCAGTACAATAACATATTTTCGTTGTTCATTTATCTTTTGTAGTTTCCGTGTTTTTGTCTGACAAAAAAAAAAAAAAAATGAAATAAATCAAAATTTCTTATCAAAATGCATAAATGTCTGCTATTTGCCGAATGAATGCAAATTATACTGGCAAACGTTAAAAACCCGAATTCGGAAGCGACTTTGGTCTCGTGCATTGCGAATATTTGCAAATGAAACGCATAAATTTATCAAGTTTAATCGTATAAAAATGGTCACAATGCCTAGAAAGATTCAGTATGTTCGTGGTTCGCCGTACAGAATAATCAAACAATTTTGAGGTTTTTCATAGAATTCTTAATTTAGTTGTGCAATTAATATTAAACTTTCATTCTTCGTTTCCTTTGACCGAAGTACCAGCCAGAAATCAAAATGACAACGAGTATCATATTAAATATCGCTTTGATTTTATTTGGTATGTATAGTGCAAAAAGCAGTTTCGATCTGTTAAATAGAATATTAACTTAGAGCTCTGATTCGGTACAGCAACTTCGTTCATATGGTCCGTAAATGGATTGCATGCCTGTAATAAGGGCATCATTGAATATATTGAGCTTCCTGAACCACTTGGAGAACCATATCGCCGGCCAGTAATTATAATCAAACTCAGCTCTTATACTCATCAACATTATACAAACCGTATGGAATTTTTGCCAGCAATTTTGCATGCATTTGGTAGTGAAAGTGAAATTGAATTGCATACATCAAGATGCAGCGGTGGTCATAATGGATTTGGAGCATTTAAAATATATCCACCGTCAAAACAAACGCAAGATGACATTAATCGTGAGGTTTTCTGGCCAAGATCACACAATGACGGCATTTAGATAAAGGTACGAAAAGAACATACTATCACGTTTGGACTGTCACTGAGTCTCTGAGTGGAAATGAGTCTTCAAATTACATTGAAACGAAGTGGCAGTCCAAACATGATATAACTTTGAAATACTGTTCTTTAAGTAAACTAAATTTGAGTGAAATGAATAAATTTGAAGCATTTTGTATTTGATTAACTGCATTTTATTTAATCCCCTTTTTGTTTAGTACCATATTCTGCAAACGAAGTGTAAAATTTTTGCTCAAACATCATAATCGATTTGAAATATGCATTTCCAAGAAAAAGCATTATTTTTTACAATCGTACTTGGTTAAAGTGGTATTTAGTTTGCCTTTGTCTGTCAACTCAATTGTTTTTTTTTTTGGGGGGGGGGCAATAAAAATAAAGAGATGTCATAAAATCGAAAAGATGCTCTTTATTTTCTTAGAACAAAGACAAATCAAAAAGTCATTAGTTGAAGAAAGATTTACCTAATTACTGTGCTTTCGAAGGTGTGAAGCAAAAGCCGAGTTCATTGAAAGTGATTTAGGCAAAAACTGTATTTTTTTCAAATATGTTGAAATGTTCTAAAAATCATGTTTGCATCTAAAAATCATATTCATTTCGATTGTAGATAAATATTCGTCCATGAGCAAAGTAAAAGTCAGTTGTATCATAGTGTTGAAATGCATAACATCTTGAACCGCTTGAACTCTCTGAAAATAATTATTCTACTAACAAAAAATTTCAAACTAGTTTTTTTCAAATTAAATTCACGAAAATTGAGGAAGTTTGTTGCTGTTGTGGAAATTGTGTCAAAAAAAGTGCATTGTGAATCAAATTGTTATGAATAAATCGAAGATGGAAAAAAAAATCGCGTCTCGAAAGAAAAAAGTCACTAAAATAACTGATGTTCCAATGTATTGTTTGGAGAAAATTCTATTTTCTGTTGACATTGAAGATCTTGTGTGCATCGCCGATTCGTGTACATATTTACGAAAAGCATCTAATTTAGTGTTTATTCGGAAATTTAGAAGTCGATCAGTGCAATTACTTTTAAAAGATAATGTTGAAAGAAACTTCGATAAAGATGTGGTCAATTTGAGAAATTCGTTTCGATTTCTTCGTTGTTTTGGTTATATGGCACAGAAGCTCGAAATTTCATATGGTGGTAGGCAATCACAACATTTACATGTTAATCGATATATGAATCACTATTGTGGTGATTCGTTAATCGAAATTGCGTTTACATTTTGTGAACAAGGTCGATTTCAAATAAAATGTGAAAAATCATTTCGAAATGTTGAAAAAGTTCGATTTTATGGCAGTTATGTGAATTCATCAATGACTGAATTCAATAAATGGTTTCCGAAAATGCGCAGTTTGGAATTTGGAAAACATCCAAGGAGCTTCGTTGCAAATTCGAGATGTATTGTTGATCTTTTTCCACGTTTGGAGCATTTATCCATTACGTTGGGACAAACAACCTGGAAGCTGGGCACATTTCATGAAGTCGATATTTTGGATGCTATACAATTGAATCCGAACATTCGAAGCCTTCATCTATATCCGGAATATTGGGAGAATGTTAATGATCATTTTAGGCGAATTGCTGGACGTCTTTTGTCACAGGTTAGCAATCTACGGGACGGAAGGCTCATAAGTGATCCTGAGTAAATAATAACAAATTTGGGACAAATATATACAGAAATCAAAGTCATCAATTCTAGCATAAAGTACTGTACAAAAGTAATAAAAAACAGATAAGTGTTCTCTTCGTTAGCAAGGACGATAGGATAAAAAAAAGTAACAATAAAAAAACGCAAAAAACACCAAATTAATCTTGATTTTTTATTTAAAATTGGCGAAAATTGAAAATTTTGCTTTTAATTGAAATGTCCCTTTGAGAGAGGCTATTTTAAGATCCTCCAAAATCATTGTTCTCATCAAAAGAACCTACAAAATAAATTGGTGAAATGAAATTTCCTTGAAATAATATGGAATTTTCAAAATGTTTATACATTTTTATCCTGAGACATAAACAGGTGTCATATTACATTGGAATCGAATGCTGTTCGTTTTACTCATTTAGTTCAGCATTTGTTGTCCATGATTTGTTCTATTTTTCTGATATCACCCTTTACTGTAGGTTGACAGTCTGTACCCGAACATATTTCGAATATATTCAATGCCACACTGGCATATTTCCATAAACATATGATGGCTTGGTAATAAAAATGTTTGATATACTCTCACATTACCAGAGTGCATATCATTTCTTAGCTTCTGAAGAAATCCATTTTGAATGTCGAAATAAATGTAATGTGAGCAAATGAAAGGAAAATTAGCTAAACGTAGCATCGAACTAATCCACCCTCTTTTTATTTGGATCACATGGAATACGGCACACGGCACCCGCACCCGCAAACCCACACACAAAATACCAACAACGAAGAGACGACAAAAAGTAGCAGCAAATAGTACAGGCTTATATTGAATTGAGCAGCTCAAAAGTACCACGACTAAGACCCACAAAACTCCAAAAAAGAAAGTTTCGTCACGTGATGAAAAATCAGCCCTTTAATTCTCTGAACCAAACGAAAAGAAATGGTTTTAACCTGAAATAATTTTAATTATGGTTTTATTACATTTGTCATGAGCCAAACAAAAAAGGGGTCGACAACACCGCAAGTCGAGTTCCCCCCGGTTCAGGGTCTATCGCCTGCTCTCAAAGTATATTTGCAATGATGTGTTGTACGATGTTACAGAGTGTCTTTTCTAAGCATCATCATTTTAATAGGTAGAATTCTTCTTCTTTCTTTTTCCCTCGTTATTTAAGCCTTTTGTTGTTTCTTTGTTGTTGGCGCTCACATTGGTGATGGGTTGTGTGTGGCAGTGGCAATTTCACCGCTCGATTTCGCCAAATGAGCATTTGTTCGTCGTATTTGAAATTATGAATAATAAATAAATACAGACAAAATATAATAACACACATATTTACAGTGTTTTTCAAATGGAGAGCAACAATGTTTTGAGCGATTTGATGAAAAAGTTTCAGTGTGTAACAACGCATACACGTTTGAATATGAATGAGCTCATCTTTCAACGGTAGCAGCAATACAAGCGGCAACAACAACAATATCTTGAGCCTTTTTCTTCACTCCAATGCATTTGGAAATTTTATAATTTCAATCGTAATATGCTTTAGAGAGGTATGAATATTATGTGATTTGCTGCGTTCACAACCCAAAGATGAGCACGGACTTTGCAACGAGCTTGTGTGTGTGTGTGTGTAATTTAAAACAAGTAAATGGAATTCTACGCACCAATTTTTTGGACACACTCACTCGAAATGACATTTTGAATTAATAATAACGTTGGTTATTGTGTCTACGTTTATTAGTTGGATTTTAATAGGCAAGCGTAAATATTGAATTTGGTTGTGTTTTGTGTGTTTCAGAGAAACAATACATCTCGGAGTCTTTGGATTCGGAGCTCAGGTGCTGAATGTGTATATGTTCCGTTTGTGTGTGTGTGTGTATTCCAACATAATTTACACGATGTTAACATTCATTGAAATGAGACATTAAATACAACATGATGTCGTTGCTATTTGATGTATTTCGTTTTCATTATCTACACCGAAATAAAATCCCGAAATTACGGAATACACCGAGAAAAATAAAATGTTACTCATTTCGAAGATCTATTAGCAGGCACAGGCAAAGAGCAAAAGGCAATTGTGCAATTTTAATGCAATATATTGGGCGGCATGGCGCCGCCACCATCACCACCACCGCCGTCGACAACAACAACACACCATCAACACAAGAATAACCATTGCACATAAAAGAAAAAGCCAGCATATAAATCTACGTCGAGTGACATTAATGAAATTTTACCTTTCATATAATTTATACGCGTGAGCATGGCAAAGCGACAACTTTATGTAATTTCTTGGTGTAAAGCGATACCAAACAGCGTTTTGTTTCGAAAACTTACACTATCGTGTGTATCATACGCAATGTTTTCTCACTAGATGTGAGTGTTTTCCATTGGTGTTGAATATTGTTGCCGAAAACAAATGTAAAATGCTCTTTTGGTTGTGGTTGACTTCTTCGTCTTTTAGTT
The DNA here is from genome assembly GCA_030463065.1 of Aphidoletes aphidimyza. Classification (NCBI taxonomy): domain Eukaryota; kingdom Metazoa; phylum Arthropoda; class Insecta; order Diptera; family Cecidomyiidae; genus Aphidoletes; species Aphidoletes aphidimyza. The sequence goes on from CM059996.1 coordinate 45,372,731, forward strand.
TTCGGTTTTTATTGCATATACATAGTAATTGCTTAAGTTTAGCCGTCTTTTTTTTGTTTATATGCCACCAATTTTATTTATGACACCGAAAAATACCGTGTAAACGCTAAAATTGGTTGTATGAGGGCCTAGCACAGGGATTATTATCAAAGAGCTCGAAATAATTTTGGCAAAAAAAAAAATTTCATTTCTTTTGTCTTAAGAAACAATGTAATTGTTTTCTTTTAACGACACCACAGCCCCCTGAATTCACTCGTTTCAACGTCTTTCTGAGAGCTAATGCGAAGCAATTCGAGCACTTGCAATTACAAAAGTTTCGTTTTTTTCTGTTGTTGCTGCAGAGCTACACTCCAAAATGAACAATTTTCAGCTTTAATTTGATCTACCGGAGAGAAAGAACAAAAAAAAAACCTCCGTAAAGAACACGAAACAAAATATTTAATTAGTTTTGTTAATCCGATTCTTATGTGAAACCGGAGCAAGTTCGGAGCAATGGAGAAAATAACATAAAAACTCCGAAATGGTTTTGTAACTCAACGGCCATATTAAATATTGAAAGGGTTGCATCCTGACTGAATAAAATCCCCAACACAATTAACAATCATTATAAATATTTAAAAAGGCTGGAAAATGCACGCCAACCACCAAAATTACATTACAATTTTACAATTCTAGAGAGGTTTCTTTCCAACGTTATCAGTGGTGTTTTCTTCTCTTTTTGTTGTTGTTGAAATCCTTTCTCTCGATCTGTCGAGACCGTAACACGATACTCACAAAAACCATGAATCAACGCCATCAAGTATGCAAGTGCAGTTGAGTTCATTTGCAATGCAATCATTCTAATTTATTCGGTTTCAGTTTCGTTTGATAAACGCATATTTTATGTGATTTTGAGTAGCGATGTTGTTGAGTTCAAAAACAAAATCCAAGCCCACACACACACACACGAAAGAAAAATGAATATTCATGCAAAATCACGCTCAATCTAGATGGTAATCGTGACCCATTTGCATATATGCTCATCGATGTGCATACACCATAATCCAGGTCTGTCAATGGATCATCGAATTGCAAACGTCACCACACAAGTCACTTCCCTCGTGCGGATTTATTTTATTTAAACATAAAATGCTCAGCTATCAGCGATTGGTGTAAATATTTCAAATTCTTCATTCGCTGCAAAATCGAGAGAGAGAAAAAAAAAGTCAACCTCAAAAGTCACCAGATCAGCAAATAGCCTAACTGATGCCTTCATGCAGTCAATCGAATTGTAACATAGATAAATCAAAACTTGTAAACACTTTATGCCATTTGAATATTAATGCGATATAATTTCATGAATATTTGCTCACCTCTTTAGCGACAATATTTGCCCTGATTTGTGTCGGGTGGTGTTTTTTTTTCTCTATATGGCCCAACCCATGACTTGGATGCTGTGGCGTTTTTTTCCGTCTCTTTTTTTTCTGCCGACGTGATGCGTTTTTAAATAAACCATTTCACGCAAATATGCTCGGAAAATTGGAATTATATTCATTTTTATGCGGTCACAAATTTGCATATTGTTTTGGGTTCGATTCCATATTTTCCGCGCAGTCTGTCAACCCAATTGATATACCAGCACACACCAGCCGTACAGACAGATGGTCCCTTGAACACGCCAACAAATACCAATCAAATACATTTCAAATAAAAAAAACGCCGAATTTCCTTCGAAAATGAATCAAAAGCAAAGGCAAGCAAATAATTTTTTTTCGTCGTTTTGATAAATCGATTCGAAATGGTTTGATGACACTCTCATAATCATTTTTTTTCCCTTTTGTTTCTTCTAATGACACATTTCATGAAAGTCACATCGCCGTCGAGTTTTTTTTATTGACGAAATAAAATGCTTGATGCCGACAGAATTTATATGACTTATTATATGGAAAAAACGTTGTTGCAGAGGAAACAAATCATTTGTCTTGAAACAAAAAGATTGTGTTTTTTTCAGTTGTGTTCATCTTTTTTTTGTTTGGTTCCTGGCTTAACGTCGACCAAATCTCTTTGGATAATATTTTAAAAATTACGCTAATTTATATGAAGAGTGAAAGAAAGAATAAAAAGACGGAAATAAATGTTTAATGCAAACGGACAACAGCATGATATCGCCCCCCGCAAAAGGGAAACAAAGGTTCCGGGCAAATGAATTCATAAGAAATTCTTTTGCTTCAATTTAGTCGGTGTTTCCAAACGCTTTGATTCATTCACCTTATTTGCCGTTTTATTAAATCCACGCGCTCAATGGAACGCATTTTTTGTTTCGACTCTCTTCTGGATTGAGCTCTAGTGGAATCAGTTCATACCTTAATTTAGGGTTGTTTAATTCGTTTTGTTTAATTTACTAGATATTTCTTTTTTTTCCATTTTAATTAGCTTCACATTTTATAAACAGATCGGTATGCATCGTTCATGAATTTGATGCTTGTTCGTTTATTCGGTCGCCTGGTGCTGTTTATTATAAATATGTGTACTTTTTTCCATTTTGCCAGCATTTTATTACATTTTTGCGTCTGAGTAACTTTTTTTTGCTGTTGTTATTTTTTTTTCTTCATCGCTAATGAATTTCACGTTTTGGGCGCGTTCGACAAATAAAAGAGAAAGAGTGGGAAAAATGGCTAGGGATATTTTGTTTCTCACTAATTTAGTTGAAACTTGGTAAAGTTTCATAAACACCAAATTTTAATGGGAAATTATCAAAATTTCAAATTGAACGTGTTTTAAAAGAAAATTTGTAGTATTGGTTTAACATTACCTAAAAGTCCTTTTGTCGATGGATTATCGTGAAATAATTATTTAGTCAAAGTGACGGTTCATGAATTTATTTTAAATGCCCTGTAAACGGGTTAGTTGAAATGCATAAAACAGTTTGATGGAAATTATCGGGTAAATCTAAAGCAGTCCATTGATCGGCCATATCATCATACCGTTGAACTTTTCCCTTTCCACAGAACACATATAAATAGTTGTCGGTAGCACCGATATGGTAATTTGATGCATCTTTGTACGTACAAATTGATCCAACCTAACAAATTAAAATGCATATCAATTCCTTTTTGATAATCACCTAAGTAGATTTTGTTTTTTTCATCAAGTGAATCATCATCATTTACCGTAGTCCATTGATTATTTTTACTGTTAAATTGTTCGACAAATAGTGTACATTTCGATCGAATATAGCAACCAACATAAACAGTTCCATGGAAAATAATTGCCTTAATAATTCCATTGCAATTGAGTGTGCCTCGTGTGGTTCGTTTACCTCCATTCAAATCAAAACTAAACACATCCGCTTTCTGATTAAAAATGAATATTTCATCTCCATTGCCGATGATTTCTTTGATTCCACCACAATTCAATTCAATGGATTTGTAGCTTTCGGATTCAAGTCCAAATCTGCATGCCGTTGTTTTGGGCCCTTCATACGGCCAACTCACATATTTTTCTTCGGCAACAAAAAATGCATCGCCCACGGCATTTGTTAGACGTGGTTTAAGGTGACGCAAGGTAGTCGGTTGGAAAATATCAACCATCGATTGTCGCTTGAAACTCCATGATTTGATCACCAATTTTTGATCTTTGATGCAGCTGAAGTAGATTTTATCTCTGTTTGGAAATAGTTTCAATGTGTCAATGCTAAATTTATCCGTGTTGATGTGATATTTTGGCATAATTCTTAGTGATCCATGAATTTCAGGCAATTCATAAATCTCAACACCCTCACATTTACTCTTTGCAACCAAATATAAACCCTCATCGATGCGTTCACCATCAATTATTGCCGGCAATTCAACGATATCGACCGTATTTTGATGTGTATAGTTTAGAGTCTGTTCTGATGCTTTTCTTAAAGATTCAATGTAACCAGCGATGAACTAAACAATTTGGAGGATCAATTTAATAAACTTTAGTTTTCTGATGAATATGAAGAAATTTAATGAACACAAATTCGAAACTAACAGACGTCCCAATATTAGAATAATGATTGAAAATGACATGTAAAACATAAAATCAGGTCATTTTAAAATCTAAAACGACAGATCCGCTCAAAATCTTAGGATTTAACTTTAAAAAAAAAATTACGCTTTGGGCTGAATATACTAATCATTATTCTCATTTGGACACATTCCTGTGGTGTTCGTTCAATTTCCCGAAAAAAACATATCTAGAATTTATTTTTTTAATCTGTTGGAAGGGTTATTCCCCGGGAGTCACCTCCAAAACCATCATTCTAGAACATTTCAGCGTGGCCTTTGCAGGCCTTTGTGTACACTCACATTTTCTGCGGGAAATAAAGGAAATTGACACGAATATTTTAAATACTCACAAATGTACGGTAAATAGCACGATAGGAATTCGATGAAAGGGTTAAACTTTCGCCCCCGTTGAAGTTCAATGATTGCATTAAATAGTCGAACAAATCAAATTGGCTTGTACAAAGATTAGTCACTGCATCATTGAGCTGACGATAGTTGAAGTGGCCCAGTTCTTTAATTTCAAACATTTTGGCACAACTGTACGATGTAAATTTATCGGCCAGCTCCAATGCTGACTTTAGCCCATATCGATCAGCGATAAGAGCATATTGCAAATAGTTTTCACCGCATGACGTTGATTCGAGAAACTCATTACAAAGTAACTTTAATTCGTTCATTCCAAGCTCAACAGATGCAAAAATGATGGCTTGAATATTTTCCGGACTCAAATCGACTTGTCCAGTGTAACAAAACTGGATAATTTCCTCAAGAATGTCACTTTCAACAAAGTCCAGATGATAGTTTGTCTCCATGCTCAAAAAAATATTATAAAAATACTCACTCGCTGCAGCCAAAACAATGGAGTGTATATGAAATCTGTGCTCGATTGCAACATTATTTTAACGAAAAATTTCTATTTAAAGTAAATTTCAATGAAACAACTCACTTTCTGTGATCACAGCCACTTAATACAAAATCGGTGAATTTTCCATTGGCATAAAATTCAGCGAAACGGTTAAAAGTGTTTTGTGTATGCTTTGAATCAATAAAGGATTTGGTTTTTTCATCTGACATGTCGTGAATTGATGACAAATTGATTTTAATCAAGGAATCAGCGCACATGTCAATGCTCTCTATAACTTAACAGATTAAATGATTTCAACAGTTTTAAGGCAAATTATATCGATTTTACGCGGTTTAGCCGTAAAAATGTTGATTTTTCAGCATAAAGAAATATGTGAAATTTTTAGCAAATTTGAATTCAGTTTGTTGCTTTTTCGCTTTTTTTGGTCTTTTAATTTATTTCTGCTGCAAACAATGCAAAGACGATTCGATTTAAGTTTAAAAATGTGAAATTGAATATTTTTTGAATTTGACTTTGAACTGAAAATTTGGCAAATGTCAAGTTCTACCGATTTTCCAGAACAATTATGACAAAATGCAGCCAGGAAATATTCTTGACTTTCGTACACGACCTACCTCATGAGGTAGCTGCCTAGGTCATCCCGATGAAACTTATCGATTGATGCCCAACGCATTCGGGGCACACTCTATACAATGTAATGCCAGACATACACTAGAAACTTGCTTGTTTATTTCAAATTGGAGCTATAAGTTCAATGAATATGCAAATTTCAACAAATCTTTGTGTTGCTTCATCTCTATTTCGATGGAATTTCGCTAGAAAATTTAAAACTTTTTATTCGAAATGCATGTAAAAGGTGTGCTAGAGACACAAAGAACCATTTGATCAAAGTTATCCATGAAATCGAGTGTTGCCCATTTACCAGTGGCCTCATTATACCGTTGAACTTTTCCGATTCCATAAAATACATACAAATAATTATCCGTAGCCCCGATGTGATAGTTTGAAGCGTCTGTATACGTGCAAATTGACCCCACCTAAGCAAGATGTTAATCAAATGTTGATGATGCTTGGATTTTGGATTTAGAGTTGAAACAACTTTCGTGCGCTCATCGATTAATCACTTACCGTAATCCATTGATTCATCTTCTTATTAAACTGTTCAACAAATAGAGTGCATTTTGATCGCACGTACGAGCCAACATAAAGAATGTCTCGATAAACAACTGCTTTAATTACACCATCATTATTGATGACACCACGAAAAGTTCGTTTGCCAGTGTTCATATCGAAGCTCACCACTTCGGATTTTTCATTGCTAAAACCATACACATCATCACCAATGCAAATCGCTTCCTTCAGGCTATCGTAGTTAAATTCAATGGCCCGATAACATTCCGATTTCAGTCCAAATTTGCATGCGGTCGTTTTGTAACCTTCATATGGCCATGCAACATATTTTTCTTCGGTTACCAAAAATGTATCCGTTACGGCATTGGTTAAGCGTGGTTTTAGGTATTGCATTGTTGTTGGCAAGAGGACATCGGTCATTGTTTGTGATTTAAAATGCCATGATTTTATCTCAAGCCGTTGATTTCGGGTTAAATAGCTGACATAAATGCGTTCTTTGTGTGGAAATAGTTTTAATGAAAATAAATTTATACCATCGGTGTTGATACGATATTTCAGTAAACACAATCGTGAATGATCCAAATCCAAAAAACTGTAAAATTCAACGCCGGTACCCGATTTGTTCTTGGCAACGATGTAAAGACCTTCATCACTGATTTCAGTTTCGATTATCGATTTTACGGGTGCAATCGACGTCGAACGATTCAAGGTAGGTGGAGGTTCAGGTGTATTTTTCAGCGATTGAATGTAACCAGCAGCAAACTAAATAGTGAGCAATGTCAAAAATTAAAAAAAAAAATCAAAAATCAAAGATCAAGAAATTGTTATTTTCAAATCACTTACAAATGAACGACAAATCGCCTGAAATAAATCCTTGCCAAATGATTCGGGTAGCAATTTAATTTGTTCATTTGATTGAAATTGCTGCACAAGCCCATCAAATAGTTCAATTTGATTTTTTGTCAATTTCTCAATCAAATCCGTCAATTGAAATGACGTTCGATGTTGAAAATCTGTTTGTTTGTACAACTTTGAACAAATGATGATGAAACATTTCTGTGCCAATTCTTTTGATGATTTTAATGCACATTTTTCAGCAATTAATGCGTACTGCAAACAATTATCAACGTTTAATGATGAATCCAAAAATTTGCTGCAAACCAATTTCAGTGGTTTTATTTTCAATTCATGTGCAGCAAAAATGATTGCTTTTATGTTATTTGTAGTCAATCGAATTTGACCCGTGTAACAATACCGAATTATGTGATTTAATGTTTCCGAATGAATGCAATCAAAATGATAATTGGTTACACGGTGCAATCCATGGAAAAAATCACTTGTCGCTAGTAACACGATCGAATGCACTTTGAATCTAATTTTTTTTTTCAAAACACAAAAGATACAGAAAAAAACAAGAAGCTGAAATATCCAAGCGATTGATTCACACGTTCGAAAAAACAAAAACTTACTGTCTTCGATCACAACTAGTCAATTCAATGTCGGTGAATTTTCCTTCATTGCAATAATCATACAATCGGCTTAAAACACTTTCAGCATGCTTTGCATCAATAAATGATTGCGTTTCACTTGAAAGGTTAGTTGATGAATACGACACTGACGAGCTAAGCTTACTCAATATATCCGCACACATATTCAATCGTTTTTACACAACAATAGCAACAATTGTGCAATCAATCATGGAAAACTGTGATTAAACGTGCGGAAGAGAGCTATTACTCTGTCGTGCTTTAGATGATCGAATGATTGTTCATACGAAATATGGCAAATTTTCATAAAACTGTGCAAAGGCGATTCGATTTCTCTGATTCCCTGATCGTATCAATGGATTGTCTACGTCGCACGAATAAAATAAAATAGAAAAAAAAACACATTTAATTTGTTTTCTCTTGATTTGTGAGCCCATGAACTTACCTGAATCAAATGTTTGAAATGTGGAATATATATTTCAGTGTCGAAACAATATGTTTTTAAATGTTACTGTTGATTTTCATTGAAAAGCACACGCGTTCAAATTGTTCCGAAATGCAAACCAATTTTCTATCTCTCTGGAGCATGTGGCCCCGGATAATTGTTGTTTACTTCTAACAAACGATTTAACCCCACCCTTCGTGCCCCCGCCGGGATCAAATCGAAGCAAAGAAAGTTCCAGGTATAAAAAAATATATTATACCGAATAAATAAGGAGACGGGAATTGAAAATTCCATTTTAATAAAACAAACAGAGAAGCGTTTTTGAAAAAGTGTTGTTTGTCATCCGTTTGAACCATTTGGTTGTACTATGACATGCAAGTAGTTTTTCCCATTTATCCGTTTATGGTCGGTACCGGTTCGGGCGGGGGAGAGAGAGAGAAGAACGGTATGAAGTTGATTTGTTTACCGAAAAAGGAAAACCATATCGTTGCTGTGTAAATACGGCGTGTTTAATAGGTGTCTGCTCTTCGCACTACCGTGCAAATAAAATAATGGCAGTCAAAACAAAAGCGAGTTGAACAACAACGAAAAAAAAGACTCTCCGTACCGGGTGTTAGAAGTGTGTCGCAAAAGCGAGAAAATCGTAAAATGAATAAAAAAAACAACCAAAGAAAAAAAAACACAGATGAAAAATTATTCACACAAAGCGAAAAATGAGTGAAAAGTGTCACCACGAGTGACTTGTTTAGATTGTACATTTAGGACAGTTCAAGCGAATGGCACCTATTTTGTTGATTGTGGCATAAATCATCGGGTGTTTCAACGACCATTTCAAAACCTCATTCAATTCGGTTTGATTTCAACTGTATTTTCATTTTTTTTTCTTTTTCATCCTTTTACCCGTTCAAATATTTACACAAGTTAATTTTTTTCTCATTTTTGAATGGCAAGAAGCAAAGTTTAAAAAAAAAGAAATGTGCCGATTGATGTGTTTCCCTTCCATTTGCCAATGGAATTGATTGTTTGCACGAGTTATGCATTGCCTACATTTCAATAGGTGTGTGTATTTGTTTACATTGCACTGTGGTGTTTTTGTATCAAATGTAAATTGTGTATTGGGATCTGCCGTGTCATCAAGTCACAAGTGAGCGAAAAATGACGAGCCATTGGCACGAGCACCAACTGATATGCGCCAAAATGGATTGCATATTTCAAGGGTTTTTGATGCATACAACTGCGTCGTTGTCTTTCATTTGAATTTGAATGTATGCAAGTCGAAGATCACCATCCTCCAACGCCGCCGCCGCCGCCGCCGCAGCCGCCATCGGCCCCGCTTCAGTAAATACATTTGCAAAAACGAACAAAAACCTGAATATGCAAAGCCTCGTGACAATTGCAATGAGAATGAGCAAAGAAATTTATACCGCCTAATAATTGCATGGCATGAAAATGAGTTGAATGAAAATGGATATGGGAATACAAAAAAAGGGCAGCTGAATGAAGGGCATAAATATAACAACGTGCTTGAAAACAACGTGCACACACAAAGTGTTCCATCCGTGCAAATGAACCATATATGCTAATTTGAATGCCTCGAACCACGAATCGGCAAAGCGCACAAAACCAGAAAACCATTTCATCATTTCCACTTTGTTTGCTCATACAAATAAACTGGTTTGCGATATATATGCAAAGCAACAGCAAAACAAACGCAAACAGCATCCTTCATACGGATTTCAGTTCACATCATAAAACCGGTCATTTTTATTGCACTCAAGTCGGTTTTTCCATTATCCGTGGTTGGTGTACGTGTGCTTGTGTGTGTGTGTGTGTGTGGATGGGTGAGTGTGAGTTCTATCGTTTGCATTCGCAACATTTACTGTAATCATTCTTATGGAAAAACACACCACTTACCATTTTGCCACTTGCTCAGTTCACACAGCATTCCGCCACAAGTGAATCAAATTCAAAGGCTAGCGATCTTTCTCATTCCCTTTATCGTTCTCGCTCTCTCTCTCTCTCTCTCTCAGCACATATGAAGCCAACCAAATCAAATGGAATGTTTGCTCTACATATTTAATTAACTTTAAATTGATATTTGCGATGTTGTGGCCACGCACCATCCACCTACGCCCACCCCGACCCAATTGGCCACTTGAATCTCTGCATGTGTTTGCAATTTTTATTTCCGATTTATTAATAGAGTTCGTATTTCATAGATTTTATGGCGTTTGCACATTTCTTCCCAAAATCCAAACAAAAAATGGGGTATTTCCAATTGAAATTGACGATTTTGATTGAATTGAGAATCTGGTGTTTTTTTTTTTTTGGTTCGGGTTCACTCATTTCAAGTCCGAATGTGGTGAGTTACAAACATATTTTTTGGATGGTTTGTGAGTGAAATGAAAAACCTATTATTTTGCAATCAGACACCATTCACTCAATCAAACAGTGTGCAAACCATATGAATTTGGGTTTCAAGCTGACATTTTCATTTTACTTGGCAAAACACACTCACACACACACGTACACACAGCACATCACACGACTCACCGAACCTCCTCCGAGAGTTTAGCTTCGGGTAAATTGCTGACAATAAATTTAATCCGGCAAATTGACTAACTGAATTCACAATCAAAATCCAATGTAAATTGAATTCGATACACACATATCGTTCCGTGTTTGACGGTGTTTACAGGGAGGGCGAGAGTAATTTAACACCTGAATAATGTTGTTTCGGTGAGCTCGAATGCGAATACGACGAACAAATGCTACCGGTCGAGATACCGCAACATGTAGACATATGTTGATTGAATGAGATTGATATCAATGGCACTCCTGCCAACATTTAAATTGAAATGTTCGATATCGAAGACAAATCATCGGTCGGCCAACAAACGTGTCGGACATTCATTCTAGAAAGACATATGGTTCACATCTGCAGACAATTCGAATGCGATGAACTGACATACGAATATATTGAGCTCAAATGCTAGCTCAAATGTGTCCAGATCTTTGTTTACCTTCTCATACACAAACATTTCCAATTTGAAATTGGTAATTTCATAAAATTATCTCCATCAAAATGAATGAATTCAATTTTAACTTTTTCAAATTGTTGCTTGCAATTTTGTGCGTATCAGAAAGATCAAGCCAATTCAAAAAGGTCATTTCACCACTAAATGTAATTTAGATACATTTTCCAATCGGTTGCCCGTGCGGAATTCCCATTTCTAATTTTCATTCTCTTGGAAAACAAAAAAAAACCACTATCATTTAGATACTGGCTCAATGGCAACAGCCATAAATTAACCAATCCTTGGTTTGCAACTAAATTGTTGCAACCAATTTCCCAAATGGATCTAATTTAGCGCAACTATTTTGCCCAACACCATCATTTTTACCTTTTCACAAAAGTCATTAGCAAACGTATTTGAAATCCTAGTTTGAATCTCATTCTCAAGCAACAATTTCAATGAAACAGGCAATTCGTCAAGGGTGAAAAGTTGTTCGCATTTAAATGTTTGGCAGAGAAATGAATACTCGCCTCCCTCTCCCCACCCAAAAAAAAGTGGCGCTTCAACTATTTTCAGTAGAAAATAGACGGAAATGGCAATTAAATCAAATTAAATTAAATGTTTTACAATTTTCATTTGGGTCTTCAGCTCAGTCTGTATATTTCACGTTGCCTTCGATGTTCCATATAGAAATTGATGGGGTGATACGTGTGCTGTAAAAGCATTGAACTGAAGGCACAAACACACACACACACACACAGGTTGCTGTTAAAATGTAAAACAATGCGAAAAAAGGTTTTTCTAATCATGTAATGTATATGTAAATGTAAAATCACATTTAAATGTATGTGCATATTGTATGCCACCGAGATAAGAATACAACGGAAGTTAAAATTCAACAATGAACCGTATCTTGAATTTAAGGCATTTATATACATGTACTACTGTGCGTTACTCCATCAAATTTGGGGAAAGTTAAAAACTCCCTAACTAAAGATAATGGACGATGACAGAAATGTCATGACTGTTTCTATGCCCATCAGCTGATTCTCAAATCAGCTATCAACACAGCAATTAATGTAAATCCGGATGATGTCAACCAAATCTAATTCAAAGTTACTATCGCCGTTTTTTTACGACACACACACAGTTTTTCGAACAATCACAAATGGAAGTCCGCATGGAAAATGGGGAAACACAACATCGCGAAAATAACCGAAGTGACGAGAGATTGAGAAACGTAAAAGTAAAAAAAAAAAAAAATTAATGAAAACATTAAATTTAATTGACAGACGAAATGAACTAATTAAGTTGTCTAGAGAATGTGCACGCGAGGAAGGCGCGAGGGTATGGTGAATTCTTTAGCACGTTTTATTTTTTTTCCTTCTCTCTTTCGCTCTTTGTCACTTTGCCTCATTTTTATTAGACGATTGAAATGATTGTTTCTCCTTTATTTGCATTGATATAAATTGTGTCGTTGCTATGCTGTTGTTTAGCTGTGCGCTGTGCTCTGTGTTATTATTGTCATTTCATTATATTATGTTTCTGTTTGTGATCCAAAACGCTGAAATGTTAATACAATTCACATTAACAACATTGTTCATGTCATTATTAGACGAAAATGGTAATGAATCTTTGTATCGTTGGATTCAATCTCACTCTCACACTCGCGCTTCACTCTTTAGTTTCTCTTCCCAGTCTAGAGAGAAAAAAAAACAACAAACCATTAGAATGTGTGTGTGTTTCTTTTTTCCTTGTGCCGTTCGCACTGTGAATTGTTTGGATTTTTAATGAAAATTAAATGTTCTTCCTAATGTTGTTTAATTTACTTGTGTTACATGGAAATGGCACGCTGCTAACCCACATCCAACATGAGCTCTCTCTCTCTCTCTCTCTCTCTTTCTCTCTCACTCAAACACACACAAAAAACAATGACACCGCCTATAAAACCAAACCGTTAAATTGTTTTGTTTTCGCTTTTGTTTGTTATCATTGTGACATTAGATGTTTTGGCATTTGAAAATCAGCAAGATTTTCCATGAATATCGCGTCAGATCGTCGGAAAAGCACACAGAAAAGTGAAGCAACATGCTGATTTTCATGGAGCGTGCCGTTTCCATTTCAATGGAATGCTGCTAGTTTTAACATGGTTTTATTTGAGAAACTTTATGATGGCAATAATACAATGGCACTAAATTGAAAGGGAAAATTACCGAATCGAAGTACATTCATAACTTTTAGATGAACTCATTATTGTCATTGTTTTATTATAAATGTTGCATACATGGTTTTTTGGAGTATGAGAAAGTGAGTGAGTAAATTTTTGGGAAAATATTAGAATCCCCAAACCAATTCAAGACATTCGATTCTCTTTCCCTTTTCTTGGTTATTGTATGAACTGTAATTGCCATTTTCAACAGTTCAAGTCGCTTGTTTATGACTGTCTTTTGGTTTCGATTAACTTGTTGAAATTGTTTTAGATGTGATTCTTGGGTGAATATAACAAACCTAATCTCACACTTCAAAACAATCTTCCACATAGAAGAACGGTTAAAACAGGGCCAACCAATTGACCATATTTGTGAAATATTTCTGTATAATAAACTTGAAAATGCTGTAGTTTAGCAAGCTAAGAAAATGGTTTAATGTGCTAGAGATGTGCTATTTTTACGTCAGACAGCTCAAAGTGAATAAAGAGCACAGCTTGAGCTCGAAAATCCCTAATTTCGTTCCAAAACCGACCGGCTATGAGTTTTGTCTTCCGGACACGAAATGACACTTTTCTTCACTTTATTAATTCCGTTTTATTTTTATGGTGCAGCCAACGATATTTAAACGTTAAGATAGAAATATTGGTCACACTCTTTTACACGCCAGGCTGGTTTGCAAGTGTGCAAACAATTAAATAAAATATTTCGATTGTAATTTTTAGCACAATTTCCGCCCGGTGGAATATTTACGGGGAGGTCGTTTACAGGCGTGATATGGCCCAAGATACGATTCGATGACATTAAGCAAAAGGCAACAAAATAAAAATTCATCACTTTCATGCACATGAAATTCGGACGCCCCCCCATTTCATTTGATACAACCAATGAAACAGATAAATCCAAATGGAATGTGTGTGTGTTTTTTTATCATAACCGAAACACATTGGGCGACAATGAACGAATAACAAAAACATTATTGCTGGTGCAATCAACATTGGTAATCATTGAACGCACACTACATCGAATCATTTTCGATAATATTCCATTCGGCACATACAAAATATTTTATTGAGCACTTTGTTGATTTTATGCGCCATTCACCGAAAAAAAGCGGAACAATTGGTAAGTTTTAGTCAATCTAAAGACCAAACATCTAGAATGATAAAGACCAAAATACAGAAGAAGAGAGAAAAAAAAGTCGGAAGAAACGTCGAAAAAAAACGGCAGAGAGATAGAAAATTATTCAATTTTTCCGTTTACATGTTTCGGTTTATTCCACATTTCTCGCTATGGTATGCCGATGTTATTGTTTTGGTGATCTCGTGTGTGTGAGTCATGTCATGTCGTGTTTTCTATTGCACTTTTTTTTTATTCAATTTTCCATCCAATGTGTGTATGAGTGTGTGTGTATGCGTTGTCATATATTGGTGTTAATAAAAATTTATTGCGCGAAAACTAACAGATAGAAAATCTCTCAATTTATATTTATTGCCGTTGTTCATTCTTGTTCTTTGACATGTTACACACAATATATATTTTCGATTTGGCTGGTATTATGCTCTCATTCTGTACACTCACACTGGTCTTGGTGTGTTTTTATTATCATTTGTGCACTCGGACTCATTGGCCACCCCGCAACTATGTGTGTGTTCAGCACACACACACTGCCGACCAGTCGTAACAATGTTTTACTCGGATTTTTTCCCTGGGTAAAACCATTCATGCAAGTGATTTTCACACCGAAAAAAGAAAAAATTCAAAGTGAATGTGTGTCGTGTACTGGATTCATGATGGAACAACAACAACCGACCCACCCGAACAAAGATGCATGCCACTAAATTTACGAGATATCGCCAATGAACAAAACGAAAATAAAAACCACATCAAACTTGGCCAAGATACGGACTGCGATGCTATCACACACACACACACACCAAGTGCCCGACAAATGCTACGATTGCACTAAATAACATTCCAAATACACGTCAAATCAAACTATTTGCTGCTCCGTTTTTTTTTCTGATAAAAACCCATTTTCTCTCATTCGTTTATTTCTTCCTCAATCAATGTTGTTGCTTTCTTATTCGCTTTGTTTTGCTTCATTTCCAACGTTTACTGGTGTCGCACATCACTTTTGTGTGTATTACACACTGTGTGTACTGGGGAGAACACACGACATCGACACTTGCACGCAATAAAAATCATAAAAATTTATGTGAATGCGACGCAAAAAGGGCACAATATCGACACAAATTTCAGATGACACCGAATATGAATTATTGCTTTCAATTAAAGTGGTGTTTATGATTATTTTCCGTGTGCCGAGAACGAAGTACGGGTGAAGAATTGAGTGCAGACGAATGTAATTGAATTTCAGTTCAGAACACTCTTACACACAGAGCTTAATCGAATAGAATCAACCATGAAGAAGATTGGCTCATTTTGATGTGAAAGAAAATTCATTTTTATTTATGACTATTTATCATTTGGTCTGTATTTTTCATTGTCTCATGTACTTAGGAGAGACGACAGAAAATGTTGCCGAATCAACACAATATTTGGTGTGTGTGTGTGTTTTTCGTTTAATGTCAGTCGATTCACACTGACAGCATCGGGATGCCAAAGTTACGTGAGTTTTGAAAGATGCTGTTTTATCCTAGGTTTTATCATAACACTTTTATAGCAATCAATTGATTTGAATTCGTGACATTGAAACCCAAAAACCAATTTCAAATGCTCAAAATTCCTCAATTTATTCTTTCATTCACTTTTTTCTCCTGGTTAAAACTCAAGACGTTTTGAGTTCTTTTGGATTCAATGTAACATCGATAAACATTCAATAAACAGTTGTTTTGTGAAACGTCAAACTGTTTGAACGTGTCAATGTGTTGTTTCAACATCGTTACAAATGTGTCCGAATAGCAGCCGACCAACGACAACTTTTTTTTTTTTGACAGATCACACAGCACCAACCAATGGTTTTGGATTTTGTATCGTGCGTGAAAACAGAGAGACTGAATATTTGTGTTTCACAATTTTACATTTCATGAGACCGTTCATTCGGACCGTCAGTTAATTGTTCGTTTGTGGTGTTATAGAATGTGTGCAGTCGCACCATTGAATTAATCATTTTTCTTAAATATTTATTTTTTTTTTCTTTTCGTGCCGTTTTGTTTGTGTACGTTGTGTTTTGCCTCAATATCAGTTTTTTTTTACACGCTCAAATAATTCAAAATTGAATATAAAAATTAATTGTTATAATTTCATCGAAAACAAAAAACAAAACAAAAATTATGTGTGCTGTGGTAGATTCAAGCGTAACATTTTCTGGTTTTGAAGAAAGTATGACTAAACGGCCGATGTACACCGATCAACATCATTCTGAAATTGCTTTTCATCGGTTTTCGTTGTTGCGGGAGAAAAATATATTGACGGATGCCGTGATATTGAGCAGTGATGACAAAAGGTGATGTTTGCGGAAACACATCAAAGCGGCGTCCAATTTCGTGGGCCCATTTTACGTATTTTATCGACCGATTCATATGAACATTGTGTAATTGGCCCTTGTTGTTTTATTTTGCATCTTATTTTACACTTTGTTTTTTTTTTTTTAATTTAATTTTTCAAATTAGGTTCAATGTGCACAGCGCCATAATGGCAGGAGCAAGTGCATATTTTTTTAATAAACTTTTGAATGGCAACGATCACGACACCACAACGGCATGTACAGCGTTCGATTCATGTCAACTGAACATTGATTCGCTAATACTTGAATTGATCATTACATTTTGTTATACGGGCTGCATTGAATTGACCGCTGACAATGTTGAATGTGTACTTGGCGGTGCCAAAGAGCTTCAAATCGAATCATTGATGTTGCTGTGCGGTGATATGCTTGAGGGAATGTTAAATATTAACAATTGCATTGGATTCCTTGAAATTGCCGATAAACATGGCTTGAATGAACTTCGTGATAATGCACTTGCAATCATTTCCAATGAATTACCACACATTAATAAGCTGCCGGAATTTTATCACTTGAATGGCACACAAATCTTTTGGTTGATTGAATTGCTGTCGAATAGTCAGTATGGATATTTTGGCAGTTTATTGAATTCAGTGTATCTGGCTGAAAGTACATTTTGTGCAATCCGACCGGAATTATTTGGCGATGACACTCAAACAGCGTTTCGAGCTGCGGTAAGTGTTTTACTTGGGGTGTTTTGTGAACGAAATGAACAAAGAGCGCGTTGACATCATCATTTCAAATAAATATCTTGCACATTTTTTAGTTCATCGCGGGATTTTTTGAAGGTACCAAGCACTGTACATCACAAACACAACTGTCTCGAATGCAAATCACCGAATATTCCGTGCTTGAATTTGAATCAAGTGAAATGGACTTAGATATGGAAAATGAATCCAAAGAAGACTCAGAACCAGACCTTGAACCTGTACCATTACCTGAACTAGAAGAGCCAACACCAATCATTCATATTCTTGGCATTTTTAAGCGCAAAACCATTCAACTCAGCACATTTTGTGAGATTGAACAAAAATGGGAAAAATCAACACACAAAATTGAACTAACGCATGCCATCGAATCATTTCGAGATGCGATTATGATTTCAGTTGATGAGAAAATTGTGATTTTTCATATGCAAAATGGATCAATATCACAAGCTCAATACTTGACATTGGATTCCATTGCACTGGAAAATATCACACTACCAAATGACGTTGAATGTGCAAATTTAGCATTGTTTTGTCAATTGAATGACAAAATTTACTGCTTTCCACGTTCCGATCAACAGTTTTTCCACAGGTAATTTGACATCAATTTAACAAAAAAAAAATGTATTGATTTCATTTTGATTTGCAATGTAGATTCGATCCGATGACAAAGGTATGGTCAACTGGCCAAATAGATGATGTGAAGGACGCCAGGTACATTGTTGGTATGAACGATGAGCTGTACTTTGTGGGCTGTGGTTTCAATCGAACAATGGTTCGTAGCTATCATTTTCTTCAAGATGAATGGACACCGCGTGGTAATTTACGATATGAAAACAAACAGACGTGCTTCAGAGCAATTGCATTGAATGGATCCATTTATGTGGTCATGTGTAAGGATTTCAGTTATTCAAAACATTAAATGACACTGTTTTAATCGGTTTTAATTCATAATTTCATACTTAATCATTTACAGCATGTTATGATTCGGCCAAAATCTACAATGGCACCGAATTTCTTATCCAACGATACGATGAAAATGTCGAAGATTGGGTTATTGTAAGTCAAAAATGAAATTCTATCGTTTTTTTCGTTTTGCTTTTTATAAACCCGAATATTGTTTGTCATCTCATTTCGGTTTAGATCAAAAGAATTTATTATTCCCATTTTGTTGATCATTTCAATTTGGATGTGGCTGGTAACTGTCTTTATTTAACGTTTGGAGATGGTATCGTTGAAGTTTACAATGAGGAGCTAAACGAATGGATGAAAGGACCAGCGATAGAATACAATGTTCTCGATGTGTCAATGTGTATTTTTGGTGCTAAGCCGCACGATAACTGGATGCACCTGCATAAATCAGCCATGGAATAGATTGGCATCACGGATCAATCTGTGACACTTCAACATTCGAAGGATATCATTTGAATAGCGATTGATTTGTTAATTGATGCTACTGATGCATACACACTGGAATTTCTCTTTTACATTTAAAATATTTGACTTGAACTGCGAAAAATTAAATGCCAAATCAATTCTTAATTATGACCCCGGCCCTGAATTTGTGCTCAAGTCATAATTTTAAAGCAAGTCATTTGAAACTGATTTTCAATGAACAAAAATGTTCGAAAAACAATTTTAATTGAGAAATTCCACAGCTAGAGCTGAATTTGTGTGTTGTGGCATCGATTAAATTGTATTAAAATGAATTTGTATGAAAAAAAATGTTTTAGTGTTAATTTCGTTGTTTTTGTTAATTTATACCATTTGTTGATTCATTCTTGGGCTGCTGGCTCTGTGTAAATGTTGACAATTCTACGAATGTGATCGAGTTGCATGTGATTGTATTTACTTTGAGTTTGAAGAAATTAATTAAATATCGACTAGAGACAATGACCATTTGTTTGTTTGTAACTGTATATTTTGTATATGTTAACACTTTAGTGTCTCTGGTCTCTATGAATTAGGTGGAGAGAAAGGTAAGAATCCATAGGACAATGACACTCTTTTTTTATTAATAAGGGTGTGAATAATATTCATTTGCGCTAACAATAATTTTGAAAGGTATTTATTTTTGTGCGTTGAAAATGCCACAAATCCTCTTAGTCTGTAGTGTTCCATCCACACATGTCTTTCTTTGAACGATCCTCCGAATTTATTCATGTATGTCGAAACATAATCATAACAATCATTGGTGCCGTTAATCACTCCGATAACTCCGTACATGGATGAATCTTTCCTCCTCTCTCCCCCGTTCCATTTGGAATGCCAAAAAACCGACAATACAAAACGAACACAGAAACACACACCGAATAAATAATTACATATTAAATTATTATTTATAAACAAGTCTGCACAATTTAACGCACAAAATCATCTCTTGGCACCGCATTCAACAGTATAAAATAGCGTTGAAGTATAAATTTGTGAATCTCTTACCGTCTCTAAATAAACAACATCTCATTTTTCATATATATCTGTGTTTGGGTTTGTATGAGTGTGTAAGTGTGGATGAGAAGAGAAGTATAAAATACAAAATTCATGAACGTGATGAAATCATACATGATATTGTGGGTTTCCTCAAACATGAGTTTATTGTTTCAGCATATTTAATTCCGAAAATCGCCTATTTCAGCAATGTTGAGTTTGGTACGCACCGAAAACACAACAATTCTTTCTCTCCATGAAAATTGTTTTCATGTGGAATTTATAGAGGTGTACGAATTCGTGTGCCGTTCCGTTTCGTTCGTCTGTTGAACTTTAAATATCATATTAAAATACATTTATTTTTCAATGTTGTAGACACTGACTAGCGATTTGGAATGTGTGATATAACGTATGTATGTGTGTTCGGTATGTTTCCTTTAAAATCAAATAAGATTGAGGATGGCAAAACTCATTTGCTCTTTCTCTTCAGTTCACTGAATGTATATTTCAAGTGTGTTATATTCGATAGTTCTCGCCCATAAAACTGTACTGCATTTATATTTCATGCGTTTTTCATTTCATATGAATTGGTGGAATATATATATTCGACGATGTTATAGGACGACAGAGAACCCTTTACGCTTTCGCATGTTTGCTTGCTTAGCTGAACTAAATGTTGGGGCCCCGCACGCATTTGTAATGAATTTCATGCGTATACTTTATTTAATATGTATTTTTTTTTCGTTGTTGTTGTTGTTGATTTATCAAATATAAATTATATACGTAGTTAAGCATTACATCGAAATTGGAAGCACATTTTTCAGATTTAACAAACAAGAATAACAGCAATAAGATTTTATTTGTTAAAAAATTCAGATTTTCAAATTGTGAATTATGTTTTTCACGTTTCGTCTGCGACAGTGTGATGGTTTCTGATGGTAAAGAATGTTAAACTATTCATGAGCAAATGTGTGATACCGACAATTTTACTTAAAGATGTGTGCTTTTTGTTGTTTTTTTTTTTGTTGCAATGAAATAAAAAAACTTGCAAAAATGTTGCATTTATTCAAACATTATGTCGATACATGACGCCCATACATCACTAAACTATTAAAATACCATAAAAATCAATTAAACAAACGCATTCTCATTAGCGATGGCACATGTTCAATGCTCATTTTATTTTTCACTGCCATTCAGAATTCAATGGGATGTTATTTGCGTGCCACAGCGAACCATAGGTATCGCATGTGAAGTGCACTCACTTACTTTGTAGTAAGCAGTGTGTATTGTACAAGGTTTCGTTTATTGGAACGAATTTATTTCGGAATTGGCGGCAATTATGCGAGCAAACGATATAAGAATTTGTAACAGAATATTGATCCAATTTACATTATGTTTTTTTTTTAGATTCTAGGCTGTCGAAACCAGAAGTAATTATCAATTGTTGCTTTGTTATTACGGTTGAATTTCAGCTTGAAGGCATTTTTATCATTATATCAAATTTTATGCGAAAATTAAACTAATACGAAAAAAAATTATACGAAAATTAAACTAATTTTTTGAATTAATTTCAATAAAAACATTAAAATTCTCGATTTTCATGCAATTTAAGCATTTTTGAAAAAAAAAAATTAATGAGAAAATCATTGTTTGCGAAATAATAAGAGAATTTTTATAATAATTAATTCCAATCAATATAAAGTTTATTTTCTTTATTTATAAGTTTAAGGCTCACCTTTATTCGATCTGAAAATATCTGAATTTTTTAAATCAATTTTTATTCAAAAAAAAAATAACCGAAAAATATCAAAAATATCATATTTTGCATAAAATTTGTCATATAATGATAATTTCAAGAATATTCCAACATTCGAGGGAAACTAGTACCAATTATAAATCGATTTTGTATTTCTGAAATTTGAATAAATTAGCATTAAAATGGTATAGAATGAATTTAGTGGTATTTTGTCCAATGACTCACTTACAATGAGATAGAAAAATGTCAGTTATTTTGTAGTTCCATTCAATATCATTTCAATGTAGTGAAATTGCAAAATCGAATTAATTTTACGCTGAATTCATTTGGAATAAATGGTTTTCTAACCTGCAAGGGACTCTCATATGTGTGTTTCTAAACCTTTTTGTTACTAAAAAAAGCAAATTTCAAAATATTTCTCCAAATATTTAATGTAATAAATTCTAAATTCATAATATTTCAAATATGATTGGTGGCTGGCATTTTTGTTGGTGAAGTGTGAATGGGTCGGAAAAATCATGAATGTGTTCGAAAACTATTTCGATAAAGTTGGTCAGTGTGAAAATGCCCCTCTATGAATCACAGATGATAAACACGTTGTTTGTTCGTTTGGATTTCAAGCGATATTTAATTGAAAGCTTAGAAGCAAATTGAATGCGTTGAAATTTATTGCACAGCATGTGAAATTCCATGCCACAACAAAATAGCGTTATAACAACATAAAGTGTTGTAAACCTGCGAAAAATGTCCAACTCACACTGGTCATATGGTGTTTGTGTTTGAATTCAATGGTCGACAATCAATCTCTCACAATCTCCCGAACTGAATCCGAAGTGAAGATAATAAACGGAAAACGGAACCATAATCCATTGGGAAATTATTCGGAGAAAATCATTTCACAATCTATTAAACATTTGATAGATTTCATCGGCGATCTATTGACCGCGTCTATCTTTCTCTCTCTCTCTCTTTCCCTCATCTTCGTCTACTCTCACCCGGTCAGATCAAACCGAATGAAAAATGAATTGGTTTGCGATTTCCTTTTCGCATTCATTTGATTTTCCTTTCGTTCAAAATCGAGTTAATATTGTTAAAATTCAATTCGGACGCAAACCTTATTGAATTGTTCAATTCAATCAACCTGCCCAATCCAATTTGTCTGCATGAAATTCATTTTTTTTGGCATTTCGGGGGCAAAATCCACAAATCGATTTTCAATGAAGACAAAATGGAAAATGCGATAGACTGTGCAACCGTCATGTTTGAAACCGAAATGAAATGGTAATGAAGCGAACATCGATTGAGTTATGCATTTGGTCTGTTGAATTCGGAAACAGGGAATGATTCTAAATGCAGCGATTAGTACCGATTAAAGCCATTTTTGAAATTACTTGGCCAGATACAATGGCCACAAAATCGACAATTTGACAGCATTCAACGAACCAAACAATGACTGTTATACATTTGCTTCTTCGCTGAATTGAAACCAAAACACTTGCTAATTTCCGGCAAACAGACACAATTTCTGGTCTTTATCAAGCATCTGCAATAAATAATTGTTATTGAAATCGGTTCATTTATTCGGCTCTAAAATCAACATTGCCACCGGTTATTGGCCATTTCCTTGTGACATTAAAACAATAAATGTAAAACCAATTGCGTTTAAATCGAATTTCAAGAGTGTGAAATTGATCGAAAACAAGTGTGTTTTCAAATGGGGAATCCAAATTTGAATAGATTTCAAATAAAATTGCAATTGGCTGATTTCATTTCCACAACCATTTGTTGTTCGCGTACGCGTAACCACTGTTTGAAATGCGAGAAAAATGATAACTCTCGAGAAGAATATGCTGAACATAAATTGGTTACGATTTTATTGATGTAATTGCCATTGTAAATATTCCCATGGAAAGTGGCATTTTCCACTTGGCATTTTGGATCGATAGCAGTGACACACGTGCGTTGCCAACCAAAATGAATTTTAAACAGTCATTTTCCTTGTGCAACGACAAGAGAAAAAAACACAACGCTCGCTTTTAAGGGTGAGCACCAAATGTGGCATTAAGTCGGCGACAACTCGAAAAATAAGCGGATGGCACGATGAAGTAAGTCGACAATATTGGCTGATAACAATAAAAAGAGAGCATTGAAAGAAGTTTTGCCACAGACAAAGCCAAAAGTTAAAATGTTTTGTGTGGTGCCCAAGAGCCGCATTCATAATGACAACACATTGATGGTTTCGAATTGGATTGAAGATGGCAAACGAAACGACGAACACCAACAGCAAGACCCTTTTTTTTAATGGCAATGGAAACACGCTAAAATAACGACTACGACACTACATTAAAAAAAAAATCGAAGTAAGCGAATGGGACCACAACGAATTGGGTGTACCAATTCAAATTTTATATCCCAAAAAAAAAAATCGAATATTTGCATATGTCGATGAGAGTTAAATGTACAAGTGAAATTGTTATTGGGTTTGCAACCAAATGAGACGAATGAAACTCAAATACATTTGCATTTAAAGAATATAATCATATTTTTGATGTGTTTTATTTTAGCAAATGGATCGAAAGTAACCAGCACCCAACAACCTGGTAAATAAGCTGAAGTAATAACAGTAATTAAGAAGTTGGATCGCCGGGAAATATTCTCAAGTGGAACTCAAGTTATTCCGTTGATTTTGCTTTTGCAGATGCTAAACCAATGACAATGAATGAGGATGAAAAAAAGGAGTCACAGATGCGCTTACATTATGATAATGTCACATTTATTGTAGTTTCTACTCAACGCTCACAATATTCAATTTCCCCGTTGTGTTTGCTGGTTTGTTATGATTTTATCATCAGTTGACATTAATGTCCATTAGGAACGATCAAGTATTCAAGTGAACCGCTTTTTTTGTTGTTGTTGTTGTGCATATCCAATGACACAATAAAAATGTGTTGCCAATTTCTTTTGGCGGCTCATTTAAATGAGATTTTAAATTTTTAGCTTACGGTACTTATGTATACCTGGGTACTACGGCCTCCGCCCGAAGCGTCCGGTCTATCTCCAAGTCTATCTCTTTCCTTTTTGTCGTATTATTAACTAGCAAATGTGATCCAATCTATAGTTAATCGAAATAATCAACAAACGTGACACAAGTTATGTTAACGGGGCCAATGTCACTTTTTTCGGACAAAGTGACCGTCGTTGAGATATCGTTGAGATGCGATAGCACACACACAGCGTAGTCAGCTTGACAATGGCTTACACAGATAGTTAAATTAATGCTTGACTGCGTTTGCAAATTTATTTTAAGTTGCCTGATTAAAAATGAGAATTTTAAGTAAATGATTGTATTCACACATGAAGCTGTTCAGTAACTGAATGAAGTTCATTTGTCTCATCCTCCATGTGATGAAACCGGAAATTTAAATCGCCTATCAATTTGGTCAGCAAGTCATTCAGATATTATCAGATTGATGCGTATGCAGATGGATCAACATGGTCCGGATAATCGTTATGCCGAATTTGATGCCGATGAATCATAGAGTCGGCTAATGAACAGTATTAAATGTAACAAAAAAAAAAATCCCCGAATTGTTTGACCATTGGTTGTTTTTGTTTTTTTAACCCTTTGTCAAAATCATGCCCAAAAGCAATTGTAATGCCATCCAAGCCACTCAAATGGTAATGAAAGTAGCAAACAAAAAATGCATACTCACACCGACGCGATGAAAAAAAAAATCTCGGCCAAATAGAGAGGGGAAAAGAGAGTACACGAAAGAGATAGCATCAACGGGTAACAGCAATCGGTGTGCCAGCACAATGATTTATCTTCCTGTTTTAGTGTCACAATCTGTAGCTATAATTTGATTAATGAAGGGTTTTTTATTATAAATTGTATCGACCGCTCTCTTGTGTGTGTGTCTGTGTTAGAGAGAGTATATACATTACGCTTTGTGTATGCCTAATTGAGAATGCGAGAAAAATATTTTTACCCACTTTTTTTTCGGGGTGTCGAGCAGTAGAAGAAAGAGTCGATTGTAACAGCCAAACGGAACTCAGCATTTTACCATTTGACAATGTCACAAATACGCGTTGTTTGGGAATGTTTTTCAACAAAACGTTTTGTTGGAGATGTAAACAATACACCGGATAAATTATGAGCAAAATGAGAGAACCATGCAACAAGAGAGTGGTTTGACAAATGAAATGTATACACTAAATTAGCAGCTAATTTAATCACAGTCAAAAGCAAAAGTGAAATGGTCTCTTTGTGTCTGTGGTTGTTGAGTTGCTTAAAATCATATATATGATGAATACGGGTTGAATGGTGAAATATTTGCGTTTTGATTGTGCTCATCATGGATGATGTTGATTGAATTGCCGAAAGTGAAATTGTCCATTGGCCCCTCCCCGACCAAACTGAAATGTCGAAAACCCGAAATTCATAAATTGCAATTTGACCATAGCAATCAAGTAGCGTCTCCCTGTGTAATAAATACGTCTGATATTGGATTATGTATTTTGATTTGATGTTATGGAATATGCGTTGCGTTATTATTTGTTCCATCGACATTTAACAAATGCCCATTTTTCGGCTCTCGTCGGCGATCTATGGTGTGTGTGTTTGGTTTTTTTTTCTTGTTAGTTTCATTTCCATGCCTTAATACGTATATTAATCATAAACCCGGCGATTATCTCTTGTGCGAAACATTATTGCGAGCCAAATATTTGCCCGCAAAGGAATTAAAGATGCTTGTTTTTGTTCCAATGCTGCAGTTGATCAACAAAACTTGAGTTTTTAAGGAGCCATTAAAATATGTCCATATTACAATGCATTTTCATGTCTATGAAACATGATGCCTTATATGAATCGTATTAAATATTGAATATTTTTACTACGTTTATTTGATATTTTCATGATAAATAAATATAATGTTGTGCCATCGAATTATCCAGTGCATTTTTTTCTCCAGTTTTTGTTGTTGTTGTTGTTTTGTTTGGGCGGTTAATCAATTGGTTTGAGTACATAATTTCTGAAAGTTGGTTATAAAATGAGACGCAATAAAAATTAACCGAATTCAACGGATCACACAAAAAAAACACACCAAAATTTGCATAAATATTTTTTTTCCACCAGGTTCTTGTTTGAATAACGCTTTCAACGTAAATCCACGGCTTTTTTGCGCTTGCCGCGAATTAATATTCATATTTGAGAAAATGATGTCCATTATAGAAATTAAGCGGGGAAAAAAATGGAATTTACGAAAATACAAAGGGAATTTTTTAGGGCCAAAGTGAGTTGAGTCAAAAACGGCGAACAACAAAAAAAACCCATTGCGAGTCGAGTACCAAAAGAAAAAGAACAGCCAATGAACATATTTGGCTGTGTGTTTTGTTCTACATTGAATGGTGTATGCTTGGTGCTCGTACACATCTTTACCGCAAGAGCAATGAATATGCGTGTTAATTTCATATTTTATGCATGTTATTCTCACATTGGACAGTGAGACACCCAATGAGATAGAGAGAGAGAGAGTGAGAGAGAGAGAGAGAATGCGTTGGTTGATGCGTTCTTCTTGTCGCATGGCCACTTGCTACTTCGTGCAGCATCGAATCCCAACAACATGTTAATCAGACGCACATGGAATTTATTCACTCGTCGAATATGTGGCCGAAACAACATCAAAACAAAAAACAGAGAACCCAACAACAACCAGGGATATTATTTGTACGTGTTAATTTTTTCCCTTTTTATCACATTTTATGCCATGTTAATCGTTCATCGTCCAACATTCAAATATCGCAATAAAACAATGTATTACACAAAAAAGACACACACAATACACAAAATGCAACCAAAACCAAAATGAGATAGAGCAAAACAAGTGGCGGCAAGTGTGAGATGGTGTCGATAAATACATTTTTAATGCTTCGAAAAGCTTTATGCATGTAAAATATTTTTATAATTTGAATTTTTCTAGACGGTAGAGCATATCAGATCGACTCGTGCACTCTTTTCCATTTGCCCGTTGTTTTTTTCTTCATTTCGGTTCATTTTTTTTCATTCGATGGTGTATATGTGAATTATAAATGCGTACATTTTATAATCGTATTCAAGTGTCTTTGGGCGAATAATATTTAATGTTTTAGCTACGTAGCAAAATAAGTAGCACCATAAAAAAATATATGTATAAAAAGGTCTTATTAAAAGATAACGCTTTTGGTTGAAAATTCCTTTTTGGCCTGATGTCACTTTTTTCTCTCACTCTCTCTCTCTCTCTCTCTCTCTCTCTCACTCCTGCCGCTTGCATCAATATTCACTCCTTTTTTTGTCATTAATTTCAAATTATCAATTTAAATACATTGTGTGATAGCCTGAACAGCAAAAAGGCGATTACAAACCACATCATTGTTGCTGTTGTTGTTTTTTTCCCGTCAATGTTGGTGGATTGAGAGTTTAAAACACACAAAAAACCACCCAAAGTCGAATTGTGTTCTCGCGGGCGTGTGAATGCCATCATCGGCATTGAGCCGACGACAGAAATCAACCGCGAGTGACAACATTTTCACTGTCTTAAATATATGATGTCGCATTTGAATATGCAGATCCCTTATTTCGATGTGTGCATTTCACCAAAGACAATCCATTTCCATATTCAAAACATGCCTTTTCACCACCACGAACAAAATATATAGAGACAGAGCCAAAAAAAAACAAATGATTTTTTCATTGTTCATCGTTTGTGGGTCTTCTGTGAAAAGTCTTCACTTTGCTCCGTTTTTGTCGTTGTTTGAGAGAAAATAAAAGAAAATGTTCCCATTTTTTGTTCAGCTGCCTCGATTCGTTCTGGTGTCACGAAAATCGCTGTTAAGAGTTGGCATTGGCATATACTTCTGTTCGTTTGCTCGTTGACTGAAAATCTTGGTTTTCATCGTCGAGGGGGTGTTGAAGTCACACACACAAATCGAGCGAGAGTGTTGCTGCCGGCAAAATGACAAATTATTCTTATTAGAAAAGTGAGTTTTTTCGCTCTTGAAAATAACCGAATTGTAGCTGCCATATCTAAGCGAACGGATGGAATGATGAAGACAAAACCATTCGTTCCACGATTTTCAAACGGTCTCTTCAATACTCCAAACGATTTTTGATTCCCTTCGCTACGATTTTTGGCTTCAATGTTACAGTTATTCTAACGTGAATATTCGCGTAACCAAATCGCTCACAATTTTTTGTATTTTTTTTTATCATTTTTATTTCTCTCGAGCCAGCAGCGAAAGAAAAAAAAACCTTCGTCAACGCACGACGATGCCAATTTTCCCAATACACAGACACTAAATTTGTTATATTTACATAAAGACCCATTTAAAATCAAATTGGTATGATATTTTCTATCATTTTTTTGTTGGTTGGTTGGTGTGTTCCTTTTCCATATATATTTTTTCCTTTTGTTCGTTTCTTTCGAAGTAAAACGTGCCGTGAAACTTAATAATGGCAATCGTTGTTGCGATAAGTTAGGCAAACAGACGAATTATATTCCAAAGGTGCACTCGAAATTTGTTTTGAACGTTTCTTTTTTGGGGCGAATTAAAGTATTTATGGCGCCCGTCAATAGAAAATGACACAGAAAGTACTGAATGTTCGAGATTCTTTTGAAGAAATAAAAAAAAAAAAACAAATATTTTTGAATTTCAATTGTTGTTTACTGCGTTCGATTTGTTCGAAAAATGAGGACAAAATGAATTCTATTGAACGCCACAAATGCGCTTAGTACATAAATTTTGTTAAATGCACAATTATCGGGGTGATAAGAAAGTCACTTATGTGACTAGCGACTGTGGAATCCGAATTCAATGCACGCGCCCCGATTCATCTTGAAACTGGCGTTTGTAATTTCAGTTCACAAGTTCAAAATAAGTGAACTCATTTTATCAGTGAAAGCCGCTATCAATAAACAAGTGAGTGTTCAATGACCAAATGCATTTTTAGGAAGTAAAACACGTCACATGATTTAAAAATACCCAATCAATCGATAACCAATGTAAATATGTGCTGTGAACAGCAAGTGAATCGATGCTATTATTCAAATGTATTTCGAACGTTGAACTGAGTGAAAGTGATTTTGTTTTTTTTTTCTGGTTTGATATAATGCGAAAACTGTAAGTAACTTCCAATGGTTGAGTTGTTTCAAGTAGAAATTGTTGAATATTTTATGATATTTTCAGAGCAATTGTGGCGGTGATCCTTGGTGGGTTTTGTAATTTTGTGTACTGCAAACAAATAAATGCAACATGCAGTTGGGGTGAACCAAATTCTGGCCGTATTGATCCATTCTCCTGCTATATTCGTATACCATTTAAACTGTCACCAAACGACACACTGAACTTTAACAGTGAAATTGATGCATCTGAAATTCAAGAGTTAAATTTCTGGTTACCATCAACATCACGCTACCGATGGGACATCACATTCATACCGAACGATGTGTTCGTTAAAATGCCACACATGAAAAGTTTTACATTGCCCGGTCGTGTGGAAAGTATAACACCGGAGGATTTTTGGCATGCAACAAATCTTGAACGTTTGACCATTGGAAATCAAATCAAATTGGTGCCTGGAAATGTATTTGAACGGCTAACAAAATTGGAAGTGCTTGATTTATCGTGGAATAAAATTACATCGATTCATGAAAATGGTTTAAATGGTTTGATCAATTTACGAACGTTAAAATTGACACGAAATCAACTACAAAAATTTAAAGTGCATACATTCGAAAATGTTTCACATTTGGAGGAGCTTCTGTTGAATAATAATCACATTGAAACCATCGAAGATGGAACTCTTCGGTTGCCACATTTGAAACGCTTGGATTTATCACATAACAAACTCAAAGAATTAACAATGTTAATGTTCAAAGATTGCAAACATTTGGAATATTTGGATCTACGATCAAATCATATTACCCAAATCAGACGATCAATTTATAGTTTAAATCAACTACAGTATTTGAATTTGGATAATAATCGAATTTCTGATGTATATTTTCGGGCTTTAGTGCGTCTTCATTCGTTGGTGCACCTGTCAATCGAAAATAATGGCAAATCACTTAACGATAACATATTTGTGAGTGAATCCACCGCAGGCAGTTCCAAATCAACGATAAAAAACCTGTTTTTATCGGGCAATGATTTAAAAAATCGGGAAATTTTAGTGCGTCTGTGGGCGCTTGGATTAACCAGCTTAGAAAAATTGCACCTTGACAATAATGCATTTGAGTATATTGATTTTTATCCAATTTATGCATTTCCAAAATTGAAAGAAATTAATTTGGGCAAAAATTTTTGGAAATGTGAATGGATTGAACAAACACTACAAAAACTTGAAGCAGATGGCATCGATGTGAATTTATTTAGCAGCCGCTTTCCCAGCTCAACATCATATAAACATATCAATTTCATTCCGTGCATTTGAACACCAGACCAATCAAATGTCTATTTTTCGCTATAAATTTAGTTGATATGCTTAGTTATTAGTTATCTTATTTTGGTAAAATTTAAACATATGTTTTCTTGTGTTTTCTAAACGTCTATAGAATTGCAAAAGTTCAATTGTTGACTCCAATAAAAATTGAATTAAACCGAAAATTGAAGTTTGATTTAGAATTCGAATGTATCAAGTACACAATTGATGAGTCGCAGGTAATTGCTACCAATTTCCATAAAAATAGTTGAACATTTCATTTTTGTATAACAATGCGTAGAATTGACTTTTAGGCCCCGGATCTAAATATAAGGTCACCAATTGTGGAATGCAAGGAAAGTTTCATGGTTTAGGCTAGGTGCCGAGAACCTCCTTTTTGAATATAACATTTTTTGGATTCAAATTATTCTTTCAAATCCATTATTAAGCCATTCACTCACATTACTTCGTTTGATTTATTTACAAATTCCTTGTTAGAGTAACAAACATATTGAAAATGGAACTGCGTTTGTATTTACCAATTACCAACTACAACCACAAAGCAATAAAGGAGCTGAGTGAAATAAGGATTTTTTTTTTGAAGAAATGTTCCCATTCTTATGATCTTACTCAACAAACTACACCTTTATCGTGAACAATTTTTATTTACAGTATTATTTATTGTAGTCGAATAGTTAGTTTTAGTCTAATTTACAGCAGCAACTGATAAATTCAAGAGCAAAAGAGATGAAAATTGGACAAAAAATGGTGCAAAACATAAACACACATTAAATCTGAGTGAGATAAATTTAATGGATTTGCATTTTGTAACTAAAAATTGATGCCAATATCATAGTTTTATTTTGAAAAAAGAATCGAAAAAAAGATGGTCAATTTTGGTTTCACAGATCACACAATTCAATGTGGTGCGTCGTTCGTCCTTACATCTTATAAGTTATTTTCATCGTGAATTTCACGGTGTTCAATGCATTGAAAAGAAACCATCGTTGAACTTAAGGCACAACTGTCCTTTTGAACTGTGAAACCAGCGACCACCTTCAAATATTATACGCAATCAAAGTTCATTTATACAAAACTTGTGCCGACTCAATTCTGGCGAATTATAAGCGTTGCAAAATGAAAACTAACATCACCATACATTTGAACATCTCACTCGGAGTTTGACAGAAATACGACACCAAGTTTGTTTGTAAACAAACGAGCGCACACGGATTCAATGAAATGTTCAGCGGCTGTATACAAT
Source organism: Aphidoletes aphidimyza (assembly GCA_030463065.1). NCBI lineage: Eukaryota > Metazoa > Arthropoda > Insecta > Diptera > Cecidomyiidae > Aphidoletes > Aphidoletes aphidimyza. The sequence continues at coordinate 45,405,036 of CM059996.1, forward strand.
GTCGGCTACATGGTGATTGGTCATGTATGAGTCACCATTTTTATCATATAATAAGATTTTATTTTTAAAGAAATGTTTCCTCTTCCATTCGACTTAACAAACTTAACGTGTGTCACGAGCAATTTTTTTAATTTACAATATTATTTATTGTATCGCAACAGAAGTACCCACTAGAGTACTTGTACCTAGCTGACCTTATACATGAGTTCATCTAAAGAATCATTAGTAAAGAAATTGTGTATTTAATGATTTTCTCAAGGAGAATAAAACTATACATTGACTTACAACCCCCGGTAAGCTAAGCCCATGCTAAAAACAAATTTACCTATGTTGATATTGATATTATTTCGATGTGTTTGTGTGTGTGTATTTCACAAGCGGAAATTGCCATTCAACTAAAATGAAAATCGCCCGTCTGGCGTTGCAAATCGATATGCTTGTATTTTCTGAATGAAAATGCATATTTTTGTAACATTGTAAATATCAAATAAACATGCAATCGAATCTATGGTGAAAATATAAATGCATAACTAATTGCAATAAATGAGTGTATGGATAAATGTGTTCATATACGCGGTGATATGTTTTGAAAGTAAATCGAAATTCTTGTGACTGGTGTGGAATGAAAGTCAATAAATCAAGTGAAGCGAGCAAAGCAAGCGTTTAAACGCCGTACAGAATAAACACGTTAAAAAAAAACACCCATCCATGCTATTGAAATGTGTTGTAACGAATAAATTGACCATAATATTTTATTCTTTTTCCCCAATTGTAGTCGCAGGCAAAACTCATGGCCACTAAAGCTCTAGGGCTAGCCAAGCCTATATATCGTTTTGATGCCATGTCCAATCTAAATCATTTTTTACCGACGATTTGGAAAACTATATTCCATTCCAATTTTATGATATCTTTATTAGAAATGAAATTTCAACGGGAACTAACCGAAGTAAAACCGGAAAAATACACAAATGCACGGAAGCCAGTCTCAATCGAAACATATTATGTGTTATTGCGTTGAGGTTTTTAGGCATTTCAAATGGGCCGGCTATGACCGGCCAAACTAATTCATTTCACATATCCACAGACATTTTGTTGTGTGTGAATTTCTATGGGTAATTTGAGCTGTTTCCGATTGAATTGAGATATCAAAGGGGTCGACCGAATGAAATGGTTCGGATTTACCGATTGTATTTACGGCTACTTTTTTTTGCCATTTATCTTCTTCCGTAATCCAGTAACCAAATTGCAAAGTGATAAAGTGACCACAAAAGCATATAAAACACCAATAAATCTCTTCGCTTTCCGGTTGCTGGTACTTCAATAGAAGAAAAAGAATAGAAATTTTGCGCCTTTTTAGGCGAACAAGAACCATTTGAATAGACAAATTCACCGATGAAACTATCTAACTATGGACTATTGAAGGGGGAAGAATGGGATCAAATGAAAAAGCAAGAATATTCCGAACGAAAATCGATTGCAAATATTTTTCTTTGTTTGCAAAACAGATCTAAAGCCTGAATTTGAGGGTGCTAAAAATATGGTTGAAAGAATGTGAACTGCACAAACAAATGGTACACAAGAAGTATCCGACCGGATCCGATAATCTTTAATTCTAAACAAACATCTCAAGAATAAACCACCCACCAAAATGGATAATAAACCAACCTCATACTTTCATCTTTCAAATTGCCAATATTTAACAAAACCCAAATGATTTGTGTCATTTTGCTTTGGTGCTCATCGAATGATTTCCATTTGGTGATGTTGTTTTCATTTGATTATATTGAAATTTTTGTATAGAAATAAAAATACTCGAAACCAGACGCACGCCACACAATTTAAATGGGGCTGACAGTAGCAATAACAGCCTTAGCCAGTGCCATCGATACAAATGATTATTATTGTTATTTAAACATTATGATAGAATGCCATGGCACGAATTCAATTGTGCCATTAGTGTGTGTGTATGTTTCGATCTGTGTGTTTGTGTGTTTGGAATTGAAAAGGGACTTGAGATGAAGGGAAAATGCGGCCTGAAAGACGACACTAAAAAATGGCATTCATTAAAATATGTTTGCTGCAAACAACAGCTTGGAATTATGAAGTGTAGCATTTTTGCATAGACGCTCGACGATTTTATATCGTATTTTAAGACTATTTTGCCTACAAATCATTTTCGATGGCATTTGAATTTCAACAACAACAAAAATACACAAAAACGATAACTTTACCTACTTGAATTTAAATCACACGATGACACTTTTTCACTTGGCATCCGGTTCCATTTGAATCGTTTTATTTCAGATGGTACACACAAATTGCTACATGATACACGGCACATCAAGATTTTCCAGCCAGATCCAATTCGGATACACGTGACTTTTGTTATGGGCATATGGAATGGTGCTTAGGACTTTGCGATATGGATAATTTCATTCAATCGAATACGGTCAGTTAAATTTGAACACTCAACACAATGAATTTTTTTTTGTTGATTGTTTGCTCTGCCGAATTTTATCAAATACGAACCGAAAAGCTGAACATTTTAGGGACATTCGGTTGTTTATGAAATATTTGATATTTTATGCGTTCAATGACAAAAAAAAACGAGAAGAATATAAAACGTAACGTTGATGATGAGCGATGACAGACAAAGATTGATTAGTCCATTTTATTCTCCATTGGCACATTTTCCATTTGGTTTTAAGCCTATAATTACACATTTTACACCATACACACGATCACATAAGTATATAGTCATTGGGTCCGCACCTCATGCCACTTTCCCACTTAATATCGCTCCTTTTTTACACACACACACTCTCTCTCTCTCTCTCTCTCTCTCACTCATATTCATCGATATTGAGGCGCGTAATTTTAAACGTGAACAACAACAACAACAAATTACATTTTTAAGTCATCAGATGTTATTATTTTATTTCCATTTAAAAACAACAAAAGCGATAAGTTGAATGTGTGAAAGAGAAAGTGTGCAAGAAGTGAAAAGAGTATGGAATTTCAATTTCATTGAAAATCAAAATTGAATAATCGGACGGGGACTGAGTGGAAAACATCGGTCGATATATTCAATGTGATGTTGGAAGGAAATGTACAGAGAGAGAAAGAAAGAGAGAGAGAGAGAGAAAGAGAGAATAATATTAACAAGCAGGGCACAAATTATGCGGAATTTCACACATACTCAAATACTCTGCAGGCGAAAAAAAGCAGATGCTCGTTTTACCGTTATTGATTTTTCGCGTTACAGTCGATTTTCAACCGATTCCTTTGACTCAATAAGCCACATTCGAAAAAAAAATTGGAAGTTCCGAACCCGAGAATATAAACGAAGGAAGTGAAGCAAAAGAGATAGACGTTATCACTCGCTGCTAGTTTATGCTGCTGCTGCTGCTGCTGTCGCTGTTGCTGTTTTTTGTTGTTGTTCTCGTAATTCTTATTGCGTCACATTCATTGGGAAATAAATTTTAAAATATGAACCGAATTAACAACAGTAAAACGATGACAGTACACATTTTTGCCCATGTGTCGTATTGCATAAGTCATGTTTCAATAAATTGGAAAATAACACAATGGCAATGAACGACAAAGACATCACGATGTATGTACGATGATAACAAAAGCCGAGAATGCCGAGTGTCGATCGAAGTTTTGCCACCGCAAAAAATACACACACACAGCATCACCATAAATTTCGAAGCCATTTCAAAAAAAAAAAAAAATGAATTCATTGCAATGAAACGCAATGAGTGCGAGAGTCGTTTTTCATTAGCAAATGTTCTTTCAAAACTGTGCATATGGATGCGTGTGTCTCAAGTCCATTTTTTTGGGCGCAATGACAGGCGATTCTGTTGTTTTGTCGTTTGTGTTACACCATTTTTGTGAAATCAAAACGCAAATATTGAATTAGTCTATGATTTTGGTCGTTGTAAATGTGATTTTCATGTTTTTGACGGAATGAAATTACTCTTTGGAAATGGGAACCATCAGAAAATTCGTGTTAAATATTATTCGAGATATTTGCCAAATGATTGTCATCCATTCGTTGAAGAACGTGTAACGGTTTCTGTTGTTGTTCTCTTGTTGTTGCCGACAATCATTTCGTCAAGCCAATTGAAATGTGCCAACTCACGATCTTTCAATATGTCTTTTTCTTATCTTGTGCTGTTTTGCATTCAACAATTGGGGTAAATATTTGTGGTATTTGATGATTTCTGGGGGGTGAAACGAAGAGGGTTTTTTTTTTCGTTCAAATGTTGGCAATACTATGGAACTTGAATCGCGTTGACATTTCAAAGTGCATGGAAAAATCTGACAAATCATTCGGCTGACATCGGAATAAGGAATCTGAATTGCAAAGACAATCAAAACTGGTTATTTCAACTGGGTATTTGCCGTTTTGGTAAAGGATATTTCTGGAATGCTTTAGCCATTTTCAGCCACCAAATTCAAAAACCAGCAGCAACAACAACAACAAAAAAGTGTTAAAATGTTGAACCGTCATCGTCACACCATCAACAATTTCAATGCACTGATACTTTTTCCATCGTCACACAAAAATCTCAACGATGTTGAATCTCAAGCATTTTGAATTTGCAAACTATGAATGCTGTTTGCGATGTGGCCCATCGTCAGCGAGTGAGCGAGCAAGCGAGCGAGAGAGTGAGAGATAGAATGAGAAATTATTACATCTGCACGAAAATTGTGCAGTTGAAAGATGAGATTCCTGAATTCATATGCGCTATTTGATGTTGTGTTGTCGAAGTGCATCGTTTCATTGCGTCAAGCCATTTGTTATGTTTGTATGGCCGGTGTTCCGCCGAGTTACAATTCACCGGGTTTTTGGCTGTATTGTTTTGCGTGGAAAAATATGTTTTCATGGTTTTAATCAATGTTATCAGTTGATTGGATTGCTCTGCTTCAATATGCAATAATTATCCGTGGCCAAACAATGCAATGGGCAATACGCAATTCACGCAACCGATCGGATTCGATGCATGGTCGATGCACCAATCCCCAAACACCGTTGCATACCATTTCCATTTAAGCAATGATTTTGATGATGTGAACACGAGAGCGAGTCGAGTTTTATGGTTTAGGTGCAAATAAAAAAAGGCAATACGCATTCTTGTGCATTGCAATAGGCTGCTCAATGTTTCGGCATTGCATCGTGGGACCACTCCACTCGAATGCACCATGCACACACACACACACACCGACACAGATACACATATGCGAAATACCATATATTCCAACCATTCAATTTCAAGTTTTATCAATAAATCATCGGCAATATTAAATGCAAAAGCAATTGACTCGAGAGTGAATTGTGTGTGTGCAGTATGCGTTTTGGTCGGTGGTTTGATCGAATGCTTTGCGTGCGCGCTCTCTCTCTTTCTCTCTCTCTCTCTCTCTCTCTCTATCTATCTTTCGTTCTTGACTATCTGTGATTTGTCTGTGTATTTCGATGACAACGGTAACAACAACAATGATTGTTATGCATGATTTTATCAATAGAGGCCGAAACGTATGAGATGAGTGCAACGATGATCATCAATTCGAAACATGAAAATTGTCAAGTTTATTCAGTTGTTGGAATTTTCATCGGGATCATGTACAGATACACTCTCACACACACACACACATGGTGTGGTGTTGCATGCGTGCCTACATTACACACAGCTATTTCAATGGGTTCCCTGCCTCACTCTCTGTCTCTGCCCGTTTCAACTCATGTTCAATGCTCATTGCTCACACTTCAACTTCAAACTTCTCGTGCGATTGCATATTGCACATGTTTTGTGCACGACCAATGCAGATATTTACCAATTTTCACAAAATGCAACAGCGAAATGTAATTTTCACATCAACGGCAACATTGCCGTTCATCATATAAAACGTGGTTGCGTTTTATATTGTTGTGCTATGGTCAACGAGTGCTCAATAGACAACTGTTTTGTTTTTACATTGGACATAACGAGATAGAGTTTGCACAAAGATCAATGCGAGAGAGCGAGTGAGAGCGGAAAAAAAAATGAACAACAACTCGGCCACAAAATAATCGACATTTGTAATGTGACCATAAATTTGAACGGTTGGAAAAACGTTAAGCAAAAATGCGATAGCGATGCGCTTTTAGTTGTGTGGTGGCCAACACGAAATGGATGAACGAAAATTGCAGCTCAACCATTTCACATTGTTTGTTCATTGTGATGTTTTTCTTTCTTTCAGCACATTTTCCCCGGTGATATCAAAAATATATATTTATATGTATATCTATCTATGTTACACACCAAACTGCGTGCTGTTTACGTTGCAAACGCAATAGGACAGCGAGAGAATGAGACGCAGAGGAAATGCACACATAATAGACTTGTGTGTAGTTAACAAGTCATTTATGATGATTTATGAATTAAACGATATCGCATTGAAATGTTATAATAATAACGACAATGTCATCATGCAGTTTACTTGGCTTTCTGGTTTATTTTTAGTCGCCCGACCGATACCAACCGATGGTTGTTGGTTGGTCTCTTTTTTTGCGCAACAATCTATTGCTGATGTTATTTGAACGATAACACACAGTGACACTTTTTTTTCAAATATTATTACTTTGAATCAATGTTATCGAAATAGTGTATGATATTGACCGCATTTGATTTCACCGCAAACTATCAATTATACTCTTCAAGAGAACAGCATTTATGCTATTGATTAACACTTTTAGATTACCGTTTCAAATCTCATTTCAGTCAATCGTCACTCGCAATTCAGATATATATCTTTTTTTAAGATGAAAAAAAAAACTCTGAACGAGGTATAAACGAGAGTGGCGCCCTGAAAAATCCTGCCCATCAAATGACTGATATACCGAGAATAAACTTTACGTTTCTGTCTTGAATTACAGGCCTATCATTTGGGTGCCTAGGTATGGCTTTAGAGTATTACCACCTGAAGTAAACATAGAACAAGGTAAAACACAAATTAAACGCAGACAATGTATTGAACTCATCTTCATATCTGCTCCACACGAGAAACTCACACTCCTCATGAGGATATAGCTGTATAGCTATATAATATTGCAACTTCTCACGAGGAGTGTGAGTTCTTCCAATTTAAACCAGCAAACAGTCTCAATTTTATAGAATTATCTTGATACATTTGTGAGAGATAGTGAGTATTTGACACATACTATGTGTACAGAGTTCAATTCAATCCACTCTTCACAGGTATTGCGATACAAGATTGGGTTGAACCACCTCCTCGTTGAATACATCATGAACTATCAAAATCTCGTTCGTTTTCAAACTCAAAAAGTGTATTTTTGCCGTTTTCCGTGATGAGATTTTCAAAAACTATTGAGATACATTTAATTCCATTCGGTTTGAAATTCAAAACTTTGAATCCAGAAATCCAGTTTGCATTGCCTATTATTGAAAAAAAAATGTCATTTGTTTATCGAGAGCACGAGTCAATATTCACTAAATTGCCAACGATGCATATGGCTTCAGTCATATTTTACGGTATTTTACCATATTTATTACGTTTTATTACAATCATTATCTGCCGCACAGTCATTGCGACCTGAAAAAAAATGATTTTTTTTCGCACCCTATTTTATTCGACTGTACGTTGCGCTGTTGAAGTAATATTATTGAAGAGAGAGAGAATGAGAAAAAAAAAGTGTTGCACTTTCACTCGTTCTTCTATCAAAATGATGGGTTACATAAGACATACGCACACGAGCCAGCAGGAAGCACATCAATAGCAAAGTGGTTCGATTGGATGCGTTCGATATGTGTGTATATATGTTTTTCCCATGTTTATATTCGATTTAATCCATTTTTATGTTATTCAATATCAGTAAATTTGTTGAGTGTTCAGTGACAAAGAAAAATAAATGTGATTTCAATGTTTTATCGGTGAAAAATCGCTTTTAAGTGGTTTTTTTTTCTTCTTCTTTTCTCTTTCGATTTCACATCAGAACCGTTGCTGGCTTGTTTGTTTGTGTGTTTTTCTCTCTCCCATTCGTGTTGCTCCCGTCGTCTTCACATGACTTTTGCATATAAGCATCGTAATACACAATATTTATATGGGTTTCATTCCATTTCGCTCTATTGCATGGTGTCGCCTTATCACCAAAGCAGACAAGATTATTTTATTTGTGTTGGATTGGTGTTGACTTACTTTGCAATGGTAATACGGAAGCCGTTATGTTCAATTCGATTACAAATGATAGGCTCAACGAAATATTTTTATAGGAAAATAAATGCAACGGAAGATATAAAGGCAATAGGCAAAAGGCCCAAGATGAAGGTAAGGATTCATATGTGTTTTTGTGTGAGTTTTTGCACTGTTATTCGCTTGACTACACACAACGCGTATATTTTCGTAGTTGTGACACTTTGTGTGTGTGTGTGTGCATAAATGCGGTACACCCATCATCATAGCGTGCGGTGGAAATACGAATAAATTGCCCTTTTTCGATGATCATTTTTCCATTTTTCTTCCATTTATGTGTTTTTTTTTCTTTGAGTTTTATTATTTTTCATATTCGATTCACTTCAGCCATATGGAATTGCGTGGCACAGATTATGGATAAGATTTTTTCCATTTTTTTTTGTGTGTGTCTGCTCTTCTGTTTTTCTCGCTCTCTCGAGGATGGCATATGTGTAAGGGATATGTGCATTGAATTGGCTACGCATTTGATTTTGGGCTCAATCTTTGAATTCACATCAACACACAGCGCGCGATAACAATGTGACTCTTTTTTTTCTGGCCTTTATCACCTCTTCGTTTGATTCTTTTTATTGAATTTTTTTTTATGATCGTCGATGATGGTGTCATCATTTCATATGGTTTTTCTTCTCTCTCTCTTGATTTTTTGTCTATTCTTTTCTTATTTCAAAGTAGTAATGTTTTTTTTTGCGAGCGCCAACACTTTTTTTCGCTTTTTCATTTTCCAATGAACGTGAATTCGGGCGCGCACTTTTTTTTAAAGATTTATTTTAAGGTTATTGATTTCACATGAATGCCCATCGCAAAAGTGGGATGAAAACAAAACGAAAAAACAACAACAACAACAACAAACGATTTGAGCTCGAACAAATGGCACGCAAATAAGTTGAATGTTATCTTTGGTTTACAGTCGTCAAGTTTGGGTCATTAACGCACATTCATTTATCTAATTTTTTTTTGTTGCGTCTGCAGTTACACAAGAGAAAGAGAAAAAAAAGGGATTTCAGCGAGATTTGATTAAAATTTTGATTGATAACCGCATTTTCTTTTTCGCGGTGTGAGCGTAAAAAATGACATTGAGGACATGATTTTGATTTCAAATCGTAAAAAATGGATATTAAAATGGCAAGAATTTTCCATTTGCATCAACTTCATGATAACACATGACTTTAACTCTCACTGGATCCAATGATTTTAGCTTATCGATACCACAATCACGTTTTTTTTCTGTTCTCTCTCTCTATGTGTTGCCGCTTATGGAACAAAAAGACTATAAAAAATGAACCTTTGGCTGAAAATTTAGTTCATTATCCTTTCAACGAAAAAAAAATCGATACATGAAGCATTTTTTCTCGCTTGCTCTTTTACTCAGTTTGGTTGTCTAGCCCAATGCTGCTGCTACGCTCACCAAACCCAAACCAACATCGTACACAGCACAAGTATACACATTCTGTTAACTCGTTCAGTGTGTCGTAACTTTATCGATCCATCTTTCTATTCTTTACTGATTAACGTGCCATGACCATGGAGTGCATCGCTCTCTCACCGCGCACTCGTTTCAGCTCCACAACCTCGATTCAACTGCATTAAAAAGCAATTCGTTTTTCAATAAACCACAACTCACTCGAAAAATTGCGCGCACATTTTGTTTAAATATAACGTACAGTGGTTTTTAGAGCGCACCAATTTTATATTGTTTCGTATACAGTGGTTTGTTGTTTAAAACGCGGGAAAATTGGAATATTAAGTAGAATCGATTCAAGCAAGAATGATGCGATAAACAGAAAAAAAAACTGAACAAAAATATACTGATAATTATGCGATGCTTCACTTTCATCGTCATTTGTGCAAGAGTGTTTGTGTGAGTGTGTGTGTGTGTGTGAGTGAGTTTATGAGCTTGACTGCTCACCGGTTCCGCATCTATTTGGCTGGCTTAAACCATTTATCATCATGTCTCTGTCAACAACTGCATGAGCAATCCAAAAATGGATCAAACGAAGGGCAACACACAGGCAACAATGTGCCAACTCAAGAATTTTTCCACTCGGTTATTATTTTCTCTCTCACACATTTTGCTGTGCGTCACACCAGAACCACTTTACCGCACACGTTCATCAGCTTTACATTCATTTTTTTTTTCATCACCAATTGTTTGGCTACATGCGAATTGTATCTTGAATTACGCATTTTGTTTGCATTTTGAATAAAAAAAAATGTCTTATGTTTGTTTATTTATTTACTTTGTTTGAATTTCTTTTCTGGATGAGAACGAATACAATCTTCCCTGAAGGCATTTCAAATGTTACTTTGAGTTGACTTGTTGAAAGGTAGCAATATAATTCCAAAATGCTAATTCATTTCGTCTGAAATCAACACGACAACTTTGCACATTTTTGTTCGTTGAAAAAAAAAACATTTTTTTTTTTAAATCCCATGGATAAAAACCCCGGTGATATAACGAAGCAATTTTCATGTTTGTGCCGATTTCCATTTTAATAGCATCGATCAAAATTCTACACCCGGTCCCGGTTTGACAGCACGTCACAAACATTCGTTCTTAATTCACAACCGGTACGTTTAATGCTCAATATGCTCTCATCCGCTCAGTTTTGGTTCCAGTGTTGTTCGTTGTTTCATTTCAATTTGTCTAAATTATTACGCGACTACCGCCTTCAATTCAGACTTTATTTACGTTTTCCATTAGCATTGAAAATGAAAAATTACACCATGAAACGGAAATGGCACCGTGTCGAGTGCAAAGAGTAAATAGCAACAACAACAACAACAACAACAACAAAATCAAAGCAAAGGCAAACGCAGCAACCGGCACAAATGAGCCGATTTATTCTTCGGGTTCAATGTCAATTGAAAGAGCAAATCAAATCGGTTGAACGGTTGAAACAATGCAATTTTCAAATGGATGAATTACTGTTGATCTTCCGCTCTCTTACTGATGCCAGCCTAAAAAACAATAAAGAAACATCAATAGATAGATTTATTCGCTTTCCGTATTTTACTTGTGGCAATATTAAATGCTCCCAAGACAATGTTTGAATTATTCAAAGTAGCAAATGTAAAAGATTTCTGCCAAGTAAAGAAAAAAACCGGTGCACAGACAAAAGAAGAAAATGGGTGAATAATGTGAAGATGTGAAGAAAAAAAAAAAAAAACGGCGAATTGGTTTGGATGGTAAATGGCAAAAGACAAACAGGAGGCTCTGCCAAAGAAGAGGGTTTTCATTTCGTTTGTTCTTCGTAATCGTTTGGAAAATTTAATCAATTTGTTTTCTAAACAAAAATTAAATTACTCATATAAATGCGCACTCAGTCGATGCGAAAATTTTCGAAAACAATTTGCGCCATTCCGTTTCGGTGTATTCATGGTAAACTGGTACTTTGGCTACTGTTGCTACTGTGAGAAATTACAATGCAAGAAATCTTCTGCGAAATCAATTTATTGGCGCAGCGTAGAAAAGAGTTTTTGCCTTTGTTCTAACAATTTTCTCTCTGTCTCTCTCTCTCTCTCTCTCTGGGTGTGTGTGTGTGTTCAACATCATCCAAACTGGCTTCCCATTTCCAATTTCAATTGAATTTACATACTGTAAATACAGAGCGAGCATATGCTCTTTGCTCGACATTCATTTTACTTTGCTCACAAATCATCATCAACTTTCATTAAGATTGTTCTGATGTTTCTTCTCATTTTTTTTTTTCATCTAGTTGTTGTTATTGCTCTTGCAAACTCATTTTCTGCTAGACTTCCATCCATCCATCGCCGTCGTCGTCGTCGTTTTTTATCTTTTTTGAAGCATTGCATATGATTCAATGAATAAACAAAATATTATTGTGCTGTAAAAAAACAGAAAAAAAAAGATGCAAATAATAATAGGGAAAATGTATTCGCGTCTATTTGATAGACTTCGGAGAAAAACCAAGTCAACATTCCACATTTATCTGGATCGGTTGGGTGAAAACGAAAGAAACAACATACACACGAAAAAAAAAATCCCCGACATTTCCGAGCAACAACGCTAAATGGCAATGGAAGAAACGATGAGCACAGCTAAAGAATTTATTTCAAATGAATAAATATGTTCGCAGCATCATCTTCATTTTAAATTGCACATTTTTTGTTGTTGTTGTTATTGTGTGATCCGTATTTTTTGTGTTGTTGTTGTTGTTGCCGTTGATTCGCTTTGATTTGATTAAATGATTTTCTTAGCGGGGGCATTTGATAAGATAAATAGAAATAATTCAACTCATGGTGGATGTTATTTGAAGCCCGTTTGAAAGATTGAATTTGATGTGGAGTAAATCGAAGCTTGGGTAAAATTCTTTACCCCGTAACATTGAACATTGAACATTGAACATCGATAAAGTGAACATACGGATTTTAAGAATATGCAATTTTTCATTTTAGCCAAGACGAAACGGAAGCAATTGTGTTCATCACAGTGGCTTTGATTCAGAGGGGTGCTACCAAATGAATGCTTTGATTTGGCCTGTATTTAATTTGTATATCTGTTGGTTTCTTTTTTTTATTTACATTTTATCCTCATTTTATGGTTATCCCACTTTTGATTTCAGAAACTGGAGCATGAATCAAATGCAATATGATTGAGAACTGGTGAATGATTAAAATCATATTTGCATCGAGAACAGACGACTCCGGCATATTGTTGGATTTAATGAAAAAAAAGAAACTCGCTCGCTATTGTGGTCAATGTGGACATTGCGTCCATTGAGTCCATTGAATTCGATCGAGTTCCAAGTAATCGGTTCGGACAACCGGTAACTTATCGAAACTAATTTTTCATAGGGAAGTCCTAATACATCAAAAATGGCTTTATCATGATATCGATTGTGGTCGGTTTTGTGTGTGTGTGTGTGTGTGTGTGTTGCATGTAAATTCGCTTTATTCCATAACTCATTGCTCATATTCTGTGTACTCAGTGCTCATACAACGGCCATCACTTTCCATTGCACATGCTAAAGAAGCATAACAACATTCAATCGGCTATTCAAAGCTAAACCATAAAATATCTTTCAATATACAGCCACTTTTTCCCTTGACTCCCTCTCTCTGTCTCTCTCCATTTTTTTTTTCTTCATATTTTATTATTTATATGTGAATTCGGAGCCTATAATCCCCAATTTGACGATTTGATGTTTTCATCGTCCTGATAGATTTTATTACCATTATTGTTATTTGATGTTGCGATTGAAATACGAAGTGAGTATGAAATAAAATGGCACACACACACACATACACAATATTTTCAACGCAATTTAATAGATTCGGTTTTTGTGTGTTGGCCTGACCGAAGTAAAGAAACCAACACAAAAAATAGGACGAAGAAACCGCCATAAAGTTCGTTTTCGAACGTCGCCAAGTGAATGAAAAGGGCAAAACAAAGTCGCTACCAGAAAAACCAGAACCAAAAGTGAATACATTCAACACATTCAATGCAAACTACACCCTTCCATAATATCAATATCAAAATTCTTTTTTCCATTTCCCATGAAATTAATAAAAAAAAAATGTATACATTTTTTGTTGTTGTTGTTGTTGCTCTGTTGAAAGGAAAGCAAAGAAAAGTGGTGCAAAGAAAGAAAGAAACAAAACAAAAAAAAATTTATGACAATGGAAGAAAATCGCCCAGAGTCGATATGAACGAACGACACCGTCACAATGGCACAGATCGAGACCGATTTAGCGTACCGCGTTTGCATTTGCAACACCGAATAAATACTAAAAGAAAAAACCAAACCATCACCGGTATCATAGGCAAATGTGCACACAAAAGACACAACTTCGATTAACAAGTTCGTTTTTTGTTGTTGTTGTTGTTGTTGGTGGTGGTATTCAATACATCGGAGGAGCAAGGGACCGAAGACAATGGAATAAAGTCACTGCACAATATTCATAAATAATAAAAGTAACGAAAACACACACACACCGAATCAAAAGAATAAACGAAAAAAGCAAAGAAAAAAAAATGTTTAAAAGCTAATAAATTTATTCATAGAATCTTTGGGTTGGAGCAGGCCATTTCAGCAAATATTCATGTGAAACATATACATTACAATAATAGATGTTTCATTGCGGGTGTGGTTGCCACAGCCAAAGTCAACAACGTTCACATTTTGTTTTTTAAAGAGAGCGAAATTAAAAGCATTTTTTTTTTATTTTGAGTTCGAAGAAAAATGTTTTTCGATTGAATTTATTGTTATCTGAATAAAAGAAATGTTTGGCCTGTTTTTTTTTTGCTGGTTGCAAGTCGAAGAAAAACTAAATGGAAATGGTTTTTCTGTCGTAACGCGTTGATTTATGCATTGACTGGTATTTCATTTAATTTGTTCTTTGTTTCCACTGGAATCATTAATTTTAATATTCATTCAAATGTGCATAATTTAAGCATTGTAAATGAAAGTCTTGAAATGGTGCTGCTTGTTTTTTCCAACATCGAAATGATATGTTTGCATTAGAGGAGACCCTTAAAATGGCGGATTTGAGTGGTTCGCAAGAAAAGTTTCGTAATGTTGAAATAGTTTTATTGAAATAAATCAAACAAAAAATGTGGAAGAAAAACTTCAGCAATTCACTGCTATGAAAATGTAACAGAAGCGTCTCTCCCGGACTCCCGGACGGGAGTCAAGAGATTTTCCACCTCCTGAGACCGTAATTCACTTCACATCAGTCCAAACCAAAATCCAAGTGTCTTTTACTACAGAAATTCGTCGTTGTACCAGGAATACAACCAAATAATGAATTATAAACCGATGGAAAACTGAACGGGAAAATTTAATACTACCTGTAAAAATAATGTCCACGAAAAAATGGAAACTACAAATTTTATGTGAAAAAAAAAAATAATGATAGAAAAGCGCGTCATCGTTGAAATAATAAAGTAATTGGTATAATTTGTCAGAATTTTCTTTTTGTTTTCGTTTTTTTTTTTTTTTTATTGCAAAGTTCCATTAAAATTTGTTGTGCGCTTTTGTTTGAATTTCAAGTGGTGCACATTTTGTGTGGTGTAAACATTTTACTCATTTTGTCTTGAACTGAACAGCAGCACTTACAATTGAATTAATACATCGTGTGTTGATCGTAAATATTAAATATTAATAAAAATGAAAACAACAAATTACCATCAGATGCAAACCATACAAAAAACACACATACATTTTGTTGAGAGCGACAACACCATCAACAACGACGACAACATCCACTACGATGAACAAAAATAATCTTATTTGCATATATCAAATGGGAAAAAGCAACAAATGTGCTATTCACCACCATAAAATTTCCAGCAACACAATATTGCCGATGCAAACACCTGGAACACTCACACAATCAATGGCTGTACGCTGTGTGTTCATCTAAATAAGCTCACTTTTCAAGCGATTCTTTAATTTTTCTTTTCTTTTTTCCAAAAGTTTCCATGCTGTAGCTATTCGCCTCCTTGAGATAAACCAATGCTATTGCCGGTTTCGAAGAATGAATTTCCATCAAAACCACCGAAATGAGTCCGAAATAAATAAATAAAATTTAGAGAAAAAAAAACACACATTTTGGGTTAGTTCGTTTCATCGCCCATCATTTTACCGGATGAACTCATTTCGACAGCTAAAAAAAAAATAGCTAATAATAAGCGACAGAACATCAAGTCAACGCACAACATTTCGAGTAATTCAAAGTAAATTTCGCAACAGAAAAAAATAATAATATAGATTCTCTGAGGAAAGCTAGCATGGCTATAGATATCTTTCATAATGCAGAAACAACAACAACAACAAAAATGATGAAACAAAACGAAGCGAAAAAAAATCCATTAGAAAAATTAAAACCACCTGCGACAAAACGCCGAAAAACAACTGGCGCGCTTATTGCTATTGTTGTTACAATTCATTGGGAAAAAGCTTCGTTCCAATTTTGCTGCTCTTTTTTGTTGTTGTTGTTGTTATTTTCACATCGACTTTTCCGTGTGGTGCTTCTGATCGCCAAAAACAAGGATGCACAAAATGATGGCAAACCAACAGAGCAACCGAACCAAAAACACAAAATTAGAGCAACCGGAGAAAAATTTCACTCGAACTTGAAAAATGATTATGTTTGTGAGTAAACAATATTTTCTTAAGTCATGCATTGAGGCAATGGTTGTGGCTATGCGGTTACACCATCCACACCAGAGATAGAGCTACAACAACAACAAAAAACCAAACGTGTGGAACAAAAACTTTAATTCATTCACTTTACGCGCGCACGCTACTCAAAATATTACCAACCGTATTTTACCGTTGACTTATGAAAATGATAAGAAACAATAACCGTACTGTTCATATTTAGAAAACAAAATGAGAGAATGACTTGCCGGAACACACAGTGAATTCGTGTAACAGCATCTTCTAGCCCGAGGCCCCGGGATGAAATGTTATTAATATTGAACTTTTGCCGTCAAATAATCGATAAATTGAATTTGGACATTTTTCACAGTTAAAACACCATCTTGACATTCTTCATGCGCTTTCTGGCTCAAGATTCTTCTACATTTAAAACCTCGAAAATCGTGAATTTCAGCCGAATTTTAGCTTTAAAAAAAAAACAGAAAATTTCAGAATTTTTAGAAAAACTTCCAAATGTTGGCTGAAAATTGACCAAATGTCCCGTTTCAAATGCAAACATTTCAAATGAGACAATATTTTGTTAAAATGGTAAACATTTGCATTTGAAAAACTACAAAAATTACATTCTTCAAACAAAAAAACATGGAAATCAGCACATAGAAATGCATAAATGCTAAATACGATAATTTTGTTTAATTTATCAATTTTTTACATGAATTATACAAGAATAATAATAATTGCATAAATATGAACAAATGCCGAACCAATTTACTCATGTTCGCAAATATATTCAAATCGTTGGTGCTGGCTTGCGATGGTGAACGAGTGTGGCGTTTGTGAAAATCTAAAAGACGTGCGAAATAATGTATGGCGGGTTTAGTATACACATTGTTGGCCCCGTCACCATGCCAGTTTTCTTTCATTCAATATGCATTTAAATAGTTTATGTTAGTCAAATTGTACACGTCTAAATTGATGCATTTCCTCCTCTTCCATTTTGATGCAAAGTGTTCGTTATTTTTTTTTCGTTCATAATTTTCTTTATAAATGTATTGTAGTGCTTACGGAGGCGATGATAGAAGCGAAGAAATATAATAAAAATCTGCATTTTAGTGCGACAAACAAAAGCCAATACAGTTGAAAACATTGAAAAAAAAACCAAAACAACAACAAAAAGAGACGAACGAAAAAAAAAACAAACACTTTTCA
Organism: Aphidoletes aphidimyza; assembly: GCA_030463065.1. Taxonomy (NCBI): domain Eukaryota; kingdom Metazoa; phylum Arthropoda; class Insecta; order Diptera; family Cecidomyiidae; genus Aphidoletes; species Aphidoletes aphidimyza. The sequence continues at coordinate 45,422,627 of CM059996.1, forward strand.
CCGGAATGTTTCGATTGTTCCACAGAAATCACCGCGTCAACGTTAGCGACTACGGAGCAGCAAACGGACGAAGAAGCATATCAAGTACATACAGAAAATGGGTACGTTTTGATTGTGGAGCACAGAGACAGTGAAACAGAGACCCAGCACTCCACGGTCGCTCACACACAATAAGCACCACAGCGTAGTAGCTGTAGACAGACCGAGTAGTAGAAGCGTCGAAACAGTCGGAAAGTGAAATAAATGTGTGTATATGTACCGGAGAGTTGGGATATATGTGGATGAGAGATGGGGCGTATACGGTTTTATTCACCGCCTTAATATCAAAATGCGGCACTCAAAGTAACAACCGAAACACAGACGAACAGCACACACCAAAAATATATATACAATATGAAAAAAAAAACACACAACCAACAAGAATATAATAATAAATGGAGAGAACATACAGAAAAAAATGAATAAAATAAAACAGAAAGCAAGAAACTACATATAAATACACATTTCATATCAAAATGAAAAAAAAAGAATTTCCTACACATGCAATTTATATACCATTTATACATATATATATTATTTTTTTTATTAAATATAAAAAGTAAAAGCCAGTGAGTGTTTCACTCTCACATGGAGCCCAAGCGAGAGCGAGAGAATGAGAGAATCAAATGTAAATGGCAATCGTTGAATTTGCGCTAGAGCTCCATGCACAGTTCTCATCGAATCGAAACCATAAAATGTGCAGAACAATTTTCGAAATATAATTGAAGTTTACCAAACCCAACATTTTGTAAATTGAATTTTGTTTTTTTTTGTGTTTTTTGTTTGCTGTTGTCGACAAGACACACACACACAAAACATGTCGTCTGGTGTACTCTCCACTCGGCATTGTTTTACATTTTCGGGATGGAACAATTTCATTGAACTTTTATGAGTAGAACCGAAATGATACCGAATCGAATATGTTTATACTGGAGATGACATCTTTCAATTCAATTTTTATCGCTGATTTTATTATTAAATGTTTACTCTTTTTTTTTAAATCGCTAATTTTTTTTTGGTTGGCTTTCTACGAACAAACGACTCTCAAAACGTCTACGTTGTGTGTGTACAACCCATTTTCTATTCAAGGCAAGCAACAAAAAATTTCGTTTTTCTTTTTACCAAACACACGAAGACGAACAAAAAACAACAACAACAACCAAACACACTGCTTATGTCTGCTGACTGTTGGCACCGCCAGATCGATGAAAAATGAAAAATCATTAACCTACGTCTACGCGCCGCTTTCGTCATCACTCATGACATATTTACTGAACCATAACACTAAACTATAACAAAACGAAAACTACACCACGCCAATAAATTTTTGCAGCGATTTTTGCGCATAAAATGGCAAAGTATATACGATATGGTGGCGGGCGGGCGTGCGCGCGCGATAATGGGTTGAGAGAGCAACAACAAAAAAAAAAATAATATATAAAATATTTGCTCACCTTCGATCCCGATACCGAAAGCCGGGTGAGTGTGATGTCATGGCACAGTGGTGAGGCTGATGTTGTTGGCCGTTTTTCGCGTGTCAACTATATTTGCGTTGATACAATTTTAGTTTTTAAATAAATATGTGTGTGTGTGTGTGGCATATGCAGTGCATTCATGCATTTCAAATTGGGATCGAGTGCCCGAGAGAGAGAAAGACAGAGAGAGAGAGAAAGACAGAGAGAGAGAGGCAACGAGTGAAGAGAGTGCTCCTTACAATGCCAACAAAATATTATACATACATATAATATCGACATTTGATGCGGCGTAGATAGCGCGCACGCCACTAAAAATCCATACCTTTAGCTCTGGCTCGTTGTCTAGCACGGGGCACCCAACACAAAGTTTATCTTGTCAATATATTCAGATGTTTATGCGATGGATGGGATTCGAATAGCGTTTGATGTTGAAAATATATAGATGTGTGCTGCAGGTCGTATACATGGGAGACAAAATGACTGACAGAGACGGAATGAGAGCGAAAGAGAGTGTGTGTGTGTGTGTGAGCCAACGAATGAGCATATCTGGTGAGTGAATGACGGTGTACTTGACTTCGATAGCCTTCGTACGAGGCGCATCAATCGATAAATTCAATGTAAATAAAATGTGCTTTGGGTATGGTGCGTTTGCACCGTTTTGCATTCGTTGATTCACCGTATTTTTATTCATAAGCGATGAATGTGACGCGCACGTTTAAGCCACAAAGAGAGAGAGAGGGCGATCAAAAGAGAGAGAGAGAGAGAAAAAAAAAGAAAAAGAATACATGACGACACCATCAAAAAAACACCTAGAGCAATTGACTTTCGATACAGCCAGTCTTTGGTGTGTACACCCGAGATAGAGAGACAGAGAAAGAGAGAAACGGCAGCAACCGCCACCACCACCAACAACATGGAATACAGTCAGTCATCCAGCCATCGAGCCAACCAACTAAACAATGCCCATTCAAATACCGTGCATATCGTCATTATTCATCAATTTATCGAATCGTTGCAAATCAAGACCAAAGACCCTTGAGCCCATCTTCCTTTCACTCACCATTTCGTTCGCTTGTTTTTTTTTTACTCTCCGAATCCCATTCATATTTCGTGCTTTGTCACTTTTCACCGTGTCAGCAACATAAAAGCATATAGCCTCAGCCAAAAGCCAATGTTTACTATATCGTATATATATATTGTTGATCGGTTTGCCTGGACATATGAAACAATTTTCAATCCAAATAGTTAAATATTAAATAAATAGATGCAATGTGGCTATAGAACCATTTGAGGCATCACATTGTTGTTTAACGACCGCTTGCGCTCACCTCACCGTGTATGTGTTGTGTGCTGTTGTTTTTTTTGTGTGTTTGTACGGAAACAAATATTACACAGCACTTTTGCTTTATGCTCATATCTGTTAGACAGTATTTATTTTAGCTGCTTTTTCATTTAAATATCATTTCCCATCCTCGACACCGCGAACACATACATCAAGAGTGAGAGTAAGAGTGAGAGAATGCTGCAAAAAGCACACACATGCTCACAATTACTAATAACGAATATAATAACATATAATCGTGTCTACTGTCTACACCGTCGTATCCATATATACACACAAGCCCCATAAAGTCTCTTGTCATTATTGAGTAATTGTTTTCATTTCGAGCATTTTGTTAGTCGCGTATTTACATTTTTCCCGAATAAATGCGCCTTTTAAAACGTAATTAAATGAAATTACATCATTTTCCTGGTTTGGTTGTTTACCATCCAACGTTTTTTTGTTGTTGTTGCTGTTGTTGTTTGAGAAATGGTACCGGACCAATACAATCGTGTACAAGTGAAATGAGATAGAGAAAGCGAGAGCAAATGATGATCTGCCCTGTTGAAATATGTGTTGTATTTTCGGCTGATAAAACACCAATTCATTCATAGTGAAGTAAGCGGGCGCCTTTTTTCCATCTCTCTCTCTCTATCTCCAACACTCTCGTGTCCGGCGTAAATCAAAAATTATTAATTGAGTGGCGTCACTTCAATGCCACGAGGGATGTTTCATGATGATCGTGAACAATCTACATATGCTCTCTCTCCAATTTTATATTGGATATAACATTTCTAGTGTGTGTAAGCGCACAACCAAAATGTGGCTGGCCAAATTTTGTGTAAATACATTTGTAGATGTGTATATTCAAAATACACATACTGTATTTGCTGTTACGAAAAGCGGCACCTACCAAATGGACATGCACAAATGCACATGTCGAATGTTTAAATAAATGCGCGAGAAGCCTAGCGAGAAACTGCAGATGCTTTGACTGAAAGGTAAACCAATATTTAACAGTCAATATGTCGATGGTGGCGACCTGTGTTTATTACCCACCAAAAAATAGTGCCGGATTTTCCCCGGCAAATGCTCATGATGAAAATGGACTTGAACACCAAATAGAAATTGGACATGAACGACATTCATTTCGAAATATACATGATGAAACACCGTAGCATACCAGAACTGTAACTGTATATTTTGGTGGTTGAACGCGCGTAGCGCATTTAACGGTGCGGTTTTTCTACCCCAAACCCCCTCTGGAAAAACGGTTGTTATCCATTGTGACAAACAAATGGATATGCAAATGCTTCGATGCTGGGCACCAATGATATTTACCGTTTTTTTTGTGTGGAATGTATGCAAAAATAGATTCCAACTCACGTGAGATAGCAAAAATGGAGCGTTCATTTTCACATCGGATATTCACTGGCTAAATGGTACTTAAAACCACATCGTGACGCATTTCAAACAATAATTTCCCACGGATTTCAATGTAATTCAAATACAAAGAGAGCAGTGAAACAAATGCGACCCAGATGGATTAATAGAATGATTCTAGTTACGGAAGCGAACCAGGTGAGGTCAAAATAACATGAACCGATGTTTGGAAATGCAATGCACTCAAATTCCTAAACAACTCTCACTCAACAATTGCTCTGATTTGAATTCTATTTCTCGGTCAAATGATAATTTCGATGTTAATGATACGTTGTGAATGTGTGGCGCCTGATTGTGGTTCACTCGTCACTTATTTAAATAAGTATTTATAAATCATAAAGTACAAACATCAAATCAAATCCTAATTAGGTATTAAATTGGACACGTAACCATAGCCATTGGTAGCCAAGGCCAAAGAGGGCAATAGCATATAAGCCTCTATATTTTGTATCGAGTTTTGGTGTGAATGTTTTCGGTTGAAACAAAAACGAATACACGAACAACAACAACAACAAAAATATGCTTGTAAATATAAACCTCGGTCCTATTGATATGGTGAGTGCAATTTGATTTGTGGTTTTTCCCAGTGAAATGGAAACCATTGAAAATGTTTTAACCACAAAAATGACCGCAGCTTAGTTGATTTGTGCTCATGAGAGTTATAAGTTGAGGGCGAATACTGTTGACCGGACGAAAACAGTGCGAACCAACGAACACAGAGTGCAAAATGAGGAAGAAAAAAAAATCTCAACAATCTCATCGAAAAATCCAACGGTTTTTGTTACTACACGCATAAAATATAAATAGAGCTAAAAACGGTGTACGAAATACATGGTCGATGGACAACAACACAAAATCAGTATACACACGCACACTGATACGATGGAACGTGCCATAGAGGATTCACTCTTTCAATGTTTTTGGTGCACATTTCCGACGTTTATTTAACAATTCAATTCCCAAAGGGAGTTTTTCCACTTGTTGACTCGATTTCAACACTCACTCAACTGAATCCCATCGATACGCACGATTATTTATATTTTGTTGGTGTTGTTGTTGCTGTTGTTGCGCAAAAAAAAAAGAAGTGCAACGCTGGTAAAATGACGAGATTTGTTGTCGGTAAGATAATAGACAAGGAACATTAGTCACTTTCGCAAGTGGTTGTTTTCCATGATAAAAAGGGGGAAAACAAGTCGCTAGAAAATTAGGACAAGTTCAAATTTGTCGATTTTTTCTTTCCCAAAAAGGTCACAGGTTACAATTTAAAATATTTGCTCATTGCATCTGGAAAAGGGTTGAGTTTGTGATTCTACTTTTTGAGCATTGAAATACACTATTTTGAAGTGTTTTGAACTGTTAAGACCAGGTTTTTGAGGATCCACTCGAGTAGATAGATCTATTGCTCTAGGTCCAGATGGTGAAAAAAAAAATTACTTCGGCATTCACAAAACAGCATCAAGATTCTTGAATCTTGGCTCTTGAATCTCGCATCTTATGTAAAACTGGTAATAATTTCATCAAAATTCATTTCGAGTAAATGAGATTTGATTTTCATTCATCAACGAAAACTGATGTAGTTTCGTTGAACTTTGATTACATCCGCCCTTTTTCTCGTTGTTTACTTTGTTTGTATGACAAAAACCAATTTCGTTGGTTTCTATTAGCATTTCGTAAGTGCTATTTACAGTTAGACGGTGTTTTTGTATAAAAACTTTCAACACACATGAATTCAGGTTCGTAAATGTACCAAAAGCAATGCCATTGCCAATAACAATCGAATCGAAAAAGAATCCAAATCGAACACAATAGTTGAGAGTAATAATAATCTTTTGGGCTAATTCAGGCGAAGTAAACAGTTCAACTGATAGAAAACATATTCCGAGAGTTAATTTCATTCGTTGTGTGTGTGTGTGTGTGTGTGCTGTTTTGTTGTTGTGTGTTTGGAATGTGATGAATATGGTGAAAGAGCAATTGTTTTCGAGAGAACAAAAGGCACATGGCATCGACACCACCCGAACGAGTTCAATTATTTACGGTTATTGTTTATGTATGTACGGGCTGTTTGTGCTAAGCACTAACTCAACGCTGTGGGATGCGTGCCAATATTATTACATATATTGATAATCAATAGCAATTTGCCTTCTTTTTTTTCTTGTCTCATTGTTTTGCCTTTTGTTTAGCCATTATTTAAATCCATTTTGAATGAATCAGAATTGTTTTTCTTTTGCAAAGCGATTGCCTTGATGGATCTTTATCACGAAAAATCGCATAAACTTTGTCATTTCAATGTGATTTTGTCGTTTCCCGTAGGTGGGTAAGATATCGAATTCGCTCTCTAGCCAAAGTGAGAAAAAGAAGAAAACAAAAAAAATGTTTCGTTTAAAGTAAATTAAAGAAAGCTAGATATTTAAGCAATTTTGGATGGGCTCAATTAAAATATTTTACCTCAGAGCAGTTGATTGAGAAATAAACGCGAATTCAATCTCAAAAGTTTTTGAGCAATTTAATTGAAATCAAGGTTTGCCTTAAATCCACCATCGAATACAGATTTTGTTTTTTTTTCGTTTTGAATGAAAGGAAAAAAGTTTTAAACGAATAAAAAAAATGTTGCAATAAGAAATTATAGAATAAAACCCCTTTTCATGGAAGTGTCTGAATTAATTTCCAACCAAAAGCACACAACACGCATTTTTTGTTGTTGTTACAATTCAAACACAAGAAAAATTCGCCTTTTTCCTATACTTTGATTTTATTTTATTTTTTAATTAATAACTCTTTTAAAACACAGCATCGGCGCTCAGGCGAAAAATATTCCTGATTAAATAATGACGAACGAAGGGAGAATATTTTGCAGTCGAACAATTCTTTCGATTGATGCCCAAAATTCAAATAACTTCTGAGAATGTCAATAAACGAACCCAGAATCTTGGTTCAAGGCCCAAGTACATGGTGTAAGGTGTACATGAATAGACTCTATAGACCCAAGGTGCAGGTAACTCATTTTCAGTTCTAGAGGTTAAAAGGTTATTCGATAGCTCGCTTGCGTCTTATGTCATGTCTGATTATGTTCATCTGGTTCAAATTAATTGCTGTCCTTCTGAAATCCGAATATCAACCATTCAAAGAGATGACTGAAATGTAACGACCCACATAACTTTTTTTCTTCTCTTTTCTCAAATTTTAGCGTATAAAAATACGTTATTTTTTATCGAAAAGAAAAACTTCGCGAAAAACTCCAAATATTTTCATAACATTTAATTGAAATTTATATATAACTTCAAAGAAAAATATTTATTTTTTGACCGGCATGCTAAGATATAATTAAAATCCGAGAAGAAGAGAAAAAACCGCGAAGATACAAAAAAAACGCCGTGATTTCCGTTTCTCATTTGATATTCCATTGAAAATGACATGCAAACGTCATACAGATAACATAAAAAATTGCGAGGTCGACAGCGATTTTCCCTGATTACCCAGCGCGTGGTTTTTCGTTCCGATGGTTGGCATTTCATTTTTCGCCCTGAGATTACACATCTCAAATATTCCCTTTGCATTTGCCATTTCACATCCGTCACCATTTCACTCATCGCTCATTTCATCGCACAAAACCATTTTGCGTATTTATTAAAAGGATATGCTGTTTTTTTTTTGCTTTCGATCGAAAAGAAAATCAAAATCGGCACATCGTCACGCGCGCAATTCTTTGCCACATCAACTATTTCTCTGTTCAATGCGTTGTACACGTCAATATCATTGACAAACGATCCATTATATCGCCTTTATCGGATGAATGTATCGAAACGAGAAAAAAAAATTCAAAATAAAATAAAGAAGCCAATGTTTGTCAAAGCGGCAAACGCAATCTAAATTCATGCACATAAAAATAAATAGCTTGAAAAAAGCATATTTATTTTGATATAAATTCCTGTTTTCACTTGCATTTGATTCAGTGGTTCAAAACCGTATTGAATATCGTCATCGTTGAAATCCAAATAACAACAACAACAACAACAAAATACGAGGAAGAAGAAGAAGGAGCAGAAAAAATGCGCGTCACACACAAACGCACACAGGAATATAAAAGGGGAGTTTTTGGGCTGAAAGGTGTCATCCGGATCCAAATCGCTGCCAGCAAACGTTCGTTCGCTTGTGAATTTTTCATTTTTTTTTTTTTTGAGACAATAATCGAGTGTATGAAAGGCGAGAGAGCGAACAAATCCACCACAGCAAGCCGATTTTCAGCTTGTGTGTATATCTATTCGGAGCTTTGTATTTGGATTATATGTATTCATATCTCCTTTTTTTTGCTATTTGGGGTGACATAACAGTTTTTTGTTGTGTCGCTCTTGTGCTAGAGAAAAAAATACACTGTGTCACAAGCGCCTTGATGATTGTTGTATTTTTATCCGTTGACTTTTTGGCTGTTGTTTTCGATTTGAAATCGTATCGAGCGCAGGGATAGAATTAAAAAAAAACAACTCACATTGTTGACTTCTTTCGGGTGACTGTTGTTATGCCTCATTTTTTGGCATCACATCCGAAACCGTTCGGCCTTTTGTTGTTGTGTGTTATTTGATGTCTCGACGCATGTAACTGTACACATTGTATACGTTAAGAGAGGGTTGTAAAATCAACATCACATCATTTTTTCGGTAGTTTGCATTGAATATTTATTTTTATTTATTTGCGTTTCATCGATATTATTACGTGTTTTTTTTTCTCGCTCTCACTCTCTCTATCAATCATCCGCCTACAAACTGAAAACCGAACATTCACAAAGATAACAAACAAAATGTGTGGAATAAATGTTTTTTTTCATTATGTTTGATGAAGCGTACACAAATATTATTCATATTTATTGATGGTTTTCTGTTGGGATGCCATCATGATGTCAATGGTTGCTCTCTTTTTCGTTTTGGCTTTTCAATTTATCGCTCATTTTTTTCAATCACCAACCAGAAAAAAAAATTACATTCCATTTTCGATGCATTTGAATAAACGAATCGAAATTGGATTTTCTCGATTCGAATTGACTTTAAAATATCAAGGCGAATTGTGAAGCAGCTAGATGTGAAGCAACAAAGATCCGCATCTGTAGATTATTTTGTGTGAGTTGTTGATGGTTTGAGACAGAATTCAAAGACCTTAATTCCGATTTGTCGATTCAATGGAGCACGTGCGTCTGAATAACGAAAGAAATGTGAATATTCAAATCGATTGACATCCTTTAGATGTCGGAGCATTAACATATTCCATGCTCACCTTAATGAGACACAATTATCTTTAATTGTCCAGTTTGGGCAACAACAACAACAACGAAAACACTTGCAAATACACATATTTGCTGGGAGCTGTGCCAAGCACCCACCTGTCACATCACTTTCTTAGGTCTTAATAAGGTCAAAATTGTACACTCTTTTTCGTCTCATTTTCTTGAGCGTCGACGCAATAATTGTTGTATGTAATTCTAATTAGTTAATCACATTATGTTTGCACATCATTTGCAATCTCACTCTGGGTGTGTGAGTGTGAGTGCGCTTCGTTCACCTGGATCCAGGTAAGGATAATTTAATGAGCAGTGAAACCCAGTAGCTGTAAGTAGCATGCAATACAATTTTGAGGCTGCGGTGTGGCAATCAGAATGTCACGTCGCAATGATGTCGTCAGTGTTGTCTTCATCGAAATATCCTTAATTGCGTTTGTTTATCGTCTCACAACTACCAAAAACAAGTGACTTTCACCGAACACACACACAGACATACAGACACACACACACACACACACACACACACACACACACACACACACAAAAGCCCGACGCCCGGAACGAAATCCGTTTGTGTCCAGATTTCTTTTTGGTTGCGCGTAAAATTTACGACGGATGCGATTTCTTAAATAGATATATGTAATTTGAGTATTTAGCTGTGTAGATAAACATCATTAGAAGCTGACGGAAAAGTTCACTTGCTGTGCTGCCATAGCACAGTGTACAAAGTATTTGGCCAGAAGGTCTTATGTGGATTAAAAAAGTTTTTGTGCAATCAGAATATAACACACACACACACACATACCCACAAATACGTCAAAAAAAGGAGCATCTACACGGTGAAATACAAGCAAATTCAACGGTTTTCATTCATTTTGTCAGCGGCCAAGAGCCATACAACAAAATATCAGTGGCATTGACTTTTTGCAAGACCATCACAAAGATGAGACATCGATAGTACCCGGGTGTATTTGTAAAATGATGCTGACAGTTGGTAGACTGAACCTGTAGTATCTGGTTACCTCTTTCTCTGCACCGAAAAAAAAAAATTCGCAATATGATTTCGAATGCAAAACTAAATCTGATATTTTTCTTTATGGTCTTGGAGTTTTTGTTGTTGTTGTTGTTGTTTTTTTTCAGTTGGCGTTCATTTTACATGGTCCTTTCGGCAACTCACTCGAAAATTTTGTTCCGTCATGTTTTCTTAAACAAATTTCCGATGAGATGATTTGATGCCAATTTATCAAAGCATCAAATTATGTTTTAAATTTCATTTGATTCGAACGAACGAACGAACGTAAAAAAAAACACACAACAAAACGCATCAACCCATTCCATTTCGACGAAGGAAAGAAAACCGAAAAACACATCGTATTCACGTTTATCCATTTTTCCGTTTAAGTATGATGTATAAAATAAACCTAAACGATGCACAACTTTTATTCATTTTAAACTTATAACTATTATTATAAATATCAATAATAATTACAACAACAACGTACGATTTAATCACTGGTCTTCACTTTAATTAAATCAATAGCTCATCGATGCTTCACGGTTTCGCTGTTTGATACGGTCGTTCGTGTAGACATCGATTCCGATGTGCAATGCTTGTTGCATTGGTACGAACGGTGATAGAGTACGCGGTACAACACCATACCAACGGACCATGCACCGATGTATTTTGTGTGTGTGTGTGTGTCGTTTCTGTTCCTGTCTTTCCACTTTCCTTCGATTTGTCGATTTTAATGAAAAAAAAAATGAGACGCACACCGAACTGACAAAACGGGGGGGGGGGGACAAGAAAACATGCCAAAATCGAATATCTGGTGCGTTTGACGAATTGTGCATTTTAAGCACGTAACACGAAAAAAACTTTTAATAGCAAAAAAGAGTCTTTCTCTCTTTCTCTATCTGTCCAGTGAAACGCATCATTTTTACTCTAAGACGAACCAAAAACAAAACAAAAAAACTAATAAAATCAACCAAACTTTTTTTTGCGTTGGATATTTTTTGTTTCTTTCCTGTTTTCCATTTGGGACAGTGTCGAAATGGGCATAAAATGTTCAATCAAGACATAAACATCAGGCATAGTGTAGATTCATTGGTAAATCCAAACAATTTCATTTGAAGATGTGGAAAAATCCAAATTATAGGTTACAAAGGACACAACAAGAGAATTCAGTGTATCGACACAGCATCGAACAACAGTCAATGTTATTAATAATAATAATAATGAAGAGTGAAAAAAAAAAATACAACACGGTGCATTTTTTTGTATATATATATATATTACATTTATTGTTGTTGTAATGTGCCTGAAGTATATGCGTTCTGTGGTCGTCTTCAATTCTCTCGAATCGCATCAATATTCATTCGAATCCATCGTAACAGATCCAGATTGAAAAGCGTTTAATTTAAAGACGAATAAAGAGTAAAAAAAAACAACAACTCGGTATTTTTCATCGCGGAATCGCCCCAAACGATATTCAATCGGTTCAAGTGCGTTTTGTGTGCGCCGCTGTCGTGCACAGCTCTCGCAAGATGCATTTGCCAATGGAAGACACACACACACACACACAAAAGAAAAGAAAAGAATCAACCAAAACAATATTAAATTTATATTTAATGCCTAAGCAAATGCTCGAACAGCAGAAGATGTGATTTTTTTGTTGTTGTTGTTCGTTGTGTGTATAAATTCATTCGAAGCATATTTTGATTAATTCCAATCCATCACCCTCGATCAAAATTGCAATTTATGAAATGCAGTCCGTCCGCGTCTGTGGGACGAGGATGATGATGATGGAACAGACGCTTCAATGTTGAACGCACAATTTTTTTTTAGACTTAATTTAGTGTGTGTATGTGTTTTTTTAGCATTTGATTTTGCAAAGGGCCCGCAACATCTGAAAAAAAAAACACGTCGAAATATTCAGAGCAAAAGTTTTCATTTGATTGATCCGTAGGCTGCAGATGCATTGACAAATTTTCTTTATCTTCAGTTTTCTTTCTTTCTTTTTTTGAATCGATACTTCTTGGATTCGATCGCCTCAGTGAGGCGGCCTCACACACGCTCAGCTGAAATATTGAATTGTCGCTTCATTCAATTCGTGGCAATTTCTTTATTTTTTTTCTCCGATTCATCGTGTGTAATGATTTAATTTCGAGCGAATCTAAATCCCCCGAAAAATACAATGAATACGCACAAAATGCGTTTGTGTTACTTATTTATTCATTTTGTTCGTTATTTTAGCTAGCAACCTAGCGACACAAATCTTTCACTCGATACTATCGATAGCTAAAACCGAAATGGTTTGTTATGGTTTTTGAAATGGCAACCTAACGCACAGGGAACCGAGAAAAAAAACATTGATATCTCTTCGATGTGTGTTTTTTATTTCCACAAGTCATTGTTTATCAATCTGTCTTGTTACGTCTACGTTTTTTTTTCACTCGATTTTTCGGTTGCCTTAAACCCCTTTATCCGATTGAAATGAAGCGTACGGAGTGAAATATGCGGATCGAAACTAACATATCCACAACACATCCTTAGCCAATTACGCATACGGAACCGAAATATTCCATTTCATTCAACCGAAATCGTTAAACAACGTTGCATTTTTTTGTGGCAAAAAAAAAATAGACAAAAAAATGTCGAAGTTCGGCAGCCGAACGATTTAAATTAAGCTTTAAAATACACCACTTAATATGTTACCAAAAGGATTGAACGAAAAAAAAATCGAATGGTATTTTGTTCATTTTCTTCCTTCATTCACAAAAAAAAGAGAAAAACCGAAGAGAAAAAAAACTATCGATACAGTTGCCACAAAATTCAATCGAATAACCCTTTTCTGCATATTTCTTTTGATAAAAAATAAAATAAAATAAAAAGGTTTCTTCGTTTTTTCATTGCTTTTGTGTCATGGTTCTCGATCAGTCGTCGTAAATACTTTACATTTTATTCGACCACTTGAGTGTCTCAAGTTTGAAACTCATTGTAAGATTTGCAAAGCACTTTTATTCCAATTCGTTTATTATGAAATTTCTGTTTTTTTATTATGAAGAAAAAAAAGAACCGAAAAAAATCGGTCGAATGTGTGGTTACATTTCGAGTGTGCTGATATAAATGATCGTTTCGTTGTTAATTTGAAACAACAAAAACCAACAACATCGAAAATCAAATGAATTCAATGAGATTTTAGTTTTTGCCTGTCGACGAAATTCCTTTGGTCGGATAAAGTCTTTTGAAATGGTCTCCAATATTCACTTGTAAGTTGATGAGCGAGTACTTAAGCGAGAGAAAAGAAAAGAAAAAAAACAGAAGAAAAACCAAATCTGCTCGCGCTCCACAACAAATAATAATTATATGGTATTTCGCTACTTATCAAACAACTTAAGTGTTTTTCTCATATTGAGAGCACCATAAATAAACAACAACAACAACAAAACAACATACAAAAACACAAAATAGGTAATCTGGGTGATGTTGATGCCGTTCCTTTTATTTCCATGCTTTGGCTCTCTCTCTCGGTATTTTGATTCGAATCGAGCATTTTTCGTTGTTGTTGTTTGTATTTATTTTATTCCATTTATTGGTCGTGTAACCGATGCGATTTTGCATTGTTCCAAAACTTATCGTTTTCCATTCGTTTCTTGTTCTTCATTTAGACTTGAAGTGTGTGTACACACATTTTGTTTCCCTCATATTTGCTTTCGATTCACTTATTTTTTTTTTCTTTATTTCTTTTTTTTTATTGATAAATGTTATGTTTTGTGTGCATTTCATTCGGGAATCCATTCGAAGAAAAAAAAAAACCAAATGCTTGGCTGTTGCAATGCATTGAGATTTTGTGTGCGCTTATTGGGATTGGCGAGCATTTACTCAATTGCATTTCGATGTTGCAATTTCAAGTGGTTTTTATGTTTTTTTTCCCCCTCTTTCACTCTTCAAATTGATAAGCATTTGTGTAATACATTTATTTGTGGCCATTTAACAAGATGCGATTTTTGTTACACTCTGAATGCACTTTGATGCACCCATTGATTATATCGATTCAAATGGAATTTTGAATTCTTGCTCTTCTTTCGGCAGTAAATCGCTGCACAACAACAACAAAAATGTCCAATGGATTTATGGGCATCGCAAAGAACTTCTTTTTCACTTTTAACCAATTCACAATTCGAATAACTTCTTTTAAGATAATTTTCAATCATTTGCAAATGTTGAAATATTTTTTCGCAACAAAAACAAAAAAAAACGACGAATTTGCTGGCTTTAAACGATCTTTTTGCTGACTTAAAATGTGCTTTGGAGGCAAGCTGTAGATTGAAGAGTCTTACGAATAACTTAAAATCGAATTGAGTAAATTGATTGAATTTCATTTAATCGGAGAATGCTAAAATATGTTAAAATGAATCGAGATTTACTCAAATCGTTTCAAGTTCATTTTAGTTCTGAGTCAGAACTTCGGACCAGAACAGAGATTAAGGTAATGATTGGCGTATTGAATTGAACAATTTACAGATTCTTCTTGGAGAGCCGTTGAATTTCATTTCAGTCCAAACCGCCACAGCATCACCGCAACTTATGGGAATTATGGGTTTCATCGTTTTTGCTCTAAAATGGTTTTAGGAATTTTCCTGCCAGAAAACAATTGTTCCATACACTAACTGCTGTAGCAAACCATATTCTCCAATATTTTTTTGTTTTGTCTTCTATGAATTGTAACTATTTCAAAACCGCTGAATATGCGATGTGCAAAATGGCATCAGCGACAACGGCAGTAACAAAAAAAAGTACCCATCAATGTTCAATGTTCATTCATAGACTTTGCTGAAACTTGAACACACAGACACACACACACACGGTGAAAAAAAACCCAGCGGAACCAATTTGAAACACTCACAGAAAGTGCATATCTTTGTACAATATTTGCTAGCACTTATTGTGCGCATGTGACAAGTACGGCAAATTCCACTTTAGTCACACTGTACAAACTGTAGAATCTGATGTTAATTGCAATCAATAGAATATCGCTTGGTCGAAACATCTCTATCTAGTTTGTACGAGTATGTTTGTCGGTGTGTGTGTGTGTGTGCTCGGATGTAATGCATTGTTATTGGCATCGCTTTTTACTCCATCTACTCGATCGACTGGTTAGAAGACGAAAAATTTGTGTCGTAGTTTTTTTTATGTTGAAAGAGTGCGTTGGAAACAAAAGCGATGAATATGCAGCATTTCAGTATGTTTTTGTCTTCATCTCTTTCTCTCTTTGCAAACAAAATCTCAAAAACAAGGAACAAAAAGGGAGAAAAGAGAAATGAAGACAACGAAAAATGAGGAGAACTACAACAACAACAACAACAAAAAACATATCGAATTGCATTCCTGCATATAATAACGTGCTCAAGTACCACATACTTTGTTTTTGTAAAACATTTCCATGTTTATTATATAATTTTATGCAAGAGAGCAGCAGCAAGTACATGTGTTTGGCATCGGATTCTTTTTTTTTATGTGGGCGCCATCATCTCACTAGTTCTTATTTTTTGTTATTCTTCTGCTATTGTGTGCTCATTCTCGCCCTTTCTCTCTCTTTCTGCCTCTCTGTGGATCTTCTCTACAACCATTTTCACACACACTTACAATTTAATCACATAATATTGACAACAGAATCTAGCAAAAAGCAACAACAAGTGCATTCTGAATGCAATTTGATTATTTGGTTGTTCCTTTACAATTCTAAATTGCTTAGTTTTTGTTTGATTTGTTGAGATGTCTTGGCCCCGAGACTCTTGGCGAATGCAACAAAGACAACGATCAACCGATCAATTGAATGGGTTTTAATGAGGGTTGAAAAAGCCATTGAAATTCATTTATTTGAAGCTAAAATGTTATTCGCTAATATTACATTTGCTAATGAAATGTAGTTATTTTCTATGGCAAATGTGGGATATTCGTTACAATGAAGATTGAAACACACTTTGAATCGAATCAAATATGCCACTGAAAAACTGTTTCTGCTCAAAACCACAAAATCCTCATGGTGCGCATTAAAATCAAGCCCCAATTTCAATTCATTGTGGCACAAGGAAAAACCACATCGTCCACGCATTCGCACGACTGATCATTAAATGGAGAAACAGTTGCGGCCGTGTGTGCTTGCAACAGCATCGAATGCTGTGTGTTTGTGTGTGTGTGTGGACATTAACATTTCGAACATTTTCCAAATAACTAGCTACGAAGATGGGAGCCCGATTGAGCCATTTCACAGATTTCTTGTATATCGCACGCAGTGATAACATT
The DNA here is from genome assembly GCA_030463065.1 of Aphidoletes aphidimyza. Lineage (NCBI taxonomy): Eukaryota > Metazoa > Arthropoda > Insecta > Diptera > Cecidomyiidae > Aphidoletes > Aphidoletes aphidimyza. Next base: position 45,439,477 of record CM059996.1, read on the forward strand.
CATATCATTTGAATGTGAGTTAATTTGCTGAAACGATACTCATTAATGGGTTTGGGTATTAAAATGTCTGGATCGTGCGTGAAATATACGAAAAGGTATGCGAAATGAGAAGTAAAAACAAACGAACGAACGGACAACAACAACAACAACAACGGCAGCAGTAGCAACAGCCAAACAAAAAGTGAAAAACAATAGTGCAACCAGAAGATGAAACGGCGTTGAGCATTTCTATTACGACGATGAGGACAACGATCGTGTTTAAAACGGCATCTACTTTGCACGTTGAAAAATGCATTGTGTTGTGACCAAATGCAACCGAGTGCCGTCTCCATGTGTGTGTGTGAGTGTGTGTGCAAATGTATATTATTGAGGTCGTGGAAACGCGCGTGTGCAATTTAAACGGTGCCAAAAAAGCGAGTCGCACGACACAGTGCAAGACAGTCGAACGCCAAAATGATATCTCTATTACCATATAGTGCGCAGGACAAGAGAGGCGAAAAAACCCGCGCGCACAAGATCCATCCGGATCTCTGTTCGGTTTGGCCGGGTATTAGTTTTGTAATGAGCTTGTATCTTGTGCAGTTATCAGCGAAATTGTGGAATTCGATTTGATATATGATATCGACTGACTCGGGCTTACACTTAAACCACTAAAACAGTACAATGGACATATGGATGCAGTGTTGAAGCAGCGCCAGCCATAAACTCAAAGCAATTGCAATTCAACTGGACGGAGTTTTTTTGTTGTTTTGTTTTGGAAAAAGAAACCAAAACAAAACCACGCTCTCAACGGCAACAATGCATTTAGAGCACTACATTTCTTTTGTTTCGGAAACTCTGGCGACAATTTTTCTACATCCAAATGTGTGTTGTTGTCGATGTGTTTTTGTTGTTGTTTTTTTTTTTGGCTGTTCAATGCTCAATCGCAAATTCACGGTGCCAATACACAGTGCACAAGTTATTAGCGAAATTCATTTTATTTCTGTTGCGCGGTTCATTTTTTGTATCATTTCGCATCGTATTTTTGCGCTTTATTTTCCTGTTGTATTTGGTTGTGCTTCATCTGTGATAATATCTCATTTTATTGTTTTGACTTGGAATCTGTTTTTTTTCTGTCGCGAAAGAAATAATATTGTTAACGATCGCATTTTACCAATTTTCGTATGGAAAACAATGTTTTTAACCATCCAAGTAACAGTGGGGAGGGGACCAAAAATGTACTCACATTGAAACTCAGATTGCTGCTACTTTGGCTATGGAATAATTAAGATATAAACTTCGATGCTGGTTTTGGAAGCGATCTATTCGATTCGGTTTATTTTGGCCACGCGGCTGCCAAACAAAAATGTAAATACAAACCAAAACAACAACAAAAACACAACGAAAAATAAAAATCGATTGAATGATAATCAACCCAAAAGCAAATTTAACAAGTTCTCCTACCACAGCCCAAATCGAACGTTATTCTCTCATTCTCGTCTATTGTTTCGACGAATTTAATTGACGATGGAGGAAAAAATACGGGACCAAAAAGACTCTGTTTTTGTTTTATTGTTGTTGTTGTTTAAAATTCACGATGAGGAATGCAAGAGATCGTGTTCACATTTACGCCTGCGCTTCACTCTTACTTCATAAGCCAAGAAGAAGAAGAAAAAACAAAACAACACTCGGTTGTTGTCGATTTTCGATGGAAATAAGCCAATTTAACTGAGATTATTGTGTTATATGATGAATAATTGTGCAGTTTGATCGTTGAATTGCAAGATTTTGGCCGAACAACAACAACAACAACCACGAATTGCAAATTCTAGTTGTGTCTTAAGGTCTTACCTTAGCCTGGGTTGACTGGCGCTGTTTTGCGCATGTTTCACATTCATAAATCATAATTCAATTAATCACAAACAATTAAATACTCCAAAGCCCAAGAACATTTACGAGCCACACAAATAGACAATAAATCGAAGCGATTATGGATTTGTGTCATTGCTGCCATTTAGAGATTTAGAATCTGATTTCATCAATCTCGCACGCACATAAAAACACATTCATCTTTGTCTCATTTTTATTCTGTTCGTCTCGATCGTTATGTTTAGATTTTTTTTTTTTCTCTTCTCTTCTGCCATTTGAGCGCGTTGCTCATTTCCATTTCTTTCTGATCTTTGTATTTCAAATCGGCCTCACCTCAATTGCAAACGCACACATTTCGAAATGTGCAAATGCAACATTCGCAAGCAATTCAGAACATTCATTTGAAAGAAGAAAAAAAAACGCAGCTCGAACGGCGGAAAAAAAAGCATAAAATTTTTATTTGCATTATTTTCAAATGAACAAACTGACAAGATAATTCTGGTTAATCGAAGAGCAATTAAAAGTATGTTTTGTTGTTGTTGAACGAGTTTATGGTGTTTTTTTTTTCTTTTTTCTTTTTAAAATTATTTTCTCTTTTTATTAGAACTCGAATCAAAATCAAATCGAATCGATCAATTGGTTACAGTTCGCTGGCCACTCTTTTTTGTGTGTCTCTTTCTCTCTGTTCGCGCTTCCAGTATGTCCGTCCGTTGTTTGGGATTGTTGAATGTGCGCAACAACAAGCAAATCAACAGATAAAAATTGTGGCCATGCAAAAGCAGATTTATATGCATATGGTTGCAAATAGGAAGGCCATAGCATAAATAGTAGTACAGTGAATTACGGACTGAACGATATTTGTTGTTGATTGTGTTGAACGCGATATTTACTGTGGCAATACTAGAGAGTAAGATGGAATGAAACTAGACAACTTTGGTTGGTTGGTGGGGGGGAGGCACCTGTTCACATACAAAAATTCAATATGCGCACTCATTAATTTACATAATTCATAATGAGACTATCATAAGAGTATAGCACAAAAATTAGCGGCAAGTTATTTAATTATCGCCCATAATGAAACAAAAATATTTAACTGGAGCGCATTCATGCGAGCGTGTGTGCGGGCGCGCGCGCGCACATTACTTGCGATCGCAATTGCAATAGGTTGCTGTGCGATGGTTAAATGTATGCGTATTTTATGAATTTATGAAACAAAACGATGACTAAATGACGATGGATAGTGGACATTGTTGCGATTAAATGCGATTAAATGCGATTAATATGAGCAAAAGAGAGAGAGAGAGAGAGAGAGAGGGAGCGAGAGGGGAGCCGGCCATCATCCACAAGAGACGATGATGATAATAAAAGATGACCTAATAATTAACACCTAATATTGCGTAGAGTTGCACATCGCAACCTCGATACGGCTTTAGATAGATGATGTGGAAAATTCCACCATAATTTTTTTGCCCGTTTTTTTTTTCTCTTCATATCATTGCATGCGGTCGCAAACTATAAATATATCATTACACTTGTTGAAACAGTTAAAAGGACGGTTGAATAGGTCACAATATAAATGCGCAACAATGTCCAAAACAGTTAATTATGGGTGTTCAATGTTCATGGTTGACCTAATAGAATTTTGTTGCGACATAACACATTTTAATGTCATTTTAACCAGCGAAACGAATTTATGTCTGGTCGAACATTCAGATTCGACTTCGAAATGGAAATGGAATTGAACTTTGTATCAGATGAACGTTTAGATTCGTTAACTAAACGACATTTAGTATCATTTAACTGTCTAAAGTTAAAGGTAAAAGTCGAGAGGAGTCTAATGCAAAAACAACATTTAAATATTTCCATGGTTCGTAGATGTTTTGGATGAGTGATGTTTTGAACATGTTAAAAACCATGTTTAAACTTGACAGTGACCGAATACACTTGACATGCCGACCAATTATATCAGCGCAAAACCATTCTCAAGAATTATTCTTAAAGAACAATGAACAACATAATGATAATAATCGCTCGGTGTGTAAATGTTCACAAGTTAGTCTTCAATTTTCAGCATTTCTCGCCCATTCAAATATGAATACGAATATATCAAGTAAAAAAAAATGGTTTCTCATTTTCTGCAGAGCTCTTTTCAATTTGGGAAATCATCATATTAAATTCATTCCACAAGCCACAATATTTCACCCAAAATTCCATTGAATTTCAAGAATTTCATTTAAAATGTATTCAACAAAAAAAAATGAATAATATGCAAACAATGCGCGCCAAAGGACTTGTGTTTGATTCATCAATAAATCAATCATAGCAAAATGAGTTGCTGCTTACGCGGAAACTTGTAAGCCGGCACTATTTTTGTGAATTCAATTGAAAATTCCAATAAGAAATGTAAGCAAATATCTGATTCATGTTCATACATTAAAAAGCATACATTACTGTGCTGTGCTCTGCGTGGTTGGTGATGTGTTTCAATCGTTCCATCATTTCAAAAGAATGAAAACAGCCAAAAAAAAGAACAAAAAAAAACAACGCGTACTTCTTTGTACAATGCAATGAATTTATAGAAACTTTCATACTTTCGTTTTGACAGCTCGAGCCAAAGAATGGATTTTTCATCGTTGTATGTCCTGGATATTAGATTCGCTGTGTGCTCATTCCGGGCTTTGTGGCAATGAAATATATGCGAAACGAAAGCGAGAGAGAGAGAGATTGAATTACAGTGGCAACGATGTCGGTGGTATGTTTCCTCATCAAAGATGTGGCCGTCGAAATGGTGGTGGTGCTAATGTAAATACAGCCAACTGTAACATGGTACAATCTAGAGCGTACAGCATGCAGCGTGCACAATGCATACATAGTTTTTATTTTGTACGTTTTTATGAGCGTGTTACGGTGGTGCGGTTGAATTTCGTCGATTTTCATTGCATTATTCCGTTTGGCATCGTGTGTGAGTATGGAAATGGATCATCGCCTTGAATGCCACAAAGGGATGGGGGCACCATCATTCGGAACAAAGGAAATGCATATCGCTTGTGCAAGTGTTTTCCTTTCTTTTCGACTCGAAGTCGACGAACGATGTATGAACAAACCAAATGCGATATATTTTATGCAAACTGAGACAGAGAGAGAGAGAGAGAGAAAGAGATGAAAATCAGCGCCATAGAAAAGAAAACAATGTTCAAATAAAACAGCGTTTTCTTTTGTCGTGGTTTCAAATTTTTCTTATTTTAAATAGAATATTTTCTCATTTCATGTGGCTGTTGTATGTTTTCCAAAACCAATAGCAAACATCGAACCATGGCAAACCCTATCCGGGACGAACAACTAACACACACACGTACACAGAATGTGCATGTGCATTTTATGATTGAATGCCGTGGGGATGTGTCGTGGATTCTATATGCGGAAATGCACTTCCCGCATATAGAAAGAGGATGGAAATCGAATATGTTCGAGACTTTGTTCTTTGTGTCTGGACCAATTCATCTTCGTATTCATGCGAGCAGAGTGACCCTACAGAATACCCCTTCCTCAGCGGTCAAAGTCTGAAGATACAAAAACCATCTCTAATTTTGAATTAGTAATTCATCGCTGAATAATTAGCAAAACACTTGAATTAAGAGTCTGACTTGAAACGGTGACATTTTTAATTTCATTCAATCTGAATGGTTTAATGTTAGCCGATTGTTAAATTGGGTTTAAATATGAATGCTTCAATCACCCAATTTTCACAGCGAATCCCAGCCCATTAAGCTAATTAAAAGCCTGTTATTTAGTCAATTCCTTCAATCAAATGTAAAACACTCAACTGTACTCGAGTCGCATTCCAAATGCGATAAAAAAATTCAGGTTTGTTCGCACCGCTGACGATTTGCCATAGCCTGCCATCGAAAAACCATTACAAATTTGACGGTGAATTCCATTCGGACTTTTGTACCATTCAAATGTGATAAATTCAGTAGTTTTTTTGATTTTGATGGTTTTTGTTTCCATTGAAAATTTTGAAATCAATGGTTTTTAAACCATCAAACACTTAATAAATGCTGAATCGTTTTTGTTTCGCCTTTGATGATCATGATCATTATTTTCGTTTCATGTGACAGTTCCTTTTTTGAGAGGCAGACTGATGAAATTTCACGCGAGTTTTTTTTTTTCTTTAAAAAGATGCGAGAAAAAGTAATGTATACAATCAAATTCAAAAAGTACGCATTTCGATGGCTATATATGAATGCCATAATCAAAGGCGATTGGTTACGCATCAATCAAACCAAAACAATAACATATGTGTGTTGAATTTCCAAAAGTTGTAGAAAGAAAACAAAAAAAGGAACGAATTTTTTTTTTGTTCTTTCGTGTCGAATGTGTTTCTGTTGTTCAAAATTGCTTTTTAATTATGCCATTTGTTGTGATTTGTTTCGTTTTTTTTCTCGATTGTTCACGTCGTTGAATAAAGACATGTTGCAGCACAACAGCAGCCAGCAAAGCGACACGAATATTGACTAAAACTAATGAACAATTGAACAAAACCACAACAAATGAATCATTACAAAAGTCAAAAAGAAACAAAACGGTTGAAAGAAAACAAAATTGACGGAAAAAATTAATGAAATTGAAGCGGGGAGTACATCGAAAGCGGGTATTGTTTCTGTTTGACTTCCTGACTTCTTCAATGAATAAATCCATTCGGTTCAAAATTAAAATGTGCTCATTTTGGATTCCATTTCTCAATCTAGTTTGACGATAATTCTATTTTGACGATAATTTATGAGTGCTAATGAAGCAATTGAAATAAAATGCTCGGAGCATTTGGTCGGGATAAGGAAGTGTGGACATTAGCCAATCGTCAGGTGGGTGACGTATAGCATTTGACAAAAAAAAAATCAACTCTCCACTCACTGTATTTCACACTGCGAAAAAAAACCAACCACCGATGTAATGCGTGCAAACGAGTTCCGATCTGATGAAGTTCCCGGTTCCGTTGTCGATTTTGTTTTTACTAACTGATTTTGTGATTGGTTAATTTTCGTTAGCAAATACAAGTTTTTCGATTCCAATTGAAACAAAACTGGAATAAAAAAAAACAAACTAATTTAATTTGTAAATGGCGAATGTGAAGAGAAAAAAAAAGTGTAATTGAGTGTGGTGCGTAAGAGTCGAACGTATTTGCAAATGATTCGTGAGCTCCACCCAGAATCGACCAAAAAAAAAAAAACAACGGAATGAAACACAAAACGTAAAAAAAACGTATATATATATATAACATTTTATGATTAAAACACATTTTTTATGAAATATTACGTCTACACTGATGTATATTTTTGCATTTAGATTTGAATCAAGAAATGGAGCTCGCACACACGAAAATGCGAAACGAAAAAGCCAACAACAGCAACAGTGATGTGTATAAGCGCACACATTTGCACATTTACAGAATGGAAACGTTTGGACGATGACGAGAGAGAGAGAGAAAGAGAGAGAAGGAAGAATATTAAATTGTAAAAACGAAAAGTTTTCTCAATGCATAAACATACAGAGAGAGAGAAAAATGGCTATTGCTACAAAGTGCACACATGAAATAAAAATATTATTATCGGAAAGCAGAGAGACCAGAATGAGAACGAGAGAAACCGAGGCTACAACAACAACGACAACAACAACAAAAATGGAAATGAAAAGGAGTGCAACGGCAAGAAAGAATGCCAGTGCGCAACCATTTCGAATGCAGTGCAAAATGAAAAATAATGTATGTTGCAAGCGCAGAGCTGAAAAAAAAAACACAAACTATAACATGAAGAGAGAGAGAGAGAGAAAGAGAGAGAGAGAAAGAAAAAAACTGCAACGAACACAACTTCGAATATAAAACATAAAACATGAAATCCAAAGGAAAATTTGCATATAAATTACCAGCCATTTATCTTTTATTTATTACTGGCGACATGTCATTTGGCTTTGCCAACTCTCTTTGCCTGCTGCTCAGCTTGTATCGTGTGAGTTTGTGGTGCATATATTTGTTGTAAGCCCCCGTTCAGATTTACGAACACACACAATCAACAGAATATGAGCTCAAAAAATGCATTTTCTCGCATTCCAAACAAAAGCTACCCAAGCAGTGCCTGCTAAGCACACACACACACACACACCCAAGTGGCTCGCCAGCTCCACTGCCACCGATATCGATATCAAAATCAAAATAACAAATATTTCATATTGGTTGCACATTGCAACTTGCACTACAGCTATCGCCTGAAAATCTCACCACAATTGTTACCATTCATTTCGATCGAATTGAAATTATTGGTTTATAAATCTATGGAAATAACCGTTTGGGGGCACTACGCAATTTCATTTCCAACTACTGCTACCAAGCACACATTCTGTTCTGTGCTTTTTTGTTTTTGTATATTCACTCGTCTCTTGCATTAAATTATATTTCTACTCGTTGATATTTTGTTGTGGTTAAGCATATTTTATTGGCAGCATAAACTAAATGGAACCATTTCACTAGCAGCAAAACTCAACCGGGTGGTAGCATAAAATGAAGCACATTTATTTCGCGCCGTTTTTTTGTTGTTGCAGCATCAACATCAGCATCATTTACATGCACAAATACCAAAACAACCGAAATTGTCTTTAAATAATTGTACTTTAAGCGCATAAGAAGCCGTTCGTACCGCGGCCAATTGAATTATCGTCAATTATTGGTGGAGAAAATAGTTTCATGACACACGAATTAATTGCCAATTGTTATTATTCAAATGGATTTCGTTTTATCGTTGTCTTCCTCCGTTGGCTGTGAACTCCGTTCAGTTATCGCCTAGAAACAAACATTTGGTGCGCCAATTCAATGCAAAAAAAAATCGGTTTTGCTCATTTTCCGCCATCGGATTTGATTGCATCGAATATCGAAAATCCAATGAAAATCAAACGAAAATTCGTTTGCACCAAAACTGGAATTTCAAAAGGAAGAGAAACAGAGAAAGAAAACACTCAAAATGAAAATAAGCATCTGGCTAAAAATGAGCTACCTTCGATAATTTCAATAATTTTATAATGCACGATAAATTGAGAAATTGTTGGTGAAACGGGGAGCGAGCGCGCGCGCACACACATCAGACGCGATCACCGTGCGATAAATGGAACGAGAAAACAAACAATTCAACTCTCAATACCGCTTTGGATTCTGGAGATTTGCATGCGATTTTACACTTTGTATAAAAATTGCAATTGCCAATGAAATAAGCCAAAACCAATCAAGCGCTGTTGTTTTTTTTCTACGTCAATTTTTTTTTCAAAAAATATATTCAATTGCAAAAGAATTCTTATTTCCCTCCAAAGCAATGAGCAACGCAAGTAACTTCTGCAGAAATGAACAAAAACAACAACTTTTTTCCATTTTGTATACATTTCTTTTTGATTCTGTAATCAGTTTTCAGTCTCAGCCTCCGCATGAAACTCCAATTACGGTTCGGCCATAGCTAAAATGGATATGCAACTCTCTGAAACACAAAAGAAAATTCAAATAAAACACGAGCAGATATTAAAAAGAAGCAACAACAACAACAACAACAACAACAACAACAACAGGAAAAAAAACACGAACCGAACGCCAATGCAATGAGAAATACAGAAACTAGAAGAGATTGGTGATTCGCTCTCGGTACCGAGATTTACCTCCATCATGTTCCATCTATTGCACCTCGATCTGAGCGCGTATTTCGCCATATTTTTTTGTTCGTTCGTTCGCTGTTCGATTATACCATTTTCGCTGTTCAATTCTTTTCTTTGCACTCGATGGCAGCAGCACTCGGTTTTTGGATTTTTATTCCGGTAGAATGTATTCCTTGTCTTTCTTTTTCATTCGTTACGTTTCGTTTCTTTTCGCTTCGCCTTTTTTCCCATTTTTTTTGTTGTTTTGTCTTATTTTTTTTTTTTTATTCAAAGTGATGAGATTTTGATCAACAAACTAATGCAAATGAAAAATTAATATAATTCTGTATTTATCGATTGGATTGATTCGCGCGCGCATTGCAGCAGGCAAATTCCAATTGGGCTCTTTGGTACATAGTGAAGGGGGGAGAGGGAGAGAGAGAGAGATAGAGCGAGACCAAAACACGTATCCAATAATAAATTATTGTATGCATATAATGCCAAAGGGTGAAATATGATTACTTGTTTTGATATTCTCTGCTCGATTCCTTCTCGATGGCGATGCAAAGCTTTAGAAAATTTAAAAAAAAAAGTCAAGCGAACGAATGAAAAAAAACACCAACAACAAAATCGCAATGCGGCAGCAACGAGAGAGTGTTCGGGCATCAAAACACAATTCCGAATCGAAAAGAAGAAAAAAAACACCCAATCTCTCAAATCGAATATGCAAACCTTTATTTGTACACTCGAGGATCGCACCGATAAGTATAGTCGTTGTTACTTATATTTTTTTTCGCTCTCTTCACCATGATGAAGCTTTGAATATAAATATGGAAAAAGCGCGAGTGAAAGAGACAGACAGACTGTGATGTCGATGTATATGTTAGTTGAGTGCATATCTTTCGCATATTATGATTAGCGATTATCCGACTTCCATTTAATAATAAAATTGCAACTTAAGAAGTCCTCCATTGCCGTTTGTTTCATTTGTTCATACAAAGGCTCATTTTCTCCCAGTATCGCCCCCTCTATTCCTGTCCGCTCCATCTCACTCTCTAACTCCATCCCTCTCTCTCTCTCTCTCTCTTTCGATTTGCTTGTCTCTGACTCTGTCTCTCGTCTATTCATCGTCCGATGCAATCTGCAATCGAGTAGATCGCACTGGCTGATGCCGTTTGCGGTGTGTGGTTGGGCTCATTTCAATATGCCTAACCTTTGGATGATTATATTTTTTTTTTTGTTGATGCAAAAGCCCGAACTACTGAAAAACATTATTATCAAATTACGGATTTGAAATGCTAAATTGAAAAAAAAGAGGCCCCCGAAAGAGGTATGGCAACCGAAAAATTTTCTCTTGAAACAGCCATTTTATGTGTAAGGTTGTTTTTTTTTATCTTTCAATAATTTTATGATGTTGCCACTAAATTGCATTTTGCACATTTCAGTGCAATTGGTATAAGCGTTTTGTTTACGGTATACATTGTTGTTGATGTTTTTTTTTCTGGGCTTTTTTTGGGCACTGAACCCTGAATTCAACAAAAACGTATTCAAATCGATTCGGTCAAAAGTACTTGGAATCTGAATTACAAAAACGGTTTTTGTTTTTTTTGTTAGCGAAACAGAAGCTTCATATTTTGTTCATTGTGCACAGCATTGCGAATTGAACTGTAATTTAGTGGAATTTCCCAAACAACACGATCGAAATCGTGGCGAGTGGAGAGCCAATGGGAACACTCGAACAACTAATTCGAAATGGTGAAGAATTGAAAATTATTATTCATGATATTTCGGTGGCTGGTTTTACAATGAAATAGCTCAACATCAATTATCGGTATGCGAACAGAGGCGCAACAACAACGGCAATGCACAGAAAGAGAGATAGAGAGTAAAAAACGGCACAACGGTCAAAGCTATTTAACCTTTTTTTTTCTTCTCATTCCCTATTCGCTCTCAATGAGTAAGAATCAACCTCAATTTCCGTAACGGTTGTTCTATTGTAAACAAAAATTATACTTTTGCTAGTCATTTTTTGAACAACAAAAATTGTTTTGCGAAACGCTTAAAAAGACGTTTGCATAAAAACTCACCGGTGAACCGAAGCAATTGCTTCTTCTGCGTGGAAAAAGTGTGTTTTTTGTTGGAAAATGTTGTCAATTGCTTGTTTGAAAATGGTGTGAAATTAGAAATAATTGTCAACACCATTTTCCATTTAAATCACAGCCCATTTTAAGGTTTGATCATGTTGAAGCCCGCTATACAATTGAAATTAGTGTAATTGGGAAACGCCCCGATTCGAATCAATGACAATTGGAATGGTCAAGTGTAAGCATTGATTTACATCGGTGCGTGCGTTTTTTGTGTGTGTGTGTTTTCAATGTCTGACCAATTCCATTCGATGAGTCCATTAATTTTAAGCCCTTTTGTTTGTGTGAAAGCATGAATATCTTAATTTAGACGTCATTTGTAAATGCTATGGATGTTTTTTCGAAATCGATGCGAGTGATTAAGCACATTTTCATTAAAGGAAAAAAGTAGGTGTAATCAAAGAATGAACGGATTTGATGTGTGTTCTCATTTCCAAAAGTATTATTTAAAAAAAAATACACAAAAAAAGAATTGAAAGTAGAAACAAATAAGATAATGTCCAATATCGAAACACATATATGTGTTTCGATTCAATAGCTTTTGGATGGATTGCTTCGCATGAGCACGTATTTTTTGTAATGCAATGCCGGTCAAATTATAGCAAACAAATCGAAAATTACAAATCAACAATGAAACCAAACCAATTTTATTGAATCGATTGATCGATTTTAATGCGTCAATCGCATGTGTTTGGCTCACTTTTGAAGTTATAAAACGCATCTTTTATGAACACACACATATACCGAATGTATTAAATCCGAAACAATAAATGACGCCAAAATAAAGACGCTTGAAGAATGGAGCCTATAATAGAGATTTCTAACCGCTTATAATTTCCGAAAATCCATCGCATCAAATGAAATGAAACGCACATATTGAATTTAAAACGAATTGAAATGAGAATCGAAACAGAATAATCATCTTTTGTATGCTTGTTTCAACATATTCAAACAATAAACATGCCCATTTTTTTCCTTCTTTCTCTGGTTTCATTTCCATTTGGATTTTTGTTCCAGTTATGGCGCTTTCTCGCTACTTTTGATGTTCAATCAATTTGATCTAATGATATTTTGTATTTTGTTACCTCCTCATTGTGCTGTATGCGTTTGCACTCGTACGCGTTGGATTATTTTTTCCCCCAATTTCTCCATTTGCTGTAGTCGTGACTCTCTCCATTCTTCATGTGTGTGTGTTTTTTCTTTCATTTTTGTCTAATTCTTTTTTTATTAATTTTTTCCTTTCTATCCACTGTACACCAGTTTTTTGATGGTTTTGAGTTTTTGTTTGCATTTTGACGTGGTGTGTGTGTGTGAGTATGTATTTTTCTGTTATTGCCTGTTACTGATGTGTTTTGTTTCAATTGTTAACCGTTTTGAGTTTTTCTTTGATGCTGCAATTACTTGTTTCTTTCCATTTTAGATTTTCTATGAAAAAAAGGGGGTAAAAAAACCCAACCGCAACAAAGAGAACAACAACAACAACAAAAAATTAAATGTCTATCACACAATTCATACACTCAACTGTGTGATTCAACTCCCGACAATATTTTGGTAGATTATATCCAACAGCACAGCAACAAAAAAATCCACCAATAACAACTCAACATTAAATAGAAACGTTGAAAAAAAAAATTAACTGATTTCTCCTTTGATCAATCCAAGTGGCTTTCGGTTTGACTTCAACAACATACTGAACAGGAAAAAAAACCAACAACGAATGATGAACGGTAAATACTTAGAATTATACAAACAGAGAACGTGCCACGTAAGCCACTTTTTATTAACTTTTTTTAGATTGAAATAAGGAAAGACAAAATAAAAGTATGATTTATTGAATCTCACATGTTGCTCAACTTACACATATCAAACGACGATAACATTTAATTAACACTCATTTTTTTTGACCGACATTTACAGGCAATTTTCAGTTTACGACTTTGAGTGAATCAATTATGCACTGAATTTCACAAAATATGACAAGTATTTATAAGTCTGATATGGAAGACGTTTGAAGATCTCTGAAAAGTCTCTGTGTACAACAAACATCGGAGAAATCTAAAGTTACAAGTCGCCCCGGGTGGTCCAAGCTGTTCTATGAATTGTATTTATTGAGCATTTAACTCTATCTGAATTCAGTTGCAATCTACAATATTGATAGGAGCACGATCCTTCCAAGAATGAGGGCTGCAACAGTGGTCGAGATAATGCTGCAGGGAGTTTTACATCTTTGATGGAAAATTCAATGTCTGTTTTCACATCCTAGAGAGAAACAATTGGAAAAACCGACAACCTCGCATATCTAGACTCACAAGAGAAGAATGTTTTCGGGAAAAAGCTACTCAAAGTGTCCTCCGAAAGGAACAAAATTGTGATTTTCGGTCTTTGGAGGGAAACAAGTTGTTTACTTTTGTCCAAAAAATCAAAATCGGTTAAGAAGCAAATTTTTTTTTACTTCTACTTGTTCTTCGATTAATGTCCAATAAAAAACATAAAAGTCAAGAAAAAACTGTGTTTTTGAAAAATGAAAATGTCGTCAAAATTATTTCGTCCACTGTATGTACCGGGTACCCAAATGCAATTATAAATTGGATTTTCGTTCGAATAAAGAAATTTAATATCAAACTGTAGTGAAAATGTTCATAGAGGATATTGTAAGTCAAGGATGGTTTTAGATTCTAAAATCTCAAAACTATTCTCATGTAAAAGTTCATTCAAATCCCAAATAAACCTTCACCTGTCAAAAGACCAAAAAATGCTGCATATTTTACTATTCAAAAAAAAACTAGATTCAATACATAAAAAAAAAATAGAAAATCGAAAAAAAGAAATGCTTTCAAAACTGCATAATTTATTTGAGCTGATTTAAGGATTGCAAGCGCATACAAAAAAAATTGCCATTAAAATCGTGCATGGTAAAAAGTTTTCATTGCTCACTTCAAAGATTAAGAAGAAGCAAACGAACGTTAGAAGCATAGTGCGATGGAAAACTTGGTTTTTGCTTTCGTTGAAACCGAAAATAAAGCCAATTCAAATTCTGATTGAAGTTAGTTTTTGAAGAATATTTGCATTAAGTTGAGTCAATCTGCAAAACTTAAATCTGCTTATCCGTCGGTTTTTCCACACCGTGCGTTAAAAAAGAAGTTAGTTTTAAAATATTTATGCAATTTACAGTTTTTCATTTGGTTGTTTTACGTTCGGAAAATTTTACTTCGAATGCAACGCGAGAAAGTCGATGAGCGTTTTCATTTGAGTTTTGCTTGCCTCCTCAAGCTGATCACGCTCATTCGGTTATTTACAGTGACTGCGAACAAGTGAAAAATTATGCTTGCATGCAAGTTCAGATCAAAGAGAATATTGAATTTATTTGCTGAAAATTATTGTTAATTTCAATTTGTCTGCTTTGCACATTTTTGCTATCTTTGTTTGTGTGTGTGTGTGTGTTTGCTGACAGCGTACGTCGTTCGAAATTTAATGTCAGACTAAGCAATTTTCGTGCAGCTTTCTTGTTTCAATTTTATTGTTGAATTTTCCATTCACTCAGAGTGATTGCGGAGTTGGAAAAAAGCTGCAGACATATGAAACACCCACCAACAACAAAGACATCAAATGATAGTATATTTATATGCAGCTGTAATTTGCGTTAATTAGAAACGTTTTATGGTGCTTTTCGCTTGCCAAACGTTTGCGCTTTCACATTTTTCCATTCATTTTTCCATCGTATTCGTTCAACGAGGGGGATTCAATGAGCATCATCAACCCATTTTTCCGACGATTTTTTTTTTAAAAATAAAAACGATCTTTCTATGTAATCATCTTTCTTTACCCCAAAATCATGAACTGTTGAACGAAAGCACGAAGCTTTCCAGGGCGACTGCAGTAGCAATTTGGTGTGTGTGTGTGTGTTAGAACTTCTGGATATTTTTTTTCTTTGATTTCCATTCCATTATATATGTATTTGTTTCTGTGTGCAGGAGGAGTTCCGTTAAGTTTCTTGCAAGGGGCTATTCATTATTTATCATTTTCACTGGTTTATATTCAAGACATTAAGACGCCAAAATTGCAACATTTTACTTGTAATTCTGGCCTCAAGATCACGGAAATCAGCAATCGATGCCATTTTTGACTACTTACTATTTCTATAGCTGTTTTCTAGTCTCTTCAATTTGATTTTTCCTTTTTGAAAATCTTATTTTGAAAAAAGTGAAAAGCCACATCAATACTATGAATAGATGACCAGCGATCCACTGGCGAATCATTTTTATTTCATTTAGCTATGTTTTGAGTTATAGTGAATTAACCCACTGGTTCAATGCCGAATGATGCCTCATTCAAATTGCAAACTGGTAAAGGTAGTTTGCGATTTGACGTGAACGTTTCAGTATTCATTCATTAAATACAACCGCCTTACACACCCACATCTAACGAATGCAAAGCGATTGCAAAGCTAGAAGCGGCTACAGCAGCAATCACAGCACAAGCTTTTGTACCACGGAAATGAGCAGAATTTTGTTGGAAAATTATTTCTCCATTTTCATTAGAAGACACACAAAAAAATCACTTCATTTCGCACACCAGAGAGACCGTGTGTAAGTATAAAAGGCTTAAGGGCGTTGGTTTTGCTGAGTTCCTAGAAATGGCTTCTGGTACGTTTGAATCAAGGTGAATGTCTTCAGTATGACTAATTATGATTTGAAAAAAACAGAAACCTGAGAGATTGAAATATGTTGAATGGCATTTTGTTGTAGTTGTTTTTCTTTTTCAATTTTCTTTAGTCCATTTATGGTTCTGTTCCATTAAGTGTTATTATTAGTGTTGAAATGGCTATTCAACGAACACCCAAACAAATTCCAATGTGCACATTTTGATAATGTCCCAATGGGACGCAATAAACGTGAAAATAAATAAGAATTATTTATTATGTTTGTTTGCCTATTAAATATTGATGGATGTTTTTTTGTTTTCGCTGAGTCTATCTTAAACGGAATAGATAGCACTGGATTCGTGTGTAAAAAATCTCAGCCATGTTGAAATATCATATCCACAGTGATAAAAATGGCTTTGAAATGATGGAGTCGTTTTCGTCGACGATTCTATTTTTTTTTTTATTCTTTTTCTTCGCTCTTTTTTTATTGTTCACTATTTTTCCTGATTTTCATCTTTGCTATCTTTATATTGTTTGGCATTTTGATAGCTTTCATCGAACCATTTTTACTCAGATTCATCGAATGGCATCGAATCGTGCCGTATCGATACGTGAAATGTGTTTTTTTTCTCTACACTAAATTACCTCCAGTTATGAAGCAGTCTGTACTTTCGATTCCATTGAGAAATTGATAACAATATAGAGTTTGCTTTGGCATTAATGGTTCACTGCCTCTGCCATTGCCATTGCCTTCCATGTGCAATGCGGTATATTCAGCACACGAGTGAAGTGAGGTATAGAGTAGGGAAGGCATTGAAGTGTTTGGTGTTGTGAATTCCCATGCGGCATATCTCCATAATCAATCTTCGATTTTATGGCAATTGATCAAAATGAAAAGATCCTAACCGACAAACAACGGCCAAGTGGTTTTCACTTATTGTTTTCGTTTTCGTGTTGTTAAATTGACGCACAAACCATTTACGAACATGTTCAAACACCATACAAAAAGATGTCCCCTTTCATATCCGCATACGTACTCTTGGGCCGGATTCATACGTGTTTTTGAAATGTGTATATGAAAACTTTTTGTGTCAGCACAAAAATTGATATTCTTGGGAATTGAAATTATCCTGAAATAATGGCCGCCTTCTTTCCAAAATACAGTCGTCTTTTCGTGTCCATCACTTTAGTGGTACTTAAGAAAGGGATCAAAACGAATTATTATTATGGAAATGTGCTTGAATCGACTTTTTTTGACTCTCACTCGTCATACAATAGAGGAAACAAATATATATTCTTTGAGCTGTTGGAATAGATTAGCATTGAATAAGCTATGCACATTATAACAAATTTCAAAATTTTGAACGAGAATTTCGATTTCTCAGCTTCGAATTAGACTTTTGCAAAGAGATTGAAAACACAACAAAAAAATTCAAACATAAATTCAATCATTTTAACTGTGACTCCCTACAAAACATTATAATAATATTGGATTTTCTTCATTCAATGATTTTAATCAATATTTGTTGATCATGTCAAAATGTCAGATCTGACGCACATCAAAATATCGATTTCAAAAAAATCCAGTCCAACCCATCTAGATGAATTAAAATGAAAGTAATCGATAAATTTATGTGTATATTTATATATATTTTCTCATGGAAATTAATGGCAACGCATTTGCGGTTGAACGCCTACTTAACCCGATATTCATACTCGTGCCGAATCAAAACCACAAAACTTAACTGATTGTTTACAATTTTGTATTGGAAATCAATAATTATGCTGTTGAGCAATGAGCATGCAGCATGTGATTATAACCACACACACACACACACACACTCACACTTTTTCAACATATGTAAAATTTGGAAAATGTTTCACACATTTTGTGCACTCATTCGGAGTTGTTGAATTCAAGTCAAAATTTCGAGTGACAAAATGGTTTTGTTTGGATTCACACTTGAACCTCGTCCGCTCACTTTGTTGCTTCAATTCAATGAAATTGCTATTAAATTTTCAAGTTTAATATTCAATAAACTGAAATTGCCCTGAAATTAAAAGTTTCGATCGTGTGCTAAAGTGTCATTTATAGCTGAGTAAAGTGTTAAACTTGGCTTCAAGCCCTACAATTACGTGCATTTTTCTCGTGTGTCATTCGAAAAACTTACTCGGGCGAACGAACATTTTTACGATGTGTGTCTAGTACAAATGGTCCGATAGAAATTTAGTCACTTCTCACTTTACCTAAATTATTCGACTTTCAATGTCGAAAATGTTTCAAAAACTACGCTTCTGTAAGCTCATCAAAAGTGTGACAAAAAAGCGTTTGAGATTCGCTTTTGATTTTTCTCTATCTGAAGAATTTCATTTTGGGCTTAGTGAGACTTTTTATGTGGTCTTCTACCCATAACTTACCTCTTCGGCGTAAACTCTTACATTTTCATAGATTTTTTTCTAGCAAGGACGCTATTTTCAGTAGAGAAGATTCTCGGTTGGCCAAAATGAAAAAGATGAAAAATCCAAATATCAGCCTTGCGAGAAATATAAAGAACGTTCATTCTCGTCCGTTCTGTAAGCTGCGATTTTCCTAGTACGACAAATGTACCCTGATTACATTTTCCCAAAGAATTTAGTGTATGTGAGTGTGCTTCATTGCACCATAGTCATGATATATATGGAACGTAGTGTAATTTCAATAGAAAAGCATCAAAAGATTCTAAATAATTTATCAATAGCATTAATTAGAGTATGAATTTGGAATGAAACACAGATGACTTCGTATATGCGATTTAGGTTGTTTTTTTTTATTCCAGTTTTTTTTTTATTCCTTTTTAAGATTTTTCTTTGAATGTGTACTTCAATTTTATACATAATAATAAATCTAAATAGATTAAAATTGAACATTCTCACTTACACATTTATACAATGCTTGACAATCTCTGGTTTCTTTTTTTTAGTTGTTCACTCTCTTGTTCTACTTTAAGTTTAATTCATATTTAATTTATTTTGTTATTGTTGTTTTTTTTTATTCTCATTAAATTTGTTGTTTAATTCATCGGATATAAAATAAAAGAGTTCATATTTCTTAGATATTTGTATGTGTTTTCGTATTTACAGCATTAAAAATGGATAAAAATTAATTTGATTCTAAAAAGAAGAAGAAAAAAAAAATGATGAAGAAATTGTTGTCATGATTGTGAAAAATCAACAAACACAAGTTTGATTGGTGGCAAAAAACCAAATGCGATACCAAGAATTTTAAATGCTACTTTAAGCAGCTGCATCTATAGCAATATTAGCAACGGCAATGCTGATGATCATTTGCGATTTGTTTTTTTTTTAATGAGAGATGATAATTTTTTGTTTCATAAAATTACATTTAAAAACACAAAAATTGTGGTTATTTCAAGAATGTGTGTTTTATTGCATGTTTCAATGAAGATCATATTTATATTTTCTTGAAAAAAAAAAAAAAAAATTGCGTGGGCTGTTGACTCATTAATTCAGTGTATGAAAATTAATAGATGCAATACGCTCACACAGGAAACTCGAATTTTGATTGCAACAACAACAAAAAAAAGAAAGAACATTTCAAACTGAACTAAGCATGATGCACATGTTCTCTCGTTTGTAATGCAATTTGAATTTGTTTGCTCTTTTTCGCACTTCTTGTTTGAATTTTTTAAGTTTTTTTTTTTCATTTTTATTTACAATGTGTCAGATTTGTGTGTTGTTGTTTTTCTTCTTTGTTTAAAATGTGTGTGAGTGTATTTATTTATTTAGGAAATATTAATGATAAAATGCACATTCATTCACGAATCACGATAATATCGCTAAAAAAATTTTGTTCAACTGAATGTTTTTTTTTTCATTCCTGTTGAATTTAGTCTCTCATCTGTATGTGTCTGTATTCATCTTCTTCTGTTTTTTATGTGTGTGTGTGTTGAATTTCAATTTTAATAAATTTCATAATGATAAATGTAAATCTTTGTATAAGTTCGTTACATTAAAATTACATATATACTTTAATATTTAGTTAGAGTTCATAATTCATTTAGTTTACGATTAATGTTTAAATTTTTGTATTATTTTTTTTGTTGTTGTTTTTATATTTCTATGCGTAGAGAATGGGAGAGAGTGAGTGAGTGAATGAGAGAGAGAGAGAGAGAGGAAAGACAGATGATGAATGAAGAGAAGAATATTATTAAAAAATTATCATTTAATTAATGATTTTCAATCTGTTGTGTATTGTATTTATTTTCATGGTTGCATCATGCTCATTGCGATGCACACGACGCTTTAATTCATTCGGCTTTTTGTTTCACAAATGCGTCGGTTCTTCTCAAATTTGATTTAGAGATTTTGTTGTTGTTGTTGCTGTTGTTTCTAAAAATTTCTTCATTTGATTTTTTTTTTTCACTTGAAATGTCGTAATTTAAGTCGCACAAAATGGCAAAATGTGTGAGTGTGTGTGTGTGTGTGTATTGTTTGTTCGCCTCTTCAGCGGATGCAGATCAAATGACAATGATATCCTCAATATGCAATGTGTTACAATAAACACTATTAATTTGGCGAATGGCAGTTAATACATTCCATATGGATTGGCAATTGAATTACCGATCAATCACACGAATTCCATCCTGCTACCCTCGAGGAGGCTCCCATTTCTACGAAACACCATTTATTTTATCTACTAAAAATTCTAGTTTTTTTTCTCATCAGTTATGAATCAATGATTCAGAATCATAACATTGTTACAACGCACTCTACCGTTTTCATAAACATGTTTCTCAATTTGAAAAATTTCATCTAAAAAAAAAAATCCTGTGCAAAAGAGTACCTTTCAATGCCACCCATACCGAATCAATGTTTCGGACAATCAAGCCAAATGTATTTTATACAATTTTAACCCAATCAAAAATAGATGCCCTAATCATTCCATATTTTTCCATACAACAACAACGAAACAAAAAATGCATCATCATTTCCACCACAAATCATGATTTCCATAAAGTTGAGAGTGTGGATTTATGCGTGTGAAATGTGATCGAAGACACACATCAAACAAAAACAAAAAAACAGTGTTTTGAAGTTCACACATTGTAACTTTTGCTGTTGTCCCTTTATCTGTATTGTCTTGGCATGTTTTCCATGCTTCAATGCGAATGAAAGATTATAATTTTAGTTAAATGTGCCTTAGCTTTGTGAATCTTGTTTCTTCGAATCAAAACAAATAAAAATGAGTGAGGAACAGATGAACATAAATTCAAAACAAAAAATGAACGCAGCACACAGTGCTGAATATCGTGCATTTTGGTGTAATTTTTTTTTATTTCATCTTTTTCATTTTCTCTGTATTGAGTTGTTTGTATTTAAAAAAAAAAAACGAAGCAGAAAAAAAAATCACAAACTGCATATTGAAACACGGCAAGTGATTTAAACATTTCTAGTTAATCATCAAAATGTAATTTAATTTAACACTACAACAAACAAAAAATTTATTTACTCGTTTTTTTTTGACGAAACATCATACGGAAAAAAAGATAGTGTTAGCTCACGCAGGCTCTGGAATCAAGCCAAATCCGCAAGCAAAGACAGAGAAAATAGTTATAGAGAGAAAATGAAAAAAAAAAAATGGCGATTTCGGGAGGGGGCACCACGTCTCTCTATTCTTTATACTATTATATAATTAAAATTTTCTGTTTATTTATTATTGCTAATGGTTAGCTTAATTATTTAGATTATTATTTAAATTGATTAGTACAATTTCTACTGTGTTGTTGTTTATATTATTCATTATTGAGAAGATGTGTGTCGGCTCTCTATGAACCAAACTGTTCGAATCTCCTTTCTCTCTCTCGGTTTCTGTTTGTTTTTATTCTTTGTTTCTAATTACTTTCTTGTTAAGGTGTTTTTTTTTTGTTGTTTCATCGTTTGTTTCAATTAGATTTGCAATTCGTTTTTTTTTAAATTTTAAATCTAATTTGTGAGTTCCAATCGTATCCTCTTCTCTTGATTTCGGAACACCTTAAGTTTTTTTTTTCAACTTTTTTTTTGGAACAGAAACACAAACGACCAAACAAATCAAATGTGTTTGTTTCATGCTTCATTTAATATTATTGTTATGCTGTTTTATTTTGATGTTTTTTTGTTGTTGTTTGTTTGTTTATAAATTCACCTAAGTTTAGTTAATACAAATAATTTATGGCAAAGAAATAGGAATTTATAAATTGGTTAATGTTAAAGTTGGGCGTATGTGATGCTTGAAAGATTTTTTTTTTTGTAGAATTTTTTGTTTTCTGTTTGTTTACTTTTTTCCACCGTTAAAATCGTCTAAACTTGTTTTAAAATTTGTAATTAGTTAAATTACGAATGTGTAATGCGTAAATCATGTGTTTTTATGTATTGATAGTCTTACTTGATTCATTCTTATTTTATGCAGCTTGTGAGCTGTATTATGGTGAAGTTGTGCGGACACAAAATAATATCCCGATCGATATGATCTACCGGATCTACCGATATATACTTTTTTTTTTCTCTTCTTTTTGTGTAATTTGTTTCTTTTACATACTTTTTCTTACTCTATCTGTTCTTCTCTTTTTGTTTTGTGCTTGGCCAAATTAACCAATCAACATGGATTCATTTGATTTGTGTATGTATATGCGAAATAACATTCTGGAGAAAAATTTACTTCATTCGTACGAAAATTGCACCATCTAATGTTGCATTCTTAGATTGTGACTAAAAGAGATTGTGTAATCTGTGTGTGTGTGTGTGTTTGTGTGTGTGTGGGAAAACCGTTGAGATCTGGATCCAGAATCGGTTGTCTGGATCTGTTGGTGTTGTTGATGTTGTAGTTGAAATGAGTGATGATGAGCACATTAGCACTTTTCGTTTTCATTCATAATGCCGCTCAATTTAATCGATGTAAATCGACTTAAACGAAGGCATGTCTCATACCTGATTGTGCCTCTTCATTATTTAACTGACGTTAAACAACATTAAACTAACACCACGCGTACTTCACATTCACTCCGTTCAATATTTTATGTTCGATTTTTGTTTCGCACACTTATTACTTTTTTTTTTATTCGATTGAACGATATAAACTAAATCATTGCACATGTTTATTGATAGTTTTTGTTGTTGTTTCACTTGTTTTTTTTCTCAAATTCACTTAATTTTGTTGGTAATTATTGGTTTGATTAGTCACTGTTTGAATGTTTAATCAACTAAGTTGCACTGCTGAATAAAACGGAATTTTTATAGTAGTTTGGCCTCTCTTGTAACGGACTCTTAACATCACGATCGCCAGTCTGTTGACGGGTTTTTCGTTCCAACTCGATTTCGTGCGCTAAAGATTCTATTTTTTTTTCGCATCCATTTTTTCGTTGTAAAAGAAAAACAAAAAGATAAAATTTTATTAGTCAAAATAGACAAATGAAATGAAAATTCAAAGTTAAATTCAAACGAACTACAATAAAAGCAGCCAGTTACAGCGGTTGAAAGGGTTATTTAAACGCAATTTCGCTCCACTTTAGCAAATTTTAAGCAGAAAAAGAAATAAGCATTTTTTTTGTTCGGAATTTTTTTTTTCATTTTTTTTTTTCAAAATGCTAAGGAAATGAATCTATGATCATCACAACGTCTAAAAAACCCTTTACCATTCGAATAATAAACTACTGAAAAGTGGCGCAAATTTCATTCAATGAATGTTACATTGCATTTTTTGTGTCTGTGTGTGTGCGTGTGTGTGAAGTTAAGGCCAAAAACAAAAATGCGCCAATTTTCAGTCTGCTGAAGCCAGGAAAACAGTACAAACAACACTGTTCCAGACCATCATCAGGTGTTATTAGTAAGTGGTTGTTGAGATGATATAGACTCACGGTTGTTTGTGTAAGGACTCTCTGTTCGGCGATCAGCCGACGACGGCTTTTCTTTACGATCACCAGACGTTTCTACATGATTTGGGTCAAAAATCGAAAACAAACGGTGGTTACTAAGGCAAAGTTTGAGGGTTTTGTGTGTGTGTGTGTTTGAGTGTGTACAAAAGTGTATCAAATGTAAAACAAGACGCATTTTTTCGTTTAAATTTGTTCAAAAGAATAAAATAAACTGTTTACTGTCACCAAATCGATTAATATAAGAATAAGCAAAGCAAGCACTCAATAATAATTTCAAACCGAATCTAATTTATCTACAGAAAATCTACAGATCTATGATTTAATAGAAATGAACTTACCGGATAGTAAACGTAGTGCTTCAGCTGGTGCACCAGAAGCTTTCAATGCATCTTCAATTTGATTTCGACGTTTCGTTTCAGCGTCTAGCTTTTGTTGAATGCGAACACGAAGTTTTCGTTCTTTTTTGAAGCGTTTTTGATATAATACTGCAAATAAAAGGAATGAGAATAAAAAAAAAAGTTGTGACATCAGTTTTTTCAAGTTGAAAATGACATTTGAACATTTGGTTCGCAGTAGGAAATATAAGAATCAAAATGCATTCGAAGAATTGCCATGCCAATGGCAAGTTGCTATTGAATTGCTATTGAAAATGAAGCCTTTTGCTTAAATATCTACCATGTGATTTAAATTTCACCCGAAACACACACACACACACACACAAAAAGAAATGAATCGTGAATATTTATGTCTTCATTCGAATGAAAAAATGTCAAAATGCTCGAATAATTGTTTCGTCAAAATGTTTTATGACAGTTGTAACAAAAGTTGCGTTGCATTGAATCTGAATGAAAAGTGACCAACAGCAACAACAAAAAGTGCCAGGAAATCGGGTATTTTGAATTAACAGCCAGAAGTGACAACGAAGATGAAACGAAGGAATGAAAAAAAAGGAAACGAACAAATGAATAGAAAAAAAAAATACAAAGCGATTTAATTGAAATCGACGGCGCACGAAAAGACAACAACCCGTACTGGACATGCGGCCAAACGAGACCAATAAAGGGATTGCAAATCGTTGGAAACCAGAGATACACACACTCACACAAACACACCGGGAAAAATGAAGATCGAAATAAAAATATTAATTTGGCTTTAAATATTGAGACATTGGCGCCGAAAAGTCAACCGCAATACGCAATCCACTTGACATCCTGTATACGTGTGCTTATTGAACATGACCCGTGTGTCTTACCTGTGTGCATAATCAAGTCAACGAAATTTAATACAACATTGAATGTATTTTCATTCAGCTTAAGCAAAACCAAAAAAAAAAAAAAATGCGTTCGCTTTTTTTTCTCGTTCTTCTCTCGATCGCTTTTGTTTCATTCGAAGTGCAAAATTTGGTTTTTTGTCGTTGTTGTTGTATTTTCTGTGTTCTGGTTTCGGTTGCGAATTGATTCTCTCATTTGCCATCTGTTGTTTTTGATTGAATGCACAAAATTGTTGTACCGGGGGTTCAATATTGAAATCCAATATCACTTTGGCAATAATCAGAAGGAGCCAATTCCACCAATGGAATATGAACTTAAGACCTTATGAGTGTGTGCCGATGCCTGTGCCCCGGACAAAGACAATCTAATTTACAATTTATCTGATTTTATAGTCAATGACTCAAGCTTCCTTCTCACTTCAGTTAATCCAATGACAGATATTTCAAAAAAAAAAAAAAATGCGTGCAAAATATGATTTTCGCGTAAATGACCCGTAAACAGAACTGAACAAGAGAGATTCATGGTGCTCTGTGGCTTTCTGCCCGAAAAAACAAACACCCAACAATTGAGTGCAGTCAGAATTGGTTCGGCTGCATACCATTCTTGAAGACAGGTCGCTTTGCTACTTCATCTTTTTTTTCCACGTATTTTTTTCATGTTTGTTTTTCGGCTTTTTGCCGAATGGATGCACGCTATGTTTTTGCTTGGATAAGCACTTGCATTTTAGTATTCTTTTTTCTTTTAGTTGTGGCTGACATTTTTTCATTTTCTTTTTGTTTTTTTTTAACGTAAGAAAAGCATTTTGTATGTTTATTAGCATTATCTTACGTTTGTTTATCATTTTTCAAAATTCGGATGCACAAAAACAATGGATGAAAATTGAAAGAAGAAAAAAAAACTGTCCACACAGAAAAACAGGCGGATTAAATTTCGAAGAAACCACAAAAATGGCCAGCACAAAATTATATCAATTTAAACGGAATCCAATTTTTCGTAATCATTTTTGACAGACGACTTAAAATGAATGAAGAATTGACAATTTTGTTCGTGTGTGTGTGTGTTTGTTTTAAATTCCTGCTGATGTACGGTATCAAAAAAAGCCTTTGAACTTACCACGAAGTTTTCGTTCATCGGATAACTGCCTTTCCATTGAGTCTTTACACTCACGCTCCCGCAATACATCCATTTTTAATTCAGCTGCACAATGGAAAAATGACACAAAAATAAAAAACAAAACAAAAAGTTAGTTAAAACTTGTATTTACTTCAAGTTATATTCAGTTGCCATGTTTAATTAGAGCAAAATCCCCCTCCCCACTGACTCACTCTCTTTATCTCTCCATCACGCGCTCTCTCTTTCTCTCTCTGTGTGTGTGAGCAAAATGCCGACGGCTTTTTTTGCGTTCGCGCTTCTGTTGCACGTTAACTTTAAATTATTTAATAGACACCTTTATTAAGTGGCTGTAATCGAAATTGATTTTTCATAGTCGATTGTTTACAACGCGACAGCCCCGCGAAATAATTAATACAAATCGATAATTTTGGCTAGATAGGTATATGTTCGCGCAAGTGCGAGAATAAGAGCAAATGAATGAGAGCGACAAAAAGAGAGCAACAAAAAGTGGGGACAAAACTACTATAACCAAAAACATTTAGTTTAATGAGTTGCACATTTTTTTTTGTTTCTGTCTTTTTCATTTTCTTTTTCTTCTTCTTCTTTTTCTACGTGTTTTGGTCTGGTACTACTACTAAGCACATTTCAACGTACCTTTTTCGTAGCTGATTTGACGTTCCTGTTGTCTGGCATTGTCAGCGGCGACAGTCAATAAACTTTGGATGTTTCGTAATAGCGTCTCGGTCGATGATATACTCTGTTGTTCTTGTTCCGTAACATTGCTCTTTACACCACTGGCAGCTACGGCAGCCGCAGTAGCCGCTAATGATGTGTAATTTATTGCCTGTTGGTGCGAATCGGAATTTGGAACCTGCGATGATTGGGCTTGGGCTGCGCTATCACGTTCATTATCACTCAAATCTATGGACAACGTTGTTGGTTTTTTGGTTTCGGAATCAAATTGAAAATGAGAGATTTTTTCTTGCATTAGAATCTTTTTCAAGTGTATTTATATCTTTGTATTCATATTTTTAGTCCTTGATTCTCTTATACTGTGATGTGATATAAATTAACAAAATCTACAACTAACCTTCGTCCTTCGCTTCACGTTCATCAACATCGGAAATATTGTCTTCACTGAGATTCTCATCTTCGTCGCGAATGGATGGTGCCGGCGATTGATTTTCACTACGATCACTTTGATCGCCTGTGCTGCCTTGATCAAGTCCACCGGATTTTGACAGATTTAGCACCGGGCTATGGCCGTTAGATGAACCTTTTTTTGATTTTAAAATCAAATGATATTATTTTCACACTCTTTTGAACATCTTTTCTTTGTTTTTCATTTTGAGAATAAATTGATTTTTGCTGCTTTTTAATTTCTATTCATTTCCTTCATTCTTTGTTGTTTTAGTTTTAGCATAAATCTGAACTCTTACCATTGTGTGATGTGTGCTCTCTGGATTTCTGTTCATTGATTTGGTTTCGATCGTCAACTCGTTCTTCTCGCAATCTAAGCAAAAGATACAAAACAATTGTATACAAAATTAAAACCATTTGATCGATTTTATGTTCGTCAATTTTCAACAAGAATTTCCGAGTACTTGAAAAATGTGTATCTAATTTTTCAACAACAACAACAACAAAAAAACTATTAAGCTTACCGTTCTAGGTGCTTAACAATATCCTCGTAAGCGGCTCTACAATTTTCCCATATGCCAGACCTTGCAAAGAGAATGATGTAAGCATTTTATTCATTTTTTTTTTATCGTTATAATTTCATCATCTTATAGTTTCGAGATATTTTCAATAAATCGATAACAGTGATGATTGCAAGCACATGCTGCTGTCAAATTGATTGTGTAATCTTACCTGGCGATGGCATCCATATTCGGTAGATTCGGTTGTCCTTTCATGAGTTGGCTATCGTGACGTGGTAAACCGTGTGGCGGTAGTCCTGGACTCATCATGGCACCGGGATGATGGTTCATTTGCATAAATTGCATATGATTCAAATGTGTTGGCGGTGGATTGTAACCGTTTGCAAGCAATGGTGATTTTTCCAACCTCGAAATATCTGCGGCACAAAAAAAAGCAAAATAACAACAAAAATCATCATCATGTTTTTAATCGAAAATGGTTTGGTTTTTATTTAGTTTTACTGTATTCTGCTATCAATCGCAACACATAGCACTCTATCTTTTAAGTGGGATCACTTAAAATTGATACGATAAGGTAATGAAACATAATGCACAAGGTTTAGAGAGAAAGAGAGAGAGGAATAAAAGAAGCAACAGCAAAGTGAAAAAAAAAGATAGGAGAAGACGAGGAAGGGACCACTGAATAATCAACTGGCACCGAGATAGATAATAGTTTGCCACTCGAAATGAGCGAAAAACAAAAACAACAAAGGCTTCAATGAACAACAGGCAAAATGTTATCTAAAACGAAACGCGTTAACGAATCAAAAAGCGCATGTTGAACACGTATCGGCCACAAAAATTCACTGCTTGTAAAAGCGACAGGAGAATGAGTTGATTCGCTTGTTTGCCAATATACACAGCACTCACAATATTTTAAGCATGTAATCGGGCTATCGAGTGAGTAGTACAATTCATCAGATCGAGTGTATAATGTGTTTATGTACTTAATTTGATTTTTGTTCGGAACTTTTTCACTCTTCCTTCTCTCTCTCGCTATCTCGCTCGCTCTTCATTATTCGTCCTGGCACAGTTGGTGTGTGCTCTTACACATTCGTAGAGAAATGCGACTTGACAAGCAGCCACCAGTAACACAGCACCAAGTTGAAAAGCCATTCAATACAAGATTTTTTTTGTATTTTTTGCGAAATAGAATATGCAAGAAGAGGTCGTTTAATATCCACATTGATACCGTATTTTGAGATTGAAAATATCTGTTAGCGGAGATAACTACTGAACAATGTGTGTGTGTGTGTGTGTATATGCCTCTGCCCGTTGCTTGTTGCATAGGCGCACACACCAATTTCCATTGAACGTATTGATCTTGTGCTTAGCTTCGCAATTTACTCGTTGGTGCAATACGATCCTCAATGCCTTACAATTGTGCTTATACCAATGCAAATGAAATGCCAATGAATAAAAACAGCAACAACAACAACAACAAATTTGTTACGTTCTCTCAATCTCATTTTCTGCAATGCGTTTTCGTGTTTGTCTTGGATTGGATTTTGTGTCTTTTTTTTTCATCTCTCTCTTCCTTAATCAGCCGCCGCATAGACATAAATCAGCAAACCACACGTAAGCGTACGCGGCATAAATGCATGATACACGAAAGCGGGCGCAAGCTCAAGCACTCTTGTATCACTGGAGTAATTTTTTTACTCTGTATGTTTTTTTTTTGTTTTTGTTACACGATTTAACATGACTTCCAATGCAATTGCGGATTCATTCAGCTGTTTCGATTTGATTTAATTTACAGGAAATCAAGATAAAAGCAAATGGGCCACAAGAAAAAATGTTGATTACTTTGAAATGTTTAATTAAATGTGTAAAACCAAATAAGGGAATGACTTATTTTTAATTATGACAATGTTAAACATTTTGTTACGTGTCATTTCGATTGAATGAATTGTGTCATTACATAATTCTCTTGGTTAATTCAGTGTGAATGTTTGATTTATTGGCATTTCTTTTTCTCTGGTGTTTTGTGTGTGTGTGTGTCGGAATGAAAATGATCGTGGAATAATGGGTGTTTCGGCATTAATTCAAAGTGATCGGTGTCAATGATTCATACCGTTGAAATGCATACCATTTGATTTAAATGAAATGGCACACAACTATTGAATAGGAAAAGCACGTTTGTCGGCAATTTCTGAACAACCACAAAAAATCCAATCAGAATTTTTCGTTCAACCATTTCATTTGGCTTTGTTAACAAAAAAATAGGAAGCAATATTTTACCGTAAAATTCCTTTCAGACCGTGATTGTCGTTTCAAATGGTTAAATAATAGAAAGATATTTGTTTGGAATCGATTCATTTCCCCAGGTTTCGGTTACATTTGATTTTTAGTTGAATTTCAGGCTGTCGTATCAATCAACAGATTTGGCTGCTGCCAGAAAAATCGAACAATAGACATAAAAACCAAACAAAAATGGATTTGGTAAGCTTAGCCTGCGGAGAATCATCTCCCGAAATATTAAAAAAAAACGAAAAAATAACCGACCAAAAAAAATATGGTTATTAATGTAACAATAACAGACGGGATAAAATTGTGGCACATTTAAATATGAAAGAAGATCATCATTGAATGAAATGTGCGTAAGCAACAAAAAATAACATCCACTCCTCAATATAGTTATTTTATTTGGTGGTGCAAATGTAATTGCAAGCACATCAATACAGTCAGTAGTACTGACTCAGTACATCTATTACATGTTACAGATACCAAACGATATAGATATAGAAACAAAACTGAACACACAACAAAATAATGCACATTTAATAACAATGTACAGCAGCAGCAAAAAAAAATGTTTATTAGATATGTTATTATTAGGTTCAACCTATTTGTACACAATTCATGTTGTTTTTCGGTGCGGATGAGAGTGAAACAGAATCGCACATTGAAAAATCAAACAACGCGAAAGAGACAACGAAACAATGCAACAATACGTAAAATAAATAAAAAAAAACAAATTTAATTTTGCACTAGTATTTGTTTGTTAAGTGAGGAGTTGATTTCATGTATATACAATGTAAATACATTGTATGGGTGACAAGAGTATACTCTTGTAAGTACATTATAATTCTCGGTTCTGGTTCCAATCAAACGTAAAAAAATAAAAAATAAAAAGAGAATCAACCTAAAGTGAGACTGAATGTGTCGATTGCCCATATACATATAATGTGTATACATAAAGACAGCATGCGGCTGAATGGCACAAAACACATACTGGAAAATTGGTTTGTGCCAAACGAGAAAGTACATCTGCCTCAGTCCGGTCGCTTACAGGGAATAATCATTTTCCCCACAACCAAAACGATTGCACACACACAAACACAGAACTTTTTTGTTTCCTTTTAGCCATCAGTCAAAAAAAAACGGGCCCGTGTGTACGTGGAATTTTCAACGCGCATTTTGTATTTTAATTTCCAACGAAAAATATATATGCATGAAATGCGAATGTCGTACCCTTTTTTCACTCTCTCTCTCTCTATTTTTATATTAATAAGCTGCCATATTTATTTTTCATATAGTTATTAGTTATTTAGTTTGTGTGCTATTGAAATGAATGGCGTTTGATTTTGGTTTATTTACTTTGCGCTAGACATTTAGCCGTGGCATAGTAACTAGTGCCAAAGGAATACAAACCAACAATTGCATATGAAACATCATACAAGAAATCCAAGTTGAAACATCAAAGTAAAAAAAAAACACATGCGTAGCAAATCCAAACTCATTACAAGCCCACTCCTGTCCCGGTTTTTGTTGTTGGGTTTAAACCGAAACAAAACAAAAATGCTCATTCCTTTTTGTATCGTTTGAAATGTAATTTCATATTTTCTTTGTCCCCACACGATATTATATACGCAATTCCAAATGGATTCGAACTAATAAGTTATTAGTAATAATAACAATTGTCACAATTCGCTTGGCAATGACATGGTGCCGTTGTCTATAAATATCGACGGTAAACGCAAATTTTACAAATAAGTTATTTGAAATAACATAAGAAAAATCGACACAAAAACCAATTCAAAATGATGGAAAACGAATTGATACTTTTATTTTGGAACAACAAAGTTGCTAATAATAAGCACCTTTTCTGTGGATCGGCAAAATTATGTAAACGGTTTGAAGTTAACGAAATGAAGTGAAATTGAAAATAAAAAAAAAATCGAAAGGAATATGCAATTGATGGCATTGTTTAACCGCAATCATTCAGACGGAATTTTAACTTTACGACAATTGCTGACACACAAAAACAAGACCCCAATCCATTCAGAAGAAGAAACACACAACAGATAAATAAAGTCTCAATTAACAATGCCAATTTTCTTTTATTGTGCAATGGCACAGCTCAAGCCATTAATTTTACATTAAATAAGCATTCAGATGTATCAAAACACATCTAATAAATGGAAAATGTTTTCTGGTTTCGAATATTGGTTTTTGATATTTTTAAAAGATTGGTTTTGTGTGAGGATTGGGTTGCAACATATGGAGAATGCATCATTTGTTTGCATTTTTTTTCTGCGTTTCTTTGTCTTCTTTTAGATGAGAATCTGTTAACATTTGGTACTTTTGGTACTTGAATCGATTCGGCATTCTATTTGCTTGCAATAGTGGAATAATTGAAGTAAGTAGGCGAATTTGGATTGGATTCGATCAAAAATCAACCTTTTTTTTGTTAGTAACAAATAGTTGTGTCTTTCATTTGAAATTGTGTTCAATTTTAGTCTGATAATCAATATCGAGGTAATAATAGTAAAAAACTCGAGCAGCACACAGAGGAAGAAGGTAGTGTAAATGCTGTCTCAATGGCACTTCATTTGTTCGTTGTGGCCCGTTTAATGAAAACCGACATCAATTACGGTATTGAAATATAAATTAAATATCATGAAAGGAAAGCGCTCGCGCGCGTGCGCGTACACACGATGACGGCAAATTCGCACGGATTCACTTTGATTTTTTATAAATATTCAACCGGAATACCAACAACAGTGTGTTTCACATCGTATTAATCGTATGAGAAGAAGACGTCTCTTGCAATTTGCATGACAATCATTCATAAATAATAAACAATACATTTGAATCGATCGAATCAACAACAGAAAAACGTCCGCCAGTTTTTTTTTTTATTATTATTTTTTGTGTTTTTTTGTTCGGTTTCACTTGAGCATCACGAGAAAAAAAAGCAGCAAAAATGTGTGTTAAAAATAATAAAAATCCGTGAAAAATGAGCATTTTTTCGTTGGGGCCACGGATGCGCGCGCCGGTATGCACATAAATTTTCAATTTACACGAATCAAGTTATGTTATAATTATTTGTTTTGATTTAAATAACGTGCGTGTTGATTGCAAACCGATCACTAACGAACAGCTCATACAATTTTATCAATAACTTTTGGTGAGTGTGTGTGTTTCGGCTCGGCTCGGTTCGGTTGGATTGTGTGTCCGTGGTTTGGGTCGCGTGTTTCAGCTCAAGTACACAATAACCTACTGGCGAACAGTTACACATCGAACAAAAAAACAAAATTAACCGGTAATGTACCACAAAACAGCACCGATTGTTGCGTTTTTTTTTCTTTCATTGGTCTGGTGTTGAATTGAAAACCACTGTCGACGTTCGATTCAAACAAACAGAGAAAAAAAAACGAAACGACGAAAAGAAAATGTGTGGATTTCCTCTGTTCGCTGTTGGCAGCTTCGCAATAATCGCATCGACACCAACACACACACGCTCACAAACACCGCAAGAGTGAAAGAGAACGAACCAACCCAGAGAGACACAGAGAGGAAGTAAACTAATAAATTACACATTCTCACAAAATATATATTAAAAAAAGAAAACCAAACCAAACCAAACCAAATCTAATCTACTCGCTCTTGAATACCAGAGAGATAGCGCGAATTGAGAAAATAAATAAAGTGCATGTGCCGGCGTTCAGGTTCTCATTTCATTCGTTCGTTCGCTCATTTTTTTTCGGATGCCATGGCATTCGTGATGCGGTTTTGTGTTCGGTTGTCAGGCTTTTGTGTGTATATTTCTGTTCTGTTGCTGGCGTTGTTGTTGTTTTTTTTTCGTTTTGTATTCGGAATTCGGCAGGCTCAAGTAAATGTAGAAAAAAAACATTGAGCAGATTAAAAAAAAAACAGATAATGCACTGATTCTGTTTGTTGGCTTGTTATTCAGCTGGAAAACGACAAATGGTAAAATTATACCATGTTGAACGTGGTTCTTTCTCTCTCTCTCTCTCTCTCTCTCTCTGTGTATGCGTCTTAGGTGAGTATGCGATTGCAAGCAAACGAGATGGATGATCAAGTCCAAATGCTTGTTGAATACAGCATTTTTCTTTTATTTTCTTTTCATTTCGATTGCACATTTCTCAAGCGCACACACCAAAATGTGTGCCCTAGCATTTGAAATGAAAAGAAACTTGAACATTTACTCTACAATTATCATACGAAACAAATAAAAATGAATTATTTAAACAGTTTAACATTTATGTTTCTGTTTTTAATGTTTGTGTGTTTTTTTTTATTTATTTCGATGCTTGTTGGTGTATTCTGCTTCCTTTTTGCATTTCTATAACTACCATTCATAATTACATATTATTTGTTATATTTTCTTTGTTTTCGAAATGCACTTTTGGTTCCGTTCTTTTCACGCGCTCGCGCTCGTGTGTGTGTGTGTGTGTGTGTGTGTTTGCAGGTCTCTCACACATTTCCCTAGGCTCTGTGTTAAAATGCTGGAATACAAAACAAAAACGCCACTTTGGTCTGCCTCACTGCGTCACTCGCACTCTCATTTTATCAAGTGTTTTTGTGTTTTCTTTTTAAATTTATGAATACGTCTTCTTGTTGCATTTTTATTTGTGGTGTCTTTCGTGTGTACACACACATATATTTGTTGTTGTTGTTCTTGTATAAAATGCAAAATATGCAGAGCACACACACAGCACACACTCAACACACTACGTCAAACGCCGCATACATCGCGTTCGGATCAAAAACAATTAAAATAATAAACATCCATGAACATGACCAAATGAACGGGATCACAAACGAAATGCGCATGGTTTTGTGTGCGCGTTGAGTAAGCTTAAGCTTGAGCATATTTTTGCTCTCTTCTTTGCCTTGTTCCAGTGTCGAGGTGAAATGAATGCGAATACAAAACCATCAATTGAAGAAATATAAATACGATTAATATGTTTTTCGGTGTGTATAATTTTTTTTTTAGTTTCGTTTTTCGTTTTCTGTATGAATGATGATTAAATAGTGCATGCACAATGCACTCGATAATGTCGCCGCATTTACCAGGCTCGTCAAGCTCTGCACCAAGACTGACCGGCTTTTCAGAATCAACACACCAATTTGTGTGTGTGTGTTCACAACTATTCCAAATTCGATGGGATTTTAACTTGCCAACGTTTGCTGAACACAAACACACACACACACACAGAGAGAGAGAGAGAGAGAGAGAGAGAGAGAGAGAATTTTCATAAAATACTCTTTAATAGGACTTCAATTACGCTGGGTGTTTGTTGTTCGCATTACATTGTTTCAAACTCTATCATTGCATTATAAAAAGTACTTTGCACTTTGAGGCTGTTAATATTTATACTGGTCTTAACCTCCGGTGCAGTTTTTTTTTCACGTGCCTGTTTTCACGACATCGTCGCACCAAAAACTGCAACAAGATAATAAGTGTTTTTTTGTGTGTGTTGTTTTTCTCTGTATTTAGCTGCTCTTCCCCTCTCTCTCTCTCTCTCTCTCTCTCACTCCCCCAAATACAATATTCTTTAACATATGCGATAACAAATGCTCACGCATGTAAATTCGTTCGTAACATTCATATAATTGTTTTTTGTTCGGTTCGGTCGTGTTACATACAAAAGGTGGTATCTGATCATTTACAGATATGTCGAATTGTATTCTGTCTCTCTCGTTTACCCAGAACCCATTTCGAATGATATAACTCTTTTTTTTCGTTTCGTTTCGTTTTGTTTGAAAAACATGTTTTATTGCAATTTACGTGTTTATTTCAGTATATTTCGATTGTGTCATTGTTTTCAATGTAACATTTTATGGGTGAAACATGAATAACAACGAATTCCATTCGAGTTGGAAGCAGTGAAGACAGAGCAGAATGTTGGACATGAAGATGTGCGTGCAGACGTCTGAGGCAATCAATTTTTATTGAAATTGACGTTATCAATACTGTTCGCTTACTTTGTATACACTCAACAAATATGTGTGTGTGTGTGTGTGTGTATGTGTTTGATTAGCTAAAGGCGAAATTCTTGAAGAATCATTTCGCAAAAGCCACAGCCATAAAGGAATTTCTCCGAAAGTAAACGCCACTTTTCCTTTCGGTTTGAATGTGGTTTTTTTTGCCGAACCAAAAATCATTTGAAATTCGCCAGAAATACTGCCGAATCCACCAAATTGAAAAGTTGATTATGCATAAATCACCCAAACGATGGATGAAATCGTCCGGCGACGATTAAAACCGGTAATTTTGGGCTTTGGCCAATGCCAAAATGAAAATTGCCGCAAGAAACGTCATTCTCGTTTCGATCACAAATAACTGTATCGATTTTGTTTGTCCGTTTTCCATCTAAAACACACACAAAAAAAATCCAATAGAAATATCACCTGGCCCCAACGGAATCATATTTGGCCATTGGTTTATTGAACCACTCTTATGATCTGGTTATTTACCATTAACAAAATCATCATCATTTATGTTATCCAAAAGAGAAAAAAAAATCGAATTAAAAATATTACAAAAGACATCGAACCAGATCGAATGCAACAACACGAAAAAAAACGAAGCAGTAACAAAACCGTCGATTGTATGCCCTTTGATTCAAAGGCTTTGAAATAACATGGTCTTTTGTATTTCGTATGCATCACCAAAAATGTCCATGGATAACACGCTATTAATTTGCCAACAGCTTCGGGTGATATTTACACATGCTAAATGCGGACTATTTTTATTGGATTTTTTTTTTGTTCCTTCTTCTTCTTCTTCTTCTTCGCTTCAAATCCAACCAAAATTGGACAAAGGAGACAACGGTGCACACAGCAACAACAGCAACAACGAAAAACGACGGCTCATATGCGACCCAATCGAAATATGGTATTATGCGTTTAGCATAAATTCCAGAAGAGTTTTGATGAGCGCGCTCGCGCACCGCATACACGAGCATAAGCACGTTTGTACCAGACACGTCATTAAAACAATACGATGGCATTCGATGGTAAATGCCGAAGAATAACAGAGTGAAGAAAAGCAACAGAAACAACACCATCCACCAGTGTGCATACGACCCACAGAAAGCAAGAGTTGGCGCGCGGGCACAAACACAGAGAGAGAGAGAGAGAGAGAGAGAGAAGAAATGAAGAGACGAATCATCGCGTATGAAACAATCGAAGAGAAATAAATTTTATTGTAAAATTACAAAATTACTATGTATTTTTGGTCAATCGTTTAGGCATCTCGTCAATTAAGTTTCGGTATTATTGGGTTAGCGTTTATCATTTATTGAGTCTTCTTCGTGTTATTTGGAGCTTTTTTTTTATTCATATTCTCATTTCATTTGGTTTCTATCATTCGTTGTTTTTTCTTTGTTGTTGCTTAGCCGTGCTAAGCTCTATGCACTAAGAAAGTGTAACTTGTTGGTTCTACACGTTTGAAGGTGTTTTTTTTCGGTTTCAGCTGATGGTACGTGCATCTATTCCATCAATCAGCACACCGTTTAACTATAAATATATATATGAAATTGGTGATTTTCGCATTTAGCCGACCATCGAATTTTATTTCAAATGATCGAATCATTTAAACGAAGGGATGGCTTGAATTTGATGCAAATAATCAATACGATCGATGAAATTCCATTGCGGTAAATACTTTTCCCGATTGGAATTCGGACGTGACTGTCTCAATCCATGTGCGATATTCATTTGATAGGTATTATTAACAAAAAAGAAACAAAAAATACGAATAAATTTCAAGTTCGATATTTCAGCCAAAACAAAAAATGAATTTGATCAAACACTGTTGCTAGCTAGTGTTCCGTGCTTAAGAAGAAATCACTTAATCACAATCATTAAATATCCATCGACAATTAGTGAAATTTGTGCGACGAACGAAGACAGCTAAATTGACGATCGACGGTGATGAATTGGCGCACCAATTGATGCCAGCGGTGAATTTTTGGCGGTTGAAATTAAATTCGGTTTAACCTAACAGTAAATCACATATTTCCACGAAATCAATGCGAATTCCAAATAAAACGGTTATAAAAAAAATGGAACGATATTGCGGCATTAAGGTGTTGCGACAGCGGTAAGCGGTAAAACGGCTGAATGAACTCTATAGATTTTTTCGGGTTTAATGGTTTTACAAAAAAAAAAAACTTACCATTCATGTGTCCATTTTCATATGGATAGTCACCGTTATCCATTCGGTGTTTTTTCATCTGTGGATGATGCGATAAATGGCTAGCAGGTAATAATCCAACAGGTCCTCGTTTTGGTGGTCGTCCCGGTCTTGAACTGTATGCACAACAGACACAAACAAAAAAAAATATCACGATAAAAAAAATCGGATTAGCGATGCCAAAATATGTTGTAGACGAGACACACACACACACACAAAAACCATAATATAACAGAAATCATTTTTATTCGAGTGTTTATAAGTTATAATTTTTGCTGCGATTATTTTATATGTTGACTTGGCTTATGTTTTGATGCGTGCCAACAACTTCACTCCTTTTTCATTAAATTTTTGTTTCATCGACATCAATTGAATATGTAAAACAGATGTTGGAATTTTCCTTCTTTCATTTTCGATGTTTGCTGATTGATTTGTTTCACGCCAGTCATTTGCAATGCGCATAAATTGTTTCGTTCGATATTTTTCTTCTCATTTTTTTTTTTTTTTTTTTTTTTAAGAAAAACAAAATATGAAGAGAAGAAAAAAAGCGTCCATTGTAACACACCTCAACACACTAATACATGAAAATGCCTTGCAAATTAATTAGATTCATTTGTATTGAACCAAAACCAAGACACATGTCAGCGCCTGTGGTGGCCTATTGAGCAACCAAAAAAAAAACAACATCAACAAATTAATGGTGACCAAAGGAGTTATTAACTTGGCCTTTTGTCACTTTTAATTGTAGGCTATTTCAATTCACAAACAACAACATTTTGCAACTGTTGTACACCAACTTATCCACCATATTCGATGTGTCTTATTTTTCTCTCTTCCATCTGTAATTTCATGATGCTAGTGCACATGTGAACATTCAACATCAATGAAATAAAGTTATTTATTTTTTTCTCTTTTTTTCGACATACAAATTCTTTAGATTAAACGAAATTTTATTATTGAGACGGTAAAAAAAAAACATTTTTCTTTTGCTCCAAATAACAGATTTTCGGACACAATTTATCAATAGACTGTGGCGACTCAATGTGTGAGTCTCAATGAATTGCTGCCAAATAGATTTTTTGGATGTAAAATGTTACACTATGCATTCATAGATTCGAACGACGAAGTAGAAAAAAACGCAAAAATGCCTCATTTAAGAACATTTGTATCAATTTTATGGTATCTCGGTCGAGTGAAAGTCATAAAATGAGTTGAGTAATTAATCAAATGTTTACTTAAAACAATGCTGCAAAATGCGATTTAAACTTGAATAAATGTGATTTTTTTTATGTGACGAGACAAACAAAATGATGCAAATTGAATTGAACTCTTGAATTGTTGAC
Organism: Aphidoletes aphidimyza; assembly: GCA_030463065.1. Taxonomy (NCBI): domain Eukaryota; kingdom Metazoa; phylum Arthropoda; class Insecta; order Diptera; family Cecidomyiidae; genus Aphidoletes; species Aphidoletes aphidimyza. The sequence goes on from CM059996.1 coordinate 45,479,560, forward strand.
TCTTGCAAACGAGCGCGATTAATGGCTTTATGTAACCAGTCGAGCGCGTGTGTTTCATCGGCATCGATGTGGGTAAGGAATTTTGTTTGTTGAATTTAAGGATAAAATAAAAAGAAAATCAACTCAATGTCTCTTTTTTGATTCCTTTGTGTATCAAATGCCACCTCGAAAAGTCGCATTTTCATTTTGGAATTTTGTTGAATGAAAATTGACTGGTCGAGTTTGAATGTAATTGAATATTTTAGTTGAAAACTCAATAAAACTACGCGACACATAAACAAACATAGGTTTTAAATTTTTATTTTTTTTTAATGTTTAATTTACGTTGCGTTTTATTCGTTTTGTTATCATGTGCATGAATGTGCGTTTAAAAATGAATAAATTGAACGCTCAATTGAACCGAAAAATGAATGGAAAAACGGGCGAAAAACTGTCCGAGAGAATCGAGGTGGCGGTGTTGAAAAGAGCGGCAATGCACAGGGAGCACACATTGTATACGGCTCCGCACCATGAATCTGTTGGTGGGCAATACAATTGTGTGCGCTCACACACGGTGTTGTCCATTATATAAACATAAATCAAAAATCTAACAAGAATGAAAATAAAATACAACATCGGTACTGAAAAACCACTTTCGCTCATTCGTTCGTTTGTTTTCGTGAAATTAACGGCCGTTTCATTTGCAAATAACGAAAAGAAATGAAAACAACACACATGAAAATTGAACGCGATTTTCAACAGCACAAAATTGTGAACATTGATTTGAGCATTTGCTGAAATGCAATTTGATTTATTTTATTAGCGCTTGTCTCTTTTTGTTTTCGTCGTTTCATTTTTATCGTTTGTTATGCCGTCGATTGCCGGTTTAAATGCATTCAAACACGAAATCCCGTTCACATTTTTTCCTGTATATATTCAATGAATTTACGATCTGGTTCGTTCCCTTAGTCTATATTTAAATTCGAAAGCGTCCTCATCGTCGTCGTCGTCGTCGCCACCGTTGAAATCAAATTATTTTTCGTTTTTGTTTCTATTTCGATGGCTGAATTAAAAATTGCAGAGCACTTGCAAGCAACAAACTCTTTAATTTGTGTTGTCTAATTGAAGTAGATTGAAAGATAAATCAAAACATTCGAGTGCAAGTGCGTTAAACATTAATGACGAGCAAATGCGAACAGATGCTTTAAAGGGGCCCACCATCGGAAAAATTGTGTGCTGCATTTTTCAGATAAGGACAAAGTCGTAATTCGACGACTGAAATTTAACTCCATTCCATACATTTTCATTTGGTTGCATTGTTTTCTAGCTTGATTCAGATTTCAGATTCCATTTGAAATGGTAAAAGCGCGTGTGTAATGAAATTATGCTTTTTTATCTGGAAGACAACGGTAATGAGACAATTTCAGAATGATTTGCTGGATTTTGTTGGTTTCATTTGAAATGATTTGAAATGCGATCGACCGGTTTCAGTTGAACACAATTCAGAACGGAAGGATTTAGAGCAGACAAACCAAATGATGATCTATTAAACCAGACACACAAAATTGAATCGATGCACTTTTGTTGGCGTAACAAAATGTAACATTTCCAACAACAACAAACGAACAAAATATGATGACTCTTTATTTAGTGATTTTTTTTTTTTACTCAAATTTCCTGCCAACCTCTATTTGCTCTCGTTTTTCTTGGTTGTGAGCTGTTTCAATCGAACATCTTTTTTTCGTTTTTTTTTATCATCATTTGTGAATTTGTGTGCTGTTTACATTCTGATATAATATTGTTACGGTGCTGTGGAATGTTGTCGTGTTTTCTACAACCAAAAACAAATTTCAAATAAGATATAAATTTAAGGCCAGATTTAAACAACAGAAACAGCAAATACGAAATAAATAATAGCAGCTACTGTATTCAGCAGATAGCATTTTTATTTCAATTGAATCATTTGTTTAAACACACACACACAAACCGATGAACAGAACCAGAATAACCAAACACTGTAGACCTTATCATGAGACACACGTTTTTAACAACAATTGAAAATTGTATACAGAAGAGACGAGACGGGGATTTAAACAAAAAAAAAAACAAGTAACGCAAAACAATCTGCATTTGATGTGAGCTCTAATTTTGGATCATGGAATCATTTGCTCTAAATCGTTACAATTGTCATTTTCTATTTATTTGCTTTCAACACACACACACACGCACAAAAGCGACTTTTTGATTTTCAACAATTTGTCATAAACAATTCTGACATCATTTTTCGACGACTTTAACATTGCTTAATCGCTTCAAAATTCCATTGTAATGTGATGAATGTACGCGTGACAATGTTTATAGCGACGTTGCCGACGATATTTTTTTTCTCAATAAAATCCATTTATTTACAGTTATTTCTGTAGAAAAATAAAACCAGCAAAAAACAACAAAACACATGAAAATGACTGTTTTTGCAGTAAAAATGGGCTTTTGTCTTAATCACGCGGTCTTTTATAGTCAATAAAATTAAACTACAGTTTAGTTTTACACGTGTGTGACATGTAATGTGATTTGATATTGAATAAATGTGGAAATTTGCCGCCACAGTGAAGCATCGAAATTTTTCATTCTTTTTCACAATCCAAACAAAGTCATTTCGGAGCAATCAAAAAGTAATTAATAAAATCAACAACAACTACAACAACGACAAAATGAATTGTAATGTGTGGCGTTGATTCAAAGAGGCGCCACCGCGTCTTAAACTTGTTGGTTTGGTGTGGATTAGCTACGCATCATCACACATTGGGACGAGTGTCTAGTGGTTTTCTTAAGGTGTTTTGGGTAACAGCAAAAACACACAGCACATCGATGGTGTTCAAACCAAAACCAAAAAAAGCACACACACACACACACACACACACTAAAAATACCCGAGCAAGTCGTGTGTCGAACGAAAAAACCGCATCCACATAAACACGCGTACCGCGGTGAGTTCATCGCCAGTAATTAATTCTTTATCGGCGCAAAACAGCACAGTATCCACTTACACCCAGAGAGACCGTTCAATTGCGATATTGATCTATTTTTATGATTTCCAAATCGTAAATCTATTGATATAGTTTTTTTTTTGGAGTTTTAATAGATTGTTAAGATTGAGAAATGAAAAAAAAAACACGCACAATTCGGTGTGTCGATGAAATGGATTTGATTTTGTGTATTTTCATCAATCATCAGTTTGGATGCCATTGAATTGAAAACATGACGGAAAAAATGTTTTTTTTTTGTTTTGGTTTGTTCGAACCGATAAAAATCATAAATGATACATTTTCGAAAGCCAAGAAGCGAGAACAGAGAATGATAGTAATTGTAATAAAAGAGAAAAGGTAGCCGATCTTAATAGAAATACAAAAATGTACAAGGAATAAAAAAATACACGTCGGAATGGAATAGATTAGGAGTGAATTTGTATGTTCGGGTGATTTTGAGAGTGATGAGTCCAAGAGAATGAATGAGAAATAAGAAGCCGAAAGAGATTAATAGCAACAACGAAGCTCAATGAACATGAACAAGCATATGTGAACTAGATCACATTGTGTAAAAGGGATGGTAGCGCCTTGTTTCTATGGTACTTCTTATTCTCTCACACATCTCATCGTCAAATTCACATCTTTTATTATTCTTTTGTAATCCAAAGACGAATCAGTATGTATAAATGCGCATATCACCAAAAAAAATAACAACAACAACACAAAAATCAATACACATATTTGTGCAATGGCACAACAAAACACGAACAATGAAATGATACATCCACACCAGCCTAGCGCACACTTACCGAGCACAAATAAAACAACAACAAAAAATAAGTTGAAGAAACAAAAAATATGAATGAGCTCGAGAGAGAAAAAAAAAGGAATCATTCGGATGCCTTGCTGTGTTTTGACGGATAATTATGTTGTATGCAGTTGCATTTATTTTGTATGAATGATGAAATTTTGATCGCAGATGTGAATGATCCCTGGGTGCGATGAGTCAAAAGAAATCGTTGTGGCGGTGTCTATTTGGTTCTTCTGTTTTTTTATTTTTTTCATGAATGATTTCGTCTTGCACAACTCACAAACACACATTCCAATACATATCGAGAATGATCATTCTTCTGTCTTGATTGTCTGAATGTGAATCGTAAAAAAAAAAAACGAAACTGAGGGAAAAGAAGTGAGATTGCATTTTGGCAAATCGTAAAAATTCGAATGGCATTCCGAATGTTCCGGTGGATGATGATGGTGATTTGAGTTCAGTTTTAAGAAGCAACAAAACAAACGACGGTCATTAACTGATTTCAAAATTTTCATTTTATTATCAAAATGCCTATCGATCTGTGAAAAAAAAAATATGCAAAATTTCTGCGAATGCATCATTTTAAACGAAAACGATCATTAGGGATGCCGGTGTGTAGCCAGATTTTTTTTTTAATTCCCGAACGCTCCTAATCGAAACTAAAATTTGTTACATTTTATGTCCCGGTCTCGAAAACAGAATCAATATTTATTTATTGAATGGAATACGGTAACTTTAGTTATGCTTCGCATACATTTTTTTTATGGATTTGTGTGTGCTTTTTTTTCGCATTGGCTGCTGTTTTGCCAGATTGAGCTGCAAGCCTTGCAAGACGATGAATAACCACACTAGTGGTTATTATGACGACTGTTATAAGCAACATTGTAAATAAAAAAATAAATGGAATATTCTTTTGTCGATTTGTGTGTAAAATGGGCAGCATTTGCCGTGTTCGTGTGCGCGCGGCTGATGCGAGCAGCATGCGTAGGTAAAGTCGACCGTTTATGAACAATAAAATAAGATTCATTTGCAACAAACGCGCCTGATTGCTTCACATTTGGATAATTGAAAAACAATAAAAAAACAAGTAAAATGTATTTTTGAACCGCAAAACTGGTCGGCTTGCGGTTGATTCATGGAAATTCCATTTGAAAATGCTACTTGCACTTTTAGCCACAAAAAGAAAAAGGACTCCGCTTTGATGGGAACAGAACCAACCAGAAATGCACGTTGTACATTGCACGAGGTCAATTCCAGGGAGTATCTTGAAAATGGACAGGGCCTCCTGGGTCAGCAGCCCTGACTCTGGGCTCGAAGATCCTTGCCCAATATTTGAAATTTTCCTTTCATTTCAAATCTGATAACCTTGTTTCCGATTCTAAGATACCCAGGGGCTCCTCCAAATACCACAAATGGTACCTCCCTCCGCCACAAGTTTGCACATGCATGAAACCAACCATTGAAAACAATGTAATGGATGTGCTTGTGGTAAAATCGGATTTGGTTCGTATTGAATGTATGTCATCTAGTTGCAGTTGCACATGACCGAGTCACCGGACAGAACCATAAATTACAACGTATGGTGAGCTCCTGTATTGACTGTAAAAGATTTTTTCTTTATGTTTATGTGTTTTGTTCATTTCGGTTTGGTCTTTATTCCGTTTAAACATTGATGTGAAATAAAAATGGGTTGTGTAAATTGCCAGAAGAAACCAACAACAACAACAACAACAAAATTGTGTGAAAATGAGAAAAATTGGTAATTTCACGTTGTCGATCAATCAATTCAATTTGTAATGCAATATCAAACAAACTCGTCATAAAAATTGATAATAAAAATGTCTCATGCGATAATTCTTGGGATTTTGTATACGAAGAAAGAGAAAAAGGCAAAAAAAAATTAAAAACCCAACAGAAACAAAACTTGTTGCAATCAGAACCGAATTATGTGAGGATAATCCTTTTTGTATTGCTTTGCAATGAAGTGGCTGCAAAAGCCGAAAAGACAACACACCAAGGATGAGACAAGATCAAAAAAAAACTTAAATAAATGTCTGCCACAACACATTAAATTGAATATTTATCTGCATCTCACAGGCGAGCGCGAAAAAAAAACGATGCAATGAAACATATGCTCATGTTTTGTACGGTTGCACTGTTGCACATGATTCTCTCATTTCGCTTGGCCACTTCTTGCGTTGGCCGGCAATCAGTTTTTTTCTTTCAGCCAGACAAACCCATTCGGAACAGAAGTAAAATCTCATAAAATAATATGAGGTAACAAACCAAAAACCAAAGAAGAAGAAAAAAAACAAAATCAGCAACACGAAGAAAAGTAAATGACAGACGGAATCAACTGTGCGACTGTTGTTCATCGTTTGAACTTCTTCTTTCAACATAAAAATCTGCTGTGTGTGTGTTTTTTTTTGGTGTCTTTTCTTGAAATTTCTCTGCTGCATTCGCCTACCATTTGACAATGACTTGTAAGCCGTATTTCTGTGGCCGTTAATATATTAAATCTGCAGTTTTTGAATGATTTCACAGCATTACAAATTACAAATTATTTCACAATTTCTCAATGTTGCAATGGTCAATGGCGTTTCTAAAATGCACACAGACAAACATTTAGTCAGTAACACAAACGTCAAGAATATATTATATTTTTTCAAAAGATGAGATAATATTCGAGAAAATTGCACTCGGTGTATTCGATGTGCCATGTAGACAATGTGTTTGTGTGTTGTTGTTGTTTTTTTCAATTTTCCATCAGCCTGGCACCGAGATGCGAAATGGGCAACTTGGATGGCTTTGAAAGCCAAAAAAAAGGTGATATGACACATGAGTGAATGGCGGTGTAGAAAAACGCAGCTATTATTCAAATGCAACAAAAAGAAGTGACGTGTTCGTGTGTATGTTTCTTTTTTACTCTCGAAACAGCGAACATATCAAAGAAAAAGGAGTAAATTAGTTGAGTTCATATCGTCAATGTAATTGCATGTATGGATTTTTTTTTTTGGTTTAAATTCTTTTCAAATCATTTCAAAATGTAATGTGGATCTCCATTTCAAATTTCTATTCATATTTTTATCTCTCACAACATTTGAAATCCGTTTTTAAAACAGATGATTCATCGTTTTTTTCTTTCTTAGCTCCATCTCCAGCCCTCTCTCTATCTCTCTCTCTCTCTTCTTGTCGCATGTGTTGCTCACACATTGGAATAATGTGGTTGGTTGGTGTGTGTGTGTGTTTTACGATCGAATGGATTTCGATTTGAAATGAATGCTGATCGATTTTAATTGCGACGATGAGTGGTGAAACAATTATAATTATCATTTACATTCATTTCAATGGGTTTGTTTTTTTTCTCGGATTTATATTCATTGGCTTTCATTCAATGTGCTCAATATTTGATGATTGAAATTGAATCGGTATGCTTTTTGATCTTTTGAAAACCCCAAATAGATATGTTTCAACCAATTCGACAAGTTGTCGAAAGTGCTCTTGTGAAATCGAAATGAGAAAACACTAAACATTTTTTTGAATTGAAATTTGAAATGAAGAACTCGATTTATAGGTAGGAGCTGAACTTTGCGTATCAATCATCACAAATTAATGTTTTCTGTTGGAACTGGGTGCTCTGATTCAACGGCCACTGAATCAGAATCACTGTTGTAATGATTTGTCGGCTACTTGAGCAGATAAAATCTAAATGGATCTTCAACGCTATTTGTGGTATAAGTATTTGGATTGAAGCGATTAAATAAAAGACTTTTAGAAATGAGCTCGTTTGCGACGGCTAGTTTAACACGTTGTGTTGGCAAATTATAGTTGGCAAATGAAATGGCCAATTTAGCAATTCTTGTTTCAATTACATAGCAGTTCCATTTTGATAGAAAGTAGCATAAATGTCGCCATTGGGAATATTCAATTTCAATTGCGAAATTGGCTGATTGATAATCCAAAATGGCGTTATAATTCATGACGCTTAAGTGACCATTCACGCATAAAATAATCAACATGTACTATGATACAAAATTCATCTAATAAAATAAATATGATAATGATAATTGTGGCAGAGCAGAAAAATACACACACACACAAATCCATACGTATGAAAGATATTACATTAAAATGGGTAATGGTTTTGAATGCGATTGTTTAATGGTGTGTTTATTACAGTGTGTGTATGTGTGTGTGTATATCGTGCGAAAATCAACATCTGAATCCGTCACACCGTTTCAAACACACCGAAACCACCTTAATGTGTGATGTGTGTGTGTATCACCGATGCAAAAATACGGCGGCTATTCGTTCCTTCTTTCGGCCTTTGAATTCGTTGGACGCGCATTATTTCATTGCACATGCATACACGTGAGGCACTCAACGAGTACATTGAGCAAATCAAATTTTAATTACACAAACACAAACACACAAAATATAACGAAAGAAATTGTTTGGTGAGCTTGTCCAAAGTACAAGGCACTCACACACACACACACACACATCAGCTCATTCTCAAAGCACATAATACTCGGTATGCAAAATTATCGCAATAAAATATATCGCTCCATTTACATGGCAATAATAGTTATGAGCCGGTTCATAATTATGTTTGTATATACACATACAAACTCATTTAAACCGCCTTATTATTAACATTCAGTTTCGTCTGATGTTCGGCACTGGATTCTTCTGTATTTTCTTTAATCATCGTACATTTCCGTGTGCGCGCATTTTCGTTTAGCTTTGGTTTGGTTTTTCAACAGCACAATATTTTAGCGAGAACCTCTATCGACAACCATGAATGAAATGCGCAACGTTGTCCGCGTTTCGCCAGCAAATTTTCCGAATGTCTAGCTATTGTGTGTTGAAGTCCATTGCACACGACATTGGCCGTTTTAGCTATTTTTAGTTGTCCGCGGCCGATATTTTTGCACAACCACATTTTCCTGCCCATCATTAACGGGGCTGATATTTTTGAGACGCATGAATATCGAACATTTATCACATCGTTAGACTACAATTCGCTAAAGCGAAAATCACAATGTCGCTGTTTGGTTGGTTCGAAATTCGATTTTTCAATGGAGACACATAGCAGAGGGCCAGGTCTCTTTCAGTTTTGCTTCTTTTGAAAAACAACACTATCGCTAATGAAGCGTTCATTAATTCATACTTTTGTGTGTGTGTGTGTGTGTGTCGGTGTCGGTACCGTCATCATCATCACCGCCACCACCGTCGTCGTCGTCGTCGTCGTCATTGTCTCTTTGGCCAATCACTTCAATTAGCAATTCATCTGCCGCATATGCTTTTGCTATATCTGTTTCTTGTTCTGTCTCTTTTTTTTGTTGCTATCGCCACTATCGATTTTCTGTAATCATGGAGGACTTTTGCAGCGAAGCATTCGCGCCCGCAGACACACACATCAAACGTTAATCGGCCAAATGTGAGACTTTCGTAACCGTTTTTTTTTTCTCTTTTTCGTCATCACATTTCATTTCATTGTTATTTGCCGGCCACAGTTTGACAAAAGTGTACAAAATGACCCAACACTTTTCTGATTCCTGATTGCATTCTAATTGAAAATGATTATTTGAGTGGCCGAAATTAATTTGCAATTAAATTTTCATCCGTTGCTTTTGGAACGATTGAATACATATTGAAGTTTGTTTGTTGGTGGTTTTTTGAAAATTTAATGAAGTTTAATCGGAATCTTTGAAATGGAAGCAAAAAATGATCATTGTTTATAAAAGACATGAAGAGTGACGCTTCAGGGAAAACTAAGACGATGCGGTACAAATTGTCATTACGATGATCGAATCATCGAAAGATTGTTCGGTACACAGGAAGACTTAAGTTGATGCAATGGCTTCAGGACATATTTAAGCATGTAACATGCCACTTCTTCGATGTGTATCAAATTCAATCAATATATTGCCACATATTCTTTTTTGTCACATCGTTATCTGACGAACAGCTTTTGTCACCGAAATCCAAAGCTTCTGCTGTGCTGCTTTGTATTTACCTGCCAATCGAAAGTGACAAGAGTGTGAATGTGTGAAATGGCAGATCCAAAATGTGAACAACAGTCAAAACAGTATAATGGACTTGTTTTTTCTGTTGTTATTGTTGTCTTCTCTGTTATTTTCTCTGTGCGTCTCTTCAATTGTTATTTGTTATGTAAGCAGTGATTTTTGTGCGTAAAATGTCGATGTAATTGTTACAATGACACAATACACATTGTGAAAACAAAGCAAGGATAATCTGTCACTCCTTCAGTGCCCCGGATTCTCATTCAAACTGGCTATTATCATTGCCATTATTTTCCACTGTATGATTATAATCATCGATTCCATCCAAGTTAATATGCGGTCTATGTAATGGATCCTTGACGGCGGCTTTCAAGCCAAAACATTTTAGGTAGACATTTGACAATTTGTTCACATTTCACAAGGATATTTCATGTCAACCGGAAAAAAAACACAACCGTGTTACGAATAGTTGTGTCAGGAGCCATATATTTATTCACTTATGAGCCGAAATAAATAACAAAAGTGGCTTGCTGTTGATCCGCCTAAACTATGGTTCGTTGGTGCTTGAGTGTTTAAAAACACTCTCAGCGTGTGTTATCTCCTTTTTTTTTGTATGTGCTCGGCACTTTTTTTTCTGTTGTTCATTCATTCGTCGTCATCGTCGTTTCAGTGCCTTCATTCAAGTGTAATTTTGAATGGCATTCATATTGCACGAACATTTGTATAATTTGGGTGTGTGTGTGTGTGAGTGAGCAAATAAAACAGCGTAAAAGCAGATTAATATCGGCTCAATTTCTTCGGCTCCTTAATGGAATGTCAAACAATGGTTAAAATTCGCAACTAAAAAGGAAAAAAACAAAATTCCATCTTCTGTTTCGGCAAAACAGCAACTGTTGATATGAAGCCCAACAAAACAGCAAATTATTTGATGGAATTTTAATGACTTGTTACTGTTTTGCCTGTACTTCGTTATTTTTTTTTCTCTCTCTCTCTCTCTCTCTCTCTCATTTTTTTATCCTTTTTTGTGCCGTTTTGATTGATATTCTTTTATTATTTTGCAATGCTGCAAAAGACATTCAATCAAATTCACACGGCTTGAATATTTCCTTCGGCACCTTTTCATCTGTATTTTCAATAGCAAAAGAACAAATAAAACCCATGCTGATTGATTTGATTTTGTAATCGGAACAAAAAAACACACACACATTTTTGCATGTTTTCTCCATCATTGAATTGAGTTTATACATGGATTTTGTGATTTGGCTGTTGAAATTTCGTTCAATTTCCATTTGAAACATGATGAACAAAGAAAACAAAGACTATTAAATATCGATAAAAGTGTCGTGCACAAGATGGATCACATTTGTTGTAATAAAATTGCAATGGAAAAAACCCTTTTCCCCGACAAAAGTCTCTCATTCAAATTTTCTGATTTTCCTCTTTATTTGAAGAAACTGCGTTTTTTTTGTCATAATTTAATTCTCATTTTTCCATTGGGATGGTAAATTCGAGACGGTTATGTGTGCAACGCTATCAAATCCAACCGATATCACAGACACTCGACGAAATTCGAGTTAAAATCAGTAATTTTGTCATTGTTTCACAGTTATGAGACGTTATGATTACGTTCATAATCATTTTTCTAGTCTGAGACTAGTAGTCTGTATGCAATACGCATCGGTTTTTGGATGGTGAAACGCGCAATAAACAGTGAGTTCATGTTACAGAACCAAGTGATCGGCGGTGAGCTAGAGCATTATCGTTGGATGGTAACTCCTTTTTGGCTGGTATTGGCTTCCATTCGCCAAATGTAAAATTAAATAAGTTGAACGCTTTGTATCGTCTTTTTACCGATGTTGCCGCGTGTCTCTTTCAGCGTTCAGCTGCGATTTTTAGCCTAGCTCTAGCTAAACACTGCAACTTACCGTTACCGCTCTCTCCCCCTTTTTTTTAAACGTTCGACACAAACACATTCTCGGTCTATGTGTCTTTTATACGGAGAGCACTGGGAGACATCAAACCGTGTGTTCAAACTGTGCAAAAGTGTAACGTAAGATTTAAATTGATTTTAATTACACAGCAAAAGCGAATATTATTGCTATGCTACATGTGAATTTTGAGAAGGGGCGCAAATGTGTATATTTTCTATTTTCGAATTCGTGTGCAATCGTCTTGACAAGACAGCCCAAGAGTGAGTTTGGTTAGCACAGTCGAGAAACATTGCAAATCGAACAACTTTTTACCCAAAATCCACCTCATCCTTTTTTTTGTCTCTCTCTCTTTCTCTCTCTCTCTACAGCGGGCATGATATTAGATTTCATAAATTATAATCATATAGAAATTTGAACAACGAAATATTTTCAAGCGTTTCATCTCGTTTTCCATTTGATTTTTCCACGATGAAATGATTATGAGTGAGCGATGCGATGGAAACGCCATGTCATAAACACTGAACAAACGGCAATTTATCATTTTTCCACCGAAAAAGTCTTTGACATTTGGAAAATTCAATTGAAATCATAATTTTAATATTATTTATAAAATATATCGAAAGTGATTTGATATTTCCTAACATCAAAATGAATGAGCGCGCGTGCTGACTTTCACTCTCATTTCGTGTCTTTCTCTCTCGTTGACTTTCTTGTGAATTTATGGTAGATTCGAAATATTTCGAATCTTAATTAAATGGAAAAGTTAACATTTGCAAATTTTCAAAGCGTACCAACTCATTCACCATGATTCACAATCGAGCTAAGATTGTGTAGAAAATGTGTTCAAGTTTTAATTGAAATAACTTAAACGAAAACGGATTCATTGGGTGTGGTGCAGCTACCGTGACTGACGTCATTATTTATGTTTTTGAGCCCCGTTCATAAAATGGCTTATTAATTAAAATCAATTATTTTGTCGTTTTTTGAGGACAAAGTTTGGCGGACGATTGAAAAACTGTAAATCAAAGTAAAATTTGAGAGAAAAGAATGAACAAAAAAAAATTGGAATTGAAGATTATTCATGTTTGCTGAAATTTGCTATGATTGCAGATTGATGAAGTGTTGACATGAACCGTTTCCATAATGCATGAGGTTCTGAGGAAAAAAACAGTCTTCAATGAATTTAAAAACTGTTTTTTTTTCACAATGAAAATTTAAAATAAAAAAAACGGATTTTCAATAGAAAAAAGTCCCAATTTGCACATTTCATGAGCCCTTTGACCAGTTTGTATTTGTTCGCTCAACTTTTAAAACACTCGTTCGACTTTCGAAAATAATCGAATTTTAATATGTTTCTGTTTGTTCAATGGCTGCCGAAAAATAAAATGTCAATTATTTTTCAGTGTTTTTTTTTCTTCTCTCTTTCTCTTTTTCCTCTATCCTGAGGTCCTCAACCAATTGCTTACTTTTACTAACCGTAAAAAAGTGTTGCATTGAACCAGAAAAGAGAGAGAGAAAAAAACCGAAATGAAAAATTCAGACGCTCACATTAAAATCAATCATACATTCATTTAGTGTGAATGTTCGTCGATGCGCACGACACACGGTCAAATATTGTCATATTGGTTTGCCAAAATGGGCATAATGGGAATGATGTACAATCAAAAAGCCAGTGTTGCTGTTTTTGTCGTGTGTGTGTGTGTGTGTGAATGTTTGGTTTGCTGCCCATTTTGTGAACAGTTTAAATGGAGCCAATTCAATGGTTTTTAATTTATGTTACCCGATTGAAATCACAATTTCGTGAGCCTAAACGGGAATACAGAGTGAAAAAAAAACAACAACTGCAAATATTCAATGGAATCAATATATAATAACAAACAACGAACAGTGGAAAATATGCAACGGGTTTCGGTCAAATCATGCATCAAAAAGAAATATATAAAATAAAAACCATGAATTAAAATTATCGCATGCAATTTCACGATTATTGTGAACACAACAATACGATATACACTTTCATTTTGTTTCATTTGTAATACAATTTTTGTTGTTGTTGTTGATTTTGTGTATGAAAAACCGAAAAAAGGGGGATCGACAAAAATATTATTACAATAACAACAAAAATCGCTTGTTGTCCAAGTGGACGCGCGGCACCAATGGCACGTCCATTTGGCCCAAGACACAAACACCGAAAATTTACCAATCTATAATAAATATTTTAAAATATCAAAATACGGCAAGCAAAATGTCGATTTAAAAAGTAAAACAAAAACGTGAAATTTTGAAGTTTTGGACAAACAGAAATGAAGGTAACTGACGATATGCAATTAATAAAGTTAAATGCTGCAGTTTTGTCAATAGATGATTTTGTATGTGTGTGTGTGTGTGTGTGTTTTTTTTGTGTGTTGGGCATGAGAAAAAAAAAATAAAGAAAAATTAAAACGGTGAATGAACGGTTTATGACAGAGAGACACATTTTCAGATGAGGAACTGAGTGAAACAGAGAGAAGAGAAATATGGATAGAATGAAAGGCATCAGACATGCCACCATTTGAATTAACAAGAAGACAATTTCCGTAAAACAAAGAGGTGCCTTTGTAAAGATCTTCAAAAGACAAGAAAATAGACAATTGAAATTTAACGAATACAAAAAAAAACGTTGCAATTTTGTACAAGACTGAACAAAACTTGAAATAAATAATAAAAAGAAAAATTATGGAATAAAAAAAATGGAAATAAAAGAAAAAAAACGAAAAAAAACAACAGTTACTCTGGTGGTGATGGTGGTTCTGTTCTGTGTTTTGTTACAAAACAAAATACATTACATATTGTCCTTAGGGCCAACAAGTGAGGTGTAGCCGCAAAGGACTCCAATACAAATAAAAAATGCACATCAAAAAATTACTCATGTGTGTTTCATTGTGTTTCGTTGTTGAATCTTCAATTGGTCATTTTTGTAAATGATCGGTCTGTTTTCTGTTCGAATTGGTTCAATGGTTTTTTGTGTGTGTGTGTGTGTGTCGAATAAAAAGTTCGTGTCGCATTTCATGTAATAGTTTTTTGTTCGGTTGAGTGTGTGTATGTGTGTGTTACTTGGCGCTAGTAGATCATGGCGCGTGGTGTTTTGTTTTCTCTCTTCAATTTTTTTTGCTTTGAAAAAAAAAAAAATGAAAATGAAATTGCATTGGAGAAAATGGCACACAAGATGCGTTGATCGAGCACGTTGTAAATGTGATGTGGTACGTTGATATCCTCTGTTGACTACACCCCAGCCAGTTGACTCGCCTGAAGACATTTCCTATTTTTTTTCCCTCAAAACTCTGTCTCTTTCTCTGTTCTTTGGCGTTTGGTTTGTTTATTGCACACAAATACACGCGTACGCATTTAAACCCGCGCAAATAACGGGCATTTTGATGCATGTGTGTAAATATGTATCGCAATTGTTGGCATTTTATTTTTGCCATGTTTTTGTTTTTCTTGGTTTTTTCATTGAAATATTTCATGTTCAATGTCATTCTTTTCTTTTTCGAGTTAGATAGATACCTTTCAAGGGGTTTAACCGACAAGCATCTGAAAATAAAAGAAAAAAAATCGACCGTTCGTTCATTGAATTACTTTTTCTGTTTTAAGTGTTTTTTTTTTTTGAGATGGAATTTGTTTTTTTGGGGGGATATTTTTGGTTTGGTTCTAAATTATTTGATTTTTGAAGTAGTTTGTTGTTGAATGATGAAAATTTAACAAACAACAACAAAACAAAATAGTGTACATCTAGAGAAAGAAAAAAAAATTATGGTTAAATAAGAGTTAAAGATAATAGTTGTTATCATTTGGTTTCATTGGTGGTTTTTGGGTATTTAAGATTGTTTTTTTTTTTTTAAAACACAACATAAATCATAACAATTATCGAAAGAAAGAAAGAAATAAAATCGTTCTTGCGATTAGAGATGTGTGGTTTAACTGTCGTAGTTCTTAAAAACCTGATTCCTCTTCTCAATTAAGGATTTCGATCAATCATAATATCAACGTTAAAACATTACGTCCATTCGTTTTTCTTCACTTCACTTTGAAAAAACACGCTGAACAACGATTCTCCGGACGTTCAGTTCAGTCACCAGTTGTAAATCATTTCAAAGATCCAAATAAAACAAAAAAACATTATTTCTTCAACTCCAAAGAAGCGAAGATTTAAAATTAAAAAAAAAAAACAACAACAACCAAAACAACTGACACATTTGCGCATTGGAAAATTCATCAATCATTTTTCCAAATGTGTAAAAATGGTAAACATTACCGGGATTCGGCTACATCTTAGCATCTCGAAGTAGCCGGTGTGCTTACACCACACACAGTAGTAAATGGTTGGAAACGAAAACGGTAATCATAATAATCGAATTTCGATAAATGTTTAACTAATTTGTGTTGGCCTAATGATGCGGTTTGAGAACTAAAAATTTGTAAAGAGAAAAACTAAAATTAACGATTCTCTTTATGATGCTTCTTGTTCTGAATCTAGCGCAAGCATTTCTTTATGATTTGGTTTTTTTTGCTGCTGTTGTTGTTGTTGTTGTTGTTGTGGTGCTTTGACATGAAGTTTATGTTTTTATATGTTCGTTTCTTCTATGTATTTCTCTTAACCTACGATTTTAACAGCCTATAAAATAGTCACACAATACCATAAATTACGACCTCTCGAATGTAAAATGAACGATGAATATGAATAGGTGTTTTAGTTGTTTCGTTAGTTTTTTTATGGATTTTTATGGATTTGGTTTTGATTGAAGGACGATTAAAGCCAAGTTGTTCATTTGTTTGCCGACAAAAAGGCACTCGGAAACAAAATCAAAAGCACTTGAATTTGTGTTCTAATTGTGATTAATGAAATGAATTGAAGAGAATGGTTCGCCTGGATTTTCTCAACTGTTTGAAAACTGAAACTTCAAATAAATGTTGTGGAAAAGTGTGTTTAAGAGTGGCTTTTCGAACCAGGTGCAACCGGATGTAGCCATTCAATTGAATTTGATTTTCAAGGAGTCGAACTTTCGAAAAAAGGGAATCGATTCAACAAAAATGCCAAAATCACACACACATATCGTTTACTCTCGATAGCCAACCACCCCCCGGTTACACAGTACCAAAACTTTCTACCGCTGTGTATTTTTGTTTAATTGTTGATTTTCCCATTCAATTCATTGAAACACATCCGTTGCATAAAATTGTCTAAAACGATCATAAACTTTAAACAGTTTTAACTTTTCCAATCGAGTCAAAAAGTAAGTATTGAAGCAAATGCAACAAAAAAAAGGGAAATTGAAATTTACAAACACCGCCACATTGAAATGGCATGCAATCACTTTTGCACCGTGCCATGGGTTGTAAATCAAACAGAAAAACAGCGCAGCGCAGCACAACAGACGAAATAAAAAAAAAAATTGAACGGAAAAGATTCGATTTATTAATAAAATGAGCAATTGAAAGCAAAACTACGATATCGATTTCATTTGTTTTGCAACTTTAACAGAAGAAACAGAAAAAAACAGAAGAGAAGCAAGCAAACAAACAAACTCTCAGATTATTCTTTTTTTCATTGCACATTCGCTGAGGTGCACAAAACGAAGGTGCTGCACTATCGAGAGAAAGAGAAGCACTTGCAAAATGGGATTCATTGTTACCAGCAATGTAAAAAAAAAATTAGCCAAACGAAATGTAATGCGCATCGCAAATAGTTTTCATTCTCTGGTTTTTTGTTGTTGTTGTTGCTCTTCTTTGGCTCTGTTGTTCTCTCTGTGTTCTTTTTTTTTTCGTCGTGTAATCGGTGTTGTTTTCTTTTTGAACAATTCTGTTATGCGAAACGGGGCAGATATACTTGTGCATTGCTGTACAGTTCATGCCAATGTATCAGACTTGGTGATTGCTCTGCGTTTGTGTGTTTTTCGTTTTCTTCTTCTTCTCTACATTGAGACAGAGATGGAGACATGAAGTGCTCCGTGTGCAAATGCATTGCGCGTAATGTGCATACAAACACACACACACACACAAACAGAGCCGCAGAGCGTGCACTCTACACAATATTGATTAATAATTTGTGTTGTTGTTGTTGCTGTTTCGTTGTTGGTCGTTGTTCGCGTATCGTGATTTAATTTCCAATATCAAATAATTGCAGCCAGTCAGAAAATTAATAGTTGGCAATTTAGTGTGTGTTTGTGTGCATGCTGGTGCCCGACCAGTGATATATAGACGCAGGTTTATTTTCTGTTTGCGTTTTCATTTCGATTCTTGATTCATTTGGAATTGTTCGCCCATTTTCAATCTCTGGATTTTTTTTTTGTACTCAGTTTTTTTTTAGCACAATAAATTGTGGATGTGATTTCTCCATTCTTGTTATCAAGTCAAATCGAAAAATTCAATTTCAACAGAAATTACACAAGCACACACACACACACACACACACACAGACACACCAAATATTCACTCAACATTCAATGTTTTGGCATTTCTATGGCACTGTTTAAATAACTGAACACTACTATTTAATCAAAGTAGCGTTTTGTGCGCACACGGTCGAGACTTTTCACTAATAATATTTTATGATTTTAATTTCCAGTTGCATCTTTACCTTTTAAATGGAATGGAATTGCATTGCATTGCATTTACTTTATGGCTATAAGACCTATAAGGTTATAAGAAGCTTTTTGTTGCTTGTCTAATCATCAATTTTAACGATTTCTTTTGCAAGAAGACGGTAAATACGACTTTAAGTACAATTCAAATCGACTCAAAACAGTTGTTATCTTAAACACATATCTAATTGCCGATAAAAATTTATGATTGTAAACGCATCAGCTAGCAGTGCTAGCCTAGCACATCAGCCAAATGCACAGACATTTCTCATTCCAATATGGTTCGAACCGAATAGTAAATTCATTTCAATTGCAATACATTCACATTTATCTGCAAATGACAGAGCACCAAATGTGAATCTGAGTGCAAAAGACTTAGAAGAGGACCTAGTAGAAGATTGTCTTGGATCGTCTAAAGAAATCTATTCACCATAAAAATCATATTCATTCGAAATGCTGTTTTTTTTTCTTGAAAAATTGAAAATAAACCAAATTTTGGTATCAATTTCAAGCCATTACAACAGGAAGTGATCAATGTTGTAATATTGTGTTAATTGTTAATAATTATAATCATCTATAATTGAAGTTCGATTCGTGTGTGTGTGTGTGAATATGAGTGAGTAGTTTGATGCTTTATGCCTGGGTATTTCACTATTGATCATTTTTTTTTTGAAATTTAGACATTTAAACATCAGAATACTGCAATTGCAAAACGATTCTGACGCTGGCTTCAATTCTCTGACAACTTCATATACGTTTTTCGTTGTTGCTGTTGTTGTTGTTGCGGTTGTTCATTTTCAATGAAGCGGGCACGAGAGAGTCGAACGAACGAAACAAACCGGATTGCATGCAAATTGCGCATGGTGTGTAAATGTGTTGGAATCTAAATTTATGAAGCGCGTAGCGAATGCTTTTGCATGCATTTTACGCATTTCGCTTGAGTAGTTCAGCAAAGCAGATATCATTCTTCGTGTTGCTTCTTCTCTCGCTCTATCTGCCCCGGTCTTTGTTGTTGTTGTTGTATTTGGGTTTTTCTTTCGCTATTTATCTTCTGCTTCGAAATTCGAATTATATGGAAAAGAAGATGAAAAATAAAAGCACATGCAAAATACACACACTCGATGCAAATACTCGACAGCTCGGCTCGGTCTCCCTATTTTTCTGTTGTTGTGCTGTGTGGTGTTGTTATTTTGTTTTTTTTTTATCATTGCAAGGGCATTCATTGCGTTTACTAATTGCAATTGCAATGCGAGAACAAAACGCATTTTTATAATTTCATATATTCCATATTTATAGCGTAGCAAAGCATATACAATTCAGTACAATTCACACTACCGAAGCTATCAAGCGCTAAGTGCCTTAACAACAAGACACATTTGTCGATAGTTGCACATTTATCAATTCTGTTGCTGCTGCTGCTGCTGCTGCTGCTGCTGTGTGTGTTTTTTTCTTATTTCTTCTGTTTTCTTATAATTTTTCAGTGCTGGAAATCGTTTAGCGATTTTTATCGAATGCATTTCAAAAAAAAAAAAAAAATCCACCACATTTATCGGGTGTAATTGCTCGAGATTGTTCGACTTCAGATATTAATCATTTGCACATAGAATTAACTCAATAGCGAACGCAAAATAAAACAAAAGTAACAACAAAATTCATTTTTGTTGAAACTGTTTACATATAAACACACCTGCTTGTGACTGTGTGTGTTGTGTGTGGTTGCAATTTATGCTGGGCTCAATTTCGATAGAAAATATTGATTTTTATTTTTCGTTTGTCGAATTTTCAGTGAATCCTCATTCCCCCATCGACACACTAAGATAGTGTGTGTGTCTTTTTGCATTTTCGGTTCTCATCAAAATCGTATGTAGTTCACGATTGAAATCGAAATCGAAATGGAAATCAATCAATTTGGTGGGCGATGCATTTATTTTGTTGTTGTTGTTGGATTTGTTGGTTTGGCGAATGTGCAAATGTAACCGCCAAAAATGGCCAATTTGATATATTCCGTTTGGAATGAAACAATCACGCAAAATGGTGTTGGGGGGGGTTCACTGTGTGCCGCACATACCTCAATATAAAGATGTTAACAATCATGTTGATATCGCATCATTGTGCGCGGAACGCAATGAGCCACCGCAACAGCGAAAACGAGAAAAAGACCGCTTAAACTGACTGCTCGAATAGTAATTAATGCCGGTGAATATTTAACGTGGCCGCAAGGCGAACGCACAACAGTAGCATTTACCGTGTCGATTTTTGAGTGTGTTTTTTTTTTCTCTCTCTCTTTATTTCAATTTTTGAAATATGGTTGAAAGCAAAGAGGTATTAACCATATTCACGGTTGTCTTTAGCGATTTCAACTTTTGTGTCTACGTTCAATTTTATTCGGGCAAATTGGTTTTATATTTGATTATTCAATTTCAAAACAAAAATTCTCATCCATTTGTAGCATTTGCATTCGAACAACCATCATTGTGGATTTGCGTTGTTCGTTTTGTGTGTGTTTTTTTTTGTGGCTCCTCTTATCTGTTTCTTGGGCAAATGCGTATTGATCGGTAATCAATACGTTTGAGCAAATCGAAAACGTGACGGCGCTTCAGTGAAATAAACATTTAAATGTTCGGCTTTCAGCCAAAAATGTTAGTTTTAGCCATTTTTTTTTATATAGATATCAGCCTTATCAGCAAACCCGGAGCCAGAGAATACACTGTATGTGATTGAATGGGTTAGAACTTCAACACCATTACAATTGTAAATATCCATCGGTATTGAAGTGGCAAACAATGGCAGATCAATTAAGAACAGGTGTTAATGTAACTGTGCTACTAAAAAAAGCCAGTTCACTAAATTGATTTATTGTTGGTGCGCCCGGGTTTATTCATTCACTTCCCTTTGTCTTCAAACATCAATGTTTGTTGCTTGTTGTTCGTCAAAATGCATTTGCACCAAGCCCAACGGTGTGTGTGTGTGTGTGTGTGTTAGCTTTGCTTCGCTTAAAATGTTCAATGCGAATTTCAAACGATAACAAATGAATATAAAAATCGAACACCGAATAATATTTAAGTAAATGTTATTTATTATGGGCGCGATTAGATTCACTCATTTTTCTCTCTCGCTCTCTATAAATTTTTGTTGGATTTTTTTTCGTAATCATAAAGTCAATATCGCAATGCATCAACGATTTTGACTGTTCACATTCCGTGCACATAATAAACTATCAATATCAATTTGTAAATAGGCAAACTGACAAAAAAGGCAATTTTTTTTTTTTGGTGGGGGGAGAGGCTTTTCAGCTACAATCAAAGTGAATTGATCTAAGTCAATAGTCATAAATCGTATAAATGATTGTTTCGAATGCGAATTTTGATGTTTTATATTTTCCACGAAAAAAAAAAATTAGCGACAACAACACCAGTATATTTGGCCATAAACATGTTAAGTGATCTTTTTGTCGACAATACCCGATGC
Source organism: Aphidoletes aphidimyza (assembly GCA_030463065.1). NCBI lineage: Eukaryota > Metazoa > Arthropoda > Insecta > Diptera > Cecidomyiidae > Aphidoletes > Aphidoletes aphidimyza. The sequence goes on from CM059996.1 coordinate 45,501,421, forward strand.
AACTCGTTAAATTGGCCAAACACTTTAAACGATGTAAAAAAAAACTATCAATTTCATGTACGAGTGAGAAAAACCATTCACATAATACAAAAGTGCTTAAATTGTTTTCGAACGTTTTTTTTCGTTTTTTTTTTGTTTTTTGTTTTTTTCTTGTTAAATTTCGATCGATTGTCCGTGAATGCATCAAACAACAGCAATACAACGGCTTGTATCGATCATTTTTATCACAATTTTCTTAAACTTCCCTTTAAATCTCATAAATTTGTTCAGATCATTGATCGATGATAATTTTAAATCAATCGACAATTCTTCAACACTTGAATCGATTCGTGATTTTTGCTGCGCTCAATTTTAACTTTGCTAGCTATTATACGGATAAATTTGCAAAAACATTTCAATATTTGTACACTTGGTGACAGGTAGTTTATAAGTTTAACGGCCTCAATCACTAAATTATTTGCTAGAGTTGAAAACAAGTTTCTCGGTTGTCTTCTTGGATTTCATTGTTATTGAAAAAAAAAGCACCGTACAAAAGGAATGAGACGACTGAATGGTGTTCAGTTGAGCACACCGAATAAAAAACAACAACAACAACACACACAAAAATATATATGGATGTACGACAGAATTTCAGCACTTGGACATCGTTTTTGTGTGGTGCATGTCGTTTCAAATTGCTCTCTGTACAGCTGATATTATGGCATTTGCAATGAACGCAAAGTCCAATATAAGTGAAGTATGAGCCACTCAACCCAGGTGGATTTGTGTTCAGTGAAATTAAAGGAGTTGAATGCCCATTGAATGGATTCAAAGCCGACGATTAACATGAATATTTTATTTGTGCATTTTGCAATGTTGTCCAAAACATACGCACACACGGACTACCACTGGTGACTGTGTGTGTGTGTGTGTTCAAACAAGATGTGTCAAATTGCTTGTGGTAATTTTTAGTGTTGGACAAATTGTTTTTCGGTGAAAGAAATGGTGGTGTTTGTGGGATTTTGTATACAAAACATTCAACACAAATGCTTGGCTTGAAGTCAGTTTTCGTATCAAAAGAAATGAGTAAACGATTACGCTAAACGCTATATTGACGCCGGCATGCGAGTATGTGTGTGTGTGTGTTTGTACATGTGAAACAAAGTAGCCGCATCGAATGCATACCACATTGCAAACTCTTGCCACACATAATTATAGATTAGCCGAAGCAATAGTGACCGTTTAATCAAATAAATAGCAACGTATCAATTAATCTTGTTCGCGCGATTTGCGAGTCTGTGGTTCTCTGTCGATGTGTGTGTGTGTGTGTTTCGAATGCGAATCATGAAGCCGATTTTTATTGCTTGGCGAACTTGGACTGATTGACACAAAAGCAACATCCGTTTTGTCTGCGCCGCGAAATAAAACTCGATTTTTTACACGAATTATATGTGGCCGTAATGTACGATCAAAATCGATGTTTGTCGATACAAGAGGGGAGCAAATAAAAAAACCAAATTACCAAAAGAAAGAGATCATGCAGTCGATTTAATTGATTGAATTGCTACCCAAGTGCCAATTATATCAAATTGAAATGACGATTGAATGTAAAATTAAACAGAGAAAAAAAAATAATATGCTCGAAATGATGATCGCTGAAATCAAGGCAATGAAGAGAAAAAAAAACGATAATGCAGAAGCATTAACGATAATTTTTTTTTTTTTAAAGAAACAGAGAAGTGTGTATGTAAAATGACAAGAGCCACAACGGTAAACGATTGATTTGCATTAAAACAGATTGATTTCCTTCTGTTTCATCCATCCATTCGAATGCGACAAATGGGAATCGTGTGGTGCGGCAATTGTGTGGTTGAACCATCATCGAACGGTTTTAACGTTATCGATTTGAATATATTATTGCTTTTGTAATTGATATGCAGTGGAATTGGATGCGATCGTTTAGCATTAACTAGCCGTTAAATGGGTTGTGTGATGTGAACAAGAGGAAATTACTTGCTCTGCAGACACCAGACCAAGAACCAGCGATCAACGAACGAACGAACGAAAAATATGCACAGCACAGCACACAAGACACACTAGACACAAACACAGCACACAGAAATATATATATTCAACATCTATCGAAATGTGATTCCAATCGTTAATTTCATGAGCAAAACCATTTTGCTCATTTTCTTGTGTGGACACTCAAGAGTCACACACAATTGCGGTTTACTTCGCATTCAATAATCGTTTTTAATTACAATGTTAAAATGGTGCGCACGATGTGTGTCTGTTTGCAAATGCATTTTGTCATTTTAAATGGTTTTTGGTTCATGTCAACTCGTCGATATAATTTTCGATCTGGTTTTTTTTGTGCTGTTGTTGTTGTTGTTGTTGTTGTTGTTGTTGTTGTTGTTGTTTGAGAAATGGAGAAGAAGAAGAAAAAAAAAACAAATCACACGAACACACACACAATCAGTTTAATCAATTTGACCGCAGATTACAGCAATTGCGCGCTCTCAATCTCAATAAATATCGAAAGATGGCGAAAAAAAAAATTCCGATTAATTTGCATCTCGGCAATCGACGAGACTGTGTTCGCGAATAAAAAGATGAAGAAAAAAAAAATTGCGATTTGGAAATATATTGAAAACTGGTTTACTGGTATTGCTGGGCTGGGTGGTTGATTTTTCTACATCGATTCCGATTTACAATTCGTGATAAGAGAGGAAAAACCGGAAAATTAAGAGACACAACAAATATACGAGATACATAATTCACTAAATCGCCTGTTAAATTGACATGAAGAAAGACATTTATGTGCTTAGTTAGGTGCTTAACTGACAAACGACTTAAACTGGTATCAAATCAATTCTTTGGAGTGTATTTTTTTTTCTTCTGTTTCGTTCTTTTGCACCATTTGTCATAGGCGAGGGTGTTTTTAACGTAGCTCATATCACAACAGAAATCGGATATCTGTCGCTGGTGTGCATTTACACACTTACTTTACAACCCTAACGCTTTTTTATATTATTTCTTTTTCTTTTTTTTTTCTTTCGAAGCGAATTTGCACTGCTGTTTTTTTTTTATTCCGAATTTGTTTCCCCCACAAAAAATGTTGGCATTTTCTTCACGCGACAACCACCTCCTTACTCCAAACACACTCACTGTGGGAAAACAACGAATTGTTTTTGTGATTTGTTACTTTTTTTTCGGTTTATTTTGGGAGTTTATTTAAAAAGTCTCTCACACTTAATTTACCATTTTATCCAAAAGCACCTTTTGCTTCTAATTCGGGATTAAAAAGAATTGGTTTTGTTGTTGATGTGTTTTTTTTTGTTTTTGTTTTTGTGTTTTGTTTAAATATTACCTTAGTTTTTTCTTCCTCATTTTTCTTCTTTAACAAACGAAATGGGCTTTTGGTTTCATGTGTTTTAAACGGGGATAATTAAACGAGCGCGCTTTTCTGGTATTTTTTTTTGTGTTTCGTTTCATTGTTTGTTTGTTATAAGTGGTAGATAATGATTAGCGACACCTCGGTTGTGGCTTACACACTTTTATGCAAAGACCGAAGACATTGGAATCAAACACGTTTCATTTTACGCGCGATTTCAGTTTGACTTCAAATTTCAGTAACATTCGTTTTCTATCACCATTTGTTTCCGTGTTCTGTTTTTGAACTAGCGGTTTTTTTTTTGGTTTTGCTTTTTTTTTGGTTTTTTGGCAAGGAAAAAATAAATTTGAAAACGGAAAATTAAAACCCAAATCCGAATAAACTCATCAATGATGCGATTTCACTAAACGCATTTGTTTTTTGGTTCAACTATTTTTTGTTTTTTGTTTTTTTTTGAGGTAACAACAAATTTTAAAACGATCAACATAAATCAACGCGCAATTTCAACGAATTTAAATAAAAATCGACAAAATTATGAGAACAAAAAGTAAAAATCACAACTAGAAAAACTAAAAAAAAAAAATTAAGAGCAGTGAATAGAAAAATGTTGCAAATGAAGTTTGAAGATTTGATTTTTTTTGTTTTGTTTTTTTTTTGGTCAACTGGATTTGTTTTTTTTTGTTGTTTCGTTTGTTTGGTTTCGTTTGAAAACACGTACCTGGCCGTAGTGCAATCCCGATAGAGAATGTCGAAATCTTTGCAGGACAACAGCTTACAACGATTCACACCCGGTTGGATAGCACCCAATCCGCGAAGGATACGCACTTGTTCCACATTACAAACCAACGGAACAATGTCTAATCTCTTAAGTTTTGTATAAACTGTGTGTAATCCACCAACGAGATGCTTAAGGAATAGCTCAAATGCTTGTGGCAAACACAGCATTGTATCGCCGGCTATGATGAATGCGGCCACTTTTTGGCCACGATAATCGACCAATTTGCATTCGTTTGCCGTTGGATCGGATGTTGAAATTGGCGGCGGACTGTTGTATGAACGTGGAGGAACGTGGTGATGGGCAGCTGCCATCAATTCCAATGGGTTTGCATGATCTGCAAAAATGTGTAGAGATTGCATATTTTAATCGAGATGTTTTTTTTTTTTTGGTTTTGGTTTTGGTTTTGGACACGTTTCACACAAAATTGGAATTGAACATTGAATCGAAAGAAATTTTGTTCTGTTTATTTTTTTTTCTCACAATAACTATGAATTTGACTTTGAAACATTTTCAACGAAAAACAAAAAAAAAAATGATTGAATAAAGATTTTGAGATAGCAAAAGAGAAATCACAAATTCTTACGCATCATTTGAAGTGAGTTGAGCAAACCCAAACTGTGTGGAGCCAAGTGCGGTAGACTTTGGGCCATTCGTGGGCCCATCGCCGCTGCAATACTATTCGGTGTTGATGTGTGCGGTGGACTTAATGGATGTGCCATTGACATCATGTGCGGACTACCTTGATGATGTCGCAACGGTGGGCTGACCGGTGATGGGCTCCGATTGTGATTGTGATGATGATTTGATGCGGTCGTATTACTATTATTTGATGCACTCATATTGTGATTATTGTTACTGTTATTGTTATTATTCGGGCTGACGGCCGATTTGGAATTGTATTGAGGCGATGGCGGTGCTGAGGCTACGCTATGATCACTAGCTGTCGATAGCGAGTCCATTGCTGAATCCATACTCATCGGTGTTGTTCGATTTTTGATCGAAAAACCACTAGATCCGTTTGTTTCACACAAATATTTGCTAACCAATGGCAGCGGATATAAATTGGCTAGGCTCGCCAGAGTTCCTCACTTTATTTTCACCTTTTTTTTCACGAGAGTCACACAAAATCAATTGTTTTGTGTTTGGTTTGTTTTTGTTTTTCAAAAAACAAAAAAATCGCGTTTTATTTTTTGTTCAATTGTTTTATTGTCAATATTTTTCTTCAATTCAAATTCACTTGGTTTATTTTTGTTTTTTTAAATAGTCTTTTTTTATGTGTGTGAATTAAACTGTTTTAGAGAGAACAGGATTAGTTCCGCTCATTCAAAATGATAAACCGAAAAAAAATGAAACACACACAACAAAATTTGATTTGGAAGAACGTTTGCGCCGAGACACACAACAATCAAATCCGGATTCGGTTTAAATACTGACTCGCAAATAAAATCCAAAGTTGGAAATCGAAATGTTATTGGTGTGGCAGTTGCTAGCGTTGATATATGGAAATGTGCGGATTTTCCATTTCTTGTGTATGTAATACATATGCAAATTGTACAGTTCACAACATAAAGCGTTTGTGTTTGGGTGCTGTGCAGCCGGGGAGAGAGACAGACCGAGAACGTGAAAATTGGTGATTGCGCTATTGCAATTCGATGTGTGTGTCTGAACGTCGGTGGAATTGTTGTTTGGAATTTGTTTCGCTCTTCTGGATTTGGCTTGTGTAGATTTCACAATTGAGTTTTCGTGTACAACATTTATATATATGCGATTCGTTTTTTGCCGAAAGAGACAAACAGTGCCGAAATGAGTGAATACGAATTCGACAAAAACACTTTTCCAATCAGAAGTTAGTTGTTGAGTAGTCAATCTCTCTGTCTGTGTCTGGTCGCTTTTGCGTTTTATGTATGGCAAAAAATTTTGGGCGAAAAATTCTATGTGCAAAGGAGTAGCCGGCGGCGGTACTACATAGATTTCATATATATCGTATCTCTTGTCTTATCGTCTTTCTCAAGCGCCACTAATAATACCGAATTTTTGTATTTTATTTTTCGCACTTGGTAAAGCTTCGGTTGAGTTCACGTGTATTTCGAATTCACTTGATTTTTAAAACACACCCAGTACCGATCGGGGAAAAAAATACGGCCAACCTTAGTTCTTATCACTGACGAAGTCGATGTCGCCATGAAAATTTCCACAAAGTTTTTGGTTGTTTTTTTTTTTTTGTCTCGTTTAAGTTCAATGATCACAAAACACGGGATTTTATTTGTCACTTTTTTTAATTCCAAGTTAAACACCAATTTTATAATTTTTTTTTTTTTATTTATTTTCAAAAGAAAATCTCACGATTTAATCTGCAATTCATTCAAGGACTCCAAGATAAAAATGTGCAATTTTCAAATTTTTCGGTTAAAAAGTTCAATTTTTATTTGAAATCAACGCGAAGGAATTATACATTTTTTTATGTTAAATATTCACTGTGAATTTTGGCAAACACTTTGTCGATCGCAAAATAAAAATACAAACAGCAATACTGAAATACTCGGAGAGTATCAGAAGAACGATGCATACCGCACAAATTACACAATTGAAATGGAGACAAATCACAGACAAATCGGAAAAAAGACGTAATCAAATCGAGCGACCGAGTACGAATGTGAAATGTGGGCAATAAAAATCCAAATGCTACCTACTACTTACAAAACGACAACACACAATCACACACAACACACAACGCAATTGTGCTGTGAGTTGAGTTTCTCTCTCTGTCGATGTGTGAGCTCTGTGTGTGGAGTCGCACTCTTCCACCGTTTCGGTTAGTTCGTTCGTTTCGGCGTGCCCAAGCACCAAGCAAAATCGCTTCAGCTTTTCTTATAGCTTCGTTCGGTTCGGGCTGTATGTAAAATACAAGAAAAAAAACCCTGAGCGAGAACCGTACGGTGTGGGTATGAATGTGTATTCAAAATATGACGCGCCACACACTCACAGTCCACAACGACCAAAAAAACACAAAAAAAAACATATACAGAAATGGTTCAGAATTTTCTATCCGAATGAGAGAAGAAGCAGCGACAACAGCAGCAGCAGCAGCAGCAGCTTTACAGGAGCATGTACAGAACAAAAAATAGACAGAGAAATGAAACCAAACCGAGCACTCAGCGAATTGAATGCGAAAGAAAAATAAAATAAAAGAAATAACATTACGAGCAGAAAAAAAAGCAGCAGCAGCAGCAGTAGTAGAAACGCTCATGTGTATATTATGTGCGCGTTGATGCTCCGTCTCTTTCTCGAAACGAAAACGCTGAATAGCGAGAGAGCACAAATACACAACCGAATTATACATACGCAGTCAGTACATTTGAATTCTTATCCAACCCGAACCAGAAGAGGAACACCGAAAAAAGCAGCAGCAGCAGCAGCAGCAGCAACAGCAACAACAGTAACGGCAACGGAGAGCGAAGCGCACAGAGGGAAAAAACGAATAAAATAAAATCATACAGAAACGAAGAAAAAGTTGAATTGAAACGCGCATATACCAAAAGGCGCCGTCGAAATACAAATGTATCAATCCACATAGCCCAAGCCCGAAGTGCTCAATTCACTCGGTGTGTGCTTTGTGCAAAAGAAGCAGCAGCAGCAGCAGCAGCACACAAGGCACACACTCGGTTTTGCCGTTGTGCAGAGGCACAACAACCCGAGGTGCAGAGGGAACAGATAAGGCGAACGAGCGAGCAAGCGAGGTAAAGCGAACAACGAAACGGAAAGGAAAGAAAAAAAAAACAAATCGAAATTGAAATCGTCAAAACGAATCACACACAACAAATACGTGAGGCGCGCATATAACAGTTGCACAACCACCAGCGACAGCGACAGCATTCACACAAAATATAGTAACATTTTGCACTGGGAAAAATGTATATCAATCGTTTGGTACGGTGGAGACGAAAGAGAGAGAGCCGACTCGTATCGCTCGAGAACATAGAATCCGAAAGCACTACCGGAGGTGGGAACTAAAATACGATTGCATTTGTATGGTGGCTGTTGTCGCAGTGTGTGTGCGTTGTTCTCATTGCTGCTGCTGCTGCTGCTGCTTGTATATTACCGTGTGTTTGTGTATGTGTCAGTTGTATGTGTTTTTTTTATTATTTTTATTCTTCTCTCATTTTCTGTATTCGCTTCGCTTTTTTATTCGTATAATTTTCGGTTCGTCCGCTTTTTTAACCGTGCTGCTTGCTTCTCGTTCGGTTTCTTCTGCATTTCTATTTCTTTGACTCTCCGTTTGTTCATTTCAACTGTACGAATGGTATTTACGTTTCGTTTGCACAGCCACGCTCGCTCTGCCACTCATACACACACACACACACACCTCACGGAGACACACATCGGGCGCACACAATTTTCCACATATACATTTATATGCATACATACAGAGAAGAGAAAGAAGTGAGAGAAATACGAATTCGTATTTCGGATGTGTCATGCGCTATCGTCACATTAAACGATTGGTTAGCAAACACCAGATAGCAATCGTTTACGATTGGCGGACCGAATGCGACACTGTGCATGTGTGCGTATTTGCCTCTTATTCCAAAGATTATCCGCCTATATTGTGCATCTCGCTCATATTTTCCATCTCTATTTTTGTTGTTTGTTATGTTATTTCATTTCGTGTGTTCGATTTGTGTGTGTCAGTGCTTTTTTGTTGTTGTTGTTGTTGTTGTTATGATTATTTTCTTCGTGTCGTTTTTATTCGGGGTTTCGGTATGTGTGTTTTTAACTTTGTTCGGGTGCCTTTGCATTTTCGATGCTGTTCGGTTGCTGCTGCTGTTGTTGTTTGTCAGTCGATTTGGGTTTTCTTCGAGTTTGTTTGAAATGCAGTATTTGTGTTTGTTTCGAATTCTTTATATTCCCATTCTGGGCAGCATTCAATAGTACATAAGCGATAAAACCCATTCAAATACTTTTAACGAGATGAAAGCTTCAGCAGTTCACGGCTTTTGCAGCAGCAAATCACATTTTTCGGTATTCTCGATGCTCTTTGCATAGCTTTTTCGCTTTTGCTTTTGCACTGTGGCACAAAACTAACTATTTTTATTCCAATTTCTTTTCCCTTTTTTTCTCTCTCTCTCGCTCTCTTTCGCTCGTCGACGACTACATAACCGTTTTGCTGCTCTCATCATGCTCACTCGAGACAGACTTTTCAGGCGCGTCTTTGCTTCAAAATCACAGAAATATGAGAAAGAGTGCACAACTACAAAAACAAAAAAACGAACGGAAAGGAAGAAAAAATTAAAACGGAGCAGCAGAGAAAAGAACGATTTTGCATAGTGCGAGTGTGCTGTGTGTGCTGCTCAATGTGTTTTATATAGATTTGTTGTCGTTGTGGCGTATGTGTAAGAATGAGTCTGACTACTTGTGTTTTATATCATTTGCACACCGAACCATTTGCCATTCTCCTTCTCGTTGTTTCTTATTCGTGTGTGTTTAAATTTTCGTTTTTGTCGTTTTCTTTTGTCGCCTTTTTTTTCTCTTCTCTCCTGAAATCTCATTCGGTTCATATTTTTGCTGTTGTTGTTGGATCTGCAACACGAAAACACTTTTCGCGCGCAACATTTCATTCCCGTATTTATATTTAAATTTCCATTCATGTACTCTTTCGCATTGTGTGTAGGTTTTTCTGATTATTTTTGTTGGTGTTTTGTTGTTGTGTGCTCCTTTTTCGTCAACTCTTGAATTCCTCATTTATTTGAACGTCTCATATTTTCTCTCCTTCTCTTACATATACAATCTTTATTTGTGTTCACAATTTTTTTCTTTCTTTTTAATGATATTTTGTTCTCTCTACTGTTTTTTTTTCTGTTTCTTCTCTCGTGCGCGATTCAATTTTCGCTCTTCCATTTTGATTCGTTTTTTTTTGTCTTTCTTCAATTATTTCGTTTTTTTTTTCTCTCGTTGGAGTGTTGTTCCACTGCGCACAAGAGAAAGAATCGGGGCGAAAATTATATATAGAACACATTTACCATTCACAATATTTAAAATGTCTCATCTTCTTTCTCAAGCACGTCCTTTTTCGTTATTTAAATGATTTCTGTGCTCACCTCCCCTATTATTCTGTTCCATTTCAAATGTAGACACATCGAACAAAAAACAGAAGAGAAAAAAATTTCATTTCAATGTGGAATCTGCCCTGAATATATAAGCGAAGCGCCTCTCTGTATTAGCTGAGCTTTATGAAATTTCATGAATCCACCACGCCTTTTCCTTGGCATTTTATTTCAATTGTCTTCCTTTTCTGTTCTATTTTCATCATTCCCACTTTACTTCAAGTGTCACCAAAGTGAGTTAATCTCTCGCTTTGTCATTCGCTTCTGCGGAAATTGATGCATTTTCATCGAAAGCATATTGAAATGGGTAACGGTTTTGAGCCTAACCTTGCACGGATTGCCGGAGACAAAGTCCTCGAAATTGTGTGAAATGGTCACCGAGTCAATACCACGAGTTCAATCGATCAATACACACGAATGAAATATCGTTAGACATAGACGTGTGTCCGTCTTATCCGGTTACGTCAAATGACTATGCATTCGACTTACATCAATTTAGCACGTGCGCCGCCGCAACCATTAAAAGAAAATGCATTACAACACACCAACTTTTATCCGTTGTTGTCCAGTTTTTGTTGTTGTTTCGTTTTCGATAACACTAAACTTCGTCTACTATTTCTTGTGCCGTTTAAAGGGTTTTTAAAGGCTTTTTAGGTTCTTGGATCCGGGCAAATTGTACAGTGCACTGACACCAGAAACAATTGAATTTGATGGGTCGCGAAACGAATTGATGTAACAATGCGGTGCACAAAAAAACACACAAATCGAAATCGCTTTATGAAAAAGCATCCATTTTACATGGAATTAAGCGATTGAAATGTAAAAAAAATGAAACAAATCAAACCACTTTTTTTCGGTGTCTCTGTCCCTCTCTCTCTCTCTCTGTCTTTCGCTCTCGCTCTCTCAGCTTTACTCCTTTTTGTTCGTCTTCCTCTCTTCACATTCGTCGTTTAGTTCGTTCAATTTTTGTCTGTTCATCATGTTCGGTTGCATTCATTAATTCAATGCTTCATACTACACCTTGAATTGGTAGGAGGTTGCAATTTGTATTTATAACTTGTGATATGCATAATTTTCATACGAACACAACCATTTTTTTGCGGTCCGGCGATGTGTGTGTGTTTCTGTCGTCTCTCGTCTGCATTTCGTTGATTCTTTCATAATTCTCATTCTTCCTACCATTTCGGTGTATTTCATATTTTGTCGTCGTCGTCATCGTTGTTGTTGTTGTTTGTTGCATAAATTTTTCTTAACTAAAAATAATACCCGACCAAAGTTGAGAACGGACGATAACCGAATAAACGAACCAACAACAAGAAAAAAAAAACAGAATTAAAAAACAACCATATCAAAGTAATGTACATGAGAATGGTGTTTTTTGGTTAAAGCGACATCGCAAACATTTTTGCGAAAAGCTTCCACCCGGCACCCATGGAAGAGCAAGAGAGTGTGTCTATTGGTTGGGCAAATGTGAAGCCCGTTTCATTTATAGCCCAGACACAAACTGATGTTGTACTGTTGCTATACTAATTTATGTATTTGTTGAACAAACACATATTTATGCAGATCTGTTTGATACCCTAGCTATCTGTTTGGCATGTGTATTGGCGGACGATGAAAACGACCCATTATAAACCACACCAAAAACCTTCGCTCAAACACACACACACACACACACACAGACGACATACAAAGTGAGCGAACGACCAAAGCAAAACACAAAGCACAAGCGAAAATTTTGAATTTCACTCACTTATTTCATATTCACTATCCTTCTCATATATGATTAATTCAAACTATCACACATTATATTTATCGTGTGCTCTTCCATCGAACGTGTCTGCTACCTCTCTCTGTGTGTGTTTCTGAGTGTGTGTGCTTGTGCCGAGACTCCTTTTTCCATCATTTTAACTTGAATTTCTTTGATTGAATTCACTTCAATTGCCAAGAACCAAAATGAAATTATAAAATGAAACGATCACCGATCCAATGCATAACTGATGAATGATGAATCCACATTCATTTACACAACTGGTGCGTGCATATATTGCATTTCGTTCACACAGACACAGTAAACACACTGGTCACTTTTGCTTGGGCCTCGGACTCTGGTGTTGTTGCCGCATATTTTTTTTTTATTCATTCGCCGGTTGGTTTGATTAAATGCTTCAGTTTTAATTAAAATACAACAACAACAACAACAAAAAACAACTTTAATTTGTTTTTGCAGTCTTTTTTTTATTGTTGCCGCGTTGCAACAAGCCAGATCCAACGTAAAATGGAAAATAACATCACATTAAGATTCATTTATCTCTCGATCTCTTATATCATTTTGATTGTTTCCATTTTTTTTTTATAATGGAAGTTATTCATTGTTTCATTATCACACACACATACACACACACACCAAACAGACACTGCCTCTTGTCTTGAATAAAATTTGGATGGCATTTTACAGAACCATTGAGAAGAAACAAGATAACAATAATAACCCGTCTTCGTAACATTCATTCAAAGTAGTATCAAGTTTTTAATCAATATTTTGTCAAGTTGCACTAAATTCAATGCACTTTTCAAACACATCTTTATGTATTTATTTACATTTATTCCATAATCTGGCAAAGAAAATGCAGTTGCAATTAGTTTTTGTCCTGGGTTGTAATTTAAATATAAACATTATTGCGTGAATAGAATGTATGCAAAATGCTAAAATTCATCAAAGTTTATGTATGAAAATATATTGCGTTTCATTCATTAATTGGCATGCCATTCAACTCATCAACAGGAATTCCTATTGAAAAAGTGTGTAAACCCGCAAACCGAAAACCGAAAAACTCATCAAAACTCGACGGCATTCATTCCTAAACTCTTGACTGCATTCAATGTGTTTGATGCTCTATATATGCTCACCGAGGATTACGCACCGGATTGAAAAAGTGGTGTGCTAAAAGATGCTCATTGATACGAAAATGCATCTCTCACTGTGTTTGATGCACACCAAAAAACCCATCAAACTTATTATCGTTGTTGTTGTTGTTGTAGTTGTTGTTATTGTGCCATTATATATATCATGCCGATGCATTTGCCTCCATTGTGTTGCTGGGGATTTTAATCGAAAAATATCTTAATGTTTGTGCGAGCGGAAGAGGCGTAATTTTATTTACTGCATTTCGCTATAATCCAGATTTTCTGGTATAGTTTGTCGAAATATAAGCCCTTTATTGTTTTGTATTTTTGGTTGTGCCGAAAATCAAGATGAGCCGAATCATGTTTCTGCAGTCCAAAAGCGAGCGAATGAGTAAGCAATTGAGGCTACATGTGAGCAAATGCAATGTCATTATGATCAGAGAGAAAATAAAAACACATACAGGGGGAGAGAGAGAGAGAGAGCGCAACGGGTCAGTGTCGATGTTTCAGGTTTTCATATCAAACATATTGAACCACTGGAGTGAATTACCTATTTCAGGTCTATTGATTTACGGTTACGAACGCAACCAAATCACAGCAATTATTTCCATTGCGTTTAAAATGCTGAAAATACAAGATAAAGCAGCCCGAATGGCTTTGGCCATTCTCGTGCCGGTTCGGCTCGACACATCGATTTCAATGAGCTTAAGAGCGAAGTGAGAGAGAGAGAGAGAGAGAGAGAGAGAGAGAGAGAGAGAGACTGAGAGCGATAGAGTCATTCAAAAAACAAATGTGCGCATTGCCAACGATGGGGAGGAAATAGATAAACTCTTTAAAGCTTTTTCCCATGTTTTATGCCATTCGCATATTTTGGCGTGCACCATTGAGACACTATGCACTAAACAAAAACCCGAAGTACGGATCGAAGCTGCTGGTGTGTTGCTGGTATACACTGAAAACAGTAGACATATTTTGAATTTTGTATCAAATACTTATTTACGTTCCTCGTCATTGACTGAATTCGTTCCGTTTCTTTGGCTCTGTTGTTGCCGTTGTCGCTTTTCCCTGTTCCCACCAACCCAACCGCCCGGATCGCTCGTTTTGCTTTTTCGCATAGTCAATGTGAAAACCCAAACTCTATCGTTCGAAAATTTATTCGAGAAACGGAAGCATACGTAAAACTTGCTTACCACCTTTTGTAAATAAATGGATACGGCATCCGAGTGTGTGTGTGTGTGTGTGTGAGAGAGAGAGAGAGGAGGATAGAAAACGAGCGTCGAGCTTTGGTCGTCGAAATTTTATCGAGCAAAGGTGGCTGTTATTATCTATGCAGTGCATACCGTCAGTGCAGTGCCAGAGAGCTCAAACAATTTTTCGTGGCCAAGATATGCGAACGGAATACATGGCTGTTGGTGTGTAGATGTACGCTGAACTGTATGGCATCATGCCTGTATGGCTCTAGTTGGCAACAACAATTGGCCAAAAGTATAAGGCAATGCAGAAAGAGAGTTTTATAAAATATTCCATTATATTAAGCTTGCGGATGAGCGGTCAGAGAATGAGCATGTTGTTTTGTATTTGGGTGAATGTGTATTTGTGTGAGTGAGTGAGTGTATGTTGTTTTTTCCTCCACAGCTTCCATCAGCCACCGTTTGTTGGCCTGTTGGCTGCTGCTATTTTTCCAATGCACATTTTCGAAAACAACGACAAGAATTTCCATACAAAGAGACATTTGCACACATTATCTAGTTTAATGTTGTCGCTTGTGTGAACTCTTTCTCTCTCTCTCTCTCTCTCTTTCTCTCTGATGATGCTGTGCTCTGAATGTTTTCGGGGCATGGACAGTGGCAACGGCAGCCAAGAGGTGCTGTTTTGTGTGTGAAACTTCTGTGATGTGCATACATTGGCTTGGGCTGTGGAAATAGAGGAACGAGAGCAATCGAGAGAGAGAGAGAGAGAGAGAGAGAGAGAGAGAATGAGAGCGCATCTCATCTATCACAAAAACAAAACACGCAGAATAATCGCATACTGAAAGTGAGATAGAAGTGAAGTGTATCAAACAAATAGAAATTGTGCAGATGTTTGGTGTTCATTTTCAAGCGAACATGCCATTTTTGATATTGCATGGAGATTTTCTTTTGCTTGTGTCACACATACCTTTCCCCGCATCTCTTGCAACACATTGCAACCGAAAGAAGCGAAATGGACGCGAAATAAAAATATCAACATTATGCGAATAATGTGTTGGCAATATCGGTGCACATGCATGACATTAGAATGCATTCAGTTCGGCCCCGAAAATAGCTCCACTTAAAATTGTTTAGACTCACATTCAATACTCAAATTGCGATGCAGTTCCATAGTAAAATGGTATTCTGTTTCACTTCCTCTTGCTCGCTCTCACTCGCTCTTACATTTTCATATATCACTTGGCTCAATGATGTCGATAGATGCCACACACACACACACACATTGTATATGACAATATGAGTGCATATTGTGCATAATTTCAATCTATTTACGGTGTGTAATGAATGCTTCGCATCGTTATAGGTAATTTTGAAAATGCGCCCATCGTGCACACACATACACTCACAAAAGATAAATAAACTTGATCAAAACATAATTTTGGCTTTTTGAAGGTTTTTGCAAACTCAAAATGTAGCAACAAAACGCTTTTTCATTCCCGAGCGTGTGTGTGTGTGTGTGTGTGCGGCACTGAAGGCATTCGACAAGCATTGAACATTTCAACCATGCACTTGCATCACCATTTCCCGTTGCTACAAGTAATCATAAAATATACAAACAATAAATTCTATCGAGAAAATCACATCGGGTTATTTTGGGGGGGGCAATTGCAGCTTTGCCGCCCCAAAAATACCGTTTCGCATCTTAAAATAATGCCCGGAAATTTATGTGCACAATGGTTCACAAGCAAAAATACACATTGTGTATACGTTTCACTACATCATTTTTATCCGGTTGTATGTTGTATTTTGTGCGGTTAGCTGGATATTAATGGCACTTTTGAACAAGATACAAGCCGTTTTGCTGCACAGGAAATTAATAGCATTTGTTTTTTATAGACAAAATGTCAACACAGAACACATTCTTATAGATAAACAGTCGACCAACAGTCAGCAAACATTTTTGACACTCATACATTGCTGAATTTCAAGTGTTTACAGTCTGAATTTTAATAAATATGAAAATATTTGATGCATTTTCAATAGAAATTGGAAATATTCGATTCTGAAGATTCTTCAATAAAGAAAATGTTGTGTCAAGAGTCCTGACTCAAGAATATGAAAACTTTGTGAATCGATTGATTTTTATGTTTGAAAAAAAAAATCTCATTTTGACAAGATGTTCAAATGTTCCAATCAAAAATGCTATAGAATTAGCGCCAATTTTCGGTGTGCCATAATTAAAAATGGCTGACGAAATTCAAATATTCGCATGCCAAATGTTCGAATGGTCAAGAATCAATCTAAGAGCACATAAATCACTATGCATCGCCCGAAAATTAGATGGTCATCGAATGTGCATTTTTTTAAAGTTTTAGAATAAAAGATGAAATGAATCGGCTAATCCACCAAAAAAAAAAACACGGAATTTCCAGACAAAACTGATTAGCAACATGGGATTCATGAGTATTATAATATTGAAACTATAGCGCAGTCGATCACCGATTACATCTTGATGCATGCGAGTTTTTTTGTGTGTTTTGGTTATCGTTTTTGTGCGTGAATAAATTTCGAATGAACCGAATATTGTAAATGCCGAAAATGAAAAAAAAATCTGCATTTTCAACCGACAAAAAAAAGCTTCAAAACCAATGGACGGATGAATAAAAAAAAAATGCAACGCATCGAAACCGCCATAACATATTGCCAATATATTTAAATCATTGTTGATTGTTGTACGTTGTTTTCAATTCAACAAACGCGAAATAGGCTAATTATTTGGTTACGTGTTGCTTGTTGTTGTTTGGTGGTGCTGTTGCTTTTCGTTCCATTTTGTTTTTGAGCTTCCATAATATTTTATCTGTCAGACTGCAATTTGAGGAAGTTTGCTGCCTACGGCCTTGTACAACACACACACACACACACACACCAAATTATTGACAAACGAAAGCAAAAATTGTTCTCGTTCGCAATGGAAATGGTTGATTTTGATTTCAAGCGCGAGCGCGTCATTATTCTTTCGATTTCCATCAAAGATTGGCTGCTTCGCTTGCGATATTTTTCGCTTTTTTTTCGTATTAAAAATTCGTATCTTTGGAGATGGCAAAAGAAATATAATGTCTCGGCACATCGACAAAAGGCAAATTATTATTGTTGTGGCATCCACTTGCTCATACACACACACACACACAATCACAGGCACACTTCCATTCACATGGCCCAATCAAACACACTAGCACAATAAATGAATAAATATTTTGTGTTTTTTGTTGTTGTTGCTACAAAAGCTTATGCGATAAAAGGAAATTTATGTAAATTATTATAATATGCTCATACCAAAATCATGGTATGAGAAAGAGAGAGATAGAGAAAGAGAAACAACGGGCACGAGCAATGAAACATCGAAAGAAAAAGAAGAGAGAGAGAGAGAACGCGCGCAAAAAAGCGTGTGCAACGACAACATGGAAAACCAAGAGACGCGAATAAATAAAATCGATAAAATTCTGCGATTTTTCTGGTTTGCTGTAGTTTTTTGTGTGTTGTTGTTTGATGCCCGATCCTTGGCGTTCCTCGGTTTTTATGTGTAATGTGTGGATTTACATTGCTTTTGTATGCTTCACATGCTGCTCAGTTGTTTTTTCCATTGTACCCGAAAAAATATTTTGTGGGATCAATTTTTTTTTTTTTGTATCGCCACTTTTTGTGTGTGTGTCCTCGAAATCATCAATGCGATACACGCGCGATGGTTTGACGATCTGGTGTGGTTGTTTTTTTGGTTTCGGCCATTGCCGAAATATTTCCGATCGAATCAATTTCGATAAATCGCAGTCATCGATTCCGAATTAATAATAGTGGCATTTTGTTGTTGTTGTTGTTGTTGTTTTTCGTTTTTATTGCGTGGATAATTGGAGAATTCCGATACACGCCACAAAAATTACTCCTGAGTTATGCACCTCTCTCCTTCCTCTCTCTTGCATCCACCTTCGGACTCTCTCTGGCTCTTTGTGGTCGGTTTTTTTTTCAATTCGTCATTTTTCACTACGCATTTTATTATCTACGCACACACTTTCAGTTTAGCGAATTGTCACGGTGCAATGATTTATTGTGGCGAAATGCAAAATAAAACACATTCAAGAACAAAAACACCGTATTCATTCGCTCATTGTAATTGTTATTATTACTCGAGAATACACTGGCCCTCCGGGCATTTTAAAGTGTTTTTTTTTTGCTTGATATTCATGGCAAAGGTCTAATCAGTCCGTCAAGAACATGCTCGTTGAACTGTACAATATGTATATTCTTGGGCCATTTTACACCATGATACACCGTTCCATGATGTAGAAGAAAAACATAACAGATGAAATGATAGTTGTCTATTCAAAGAATTTCAAGAAGCACAAACAAAACGATTATTTTAATGAGAAAAACATTTATTTATGCAGTTTATGTTAGGCGGCTCCACTGCAACCGTCGCCAGTTCCAAGGGAAATGTTTAGATGGCAGGAGTGATGCGGTGTGAGCCTAAACTACACAGTGTACAATAGTGTCTTGACTAGGTCTTTATGAGGTAACGTTTTCAACTCAATATTAAATGCAGAATTTAAGTCATAAATTCGCAATTGTTTTTAGCAAATTTGTAATTCTCTCATTCGATTTAGTTAATAAGAAAATTGAAATGACTCAACATTGAAGCCATAAAACATTATGAACCATTATTTTGTTCAACCGAAATCATTCCATTCGTTTCATTTTACATTGTTCCAATCAAAATAGAATCTACTACATCAAAATCGAGAATAACCTCATTGCTATCATCTGTCAATAGTATTTTTTTACGTAATGCCTATCAGATTGCTTGAAAGAAAAACATCGGTGTAGTTAAAACTTTTTTGTGTCGACGAAAGGGCATCTGAACAAAGACATTTTTTTTTGAAAACAAAAATGGGTTATTGGGGCTATGATGCAAAGGATATACCACCACCAAAGTTTGGTAAAACACCACTGGAGCTATTTACCGATAAAACAATCGATCCACCAAGTATATCATCGGAATATGGATTTCAAACTGGTATGGCTTCGATGGCTGCCGGATGCCAAGCATTGAAAAATTGGGTTTATCGTCGACCGATGATTTCTGGTACGAAATTATAATTTACAAACGAATTCAACTTACGGTTTATTTTACTACTTTGAAAATGAAAACGATAATGGATTTGTTTTGATTTAAAGGTATTCAATATTATCCAATCTTCTTTGTTGGGGGCTTTATTGCTGCACACTTGTTCAGACAATACCGATTGAACTATTTTGCGGAACGAGATGCCGTTTATCGACACTATATTGAATTGCATCCGGAAGACTTTCCAGCACCAGGTAATTACCATCAAACGCATGAATGTTTCATTGACGACGTAACACTTGATTTGGCTGGAAAGAAAGTCGTAGTGATTTATATCCCGAATTACCGCTGGTGGTCAGAACCCCTTGTGAAAATAAAACGATTGAACAGACAATCGTTTGGCAAACGGCTAAATTGGGACAAAAAATGAGTGGCATTCGTTTGGAAATTGAATAAAAACCACTGGCAATCGATTGAAAACGATTGGAAATCGACTGAAACCGTCTAAAGTACATAAAAATCGGTTTCAGACGTCTATTGTCCCAAATCAATCGACTATAGTCGTCTAACAGTCGACTGGCTGGCAATCGTTTTTTTCACAAGGGACTTTATACTGGGCCAGAATCAAAACCTCAAATGGATTTCGAAAATTTGATGCCGAAAAATCTTTGCAAAATATCATTTGGTTTTAGCTTGCCAAAATACTTTGACAAATTAAGTGTTGCTCTCTGCATAAGAGTAATATAACATTTTAAACAAACAATATATATTTGCTAAATAAGTTTCAAAAGTAACTGCTCAGATTGCTCAATGTATGCTATGTTTCGCAAAAGGTCAAATGTTTAATAGTTTTTTTTTTGTTCGGTTTTCTTTTTTCAGCACGTAAAAAGTACAGTGAAGTTTTGCTGGATTGGACTCCAATCCGTTAGACTCTTGAGGACATATTCATCCATCTTCAATGCGGATTTTCTTAGATTAAAGTGTATAAAGTTATTGCAAGCCAATGGAAAATAAAGAAAACAATCTAAAATTGATGCCTTTTTTTTTCAAACAACCTTTTGATCAAACAGAGTTTGAGTGAATTAACCTCTTCAATAACATTGAATCCATTCAAATGTAGGAAATGTATTGCGCTCATCTCCATGCCGATTTGGGATGAGAAATTTCAATATAACTATATGTGCTATATGCTCATGAGGAGCTTGAGTTCAGCTGCTTCTCGTATATTTGAGGATGAATTCAATACATTCCCTGGCCAAATGTCTATCTTACCTATGTCGTTGATAAATCTCCATCATACAGAACATCAACCCAAACAAAACACGAAATCAAACAAATTCATTCGAGATTCATTGCATAAAGATTTTATTCACATGTTTAAACAAAAAAAAAAAAAAAACGAACAAGACATAATGTACAAACACTCAACTAGAACTTGAGTGAGCGATGTATAGATAAAACAAATATCGAAGGTACAACAGATGTCTGAGCTGGTTAGCAATGACTTGATGGCAATATTTGCGCGTCATTTTACAATATAACATTTAAATTTAAGAATTTAACCACAGATTTGTATTGTCATATTTGGTGATTGCATTAAATTTTCGAGAGAAACATAATAAGCCAGAGTAAAGTTAGCGTTGAAACTAAATGGTAAATATAAGCATGTCAAACAAATGGGACTGAGCCCAGTCACTGGACTTCAGTGTTAGAAGTATTTAGCGTGTGTTTTTTTTTCTAAACGGCACACAAACGAACGATCGAGCCATCAATTCAACTCTCAATATCTTCCGAGTAAAGAATGTTTACTTCTCTTTGTACTCTGTTTAGTAAAACAGTGTTTACAAGGCCAGTGTAATATACCGATATTGCAAGTCAATGAGATTCGCTGAGAGTAAACACGATGCATCTTCAAAACATTCGATTTATGTTTAACAATAAATGGGTGCGATTTTGATTTGTTTACATTAAAAAAAAAAAAAATCAACTAGACAATGGCTTTTTCTGGTTCCTGAGACACATATTTTAGCTTAATATCGCCATAAATGAAAACCGTATCAACAATACTTGGTTCGACGCGTTTTGTAAATTCAGCAATAAGCTTATCATTTAAAAAGACATGATACGCATTCGAATTATAAACAATTTGAAGATGAAACGTTCGACTTGGCATAAAATCGGTATGAATTTCACTACGTTCTTCACGATCCCATTTCCCATCCAACCAGGAATTCTTAACGATCACATTTTTACCACCGATTGTTGTGAAACGTACATTAAAATGAAATGGAATTGTTGGATGTGGCCAAATCATATCACTTTGTTGTAGATTGATATAAAATGAATACGGTAACACCTTGACACGTCCAACGATGTGCAAACGTGATCCGTTGATTAGTTTTTTCAATAGTCGACCATAATAGGGCATCACCTAAATGACAAATGATTTTTAGAACAAAAAAATGCAAATAAATTCAAAAGTCATTAAACCAATTTCAAATTGAACAACATTCACAACATATACATACAAGATTGGTGTTGGTGTTAATGAGCGTTTTATTAAACATGTCAACCAGTTCAATGTTATGAATTAGATCGGCTTGTTCTGTACGTTCTGGATACTCCTATTTTTTGTTTTATATAAATACAAAGAATAAAATTACAGTCTTAAAAATAAGAAAATTTAAAAAATGGGGAAATCCCAACAAACTTAACTAACCTTAATCGGGAGCTGTTCAATTTGTGCATCACAAACATCACCTCGGACTTGCACGCATGTCACTCTTTGGTATGGGATTCGATGTGAAAATGTGGTAAAATGTAGCCCATTCACCGATATCAAGTACTTGTCATCGGTAACAAGTATTTGAATGGTAAAACGTTCGCCTCGTTTCAATTTAAAAGGCAATGATGCGGTTGTCTCTTCTTTACCCCATCGTCCGTTAATTTTGGAATTTCGTACGATATAATTTTGTGGCAGTCGTGGATTAACATGTAATGCAATATCGTCATGTGTATGACCTAGTGTTAGATTCACTGCAAATCTAAACAAATCAGAGTAAAATGGCAATGAATGGTTTTTGAAGAGTGTTTTTGGCAATGATTCAAAATTTACCCTTCACAATTCTTTAGTATTGTTCCGCACACATAAATGCTGGTCCCCAATTTCAATTCGACAGGCGCCTCGAGGTTGAAAGAGCTGCCTTTTCCACATACTAATTTCGATTGTGACTCACTGATTGAGGACTGCAACAAAAAAAAAAAAACATAACACAATGAAAAAATCGAATGGAATTTTTATTTCCAATTAGAACCAGTTGTTTTACAGAATCATCATTTAGACACAGAAATATATTAAATTCATATAAGAACTGATTAAAACAAAAATTGAAATTGAATAACAACAACAACCAAAAATAAACGGGTCACAATTTACATACTCGGTGCCATCTTCGACGTAAACAACAACCGAAAAGTGCTTCGAAAACTCTTTTAAAACACATTTCTTTTTGCGTATCAAATGTGTTGAATGTGTGCAATATGCATAATTTAGATGAACAAAATGAAAAAACGAAAAAATTTCACCAAAAAAAAAAATGAACGCAAAAATTGTGCAAAATTTTCAACAAATGAAATATGTCACCCAATCGAGAATGAAAACGCAACAAGACATTTCGAATAAAACGCACAATCTATAGCAACCGATAAATCGAAACAAATCAAGAATTCACTAAGCAAACAAACAAACCAAAAAAAAAAAAAAACTCAATGATAACGATGGTGTCACTGTTTCGACTTCACGGACTTGGGTGTGCTAGATGAATAAAAATGTGGCTGTGTGAAAAAGAAACACATATATCATGAATCTAATGAAAGCGAAACCAAATGAATCATACAAATTCAAGAAGAATGTTAATCAAGACTGTTCTGTTTTTTTTTTCTCTTCTTTTAGGTGCTACTTTTTGTGGGGAAGCACAGTGCATGAGCTAATCGTGCAAAAATACAATTAAAATACACAAAACGGAATTTCACACACAACCGAATGTTAATGTTTTTTTTTTTTTTTTTTTTTTGTTATGAACAGCTTGTTGATATTGCCGCCCGAACGTTGAAATGAAACAGACGAAAAAGAAAAGAAAAAAACGACTTGCGAGACGAAAGAGAGAAAAAAAACACACAGAGTCTTAACTCTTAGCACGATTCGGTAGTATATAAAGTAGTAAGGTATATAGTTGTCGACGACAAGTCCAGATAATATTTCGTTGTGCCACCCAATTCAAGTGATTGACAAACGCAATAGCGCAAAATCGTCGCATCGCATACACGTTTTTTTTTTCTCTATTTGTTGTGAACTCACATACTCATAAAAGTGCGTTCTTCGTGTACGTCTTCGTGTTCTTCGTTTCATTGTTTGTTATTGCTCTACAATATCGTCAAATTAGATTCCACAACTGTCAAATATATGTGTTTTTTGTATCCAAATAACCTCACTTTTTATATGCGAACACAACGTAGCACAGTATATGTGTACATCAGTACCCTTTGTGTCAATTTGCTGTCAGTTTATATGAATGAAATTATTGGCATCTAAAAAAAAAAATTTTTTTGCGCAATAAAAATCAATCATTTTTACTTACCGTATCTGTAATAATTTCGAATGCTTCTTCACATCGATCCAATTCCATTGCATTTTCAATTTTATTGCAAATCATTTTTTGGCTTCTGATTTTATTTCGTCGACAATTTAAACATTCAATTCCAAATGCATGAAAATCACTCACGTCTCGATGTTCATAGATTTCGTCTATGCATTCAAGGTATTTTGATGCACGAATTTCGTCATGAAGTTCATCAAACACATTGATTATATTTGATAATGAAAAACCCAATTTTAAACAACGTACAGTCACTTGATACAAATCAACACCGATACTAAATGCGATTAGCACCAAAGCAGCCATACAAAAAAAAAATTTACATTCACAGAGGTTGTGATACTTTGATAGAGATTTCGAACAGAACAAAAAAATAAAGAATAACAAAAACACTAGAGCTTTTGTCAAATGTGTTCGTTTACACGGAAATTTGTATTTGTGTATTTGTGTTGGAACATATGGAATGCGGTGAAGTATGAAACTATTACACACAGGAGTGGTGTGACGGTTAAGTTAGATTCGATTTAAAAGTGACAGCATTTTATGGTTTGCGGCAATGTATTCCGTTTTTAACTATGGGCAGTAGATCACGTGCAATTATGATGAACTTTAATACGCATAAAGCTAGACTAGCTTACCTAGGAGATAGTTTTGTGTACCTACTTTTTCATCATTCAAACTTGATATTTGAAACTTCAGACAACTGCCTCAGTAGATCTTATTAGATACCAACGCAAAGAGTAGTAGTACTCATTCAACTACAATCTCATTGATTTTTCCGTCGTTTTTGCCTCCTCCACCGACTACGCGGATCGCATGCATTAACATAACTACGGGCATGTGTCGGCGATGTTGAATCGCTATTACTATCATGCGACTTACAATCACAGCATTCAACACGCTTATGTTTTATTTTTAAAATAACTGATTTAGTCACGCATTCAATGTTTTCACATTTTATGAATGATCCCGGACAAAAAACAAACAATTAAATCTTATTATTCAATTGCAATGTGTGCGAAAATTGCATGACACTGAATTGTGTTTCGTTGGCTTGTTTTTCTGTTATTTTGTCGGTCGGTCGGTTAACATGTGCCACAATTCATATACGATTTGTGTCGATAACTGCGAAAGTGAGATTAAATTAAATGATTAGAAGAACCACCTGTTCATTGCATGCAACAGTAGCGCACATTAAAAAAACAAAAATATCTATGCTAATCACGAAACACACCACCACTCGCTAAATGCTCTGATATCTTCCAAACACGATGGAAAACATGCTAATTACTTTTGTCATTGGTTCAAATCAAAACTACCGGCCAAAACATGAGTAAAATTTATTTTTATTGCTCATTAAAACAAATGCCATAATTTCTATTTTACTTCGAAACAATTGGTCTATAGATTAAAAACAAAATTACCAATTTCAAGAAAACAGTTAACGAAACAAATGTTTGGTGTGTGTTTTTTTGTTTAAATCGTTGTTATGTTTATTTTTCGATTGAATTTAAACAAATGTCAACCAATTTAATATCGCCAGTGTTTGTACCTGGTTCGTCGATTGACGATGATGTTGTCGGTTGCAACATTTCCGTTTCAACACTACCCAATGTGATCGGATCCCGTTCACTTCGTTCACGTTCATACATTGGATTCTGAAAACCATTTAATGATTTTTCATCGGCATGTTCATCATTATCCTCCTCTTGAAATCGAATGCCAACATTAACTGCATCATTTTCATCATGAGTGCGACGATTATCGAAACGAGCAAAGGCCACCGAACGTCGTAGCATATTTAAACGTGATATTGGCACCCAATTTTCATACGCGGGCTCTTTTACATAATGCACATAAATTACCGTGTAGACGGACAAAACAAACAGTAATGTCAAAACCATAATTAGGAATGCGTATGTTTGTCCACTAATAAATGGAATACCCGATGCTATCTTGTGTCTGTATGCGTCCACTTAAAACCAAACAAAAAAACAAAAACAAAAAATCCCATTAAAATTTCAGTGTGTCAAAGAAAAATCAATTAGTTTAAATGTACACATAGTTCTAATTACGTTTTTATGCATCATAAATGATTGATTTAATTTACCTTGGAAATGCTCATCTTTTGTCAAATAATCGATAAATTCAACGCTAATGCCCGTGTAATCATCAACCTCAGCAATTACCAATTGAACAAAATTCCCTTTGTCCGATTTACCTGGAATCATACCAGCATAGTAATGCAATTTATTGACATATTTACCATTACGAAAACGTTTTAATTTTCGTCCCACTTCAGACATATTAGCCATATTGAAATCGCATGTGTCTTGAGTTTTAAATGTTAATATTGCACCACAAATTGGACAACAATGACCTTCCGGTTGAATTGGTTGCAAGCAATGAGGTTCTTGACAATATTTTGACTCTTCTTCACACAATAGCTCTGTGTACTTGCGAAAACGATTTGGATTATGACAGCCACAATACTTTTCGGGATGGCATAAACCCGGTGAAAAATGAACAGCTTCTGAATTTAAGAACATTTTTTGTCCGATTAATGTTTCAAGAAATAGTTCAAAATTATCGATTCGATCGTTGATCAAAATTTTATCAGCCACAATTTCATCGACAAATTGCAAATCAACCGCATACACATTTTCGCTGGGGAATTGTACAATATCACATTCACATGGAATTTTGTAGATGTGCGGTTGAGCTACATTTTCACTTTCACCTTCAGTTGTCCAGCTTTTTGTTGAAAACCATAGTTTTTTTGGGGTATCCAATAAATTAACGTCATTTGAATCACAATTCAATGAATCAGTGAATTGAATGCGTGAATTTGAAGACATTACTACTGCACCGTCCGTTGGTAATACGACCTCTTGTAATTCATGTTGATTATCCATGTATAGAAAACCATTGATCTCTTTTTTAAAAACGGGTTTTAAATTTTTGCAACTATTTTTGCCGGAACTATTACTGCCCCACGGTTCAATGTGATCTTTATTCCAAATTTTGACCACACCATTCACCGGATGCTCTACGAGCAACAAAAACACCATTATAAACGAAACATCCATTTCTAGAGCCAAGAATCAACTAATTGGAATTTAAACAGTTTTTTTTTTGGGGGCGGTTTTTTTTCGTGTCGAACAAATTCACGCCGGTTTTTTTTGCTCGCTCTCTCTCAACAAATGCTGTGATTTTAAAGTGTTCACTAGCGTGCGTACTATTTTTGTCATGGATGTTGATATCTGAATGTGGAATGTGTGGATTAGTCGATTATCATTAAATTGATTCAGTTCAGCAGCACAATGAATCATCTGTTCGAAGTAAACAGCAATCATTTTTTTTTGGCTGTCAAAAATGTACAAATTCTGTAATTTACGAGGCTGAAATTTTCCATCCACAGGTTTTGTTGTTGTTGTTATTGCGTTGAAGTCGGTTGAAGTAGCTACATTGCTAGCAAACTGACAAGTTTTTCGAAGAAAAACGAAAACAAAAAAAACCAATTTATAATGAGAATATAAATGCGATTTTTGAAAACGATGTAGAAAATGCCAATCTTCGAAAATTTAGAAGCACGATTCATGCATTCAAATTGTACATATTTTAAAAATCACTATATGTATAATTTGAATGCAGAAAATGTGAACTCTTGTGAAATGGTTAATAAGGAAAAGAAATACTTGTTTCATGAACGCTGTTCGTTTATTTTTTTTCTTCTTCGTTTCTGTTGTTGTTGTTTTTTTTTTTTAAAGAAGAAGAAAAACGATAAACTTGCAAGAGAATCGAATAATAATATAACAAAAAGTAATGTGCTCAAGTGAATGGATTATTGAGAAAAAGTTCATTTATATGAACGAAAGTCATAAATCATGAATCTGAAGCGAAAACAAACGAGCACTTAGCATTCAACAATCAAAACATTTACAGTGAAATCAAATAGAGATTATGAAATTGGTATTGGAATCGGAGTGCATGGTAAATGGTGGGCATATATTTATGAGCTTATGTGAATGAGACTTTGCGAGAATGAGCAAACAAACAAATCAAACACAAAAAAAAATCACATGAAACCTAAATCTCTGGTTACGAACATGTGTTTATTGTGTGAAAATTAGACGCGCTTTATAAAATAAATATCGATTGTAATCGGGTTCGGCAATCGGAACCCGGCGACTGTAAACCATAGTTCCGAGAAATGTTTTGGATGACAAAATGCTTGAATGTAATGAACCGCAAAATGAAATTATGCTTTGTTTATTTGAAATGCAGTTTTTGTTTTTGTTTTTTCTTCTGATAGTGAACAAAGTGGATTCAATGGCACTATGTATTCAACACGCGCGACATTCTAAACGACATTAATTAAAGAGGCGCGAGATACGCATAACAACTATGCAATGCATTTGAAGTTGCTGGGGAATGATTTAAAACAAAAAATGTCATGCATCGCATTTGGTATATTAAAATTGAATGCAATGTCAACGCCAATGAACCGTTGCTGGTGTGTTGCTGTTGGATAGAGTAGGACAGACAGCATAGACATGCACATGAGCGCAATCGCTAGTCATGCGATCGTTGAACGTGTACAATTTCTAATTTAATTCAAAGATTTTGACCCAATTCCAAGAGCCACAATAATTCCGTCATCGTCTTCATTCTTCAATGTTTCTTCTTTATTATTACGGCACACAAAGGCAGTGTGACTGCGTACATTGCTCATTGCTCATGCCACTGTATCTATGCAGTACACGAATAATCAAGCAAATAAACAACGTACCGATTTAAAATGAAAAAAAACAACAACAACAACTTCGTTCAAAGGCATTTAAAATTTTTATTGGAATAGAACCACAGTGATGTAAAGAAACACATACAAAAAATACAAAATACAAACTAAATGAAACCACTGTGGTGTGGTTCAATCGTTTTGTGCAGTATCGTTCGCATTAAATGCCGAACAAAATGGTCCGATAAAAAAATACCCAAAAATCTCATCGATTACAATATTGAAAAGCTAGTTTTCCCTTCTTCTTCTTTTTTCGCTTTCCATTCTCTATTAGATAAGGGGGTATGAAATACTAAAGTCTTCAGTAAAGTGTAGTTATGCCAATGCAAAATTTACATCATCATCTTTCTTAAACTTCTTCGGATCCAAAAATGATGTATGGCAAAGTTGTTCAGAATAACGAGAAAAACCTCTCGGGGGGTCGGGGGTCTCCTGCCCAAACCCCTTCGAGGGGCCGATCAAAATTCACAGATTCGAATTCTACGCAAAAAACTACGTCGAAATGCATATTCGAATTTTGGCCCTCCAGCCCCTATGTCCTTCAAAATCGCTCATGTAAAAGTGCCCCAACGCATTTTTCACCTTATTTCGTTCAAGGATTTTATTTCAGCCCAAAATGTCAGATATGACTATGATATCAGACACTGGCTATTTATATTATCATTTCGTGACCATGAAATCACCACCACATTAAAAATATTTTCCGACTTCAGCTTTGAGTGTGTGACGTTTTATAAAAATATAAAAAGGCAAGTACAAAATAAAAATTACTTGAGTATTATTGAACGATTCAAACGATCAAAAGTATGAAACCAAATTTTCAATGGTAAAATATGTAAGAAAACTCCACTTAAATGGCCATATCTCTGGAACGGCTTTACCGATTTGGTTCAAATGGGAACTCAACTTGAGTTTTATTTTTATTTATAATCCCTAAGAATTTGAATCAAATCCAAGATCTCGTTCGAAAGTTATTGTGTTTACAACGCACAATGCACAACGCACAACGCACGCATTACACACTATCATTGACATAGCTCAAAAACCATTTTTTCATGATTAAATAGTCTCAAAATGGAGAGATTTCAAAATGTTGACCAATATTTTGAGCAATACTTTTCCCCTTAAACCCTTCGGGTTTGCGTTTATTCTAAAATGAATAATGCAACGCATTTCTATTACGTAAGATTAATCCCAGGTGTAAACGTATTGCTTGATGTAAAAATTCAAAAAACAAGCTGATTTTTAGCAACGGCATCCATTTCTTGCCCAAATGATAGGTAAAAGGAGTGGAATACGATGAACAATGCACTGAATTAAATATTCTTTCAATATATTTATTAAATAAACGTCGATTTTCAAACAAAAAAGGCCGGAAACTTTTGCAAACCCCCATTTTTATTTTTTCGAAATTCGATCGGTACCTAAACCTCCAGGTTTTCAATTTTTATGAATTTTATGAAAAATCGCACATTTTCGACCAAAAGTCGAAAAAATGCCTACGATTTTTTTTATTAAATTGAATTGAATTAAATCCCAAATTCTTATTTTCAAAATTGTTAACAATACAAAAAATCAATGAAATCATATCACCGTAAACATCAAGCACTAGTTCCAAGTAAAGCTTGGCAGTGTATTTTTTTTTCAATTCAACAGAAAATAAGAAAAATAATGATTTGATGTTTAAATATTAGTCTGTGTTGTTTTGGCACCGGCGTTAGCATTTTACGAAAACGATGATAACATTGTCGAACTCACAGAGTCGAATTTTGGTCGGTTAGTCATGCAGAGTGATGAAGTTTGGATAATTGAGGTTTGTACTGATGTAAATCGAAGGTTATCTTAACCTGGTTAAGTAACAACAATTGTTTTGTAAATTGATTAGTTTTACGCGCCTGGGTGTGGGCACTGCAAACATTTTGCTGCAGAATTTAAAAAGCTAGCGCATGATCCATCTATTAAGGGAAAAGTGAAAGAAGGTGCAATGAATGCTAATGAGTATAGTTCTTTTTGTGAAAAGTACGGTGTAAACGGTTATCCTACAGTTAAAAACTTTGGAGCCAATAAACAATCGTCATATGGAATTAGCGCTGGAACCGCTTCAGATATGGCCCAAAATGTCTTGGATGAAGTCAATTTTGATTAGTTAGGATGATGTTTTCTAATGTAAACAAACTCCATAAGTATAACATTGCCATGATGATTTGTCAGTGAACAATTGTTACCATATGAAATGCATTAACGTTATGTTATTCTTATGAAGATCAAAATTGACATCACTGTGTATTCAGTATGGCGGAGAATCACTGCGTTCGCTGTTGGCGAGAAACTGAATGTACTGACTTTTCAGTTTCGTACTGAGGCTCAGTTTTTTTCCATACACTGAATAAATACAATTTTAGAAACCAAAACCATGTTCAAAATCATTTTTTATTTTCATTCAAAAAATTATGGATTATTCCAATATTTATCATTCCACTGGATCCAACCGTACCATTGACATATAAACACGACTGAACAGTTCAATGTACGCGGTATTCCATCGAAAGTTACAACACG
Organism: Aphidoletes aphidimyza; assembly: GCA_030463065.1. Classification (NCBI taxonomy): domain Eukaryota; kingdom Metazoa; phylum Arthropoda; class Insecta; order Diptera; family Cecidomyiidae; genus Aphidoletes; species Aphidoletes aphidimyza. The sequence continues at coordinate 45,532,904 of CM059996.1, forward strand.
ACCGTTGAAAATGGTGGTTCTGGTGTCTCTGTCCCAAACGTAAAACACAAATGGATGTTCAATTTGAAAAGGTACAACGTTTACCTTTGAATGCAATCTACCCGCTGTAAAAATGTCAACAATAAAATACACCGAAAGAACAGCAACATTATTGATAAATACCCCGTTGGCTCGGTGGTGTCATATGTTCCTCATCGATTTCGATGCTAATCTTTTGAAAAAAATCGTCAATATAAATTGGATCTCCTGACTCTGAAGTGCGCTCTGAAGTGCGCTTAGTTTTTGAATCAAATGACCCAGTCATGTTCATCTATACACTCAAGTACATATAAAATATATCATTCGATTTCGATATGCAAATATTTTTCTGACTACATACATTTTTTAACATATCTCTCAGGTGTATTTCAGTTTGAATTTTAAACTTTGGGATTTTGATCAAAGATTTTCGGAAACTCATTTGATTTAGAACTTTAGACAAATTGTAATTGTTTAATTGCTCCTCTAATGCTGGTAATCCGCTTCGAGTGTGCGGCATGATAATTATGAATGACAAATTTGAGTTGGAATAGTCCAATCGCAGTGCACTTGAATTTAATTCCGGCACGGAACTCTGACCCCAGAGGCGTAGTTTACTATGCATGTAATCAATCAACACCGCATGTGTTTCATTAATGAAAAATGGCCCTTTGTCCGTTGATTTTGGAATTTCATTTTGCCATTTACCTTTGAAAGATAACGCACTAACGAAAAGATCACGAGTTTTTTCATCAAATAGTTCTGGCCCAACAATCGTTTTGATTGTTTGATTGGTTTTCTCGTAAACGAATTCGTTGATTTTGCGAGCAGTCTCACTAGGTTCGGTAAAGTTTATTACCTGAACGCTTGTTGCCAACAGTTTTTCGCTTACTCCTTGGACATTTCCGTTCATATAACTTTCTTCGTTGACACATATTCCATTGGCAATCATTAAATCAGATTCGTTAACACTTTTCTTGATTATTCCATGTAATTTGTTGAATTCATCAACAAAAATGGAATTGATAATGTTCAGATGCAGCCGTCTGCTGGGTTCTTCAGATGTTGTTTCATTGTCGGCTGGCTGAGATAAAAATGATTTCACAAAATCCGCAGAAAGTGGTGAAAAAACAAAATTGTCTGGATTTAGTTGAGCGATTTGCTCATAAAACCCGGAGGAAAAGTTTGAAATGTTTTCTCCGATTTGAGCTGCAGTCACTCCAGAATACATTAAGCTAATCGCCAAAATAACATTGAATAATAATGACACTGAAATGAACAATGAAAAAATGGTAAAAAAATACACTTATTTTAGCTTTAGAACTGAAATAATCACCGTTCAACATTTTGATAATGGTTTAGAATAAACAAACGTTTAAAGGCTCAAAACTGTTTACGATCATAAAAATATGTTGACCATTCTGGTTGAAGAAGTTATACACAAATAAGCTCGTATTGCCCAAAATATAAATCAAATGCGTGTTCAGAAGTAAAAGTACGTAGATCTGATTTGATTGAAGTTGAATAGAAATTGAGTGCTTCCTGTGCTCTTGAAACCCAATAAACTTTAACGATAATAAAGTGACACTAGAGTAACATCCAAGGAATGCAAATTACTCTACACGTCAAATTAGTATCATCTTCAGGGGTTTGTATGTTTATCACAAAGATTACCGCGCGATGGAAATATTTACTTAATAACTGTGGTTTGACTATTTATACAATCGAGACTCGATAGTTTCAACAATTAAGATGCACTGAAATTCGTATATGTACAACTTTATCAGCACGTCTTTTCAGCATAGATATGTCGTTAGCATATCCGTTTTCCATTATCCATTGAACACACATTTTGGCAGCACCATAGGCCATGATTCATAGCATTCTTTGTGTGAAATTCGTAAAATTCGTGAAATTTTAGATCATTTTCGGATCATCATGGTCTACCACGGTCTAACACGGCCCATCATGGTCAGACCTGGTGACCTCAGACCTAGTGGACTCAGACATAAGTGGATGATGCCGTTTACGAGATATTACCTATAATACGTGAACATGTTGAGATTTCCACACAGGCTACTCGGCTCGCACTCGCGCGAAAAAAATGTTCAGTCAAATCGCTAACCTAGATGAAAGAGTGGCCATTCCGGAATCCTGAGACTAAACCCTGATCGATCATATAGGTGGTTGGCTTCGCACTGGACCACTGACCCAAGGTGTTATGAAGTCGATCACTTGCTTCTAAATGTGTTTTTTTTTCGATAATTGAAAAACGAAAAATTTGTGACATAATTTTCGACGATGATTTTTCATGGCCGTTTGCACTCAACTGATGACAGCACTCAAACGCGTCGTTCGAATGCGTTCATTTGGTTATCCAAATATCAATCAAATTAGTATGAAGGCAGTTTTCGCATGTTAGAGCAAAAAAAAATCAGATTTGACTCTGGGGCCCAAAATACGAAGACGGCCTTGAGACGGTCTTACCCGTTAGAGGGTTAAACGACACAAATTGCATGAAATTTCATATAATCATTCGGCCGGGGGAGTTTAAAATGTTAAAATAGTTTTTTGTGTAAAATGTACTGGAGACCCAACTCATGTGCACTTGAATGCACGCTGATTGACAAAATAATTCGCAAAATGTGAAAGAATTCCGAAAAATAAAATAGTAATAAATGTGTCAAGTGTCACTGCCGCTTAGACTGGTTATTTTTTTCAACATTTGATAAAACCTGCGGGTATAATATTTTTTTTTGTGACACTTTTTGACACCAAAACCAATTCGATGCGATGTCGGGAACCCGGATTTCATTTGAATTTAGAGGACTCGAAAAATATGCGTTTTTCGACATTTTCACTAATCACCAGTTAAGCTTCGTTTTCCCTTATTTAAATGAATATTTTTAGCAAATTTCACACACAAACCAACGTATTTAGTTATTTTCTGTCACATTTACATCGCTAGAACTCAAAACTGGACTTTTATCAACAAAATTGGGTATTTTTGGAGTCATTTTGGCAATTTCTGTGATTCGCAACAATATTTCGTGTATTTCACAACTTATGTGTCCTTAAATAACCTAAAATGAGTGTATTTATAACAGGGATTGATCGAAACATACATTTATGCTCCACATAACATGATACGGCAAGAAAATATGCATTTAAATGAATTTCAAACTGCTGCATAACGAAGGTTTAAAATCAGCTACAAATACGTTAATACGAAATCTATGTCAGAAAGATCTTCGCTTGCAGATCGATATCATTGGAAGCTAAATTATTCTAAAAATCATCAATTAGAGGCATTTTGGTGGGTGCACTGTACGCAATTGTTCATCGATTTGAATTCTATGACTTTCTGTTAACATTGCCAAAATACAGTCATTATACAGCCGTGTTTACAAGAAAAAAAATTTCAAATTTTTATAGATAATCATGATTTTAATGCATTATAATAGTCAACAATTTGTCGTATGCAACGTACACATACCGACTTACGATGAAAAAAAAACAACAACTATGTTTAAAGGCATTTAAAATTTTTATTGGAATAGAACCACAGTGATGTAGAGAAACACATACAAAATACAAACTAACTGAAACCTAAGTGGTGTGGTTCAATCGTTTTGTGCAGTATCGTTCGCATTAAATGCCGAACAAAATGGTCCGATAAAAACACACTGTGAAAGAGAGAGAGAGAGAGAGAAAAAATAAAACCGAAAACCAATATATTGATATCATTACACTTTTTGACTTGGTTAGATTTTGTGTATGCGACATTATTTTATGCGTTGATTCAATTTTCATTCAATAGCATTGCATTACACGTACACTTATTACTAAGCACACACAAAATACATTTTATAAACTATAAAGAACCGAAAATCAATAACAAACATTTATTCGTTTCTTTTTCTGCTGCATTTTTGTCTCTCTGTATCACAAGAAGCAAATAAAACTAGCAACAAAATTGGTTGGTGTATGTTCGATGATCTTTGTTAATTATCATTTTCAATTGACTTTGTACGGCACACAATGACTATCCTAATTTTTATACTTATTTATTATCTTGACATTTTGAAATTAAAATTTGACGAGAGAATAAAAAAAAAAAAAAAAAAAATACGTATCAAAAAAAATTCTTCGACAAAGAATTTTGAATTAAAATTATGTTAAGTGAATAGACCGAAAAACAAGATTTAGCTGGAATTTCGTATTTTGTTTAAAATTACCACAAATATAGCCCATAAAATAACTACTGTCGAGATAAAATGTTGTTAACTTATTTGTACGCATGTGACAAAAATTCGGAATAATAGTCGTTTCATTTTTTTTATGTTTCAACTACTTTTAAAGTTCAAGGCTTTTACAAGTGAAAATGGTATGGCCTAATAGATAAAAAACTACGCCCGATGATTTTCATGCGATTGCACATCGAACATCATACGCTGGTGCTGAACACAGTCAAAATTCAATTGTGAGTACATTCGTTGTGTGTGTGTGCGCGCTGTGCGTGTGTATGAAATTTGAATATGAATATTGTATATTATAAACTAAACAAAACTCCGCTTATTTCTATTCGTTGCGTTCGCTTACGAAATGTATCTATTTGTCTTCAGTCAACCCGATCAAACAAATATGATGTGCACGAAAAATCTATGGCGAAACGCGCTTTTTGTTGTGATGAATGTCGATGTGCTGTTGCTGTTGTGTGAATTTATGCGTGAACAAGAACATGTGTGCTTGTGTGTCTGGGAATACTGCTACTTGATTATCGTTGTTGTTGTTGTTGTTGGATGACTTGATTAATGTGAATATTCACGGTTTATGGTGACGATATATGGATTGGCCGAGGCGCAATCACAATAGAGGACAAAGAGCATTCTAGTTTGGGTCATTTTTCACTTTATCGGCATTTGGTTTGTAAACAATTTCAGCATATTCGGTTGTATTCTTCGGTAATTTGCCATCATGTTCGTCGGATGGCTTTTTCAAAACCAACTCCGCATACACCAAATTCTTTTCATCCTAAGATTATTGCAATAACAACGAAAAAAAAAACATAAAAATATGAACAAAAAACTCAAAGCATCTGTTGTTTGAAATTAAGTAGATCAGATTTTCGCCTGATTAGTTTCAATGACTATCAGGTTTTTCATCAACAAAAATTCGACAACAAAATTTCACAATCGATTTTTGGTATTTTTTCATTCCAAAATCAATTTCGTCTACCTTTTTTTGTGGTTCATCTTCAACAATGACCGTTGATTCACTTGGCGGCGCATTATCTTCATCATCATTCGATACTTTACCATGTTCGGCATCATATGGAGCTGGCGCTTCCGGTTTCTTGGTACGGATTTTAAATAAGTTACTCAATTGAATGCCTAAAGACCGTTTTCCCTCGCTCTTATTCACATCGGTATGACTTTCTGTGTCACTTCTGTCATATTTTTTTTTTGTTATGATTTCACGCAAACAAACAAACGAACAAACGAACGAAAAAAACGCGATCACATAAAAAAAAAACGTGCAAAAATAAAAGATAGAGAGAAACAAGAAAAAAGAAGTACGTATTAAAATTGACTGCAATGGAAAAAACAAGAGCTATATCAAACGGTGAATGGTTAGTCATATCATGCCATTGACTTTGTCATTTTGTTTTTGTTTGTTTTTTTTTTTTGTTGCTATTTCAGGTTGTTATCAAACGATACGAAACGAGTTCATCTCCATCGACTTTTTTTGCTTGTTGTTGTTCATTGGAAAGTCAATGAAATGTAAATTGCTCGAGTTAAAGTTGAAATTGAAATATCTAAAGATATATTTGTTTGTGAAGTGGATGTGAAATACTTACGTTTCACCTGCTACCGGTTTTTCATCACTTCGGCCTGAAATTAAAAAAAAAACAAGAAAGAAAACAAAACCCCGTCGAATTATTTTTCAAGTAGCATTTTATCATGTTAGATTTGTGTCAAAAAATCATTGTTGAAATTTAGATTTTGATGGGAAACCATTTGTGAACTCTTTCTTTTGTTTATGTGCTCTTTGTATAGAGCATTAGTTAACTGAATCAATATTTGATTATTAATGATGATCGCTTCTGAAGGAAGAAAAAAAACACACACACAAAGTGATTGATGGTTTCACTCTCAGTTAATGAAATTGCCATCTCAATGTTTGAGATGAAATAACAATAACAATAAGAACCCACAAAAAACAAATATCATATTCACTCATAGATTTGGTCATATTATGCTCATTATGGAAGCGAAATCACAGCCACTTGCTTTACAATGCAGCATACGACTCGCATGCTATCGCATTTCATGCTGTAAGTATAGTGCAGACAGACGATTTTTTTGATCCGATGTGTGATCGTGATCGCACACGAGCCGAAAATTAAAAGATGAGTTGAAAACATTAAAATCATAATTGAAACAATTGGCCGATTTAAAATTCACATACACAACAGTGGTTTTCTGTTGTTGAGTGTATTTTATTTTATTTACCATAATTTTATGCGCTATTTTTTTCTTATTTGGGTGGAAAACATCATTTCATCAATTAAACATACATATATGAGATGTGTACAAACAACAACAAAAAGTTGCACTTAGCTAACAATATCTGTCTTTCGTACGCAATATTATATTTAATCGAGCTAATAGTAGTAATTACATTGATATTTGTTTTTCATTTTCTCTTCTCTTTCGGCTTGCAATTGCCTCACTCTCTTTTTTTTCTCTCTTTGCATTCATTTCTGTATGATTGCTTTATTTCAAAACGCTCTACACTAATAAAAAACGTGAGTAGTGCGCATAAATGCGATGGAATTGAATATAAAAAGAATTGGAACAGATTCTTCTACACTTCTAAGTGGCAATGCCGCACCATGAAACCGTTATACAAAAATGTGAATTTATTCATAATTTTCAGGGAGTTTTTTTTTTCCTCTTCTATTCAATCAAATCGGTTTTGTTTGTTAATGTCACTGAAATGTCTGTGTGTCTCTATGGCTCTATGGCGTTATGTATCCAGTCTACAAAAAAAAACAAAATCATTATTTAAAGCATTTGTGGTGTGTTTGTGGCAGGTAATTCTACAGTTAAGTGTAAGATATGGGCTGTGGCCGTTTCCACAACTGAACCGCTTTTGTGTGTCTGTGTCTGTGTTTCTTTCAATTTTGATGATTTTCACTTCTCTCCCGCGAAATGATTGGAAAATCGTGAATTGTGCATTAACATTTGGCTCGTGCATTTTATTCAATCTAATTGAAATGATGAACAACACACAAACACACAAAAAAGCGCTCGTGAGTTGGATTTTTCATTTTGTTCATTCATCCAACAAAAAAAAAAACGAAATTCAATTGAACTCGCTCACTATCACCTTAACTTGTGATATTAAAAAACCGAATATAACAAAAAAAACACCTCTTACCTTTGCCCAAGTAAATTGCAAGTTTTAGTGAATTCATTTTCAAACATTTGATTCATCACACTCAAATGTTTGCACGAAATTGTATTTTGTCGTCTTTTACACCACAACATAAAGAAATAATTAACCGTTTTCTTTTGTTTTTATACGAACGAAACAAAAACTCACACACAACGAGTACTGAAGACTTCAGTCAGTCTGAAATTGAAGGTTTTTTTTTGGATTCTCTCAACAAAAGAACATACAAAAGACGATTCGAAAAGTGTTTTTTGGTGATTCAGTTGAATTAGCGTGTTGGAAGTGATTTGAAGGTGACATCTTTACATGCGAATTGGGCTGTTAAAACAGCAATTGTCGCCTGACTTTGACGGTTGGACATTTTTTAAACGTCTCTTTTAATAGAATTGTTCAGCAACTGGGATTTTAATCGCTGGAAATCAACATTATTTCATTACATAGTCATCACATGTGTACGACCTTTTGCCGACCTTTTGCTCACCTTTCCATATTAAAAAAAAAAAAATCAACTCAAAAATTAAATTCGTCTGCGATTTCTTTGTTTTGTATTTTTATTATTTTTTTTTTCTTCAAAAACTTTGTTCATTTTTTATTGATTTTTTGTCATTTCCTCACATTTGACACATATATTGATGGTTTTTGACATGTACAAAAATAGAAATGGAGATTCGATTTTCTACTCTCTAAATTGTTTTACTCTCATTGAAAACTGTGTTTGTTTTATTTACTTCAATTCGGTTCTTCGGTTACGGTATATAAAAATGCTATTGAACAACAAGAAAAAAAAATGATTTAAAAGAAAAAAAAAATTCGATTGCTAAATAAATGTTTTGAGATTTTTTGTTCCTTTCTTTCTTCACTTTAAGTAACTGGACGAAACGAAATGCTGTGTTTTAAGACATTATTTTGTTTTATTTCATCAGTTTTTATTTTGTGTTTTTTTTCTCGCATTTTTATTTTCTTTTTATCATTGTTTTTTTTTTCTTCATTTATTATAATTTATAAATTATAACTTATGGTTAAGAAATTAAAATCGTTTTAATGTTTAAAATACATAAGTTGGTTCTTTTCTTGTTGTTGTTGTTATTATTTTAATTTGCAAACGTTTTTAGTTTTCAATCATATTTTGTTGTTTCTGTTTTGTTGTTACTTTCATGTTGTATGATTCCGTATTTAAATTACTAAGTCTAATGCTACAACTAACTCGACTCTAACTGCGCTTATTTTCAATTCCATTCCACATATTAATTTTGTATGTAAAATCATTTATAGTTCTTAGTGTTATTTTTGTTGATTCATTTCAGTTTTTTTTTTGCTTTTTTTCGTTTTTTTTTACTCAGTTTTGTTTGCATTACTATTTATTAATGGCAATGGTTTTTTTTCATTTTTCAAATACAAACGCGATATTTAACTCAATACCGTTGCGTTTACTTTTTTTTATATTCATTTTAACACTAATTAAATATAATAAAGAAGATTTTGTGTGTTTCTTTGTTTCACTGTTGAAAATTTAATTTTTTTTTCTGTTTCGTTTGTTTCGTCTTCCTCTCTCTTGGAACTTTACACAGAATCGTCTAAAGCGGATTGCGCGGGGGAGATAATAGCCCAAAAAGTATGGTATTAATGCTATTTGTGTGTGTTTGTGTGTATATGCAGTTAATGTTGTGTTTCGGTTTATTGCTTGCGATTATTATCTTTGCAATGGATAATAAAAAAAACAAACACACACCGAATTTGAAATGGGCATTTATGAAAAGCGTTTAGCAGTTTACAATCGCGTAGGATACAAACGTATTTAAAACAAAAACAACAAACTTGTGTATGAAGTTCAACGAAAAGTGAACGTGTTTGGGCGGTTATTTTGTGAATTGTATATTAAATGAATTTGTGTGTGTGTGTGTTTTGCATTTGCATTTTTTGTGCGAAATGGTAAAGTGAATGTCAGGGATTAAATGCTATACATAGGAAGGCATAAATTGGCGTTTAAAAAAAAAAGACAGAAAGACTTGAACATAAACATAGGACGGAATCTCTCTTTGAAATTGCATGAAAAATGAATTTAAAACAAAAAAAAAACTACTAAAATTGTTCTTTTTGTTTGATTTTCCGAAAAATTTTCGCTCTTTAAAATTTTGATTGACTTAATTTCTAATATTTGAAACTTTATGTGTTTTTTGTTGTGTGTTATAAAACTTGGATGAGCTGATTCCAGTGAAGCCATTCGTATGCATTTGGAATGTCGAATAGCATGGAACACCCTGCAACGGGTTTCCCACTAAACAAAACATTGTCGTTCTCTTTATCTGTTCATCATCAGCTTGTGTGTCACATGCAATTTGAATGAGACACATTTAAGTGTTTGTCTTAAACATGACAAATTCATTTCAAATGGTAAAGAAAAACGGTTGAAAACGAAAAACAAGGAAAAATTGGGCTAACGCAATCTTTTTCAAAGAGTTCCGTTTTGGATGAAATTTTTTGCTTTTTTATAAAAAATATTAGATTGATGAGAACATACACAATTTTTTTTTTTTTTTTTAATAAAATTAATGAAAAAATCGTATTTTAGCAAACACGATACTAAAGAAGAATTGAAAAGAAAAAACCAGATGACACACGGAATGTCTGTGTAGTGCAAAAAGCAACCCGAACACGAAATCCACCGAAAAATTAAATTAAACGCGAATTTTGAGCGCACAGTAGCTTCTTAATGAATATGTTGTTATTAGTCACAGCGACAATCGGTGAATTTTATTCGCTTTCGCTGGTTTTACGCGCACTGTTTTCGAAAATGTTTTAGCATTTACACAAAAAAAATGTAATTTTCATTGTGTAAATGAGCGAGTAAACGAGAGCGGAAGAATGAGACAGAAAGAGATAGAGAGAGAGAGAAAGAGCGAAGAGATTAAATGGAAAGACAACACACTGATTCATATAATCGAAATAAATGTCAGCATTAAAATTGTCGTGTAAATCTGTTTCATTCGAATGGCGATGCTCACGGGGCAGCAATTAAGTAGTTTTATTTGTTCAGTGCCACATAAAAATAAACAAAACGACACCGTATGTTATATATTTAGTTTAGGTAGTAAAACGATTTTGACATGATGACAAATATTCAAGCGTGTGATCACTTTTTCTTTCAATTTCCTCTTCACTCACTCTCTCTCTCTCTCTCTCTCTCTCTCTCTCTCTCTCTCTCTCTCTCTATTGGCATATTGTCTCTTGAAGCGATAACACGGCGAAGAAAAAAAAAACAACAACCGTTTTGGAATTCACTTTTATCACTCCATTTAAATAGTCTAGATAATACCATTTTGACGCTAATTTCCTTTGTTCCGCTTCATTTCATATGCGTTCTCTATTTTCTCCAATATCATTCCGCTCGAATTTAATGCGTTTGTGTGTGTGTGTTTGAATGTGCCATCGAAAATTTGCTTTCAATTCTATTCATATTTTGTGTTGTCCTATCTTTCAGTTATTACAATTGCTTCTTCGGTTGTTTTTTTTTGTCTATTTATTTCTTTTTTTCTTTCTTTCCTGTCATGTTTTACTTTTAACTGCTTTTCTTTTTTTTTTATTTAACACACACAACAACAAAAAAAAACACGTTACTATTCATTTGTTACTAGTATTGGGATCGATTTAAAAATTAGTTTATCGAGAAATGTTGTGGCTCACGACACGTTAGACTGGTGTGTTGGTCTTTTGTTCATTGCCATTTCGCTGTTGTTGTTGCTGCTGTTGTGGTTGTGTTTTTTCATTTTTTTCCGTATGTTGAGTGTCCACATGTCGTTCGTCCGTTTCATGATCGTATTCTTTTTCTTCATAGTCATCGTGGTGTGGTGCAATTTGTGCTTCGGAATCGGGTCCAATGTCAGTATTTACTGAGGAACCTGCAAATATGACATTTTTATGATTTTTTTTTTGTTTTGTTTGACGAAACGATAACATATGTGTGTGTGTGTGTGGTTTGGGGTGAGAAGTGGTGTAATTTATGGGTGAAAGAAATGGGTTAAGAAAAATCAAATCTAAACTCAACTCTTCTTACACCTAAACAAAAATCAACAATATAAACAAAAATACTACTGAAAATAGCATTTGAATTTAAAAGAAATTTTGCAAATTAAAAATGAATAAATCAAACTGATAAATTTAAAACAAAAAAATCTACATAAAAACCACATTCGATGCAGTTCCGCATGATGCAGAGTCACACAAAACAAAAACAAGAACAACCGAAATTAAAATGGAAAATGACTGAAAAAATTGGACTCAAAATAAAACGGGAATAAATAATTGTGGTGGTTAAAATGTTGGAAGCGAGAGAGAGAGAGAGAGAGAGATAAACCAACTCAAACGGAGCAATGGGCAAACAACAAAACTAAATCAAACAATAAATATCGTGATTAGAAGAATACATAAATTCAATACTTATCTTAGTAGAGTCAAAGTAACATTACGTTTATGCTATAATATGTCTATGCAAACGGTATACAAATCAAATTCAATGTCTACCCGGTAATAATGAGGCTCTGTTTGCTGTGGAAGTGACGTAAAACAATCGTTTTCATACCGGCGCTTTTGGTTTTTTTATGAATAATAGAATGCGCATAGGGACAAAATAGATACGCAATTAGACATAGCGACCACAACACAATTTTATCCAGAAATAACAACAACAACAACAAAACAACACCCGAATGGTAGACAACATGAAACGATAACATTGAATTTCACGTGAAACGAGAACTTGAAACGCAATGAACGTCGTCACCGAAATAATAACGGGGCGAAAAGGTGAAAGAACACATTTATTTTTGGTATATAGCATGCTCGGGGCACATTCACTCAACAACACATGCTGCTGCCAGCACGAAACCAACGTGCAAAGCGTCTTCATTTCTCTTGTAATATTATTATTAATTTAGGTATGGTTCAAAATGTAATAAGAACGATAAAAATAATCGCCCCAACTATATTATGTATGATGGTTTTGGTGGGATGGGGGGGGGGGGGAGGCGCTGCAATAACACGACGCCAACCAATTCAACGCATTCATAAAAATCAATATAAGCCTTTTAAATAATTATAACGTCTTTTTGCGCGCATATTCGATTTTTGTATCGAGACATTAAAATTATGGCTCCACTGCGTCCACACTTTTGCGAGTGAGAGAGATGGGAATGAATGAGAGAGAGAGTGAGAGAGAGAATATTGTGCATGTTTACAATTTAGCTAAAATAAAATTGCTCATTCATTCATTTCACTTTGATCATTTTTTTATTTGCAAACCAAAAAAAAAAAAAAAAATTGCCGCCAGAAAATTCCGTTTGGTCGATAAAATCGAGCACGTTTTTTTTTCGCATCACGTCCTGCTAAAAGTGGCATTGGGAAGAGACGACACTAAAAAAAACAACAAACAAAACAAGCACCGACCAAACAATTACAATGTGCTTAAATATTTGCCATATATAGACACGCGGATCCCGGCCAACATTACACATGCTTTCAAGTAAACATTCAGTATATATGAATGGAACTGAGAACTTGGGACTTTCATTTCTCATAAATATTTGCAAAAATTCATGCCACAATTTCTTGTACACGCCACAACCGAAAGGGAAATGTCCCAATTGAAACGCGATGTACGCATGGCCAAGCGAAATAAACAGAGACAAACAAATACTAAACAAAAAAAACTTCACTAGTTTTGTCAATACAACCAAAAACTATACAAATATCGTATGCGTTATACGATGTAACGGCTCTAAAATAGGGTGAGAGAAAAACATAAAATCATTTAATTTATCAGATGATTACGATCAAATTGGAGCCGGCCAAAGCTCTCTGAATCATGCGAATCATATAATTTAAAGAAAGAAAACACACACTCAACTTTTTCGATTCGCATTGTTTTTTTCGTCTTCGTATTTCAGTTGTGACTTTAATTAATGTCATTAAATATGTGCGCTTAGTAGCGTCATTTCTTACTGTTCATATGGCCTACAGCACACACACAGCACACACTACTGTTTTCAAATTTCGAAAATATGTGGCATGTTATTTAGCGAAATGCCAACAACAACATTGTAAATCAATTAGAAAAGTATGTGCGAACGCAATAAAAAAAAAGCCGTTGAAACTGGTGCGCTATCGGCAAAATGGAATCTATTGACTTAATAGTTACGATCATAGTTTTTGAAAAGAGTTTTTGGTCTAGCGCCACAGTCAAATGATTTTAATCGAAAATATTTACTGAATGTCAATCATGTTTTGTTTGCCCACTCGTCATTAAGCAGGTAGTAGTTTTAGTTTTGTGATAACAATCATCGTATCGTGTGATTCTCACATATTCGATCACGAGAAGGGGGGAGGCGGACATTGATGGAGCCAACTGGATAATATAAATAAATCGATATGGGTTTTGTTATCACACTTTGCCATTGTCATAATATCCCCCCCATGTATTGTGTGTGATTGTCTTCATGCGGAACTGGCTATTGTCATGAATTTATTGACAATTCTTTAACCGGAAGCTAAAATATGCAATTGCAAAAGGGAGTCACACAGAAAACTTAATGTTGGCATCAAATAAAGGCTCTTTTATTGAAATTCATAGTCGTAGAAACTTTATTAATATGGAAACTTATAGGCTATTGAGCGCACACACACAGTCATTCGATATATGGTGAAAGGTACACGGGAATGAGCCTCAAAAACAACACGCTTCGTGCACATTTATCTCGAGTATCTTGGGAATTTCACGAGAAACACACACACACATAACGTAAATCTATTGACGATGGTGTGAATGCACCGAACACGATATTCAACACAGTTTATCGATTTCAACTTAATATTCTCTTTCTCTCGTTGTGACAACCAGAAAACAACACTTTTGCCGTATGGAGCCAATTCAAACAGGAAGTTTTAAACAGTATATGGGTGGGTTGCTACCGTGATTTAGGGCAAATTACTTCAAAGTCTATAAAAGTGGTTATAGAAGCGATGGCACGAGCCTCATATTGACTTCATTTTAAATTGCATTTGAGAGTCTCCGTTTCTCTATTACTTATAGAGAGTAAAATATGATAATGGTCTTTCTTCTTGCTGTACTCTCGGTGCCTGGCAAGCACTGCTTGCTAACTAAAGAACTATCGATCGGAATAATTAAGTTGAGAAAAGAGTTTTTGCATGAAACTTTCTTCCATCAAAATAGAATGTTAATCCGATTATTTCGCCTTTCAATTGAGTTAAGTGAAAGAGATGGAGAGAGAGAGAAGGAGAGAGAGAGAAAACGGGAGAATGAAAAATTAACTGCAATTTTGCATCAAAGAATCAAAAAATATTGATCTGATTTCACACTTATACACACATAACTCAATCTGCGCACAAAATGGAAAATTAAAGCATAACTGATACGATTGTCTCAATACTTTGACTTTAAAAGCACAGAAGATTGAATTATTATTTTCCAACAACAACAACAGCAACAACAAAAAGATAGAAATACCTTTGGCTTACTTTCTATTCAATATCGATACTCTATGGATACGAGCCGCTTTTGCTATGAACTACATTACTAAACAAACATCTATTTCAGGCATTTTATGAAAAAAAAAAATCAAAATCAAAATCGACAATCAACGGCATATTTCATGCAAAAAATATATATTTATATTTAAAAAACAAACACAAAGCACCGATTGAGAAAACTAAAACGAACGGTAGAGAGTGAGAGAGAGAGAGCAAACAAAACTATTTAGGCAAAATCGGTGTTTTGACACTCACATGGATGACGGTTCAATGGACCACATATTTTTTTTGCTCTTTTTTTGTTTAGCGTGTGTTTAGTTTTTTTTTGTGTGTATGTATGATTTGATTGATTTTGTTTGTTTAAACAGTTGCGGTTGCTTTAGACTTGATATGTTTGTCTGTGTGCAAATGGAGAAAAATAAATGATTGTTGTGTGTTTTTTTATTATCGAATTGATTGGCATATTTTACCAAAAAAAAAATGAAAAATATTCAATTCACAAATGGTTTCCTTTTCAATTAAATGCTATTTAAGTACATAACTAACGATATAAATCCAGCTATTCACCGATATAAAAAAAAAATCTGATTTGTTAATAACGAGATTATAAATTTTTGGAATTCGTTTGAAAAATTTGGTTTTTGTGTGTTTTTTTTTTTTTAAATGAGAGTGTGAGATTAATTTGAACTATGAAAGATTTGTAATTACACTGAAACCCTGATTTATTCATTATTTTGCTTTGTTTCGTTGCTTTTTTTCTCGGTATTTTTTTTAATTAACGGGATTAAAATTGCAAATTAGATGAATGCAAACTTACCAGAAAAGCACCATTTGCCGGTGTGACGTGCGAATACAATCACAATAATAACGACTAAAAGAATCGCAATACCAACGATAATGCCAATAATTGAACCAGTATCGATGCCAGTTTCGCTGATGTGTGGCGATGAGCTAATTTGCACGGAATAATCCTGTTGTCCAAATTCATTGGATGCTTTCAAATAGTATGTTTTTGCGGTATCTTCGATGGTAAGACCGGCAATGGCAAGAGTCACATTGAATGTACCGTTGCCCAAATCAACTGGTTGATATGCTTCATATCGTTCAACTTGAACGCCTTGTCGAATTCGTTTGCCATCAACCGCCCATTCAATGTTTGGCCGTGGATTTGATGTAATTGTAATGTTTACAAGGGCTGTTGTACCCAATGGCAAACCGTACACTCGATTCTCTTGGATTGGTTGTGGTCGATCTGTGTGAAATACCCAAACAAAATCACCCAAACAAATTAATTTTCAATCGTCTCTTTTTTTCGCCATTTTCGATATTCGGTAGTTCGTTATTTTTATTTATTTTTAATTTATGAACGAAACAAACGATGAAGATATTGACGCACAAAATTACACACTTACATCGTACTTGAAGCTGCAAACGATCTTCCTGTGGTTGATCAGCTGGATGAATTGAACGGCAAATTAAAAATTTGCGATCATCACTGGCTTTGAGGCGTCGATTCAATTGGATTTGAACATTCCACAAGGTGGTATTGTTGCCGGACAATGTGTCCATAACACGTTTTGTAACACCCTCTAAAATGGGCTCGTTGTCGAGGAACCAAGATAGTTGAGCCGCTGGTCGTCCATTTCGTGATGTACAGGTGGCTTGAAAATCTTGATCAATTTGATGTTGATTTGAACCACTTTGGATTTGAATTTCGGGACGTTGTGGCGGCACTAAATTTTAATATATATATATATATCAATAAGAGAAATTTGGTGATTTGTGATGATTTTTATTTTATGTTAGCAGCAGCACATAGTTAAAATATAGAAAGCAATAAACGCGAACTGCGATTGAAAAATCATTTTCAATTATCATTGTGAGCGGTAATCAGAATTGACGTAGCCTCCAGGTGATGGAAAAATTGATGACTATTATAACATTTACATTGGAAATTGTATTTGATTGAGGTAAAACGATAAAAATGTTCGAACCGAATTGGATTTACATTGTTTAATAAAAGAGTGAGAGAGAGTGAGAGAGTGACGAGGGAGAGAGAGATTGCGTTTGCGGGCACATGCAGGAATGGTATTTTAAAACCGATAACGCCAAGAGTATAAAATAGGTCATCCAAATGAATTGAGTTGAATTGAATGGAATTGATGAAGACACGACAAAACCATTTATGACATATTCGAGAGATTGTGAATAAATATATTCATCCACAGCACATTGTGTGTTTCAGGAAGGGGGGAAAATGCTGCAATGGCTATCAATGGGACAGTGAAGCGCAAGCATTGACTTTCCATACCTGTCATCAACATTCACATTAAAATTACTGCAATTGATTGACATTAACAACACGATGGAATTTTTTTTTTTGGGTACTCAGCATTTTACATTTTAAAGCATACCATACACACAGCATACGAACATCTATCGTAATTAATTAATCAAACTAAAAAGAGGCATCTCTCTATCTGTTTCGGCTCTTTCATGTGAAAAAGGTATTCAAGCGATTAGATTAGAATAATTTTGGGTATCGGTGCTTTTTCTATTTGGATTGGATGAGATGAAGTCATAAAAGTAGTGTTGTTGTTGTTTTTTTTGTGGTTGAATAACCGCGTACAGCTGAACATGTTCATTGCAATGTATACAGTACACTGTCCATGTGTTCATTGGCTAGCATACAAAATTGGCCGTCGATATGATGAAAAATTGACCGAGAAAAACCGAAATGATGCATAATATTACATTTTATATACCGTTGAAATAAAAATATTTCAAGCGAAACGCTTCAATATTCTCGCTCCAAAAAATGGAAATTAAAAATTGAAAAGTGTTGAATGACACACCCGTTTTCGAAATCGGCGCAATTTAAAATGTTGTCAATGAAACAATTTTCTCACCGCAATCAAAATTGAAAATGAGCATTTAAAAAAAAAAATCACCGTAAATTGAAATTGACACATGAAATTGAGTTTAGCAAAGCGAGAGAGAAAAAAAACACAAAAACAATCAAATGTGTGATTACTTACGTGCGACAATCAATTCAATAAATCCAACAACCTCCTCTTCAGCAAGGCCCAAGGTACATTTGACTTTTCCATTGTTGATGGATTTCACACGTTCAACTGAAATACCGCATTCGCCTTCTGCCAAACCTCGGCCAAAGTACTTCATGTCTGGATATTTATCAAATTGATCCGACAATCGAAATCCTTGAGGTTCGCCAGGTATTTCGAATCTAAATACACAAATCCAGTGCGACAGCAAGAGAGAGCGAGGAAGAGAGAGAAAAAAAGAGAATTGAATTGATTAATAAGGGCAAAAAATATAAATATATAATTTTTTTAAGGATTATGATTTCCTGTCCAAAAAAAAAACAACACAAAAATTATATTCGACCATTTTTCGTTTGAATTGTTCCTGTGTCTACCGGTACATTTCATTGGAAATTGGTGCGTGTGTACTCGAAATTAGACCATAAAAAAGATTGGGAAAAAAAGGGGGCGAAAAATGATACATCAAAATTATAGAAAAATAAATACGATTCGTTCTTTTGAAATTGAAAGAAAAACATAGAGAGAAACAATAAAAAAAAAATACGAAACAACTCATGAAAATAAATACGTATAAATCTAAAACAGGTGTTACATCAATCTAAATCACTGGACCTGAACAATTTCAAGCACACTCACTCACACTCACACGCACAAACACGCTCGCAATGGTATGCAAGCCACATGCACCATCAACAGCATGCACGAAATGTGCATCGACCAACACACCGAAGAAACAGATAAAATAGACACATCGAAACATAGTGGCTCATTGTAGTTGATGTTGTTGTTGTTGGTTGTGATGCGTGTGTGAAAATCATTGTACAATTCTTTTATGGCTCTGTTTGTACCTCACTCGTTCACTCGTTCGTTCACTCACACCGTTCGGAAACGGCCATGCAGCCGAATGTTTGCCGAGTTCTTTGTACCTTTGTACCTTTGTCATTTTCTGCTGATGGTTGTTGCACCGCACACTATACACCATTGGTGCTGCTCGTATACAATATTACAAAGACGCCAAGTTCTGCGACCGAATTCGAAGTGCATTCTCATTTTTAAGAGGCTTCGGTCAGCGTGCTATGCGTCATACTATGCTTCGGCTTCGTTCATAATATTATTATGTGTTCATAATATTATTCGTGGAAACTTTACTTTATTTCGTTATTTATTATTAACTTTTTTTTTATTTATATTCATATAATATTCCGAAGAGTTGAGAACTTAGAACTTAGAGCCACAGAGCCGAAACTTCGAGCAACAACAGAAATGAAAATTAAAAAAAAAAAAAATAAATAGACAGAACACAAAATATGTGCTCATCAAACGCAACGTAATGCCATGAGTTCAATGAAGAGAACGTAAAGAAGCGAATAGAATGAAAAAGAGAGATTAAATGGTTCTATCGGGTGTTTTGGTTGGTTCTAGTCCGTCGACGTCAACTTTTATGGATATATGAAGCATTGGGTTTTTTTCGTTGTCGTTGTTGTTGTTGTTATTTTCAGTCCAATTTTTTTTTTCTCAATTCAATGTGCCTGAAGAAGCATGAGGTACACATATCACACAGCACATATGCATTGAATGTATAGGAAGTGTTTCATCAGAGAGTCTGTAACAATGCGACTAGACCTACAATGCCATTGCTTATGATAGCTAACAAAATTAGAATCAACCGAAAAAAAAACACACACACATACATACGACATATTACACACGGTTTGGTCGAAACGAAGTAGCTCATAAAAGAGAACCTGAGGTGGATTTGTGAAGAAATGGTTCGCTTAGGTTCATTGACACCTGATGTTGATGAACGCGTTATATTTTTCTCGGTGTGTTTATTTTTTTTCATTCTGTTCTTATGTTCGTTCTCTCCTGCCTCTAGAGTATCGAGTGAAATGAACTTTTCATCTGATTTTGTTGTTTTTCGTGCAATCCAAATTACCACAATCTATAGCCATCCACTGGGTTCGATGCACACACACACACACACACAGCACATAATAATCACAAAAGCATTAAACTTTAACGTTTGTAACTAAAGATGCATTTCCTTTATCTTTTTTAATTTTAATTTTTCAATCACTATAAAAATGAAAGAAGAATGGCTTGAAACAGCAAGATCATTGGATTAAGATGGCTTATAACCAAGCATTAGTATAAATATTGTCCATTTTATTGACCACAACAGCAAAATATGACGTTCAAGCGAATCGAGTGAATCGTAACAAAGAAGCGCTGGTTCGTTGTCCGGGTCATAATATTCGATTCCATTGTGTTAATTCACCTTAAATGTATGAAAATATACAATTATGAACAGCGTTTGTGGACTTAAGCAATTTGCGCTATGGAATGAGTGCACAAAACAAATCAGCAACAGCAACTGGTACACGTGTAACAGATGAAACAAGAAAAAAGAGTGTTGCCGAAGCATTAAAATTGGTTTAGATGCTTATACTGGGTTGCTTCATCTCATTAAACGGTTAAAATAAGATGCGCTATAGCAGCCAGCTAATTCAACAGTGGCTGACGCACGTACAAGGAAATCATTTGCGCATGATGCAACCGATAGAGAGGGAATCTCTACAGATCAGTGTAGTTATTCATGTGAAAAAAAAAAGATAAATCTAGCTTTAGATTATTGGCCTCTCTACAGTATGATGAGTGTTGTTTCTTTTTTGTATTGATGCGGTCGTTATGTGTTATATGCACTCCAGAGTTAAATGGATTGTTCATCAAATTCATGTCTGCTTAAGCGTAAATAATCGAACGAAAAAAAAAATCAACCCATTGAAATTGTGATTTTCCCATCTATATTTATTGTGATGTTGTACCTATCGAAACTGCATAAATAACCGTTTCACTGCAAATAACACATTTGCAGAAAATGAGCGAGTAGGGGAGGGCAGAGATTTCACTTACCGACAATATGTCAAGGGGCTGCTGGTTTTACACAGTAATGTAGCATTTTGTCCTTCGGCCGATGTTACATTTCTTGGATACGTTTCAACTAATTGTCCATGAACTAATAAGAGATCTGAAATAGATGAATATACAAATATGTATGTGTAACAATCATTTTTATTCGGTGTTTAAACAATCAAAAGGTAAAGTTAAACCAAAAACCGTTTCGTTTTGTGAAAAGAGAGGGCTTATAAAAGGCTTTAAGGTTGTTGTTTTTTTTTAAACTATTCATATGGTCCGTGGATGCAAATGGTTTTGCATTTGACATCTATTCATTCCAATCAACTCCACAAATAAACCAAACAAATAATACTAAATAGGACGCGCGAGAAAGATAGAGACAAAAAAACTATACGCATTTTAGATGTGTATAGACAAGAATTGAATTTATTTCAACAGCAACAACAACAACAACAAAACTAAATACAATTCCATGTGAAATAGGTAATGAGCGTGGCACAAAGGCTACCATATCTGTTAGAGTGTCAATCATATGCATACAAACAACCAAGTCAACTGAACACACTTATGAATAGGTTCCCAAAAAAGAAAACAAACCCAACGCATTTGTGTTCCACGTTATTTGACTTTTATCATTTGGATTTTTATGCATTTTATTTTTCCCATTGAAAAACCTCAACACGAACGATAGAGAGCACCTAGCGTTAAAGAAACGGTCATGGTTTTAATTATGTTAATCCGCATATCTCCTGGACAACATCGTGTGTGAGACGCACTCATTTTCAACCAAACAATTGGTATGTTTCAAATGTAAAAATGATTACGATTTTTCAAAAGAAAATGGAAGTCAATGTCGAAGCCACCCGGAAATAAACTCTCTGGATTGTGTCTCTCCAATTACACAAAACCGAAATTATTCGGAAGTGATTATTAAGCTTTTTTTTCGGCGGGTTTCTGTTGTTGGCATTTGTGCTCCAGGTTAAATGAATTGCGTGAGTCGGTTTTGAATCGTTATTACAGGTATTGCGGTAAAACTCATTAACAAACGTACACATTTTTGTCCGGGAATTGGAGGTAATGACAAATGTTTTCTTGGATTTGCATGTAGACTGGCAATTTTCATCCCAATTATTGATAACTTTTCGTTCTTCGAAGAATTGTTTTTTTCTTTGGGATTTCAACAATTCATTTTTACTCGTTTAGACTAAACGAGTCTAATGCGTTTGTCGTTGGCGTTATTTGATGTCTGTGTGTGTGTGTGTGTGCCACATGAGACTCAAAAGCCAAACGACTGTGACGCTCTAGAATAATGCGTCTGCTTTGTCATTCAATGAAATAGTAATTTACATTTCTAAAGTTTAGTACATTTCATAATATTCAATGCGATGAAAACGTATATTTCGAAACATTAGCACACATTTGAGATTACATTTGAATGCCGGTTGTTAGTTTGTTGTTGTTGTTTCGTTTTTCTAATGTCCACCATGCGGCACTAGCTATAGTTAGTATACTGCATTTTTCAACGAATTTTTTGTTTCGTGCTTTGCATTACACACACGTCTAATGCACAACATAAATACATTTATTCTAATTGTAATTAAATTCTTACGCCACAGTAGACAGAGCCCATACATTTGAAAACATTAATGTTTATTATTTTGCATGTGCGTTGCTCAACCAGGTCTCTCAGTTAATGCTGTTGAGCTGTTTTAACTATTTAGGCAATGAGCACATATTTGAAGAACAACGGTCCGCAGCCACAGCACTACCGAAACATTTCATATGTTAGATGAAAAATGACGAACGTGTGCATACGTTTTAGGTATATTTCGTGTTTTTGTTTGTTTGTTTGTTTTTTTTTTGGGTTGTTTCTCGCTCCCGACCGAACAATTAACTACAAATTTGTGATTATTAAAGGAACGTGAAAATGTTGTGGTGCTTTTCATGAAAATGCGCACCCTTTTTTTCGGACACACATATATGAATATGTGCATGAGTGAATCCAACGACACCATCATAATAAATGTGCTGTCAGGCAATTTACCTAATGTGCTGTTCACTGTATCACTCCTGAGCTGAATACGACTGTCGCATTTAGATGCGAATGCATTGAATAGAAAATACATTCACACGCATCAAAATCGCCCCCGAACGAACAGTCGGCAAAAGCAGAGAATTTCAGTCGCGCACGTCTATGTTCGCTCAGTTCTCAACATGCTCGTAAATAAAAGAGCTCAGTGCCTCGAGACCCCCGTTAAACAAAAAAAAAAGAAAAACAAAACAAAAAACCGTAACAACTTATTTACAGGCATGAATTTATTATTAAGTGAATATTATGTTTGTAACCATTTGAAAGTGTTACTTTCTTTGATGGCCCCACCTTATTTCATTTTCCATTTTCATCGTTGTTTATGGTCTTTCAATGCACATAAATTTTGTCCATTGTACAATTCTTTACTCCCCTTGCCCACCCTTCACCAAATGGTAAATGTGTCTAATTTCGTGTAAAGATGCAAAAATTAATCGTGCATTTCAAATGAAAATGGTAATTGGTTTGGTTTGGTTGTCGGTTCATTCGGTTTGTATTCGGCAGAGTTCAATCGAAAAAAACAACAACAGATTCTGTGTTATTGTTGTTGTTGTTGGTGTGTTTGCTATCCAGATAGGTGTTGTAAAATAATAATGCGGATTTTGTGACGGTTGGTTTAATTCAACGAACAAGTTGATGACCGTTTTATGTTAACTCAAACATACGCTGTTGAACGACTTCATGACGAAGCCCAAAATAAAACTACTCGCTGCTCAACTGACTGCTTTTTTTATCCGTGCTTCTCTTTCTCTCTCTCTCTCTCTCTCTGGCCATTTTTTCTTTCTTTCTTCTTAAATGCTCGGCAAAACGAATGGAAATTGGATTTCTTTTGATTCTTGATTCCATTTAATTGAATTTCACTTCGTTTCACCATACAAAACGAACACCGGCCATTTATATTGTGAATGGTCCGAAAATTTACGAGGCAAATTTTGCAAAACTGCACTCATAATTAACATATTCCACGAGCCGTATTTACATTGTGTGTGTGTGTATCAGTCATTCTAAAATCTAAATTATCTGGTGACCTCCTTTTTGTCCCAATTGAATATTCGCAAACAATAGTTGTTGTGTGTCTCCTTATACCATCTCATTCGTTCAGGCCACAAACTTCTTTTCTCGAAAACTTCTTTTTTTATCTATGGATTCTATGTGCTCGGTAGACGGTTGAAATGAAAACAAAGACACAAATCGTTTTTTTGTTTTCAGCCAAGACAGACACTTAGCACGAAGCTCAGAATCACGAAGCCCAAAAGCACAACGGAACAAAAAGACGTGATACTGACCAAAGCAGAAAGCAACAATACTCTCGGCAACGACCAAACGAAACCACACATCAAATATTCATAAATCAAAAATAAATAAAAGAAAATAAAAACAGACTTGCGAGACACAAACACACACTCGCCGCTGATGACTACTTTCATATTGATTCCGTTGTAATTTTCACAAGTGGCAGACTTTTACCATTCCGTGCTTTTTTTTCGTTCTTCTTTCTTCGGTGGCGTCGTGGTCGGTTTTTTTTCGCATTCACGTTCAATTCTCTCTTGTGATTTGCATATGTGCAAAATTGTACACATTGGTCAATGTATGAATCTTATGTTTGCATTAAACAACGGTCAACATTTCAAAAATTTGTTGTCCGCTCACCATCAAATTATACATGATTGAAATCGGAGGGAACGAAGGAAATCGTTGCCAATTGATGAGATGGCATGATTTAATATAGGCCGAGTTTGGATATGGTGTTTAAAAATGAATTTCCATTTTATTCACGAAAAGACAACAAAGCGATGAATAAAAAATAAAAAGAAACCCGATGTTGGAATATCAATGAAGCCAGAAATAATCAGCACATTTCGTGTGATGATCGTACATTCAAAATTCAACGATGTCCGAAAATATAGAAACTAATTTTTAAAAATACATGGGTTGATCTATGGATAGCACATGGGCCCCAATTACGTTGAAGCTTGAACTGATTCGCTCAAGACCCAAATTTTTACTTTCTAAAATTTCATGGTCAAGCACAGTGCCACTTTATACTTCATTAGATTCTTCAGCAGTTTTACAAGCTGCGCTACGTTTGTAGATGCGATATTTCGTCTCGAATGGGAAGAAAATTGTTGTTTTCGGTACGAGTTTTGTGCAAAAGGTTTTTTGTTTTTTTCTATTAATTAGGGACGAGGGTCAATTTGTTGGTCAAATGGCAGACCATTTTGAAATAATGAGCCACGGCTTATAGCCAATTAATTTTCGCTCTATTGTTTGCCACACACACACACAATTTTACCATCCAAACTGAACTGTAAATTGAACGGGCTTCATTCAATTTGATTTTTTTCGCACAGATGGAAAATATACGAACTCACACACACGTCAAATAAATTACGACAATGCAAATTGAACGCAATGAGAATGAAATCCGTATGACCGAAAATGACTTGACCATATATTTTCGATTATACATTTGCATAAGCACTCATCATTTAATGGGCTTAAAGTAATTTACGATTGGTGGTTTGGAATTAAGCGACACACGGATTTCATGTGAAAGAGTGAGATTACTGAAATGGCATTCAAGGGAATTTAACATATAAAATCCAACTGAAAATTCAAATGGATGCGCTGAATAAGTAATTCATTATATCCATCAGATGATTGCCATTTCCATTCATTTCCTCTGTGATGGCCGCAATATGTAGTATGCAAGCGGCTCGACAATTGATGGCTCGCGCGACCACACTTTAAATGACAATAATTTTCGTTGATTTGTGTTAACCGGAGCTGTACTTTGGTTTCGTTTCGTTTTTGTGTTCAGTTCACTTCGTGCTTGTGAGTGTGTGTGTGTGTGTCGGTGTGAGAGAGTGCAAGCGCGTGTGTATTTTTTTCATCGACCGCATCAATCGGCCAAGAACATGTACACATTGTAGACAAGAGCGCTCAAATTGTTATCAATTAGAGAGAGTGGGCTGGTTTCGCTATAATTTTCTTCAAAATATAGAAGAGATTCCGTATATATCAAGCAAATGCTTGGTTCGCGATAGAGAGCGCGAGCGTGTGCGCGCTCAAGACCTCTCGACGCGTCGACATTTTCAATCAAAGCGAATAAATTGTGAGTGTTCCTGTAACGTTTCTCGGTTTTTAAGAGCACATTTCAAGTGGTTGATTTTTTTTTCTGTTATTTTTTTTTTAGTTTTCTTTTTGTAGCCTGTAATTACATCTGCTCGGTCATTCACAAGCAAACGATCGTTCAGCCATCGACTATTAAAGTCAAATGTGCACATTGTCGGCCCAATATTCCGGAAACGCCAACTTTTTTTCATCTCTTTCTCTCTCTTTTCCATCTCCATGGGTTTAGTGGTTCGTGTACAAAATGTGAAAATGTCATAAAAAAATTGGTATTTCAAACGTAACCAAAAGAGGAGAAATTAAAGTGGCCAACCGAAGAAAACGTTAAAGAAAAACATAACGAACAACAACAAAAAATGAGAAGAAACGAAGAAGTTGTGAATAGCTGGGCTATTAGCTTGAGTGTGAGTATTTCGAGTACATCGTCAAGGTTGAGAGAATCAAGCCAACTGAATTTGAATTTAGAACGCATGAGAGAAAAAAAAATCGTTTTAAATTCTTCTATCCAAAGTACCAATCTAAATATTTATGTTTCTTTTCGTGTGCTTAACACGATAGAAGAAAAAAAAAACACACACAAAACAGAAATGAACTGGCAAAGGTTTCGGAATGAAATGAATTTCGAGAGCACTAAAGCCACCGAACCAGTTTGTAGAATTTGTTGTAATAACAATAAAAAGAAAGCGATAAAAAAAGAAGAAATAAAATGCAGTCAATTGTTAATGACAAAATTTCAAACTCGTAAAATGTCTCATTTTGTAACGGGAATCGATGCAACACAATTGATCGATCGTTTAATTAGGAGGGACCCACGAACAGAAAATAAAACCGAAGATTATTTTATTCATTTTTTGAATGGGATTTATGTCGATATCGGTGAATTTATGACTTTGTATTGATGTTTTGAACATGCGACCTAACAAAATGCCAATCGATCGAATGCAGAGATGGTTAATTCGATTAAGGTGAAAGAAATGCTTAGGCGAATGATCCACACACAAACACGTGTATTTCATGCATGCAACCGCATCAAACACAATACCAAATACCCAAACGCGCATACTCACATACACTTATCAGATCCAGTAATTTGATCTATTCGGGTTTTCAGTTGATTATGAACGTTGAGAGAAAGAGCGCGCGCACTCATCATTACACCGGCATTAATCTTCATCGTCGAAATTCTTCACTGTTTTTTTTGTTTTGTTTGTTGCTTCCTTCTTCGTTTGATTGGTCTCAATGCGAGTGTGTTTGCGCGGTTGAGTGGCGGCGGGAGCGGTATGAAATCAATTTGGTAGATTGAAATGCGAATGCATTCCGAAGATGCGGTGAGTCGAAAACGTAATCTAATTCATGCACTTGCATTACAAATGCAAGCTTCTTTGTTGTTTCGTCGATCAAATGCTCTGGCTTTTTATTGTTGTTGTTGTTGTTATTTTTGCTTCGGTTTTGTTTTGTTTCTTGCTCTCTTTCTGTGAGTAATTTCAATTTCAATCGAAACTCTGTACCCAGCGTGAGCGTGTGTTTATGTACATGTTGTTTGTATCGTCTATATTCGACGCACCATTTAATTTATACACACATAATTCATCGTTACGTATGCAATTGTTGGTCGTTGTTTTGTGCGCGATCGCACTTCTCTTAACAATATACTGAAATTGTTTTCCTATTCAGTAGAAATATGATGCAAGGCTGGTGATTTGATGACTCGGGAGATAAATGATATTTAAATTTCGTTTGAAATTTAAACGAAACGCGTCAATCGAAAGCCAACGAAGAGATAGAAAACGAAAATACGTGCACAAAAGAAATTTGAAATGGAAAAATAGTGAAAATGAAGACACACACAGAGAGAGAGAGAGAGAGAAATGAAATACACCGTCTGATCAGCTAACAAACTCTCCATTCCATACTCTCGGGCATACGCCAATAATAGCAATGTCAGCATGCCAACTAAAATGTGAATTTACTACACAATCGACCACAAACGGATTGTTGAAAATTAAAACTGTTTTGTTTTCGAATGTCTGTCTCTCTCTCTTGTTGAATAATCTCATCAGTTAGGTTGATTTACTAAGTAGACCCGCTCACATTTCTTCATCACACACACACACACACACACACACACACACACACACCGATTGAGAGTGAGAGAAAAATTTTGTTTAAGGAAAATAAATATCTGCACATTCGATAAATGTCCAGTTGCACACAAAACACCATATACACTCTCAATTCGAAATGGACGTTATTTTTGTTGTTGTTGTTGTTGTTGTATCGGCAGTTGTTTTGCCATTTATATCCATGACTTGTGTTTAGATAGTTAGCAATTGTTGTTTATTTGCTTTTGTTTCATTTTCCGTTGAGCATTTCAGTTTGGTTTTTTTTAATTAATTTTCTGCTGATGCGACCATTTTCTGCGAGACCGAAGCGAGAGAATCATAATTTTTTTTTTTGTTATTCGCGCCAATCATTCCGCGACAATTTTCAAATGGGCAGCAAAGACAACATTTGCGGAACCAGCACAATTCCCATTGCACGATGTGTAAATGAAAGAGATGGAAAATAGAAGAAAAAAAAACCACTAACCAGCGACTTGAAGTTATAATCGGCCAAGTGTATGATTAAAAATCGGCTTGGTATGAAGCCGAACGTTAAAATATTATTTTGAAATCACATTGGAATGCAGTCACCGTAATCGTTCTGCTGTTCGATTACAAAACGGAAAATGTCATATCATAAACAACAAACTGTTTAGCATTATACAGTGCAGAAAGCAAAAAAAAAAAATTGCAAATTTGCGCGCATACATACAGCACAGTGTGTTCACAAGATAGAAGAAGGAGAGACTGAACGAGAGAGAGAGTGGGGAAAGAACAACGACAGCAACGGCCACAACAATAGCAGTAGCAATAAAACAATCTGAGTTTACTTAATGAATATGCATGTGTCATTCGATTGATTGTTATTTGGTCATCACTTAATTACTAAGTAATACGCGGCAAATACTGAGTATCGAATATCGATCATGCATTAATGGGAGTATGGGCGTATGAATCATTCACTTAAATATTCCGATAATTTCGTTTTGCTATGTTTAATACTTTGAAACCAAAGGAAAATGACACGATAAAGTGTGAAAAGTGTGAGTCACTTTAAGCATCACAACAATACCGCATTTGACACACACACACACACACACACACCCGATGTGAATGAAACGGATTGAAAGCCAGATCGAATAAAAGACAAATAAACAAGCATCAGCATCGAAACAATATTTGTGATTCATACCCATAACGGGTTGTTGCATTATTGTGTGTACGGTCTCCAAGGTCCGATTACTCATGTTTTTCATGTTTTTCGTGCTAAAACCATTTTTGTTTGCAATGAAACGGTTTTTGCGTTTTAATATTGGTTTGAGTGGTGGCCAAGCGCATAGTCGTCGAAAAATTCCACCCAAAAAAAAAAAACCATTCACCAACGTTAACGGTAATCCATGTGCAATGAATTTATAAAAATCCTATGGGCTCAGCCTCGATATCACTGTACACCGTAGCAGTGTACGGTTCAGATTTGTTGATACTTGTATAGACAACATTTAGTTGTCGTTGAAATGCGTTTAATGGCAAAAATATTTGTCATTTAGCTACCAATTCGTGTCCAATTAGAGTTTTACATAATTTGAAAATGCATTATTTATGCTAGATTTTTTTGTTGTTGTATGTCGCCATGATACAGTTATTATTTGTGGTTGATTATGAATGAAATTGGAATATACAGGGAAATAAAAGAGACGAACAACAACAATAAATAATAAAATAAACCAACTGACTAACAACTCAAGGGACAAATGGGGCGATTATTATAATACACATTAAATATGAAAAATAAAATAATGTTCAATTACCTGTTGACAAAATGGCAAACAAACACAGGTACACCAAATATTTCACTCCCGGTATACTTTCCATTTTTAATTTTGTTTTTTTTTTTATTTTTTTTACTTTTGTTACTATTTTTCGGTGCGTTTTTATAACTATATCGTTTAATAACTATTTTGTATCTGTGATAATTATTTAATATGCAAAAAAAAAGAAGAAGAAAGAGAGAGAAGAAAAAAACTGAAATTAAAATTTGGTTGTTTATTTTCAAAATGGCTGTAAAAATGGTAATAATCTGCAACAACAAAAAAAAATTAAATTAAATTGGATGGCACAATGAAATTTATCAAGCACACACAGACACACACACGGAATAATGTTTTTTAATTATTCAAAACCGAAAAATTATATTTGGTCGCGTAACAGAAGCTTTTAAAAACACCATTTATTCAGTCTATTAACATCGTGTTTATGGTCGTTTGTCGCGAATTTTAAGATTTTTGCTTGTTGTGGGGCTTTCTTTTTTAACTTTGGCCGTGTCTCTTTATTTGCCTACAAAATCTTAATTTTCGTTTTTGACTTGTAAGAAAGAAAAAAAAGGTATGTTTTTTTTTCTTAAAAAGAGGTAAATATGTGTAACGTTAAGTTGTTTTATTCGTCATTTTTGTCGGATTTCTCTTTTTTTCGCTTCGTTTTCGCGCATCGATCTTCGTTGCTCATTTTTGTTTTGTTACCTCTTTATTTCTTTCTATCTCTTTATTGCGTGCTTCCACAACAAAATAACAAACACTTATAAAAAAAAAACTTTTCACTGTAATCCAAATGGGATTGTGATTTTATTTATTCACCAGAAAAAAAAAGAAATATAAAATTTCAAAAAATAAAAAAAAAAAATAAAACTAAAACTGGTTATAAATAGTTCAACCAAAAAGAGTGAACCTCGTTCACAAGCATTTATCAAAAGCATTTAGATGTCGAGGTTTCATAAGCTTGAGAATGATGACGTGATGTGGTCAATGGTGAAATGCCGCGATTTCTTGAAACACCGTACATGTTTTTTTTCTATCTCTTTTAGGTTCGTTACAATATCCAGTTATGGCCGACGAAAATCAAACACTTTTATATGTTCAAAATAAATTATATCGTGAATCAAAAAACGGTCACCACGAAAAACGCAATTGGAAATTAGTTGAATTTGATTAAATTTTACTTTTGTTTTTGGTTTCTTTTTACTTTTTTTTTTAAATTTGTTTTATTCTTTTAAGCCAAAAATAATTGCGCATTCAAAATTGATAAAAATCTGGCGCAATTTCATCGCACCACCAATCAGCGTGAGTAAAATTTCAACAAAAAAAAAAAAACGAAAAAAATCAAGAAGAACAACGTAAAATAAAAGAATATCCGTGAATTGAATTTTAAAAACACAAGAACGCACCTTAACACCACTCACTCACTCTGAAGAGCCAACAAATAAAAAATAAACGGTCTTTTTTGTGGTTGTTTTCAATATACACGAGAATGAGAAGATTTGAATTTGTGTTGCGCGTTTTTTTTTTGTTCGCTCGTCTTCTTCTCTTGATACTCTCTTGTGTGGTTTTTCTCTTGTTGATTATTTAACCGCTTTCTTTTTCGAAACGATTCGAACTGCTCGAGATACACGACAAGACTACGATCCACAGTGCAAGTATAGGGCGGTTGGAGTGAACGTGAATACATTCCCACATACACTTAAACGCCACATGTACACGAGTGACCGAGTGTGTATGGAACGATACACACAGAGAGAGAAAGAGAGAGAGAGAGAATCAGAGCGAGCGGCATTCGGTCGACTGTCTTCTGCGTGTGTGTATATTTTGAAAAGCCGATTCAACTTGTCGATATATTATTTGAACCATGCGGGTTGTGAATGTGTGCGACGGTTGTATTCTCGCGTTTTGCCGCTTCGTTTATAGTGGAGTGCCACTTTTTGTTTGAATGCACATCGAATTGAATGTAAAATGCCATGAGTTTTGCATTGAAGCTTTTTTTTGCCGACGTTCGATCGGAGAGAATTTCAAACCAATTCTTACGCGCGAAATTCACCTTTACATGCAAAGAGAGACGACGACGACGACGACGACGACGATGACGGCAGCGGCGGCGACGACGGCAGCAAAAAAAAACGTTTTAACATCGAGATACAACATCATTAAACTGGTTTGTGCGCTTTTTCTGCGTTCTTTTCGCATGTTCGAATATAATATTCATTTTCGAATGATTTGATAGTGTGTGCGTAGTGCAAAATGCACCAATTCAATAACCATACAATCGCAACACAAAAAATCTCTTTCTCTCTGACAATTTTATATATACATACATCGTTGAACATGTGTCTAAATAGAATAAAATAATAATCAAAAGAGATTATTGGTGAGGAGATCGCGCGCAGCTCTTTCAAATACATCGACAAATTCAATGTATTGAAACGAATCGAATCGAAGAGTGAATGCAAAAGAAACACTCGATCGATACGAAATAGAAAAAAAAGATGCATTTACCATCCACAATTGGTATGTGAAAATTAACAAAAAAAAAAAAAAAGAAATAAAAATCCACTGACACAATCATCGCTTTGTATCAACGGTATAAATATGAAAATGGTCGTATCAACCGGTGAGAATGATGCAAGAATCGTCCAAACGAAACAAACAGCAAAATAGACGAGAGCAGAAGAATGAACCGAAGAAGATGAAAAACACTGAACACTCAAAATGATTATAATTAACATGTTGGGTGTATTGAGAAAGATTTTTCTTTTTTTGGTTTGGTTTGGTTTTGTTCTTTTTCTACAATTTAGAAGCCAATTTTTACCCACTCACACACATGAACACACACACACCCGGTCGTTTAGAAGCGACAAAGAACAAGACGGTCGTTCGAGTGTCAGAGCTACAATTTAACTGAATCTACAATAAAACGCCATTCTTTTGATGATTTCAACATTCAAAAAAAGTGGGCATATAAAATACAACAGCAACATAGATGCTTATTTCTAGCATGACAATAAATAACTTTATTGGGCACTTGATCTTCGGGAATACGAAATAATAATCACATATTTGAAGACAGAAAGAAAAAAAAAACAAGCGTCTATTGTTTTCATTGCATGGCTTGAATGGCAAGAGCATTGAACAAGAAAACAATGACGAGAAAGAACGAGAGCGAGAAAAATAGTGAAACACAATCAGTTGGTGCATAGATTGTTTGTGTGTGTGTGTGTGTGTGTGTGTGTGTGTGTGTATGTGAGTGCATAGAGCTCGTTGACCGCAAACAAATACAATTCATGTAAATGGAAGTAATCATAAAACTTGCACCTTCGGCACTCTTGCACAAACTTGACTTAAATGCAACCATCGGTTCAACGGTTGTGCAGACTGAACGACCGACCGAGCCAGAAACAGAAGAGAGAGAGAGAGAGAAAGAAAAAGAGTGTGTATCGAGCTGCCGCTAATGATCGATTTCAAAGACCTTAACTACTTGCGACCGTACACACAGCGTGTACTAGCGACTTAAAGACGAACAAAATATCCATTCGTTAACACAGCGCGTCGTGTCCACCTAGATTATATTTCTAATCACCTGTTGTGTGTTGCGACGATGGCTCAGCGTGTGTGTTGTATAGAAAATATATATAGTATATTGGTCTAAAAACCGAACAAACACCAGCAGCACACATGGAATAAAACACAACACATACCAACAACAACAACAACGAAAAGGCATAGAACACTTGGATTTAAAATCGAACGCTGAACTATAGCGACCACAGAATACGGTGTGCCAGTCCGCGGTGTTTGTATATACTCTTTTGTGGTTTGTATTGATGTAATAAATTTTTTTTTTTCGTTTTCTCGTTCGTTTGAAGCAACACATTCGAATCCAGCTTTAGCATCGATGCCGGAGCAAACTAGAGAGAGAGAGGCCGTGTAATATGCGAAGTGGAACAAAATTTGGGTGCGGTTTAAAATGTATAAAATCAAAAGCATACACAATACAGTACAACACGCACACACACAAACCCGAAATGATGATGACTATGAAATTGATGGTAACAAATAAACATTCACTGAATTCATCTCTCCGGTTGTGTGTGCTTTTTTACCTTCTCTCTCTCTGTGTGTGTTTCTGTCTTGAAAAGTCATTTTGCGGTTTCAATTCACCAGAATGAATCAAATGTTCCCTCTGTACAGTTTCAACTCTTAAGACCAAATCGCATCAACGGTTGAAGTTTAAAAATGAATGCGCGCGCGCCTCATCAATTCAAATCCCAATTGCAAACAATTCATAAAACATCGAAAAGTGTAATCAGCCTCTTGATTCACAAACGAGCGCACGCAAAAAACCGAATATGAATACACACACACATTGCAAATGCATGTTTTTGTTTTGTGTATTGCGCTCGAATTCACTCTCTTTCGCATGAATTGGATATTTATTTGTTGTTTTGCGGTCAAAGTGCGCAACATAATTAATATTTTGATTTTTCATCATTGTAAACAACAGATTATATGGAAACCGTGTTGCGTCGCACACAATTTTCCCCTCGATTTGGTGCTGACTCAAATGGTTTGAGCTGAGTTTTTTTGTTTTGTTTGTTATTATTATTCCGCTTTAAGGCTGAAGTGGTTTTTTTTTTCTTCATCTGCGCAAACGATCGACGAACGTTACTAGCAAAAACATTGTGAGAAAAATACACTTTTTCAAACCATTGCGCCGCTCTGGTCCGGAGAGAGAGAGCGAGAGAGCATACGAGCGAAAGAAAATTTACAGCCAAAATGATTGTCTTTCTGGTTAACACCGTGTCTTTTTTATTCGAATTTTTCGATGATTTTTTTTTCGCTTGCACTCTATAGTACACATTGTTATTGCTGGTGCGTTATACATTTTTTTCCCATACTGCGCTTACAGCGAAGCAATATCACAGTCGAAAGAGAAAAAAAAACCGACTGACTACAGCATGGCGAGTAAAAATGTAAAAAAAAAGAAGAAGCAATGAACATGCAAACGTGCAACCAAAAGAATCGTAAATTTTTTTATTTCTCTTTTTGTTGTTGCTGTTGTTGTTACTTTACGCAATGTCCAAATCCCATAATCGAGCCAGTTAAAAGGAGTAAGAGAGAAACAAAAAAAAACTACGATTTTAATATAAAACGCAATGGCGTTCAGTATGGCACAGCACAAAATATATACAGTGTGAATTGTGTGTGCACGTTTGCTGTTGCTTTTTAATCCATCGTTGGCTATTCGAAAAGGTACAAAACACAATTCGATCACGGTTAAAGTAGCATGCCGATTGTATTGGCTAGAAAAGAATGGAAAAACAAAAGAACGCAATTATGTATGCAGTCATGATGTTGTTGTTCAAAACACTAGAGTGACACAACACTAACAATCCTGCGAAACGGCGTTGACTTTTATCGCATATATATTGCTTGATGTGTGCTGCTGCTGTTATTATTCATATCGTCATTCGAAAGAGTCAACCACGAAATAAAACCGAGAGACAGAGAAACGAGTGACCGGTAAATAGTGTTGAATTTAAGCACGCACGGCAATGAAAATGTGCCACGAAAAAAAAAACAACAACAAAAAATTTAATATAGTCAAACTTATGCGTGGCAAGGTGGACACACTCACTCAACGTATCGCATTGTATTTGGAAATAGAGAGACGAACGGTACGCGGGCACCAGAGAACGTACAGCTCAACCAAGAATATACAACACAAATAACCAGAACACCAAATACAACACAGTGTGAACGAGCAGCAACAATGAAGAATATATACGAGAAAAAAAAAACAGACTCATAACGGAAAAATTATGTGACGGGACATGGTTGGAGATTAGTAGTGTGTTGCTGTTGCTTATTTTGTTGTTGTTGTTTTTTTTTTCTTCTTTTGTTGCTTTTGCTCTTGCTCGTCCGTTTCAATTTACTGTTCTTCTGTTTGACTCACAGTGGTCAATGTGAATGTTTGATTGTACTCACGCGCGACACACATCGATTGTGCAAATAATGACAGCGTCTCTTCACAGGCATAATTTATGTGCGATTTAGCATATTCCATAGCCCATTAATTGAATAAAGAATGAATAAAAAAAAAAAAAACAGAAATAACTAAACGAGTCACACACACAAATAAGCAAACAGGGGAACGCAGATTATGAACGCGGCGTCTTCGACAATGCAAAATTATTACAATAATATTTGTCGTTGGGTCACATTTAATAACGTGCAACAAACATCCAAGACCATTGTATTCTGGTATTCATTGAATTATAAATTATGAATGAACAAGATAAATAGAGGTGGTTTTTGAATTTGAACCACCAACAGTGGCCAAATGGCTGGTCGTCCGGCTGGAAATCATACACATAATCAGTTTTTTTTTCGAGTATGTATGTTCAGAAAGGAAAATAGGCACTTTCGACTGAGGAAGAGACTGCGAAGAGGAAGTATCGACAAAAAAAAAACTTTGATTCATTGAAATTGCACTCGACGTAATGATGATGACCGGGTTTTTTTTTGGGACGACGACGACGGTTAAAAGGCACCAACCAGCGTGTAGTGATTCTAATTTATCATCAAATAACATTCGTTCACTTGCGCTTCAGCTCATTGCCGTGTGTAGTTTTTTGTTTGTTTGTTACAGAGATCATCTTACCGAATGATCACCAGGTTGAATATTTCATAATCCGCACATAAATGTGGCCTGAGTATAAAGAAAAAAAACAGTATCGAATATATTATTTTCATCTTTATTTTACATTTGGTTACTTTCTGTATCGCTCTCCATGCTGAACGTGCATGACTCCAAACATTCTGCGCGTATGAAAACAGCATTTATTATTTTTGTACATATTTTTTTTCCTCGATCATCTTCCAAAGTTTAAAAAAAAACACACACACACTGATGCCAAACAGTGTTCCGAAGACCGTTTAATACAAATATATTGCTTTTTTTTTGTTTATTATTTCATGAATTTTCTCGAGCTGTACATAATTCTGTTGTTTGTATAATCGTTTACTAAATCCAACAGAGAAAAAAAAAACAAACTAATACACAAACATTCGAAGCTTCCACGAATCAAAATGTGTACAGAGAATTGAAGTCGAGTTTGTATTTGTGCACATGTTGATGTTGGCTTGTTGAAGAGTGAAACAGAACCAAATGATGTTGAATAAAAAAAACTATAAAGTATACAACAAAGCACACAGCTCTAAAACACTGAAAACTTTTTCCATTGTTCGAGGCGAAAAGAAAAAAAAAGTTTTCTTTTGCAGCAGCAGCAGCAGCAGCAGCAGCCACCGAGCAAAACCGGTTTTGTATGTTGAACTCAAATACACACATATGCCTCAGCTAAACATAAAAGATGTAACAAAACATTTGTTGCTGGCATACAACCACATTGGAAAACCACATCAGAACACAACGAAAGCGTTTCGTTTTTCATGCAATCGGGATCTGTATGGAGCTGAAAAGATATTGCCTCGATTTTTCGAACGTGCTTTGATGGAGCTCACACCTAGAAAAAGTACACAGAGAGAACCAGCGAGATAGAGAGAGAGAGAGAGCGAGAGAGAAAAAACTAGCTACAGAAAATTTAGAGAGATCGATGTTTATGCTGTGCCATAGATTGGCCAATGTTACATTGTAAATGTAACTAATGCTAATGCGTTCACCTTTCAATGGATATTTTGCCGCATAAAACCACAGACACGGGTGACGCTTAATGTGCAGTCATGATCACTCTTTCTCCTTCTCTCTCTCTCTCTCTTTCTCTCTCTCTCTCTTTTTTATCTATCTTCCTTTATGCGCGCACAGGTAAATTATGAACCGACAAATGAAAAATTACAATTAACGCAATTAGACGAGCGAAGCGAAGAAAATATACCAAAACCGTTTGAAAGCCAACAAGAGAGGTAACCAGCACAAATCGAGACCATTGCGATGAAAGCAAGAAGAAAAGAAACAAAAATAATACATGTATAATACTAACGACACACGGCATTGGCAACGGCGGCACCGATTTGCAGCACACGGAACGTTCCGACGAATTATTAGGCCGAACCAGTGCATACACATAATATTAGTGGACATGATTGAAACCAGCCAAAAAGAACACCAAGCTATGATGAAAGAGATAACAACCAGCAACAACAAAAATGCGAACATAAAAACACATTAAGCGTTGAGTTGAACCAGTCGCTTAGTCGCTAAACATAAAATTCATAATTTTTTGAAAATGGCATACGACGAACGGAGCAGAAGACAAAAAAAAAACGGAGCATAACTAAAACTAAACTCACATTATAAATCGTTGCAAACAATTCAATAAATATTGTAGCAATGGTTATTGGTTGCGAGAGACACCATACCTTTAACCATACATAAGCTTGCTGAGCACTGAGCACTCTGAGTTTTGTTGCCATGTTTTTTTTCTCGCCTCAACTCTTGATGCTGCGATTTGAAAATCAAATGTACAAATGCTTCAATGTAGCAAAATCACAACAACAACAACAATACCAGCGAAGAAATAAAATGACTATCAGTTAAATGGCAGAGCAATACACACACACAATCACAATTTACATACAGACACCACCGATTCAATACATTAATTGTGCTAATTTACAAGCTGCACAAAGAAAAAACAACACGCAGAAATAGAAAGTGAACTGAAATACAACGATGATGATGGCGCATGCAAGTCCAAAAACCAGAGGCAATGCGAATCAGAATGATAGAGAGACCAAATGCAACAACAACAAAACGTTATAAATTTATGCAAACACACATCAAACTGCACATAATGTTAATAATTATGTGTCAAAACAGTTACGGCGAGAAACACGTCGGATGTGCAGTTGAACGCATGCAGTGTTTTTTTGTTTGTTGAATTCTTAGAAATTTCAATTGAAATCATTTTTTTCCTTACTTTTTTTTCTTCATTTTTTTTGCACAAATCGAACGGTGTCGATTGCG
The DNA here is from genome assembly GCA_030463065.1 of Aphidoletes aphidimyza. Taxonomy (NCBI): domain Eukaryota; kingdom Metazoa; phylum Arthropoda; class Insecta; order Diptera; family Cecidomyiidae; genus Aphidoletes; species Aphidoletes aphidimyza. Next base: position 45,572,032 of record CM059996.1, read on the forward strand.
AATCAATTGTCAATGTACGAAAAATTGAGAATACAATCAAAAAAATGGCATTTTAGTCAAAATATGACACACACACTCCGGTGTATTATGACGATTCAGTGGCCTGGTTTCTTTGTCAATGCAAAACCAAATTTGTTGATTTAGTTTTTTTTTGTTCATCGTTTCATTTCAAATTTGTTTGTATTTTTTTATTCTACATTTTCTTCTTCCACTATTTGCAATGGCGTTTGTTTGTTTGCCGTGTCTTTTTTTTTTTTTTAAACTCAACAACGTTTTTTTTGTGGGGCTTGAAAAAACAAAATTATAAACGTAAACAGTTAAAACGTTTAATCATGTAATTAGCCCATTTAGCATTTCGCAGAGAAATTTTTCATATTTACTCGTTTGGAAACTTCCTCTTATGAATATTATCCATTTTATTTGGCCAAACGAACAATGAACGAAATTTTTGCCAAAATTGCGTTAACCGCCGCTTTTTTGGGGGGTTCTTATACAATATTTTCGATTGTTCTGACACGCAACATGTATAAGCTACATTTGAAAAGGAATTTATATCTTTAAATTCGGTTATGTTTTATATTTAATGGATATTATAACTTATAACATAAGCTTTTGAATGGCGAATGCAAATTCTTCGGTTGGAATTCATAAAATGAGTCATCGTAGCCGATATCACAAGAATTTATGCGCATAGAAAACGGCGGTAATGGTTTTGCAGCTAAGAGCACGAATGAGTAAGACGATTTTATTGAGCCGGTTAGGTGCTATCGTGTTGCAAAGAACAAACTTTACAAACAACACATTTAAATCAATTTAACTGCCAAATGATTCATTACCTTGATTTAGAAAATAATACTGAAAGCTGATGGCTATCTATGCAACGCCATCTAGCGAAATGTGAGCGTTTTCTTTTTCAGTGTTCACAGAAACATATTTCTTTTTTAAACACATGTGTATGTTTGATTCATATGTGTTTTATAAGGTCATAAGTGGAAGGAAAGCAGTGGTTTTTATTGTGTTTAAAAGGGTTATTTTACGTGATTTGTAGTTGTTGAAGACATTAAGGACGGTTTTTAAGGACATTAACATGTTTAACCTTCTCCTTTGACCTCAAATAGTATTACCGCTTCAGTTAAACGATTTCGGTGTTTATCAATTTAATTGTAACATTCAAAGGTGAAATTTGAGTATGTGGATGCGCCGTTCTTTTCTTCACACAGCATATGATGGTTATTGTCAAAAATTGCACATCGATATATATATATCGATATATGCAGCTGCACAGTTTGACAGATACCAATTTTTGTTTTATTGTTGTTGATTGTTGTTTATATCTAGCAACAGCAAACACATTTTAAAATGACTCTTGATGCGATGTCATGTTTATTTTGTTTAAATGAAACAGACAATGGACTTTCAATTTTTGGTGAATCTGAAGTGGCTATCAAAATACGTGATATAATTGGCAGATATTTTTGGTTTGATGTAAGTTACTAAATTTTCACCTTTTTTTAAGAATATTTTCGAGTTGCTCTAGTGAAGACCTCCAAAGGTTTTTTGTATTTTTTGGGGAGGTTTTGGTTTTATCCCTCTAAAAGTAGTTTTGTTTATTACAGATCGATGAAATTAACAATTTTGGAAATTACGTATGTTTCGTGTGCTGGCAACAAGTAAAGTCATTTCATGAATTTTATCTTAAAGTTGAAGCAATTTACAGTAAATCATCAACGAATGGTGGAACCGATACGGAAACTAACGAATCTGATGCACCGTCCGATTCTGAATATGATTCTATTGGTTATAGTGAGGAAAAAATCATTGGACTTCAAATTGATCTGATTGAAGCAAGTTTACCAGAAGATGGTGCAGAGGAAGAATTGGAGTCCGGGATACAGAAAACCAATCCCACGACACGGAAACGAAAACGGGCTCGAAGATCCAAAATTCGAACCGTTGAACAGATTGTGTAAGATCTTATCTATAAATACGCGAAAAACAAAACGATTTGCAAAATGTTGGAATAAAGTGATTTTAAACGATAAAATTTGTTTCAGCTGTTTCATGTGCCATAAATCGTTCAAAAGTTTCGATAATTTGCGACGGCATTACTTTCAACATGATCCAAAATCTCGAATCTTTAAGTGTGATCAGTGCGATAGTCGATTTTCACGTGGTTATCTATTGAGAAATCACATAAAATACGTTCATTTGTATCCTGGAAAATATTTGGGGAGTGGACACAGACGAACCACTTGTCCTGTATGCCATAAAGAGTGAGTAAATTCTTGCTAAATAAGATCCGATAAATGATTTTTAAAATGGAATTAAATAAATTTTTTTGGTGTAAAGGCTTGCATATGCCAGTGTCAAAGCGCACATTGCAAAAATGCATGAAAAGAAAACACTGCGCAAAAAACTAGACAAATTGAAGTGTACGGTGTGTCGAAAAGAGTTTCGAGGTCCATATTTGCTAGCGCAACATGAAAGGACACATATCGACCGGAAATTGACCGAAGTGCAATGTGATGTGTGTGAAAAATGGGTAAAAAATCGTCACATTCTCAGTATGCATATGTCAACGCATAATCCAACAGCGAAAAAGTGTCCACATTGTAATAAAATGAAATCATCAAATCGATCATTAATTGAACATATTTCGATTGCGCATTCAAGTATGAAACATCGATGTAAGGAATGTGGAAAAGCTTATGCTCGACCAAAAGCACTGCGGGTTTGTTCAAAGAAGTCCAACCAGAAAATCAAAATCAAATGCATTTCTCATTTTCAATGAAATTTTTAATCCATTTGTTTTTAGGAACATATGTCAATCCACACCGGAAAATCACTTTATAGCTGCCAATATTGTAAAAAATCCTTCAATGGCAATGCAAATATGTATAAACATCTGCGCACCGTACATGCTGAACAGTGGAACATTGATCGTGCCAAGAAAAAAAAGAAATGACTTTTATTATGATAAATTATTTTTTAAATAATTATATAAAAAAAAGTACTTTTTAAGTTCCAAATAAGAAAAAAAGATTCCAGTAAAGAACCAAAAGTATTTGTACTTCTACATCTGAAGAGATGAAATAAAATTACAACTGCCAATTTTTGCGAGGATTTTTTTGAAAATTTTATCAATCGAAACAAATTCAAATTCAACTTCAACTTCAATCCAAAATTTCATTATTCCAAAAAAAAAATAATCAATTTTAACGTAATTCCGCCGACTTTTTAATTATTTTTTTTTCTGTCACAATAAGTGACAGTAAATGTCAAAAGTTTGATTTGACAGTAAAAACCATACTGTCATTTAGTTTGTTTACATCCAAACGATAAGCAGTTTGAATCGCGTTTCATGGATCATGGCGTGTTTATTTTGCTCAAGATATACAAACGATGGAATTCCAATCTCTGGAGATTCTGCGGTTGCTGAAAATGCACGGAATATTACCCTCAAGCATTTTTGGTTTGACGTAAGTTTTTCTAACTCTAAATTTCGTAGTGGAGAATGATTCCTAAAGACGGTCACATTTCATTTCTATCATACAGATAACTGAAATAAACTCCACCGATAGCTATGCATGCTTCGATTGCTGGTCAAAAGTGGAAAAATTTCATGAATTTTATGTCATGGTTGAAAATATCCATACAAAATGTTCAATCAAAGAAGAAGTGTCTGAGGTAGTGATGGAAGAAGTGACACCAGTGAATCCATTGTCAACTTGGGAAGATACACTATTTGCAAATGAAGATAGTTTCAATCATATTGAAAACTACTCATCAAATTCTGATACTGAAGCAATCAACGCACAAACATTGACTTTTTTGAATGAATCAATAAAACATGAAGACGATCACAAAGAACAAATAAACTCAGTAGCTCCAAAACAATTCGCTCGTTCTAGCAAGGCAACCATAGCTAAACAATATTCAGATTTATCCTCGTCATCCAAGCCATATGGATCGTCATGTAATCGCAAGAAAAATAGAAAATCATGCAAATCAAATAAAGGACAACAACAAAAGCTTTCCAAAGTAAAACTAGATAAACCGAGCTCTGGATCAATTAGGAAAACAAAAATGGATACAATTCTGTAAGTATTTATACATTTTGTAAACACTTAATTAAAAACACTTCGGCTTACATTTGTGGGGTTTATTGATTTTCAGATGTTATTTGTGTCAAAAGACGTTTAAATATTTTTCAAGTTTGAAAAATCATTTCCATAAGATTCATGTTGGTGTGGAAAGTCGAACATTCAAATCCATGCCATTCAAACCAAATGCATCTGCAAGTAAATCCAAGAAAAATACAAAATCAGACCAAAAACAACAAGAAAAGCTTGATAAACCAAGCTCTGGGTCAATTAATAAAACAAAAATGGATAAAATCATGTAAGTTCACAGAATATTTATTAAACTCTTAGCTTTCGTTGTGAAAATAAAACGATTGTGCAGCCAGCTGTTTGGCAAACGCCTGCCAAACGGCTAAATCGATTGCCAGTCGACGGAAACCGTTTAAAGTACATAAAAATCATTTCAAAAACGATTTCACACGTCTATTGTCCCAAATCAAACGACTAAAGTCGTCTGGCTGGCAGTCATTTTTTTTCTCACACGAGTTAAAATTTGGCTTACATTTTTTATGTTTTAAATTTCAGATGTTACATGTGTCAAAGGACTTTCAAATATTTCACAAGTCTAAAAATCCACTTCCATAAAATTCACGATCCAATGGAGAGTCGCACATTCGAATGTGACATATGTAATAAGAAATTTTCACAGTTGAACATATTAAAAAGGCATCTAGACTATCACAAATGGAATATTTTAAATTTCGAAAGAGATAAATCGAGAACAAACTGTCCAATATGCAAAAAACAGTAAGAAAATCATATAAACTGATGAATGATATTAACAATTCAATGTTTATTTACTTTATTAGATTGAAATTTGCCAGTTTAAAGGCACACATTTATGTCGTACATCAAAAGAAAAAGCGAAAAGGAGTCAACAAGCATATATGTGATGTGTGTGGCAAAGGTTGGAGATGTCAATCCATGTTGGATATTCATTCATTGATGCATTTAGATCGGGAGCAGTCTCAAGTACAATGTGATATTTGTGGTAAATGGTCAAAAAATATAAATACACTTCGGGCGCATAAACGGATGCATGAACGTTCACCGAAAAAGTGTCCACATTGTGATAAGGTGAAATTTACGGTGAGAGCATTGAATGCTCATATTACACTTGTTCATTCGGCTGGAACACATCAATGCACCTATTGTGATAAATCATTTAGTAGACTACAAAGACTGAGGGTATGATTTCAAATTTATTATTTTTTTAATTTATTTTTTATCAAATCGAATCTGAATTCTCCAATGTCAATGTCTATATTTCCAATTAGGAGCACGTTGCAACGCATACCGGTGAATCATTGTACACTTGTAATTATTGTAGCAGAACTTTTAAGAGTGCATCAAACAAAATTAAGCATATGAAAACACAGCATTCGGAACAGTATAATGCCGATCGAGCTAAGAGAAATCAAAAATGAAGATGAAATCCGCAATTAAATGAGACCGGCGAACATAATCATGAGCTTTGAAAGAATTTAGCGATAAAATGCAATATTTTTCTGCGGAAATGATAACATACACAAATCACAATTATATTATCTTCGGTTGAATGGTTGAACATTTCTTCAAAACACTCCATCATGAATACTGGAATTCAATTTGTATTGTTTTATTTTAATTTTTTGCATTTAACAAATAAAGGAACATGAAATATATAGCTTAGATTTATCATAAATAAATTTTAAAATATTATTTAATAAATTGGAGGAAACGGCAGTGAATATTGTGAACATGTGTACATTCCGCTACACAAATTGGAATATTCGGGAATATTGATGCCCGTTTTGGCGTGAAAATCTGCAATCAGCCCCTGGCACCTGTATTCAGAGCGTTAAGCTGACATTTAATCTTACAACATTACCGCAAACGGCAGTCGGCCAATCAATTAAAAAAAGGGAATGCAGACTCGTGTTCAGCGGAACTTTAGATACATTTATTAGAATTACAATAGAATGTTTTTTTTATTCGAAATATACAAACAAAAACCAATTCTAATCTGATTTGTAAAATGCGTTGAATTTTGCTCTTCATCGAATGGTCTGTAATATTTCAGTGGTGTCACTGATGGTGGGAGACGCTGAGTTTATTTCTGTAGTAATTTTCATACTTGTTTGGATTAATTTCCATATCCACAAACCACTGGCGACCTTTAAAATGTGCAAATTAAATGGTTTAGTTTAAATAAAGTTTTTCATTGAATGAGAAAATGTTTCAGTGGTTACCAATTGATAGGCAGCACATCCAAAGTATCATAGAGTCTGTAGCAATTACTCTAAATAAAAAGGAGAAATCCACGAAATTAGCACCGTTGAGAGCTATGTGTGTTCTGGATGTTGACTAAAGGTAGAATCATTTCATGAGTTTTATCTTGTGGTTGAAACGAATCATAAAATATATGAAATTGATATCAGTGAAGAAACCAAATTGAATCTCTTGCTTCTTTCTGGATATGAATTGATTAACAACGAAAATGAGATAAAAAATTGAAAATGACACATTAGAGCCGAACATTGTGAAAAATGAAACAGTTTTCATCGAAAATCTGCCAACGTTAGAATTTCAGACGAAAAACCAGCGAAATGTGAACATTGAAATTCAAAAGCGAACAAAATCTGTTGAAACCAAACCAATTTCCATTAAATCACAATCAAGTGGAAAAAGAGGAAGGCGTAAGGATTGAACGAACCGTTGAGAAGATCATGTAACTAGTTGAATATATGTATTTTTTTTTGGAAAACAAAATGTTTAAATGGTCACTTCATTTCAGTTGTTACATGTGTCAGAAATCTTTCAACAGTTTCAAATTTACGAAACCATTTACATATACATAATCCAGAGGAGAGTCGAATATATGAATGTGGCTTATGTGATCGAAAATTTTCACGTAAATGTGTACTGGGAAAGCACTTGTAAAGTCAACATGCATGGCGAAAGAAAAATTCCGTAAAACTTCGAGAGATAACGACTTGTCCCATATGCAAAAAACAGTAGGTTGTCAATAGAAACAGGCACAGACAAGAGTTAATATTACTTTTTTAAACATAAACTCATCATATTTAACCATTGGTTAGCATGTGGAAGTTTGCAAGCGCATATTGAAGTCAAACATCAAAATAAACCACGAAAAGAAGTCATATGCATGTGTGAATTGTGTGGGAAAATGTTTAAGGATACATCTGGATTGGCACAATATGCAATGATCCATATTGATAGAAAATTCACCCAAGTAAAATGCAATATTTGTGATAAATTGGTAAAAAATCGTAATGTACTTAGGGCACAAACTGTGTCCACACTGTGATAAGGTGAACCTCACCATTCGATCATTGAGAACGCATATTTATGTTGCACATTCAACGCCGAAGCATCAATGCCACTTTTGTGAAAAATCATTTAGTCGACCAAAAGCGTTGCGAATTTATTCAAACCGAACATATTGCAATTCACACTGGTGAATCACTTTACAGTTGCTCATATTGTACGAAAACATTTAAAAATGATGCAAACAAATATAAACATATGAGAGAGCAACATTTGGAACAGTGGAATGTCGATCGGGCGAAGAAAAAGTCTACTTAGGAGTCATAAACATTTTGGAATGCGCCGGATATTTTCACATTGTGTAATGTACTAAATTTCGTTTACCTCAAAGGTCGTCAAATCATCAACATTTATTTAATACAACATTAATTCTGAATTGAACGATAAAATTAGTCCTGAAATGAAATCTTCAATTGCATTGATTCTGCCTACTAAAGAGAGGGCGCCCGTGTTGGTTCAATTTGATATTGCAAATGTTCCATTTTGATTTAGCTGACGATCATATCGGCCATGAATTCAAATATTCACCAGCATCGATTACCCAAAATTGATTTGAATAACATTCACAACATAATTTAAGAATATTGAAGGTTCTATCATTTTAGCCGTGTGTAATGCAGTAATCATCGATATTCGCTGTTTCACACTCACAACAAAAAATAAGATAATGTTTTTATTCTCATAAAAGACATTTTTAATACACTAAAAATATGTATCCATAAGAGAACACATACAAAATATATGAAAATAGTGACACAGACAACAGACACGGACAGCATCGCATAACATAAACAAAACAGTTTCAGTTCACCAAAATAATAAAATTTATTGTCTCATTTGTTTTTGTTTGCATACACATTTACAAAAAAATGGTTATTTCTACCATGAGAAGAAATTTTGAGTTTGAAATTTAAAGTAATCTGTCTTTTTTGGAATGAGTGTCTTAAAATCAGCGTTAAAAAGACTAACGCCAAGTTCTTAAACTTCAAATATAAGAAAAATAATAATTTCAAAATTTTATCAAAACACTTATCAATTTTATCTGAAAAGGCAAAAAAAGTGCTGTTTATATTCCATAATACTACCTATGAACAATTGATTTTGTATTTTCGGTACGGAAGAACAATTACACTGATTGTCTAATTTCAACTTTTACAGCTAACAAAACAATACTAACTGTGTTCTTATAAAATGATAAGCTCTTTCGGTGTGCTTTTGCAAATGTCTTACGTACTATAGCAAGTGAAGGAAACAGTTGTAGTCACTTCATTATTTGACGATAATTCTCAGCCAATTACGGTTTTCAATCAAAACTTCATTCGAAATACGAACCCTATCCTCTTGATAAAAATTAGAAATTCGCATGGTAAGTATTATGTTTTCTGGCCGATTTTGAATCAATTTTACCATTTCCAAATAGTCATCTGTATCAATTGAAACAATCGGTGATCCTAATAACCAGAACTCCAAACTCGAAAGCTTCATAGCATGTGTTAACACTTTTTTTAGTGCAACGAGTGTGATGTGTTCAAATGTGTTCCCACTTAATATCAGCTGTTTAAGATGTGGCAATTGTTTGGCCAGTTCAATAACGTGATCATCTGTAAGATCTTGGATTGAACTTAGTTCAAGTGTATCCATTTGCTTCAATTTTGCCATATTTTTGATGGCAACTGTATCTATTAGACCATTTTCGAGTTTCAACTGCTTGATTGGCACTTTGTTATTGGCCAATGCTTCTATTAATAGGGCAATTGACATTTCTTTGTAACTGAGTTTCAATGTATGTAAAGAATTCAGCTGGCCCAGGCTCCTTATCAGTACATTCTGCTGAAATTGATGTGGTTCGCCCAAATCAAAGAAATTTACTTCCAGTTCCTCTAATTCACGAAGATGTTTACTAATCGTAGGAAATATATCCACCGAATGTGCCCCGCCGTTGAATGTTATTTTTAACTTCTTCAATCCAGGATGCAGCATAATGAGTCTTTTTCTTTCTTCAGAGATTGTGGGTGTTGCAAAATGATTATAACAGAAAATATCAAGCACTTCCAGCATTCGAATTTGACGAAAGCACTTCCAGCTTTCGAAATTGACGAAGCATTGATTTTTCCATGTGAGTCGATCGATTACCAACTTCTTTAGCTCGGGACAAATGGCCAATAAGTCATCTAAGTTTGGGTTTGGACAATGATGCAAGTATAATGTTTTCAATTTTCCAAATACGCATCCGAGGCGATGAAATGGCACACGTTTGTGTTCGCCCAAATTACAAATTTCCAAATATTCCAATTTCGCACTGCACTTTCGCAAAATTGTTTCAATGGTTTCATTTGGTATGGCGTAACAACTTGCGATAGTAAGTTGTTTTGTCACTGAACCAAATTTACGGACCATTGTCATCCCTTCATCGATTTCATTTGCATCTACAGTGATGCAAAAAGATCGTTTTGAAAAGGTCTCTTGTGCTCGTTCCGCAAAGCGTGTACAGACATCGGCGGCATTTGAAACATCTTCATATTCCAAACAATCGAAGATCTTACGCAAACAATCGTCATTGAGTGCATTTAGAATTTGATCAGGCTGCAGCCACGGTTCAGCTGCTGCAACTTCAATCTCATAACTATGACAACTGGTAATGCGATGCATTGGATTTGATAGAACCGTTGTTGCTGCTTTCACTGTTTTGAATGTCACCAAAATCCAATAATCATTGCCCTCACGATACATCGAGACCGATTCCACTTCATTAAATCGTCCAAAGTACTCGCCAATTTCATCATCCGTCTAAAATATGGTTCAATTTCAAATAAACAATTAGTTAAGTTGCCATCGTTTGATCATTACTAAAAATTCCTTACGTTATTCAACAGCGGTCCACATTTTAGGGCTCGAATGGGAATCATTTCACACTGTGAATAATGCATGAATCTGAATATTTGTCTTTGTATTTTTCGTATTCCAAACATCTCGCTTAAATATTTTTCTCCAAAATATTGAACTTATTGACACTTTAAATAAGATTTGAATTCGAAAACACTGATGTTATTTTGTCACTGACTTGATTACGTCTGTGCACAACGACAACAATTTTTCTGAAATAAAAAAAAAACAATTTTCAATACTTGAAAGTTATATATAAAAACACACCTGTTAATAATAAACAAATGCAAATCACATTTCGTTGGCGGAAAAAAGATATCGAAAGGACATTTCTAACCGTCAATTTATGTTCACCGGAATAAGTACTTATCCCTAGGTATAATAAGCTTTTTATCCCTAGGGATAAGGCCCGAGGGATAATTGGCACTTTTTATCCCTAGGACTATTTTTCTGTCAAAAATTGGTTCAATAGAAGTCATTAAAGCTGAAGTTCACCAACCACTTCGTAAATGATGAAATTTCAATCAAAAATCGTGTGAAAATAAAAAAAAGTTTAGACAAAAAGCATTTAATTTCAATGTTATTTCTAACACTTATAACTTTTATTCAATAATTCGATTTCGATTTCATAATTCAATTCAATTTCGATTTAAATTCGAAAACAATTCAGGTTGAACGAATATTTATAATTTGTTTTTTTTTACCATGAAACTGGTCACAAAAAATTAGCTTGAAACTATTTTCAAAAAAAAATAATTGACATACCTCTGAAAGGCGTTTTTCAAAGTTGGCATTTTCAATAAAATATTGATTTTTTAGTTTTTGAGCAAGGAAAAACTGTCAAAAAGAGTTAAAGTGGACTATAACAATTAAAGTCGACCTTAATTTTTGTTGTCCATTTTTTCAAAAATCAAAAAATCAACATTTTATTAATACAGAATACATTTTTGGGCCAAAAGGGAAAATGTTGCTTGATAAATTACTATTTTTGAGATAAATTTCAATACCTCAAAAGCTAGGGGGTAATAACATTCATTTTATTCATAAATATGCACACATATTCACGGAATCTATCAAAAATCCCAAAAAAACGTTCCAATTCACTCATATTCACAAAAAATCCTCATAATTGTCGATGTTGAATTCAGTGAATTCAGTGCATATCGGTGAATATTTGTGAATCTGACGAATTTTAGTGATTTCGTGTGAAGAGCTCCACTATAATAGCAGTTTTTCATAAGTGTGAAGAGTACCACTAGTGGTAACAGCTCCACTACTTACTTGAACGAGAATAAGCGAAGTATGTGCATTGCTACTGCACTGCGGCACTTGCGTTTGTATGTGTGAATTTTGACATTATGATACCAAAATTTCACCAGAATTCACCGGAATTCACAATTATGCACGCGTATTCATTCAAATCATATCAAATCCACATGTATTATTATTATTCTTCAAAATCCAATCGAAAATGTCTCGTTATTACCCCCTAGCTCAAAAGTTAAAGTTTACTTTAATATTTTTGTCAGTTTTTCTTGCCCAAAACCAAAAAATTACATTTTATCAACACTTTTTTGGCTTCATAAATTTTCATTTTTGTGATGAATTTCAATAATTTTTTTTAAAGTCGACTTTAAAATTAAAGTCCGAGCCATGGGGGTGAAGTCAAGGCATTTTTGTCCAAAATAAGCTTCCTCTACTATTCAAATGGGAATCTCTGGTCATTTTTGTAACCAGATAACAATGTGGTCACAAAAGTAACCAAATTGAACTATTTGGTTATAAAAGTGATAAAATTAAGCTTTATCTCTGAATTAATAGACCGCGCTTATTTCGAAATATTTTGCCATATTAAAATGCATTGATTGCACCCTTTGATAGCTCTAGCCCAAAACAGATATTTTTGTGAAAAATTAGGGGGGGGGGGGTGGCAAGAGGAACATTTTGGAGTTTGTGGCAAAAACCCCAAGAATGTTTGACCAAATAGAAGAATAATGGCATGAGAATTAATTCAAAAAACTGTTATCAACCAGTGCTGTCCACGAACGTTCGTTAGTATTTGCTGTTTGTGGACATGGACAGCTCTGGTTGATAACAGTTTTTTGAATTAATTCTCATGCCATTATTCTTCTATTCAGTCAATCGTTGTCGGTTGCAAATTTCATTGAGATCAGACAACTTCGATTTTTGGTCGTTTCTGGGGTTTTTGCGACAAAACTCGAAAAATTCCTCATGCTCCCCTCAATTTTTCACAAAAATTATCTTTTATGGGCACGAGCTATCAAAGGGTACTATCAACGGGGCCCAGAAATGATTTTGTTTATTCAACACATTTCTGATGAAAAACACATTTTTTCGGACAAGTTTGGTTGTTTTCTGGTATCTACTATGATTCCCAAAACATTTGAGAAGTATTGCAACTAAAATATTTTTTTGTTATTTCATGGTATTTTGCTGAAATAATAAGCGGGGGGATAATAAGCTATCCCGAGGGATAATAAGCTATCACCGGGGATAATTTTTATCCCTAGGTATAATAAATGGGCTTACATGCGTAAGGCTTACTTTTCCGCACTTTTAACCATCAAGTGATTTATAAAATTAGTTTCAATGTGAAAGTACACATAGTGAAATTACAAGAAAACGTCATCCAATCGGCCTCATATTCTGTTTAGATCCTTTTTTCTACAAAATAAGCAGTTTATAAGGGTTCGGAGCAGGGAGTTAAAAATCAGTGGTTAGATTTTTTATTTAATAATATTTGCGTTAAAACTTTTTCTCTTTGTTTTGTTATATATTATTATTTGACTTATTTAATAATCGAAAATGTATAAATACATTTGTAGTTTTGCATCGTATACAATTTCAAACGAACGTGTATTAGTGAAATGATGAATTGGTTGGCAAAAAGTCTCGCTTGGACTCGCACGGAATCGCAATATTTGTGACTTTTTGCATAGTATTTGAACGTAGGGACTCGTGTGGACTTTTATATAAAATATACTGAAATTTGCGAGTCCTGCGATTCCTCAGCGAATTTGTACGATTCCCGCGATTCTTTAGCGATTCCTTAGCTATTTCGCACGATTCCCACGATTTTTTGCGAGTTTTCTTGGGAATCGCGCAACTCAGAAGCCCCTAGCGTGCGCCACACCGACTACTACGATATTGCTCAAAATTGGATGAAATCTTAGTGTTATTCATAACAAACTATTTGTAATAGTGGTTCATGAGTCAAAGATTGGATTTGAGCGCAAATTGGTTAACAATTTTGCGTGTGGCGTACACCGTACTAATTTCATGAATTTCGTCTATTTTGGGTGCAAATTTGAGAAAATTCACATCAAATATGGAATGATTGTATTTACGAATCTCAGAACGTATATAGTTTGGCCCAGAAAAGTCATATGGGCTAGCGAAAAACATTTAGTAGGCTTATTTGTGGTAATTTCGTTCAAAAATGGCATTTTAAGGGCAATAAACGTATATTCACTTGAGAGCATGGCGCACCGAAACGGCTATACCAATATTGCTCAGAATTTAATGGGATCTAAGTCTAATAATTTCCAAACAATGGTGAAAATTTGAAATCGATCGGTGGAGTCGTTTTTGAGCTATCGTGGTGACAAAAAACGTGACAAAGGACGGCGGACAAAGGACAACGTGCCACAGCCCCACATCAACATGAGTTAAAAACGGTTCCACTGCATTCCTATGGGTTCCAAACTTATAGAAAACTCATTTTTGGGGTTTCCAAAATTTGGGCCAATCGCAATACTTTTACGCATCACGTGGTGTGCGGAAAAGTAAAACTTATCCCCCGGTGGATAGTAAGAACTAAACCAACTCTCGATATCGAAACCACTCAACACAAAATATTCTCACTAACGATTAGAACCTAATTCAAACCCAATTCATCTCAAAATTGGGAAATATACATAAATTTTAGCCCAAAAAAAATTATCCCTACGAACATATTTTGGCCAATTATCCCCCGGATGATAAATTTTATACCTCGAGATAAAACTTATCCCGGTGATCATAAATTGACGGTAAATGAATGAGTACGAAAATCGAAAATCAAAAATCGAAATATTTACTCACATTTCTATTAAATGACTGGATTTCTTCTTTGATGAATTATTTCAGGCCGAATTTTATATTTCAGATTGAATTTCATCCACGTGATTTTTAAATGTTTGATGAGTGATGTTTGAGTAAATTTGTTTTCCACTTCGAGATGCAAACAGGATTGTGTTGTTCAGATGATCATGCTAAAGCAACTCTTCAATGCGAACTGATCCAATTTTTGGGATCAACTGTTTTTATAACATTCAGAATGCAAATATAGTGTATATAGCAATGCACTTGCCAAATTTAAAATACCAAACGATATTTACCATTTGTACCAAAAAAATATACTAAGATATTGTTGTATTATTACCACCACAGTGATAGATTCAGGTCATTAGCACCATCAACTAATCTCACACATTCGCAAATCCTTCTTCATGTACAGTTAACATTGAGATTTTCCCAAAAACAACCGCTATGGTCATAGTGATGCGATGTGCTTAAAAGCAGGTAAACAATTGTAAGAGCTTGTGAAAGAGATAAATATATGAATGAATGTTGAAGATGCAAGAATGCGAGAAAATGTTTGATTGGTTGCATGTCATGCAAATCCCACCTTCTACTGAAATGATTGGCTCAACAATATTTTAGAAGTTCAACACACAAAAAGTACTTACAGCTATTTGGCACCGGTTCAGGGATAAAAGAGAACAAAACCAAATATGGCCGCTTCAATTCGATACCTGAATCTTGTTGTTCGGTTTAAAAAGGTTAATTACTCTAATTAGTCAAAATCATGATTTTTGAATACACTTGATCCTGTCTGAATATATTCGTTGGTTTTAAATGGAACTGGCCTTTCAGTTTCAGACTCAGATTATGTTCCTAATGACAAAGACATTTCACACATAATTGTAAGTCACACTAAATATTTACTGATGGAGAAAGGATTCCAAATTCAATTCTTGAACACGCTTGAGCTGTCAAAAGATTTGTATGAAGTTCTAAGGTACCACGAGAGCTAAATTGTAGGGTATGTTTGACGTTCAAAATGTCGAATGCATAGCGTGAAATTGATCGATGTACAATGTGATATTTACCAGAAATGGATAAACAATTGGAATACACAGCTCAAATACCCAGAAAGTGTCCACATTTTGACAAAATTAAGTTGACCGCTGAAGCAATGAGAAGACATATCAAAGTTTCCCATCTCGACCGAGCCGAGAAGTCTCAGATATATCACCATAAAGAAATTGTTTCTATGGCATTTGACTGTCCATCCAAATAAGTTTCTTCGAAGCTGTGAGCATTGATTTGACAAATCGTTTAATTAAAAATAAATAATATCATTGATATGTGACTCAGTGACTGTAGTTTAATTTTTTTATTTGATATTTTTGGTACAACATTTGTGCTTAAGCCTTTTTTTTCACAGAAGTTGAAGCAAATAGTTCCAGAGTTCCAGATTAGTATGTTCCATATGAACATCGTTGAAGAGCTGGATTATAAACGGATCCGCAAAAATGGGCATTGATTGAATGAAGAAACAGAAAGGATGATCCACATTGAACCGGATAATTGATGTCCTTTCTTTGGCATCTTCCTTAAGAGAATCCACAAATGTATAAAACTGCTCAGCTGTTTTTGCCATACCCAATCGAACATTTTGCCGCTTGTGACAACAACACAATAGCACCGGCCACAGACAATAATGAAATGACGACATTTTTATTGCTCATTCCTATAATTATAACGACATTTTCATATTTTTGCACAATTATTTCATTGAAATTGTTTTCATCGCAATTACATTGTATAAATCCATCGCAAAGATGGAAAGGCCTTTTTGTCAATTTATCCGTCTGATGATCCGTTCGACGCCATTTTTTGTCAAGCAACACCAAAGCAATACCAAAATGATATCAGTGAAATCAACAACATTAGAAATCTTATGATTTTATTGAATTCAAATTTTATTTAAATTATGTAAATTTTCACTAAATATATCGTTATCGTAAAGTTTCCCACGATTTTGAATTTATAGGTCAATAATTTTCTAAGCGTGCAAAATCGTTGCTATATGCTTATAACCAGCTTTCGTTTGCAAAACGTGAAATTGATTAGATGATTGAACAGCAATGAACATGGTCGCACAGGAACAGTTCGCTTAAATGTGTTGGTGTGTTGAATTATTGGTGCGGTTGTATGGGTGGCGCGTACCGTGACTCGTTCATCGCGGCACACTGCGACGAAAAAGATCGTCGCAGTTTTCAGCTGTATTTTATGGTGCAAACATATTTTGGCGTCATTATATTGGAAAAGGGTTGAAACGTTTCTGTAATAAGTAAAAAATATTGAGATTCACATTTTTATCATCAGAAAAGTAATTTCAGAAATTGATATCAACTTGTTTTGGGGCTAAAAATCTTTCAGACTCAATTTCTAATACAATTTTGTGTGTGCTGTTGATAAACGACACTTCTTGATTCTATTATACGTATTTTTTCAAAATTTAACTTTGTCATTCAGCTCACCAGACGGTGTAATTTGCTTATCCTTACATCAAACCGCGTTCATGTCAAATTTTGGTGAGATGTTTAGCATGGCTTTAATGCCAATTTCCTATCAGCCACTTCAATTATGGGATCTGCCGATGGTTTTGCCAGTAGCAAAAATCATCATCATACCCGTTGCTCCTTCGGTATAAATATTTACACTTTGAATTTTAAACTATGTTTAAATAACGCTAAATAAATTGTTTTCCAAACAGATGAACATGTTCGCGATTGTGAGGTATTTCAAAGCGTTTGGTGAAATTGAACATTGGGATTTGAAACGTGGACCATCTGGTGATTATGCAATTGCTCAATTTAAGCGGCTGGAGGATGCTGGTGCCGTCCTAAAGAAACGTTATCATCGCATCGAAAAATTTATCGTTTCCGTTGAGCCATCGACAGAACAGACAGGAAAAGCAGCAACCGTTCACATATTTGGCCTAGCTGATGTTCAATGGTTGAAAATCTTTGATTGCTTAAACATTGCGGATCTATGTGCCATAGCTGAAACATGTACACGATTCAAGAAGCTCGCCGAACAAACCTTTTCATCGAAATTCGACAAAATCACATGGCGTGCTCGTGATTTAAATGGTTCAAAAGCATTTGTAACATTTGGCCATTTGA
Organism: Aphidoletes aphidimyza; assembly: GCA_030463065.1. NCBI lineage: Eukaryota > Metazoa > Arthropoda > Insecta > Diptera > Cecidomyiidae > Aphidoletes > Aphidoletes aphidimyza. The sequence continues at coordinate 45,589,646 of CM059996.1, forward strand.
TAACACGTCTTGAAATCGACATAACAGAACCGCGAAATGCTTTTTTTGAATTTATCACCGATATTTGTGGCACAAAACTGCGTCAGCTAAGTATGTGGATGAACGGTGAAAGAAGTGCACCATTGGATGTTAAGACGAAAGAGAAGCTCAAGCGGTTATTTTCACATTTGTATCGTCTGGAAATCTATTGTCAAACATTTTTCGACACGGAAACAGCAAATGATCTGTTTGCATCGTGTACCGTATTGGAATCTCTTTCAATCAACTGCACATCTAGGTTGGATTCGGTTTGGAATCAGATCTATGTTCATTTTCCGTACTTGAAAGAGTTAACGTTGCATTTGAATCAGGCCATCAATGACAATGGATTAGATATTTTGCTCGCATCGAATCCAAGTATCACGACATTTTACGTGGACGAATGCAAAAATCTGTCATCAAATGCCATTCGCATCATAGTAAATAATTTGCCATTCCTTGAAGAGCTCACCATAGGACTGCTTCAGGGAAGTTGTATTGACGATTTATTGCAACTGGGCAAATTGAAATGGTTGAAAGCCCTTCGAATTTTACTCGGTCATGCATTACTGGTGATGGACGTGATCTATGCAGCGGAAATACCTATCAAACGGCTTGAACTGTGGTACGTTGATGTAACTGATGCACACATCAAAAGATTGACAGACATGAAAACGATCAATGAACTGACTATTTATAGCCATGACACAAATGATAATCATTTGGAAATGATTGCGAACAATTTACACTTGCTAACGAAACTACGTCTGGCACATTCGGACCAAATCACCATCCATGGTATCGAACATATGCTGCGTAGTGCTAAAAGACTCTCATACCTTCAGCTGATCAACATCAAAAACATCGACAAATCCGACGAATACCGTTTACGGAATTTCATCCAACAATTTTTAGGCAGAAGAGTTAACATCCAAATGGATCGCATTTAAAGGATTAACAGCACTCATGTTTACAGTAGATATATGTATAGCTAATATTAGCTTATGTATAGAGGTTGATAGCTTTTTAGACCTTTGCTTCTATTGTCACATCTAAAAAAAATAAAATTGTGTTCTCTGTTTTGAACACAGGTTCACACGTTTCAAAGTGCAAAGAAACCAAACGTTGTTTTTAATGCATTACACTCTATATTGAAGGCATTTTTAAGTATCCATCGATTTGAGAGGAGATATCCTCAAAAATCTTCATCGACTTCTAATTTAAAAGTTTATTTTGCATTTTTGTTTTGATAAAATGTTTGACATACAACCAGTAAACAAGTATTCGGCCACCTGTTTTTTTTTTGAAATAAAATTATGTAGCTCAAAAATTCCTACTCCATTTTTTATGGAAAAACCTTATTTTTTTCTCGAGCTTGTATTTAAAAAACAAAATTCAAAATAAAATGTCTCAAAACAAGACAGAAAAGACGTTGTGGTTTTGAATCTGTTGAATAAAAAGAATGTCAAAACACAATTTCGATCTATTAAAATCATTTTTTTTTTATTTTTCTGCATCTCGTTGAATTAAATGTAACAAAAATTCTTATCCAATTAGAATGTGTGTTTTTTTTGTCTCTCTTTAGTTGTTTCGAAAATCGCATTTAAATGTAATTTTTGTGTGTGTTGGTTGTTTTTTGTTTTTTTTGTTTATAATTTTTAAAATACGACTAAAAATTTAGAAATGATTAGGGTTGAACTTAATAGCAATAAAAAGTAGAACTATGAATGATTGGTACTAAATTGCCATCATCAATGAGTCGTGGTGCGTTTTTGTTGGTTTTGTTGCTGTTATTTATGGATGGTGGTGTTATTTCTCCGTTTTTTTTATATTGTGATTTGCTGTAGCATTACGAAATTCGCACAATTCGTCATAGTTAATATTATAAGTACATCAAACTTAGATGCATACGGTTAAATGTTTTTGCTGTTGTTGTTGTTGTTTTTTGAAAGATCAAAGTGAAATTCTTACATCATCTAATCGCTTAAATCGACTAAAATTGTGTGATTATTTTCATCAAATATAGTTTACATAGATATTTTATAGCAATTTATTTTTCTCTGCATGTTTTGTTGTTGTTGTTGTTTTTTTCTTTTTCTTGCATTTCTTCTGTTTCTTATCAATTTTATTATTCATTAAATAACACTACACTCTAAGAAAATGACCATTTCTTTGTTTCGAAAGTAAAAAATAAACGCGTAAAATAATTGTTGTTTTGTTGTTGTTTTTTCTATTAATTTTTTGTTTTTGTTCTTTTTTTTTTGTTTATCGTTCGTTTTAGATCGATAGTATTTAAATACAAACATCTAAATCAAACAGAAGAGAAAAAAAAAACAAAATATTGCAATTGAATGAAAGCTTTAGCTTGCTACATGTATATATTTTTGTTTGTATTTTATCAATTTGGATCGACAAATTTCGGTTTAATTATAACATTTGGATCGGTATAACATTGGATTCGTAGGTTTGTGAAATTGTGTGTGTACGAAATTAAACAAAAAAAAAAAACGGAAAAAGAAACCAGCTGAACATTTGTCTATAACTTTAAATTCCTGATTTAATACAAGTACATGAAATAGTTGACGTGAAGAAAAAAAAAAAAAAACAACGAAATAAAGAAACAATTGGTTGAACGAAGAAAAGCAATCAACTTCATGAGATAAAGTCGATCGATTATTGCGTTGAAGAGAATAATTTCTCTACCTTAAATTTTACTTGTATTTTTGTTTTTGTTTTTAAATATATATATATATTTCATTAAATATGCGTAGAGTCAAAGTACACACACTAATTTGTATCAATGAACTTGTCTTATTCATTTTTTTCCGTTCTTTTGTTGGTTGGTTTTTTCTTTCTTTCTTTTTTTTCACTTTTAAACTCAATTTCAAGTTTTTTTTTTAGACATATTTGTTACCATTTCGTTTTGTTTACTTTGAATTGAATTAATTTACACGATGTAAAATGAGTCGTTTTGTTGTTGTTGTGTTGTTTGTTGTTCTCATCGATATTTGTGGTTGCGCGATTTTGTTGCAATGTGTCGACTTGAGGAGTCAATATACAGATTTGTTTTGTTTGTTTTTTGTTGTTGTTTAGCATTGTTTTTGGCTAGTTTTTGACGGTGTGTTTGCACTCTTTTACAAAAACATTAAAATTACATTTTATCAATATAATTTGTAACACAAGTGATTTTTGTTTGTTTGTTTGTTGTTGTTGTTGTTGTTGTTGGCTATAAACGCATCTGTTACTAGTTTGTGGTTGTCAGTCTTTGAGCAAAATCGTATTAATGTGTTTTTTTTTCATCTTTATCTTTGTTGTTTCTTAAAAAAAAAACTTTTTTTTTCTCGCCCGTGCGCGTTTTGATTTAATAAGATTGCCATTCGTGTTTGTTTGTTTTGCGTATGAATGATTTGCGTGTTTGTGGTCTTTATATGTGTCAATCACTCTATGTCATATTCCATGATGATGATGAGCTTGAGGACGTTTCATCGATTTCGTTGTTGCTGGCATTGCTATCGAAATTTGGCCGCGGCGCCCATATACGAACCGTTGCATCATCAGATGCTGATGCTAACATTGACGGATAGACTGGATTCCATGATACACAATTGACAGTGCGACTGTGACCGGTCAATCTGGCTAACGGTTCTTCGCGTTTTATGTGCCAAATATACACCTGTGTGTCATATACAATATAAATTATGTTACACATTTTCGATTTGCTTCAGTTTAAATAGAGACTTTAAATTCGTATTTGACTTGATGGTGAATGGTGACTTGGCTTACCTTGTTGTCTTCGCTACCACTTGCAATAAAGCTTTCGTTGATGCCGCCAAAGCATGAGTAAATCGTGTACGTTCCTTGTGTTGTGCCTTGGAATTGCCGCACCAAGCACTTGTCCTCCAAATCCCACAGATGTAAACCTTGTGACGAACAATTCAATAAAGCTAAACGATCGCTTGAATTGACCACAAATGTCATTATCGGAAATTGCTCCTGAACTCTGTGTGTGTGTGTGTGTGTTTAATATGCAATAAAAGAGAAAAAAAAGGTGTCAATTTAGTATTCGTTTTAAATATAATTAAAAATTGTAGTGATTTCATTGTGCCAATTCACTTACAGTGTACAATCCAAACGTGGATTGTCGATGGCATAGACTCGTATTCGATTGTGAGTATCAGATGCTAGAATCGTTTTATTGTCACTACGAAATGCTAAACCAGTCACGCGTACACCATCCCAGCTATCAAGCACTGAACCACTTAAATCACATAAATAAAATTGTCCACGTGTACCGCCGGTCACAAAGCGAGCACCATCTGGACTAAATGAGCCACATGTCAGACTGTCTTCGCTTGAATGTGACATGGTAATTGGTGGTTTCTCTTCATCAACATTCCATATCCAAATGTTTGGACATTCTTCGGGACCGCCGACCAATAGATGCTTTGAATCGGGGCTCCATTGTAAAAATGATATTCCATATGTATGGCCTTCAAGTGTTCGACGCATTTTTACTTGATTCTTTTGTGGATCAACATCCCATATGATGACCGTGGTATCTTTTGAGCCGGTTGCCAATTTTAAACCATCTGGTGAAAATTTCACAAACCACACCTCGTCACAGTGATCACTCAATATCTGAACCGTTTGGACGGGGAACTGTGTGTTTAAAAAATCAATTTAAAATTAATTTATAACTTGGAAATTGGGAGGACACAATTTGATTTTGGTTATTTTGAGATTGGTTGAGGCATCAAAAGACATACACTATCTGTTCCACAGTCGTGGTCGGTAAGCAAGGAAACATTATCCAAATCAGTTCTCCAAGCAACATCATGGCATGAGCAACGTTCCGCCTGATACTGGACTGCTTGTTTCAGTAGACAGCGCAGACGGCGTGGTGGCAGCATTATTTGTGGTGGTAAAAATGACTGGAGTCGATCAATCAATCGTGTGCGTGATACATCGCCTTTTCCTTCCCTGTGAATTAGACCAAACAAAAAAAAAACAACATCAACAATTTTAATGAATTGATAACACCGACGGGCTCGTCTTAGACGAGGCTAAGGCTACTCGAATGATAAATGTTTTGATAGTAGTATATTGATGCGCACCAATTTGATCGGCGAATGAGTTCTTCACTGTTGGCGCACATCATTAGAGAGGAGAGCTGATGTACGCGTGGCGTATTGTATTGCAATGGAGTGAGTTCATTTCGTAGCACATGTAGTGCTTCCAAGACACGTCCTTCTTCCAAATATTCCAAATATTTTTGTTCAAGCAGTAAAAATTTCATCTCCTAATACGGGGTTGAAGTAGAAACAATTGGTTAGTATACATAAGAAGTCAAAGCAATTAGTCACTGCAAATAAAATGTTCTTTGAACGAGTGGGAGGGATATTTACAACAATATTATTATGTTTTCGTTCGATAAGAGTTTGCACTTCCTGAAGATAGTGGTCAGCTTTAATCCAATCGCCATGCATAACATATTGTCGGAATTTTGTGGCCGAACCATGTTCAAGAATACAACCAGACTCTTCGATCAGATGGTCAGCGGTTTTTCTGTACACCAAAATAAAAAGAAACAAAACATTTTTTTTTTGTTTACAAACATGTTGAATATGTATCGAGTTTGACATAAATTGACAAATATCAATACAAACCCCAAGCCAACAATTTTCAAGTATTGCCCAATCAAACGTACGATATCTTGATCCGTTTTCGTTAGATTGATGGGCGTAACATTATTTAATGTTGTCACACCATTTTCCGTGTTTCCATTCATGACATGTCCATTTGATTCCAAATTGTTGACAGCATCTGTCAATATTGAAAATAATAATTATTTTTTGAAAAAAAAAAAACAAAAAAACAACAAATATTGCAATATTATTTGGAATTTCAAACAAACAAATGTATAACAATTCATTTAAATAACATGAGCTGGTTTATTTTTGGCAATCTGTGTGTGAACAAATGTGAGTGTAAGTGTTTGTTTGTGTGTATGCGTTAAGGGGACAATTACTACTCAAAACATTGATTCTTCATTTTGTTGAATCCAAAATTTGGTTTGCTTCTAACGTGCTTGCAATATGCTTTGTCAAATCGCATTTGACTGTTCACTTTTGACACCGCCGCACTTAATTTTTTATTATTATTTTGAACAAGGGGAGAATGACAACTGACTTTCTGCCATTACAAACGTCAAAGGTATCTTCAAGTACCTTCCATTTATCGAAACTACCGCCAATGGTATCATTGGTATTTCTCCAGCACTATTTAAATTCGTGCTACTCAGTAAATACAAAGGGTATCATTTTATTCTCCCAGAGGGCTAATTTCTGCATTTCTTCTCCTTGGAGGAACATCGGGAGAATTTATTCCTCTTGGGAGAATAATGCACATTCTAAACAGTGTTGTTGAATCGGTTTGACAACAATCAAAAATACATTTGACATTTCGAAAATATTTCTCCATGGCGGAAAAAATAAGTAAAATATGCGAAAAATCGCCCTCTGGGAGAATAAAATCGTACTCTTCGTAGCTACTGAGTATGGATTCAGTTGAGAAATACGAGTCATTGTGGGTAATTTCGATATTTGGAAGGTACTTGTGACGTTTTCAATGGTAGAACGGTTGTCATTGTCCCCTTGATTTTGAAGCTGATCATTTTTCTGTTCTAATGACAGCATATCCATCTTTTTCATTGTCTCTTCCATGTTGTAAATTAATGTTTTTTTTTTGTCATTTTGAGAATTTCAATATTTTCATTAAAATGAACTTAATAAACTTAAATAAATAGTCTTCAAAATTTCATTACAACAAAATGTACTGAAAACGACTGAAAATGCCTAAAAATGTTTGAAAAACGACTGAAAAGTATTGAAAATGGATTGTCAGTTGTGATTGTCCCCTTGGTATGCGTGCTTTATTTTTCACTCTGCTTTACAATTTTTCAATTATGATTCAAATCGAAATGCGGAGAAACAAAAGCAACAACAACAAAAACAAAATAAATAAAAAAAGCAAAACAAAGAGAACGAAAACATCATGGCGACTGTCATTTTGACATCATTTTGCTACGTAATTTTTTTCTTTCTGTTCATTCGGTTCGTTTCAAACGATCTATGCTTATATTGTCCTCTCTTTCGTTCACTTTGCTTTGTGTTCAGCTGCCATAATTTATGCGAGAAATGCATTTCATTTTATTTTGACCATTGAAAATGCTATAGTATCCATTGAAAATTGAATTTTACAAACAAAAAAAAACCAAGAAATAATGGAAAACTAATGATGGGTATGAATATTATTATGAATTGGTTGTTGTTGCATGTGAATGAGAATGTATGTGTGTAAGTTTGTGTGCTGATGACATTGAGCTATAAATTTCGAATGGAATTTTTGGATTTGACTTTTATTCCGACTTACCGTTGCTGGTGAGACTCCCTTGTTCTTGCATTTTGCAAATACCAGCGCTCGTGCTCGGATTGTCGAAATATGAAATGGCTGTGGTTGGTTCGTCTTTAATTATGTTATTGCCAGCAATAATTGAACTAACAATGGCCGACGACGACGTAGAAGACGACGACGGCGGTGACGACGATAATGGATGCGATAATCTTTGTTTTTTGTGCGGTGGCTGGCAACCACAAGAGGTTCCAGTTGACGCTTCTAAATTCGTATCGCAATCAATTTTGAGAAAATTTTCGAAAAACTTGCATTGAAAATTCCACCACGGATTTTACACACACGGGGAACACTTTATACAGTTTCTGTTGCACTGATGTTGTTGCTGGTTCTTTTTCACGCTATAATTTTTTTTTTCACTTCTTAGTTGTTTATTTTTTTCTCTCTATTTTATTGTTGTGTGTTTGTTGGTTCTACGTATTTTGTGATCTGAATATTTGAGAATTCACACAAACCAACCGAGAAATAGAATCTCTTTTTTTTGCGTTTTGAATGTCGAATATTTTCCGTTCGCCTTCGTTTGATTGATTTTTTTTTTGTGTCTTTCTTTCTTTCTTTTCCTTCTTTGTATACTCTATGTAAATGTGTGTATGTATAACTAATATATACGGACAAACACGAATCAAGAGAAAACTTCACTTTAACTAATGTGAGAGCACACTCAGCTCATTCAGTCACTGGCACCACACTCAGCAAACGATGCGAATGTGAATAAAAAAAAAAATTATATATTTTTTTCTTCGTTCTTCAACAAAATCCGTTTAGTACATTAACAAACAATAGATGTCTCGTTCATATGCACTGTACTGTCTCTGTTGCTCTCATTTCGATTGCGAAATTCAAGTCAACAAAACACAAAGACACATGCAGTTCGCAAGAGCAGTGAGTTTGGGAGTGTGAGTGTGTGTGTGTGTGTGTGTGTGTGTGAGACGAGGCCCATTCCTCAATCCAAAATGCGAAGTGCATACGAAGCAAAGTGTGTGCCTATTGAGAGTACCACACATACACATGTTCACATTCACGCATATGTATACATTTGCAACAACATGCATCAATTTATTATGCCCAAATAACTATGGGGGACAATCCACACATACACACACACACAATCGAAATGGCCAGCTGATTTTTATTTTGTAAATGTGAGAAGAAGAGAGCTAGATTAAGATCATAACAAAAATAAACGCATGAACACAATGAACAAAAACACACATACAAATGAATGCCATCGACACGAAATACGACTATGGTGAATATGATTTTACGTAAAATCGACACATATTTTAGCTTGCCATTTGAATTCAATTTCAGGCGACAGCTACGTTATTGCGACTTAAATGTTTAACTTTCAAAGTTTTTGTTGTTTTTTGTTTTTAGATTTTTCTCATAATTTCAAACATTTTGAATATTTTATTTTCAATTTCATTTTTTTTTTTTTTTTCATTTCATACATTCAACGTAATATTCTTCAAATGAAAATCGAATTCGTTGGCATTTTACACCATATTCGCCAAAAAAACCTATTTTAGAGCGAGTTCTGCTTATTTTCGGGTTTTTTTCTAATATATTTCTGCAAACTGTTGCTGTCCAAGATCGTCAAGCTGAGCGTCAAGCATATCAATTGCTCATAACCAATGATTTACCTCATGTTTATGTCTAAAGAAAACGTCCTAAAGAAAACGGTATTCTCTGTACATTGAACACGGTCGACGACTGATTTATGTTGTTTTAAGTGAGAAAACTGTAACAAATTGATTGTTACCAAATTCCAATAGGTGACCTCTGAACAAAGTTTAGACATTGTCTTGAATTGTTTGCATTTGCCATGAAAAAAAAAAACAAGAATATCATAGTCTGATTGATGACCAGTAAGTTGTTTCCACAAAATGATAATGAAAAAAAATTAGAGAATTTTGCTGATTTCACATGTACACTAAATACGTTTTAATAGTTAATAGTTAATTACAATTTTCTAGTTTTTCAGCCTGAAACACATTCTGAGTTTAAAAATATACGATGCTATATAAAAAAAATGTACATGACGCGAACTCTATAGAAAAGTTAAAATTTTTAATTTTTTAATTACCACTAGGTAATTCTAACGATAAAAATTTAAAAAAAAAAAACCATATTAATTTGACGACATTTGTAACCAATGTCGTTTGAAATGTACATTTTTTAATCACTTAAACTGCTCAGTGAATCACTATCGAAGTCGTCGGATGATGATGCACCATGATTTGAGTGCATTTCGGGTAACGGTGGAAAACAAAAGGGTAACGGTGGAAAATAAAATGGTAACACTGGCTTTTCATCACACGATGATGAATCCGAAGTGGACGCTCCAAATAATGATGAATCCGTTGTGGATGCATCGGATGATGATGATGATGATGATGATGATAAAGTGGAATTCTCAAAAAATGACAATGAACCATTCATCAACTGTTCACGGATTGATGAAATGGTATAATCAAGTGGCATGTCCAATGATGATAAATCAAAATTGAATCGTTCATGCGATGATGACACACCACAATTGGTTGGCATGCTGGATAATAATGAACTCTTATTGAACGGTTTTTGGTTAGATTTTCCACCGGCTGCCGATAACATTTCTTTCATCAGTTTCATTCTCATTTGGTATTCCAAAATGCGTTCACGCAAATGAATAACGGTGTAAATATTAGCTGTACGTTCTACTTTTCTTTGGTAACGTATTTCCATGGATTTTTCATAATCATTTTCGCGTGGTGCTCGACTGTTACCCTCATCTGACGACGATGAACTTTCTCTGCTATCGTATTGACGCATTTTAGTTGGTTGCTGAGTTATTTCCACTGGATTTTCGGTCATCACCTTGTCAAGAAATTTTTCATGACGCAATTGTTCTTGCTCTTTTAGCTCTGCATAACGTGCTGCGACTTCTGGATCTACTATTTCCCGTTCTTTTGGTAGCAATTTTTTGAGCATGTCATTTGCATCGAAACCAAGCTGTGTTTTCGGTTTTACCAATCGAAGGGGTGTATTTTCTGCTTCATATTTCTGAATTTGACCAACTGTTGGAATATGTTCATCATCGGAACTTGATGAACTTGAATAACGTGATGAATTTGAAGCAGCATACATCAACGACGGGTACAGCCAACTAAAATCGTACTCTTCGTCTGACTCGTACGGCATTTTGATGAGTTTTTTTCTTTCGTTTTGTTTTATTGACAATTATTTTAAGTTGAACACAGCTCAATAAGCGATACACGACTGAACATTTCGTCTTAGATGGGAGCCCTATTTATATGCGAACTAACGGTGTGCAATGAATTGTCGCACGCATTACAGGGCATTTGAGTTTGCATATTCACATTGTGATGTTGAGCACAAGTTGAGCATCGTACATTGGCTATTTCGCATGCTACGATGAGTGTAGCTATTGATTTGCGGCACATTTGTTCGGACATACGATTTATGCCGAAAACACAATGTGATGGGTGCGAAAGATGAGCGAATTGTTCATTCGATTGTTCAAATCGAAAATACGATAAATCGTTGGTTTTAACACAATCTATGCACCATAAAATTAATACCATCTACAGATTAAGCATTTACATCTCTCTATGTAACAGTACGCATTAAATGAAGGTAATTAAACATCAGTAAAATGCAGCAATATTGTAATTAGGAGTCTGGCAGTTTGTAAGCTGTTTGTCGCAAAAAATTCAGATTTTTGAATTTTAAAATCTTTTAATCAAGAGATGAACACATGTAATAATCCAAATAATAGTTTCCTAGATCGAAAATAATGCCATTTCATTAAAAAAGCAATAGCTCGCCATAAATTGTATTGAAAATTAGAAGAGAACAGAAACAGTGTTGCGATGCATAAAATCGGTGCGGTTGAACTGTCACTTGTGACAACGAAACTTCGAATTCGTGGTGAATTTATCCAAAGTCGAACATTTCACCACAACAAATACATTTTACGTAATTTACCTAGCGTAATTGACAAACACAAATAGTTTGCTTCGTTGTGTCGTTGATAAATAGATAAAATTATGGAATAGAGTAACAAATATGGAACAATCGTTAAAAAAAATCATGTAATTGCAAATAAAACAGAATGTTTCCGCCACGTATAAAAAGGTGAACAATCAAGATGATTGAAATATTTTTGCGAAAATTGGCGCAGTTCATTTTAAAAAATTGAGATAAATCTATATCGATTATATTCATTGCCACGGTGGAATTGAGCTTCTCGAAGTACAAAAAATGAGGCAAATGAATGAGGCTTAATAAAAAACATCCTAAACATCAGCTGAACATAAACTCAAAATGCGCAAAATGGGAATTAAAGACTTTCTGTTGTTTCCATCTTTCAGATACACAATATTTTTAGTTTTGGCCTCATCATTTGTTTTGGTTATTCTTAATGAATACTTAATTTATTCGATACAACGATTGAGTTGGAATTCGATTCGATGTCGTTCAGGTATTTGTTTTTTTTTTTTTTTTTTAAATAAATGAACAAATAAACCATTCCATAAATTAATTGTGTGAATTTCTTTTAGCAAATTGTACATCAATGTTGCTCGTCTCCGATCCACAATTACTCGGTGAAACATTTGATACTCGATTTTTTAGCGAAATTGCAATATACGATTCGGACAATTACTTACGGAAAACATTTGAACGTGCCATTGCTCACACAAAGCCCGATATTGTATGTTTTTTGGGCGATTTGTTGGATGAAGGTAGCATTGCAACCAATGATGCATATCAACGTTACTTAAAACGTTTTAATAATGTATTTAAAACAAGTGCCACTGTACAAAAGATGTTCATCCCTGGTGATAATGATATTGGTGGTGAACGACACGATTATGTGACGGCATTCAAAACGAAACGTTTTCACCAAAGTTTCAATGAAACGAGCTCAATGTTAATAAACAATCGTTTACGATTTCTTAACATAAATCTAATGACACACATTTATCCAGATCTGAATGAAACTGATGGAGTCTCAGTAACGACCAAAGTTTTAAATATTGTATTATCACATATCTCAGTACTATCATATCCCGGACTTACCATGAAAACGGTAAAACAGAAAAATGATGGTTTTTTTCTTTTTGATTACACTGGTCGACAAGGTTTCTAACCCAGAACAATGACGTCTCAAAGTCGAAAATTTGTGACAAAACTTCAATTTTTTGGTAGACATCCTTCCACTCCTTCGTTAATAACTTTGGAACGGCTCACTCAATTTGGACATATTATGCACCAAAATTGATGAGAATCAAACGACCTTTCCAATGCTAAACACGATGTGATAAGGAATTTTTGAGATACGTGGGAAAATGTTCGACTTTTTGGGGCCAAAAAACGGTGAAAATGGACTTTGGTCGATTTCTCGACAAATCGAACCGACCGGCCGAATCCTTTGGGGTTTTGACTCAGGCCACTAAGTACTAAACCACCATATATGTCGTTGCTCTGGGTTAGACAAAAAGTTGAAGTTTGTCGATCAGTGTTATGATTCAATATGGATCCATATCGATAAATTTTAACATTGGAATTTTCACATTATTTTTTTTTTCATCCAGATCATGGACCAATTTAAACCAAATATCATATTCTCTGGACACTCACATTATTCACGAATAATAACATATCCACCACAAAATGTGGAGAATCTAGTCGATGATCGCATTGTTACCGTTGATTTGAATAATTTACATGGAGCTGAAAATGAACGCAATTTTACTGAAATTATGGTTCCATCATCGAGCTATCGAATGGGTGTTACCAACATTGGCTATGGCTATGCAATAATAGGTATTGATTCTAAATGTTTTATTCTACATCATTTTAATTTTGATTTGAATTCATGCTTGTGATTCCATAAAAGTACCTAGCTCTGTAGTCTGTACATGTCACAATGACATGTCGCTCAAAATTCCATCTTCATAGGAAAGATCAAGTGTTATCAAATGTATTTAAATAATTTCAGAGAAGCATATTTGGAAATAAAACCAAAAATAGGGTCAAAAAGGTATTCGGCCATCCATACACAAAAATTGATTTTCCATGAAAAAATTGATTATTTGAATAGTTTGTTAAGTTCAAAACATATACAGTCTACAATTTGATTTTTCCAGCTAATATTGCTAAGGACTGATTTTCTCACCCAGAAAACCTGCCCTCCTCGAGAAAAAAAATAAGGTTTTTCCATATAAAATGGAGATGGAATTTCTGAGCTACATAATTTTATTTCAAAAAAAAAACAGGTGGCCGAATACGTTTCTTACCAATCAACGATGAAGATTTTTTGGACTTGTCTATAAACATTCGAATTCACATTTTCACAATTTTTCATTCGATGTCTTTTCGAACATTTTCAACCCATATATCGACTTGTCACTAATTTCAAGCTTCTAAATTGACTTACATTGAAAATATATGAGAAAAAATTGGTACGCGTGCCAACACACACTTCAATCAACCAAGTGTAAATACGAAATTAAACCACCGCAAATTTCATTTATCACGCATTATGAAATTTATTCACATTTATTTATTTCATAAATCTCATAAAATATTTCATTTTATTGTTTGTTTGTTTGTTTGTTTTTTTTTTTTCTTTTTCAAATTGGAAATTTCGATTTTGTTGTTCTTCTTATAATATCTGATCTACAAAGAAACAGAAAAAAAAAACAAAAAATCGTTGAGAAATCCTAAACAAAGCGTTTATATGGATTCAACAACAACAAAAAATATGATAATGTTAAAGAATTGTATAAAATCAAAGAAAAAAAAAGAGAATCACTCAAAATGGTTTTAGAAAATAGATATTTTGATAAATTGGAAAGCTACTGGCATTAATACACATTGGCCGTTTTTTTTAGTTTTGTTTTGTTTGTTTCATGTTGTATGTTGATGATGTTGTTGGTGTTTTTGCTATACAAAATTGTCCATGTCCACATAAAATGTCCATGTCCATGTCCATGTCGTAAAAGTCATTCATCATCAAAAAATAGAATTTCCAAAATTTTCCGTTGTACCACTTTTTTGCGATCTTTTGGCATTTTCATGAGTTCCGATGTAACTAATTCACCAAGTAATTGATCTGAATTTCGAAATTGACGTGCAATTGCTTGCTGATACAGTGGATGCAATAGATCAACTGGATTTGGAAATGTGGAAGAAGTTGGATTTACATGTTCGGTAGCCGCTTTGCGTGCTCGCAACGATTGTTGCTCATACAATGGATATAAAAAATCATTTGACACATTATTTATGGATGACGATTGATGATCGGACGCATCATCATTGTGATCCTCTTCGGTTTCCGATAGATGATTGAGTATTTGTTTTTGGTGTGTATCATGTGTACGTTCCATATGATTCATATTGTGCGATGTGGTACGTTCGCTAATACTGGTGCTGGTGGTGCGACGTCGTTTGCGACTCGTCACCGTTGAATCACCGTCAATTTCATGTGTTGTGCTTGTACTCATTAGTGTGGCGGGTGATTCTTGTGATGCAATCGATGACGATGATGATGGCATATTGTTATTTGTTGACTGGATATCATTTGGTTTTTGATGTAAATCACCACCAAAACCATCTTCATGTTTAACAACTAAATTTGCATGTGGAAATTGATTTAAATAATACTGTGGAAATGCATCTTCAAGATCTGTATTTAAATGGGCACCAACTAAACGCATTGAACCATTCGATTTTGATGATTCATTACCGTCAAACGATTGCATGGCCGATGGTGATGTGAATAATTGTGATACTTGACGATATGATTTACGGGATTGAATGAAATTATCCAAAAATTTCATTTTTTCTAAATATGGCCGCGATAAATGCTCATAATTTGGTGAACCACCGACTTTTTTCTGCTGTACATAACGTTCTCGCAAATATTTCCACCGTTTTTTACACGAATCCACTGAAACCAGGCAACAAATGTGATTCAATTAGTTGGAACAAATTGGACAAATTGCAATGATTTCAATCATTTTAGTTGAAACAACTTACCATCTGTTCCAAGGTTTCGTGCAATATCTTGCCAGGCCAGCTCTTTTGTGATACATTTATCACCGTTGATTGTGTTACTCTTCTGTCGATTATAAATAATGGCATGTTGTTGCACTTCACTGATTAACTTTTCGTCCATCATTGTGAAATCTGCTGCTGCTGCTGCTGCTGCTGCTGGTGCTGGTGCTGCTGCTGCTGTGTGTGTTTTTTTACCGGTAGAAATTTTGGTTTTCACCGCTCGAACTGAAGAACGCCTGTTTTATTCGGTGTTATTCCTTATTGTCTAAATGGCTTAAATAACTTAATGACGAG
This sequence comes from Aphidoletes aphidimyza, assembly GCA_030463065.1. NCBI lineage: Eukaryota > Metazoa > Arthropoda > Insecta > Diptera > Cecidomyiidae > Aphidoletes > Aphidoletes aphidimyza. The sequence goes on from CM059996.1 coordinate 45,605,495, forward strand.
AAAAAAAAATACTGTTTCATTTGTCGACTATGATTGACGGTGGCGTTCGCTTTAACATCGGCTTATTGGTGCGTTTTGTTGTGTTCGATATTTTAAATGCATTCGAATGCCTCGTTGCTTGTGATGTTCATGGCATAAAAATGTGGCACTTGTTACAATGTACTCATCGAAGTGCATTATATTTTATATTGGTTGACGGTATTTTCCAGCTGGATTGTGTGGTGTGTTTGATTTTGTTGTTGGTGCATTTGAATTCGGATACCAGAAGCCTCTTTTGTGCTTTATACGTCTTTTTTTTTCTTCTTCGCAATATGTCACACCATTCACATTTCTCTTTCTCAACTGTTAGTTTTGTTCGTGTGTAATATCTGGATTGTGCTTCTTTTTACGTCGTCGTTGTCGTCGTCGTCTTGTTTTGCTTCACGTTGTCTCAGGCTTTTCGTATCATTTACAAAAACATAAAAAAGACATCGATATACACTTTGTATAAAACAACGCACAGTATGCAAAAAATGCGAAAAATTCTTTTTTTTTGTTTTGAAATGTTTATAAACAGCAGCCGCTCTTACCTATTTACACACACTAATTGGCTGTGTTATTTTGTTGTTTTGCGTACGCGATGGTTTGAGTCGCGTTCTACGCCATATTTTTCCCATACGTCAAAATTTCGTCGGTAGACGGGAATGAGTGTTAAGTGTTGAGTGTGTTTTATATTTTACGTACGTACAACATTATATTTCGCTCAACTTATACGGGTTCATGCGGTTTTCGACAAATCAGTGTTGCCAGTTTCATATTTGTCGATTGATTGAATTGACAGGCGCTCGTTTTACTAAAACACATAGCCAATTCCCATTGAATTTATATTATATTCAATAGTTGATTTGATTGAAAATTTCAAATAATTTCAATTTTGTTTAAATTTGCTTCGTTTCAGATGGAAATGTACTACATTATACGGTATTGTGGTCTCCACGCCGTTTTAAATTTTTATGGGCTTATGTTATATGGATTGGTTTTCTATTGTTGATGTTTATGATATGGATACGGAATTGCTCCATATGCCATCGACGTGTGACTTATCGTTTTCGTCAGCGTTTAATGATTGCAACGGATAAATTTTAATCGATCAATTTACAAACAACTTTAAAACTACTTAAACAATTACAACAACAACAATATTTACCATTTTATTCTATATAAAATCTCTCTTTATGATTGATTCGAATCTCTTGATGATGTGAAAGATGAACGCTTGTTAGAAGAAAGGAGAAATTGTACAAAATTTATTATTATACATACATTCCAACTCATTCCGTCTATTCGAAATACTTAAATAAAATGCTTTACATTTAAAAACAAGAAGATTACATTTTTATTGACACTTTTTTTGGATTAAACCAAATAGTTAATGGTGTATTTATAGGTTTGTCGGGATAAATTTTGATTTTTAACGACATTGGTCGGCTCTTAGGTCAAAGTTGTTCCCAAATATATCTATAGCATTGTCTCATGTGTTGAAAAACCATCGAATATCGGCTTAAATGTTGAAATTTGCTTGCAAACATAAAATTTTGCCATTGAAAATGGTCTTATCACTTGTCGGATTATTACCTATCGGATTATTAACCCTTGTTAGGATAATTACCCCGAGGTATAATGAGCGAGGATCAATTTTTCGAATTTTCTAGTAGCAGGTAAGGTAACTAGGTAAATTTGATCATTATTTGAGATGCAAATGGGCTGCTGAGTGTCTTGTAGCCCAAATTCGAATCCAAAATTTATTGATCTTTGTATTTTACTGGGAAATATTGATGAATCGATTTATGCTACCTGAAACCATGTTCAAATCGTTTTTTTTTTACATTTGTCTTTTGTTAAATCGAATACAGAATCGAAGAATCATCAAGAAACGAAATGAATGTTGATGACCGTTAGTTTTAGAATATATAGAACACAGAGCGATGTGGAAACAATCATTCAAGCAACGATTGTTGAGTAGAAAACATCTCTGGGCTTCAAAATAGTTGACTATTCACTATTAACGTGTTGTCTTCAACAATTTTAACAAAAGTTTCTACAAACCATAAATTGGTCAAACTCAAATAAATAAGACTTGTGAAAATTTGAAGTAAAAAAAAACAAACACACCTAAAATCATCAAAATGCCACGAAAGCAAGTGTTGACGGTGAAAGATGAGCCAGAAGATTCGTTTGATTTTAGTGAAGTATTTTCAATTTTACCATCAACATTAAGTTCAAGTGATGGTTCGGATACGGAACGAAACCCAAATGATGTGAAAAACTTGATTCCACCTCAATGGTGCATGGATGCTATACTCGAAAAAGAAAACCCGAATAGCAATCCAGAGGTGGAGAGAAAACCATTTAACAGAGAAGAAGTGCTCAAAAAATTGTTACCAAAAGAAAGGCAGTTAGCACCTGAAGTGATTGCACGCTATCACGAGCTACAAGAGCAAGAAAAAATACGCCATGAACAATTTATTGCTAAGGTGCTGCAACAAAATCCAGTGGAAAAAGAGTACAATCCGAAAAAAGCCCGTAAATACGCCAAAAACAGCAGCGATAATCAATCAAGTGATGAGGAAAGCAAACGACGCACAACCGCACGCAAAATCAATAATAATAAGTCCATTGAATCGCGTCACAAAAAGAAAGTCGAACGGACAACGGATATCTTGACCGTCATTCATTTGCGTGAACGTATTTTGGAATATCACATGAGAATGGAGCTGATGAAGGAAATGTTATCGGCAGCAAAATCAAGTGGAACATCAGCCAAAAAGCAGCCCAAAAATGGTCCATCATCATCCCGACGTACCTAATCTTCTGAATCGTCCAGTTAGTGAAAAATGCCATCCATTTATTTTAAAAGTGTCGGTAAATTAAAATGCTAACATTTTCAAGGCAACGATCCGACTTTCAATGGAATCCAATTTTTTTTTTAAACTAAATTTCTTGCATACAAATATTTAAAAAAATAAACAAAAAAAAACTTAAATGTTTCTTTAGAATTCGTGTCAATTATTATTTTTCTCAAATAGCATTTAAAAAAGAAACAACAGCTATGAATAGTTCTCTTAGATCTAATTAAAAATAATAGTTATTGCTAAATATCAAAAAAGTTACAAATAAAAATATGAATTTTCTCCAAAAATGTTGAAGTGTTATTTATGTGAATCCATTATTTTGTTTAGTTTTGATGTGCTTGTACTATTTTGTCAACACGAAAAAAGCTTGAATCTCCATCATATTGCCATTGATCGCCCAGATAAGATAGATCAGGTCCGTTACCGACCTGAATTGACGAAAATTGAATCCTTTTTAGAGATTTAAATTGTTCGATAAAATTAACAGCATCATCGATTCTGGCAATACACAATGGCAAATGAATTTCGCTTAACAATGGCAGTGTATTGGCTATGTCATTATATGATTGCAACCATTCCAAACTCTTCCTATACAAAGTAAACTTCTTTATTGAACGATGCTTTTTGATAAAACACATAAATTCATGCGGATCAGCATCGCAGTCTAACTCATCCAAACATTCAATAGAAAAATATGAAATTGGATGTTCAGAACTTCCTTGCCAATTTAAACGGTGAGAACAGTAATAAGATGCACATTGTTTCAACGTGAATTTTTTTATCTGTGTAAAATGGAATGCTTTAGGTGTGTTTTTGAAAATATTACGATTGAAATATTCCCTGAAACTTAGATCAGTCAGCTGTGGTAAGTCAGCCTGAATGCACTGATATAATCGTTCATTTGGTATTAATGGCAATTCCAGTGTTTTTAGTTGTGAATTTAAACTTAAAAATGAACACAGTAGAAATACATCACCGTTTGGTAATTTACCGCTTCGTGAATTGTGAATGAGCTCAATGTGCTCCAAATGCGAAAAATGGCCAATAATATTTGTAAAATCCGTATAATTATGAAAAAAACCTTTCAAATTCCATAATTTCGGAAAAAATGGCCTTTTTGGCCAACGTGACAGCTCAAAGCAAACCAATTTAGCATTCAAAAATGGCTTCTTTATATATTCCATGTGATTAAGAGCTAATCGGGTTGGTGTTCGAATCCCAATTGCCGTTAATGTTTCGGCACTGTACTCATTGAAGTAATTCACTAAATGTTCAAATGAAATGAGCATTGTGTCTGCATCGGCGCTTGATCTGTCTTCGTCAATTTCAATCACTAGCCTTGATATTAAATGTCCAAAGCAGCGAAGTATTTGAAAAGATGGTTTTAAATTGTCAATTGTGATACAATCGACATCAATTTTTATGCGTGTTAGAGATGGTTCTAGTCCTCTGATGTGTATTGTTTTCCTTCCAAAATTGGATGCGAATGCCAGGTTAGCGGCACACTTGAACGACTTGTTTGCGTCGGCTATATTTAGTAGATCCTGAACGTCCAAGTATTTGAATACTGCTTCCAAACAATCAACATTTAGATCCGTGATTTTCAGGCTCATGACTTGTGCACTTGATTCCATATTTCAACTTAAACTGACTAGTATTCGACACTTTAACAGCACCACTTTAAATAAAATTTAAATCACCCAAAAGCTTTAGCTTAAAAAAAACACTGATCAACTTCTGTGTTTCAACAGCTGTTTATATTCACAACATAACGACAAATGTAAACTGTGTTCATGTGACCATTTGAAATGTTAAACAAACCTGCCTCCGGGACGTAGCAGGTAAATACTTTTTCCGTCATTATATCATTTCAATTAGAACAATATTGCAGTGAATACATAGAGTTTTTTCTAATGAGCCGGGCTACCGATTCATCCCTATTTTCCAACCTCATCGGGATGCACGCAATTATATGAATTCAAACAGGCCTAAACGCAGAGAATTTGTTTAGCATAATCGTCTATTCGGTTTGTTGGGATTAGCTCAATGTATTATCTGTAATATTGTGAAAATAAATAAATGAGCACACAGAAGAAATAATCTCAATTTTAAAAACAAAACATTCATTTTCTCTGGATCCTTTGTTAACACAAACGATTTCTTTGCCAAGCAATAAAATTAAGGCATGTGAAATTTGAGCTTTAAAAAAAACACAGAATGAACATTAAACAAGTAAACAGCCTTTTGAAAATATTTCGAATCGTTTTATAATCGTCAATTAGGTGTTTTTCTTCATCAAGAACTCTTTTCAATGAGCAAAAGGTAGCATTTTCAAAATATGTTAGCATGGAAGCAAAAAACAAACAAACAAACCAACAGTAACAATTCATTATATATACATTTCTAGATGGAATGCTTCAGAATTTTGAACTTTGACTAAATGATGTCAAACCAGTATTTGGTTTTCATTACTTTTCATTGGTTACTGAAACGCCGTCGAAAGTAATTTATTCAATGTTTTTTTTTTTGGTAAAATTCATTTTGAATTTTTAAATTCCAGATTTCAAAAATATTCTGGACGATTTGGCATATAAGACATTGAACTTACGACGAGTATGGCGCTGAGTCATTAGAAATAAATACTTTCATAATAAACGATCTCTGTGAATGATGAATGTTTCTTTAATATAATAGTTTTAAGTACTCCGTTGTGAAACTAAAACGATTGAGCAGATAGTCATTTGGCAAATGACTGCCAAACGGCTAAATTGGGACGAAAAATGACTAGAAGTCGACAAGGAAACCACTGGGAATCGACGGAAACCGTCTAAAGTACATAAAATTCGTTTTTAGACGTCTATTGTTCCAAATCAAACGACGTTATTCGACTAAAAGTCAGCTGGCTGGCAGTTAATCTTTCCATAAGGGCTGGCACACTCTACTTCACATTCATTGTAATATGGCATGGAAAATTGCTAGAGGAATTTATCAAAATGAATATTTTGCTTATAGACATTTACATGCAAATCTGCAAATATTTGCGAATCATGAGAATCAAACAACAACAACTGTCACTTTCAGTAGGTGCTGGGCAAATATGGCAAATATTGTGTGAATATCGCATATAAAATAGCATATTTGCATTTCAAATCACTGCAAATCTCGCAAATAATTCGCAAATATATAATATTTGAAATTAGATAAATTCTCCTAGGAAAATTGTTGATTTATTGAAAGAACTATCAACCAAAAATATTTCTTTCAATACGACGTCATGATATCAGTCATTTAAATGACAAATTTGTAGACAAAATCTTTCAGCTGTTCTGGAAGTGAGTATTTGCAATCACTCCAACATGTTGTACCACAATTGATCATTATTTGAGTTCTATACTAACCAGATTGAAATAAAATCAAGATGACCGACCGTTGGAAAGATGGCGGATGACTAGGGGGAAGATACGGATTTTTCTCTCGCCGAATTTGACTTACTTCAACCAATATGAACCTATTAATCCTCAGTTTCACTAATATAGACCAAATTTGATCGTGTTATTTCTAGTAAAACCGATTTGACTATGTATTTATGATGGAATGCACAGTACCGCTAGGTCAACATTTGTGTATACAATGAACCGCATGCGCCGCAAGCTGAACGAACTGAGTGGACGGAGTGTGCGAATGCGGCAATGACGCATGCAAAACTGCCGCATACAACTCACTTCGTTTTGCTTGCAGCGCATGTTTTTGACGCTACCACTCAGTTCGTTTTGATGCGTCGATCCGTTGTGTACGGTTTGTTAGATGAATTTTAGCTATATTTTTGCCAAAAATGGCCAATTTAGACCGAGTTAGACCGAGTTTCTGCTAGTACAAATTGGTGTCTTCCGCCTAGCGGATGATCATGATTTTGGAATCGTGCACTATATTCGAATCTCTTTATGATGAAAGAAGAACAAAACAAACGCTTGGTTTAGAAGAAGGAAAAAAAAATTGTAAAAAATTTATTGTTCTACTTTGCAATTAATTTCGTTTACACGAAATGTTTAAATCAAATATTTTACAGTTAAAAATAAAATGATAACATTTTGATGATCGAGTCATTTTTTTCAAAAATTATTTAATGATTAACAAAATAAATAATTTTTTCCTTTCGTGTTAAATGAAATCATTTTTGGAGTTGTTCTTGTGTTTCTGTTATAAAATTGAAGAAAAAAAAATTGATTTCTTAAAATATATTAAAAACATTAAAAGCCTAGATCAATCCTTCGAGGAAAAAAACAACTTATGATCAATAAATGCCCAAAAATTGATTTAAAATAGCGTAAATTAATTAATTTGTATGCAAAAAAAAAATGTAAATTACGTTGAATAGAAGAGAATATATGTGCATTAAATGGGATGAATAAGTCTTCTTATGATAAGTCCAGACAACTAAATACTATATCTACGATGAGAATGAATGCATTTTCCGCAGCACCTTAAACTAAATTCTAATCTGTAAAACGTAAACAATGTTCAATTAAATTATATGCTCATTCATTTGTAGAGCTCGATTGCCTTTTTTCGAGCCATACATAGGTACATATCGGCGAAGACTGCCAGTATAACCATTTTGTTCATATGCCAACAGTGGCTCAATGGGATTGTAACCCAATACAACTGATGGTGTCGGAGGGTTTGAAATGGTATAATCATCAGTTGCTGCATTAAAATCGGTGAGCGTTATACCATTCGGTATTCTTAAATCATTCAAACTATTTAAATCACGTAAACTATTCGGATACAATAGTTCCTTTTGTTCATCACACTCTTGTATACTGGATTTTCGTAATCCTGGCAATAATTCCAATTGATCACTTTCTGTTTCGGGTATTTGTACTGAGGCCAACGGTACATCAAGTGACGGTGTCACCAGCTTTGGATAGCTAGCTATAAATTCTGCTACTTCATTGGCAGTCGGTCGTTTTACATACGATCGATTCCAGCATGCTTTCATAAGACCTTCTAATTGTGGTTTTATTCCATATGGAATGGTCAATGTATTGCCATCTTTTACATGATCTAACACTTGATTGTTTGTTAATCCTTGGAATGGAAACGATCCAAATGTAATGATTTCATATAAAAGTACACCAAATGACCAAATATCAGAGGCTGGACTGAATTTACCAAAGCCCAATGATTCGGGTGCCATCCATCGAACCGGTAACATACCTTTTCGACTGAAACGATAATAATCATTCTCTGATGTTGATCGTGCCATTCCAAAATCACCCAATTTCACTACACGTTGTGCATTTACAAGACAATTTCGACACGCCACATCCCGGTGCACGTATTTCATTTCGGATAAATAGCTTAATGCTCGTGCCACATCATATGCCATCATCGTTAAACGTTTCGGTGATATATCGGAATCATCACTGATTTTATCATTCACCAAATGACGACGTGCCAATAAATATGTTTTTAGATCACCGTACAACATAAACTCCATAACTGCATAGATCGGTTCGGTTTGTAAGCATACTCCAAGTAGCTGAACAATATTTGAATGATCAAATCTTTTCATAGCCTCAGCTTCGGATAAAAAATCCAAACGATCTTCAGTGTTTGAGCCTTTTTTCAGTGTTTTCACGGCAACAGCTGTCCAACCTTGATCACCAATTTGAGCTTCACCACCATACACCGTACCAAATGCACCTTCACCCAAACGACGATTGATAACAACACGATCCTTTGAGATTTCCCATTTATCAAGCGTATTTCCATGTACCGGTGACATTGACAGTAAATCAATGCCAAAATTTCGCATCAGCTTTGCAGATGCCTTTAATTTTTGATCATATCGTCGCTTCCAAAATACAAATGAAGCGGCTGAGATTATAATAACTAGTAGAGAGCATAATAAAGCGGTTATTATAAGCATCGTTTGAGAACAATCGTAGCCAAGTAATCGAGCAAGACCGCCAACATTACAGACATTGGTACCGTCGAGTGGAATTTCACCATTTGAAGTGAGCCAACGAATATTTGAATCGGTAAAATTAAATTGGCCACCCTCAATTACACGCGTTCCGTTTGCATCGGAGACATTTGGTTCGAATGTACCGACCAAATGAAATTCATTGCTAAACCATTGCATTACATTGATATTGGATAGTCGTGAACCACCTTCACCAAATTGAATACGACCCGATACACCATTGAAATCCGTCTCCGAAATAATCTTTATGAAGCGTTCGGTTGTGTTTGCCGAATGCAATGTTGCCAAATGATTTGGAGATTCTTTGATTAATTTATCCAAGGCAAGAGCATACACCCATACAGCATCATAGGCATAGCCACCGTAATGTGAAGTGTTTGATAGTCCATACGAATCTTTCCATTCACCAACTGTATTACTGGTTTCCATTATTGCATCATCCATTGCATAAGATGCATGTGCTAATGAAAAATGACCTTCTAACATTTCATCGATTTCCTCACGCGTGCAATTTATTTCATTCGATGCATGAATTTCATGGGCATTTTGTCCAAGCCAAATTGGAAGGAACCACACATATCCATTTTTGGCTGACATCTAAACGGGAAACAAAGACATTTACTTAAGGTTTGCCAATTTAACGGATATAATTTAACTCTGGACGACACGTTTTCAGACCCCAAAAAAACGACTCCCATGGGGAAGGAGTACTCAAGCACTAGGCCTGAGTCAAAGGCTCCAATGGATTTTTCCAATCGATTTTCGACATTATTTGGCCGGAAAGACCATTAAAATACATTTTGTACACTTTGGACAACGCGATTTTTAGATTGTTTGTTTAATTTCGATAAAAAATCAACAGAATTGATTAGAATTAGAAAATCTGTTCAAATGAATATTACATGATGCGATGTTTTGCAGATACATGCGAAATTATGTCATTTTTCCGGCTAAAAAAATGGCGAAACTCGATTTTGGTCAATTTCTTGACAACCTGAATCAAAAATCGTTGGAGTTTTGACTCAGGCCACTAGGTATTTTCCCCAAAATAAGTCGTTTTTCTGGATCAGACACAAATCTGAAATTTGTGAATCAGTGTTGCTCAATTAATCATTAATTTATCAAAGTACCTCAAGCTTGTACGCCTCACAAAGAACAACACCGGCCTGTTCATCGTAAATATCAGCAATTATGATGTTTGAATTCTTGTCCTTAAGATCTTGGAGTGACTAAAATGAATCGAATTGCGAAACAAAAATGATATTAAATGCCTGTACTCATTGCAATTTGTGGTCTAGTTCAAATAGTCTATATTAAGATGACTTACACTCTTAATTTTATCGGGGCTAAAATACTTGGAGAATTTTTTATTGGTCAATTCAATGCCATTTTCTTTAAGTACATTCTCCAGCTGTGAAATATATTCGGTATATTTTTGACCATCTTCGGTAAATGCAACCACACGTTTCCAATTCAATTCTTTCAACAGCCGTACGTAAACATGTTCATATTGACGATTCTCGCCAATTGTTCGAAAAAAGTATGGATATTTTTCGCGATCATTAAATGAAACACCTTCTGCTGAATACGATATTACTGCTAAATTAATGTGCTTCGAGAGACCTGCAAAAAAAAGAGTCGCAATTGAAATTTGGTTTAAGACACAACAATCATCAGTAAATTCTTTGTAGAAAAAAAAAAAAAACAAAAAACAATTTAAATCATTTTAAAACACTGCAACCAAAATGAAGAGGTGTAAAATAATTTAAGCACCGGAAAAATGTCCGGAGAAAACAATTTCAATTGATTTTAACAGCAACGATTTTTTGAAAACACTCAGGTTCAGTGCACCACACACATGTTTGTTGTTGTATTAAAATGCACGCAACAATAAAAAAAATATGTGTTATTGGCGTAATTGTGTCTTCGAAAAATGGTTTCGATTGAACGACGATTAAACAAAACATTCGAGAGAATTGAGCGTGCCGAACATCAAAAACAGAAAAATGATGTTGAAACGATTGTTTTGTGTTTTGTGTGTTTTGCCATTCATTTCGTCAACTCGCTTACATTAACGCGCGGCTTCATATTTACATAAGTGGTGCGTTGAACGTAAATGTACATCGCATTTTGTGATGAAATGATTAATAAAACCAATAACAACACCAGCCACTAATTCAAGTGCAAAGGTTTTAGCAGATTCGCCAAAAATAATCATTTGTTGTCTCTCATGTTGTGCTCATTTATTATTATTTTGTGTTGGTTTTTTATTTCGGCTGGCAAATAATTCATAGAGCACTGCGATGAATATTGCGTTCTATAGTTTGGCAAATTATTTTAGGTAATTTGTTTTTATCATAACAACAAAAAAATAAATTTGGCTGATAATTGTTTACCAGTCGTCATCGTCGCCGTCGTCGTCGTAGTCATTGTCGCTTATTCATTTGTTTGCCATTCAATCGTCGTATATCTGCATAAATAATAATTAAATTTCGTTTCATTCACGGTATTCAGTGCAATTGAGCGACGCACTTGTCTACTTAAATCTATTTTGGTAAACAAAGACCGTTCACACACATATATATATGTATATATTGCGACACCCATTCAAACCATAGCCTCGAACTTGAAATGTGATTCCAATGTGAATTCAACACGTATTGAATTTGGGACTCGCATCTCTTCAAGGGCACACGAGAATCCATACAACAACAACAATTAAATAGATATTTTGAATGGCTTACTTGCAACTGGCTCAACAGTCTCGGAACACGGCGGTCCCAGCACACCCAATAACCCATTGGTTTGTACGTAGTAATTGATAAATGTACGCATCACAGTATCCAAATGACAACCATCATTATTGTCCAGCACAACGAGATCGATGTCAGGCAATATCGTTCCATTTGCCTTTATATCTCTTTCAGCCAAATCAACAGCTGTTTTGACGCCTAAAATTGGTTTTTTTGTTGTTGGAAAATCAAATATTATGATGATTAATGATTGATCTAATTGATAACATTTAAGTAGTTCGATTGATTCGCAAGAAGAATGTTGTCAAAGAGAAATTTAAATCGACAAATTTTGACAAAATATCTTGAAACGACAAATTTCGCTTGAATATTCTCAGTTTTGAAATAAAATTCATAAATCTATTTGAAAAACTCTTATCGCAAACAGTATAGAAATTTCTTAGAATTGAAATTATGTTCTTCCGTTGATTTGAAGGCGAAAAATGATAAAATAATGAATAAAATGTAGAAAAAAATCTTTTGAAACATAAGAGAATTCTGTGAAATTCTGATTCATTTTTGGTGATTCTATTTGAAAATTGAGAAATTTGGCATGAATTAAATCTTAATCTTAGATAAGTTGAGCTAAAAATCGTTTATTTTGCCAAAAGAATATAAAAAATAAAATAATTTCAAAATAATAAAATTGCGCATTAACAAACAAGTACGTACCGTTATGTTCATTTTCTGTTTCTTCTAACTTTGGATAAATGCCACCGATAAACACTTTTAATTTGGTTAATTTTGCAATTTGTTCCGATAAAATTTCAATATCTTGCGTAATTTCTTGATTTTCTTGAATAAATTTGCATGCAATTGCATCATAAATGCGTTCTTTATCACTGGCATTGTGCCATTCATTATAATTTGAAATAAAATTCTCATCATCCCTATCAATATGCATTGGTAAATGATGTGACACTTGTAATTCGGTCATATTATTGTACATTTGTAGTAAATATTTTTCGTTCGTTTGATTAAAATTGATAAAATTGAATAGCGAATAAACGGATGTGGCATCTTTCAATTGTTTTGAACAGTACATTAGAATCGGTGTTAATTCATATTTGCACATGGTATTTTTACTTTGTTCACTTGAAAATTGTTCACATTTTGGCATTAAAATGGTTTCATACTCAATATCAACATCGATTATTTCGGATGGTGTCCAATGCACAACAATGAATGAATTGCGCTTTTCACGACGTTTATCAATGTTTTGTTTGTATAGCGCTTGAGTTACATATCGTAGATTATCACCAAACCAGACCACTTTAACATATAATTGTAACTCATCGATGTGATCGATCACAAAATGTGTGTCCACTTTGTGACCGGATATCAAAGTAACACATTTGCTGTTGTTGCAACGATTCGGCGTGTATTCACCCTCAGATTCACTGAAATATTAAAAAGATGTTTTTTTTTTGTGTGTTGAAAATGCTTGAACATAAAGAATATTTGATAATGGCATAAAATAAATTCATATGATTGGATACTAACAATTCTTTTAAAATACTTTCGTCGATTATAAATCGATTAAACTGCTTGGTGGTGTTATCTTCGAACAATGTGTACGGAATAATTGGCGATGTATTGTCAATTTCGATAAGATTTTTTGGGGTAAACCAGCCAAAACGGCCCATACTAAAACGTCCAACCATTTCAATACCCGGCGGTGGCATATGATAGTCCGCTGGCATCCATACACCCAAATTTAATATGGATTTTCCTGGACTGAATAAATCATGATAAATATTTTTATTTTTTTTTGGCAAAGAAAAATCATTCGAAATTTAAGCATTTTAAGCTCTTCTTACGTTACGATTTGCTCGAGTGTATCGAATAATTTCTCTTTTTCCGTTAACTCCACCGGATCACCCGAAAATTGAATGCTTTCGTAAATAACATTATAATTTAGAATCTCTCGCACCAACGTTCCGAAGACGCGTGAGCTCATTTGATGCAACACATTATTGGACACTTGAATGATGATTTCGTTGCCATATGTTAAATTGGTTCGTGTATCACCTGCAGGAAAAAAATAAAATAAAAAATAGAACAACAACAAAACAAATACAAATATCAATTCGTGCCATCGGATACATGTTTGTGCTAATGCCAATCTATGAATCATAGACTGTCATTCAATGACCAAAATTTGTGTGCTTATTTCCATAATGTTTTTTTTCTTCTATTGCGTATTATTTTCAAAGCTTTAAAGTGTACACAGGACATGAGCTCGTCTCTGATTAATGTATACGTGAATGAGTTGTAACGAAACCAAACAAAAAAAAAACACAACAACAACAAATTATTTGTTACGAATACATACGGTTGCCTATTGGAGATAAACAGCGTTCCGTACAAACGATCGTAACGGCAAACCGAAAAATCACCATCCATTTTAAGCATGTCCAAAGCATTTCGACTTGCTTTAACGCAAAAATCAGCTTCTGTAATGAAGAAATGGATTTTTTTTTTTTTGGTTCAATATTTTTTTTACTAGATTTTTGGTGGTCATCCTATTATTTGCACAATCAATAATTCTGGAAATACGCACAAAATGATAGAAAATCCAATAAATTATAATTTTTTTTTTCATCGCTCGTATGAAATGATCTTTTGTTGTAATCGCTAAATTTAAACATTTTTTTGTTTCTGTTTTTTTTTTTGAGTGATTCATTTCACATGAATGTGCAAATATTTTGGGAATTTAAACACCACAGATTAGATTCGATGTGAAGTTTATGTAGAAAAAAAAAACAACACCAACAACAATATAACAACCGAATATCAACTCACATTTCAATTGAAAAATGTTACTTGTTGAAAATTGACTGAATGACCAGAAACCAATAGATACGTTAGTTTCAGACAAAAGATGAACAGAAAATGGTCATTGCACATTGAAAATTGAATTAATAAAAGAATGGAACTGATAAGAAGGAATTTTCACAGATCAATTGATTTTTATTCTTCATAAATACAGTGTGACAGACGTGCAAATATGAAGAGACAAGATCTGCAAAGCTAAGCGTCTATTAAGCCTTCGACTAACCGAAAGGTTATCATAATTTAACAATTTATGTGTAAATGAATCGTCTTATTTGTTTTTTTTGGTCGTTCGTCTCATTTGGTTCAATAATTTTATTCAATTCATAGAATATTTGCATTTGTGGAGTCAGCTGGGTGTGTGTTGAGTTGATACGTGTCAACACAATTTTTTAAAAATTGAATGGAATTCTCTATAGGAGCACTTCCTGCGGTCACTATCACACACACACACATACAAAAAAGTTCATACAATACCAAAAATAAAATCGACACATTTTGTGCTTTTACATCACAAGTAAAGTACCTCTTGTAATAACGTCACTAATGATCCGATTGAGTCGATTTAATTCAACGAACAGCTGAGCTAATGTGTTACGAAACCTTTAGAATTGCTGAGAAACTATAAAAAATATCGCTTTGAAATCAAGTGCAGGACAGGCAAAAAAACCGCTTAATATGTGTCTTTATTGCTATGATAATTATAGCTAATAGTTGAGCATCAATTCCGTCACACTTTCTTGAGAGACTACTTGAACACAATATCCGATTCTTTACAGTTTACTAATAGATGTTTCGAGTTATTTGGACACAATCAAATAAACAACTGTTTAACTTGAGCAGTCTAAACACACTCGATAAGTGATTACATGTAATTTGATGTTGTGCTGTTTTGCCATGCGTTCATTCGTACACTTGTTTTTTGTGGTAGCACAATTCTCACTTTGATGTGGTTTTATACCGACTATTGACTCACATCGTAAAATTTAAGTGATTGTTTGTTTGTTCGTCTTTTGTGTGTGTGTGTGTGTGACAAAACAAAGCTCAGATAACCGCATTATGTTTTAGTTTACGTATTTTGAACTTGACTTATTTTATGCGTAGGCCGTTAAGCAATGCCACATTAAGTAATATGCGAATAATATTCCAGCTATTACATTCTACTGCGAATGCTTTTGTTTTGATTCTCAACTAGCTGTTGATGCGTAAACGGTGTATTTTTGCAAATAATTCGGCAACCGTTTAAACAAAAAAAAATTAATATTTGCTTCATGACTTGCGTTTGACTTGAGAATACTGTCCATTTATCTGCATCACATGCAAATTAGACCTTTGAGTTAATAAAATCGAAGTAAATAGCCAATGAATAAAAAAAATGCGGCCGGTTTGACAGATCAAATGAATATTAATGTTGAATGTTTATCTCTATGAATTTTGATCAGTGAACAGTTTTTCGAATGGAACTTGTTGAATTATTCTTTTTATCAAATGTATTGAATATTTTCAACAAAATCAGCTGAAACAGCGAATTCGGTGGATATGAAACGAAAAAAAAACAACATCAAAAATGAGTTCTATTAATGCCCCCATTCTAATACAACAACATCAAAAACCGCTTTTTCAACGATTTAACTGACTTGCTTTATTCTCTTTCGGCTAACCTTTTCAAAAAACAAAACTATCAAATAGATTTGGTCATCTTCCGATCATACACAATGTTTCGTCACTTGCGGAAACTTTACATACATTCGAATCACATCACATCAGTCTATTTTTGTTATCATGATAAAAATTTTCGTTCGATGAAAATTTTTGCGAAATAAAGTAACGCCATAAATTTAATGATTCTCACGCGCATAACGCCAATGTTCGGACGGATTTTTGATCTGTCTTTGGATTCCGATGAATTCAATCTCTCTCATGACAAATTGAACAGTGATACAAATGATTTTTTTTAACTCAACCATTTCTAAAATGGATAAATCAATCAAATGATCTAAAGCATAAACATATGATTGTTGGCTGAAAAGATGACAGATTCTCATTTATAACAAAAAAAAATCATCTGAAATCACTATTTAGAATAAGCGTGGCAATAGAATCAGTTTTCATAGTCAAATGTGTTTTATTTTTGGTTGTTAAAGATTAGAATGAAACTATCGCCACCCACAGCTTAACCACTGTTCAGCTGATCGAAATCATTTTATTTTTAAGTGTATTTATTGACGTATGATTTTTGTGATGACGCTCAACGGTTGATTCGTATGTTTGAATTGATTTGGTTTGTTGGTGAAATCCAATGAAGTTGATAATATCAACTTGATATGATTCAAGTCAGCCGAAAAGGTTGAGGTAATTAATTAAATGAAATCGCTTTATTTTGTATCACATCGTTTAACATATAAAAAAAGACTCCTTTTACTTACAAATTAACAAGTGAACGCACAATAATTGGATCACATCGACTTGCATTTATGGACATTGCATGAAGTCATGAGAAGTACAAGACATAACAACACAAAATGTCAAACTGTTGGCATTGGAACGAGTTTATCAAATGTGTATGTTTTCATAATAGAACAAGTGAGTAGCTACCAAATACCGTAACTCTGAAGCTGGATTTCACTAAAAATAATCAACCATCAATTCTGCACATGTTCATGTAACAACACATAACAAAATATACGGAACAAAATTCGATTGTTTGTTAAAAACAACACCATATACAAAAAAAAAGAATGAAGCGACGAGACTGTCCATCAATTTCAAGCAATTTTCAAAGTGGCATGATTTGCACGTAAGCAGCGATTTTGATTGAAAGTTTTAATTGATAAGTGTCAATTGGATTCAGTCAATGTAGTTGCTGTGTTGAAACACGTGAATTTGCTGACTATATCCGAATGCATAATCGGTTCACACAAACACAAAAAAAAACTCTATTGAAAATGCAAGAAAAAAAACAGAAAAATGAAAACCTTTCATTAATGAAATCGTAATGTGGTTTTTGTTGTTGTTTTGTTTTCTCTTGTTTCGCTGCTTGTTACTATATAGTACAGTTTAAATGACGTCTGAATGATAATTCCGATGACATTTAACCTTTTTTTTGTTGGTATAACGGTAAACATTCGCACTGTTTGCAATTTGTTAAAACTATTTTGTTGGTTTGAGCAAAAAAAAAAAAACTTCCCATGAGACAATTTATTAATAAGATGAATTGAATTGTTCACTATCAAAATGCACAATTTTATTGATTATGCCTGTTGCTACCAAATCCAGATTTGATGAATTTGCTGATTGGTAAATTTGTGCTTAAACGTACCGTTTTTTTTGCAAAATTATCAAATTCAGTTGATTGTACTTAATGCTCCATTAACATACTAAAGCCGCCTGATTCCAATTGATATATATTTCTATCTATTTTCCCCCGGCTTCTGTCACACAGACACTTCATTTATTCCAATCAATTGGCAATTTAACGCTAAACATTGACTATTTTACAATGCGTAACACTGATTACTATTAAGTAAACTTCAAAACGTTTTAACAACTGCATCACGTTTATTGCACTCACTGATAATGGAGTGTGAAAATATGAATTTATAGAACATAAATTTGGTTTGCAAATTTCAAAAACGTTGTCTAGATTCTTGTTCTATTCACACCTTTGAATGTTGTTTTTTATGAATTGTTTTTTTCTTTCGTTGTTATTATTACTCACAACAGAGCTGCAGCATAAAACTAAATTCTAATCATATTTGATTGTCTTTTAACATTTGATTCATTCACCACTGATTTGTATCTTAATTTAACCACTCGCATCCATTCACTTTTCTTAATCACTGTCCGATCCGTTTGCGTGCAAATGAACCGTTCGGTTTTGTTTATATCGTCTTTTTGTTGTTGTTATTCGGTAATTGATTAGTGTTCAAAACACAAGCGACACGCTTGAATGCTGAGAAATGACTGACAATATACGAAAATTTGCCTTCCACTCAATTTGCTTGGTCAAAAAACACCACATCAATACATACTTAATACAGTGCCATAAATAACGTACACACACACAGAGAGAGAGAGAGAGACACACACAAATGGTCGCGTGAAGTCAAGTGTGCTGTGAACACGGGCCAACAGCCGCAAATGTTTTCTTATTCTCTAGCTTAATATGCGATTCATAGGATAATCGCTGGGTAAAATGATATTCAAACAGGTAGACATCGTGTACGTATCGCGTTGCGAAAGTAACGCGACACATATCAGCTGAAATGTCACTGGTTTAAACAAAAAAATTAAGAGTCAGTATTTGTTTTTGGTCGTTGAATCTACTTGGTTTTTGGCAACGAAACAGTTCAACTAAAATAATGTGCAGCTCAGCTCATCTATTTTGTGATGCGTATAAAAAAAACAAAACAAAACAATCAACGAATAAACAGAGTCGCTTCGGTCGCTAGACAGATAGTAAGAAGCAGACAGTTGCTATCACAATGCGTTATAAAGAAATGTAATTCATTACTTCTTATAGAAATGTAATCATTTTCTGTCAACATCATGAATTTTGGGTGATATTGACATATTTTATAACTTTTCAAGTGAAAATATAATAAACACCAGGCGGGCAATTACTACTGGAAAAGACTGAAACGTTTCAACAAGTATTTTAAATCAATCGGAAAGCCCAATTGGAATATTGGAAAAAATGTCGGCCAAAATTTACAAGAGACGATAAAGTAAACAAATTGTAACTAAATTGTATGTTGTTCAGCCTCAATAATCTTCTCTTTGAAAGACCTTTTCAACACTATGTCAAACGTTTGAATCAGATGTCTGGATAAATTTTTGACGTTTTTTTCCATTTTTTCAAACGGCCAAATTCTGGCCGATTTCAATGTTCATTACCATTAGTCGCATGTACTTTCTACAAGATTTCACCACACTTGATTATTTTTTTCATTTTTTTTCTAATTCCAGTATATCTATCTATTGAAATTGATTTTTTTTTCTTCAAATCTTCACATTCTGTTTAATTTTTCGCTTCGAGAATTTCAATATCTTCATAACATTTTTTTCAAATCAAAGTGCAGTCTTTCTGGTTAAATTTTTTTCGGAACTGATGTTATTTCGGGCAGAAGTCGATTACTGATCATCCTAAATACCTGCAGTACTTCGATTTGGTAAACAAATGTTTTTGTTGATCACATTTGTCATTGTTTTTAAGACAAAATTGGACTGACAAACAAAACCATAGCCTTCAAAATGTCATTAGAACAAAATGTACTGAAATGGATTTTCAGTAGTAATTGTCCCCTTGGTATTCAGTATCAAGCTCAGATAAATCTTGGAGCTCACTAACGAACGGTGTTGTATCATAAATCTGTAAATAAACTTTTTTTGAGTAAAATCTACTCCGCTCGGAGTAATTTCATATGTTTAGTGTTGTTCCAAGATAATTCATCTAGATAAGATAACAAGATAAAGTAAGATAACATCCTTTATCTCATCTAGTAACAGATTTTTCTTTGTCCATTTATCCTAATCTTATCTAGATGGCTGCATCCTATTTGCAATTTTCAGATAATTTTGAAATAATGCATGGGTTGTAAATGTTCGAAAAGACATCGAGATTCTCGATTCGAGAATGAAAAATTGTGAAAATATGAATTCGAATGTTTATAAACATTCAACAAGCCCAAAAAAATCTTCATCGTTGATTGGTATTGCGTTCTCACCCGACTTCTAATTTAAAAGTTTATTTTGCATTTTTGTTTTGATAAAATGTTTGACATACAATCAGTAAAAAAAAAGTATTCGGTCACCTGTTGTTTTGAAATAAAATTATGTAGCTCAAAAATTCCATCCCCATTTTACATGGAAAAACCTTATTTTTTCTCGAGGTTGATGGCTGGGTGTGAAAATCAGTCATCAGCAATACTAGCTCGAAAAATCAAATTGTAGACTGTATCTGTTTTGAATAAGACATGTAGTTTTGGTTAAATGCAGAACTCAACAAACTATTCAAATAATCAATTCTTTCATGGAAAGTCAGTTTTTGTGTATGACCGAATACTTGTTTGACCCTATTTTTCGGAAATAAAAATAATATGTTTCTATGAAATTTGTTAAATACATATAATTTAATAACATTACTTGATCTTTCCTATGGAGATGGAACTTTTGAGCTACATGTCATAGTTTTCTCAAAAAACCAATTTTATTTCAGAAAAAAACAGGTGACCGAATATTTGTTTACTGACTGTAATTGATTTCCTTATGAACAACACTGTTGTTGTTCGAAAGTTAATCACGAAAATTACACCAAAGTAAATGAAAATCACACTCCAATTTTGTTATTACTCAAATCAGTGAATTTTCGATCCTCAGCCTAATCAACGACCAACTCAATTCAGTTCAAATACAAGCTAGAGCTTGTATTTAAAAAAATTCACTACTTTTGGGTTTTGTTCAATCTTTTAGTAAACATTTCAGAATGGTTTGAAAGTGGTTTATTTTTCGAATATTGCTCTCTTCTTAATACAATCGACATAACATTTCATCAATCATTTTTTTTAGCATTTTCAGCGACGCTAGCACGTTCACTGGCTTTGGCACGTTCTTCAGCCCTAGCTAACCGTTCTTGCATTCAGTTTATCATCACAAATTCGTTTCGTTGAATTAACGTTGAAAAATTGATACTGATATACAGTAGGCGTATATTTTAAATGTTTTAAAACGATCTTTGGCAATGCATAACGCTAATCCGTTACATAATTTGAAATTAGAATATAATTCTAATTCTCAAATCGTTCTATAAAATAAAAAATAAATAACTCGTTTTGCACATTTTTCATTTCGAACCGATTTTTATGTACTTTAGGTCATTTCCAATCGATTGCCAGCAGGGATTACTATGGGCTGAAAATAGCAGCCTATCTGAAAGTAGCAGCTGAAAATAGGTGATATCGCAAAATTTTGACTGAAAATAGCTGACATTGCAAAATAGCGGCTGAAAATAGCAGATATTTTCCAAAAAAAACAATGGAATCCATTGATAGTCACATTGAATCCTTGAGATATCAAGTGAGATCTCAAAGATTCAGTGTGACTATCAATGGATTCCATTGTTTTATTTGGAAAATATTTGCTATTTTCAGCTGCTATTTTGCAATATCAGCTATTTTCAGGCAATATCAGTTTTTTTCAGCTGCTATTTTCAGCCCATAGTAATCCCTGATTGTCAGTCACTTTTTGTCCCAATTTAGCCGTTTGCCAAACGACTGTCTGTTAAATCGTTTTATTTTCACAAGGGAGTCGATTACTGAACATCGTAGTGAAGTGTTTCGAATTGGTAAACAAATGTTTTTCTTGATCACATTTTTCATTGTTTTTAAGATAAAAATGAACTAAAAAACAAAACCGTAGCCTTCAAAATGTCATTAGAACAAAATGTATTGAAAAAGTATTGAAAACTGCTTAAAAAGTACTGAAAAATGTTGAAATGGATTTTCAGTAGTATTTGTCCCCTTGCTGAGATGTGTATGAGTCATTCAAGGTATGTGTATTGTGTGTGAATTTTGGCATCATTTGTTAATTGTATCCTCTATAAAATAGAATAAACACTTACACAGTAAATAAAAAAACGCGAAATACGATCGTTGTTATAAAGAAAATTTAATAGGTTTTTTTTTGTTGTTGTCAGCTTAAAGCTGTAAATTACAATTGCAATCAGTTTCTTTCGTGTGTTGTTCTTTTTTTTTGCTTTACTTTTTCTTGTGTTTCATTCTTTGAATGTAAATTTTATTAAAATGTTTTTTTTTTGTTCTTGTTTTTGTTTTCATCTTTTCATGCATTTAACGAATTATTAATGATAAGAAAACGTTTGGTTTTTGGGTTGTTTTGTTCCAACTTCAATGCGGATAGAGAATGTCATAATGTCCTGGCCGATATAATAGATACACTTTTGGCTTAAGGCCATCAGGAAAATCATGCGCTGTCACTTGACCACCTTCAGCTTCACCACGATCCATATATTCAACACGTACACCCACTTTTAATGCAGTACAAAGAGCTATAATTAAAGTGATGAAAGAAATGGATATTTTGAGAATTGATGAGAAAGAAAAACACACTAAATTATCTCGTTTGTAAACACAAATTATTCCATTATTGCACGTTTAGTACTTGGAATGGCAATTAATGGTGTGAAACAGTTTTCATTGGTGTTGATTTCAGACTAGAGGTGACACTATGATTACTCACCGATAATATGAATATGGTCGCTTTCTTTGTACATCGGTTCGACTTCTTGATGTCGGAATTCTTCCATTGTACAATTGCCATCGATGAAATTTTGATAGAATTCGGCACCTTCTTGCAATTGACCCGATGTCATTAAACGCAAATAAACAACTACATAGTCCGAATGGCCTTGATCATTGAACAGCCGATGCAACTCTTTTAGTGTTTCTTCTTCATTGTCACTCGGTGCAACTTGCTGGATAACAGTCATGAACTAGAATTTTCCGTGAATGAATTAAATTGACACATTATTTGCAGTTAACGTAGTGAACTGGTCCAGTTATTTGATTTGATTTTGGGTCGAGTTTTGATAAATGCCATTTGTGGTACAAACAGATTACTTACCGTATCATGAAAATCTTCGAGTGTGAATTGCGGAAAGCCCAATTTAATCAAACGATCTTTGGATTCTTCCGATAGTGCACGAAACGGTTCATAATCGTCTTTATTCTTAACCAAATACTCTAAATAGGCATAGGCAAATGCACGAAAAAAGCAATTACCATCCGGTCGAGTTTTTTTAATCGATTTGTACTTCGATGATAAATATTTTAATTTTGCACTATAAATCGCATCATCTGTATATTCAGTATCAAGTACAGATAAATCTTGGAGCTCACTAACGAACGGTGTTGTATCACAAATCTGTAAATAAGAAAAAAAAAACAAAATAGACATTCAAAAATAAGAAGAGTGCGTTAGTTTTGTTGCGTCTATAGAGAATCAGTCTGAGACATGTATGAGTCATTTTTCAAGGTAAGTGTAATGTCATTGACATCAGTGCAATTTATCAATCATGAGGATATTGAAATCACGTACATCATTCCCATAAAATGCATTCCATTTCGTACACATTTTTATCAAAACAACAAACGAAAATGTGATAAATTGTGCTTGAAATTGAAATTTCTTACACAAAATCCCATTGACATAACCAAAGGTTGTCCATTGATTTTCTACTGAATTTTGAGCCAATCAACGAATAAAACTCCCCCCAACAAAAAAAAATTATTTTAATTGATGCAGTTCGTGCGAAATCAATGACAATTTACTCACTTCTTTTTCAATTTGGCGTTGTTGCTGTATAATTAGCTCATCTTGATTCAGTTCCAAATTATCAGCATTTGTATCCATTGTTTTTCGTTTCTTTTAAATGGGTTTTTATTATCAATGTAAAGTTTAATTCAAACAAATTGGTTTCACCTAAGTTTAACTAATTGGATTTTATTGCGTTGAATTTATTTTTTTTTTGGAGTGAAATGGCGTGTGTAAACAATATATTCAATGCAATAACACCAGATTCAGATGCAATGGGGGAAAAAAACCTTAGTACCAATTCGGTCAAACTTTTTTTTTGTTTGATATTTTTGGTGCGTTTTTGATGCGGTGTTCACAAATGTCAAATTAACCAATAAAACCGGTGACTCTTCGAAACTACGCAATATGATTTTTTGTGCGGATATCGATGTTGCCTATGAATTACCGTTTAAAAGAGTTGTTCTGATTTTTCGGTTTTTGTTTGTTTGTAGCGCGCTGTTTCAGACAAATAATTTCTATGGTTAATTGAATAATGCAAGAAAATCCATTCAAACAAAGCACAAACAAACATTTTTTTTGTTGGTCTGTTCATTAATTCATTTGAGTAGGTTTTTCAGTTTCATGAATAGGTGTCGCTGCACTCAATCATTGTCTAATTCAACGCATTTTCGATTCGTAGATGATACAAAACGAAAACAAAAAATCGCTCAATTTTATTGAACATTTTTTTCGTGCATTTTTCTGTTGTTTCTTTAATTTGATTTTTTTTTTTAAACTATTCATTTGTTTGCCATTGACCCAGCGGTTCATTAACCGTGAACGCACAAATATTCGATTACGAAATTACGTAGACCGTCGAAATGACAGCTACCAAATCCACTGTATCGGTTCGAGCATTGATGACAGAGTAAACGAACTGTCAAACGTTCTTTTTCTTTCTCTTTCCGGTAGGTGCCGAATAACGTGTAAGTGTTCTGTAAATTGCTGCAATTTTATTGCAAATCATCAATAGGAAAATCAAGTGATTTAAATGAAAATAATATAAAAATCGATAGAGGAATCTTTCAGCAATATGATCATACAAATAGATTTGGTGGATTTTTGGGATTTTCGTGAAAAATAATGGTTTTTTTGATCGTGATTGTAATTTGACAGCTAAGTGCATATACAAAACATAAGCGCCGAACAAAACTTACATTGTTGAGTTAACCTGAAATTTGTTGAAAGATTCTCTCAAATTCATTTTTAAACTGTAACTTTCATTGCACAATTACCAAATTTTCTAATTGTTGACGAATTGTTTTTTTGTTGTGTGTATTTTCCAGAGCAAACATGAGAACCATCAACTCGAATCAATGTGTGAAAATTCCACGGGGCATTGAAGCCAGTGTGAAGTCACGTATTGTGACAATCAAAGGTCCGCGTGGTGTTTTGAAGCGCAACTTCAAACATTTGTCATTGGATATTCATATGGTATCACCACGTACACTCAAAGTCGAAAAATGGTTCGGAACCAAAAAAGAATTGGCTGCTGTACGCACTGTGTGCTCACACATCCTCAACATGATTAAAGGTTAGTGTCGATGCGATGAGATGTATCATTTTTGTTGAAAGCTAAATGAATCGATGATGATGTTCAGTGTTGATGTTCCGTAGAGTTTTTTTTTTGTTGTTCGTATTGAAAAGTGAATAAAAATCGAAATAAATAAGAGTTTCATTGAAATCGGTAGTCCATTTGGTTGGAAAAATGTTCAAATCCCGTTTGAACATAGTGTGGTGAACGACTCAGCATGGTATGGCATTGAGCGTGTTGTAATCTGCCATCAAGTATGTTAGTTGTCATTGTTTTTGAACGTTAATGTTTTGTTGTGCCTGGAACAAATTGAATATCGAAACCGATTTTTTTTTCTCGCCACACAATTGACTGCATATAAATCTCAGTGGCACTGATTCAGCCGTGGCTGTAAACACAAGTGAATAACAACTAATGTGTAACGTTTTCTTTTATTTGATCATTTGCCAGGTGTAACCAAAGGATTCCAATACAAAATGCGTGCTGTGTATGCGCATTTCCCTATCAATTGCGTTACATCTGAAAAGAACACGGTTATCGAAATCCGTAATTTCTTGGGTGAAAAGTACATTCGTCGCGTTGTGATGGCACCAGGTGTTACCGTCGTTAATTCAACGAAACAAAAGGATGAATTGATCATCGAAGGCAACGACATTGAAGCTGTTTCTGGTTCAGCCGCTTTGATTCAACAATCGACAACCGTTAAAAACAAGGATATCCGTAAATTCTTGGACGGTTTGTACGTATCAGAAAAAACAACTGTTGTTCAAGATGAATAAGCACCAATTAATTGAATAAAATGAAAAAATGTGTTTCATTGCCAACAAATTAAATCGATTTGTTTCATTTGTTTTTTTTTGTTGTTATTTTAGCTTTGCTGCACATATAAACTTAATTTTTAAAGTACATTCCATATTAAATCATAAATGAAAGCATAAAAAACATATATCGAATTCACGATAGCAAAGAATATTCCATAAAGTTGAGTTAGAAAATGTGGTAGGTAGATATCAATGGCCAAACTAGTTGCATATTACAATAACTGTTGCTGATTTGTTTATTCGTCGTTGAAATTAACTGCATGTGTTAGAGCTGTTTAGACGTTCGACCGTTTTATGGCAAATCAACTTATTTTTTTTGTCAATAAATTTTTCATACTCTTTTACTTGCGCCTCAACGTTATTATTTCCTTATCTTTCCAGGATTTAGCTAATAATAAAGTGAGTTGATTTATCAATTTTAATGTCATATTGCGAATAATTTGAATACGATTTCCGTCTTAAAACGCATTAACAAAAGAAATCAACTTAAAATATGGCACAATGTAATTGAAATCAGGCGAGGAAAGAAAAACGAATGAAAGGAGAAAAACAAGGCAAAAGAGAATATTAAAGCTCAATTAATGTCAAGCAAAATAAAATGCACGTTCAATTGATTGCGATACTAATCCTAATAAATGACAATTCAAATGGGCCAATCTTTGCTCTTACTACGATATACACAACGCAAATATTGCTTGTAAATGAATCGGCCAAATTCGTTGATTTGTTCACATTTATGAATATCGAGTGCAGTGCATGATTGGTGACAGTGCGAAAACAATAAATAATTTAGAACAAACTGAACTTGAATTGTAAGCAAAAAGCAATATTTTTGCTATCGCGACAGCGAAGAGTTTTTAATGTGGTATTTTAAAGTACTAACGGTGAAAAATTTATTCAAAATAAACGCATTTTTTGGAACTAAGGCCCATTCCAAATGCTCAGACCAAAATATTTTGGCCGACCAAAGTTTTTTGAAACTAATCCTTTTTGGCTGTAACTGTTCTATTATTATTTAGTCGTGAATTCATAACTATTGAGAGCATTTTTTAAATTTTTTTTTTGAATTTTCTTGATTTTTTTTGGGAAAAATGCATTTTTTGCTGACCAAAATATTTTGGTCTTTGGAATATTCTCATTTTAATTGATTAGATCGACTTAAATATTGGAGAAACTGATAAATCTAGCGCATTCAAAGCAGTTGTTATTTGTGAAAAATTGAAAAAAACGTAAAAAATGTACAAAATCGATGATTTTTGTGTCCAATGCAAATCATTTTAGCTCCCAAGCGGTGAAGAAACTCAGTTTGATGTCTTAAGCAAAGTTGCAGATCTTGAACCGAGGAGAAATTTTGCTTCAGGGGTTGACCCAAAAAAAAACCTTTCAGGGGTGAAAATTGTACCCCCCAAATTGTAATGTTCAGGTGCAATTTTTACCTTAATGGGGTGATTTTTTGGGGTTGACCCTCGAAGCGAAATTAATCGTCTCTTCTTGATCTACATTTTTCCTCACTTTTTTCTCAGACTCGGTTTACACTAGATAGAATTGACTTTTTTCGTTACCCTCCAAGAAATTTGTTCACTTAACCCGATCCACAATTGAGACCCAAAAATTTGAGACCGGAACTTGATAATAATGAAAAAAAAAATCATTTTGAAAAAATTTAGCATGCTAAATTTTTCACGAAAAATCGTAAAAAATGCGAAAAATGTCAAAAAAACGAAATTCAAACGGCATGAATAACGTTTTTTGGCCTCAATTGTGGATCAGAACTTGATAAAAATGAAAAAAAATCATTTTGAAAAAATTTAGCATGCTAAAAAAAAAAATTAGCATGGCACTTGGAACCAGCCTTAGTTCCGAATTTTCGGAAATAGCTCCAATGGACTTATTTTTCAAAAATAAATTGGAGTTATTTCAATTGGACCTATAACATACACCCTGAAAATGTGGCTCAATAGGAGTTTATGTGGTTTGTAGTTCGTCCATATCTTCAATATGGCTTGGAATTCGAAATTGAAGTTGTAGATCTAGAAGAGGCAAACAATTCCAGTCATGGCTCAACCCCAAATCCAGTTTTGCAACCCCCCCCCCCCCTGAAAGAAAGAGACCTCACCTCATCACTGATGTGGAATGAAAGCTATCATATAACCTATGGGAGTTCAACGATATTTTTGTTTGGACATTGAAAATGCATGTCGTAATCTTTCGTAATCGCCTCCTTTATTCATGAAATTATACATTTTAAAAATATTTGTGGTTGCCCTGTTCATTTTTTTTTTGTTCAAGGGCCTTTTCAGCCATGCGAGCACGTTCAATGGCGGCGGCAGCGACATTTTCAGACATGCGAGCACGTTCAATGGCGGCGGCAGCGACATTTTCAGCCATGCGAGCACGTTCAATGGCGGCGGCAGCGACATTTTCAGCCATGCGAGCACGTTCAATGGCGGCGGCAGCGACATTTTCAGCCCGACGGAGTTGGACACGGAGAATGTCATCTGGAACAAAGTAAATTCAAAGATACAATCATTGTAAAATGGCATGGACAAATTGTTGAATTATTTGAAGAATTTTGGACCAAAAAGTATATTTCATTTGCGCCACGTAAAATTTGATATCAGTCATTTTATGGGCAGGATTTTTCAGTGCGAAACTCTGTTTACACCTCGTTCAGAGGTTTTTTCATCTTATATCAGAAGTTTTGTAAGGTTAATTTGTAAAAAAAAACCTTAAAAATAACAACTTTTCGAGATATATCATCAAATTCTGTTCAACTCTATCGACCGAAGTGCAAATTTTGAGTACCTTTGAAGTAAATACGGCGAAGATATGACAAAATGAGCCAAAATTTCGATTTTGAAGTTTTTGGTTCTTTTACTTGAAACGCAAATTTTCCTCCAAATCGGCCCCGAAAGACAATTCTCATGTATATCGATTGTGATATTATGAGTTATTTCATCATATTTAGTATTATATCACAACTTGATTTGATAGTGTCAACTCTGATATTACCACAATATTATAAATATATTTTTACTAGTAACATGAAATACGTTTCGCATTTTGTTTTACCAACCTTCTTTATTATTAAATGTTTTAAAAAAATGTATAGTCATTTTTGGTTTTCTTTATTTAATTTCTGTGTTTTTAAGCAATACAGTTGGCGTCTATTTATTTTCAAAATGTCATTCATTCACAGTGGTTGACACTTCGAAAATGAGCAAATATAGAAGAAAATATTGATACATATGATGTAGGGCTGTCCAACTACAGTGTGTTTCAAATTTCAATTTCTTTATGTTTTTGTTCTTTGACATGTTACACACAATATATATATTCGATTTGGCTGGTGTTATGCTCTCATTCTGCACACTCTCACTGGTCTTGGTGTGTTTTTATTACACAACGCTACAAAATTTAAAAAAAATTGTACGCAAATTTTCTGTCAAATATTTTCTGGTATTTTGCATTACACGCTGTGTGTACTGGGGAAAAACACGACATCGACACTTGCACGCAATAAAAATCATAAAAATTTATGTGAATGCAACGCAAAAAGAGCACAATATCGACACAAATTTTAGATGACACCGAATATGAATTATTGCTTTCAATTAAAGTGGTGTTTACGTGTCAGTTATGTGGCATTTACATGTAAATTTATTCAGTGCTTTTTCACTGCGGCGCCATCTAAGCAATGCAAGCAACTAAAAACGAATTAAAATGACATGAGTACGTTCAATCTCTGTGAAGGGTGCGTTTACGATCGTTTGCATTTGGCACAGTGCCAAAAACTGTTAAATTATAAGAAATTGGAAATTGTAATGAATTTTTGTGAGTTTTCATTGTCATTTTTGATAATTCCACATTTGGTAATTTTCGGTAATTTTACACGAAAAAATCAAGAAAAAAATTGTCGCAAATTAAATATGTGTGACATAATCTCAAAATGTGTCAGAATGTGCGTGGATGATGTGACCCCCCCAAAAAACTTATTCAGCCAATTTTAGAGTATAAGGAGGTACCCCCGGGGTCAAAATAGCCCCCATGAAGGGACACACCGAAACAACTCTTCAAGGGAAATTGAGACATACCCCCAACTCTGCGATTCGTTCAAAATTTGAATAAAAATTATAATTTGGGAAAAATGTCTATTTTTGCGTCAGAATCTATGTTTGGGGTTATGTTACATTATGAAATGCGATGTCCCTGTGACATTTGACGCGTCAACTTATAGATGTCGTACACGTCGAAATGTGTTGACTGAACTGGCCAAGTATGGGTGTTTATGATTATTTTCCGTGTGCCGAGAACGAAGTGCGAGTGAAGAATTGAGTGCAAACGAATGTAATTGAATTTCAGTTCAGAACAATCTTACATACAGAGCTTAATCGAATAGAATCAACCATGAAGAAGATTGGCTCATTTTGATGTGAAAGAAAATTCATTTTTAATTATGACTATTTATCATTTGGTCTGTATGTTTCATTGTCTCATGTGCTCAGGAGAGACAACAGAAAATGTTGCCGAATCAACAGAATATTTGGTGTGAGTGTGTGTTTCGTTTAATGTTAGTCGATTCACACTGACAGCATCGGGATGCTAGAGTTACGTGAGTTTTGAACGATGCTGTTTTATCCTGGTTTTCATAACACTTTTATAGCACTCAATTGATTTGGATTCGTGACATTGGAACCCAAAAATCAATCTCAAATGCTCAAATTCCTCAATTTATTTTTTCAATCACTTGTTTTTTCCTGGTTAAAACTCAAAACGTTTTGAGTTCTTTCGTGTTCAATGTAACATCAATAAACATTCAATAAACAAACGTCAAACCGTTTGAACGTTTCAATTTCGTTGACAAAACCGTTATTTATTTTCTTCTTTTTGTGCCGTTTTGTTTGTGTACGTTGTGTTTCGCCTCAATATCATTTTTTTTACACGCTAAAATAATTCAAATTTGAATTACGCCGAGTCGTTCAGCACACTACGTTCAAATGGGATTTGAACATTTTTCCAACCAAATGGACTACCGATTTCAATGAACTCTAATTTATTTCGAATTTTTATTCACTTTTCAATACGAAAAAAAAACTCTACGGAACATCAACACTGAACATCATCATCGATTCATTTAGCTTCCAACAAAAATGATACATCTCATCGCATCGATACTAACCTTTAATCATGTTGAGGATGTGTGAGCACACAGTGCGTACAGCAGCCAATTCTTTTTTGGTTCCGAACCATTTTCCGATCAATTCGAGTATTAGCGAATCAATGTTCAGTTGACATGAATCCGTATTACGGGTTGCATTGAATCGACCGTGAGAAATTGTGAATCACATGGATTGATGATCCCACCGCGTCTTTGATTGCCTGGTGGAGCATCAGCTGGTGGAGCATCACCTGGTTCAAGAATCCCACCTTGTCTTTCATTGTCTCGTGGAGCATCAGCTGCAAAGTTGGAAAAATATTTTAACCATAATTGTTAAATTGACGGTCAATTCATGTGCAATTTGTTAGATTTGGCAACAAAAAAATTGCATTTCACGTACCTTCTTCCGGGTTGTTGTTTTCATGCATTTTATTTTAATTTTTCTTCGCTATGATAAGAAAATGTAATCAAACAAAAAAAATATTAGCACAAAATCAAAAATAAAAGAAAAACTTCAATATAGTATATAATAAAAAAAAACAAAATAAAATTACACTTTACTTAGCTTAGCACTTTGTTATTTCATTTAGCGGTATTTTGAAACAGTGATGTGCATGTAAAACAATATACATCGCACATTTGAATACCATTCAATGTTTATCGCCTGTCTCACTATTGCAACCAACTTCATTCGCATTCACGTTCTGTCAAATAAAGTCCGTCGGCAGAAACTTCAGCAGAAGAGAAAAAAAAATCAATTCTCAATCACTTGTTTCCAAATATTATCCAACTACAATGGCAGCAGTAGCAAAATTATCGGCAGGCCTTAGCAGTAAGTAAAAAAAAGTGTTTTTTTTCAATTGATCGCAATAAATTATCAATGACAACATTCATAAATCATACAAACGATAAAAATATGTGTGAATTCAAAGGTGGCTGCTATGCACAAATGTCATTACGTAATATAGAATGGTTTTAACCTTGCAAATTGTTGAAAAAATCCATTTTTACACACATGAAAACCATGATATCTATCGAATTTTGTGCTAAACACAACACGCTTAATTGATTTTTTTTATTTATTTCAGCTTTGATGGTTCAAGCAAAACCAAAATTGCAAGTGGCTGCCAAATATGCTTTGGTTGAAATGACACCACCAAAAGTCAGCGACATTCCTGCTATTCGTTCAGGTAAATCAATCGAAATTTTCATGAAATTTATCAAATTTGCAACACAAAATCCCGTCTAGTTAGCTTCTAGTTGGATTCAAATCAATAAATTCACCATTTAATCGCATTAAAATTGTTTTGGATTTGTAGGAATTGGTAAAT
The DNA here is from genome assembly GCA_030463065.1 of Aphidoletes aphidimyza. NCBI lineage: Eukaryota > Metazoa > Arthropoda > Insecta > Diptera > Cecidomyiidae > Aphidoletes > Aphidoletes aphidimyza. The sequence goes on from CM059996.1 coordinate 45,638,215, forward strand.
TGTTATCAGGAGCCAAATCAGGCGCATGGAAAAATACCACCGTACGTGAGGCAACATTAAACACCTTGGTCTTCATTGAAGTATTGTGCTGGTTCTTTGTTGGTGAATGCATTGGAAAGCGCCACTACGTTGGCTATGATGTTTAAATGGTTTAAACCACTTTATCCAGTAACCCCGTTTTCATTTGCACGTAGAATCAAATTTAATGTCAGCCAAGCAGTTGGATAACAGTTTGAAGAAAAAAAACAAATGTTTCATGTTTAAAAAACAAAAAACGAATATTTTCGATGAACATCCAAGAGAATAAATTTCAAAAACACCCAAAATAAATACAAATTCAGTTGAAATGTGAAATTAAAACAAAACATTGCGCATTGTTTCATTTTATTGTTGCTTTATTTATATTTTTCTGTAAATGCTTAAATTCTTTTCATTTTTTCAAACGATCGGATAAAGACTAAAAACTAAATGACAACAACATGATGCGATGAAAATGGCGAAATGCGTTCGGCGTTTTGTAATTTTATACTCAATATTTAATAATTGAATTTAAAATACAGTTGTTTTTTTTTTGAACGAGAAAAAAAAATCATCATCATCATCATTTTGCGTTCGCTTGGATTTTGTAGGTTAAATTTTGCGCTCAAGCAAAAGCACCTCCAGTTGCACCAAGTGCCGATAGGCTTGACAAATCTAGTCCTAATTTTTTAGCCACATTCAATTGGGCGATAGCTGCATTTCGCAACGAATAAATGTGAACCATTTCCAACTCCGATCGGCACAATTTTAAAGCTTTTTCAAATAAATCGATAGCATCCTCTAGTAAACCACGTTGCACTTGAATGGTACCAAGTGTTTCATAGGCCAATTCACATTTACCATCAATTTCGATCGCCTTGTTGAGAAGATCCAAAGCCTTTTGGATATCACCATTCCATTGTAAGTGTAGCAAACCCTGATGTACGTAAAGTGATGCTTGTGTTGGTTGTAATTTTATCGCTTTTTCAAATAATTCATCAGCCTTATCGAATTGCTGCTGTTCGGATAAGATTTGTGCCAAAATATTGTAGCATTCGATATTATTCGGGAATTTTTCGGTTGCCCGGTGTGTAGCTTGGATTGCATTGTAAATTTGCACCTGATTTTGGATCATACATGCGTGCCGATATTCCGCATAACATTTCTGTACCAGTGCAGAGCACATATTTGGTGCTAAATCAACGGCTGTATTGAAATCCGCCAACGCTTCATCTAATTTTTCAAGCAACACATACACTTGACCACGCTGATGGAATACATCGGCATTTGATGAATCCAATTGTTCAGCGGCTGCAAAATCTTCAAAACCTTTTTCATGGTCATCATTTTGCACATTCAACGAGGCACGTTTAATTAAAGCATTCACTTTTACATCGTTCGATGAATCTGGATTTGAAATGACATAATCAAAATCTTTGGATGCTTCAGCCAGTGAACCAAGCAACAAATAAATGGTGCCACGCAATAATTTGGCCAAAATTTGATGATTTCCATTCGATTCGTTGTTGTCAATTTCTTCAGTACATGCAGCCAAAATTTCATCATAATCGCCATCCTTCAATGCCTGTTTCGCTCGGCCCAAACCGTATTCTGTGTTTAATGTATCGTCATCAGCATTTATCGGATCGTTTGAATACGATGCAAAGTATGTTTTCATGAAATTCGCCGATGGATAAATGAGTTGTCGCTTTGAAAACGCTTCTTTGGCATCACGTCGACCTGAACCAAATGAAATGCAATTGGATTTTCAACAAATTAATATTCACTGGAATAACACAGTCAAATGTCAAATGCAATGGCCTACTACTCTCGAAACCACTCTGGTATAACTCACCTAATTCCTTCAACACACGATCGGCAAATAACAATGAGCTATTATTTTGGAAACCCTCCAAAATGCATGTGGCTGTTATGTCTTCCAAACTGGCCGTTAAATCATTTGTATTTTCACTGGCTTTGGCCCGACGAAATAATGCTTTAATGTAACGTGAATTGAGTTTTAATGCGCTCGAACAGTCATCCTTGACAGCTGACCATTTTTTTAATTGCTCATATGCAGCCGCACGATTTTGATAAAATGTCGATAGATCAAGTGGATTCGATATTGGGCACGTTTCGATTGCTTTATTGTAAAATTCAATGGCCTCATTGAATTTACCACTTTTAAACCGTGTATTGCCATCATTTTTGAATGCAATTGCCATTTCCAATTCGGTTTGTTGTTTTGGTTCGTGTTTTTCTTTTGGCAATTTATCATCACCGTCCAGCGATATGGATTTGGTTTTTGTATTGGCAATTTTTTTCTTATCTGTATCATCGATTGTGTCTTCGGTTAATTTGTTTGTTGTTTGATTTCGATAATACAAATAACCAAGTCCAAGTGCAATTGGTGCGCCAAGTAAAATTGCCATTTGCCATTTTGGTAGCAATGATCCCGTACTGCCTGTACTCATTTCTCTCCTCTTTAGATTTGTTTTATGACCAAAAAATCTGTACAATCGAATGAATCAAAGAAAAATGGATAATTCACCGGAATCAATTGATGTCAAACTCTATTTTTCCAACTTATATAATATCGGAAACAAATGAAATTCTATTGAAATTCCATACTTACAATGTTTTTATTGCGATGGACGTCTTTTTTTGGCTTTTTGACAAGACGAAAACACACACGCACCGGGAATGTGAAAGTGAAATTTTTATTTCTGACTTCATGCGATTGTTGAACGGTTGCTGTCAAAAAGAAGCAATCACATGGGCACAAACTGATAGTAATAACGCCATCTATTGAAAGCCAAGCTCAATTTTTTTTAAAATTTGAACTGAATTGATTTGGTCGTTGACATGAGGGCAAAGGCCTTCGGTTAATTTATTTGCTGTTTGATTTCGATAATACAAATAACCAAGTCCAAGTGCGATTGGTGCTCCAAGTAAAAAGGGAAAATTTAATTTAATTTAAAAAGATAATCTCATCTGACTTATAAAAAAAAAAAACAAATTATTACAAGCTCTAGCCTGCATTTGAACTGAATTGAGTTGGTCGTTGATTGCGCTAAGGATCGAAAATTTACTGATTCAAATCAAATAACAAAATTGGACTATGATTTTCATTTACTTTGGTGTAATTTTCGCGATTAACTTTCAAAAGTCTCGTTCATAAGGAAATCAATTACGTCCAACTTCTTATCGAAACAAAAATTCAAAATAAACTTTTCAATCAAAAGTCGAGTGAGAACGCAATACCAATCGATTAAGATTTTTTTTTTTTTGGATTGTTAAACATTCCAATTCACATTTTCACAGTGTTTCATTCTCGATGACTTTTCGAACATTTAGAACCCAAGACGATTTCGGGGAAATTTGAGACGATTTTCGGGGGAATTTTAAGAAATTTACGTCACTTTTTTCGAGAATGTTAAGAATTTTAGGATTTTCTAAGACAATTTTCAGGTTTTTTGAGACTATTTTTTGGTTTTTTAGGACGATTTTCGGATTTTTTAGGACGTGTATTATCTCAAAATTATCTGAAAATTGCAGATAAGATAGTCGAAAAATGCAGCTATCTAGATAAGATTAAGATAAATGGACAACAAAAAACTTTTATATAGATGAGATAAAAGATTTATCTATCTTGGAACAACATTGATTTTTACCAAACAGGTATTTTTTACAAAACAGGTGGTCGAATCCTTTTTTTACTGACTTTAATTGATTTTCTTATGAACGGCACTTTTGAAAGTTAATCGCGAAAATTACACCAAAGTAAATGAAAATCATAGTCCAATCTTGTTCAAACCCCGGCTACAATGACAGCTCGGCAACACATTTGACCCTAATTTGTGTCAGTTGCCAATTCTTTGTCCCAAATTTGTGCCAATTGCCAAAGTTTAGGTTGTGTTTCTGTTGATTTCGCCGGCAACTACATGGTGGCGCATACAATCAATTTGATCTGTCGCCGAGCTTTGATCTTGTTATTATTCAAATTAGTAAATTTTCGATCCTCAGCGCAATCAACGACCAACTCAATTCAGTTCAAATACAAGCTAGAGCTTGTATTTAAAAAAAAAATCCGCGAAGGTTTTAATCGCTTTTCTTATTTTCACATCGATACGTTCTTGACTTGAAAGCCAGTTTCCCAATGAATTTTCGTTTCGTGGACGATTTGGATTAGCATTTGAAGTAGTCATGATGTGTAATACTTTGCTCAAAATTTAATTTTGCCGTCTGAATGTTAACTCGTTCGTTGACGATCTAATAATGGCGGTAACCGTATAGCAAACATTGTTGAAACTTCATGCTTCTCGCATGCTCAGCAGATAGATGATTCAGCAAATGATCAAGATAAGTCAGGAGGAACAACACTGATGGCAAATTCTCTATCGTGCCATCATACCATTATGATACATGCTAAATGATTCAAAAGACGTAATGCAGAAAATTTAACGTAATACAGATTCCGTTGCTCTTTTGAAAAGAGCAAACAAATGTTTATTTTGATATGGCAAAAATGCAACTATTTTAATTATTATTTTTGTGTGTGTGTTATAGTCATGTTTTGTAAAAGTAGAGATAAACTAATATCGAATGACGGTCACAATGACCATTTTTATCACTATGCACAAGTGTCACGGATTCGATAAGAATTTTTAGCTCAAATGCCAAGTGAAGTCAACAAACAATGCAAATAAAATGCTTAGAATATGATTGGGCAATGCACAATGCAAAAACATAAATACACACAATTAGGTCTTAATGATACGATTGATCTGGAGCTAGCTGGTTCGTATCTCTAATTTACTAATTAAACCTGATGCTGGAAATTGAAATTGGGGTATGAGGCGATAGTGATAGTGTGTGGGTCAAGGTTATATCGATCATAAAAGTTCATTTCCATTTGAATGAATACAAATCGATTAAAAGTGGCAAACACTAAAATTATGACCATTTATCTAGGCTATTATGAATGATTCATTTGCATTGGTTGGCTTTGTTTGTCTGAAACATGCGTCTGGCATAGAAAGTTTCAAGTATACATACACACCAACTCAGTACCCGTTGATAAAAACCGAACACTTGTAAAACGGAATAATAATTAAATGCACTTATTCGCACGAAAGTCAAACCAGCAATGATGTTCTTTCCATCAAGGGCGAATCACAATATTACCATAAATGCTGTTGTTGTTGCTGTTTTTTTTTTTTTTTTTTTGTTCTCTGTTCCGAATCGTGTCTGTTGATCGAAATGAGTGTATGACTATCGTCATTCATTTCAATATCATTCAATTCGAACAAAAAAAAGGTTTCCATTACAGAAGAGATGAAATGAACAACAAAAAAAACCTCCTTGCAATCTCATCAATTCTTCATCAACGGAAATATCACACAAAATTCAGAGTGATGACGAAAAGAGATGGGAATTGATGAGGTGGTGAGAGAGGTGAAAACAAAAAAACGGCAGACAACCTGTTTATGGATGCTAAAATGTGTTAATATTCAGATGAATGTTAATAAAAAAGCCAACGGTCGCCTTAAAATCTCGTCAATCAATTAAAATAATATGCTGGTCGTATTTTATCAGTGATTCACAATTGGGCTTGAGCAATATGTTGTTGTTGTTGGTGATTATTTTAATCGCATTTGATTCTTCGTTAAACAATAAAAAAAGTGTTTGAATCAGTTTTTCTCTATTTTCTAGACCAAAACGCGAAAAAATAAAGCTCCATAACTTACATTATTCAATGTATTAGTGAGATGAGTAGGAAAAAATTAAAAAAAAATTTAGAGCAACAAATACGCGACATTCCAAAGCCGTTGTAGACACATTCAGTATGCGCAGGTATAAACGAACTTGATGTTTCTGGCGACAAAATACACATGATGAATATCTAAGTGATATCAACGACGGTTATTTAATGGTCGAGCGACTTTGGTGTTTGGTTTTGATTGTGAATGCGATTTAAAAGCGATTTCAAAACAAAACGAAACAACGACAACAACAAAACAGAGCATCATCGATATTCCTAGAAAACCTTCTGGATGCACACCAGAAAACAGACAATAAATGCCAATAACAACGGATACAAAGAAAAAATAAACTAAAATTATGTAGAGCCACCATATCTACTTCACATTCATATTCCGTATGAGTACGAGGCAAAGATGGGCATAAAAATAGCTCTTATGCATGAAAATGAAAAAAAAGTCGACATGTCGAGTATGTGGCGCTGATCAGCAAATTAAATACGGTTTTTGAAAAAAAAAATGCAAAAAGCGAAACATTTCGAATTAAAAAGACACACACACACTCACACATACTGAATATGTAACCTCAGAGAGACATCAGACCATGTGAATGTTTATTTACCTTCTGGTCTCGTCGTTGTTGCCGTTGTTGCTTCTGTTGTGCTCTTGGTTCAATTGTCCAATTCTATCTCTGTCACATGGACGATGTCGTTCGCTTCATGACTTTGACAATTCATTATTGTTTAGTATTATTTACAAGGGGACAATCCCAGGGGCAATCACTAATGAAAACACTGAAAAAGACTCACACAAAATACACCCAAATATTTCGAGAAATGATATAAATTTCGAGAAATGACCGCTTATGAAAAAATTGAATGTTTTTGCGGTGGCTCCATCTTCAAACGTGTCATTTGTCTCAACATTTTTTTTTCTGATGACAGTCTATCTTTTTCATTGTTTTTTCCATGCTCTCTTAAATGAAATTGTTTGTTTTTTCTTTTCCATTTTGAAGCATTTTTTTCTTCCAATTCTCACATTTTTCAATTAATGTTCCATTTTTCAATATTTTAACATTGTTCGAATCAAAAACCGCACAGGTTATAATTTTGCCAAACTGATGTTATTCCGGGCAGAAATCGATCACCGGCTATCGTAAATACGTGAAATGTTTCAATGATTAAATTATGTTGAATAAATTTTTTTGTGGATGACATTTTCGTTGTGTTTGGAACAAAATGAAACTAATAAACCAAATCAAAGCCTTCAAAATGTCATTAGAACAAAATCGTAGCCAGTTCCTTATGAGAATTTTGACTCTTAGTGACACCTATTCGACCGAACAGTGTAAGCCGCGGTGTACGTCGTTGCTTTGAAAATCACCTAAATTTATGTAAAATATGAGTTAAGGCTCGGGCTATGAACAAAATGTACTGAAAAAGTATTGAACAAGTTCTGCAAAGTACTGAAAATGGATTTTCAGTAGTGATTGTCCCCTTGATTCATTTATGATGCAGGAGACACGATGTTTGTATACAATTAAATGGCAAAATGGAGTGTGCTACGTATGTAATTAAATGTATTTGTGTATTATCCAACTGAAAATGCATTCAAAATAAATAATCACCAGTTGGACGATTAAAATGGAAGTGAATTCGGTTGGTAGGTTATAATGGTCAGCGATACACGCAGCAAGAAAGAGAGAGAGAATGTTCGAATGTCATTAACAAGCTCACCCAATCATGTGTGAATTGTGTGAACGAAACTGACGATATTGACATTGTTATCTGGGTGGTTAACAGATACATTTTGCACGTGCTTCATAACACAATCGTGAGCATCGCGTAATTTCCATATTTTGTTTAGTGTTAAAAAACGTATAAATTGCGGTATAACGACAAAACTTTTTGAATATAAAACATCAAACGATCAAATGTTCTTTTCAGCACACCATCGAATGTGTCAATGCAAAACAAAAAAATGTACGTCATTTTTTGTGTAAATAACGTTCACATTATTCACAATATGATAAATTTTGCATACAATCACACAATTGCCCGTTCACAGCTGAAGTGTTCGTTTTAAATTTCAAGTTCATTGCTCATATTCATAATTAAACCACATTGTTTCACAGAGCAACAACAATATGAAATGCGATCAAGACGTGAGAGTACCAGTTTTTTGTTGTTGTGTTTAATAACAGAGGGAAGTGGAAAAGGAAATGGAATTTGTTACAATCGTAAGCGTATGAATCGTTTGTGCTAATTTTAAAATTATTATTATTTTTTTTTTTTGCTTTTATTTCGTTGAAATTGCGTCTTTTTCACATTCAACAGAAAAATCACACACGAACGAATCGTGTAATCGAAAACCATATGTAATTTAAATACGGCGTGCGTCGTATTTCCCTTCCTTTTCTCTCATACTCTCCATGCCAATGCTATTCGCTACAATACACATTTGAATGATAGAGAAACGTTTATGACGTTCAACAACCAAATTTATTCCGAGTCGGATGAGTCCAGAGTGACTTAGAGGAGCCACTGCTAATTTGCGGGTGGTTATTAGCTCATTGACTGACTGGCTCATTCTTCTTAATTTGTCTATTCTAATGAAATATACAAACGAAACGAAAAAACACAACAAAATTTCAATCGATGAGAGATCGCATGAGAGAATATTTTTGCTGCTATATTGCTGGTGTTGCTGTTGCTGTTACCGAGCGCCTCGTGCCAACGCATATCAGCGTGTTTTATGTCATTTTCAGGAATTGCTATATTGGTTTGTGTGTTTCATTAAGTCGTCATGCATTTTATATTTTCTGTAATCATCGTGCGCGATATTTGCACAGAAATCTACGTTGAACACACAACGAGAAAAGAAAGAAACAGAAAAAACCAGAACACTATACAACAAGCCTCTATTTTTGTGTAAACAAATCTGTATGCATACAGGTACTGTCACACATACATAGTAATTGTGTGATTTGATCGGTGTTGCACACATTTAAAGCAAATAAAAAAGCAGCAACATATGAGAAGAGAGTTGGTGCCAAAAGAGAAACTGATACACATCACCACAATCCGTCCGATTATACAAGGCTAAACTCTGTTTGTAGCTCACCTTTTCACTCACTCTCTCTCTCTCTCTCTCTCTGCCAGTCTCTCCCTGTCCTCTCTTTCTCTGTCTCTCTGTATGTTGTCTGTGTTGTTTGTGCTTCTGCTTCTCTGCCGTCTCTTCGGCTCATATTGTTTCGGCTTGCTGTATTAAAATGACTGTACGAATATGTTACTGTTGTTGCGGCGCGGTCTCTCTCTCGCTCTCACTCTCTCTCGCGTGCGCCACACTCCGAAACTGTTGAATGCTTTTAGTTTTAGGTGAACAAATGCGTTTCTCATGTATAATTCGAATTCAGTTGAATATTAACCGTGACTTCGTGTGGATGTACAAACTCAAATTCTCCATCAAATCCAACGTTTAACATACATTTTTTTTTGGTTCATTTTCTGTTCTCTGTCGTTACGATTCTTCTGTGTGTTTTCAAGTGTGTTTTAAATAAAACGAAAAAAATTTCACGTTTGAATTTTTTCCCTCCTCGGATTTTCTTTTAATTTACCCGAATCTTGTAAATGTCTTTTTTTGTTTGTTTCAAAAAAACAAAAAAGATTTGTTGTTTTTTCTCTACGGCGTAAACAAAACAAAAATTATTATAAATACATTTCTTCGATTCAGTTGAAATTCAAATGTGACTGACCACATTGCAATAAAATAACAAAAATTGTCATTTCATTTGAAAAACAACAAAAAGAAGGCACATTTTTTGTTTGGTGCACCAAATAGTGGCGGATTTTTTTTTGTCTGTTGTCACCCGTCACGTCACTATTTTCAAATTGTTATCGTGCATACAATCAATTTTATTGAACACAATTATTTTTTATTATTCATGTAAATTCATTAAATTTACCTTGAAATTAAATCAAAAAAACAAGAAACAACAACCAAATCAAGTGCTGACAAATGAGTTCATAAAACTCGGATGAATTTCGACGATCGACTTAAATAGTCGATAATTACCCACACCAAATATACCTATTAATTAGAGTATCGGTATACATTTTTAATTTTTGGTGTGTTTGTGTATCGAGTGCATGTTGTTTGTGAAATTGAATTTTATTTAAACAAAAATCAAAAAACAAAAAATTCCAACTGAATTTCCGTTTAACGTTGGCAAATTCGAGGGAAAAAACCAAATCCCCAAGGTAATTATCAACTGTAATTTTGCATATTAGCAAATTATTTATAAATGTTAATTGATCTATTTTCCTTTGAATATTTGTGTATTAAAATAAATTCCAAAATTATGCGGTTTAGTTTTTTTTTGTATTAGCATTCAATTTCTATGGCTTCACAAATATAGATGAAAAAAACCCAAACTATTTTTTTTGAACTATTCCAAAATTCAGCTGGTTTTTTTGTTGGGTTCTTTTCGAGTGAAATGTCTAGTAGTAGAGTTTATACCATGTGGTTAACCGTTCACACATCAAACAGATGGTCGGACACAATTTTTTTAAACTCAAAATCCATTTGAGTCTAATTCATTTTCGCGCGCATTTGCTATTGTGTTTTTGTTCGGTATCTTTTCTACTCATATGGTTCGATTTTTTTGAGCAGTTGAGTTTTAAACTCATATGTGTACACCAATAGAATGAATGTTGTGCATAACGGCTTTAGATCACACAATTGAAACCGTATTCGAATGCTTTCGCCCCTGGTTTAATTCATCATTTTTTCCGTCATCTGAATACAAATACTTCAATTGTGTGTGTGTGTGTGTGTGTGTGTGTGTGTGTGTGTGTGTGTGTGTGTGTGTGTGTGTGTGTGTGCGGTTGTTGCTTGTGAAGTAATTTATTGCCGTTGCAAGTTGCAACCAATCAACAATAAATGCCTATAAACCGATTATAAAAACAAACTGATTTGACACATTCATTTGAATTTGCATTTGTACATTCTCACCATTGATAGATAATTGACATGTCTGTTGATTTATTTCGTAATTTTACAATAAATGTGTTGTTTTTTCTTCTGTTTTTTACATTTTGTTTGTTCCTTGTTCCTGATTATAGCAAAAATTTTATTATGTGTCTTTTTTTTGTTGTTGTTGCAGGAGAGATTAAGACAAGGGAAAATACCGAGGGATCGTGCAACAGCAGAGAAACAGGGGAGAAACTGATTTAGTCCAAATCAATTGCAAATTTATCAACAACAATTTAAAGAAAAGAAAAGAAAAAATAGAAAATCGCTAAACAATGGCCGAGAATAAGAGTCGTAGAAAAGGTGAGCTAACTTAGCTTAGGCAGAAATTACATGTAATGATTGCTGTCATTTGTCTTCTATTCATTTTCTCTTTCTCGCTCTCACTCTCGCTCTGTCTCTATCTTTTCTCTCGTGAATTATTTCTGTTTTTGTTTTTTTTTTTCGTTGCCATTTTTGCACATGGCGAAAGTGATCGAAATTATTTATTGTGAAATGAAATGTGGTTGGCAATAAAAAGCAGCTCAAATGTGACCGTTTGTATAAATAGATTGCCAATTTTACTTGGTCAAATAAACTGAAAGTTAAACACATAAAAGCGAAAATTCGTATAAATTCGTTCATGGAATTTTGGGCTCTTAATTAAGGGGTTTTTTGTCTGTTGTTCACACACAAACACACACACACATAGAGATATACTAGATAAATCGATTAATATGCCAATTAAATAATCGACACTTGTGTGTGCGCCTCCAAAATAATAACCATTTTCCATCGCAAATATAATTGTTAGTAACAATTTGTTACCCAATTGGCTAATTTGAGCCTTCATCTAATGTATTTGTGTTTTTTTTTTATTCTGCTCTTCTTTTCTATCGAATGGCGACATCGGTGTTTCGCGACAAACAGCACATAAATATAATTCGCCATTCGCGAACAATTCATCAGATTAAATGTCGATTTAGGTATCTTATTTCTTGAATCATCTCATACTCAATGTATTTGTCTGTTTGAATCTCGAAGTGCCTCAATTAAAATGACTTATGTTATTGACGTGTGAGCGGTAGCGGGTGTGCGCGCGCGCGCTCATCTGCTCGTCAGCGCTTTCGTTTCGCTTGAATAACAATTTCATCTTTGTACATCAAACTGACAATTAACGGGAAAGAAAGAAATGAAATAGATCAAAATGAAAGAAGACAACAACAAAAAACACGGCCAACAAAATTGATGGAACTTGAAAATGTGTTTCAAATAGCTTCATTTTCTATCAATTAATTTGAGCTTGTCTTGGAATTGAAAAACTGGCTTTCAATGAACAATTGTATGTGCGGTTTTATTGTGTTTTTACAATGTTTTTTTTTCTTTCCTCCTTGGATTTATTTGTAAAGGCGTCTCCTCGGATATAATGCACGGATATCATGCGGACGTGCGCTAGCGGTGAGCGCCGCTCGTGTTAATCGAAAGTCAATTCGATTATAAGTTGAACTTGAATATCCATAATTATTTTGCTTGTTGTTTTTGTTTTATTGTTTTCTCATATAAATTTCTCATATTGGATACGATTGTAAAAAAGAAAAAAAACACACACACACAAATATTTTTGCCATAATCAAATAAGTGAAGCCACACGCTGAGGCGAAGAGATTAAATGGCCTGGCAAAAGGCACGGATTTAAAACATTTTTTCGTTGTTTTTTTTTTTTTAATTAATGCAATGCACGCAAAACATTTGGCATTTTACCAGCAGATAACCTCAAACATTTAATGAATTTAAATACAGCACTGTTTTTATGTCGATCGATAAGTTTTGGTCTGAATTCTCTTTTTTATTTTATTATTTTGAAATGGATTCATTATAACATGAATAATATCGATCAAGATTTATAATATCTATGGCGCGTCGATAGCTACTTGTTATATATTTTTGCGCACGCAGGTCACATTGCAAAAACACCAAACATACCGGATTGCTGACCTAAAGCGATCGCTCGTGATTTTGATTTTTGTTGTTGTTTTTTTTCGTTATTTTTTTTTTTTTGTTCATAAAAATCAACGCCGTACGTATTTTTCTGACGCTAACAACACACACACACACACTTTTTTGCTCTTTTGTTGGTTGTTGTTGTTGTTCTTAGCTATAAATCTAAACATCGCCACATTCAACGTGATGTGATAAAAAAGAACGTTGAAAAATAATTCAACGCGTATGCAAACGCGGTTACTACGTAATAAGAGTTCGGTTTGTTTTTTTGTCATTATTGTTGTTGGGCGTGTGAGTGGCATGTGTTTTTGTTTAGAATGACACATACACGATATCTTTTCATGCGGATTCGATTTATGCAAAAAATGATATTATCGATGGAATTTGCGTAGTAAGCGTTGAAAAATAAGATTTTTGGCAAATGTGCTTCATTTGCTTTATACAGAATCGAAAGTACTGATGAGAGTTTAAAACTAGCGTCAGCCAGACAGACAAACCCATTCTAGATCCGAAATAAATGACTTTTCACGTCCTCATGCGTTTTAATATAGTTTAGAGAGGATAATGAGAACAACAACAACAACAAAAAACACCATATTTTTAGATTATTTGCGCATATATTCAAATTTTCCGTTTTGCGTATTACGTGCCAATATGTGAATAAAGCAAAAGAGGAACGAAAAAAACACAACACACTACATGTTAAACAGATACCTTCAATTTCAAGCAATTTATCATGTTCGACACTCACCGATTCTCGTATACCATGTATTTTACTCAGTCAGTCCGTTGTTTTTTTTTTTCCTTTCTCAACATCATTTAATTGAGAACTCAGTGTGTGTGAGTGCGTTTTTTTCTTAATTCCGTTGTTATTTGTGCTCATTGCAATTATAACCTTCTTTGCACATGCACAGTGCACCTTTGTCAATGACAATTATCGATGCCCGTATCATATTTCTAGACACAACACGCACACGCACATAAAATGTCTCCTATCTCTCTATTACATTAATTTATGGAGATTACATTTTATGTTTATTGCACATTTTACAATGAATTTTGCCACTTTATTTTTTCACTCCATTTGTTGTTGTTGTTGTTGTTGCTGTTTTGTTTTGGATTGCAATTTATTTTTCGATCATTGAATAAAAACGTTAGTAAAATGTAAAATTCATTTTGATGGATGCTGTTTGTTGGCGTGTGCTATAATAAACTTCTAAAACCTTTAAATTGAAGAGAGAAAAAAAACAGCGACGCATAGTGCCGCCAATGTGTCGAGCCTCACATTCAAACCCATACACATTTAAATCAAAAGTCGCCACCATGTGTGATCACGTAAACTATTTTTCAAACTTAAATTAAATGCCGGGCATTTTTAATTGGTTTTTATTCTCATTCTCATTCTTATCCATTTATTAATGTTGTTAAACAACACCAACAACAAGCAAAATTGATAGATATATAATAATGATTTTGTTATGAATATTCTATGCAAGGGCTCGTTTCACGTTGTTTATTCCGTTAGACATTGACAAAACTGGATCACAACATATAAATATCGAATATATCAATAAATTCTGTGCCATTCAGTCTATGTGATGCACAATGACATTTTGACTTGACAATAATATCACAAGCCCAATCAAATGGAAATAAATGGGATTTTTGTTTTTGTTTTGTTTCATTGTTGCGAATTTGCAAAACAAAATATTAGCTGTGCGAAAAGACTATCTTTTTAAAAAGAGAGACAACAATCAGAACAATAACAAATTAAGATGCACTGTTTGCTTCATTGATTTGCTGTTGTTTTGCCTGTTAGGACAATTATCCCGATTGAGATTGTGACTATGTCAAAACGGATCATTTTAATGAGTGCAACAAAACAAATGATATTCAAGTCAAAATATCAAAGTGAACCACCACCAGCTTTTCCTGTAAAACAAATTTTAAAAAAAAAGAGCGAAATGATTGATTTATAAAGAAAAAAGAAAATTAATACAGAAAATAAATGGGCATTAAAGTGTACATAGCAACAAATACACGGATCGACAGATGAATGTGCGCTTTTCAATGAATGCGGTTTGCCTTTTTTTAAAAAGCCACAATTTAAACGGTTCTATAGAGGAGCTAGGTTATAAATAGATTCCTTGTTTCTGTTCGTCTGTAATATATTTGTGTTGTTGTTGTTGTTGTTGTTTTATCTTTCTGTGTGTTTTTCTCCTCTGTGTTTTTTCGTCGCAAATAAATGAAGACAAAAGGAAAGAGCCCGAAGAGATAATTCGGTGTTTCATGTGTGTCGCGAGAACAGGATTTCATTACACCCATCATAAATTGTTGTTGTTGTTGTTGCTCTCCCATCTCGATTAATACAGAGCAATTTGCTCATCTCTATGAAGAAGCTTACACATATCAACGCAACGACAATGTTGATTGTATTTCGTTTACACCGTTCTATTGATATTTATATATATATATTGAAACGATGAAATGAGCGACACAAAGCATTCCAACCAACGAGCGTTCGCAACGTCAGAAAAAACTGTGGGTGCGTCACTATCACACATATAATTTTGGCACTCAATTCGAAACGATTGTATGAACCTATTTAAAAAAATAATTCGTCAGTAGCAGAGCACTTGTTACTTGTTGCTTGTTATTTGAGAATCTTGCTGAACTTGTTACTTGTGGCATGCGCTTTGTGTGTACAATGACACGCACAAATTTGATACGGAATATGAGCAAAGCTCATTCTCGATCAATTTTGTTGTTGTTGTTGTTGTTGTCCATTTTTCTAGGGCTATTGTATATTAACAACAAATAAAATATTATGGAATTATTTTTATTTACGAATTGAAATGGAAAAAATTCTCTCTCTGTGTGTTGTTGTTTTTTTTCTACTCGCAGCAACAAAACATGCCAATTATATAAACATTTACATGATACGGAAACAAATGACAATCTATGAATTGTAACACAAAATGTAACCGTATTATTTATCGGTAATTCTGATCTTGTTCAAATAAACACTCTTTTTTTTTGGGGGGAGGGCGAGCATTTTTTCACGTTTTATTTGCATTGCCATTGGTTCTCAACAAATGTTCTTCGCTCTTTTTTTTTGTTTCGTTCGGCAAGTGTGAATTTGTTTTTTGCATTTACATGGACAATTATTGAATCAGCTCAGTGTACTGACTCAGTACTAGATGAGTAACATGTTATCTGATTTATTGTCATTCAAATGAATTGACACGCGATAATTGAATTTATTTCTTTTTTTCACGTCTACACGTAATTAAATCGAAGTACATTTCGGTCACATCAAATTAACCAAAAATTTGACTAAATCTTTCAAAATATCAGATTCACAAATTCAAATGTAAATCTTTGTTTGATTTATTTAATTAAACATTTGGCTTTTTTTCTCTCTCTCGATATTTTCCAGAATTTTTATCATGCCGTCAAGTGTTAAATCTGATGGTCATCATGGGATTTATGTTAAATTATGCATTACGTGTCAATTTAACGATTGCCATTGTGGCAATGGTTGAGGAGCCAGCCACACATTCAAAACCATTCACAACAATTACACAAAATAATACAATTTCAGTGAATTCACATTCAATGGATGAATTAAGCTCAGCAGCACATACATTACCAATGTCCACAACACCAGAACCATTCCATAATACAACTGATAAGGTAAGTACCGAATTTAAATAAAAAAAACACAATTCACTTGAAAAAAAAATTGTCTACACATGAAAAAATTCAGCATCAACTCTGGTCCAAACCAAAAAAAAAAAAAACAAACAAACAAAAATGCGAAAGGGCAAAAACCCCAAACCAAATGCACTTTGTAATGTGAATAACCTGATCAAAATGTTCATCGATCGCTGATCGCACTGAATTTGTGGCATAGGCCGAAACAAATACACATCAGAGAAGATAATACCAACAAACAAACAAAAAACGGTCAAATACCGTGTGATTTATTGTATTTTCGACACAATTTCGCCAAAATTCGTAATTCAAACGGACACCCAACCGGTATTAATCGCGCTTTCTTTCTCTTGGTTCTTTTTTCTCCTGTTCCCTTTTTTCCTTCAATTTCGCGATGTGTGGACCTGCGTCGACATTGCACATTCTCAATTGTTGTTGTTTTTTTTTTTTTTGCAAGTCTCACGGGGTCTACAGTCTACATGCGCATTTTTCTTGTCCCTCGGTTAAAACGCAACGGAAAGTTGCATATCGACAATTTACTAAGCTGATTTCAACACGCAATCATTTAATCTGTCTGGAGTCTCGCTATCGCGCACATTCCGTATTACGTTATGGCTGTGTGTGATCGCATTGTGCATCATTTGATGTTGACTACGTAAGAGTTCATGTTCATGGACGGTTTTTTTTTTATTTATTTGCTCTGTGTGCTGCCTTCGGTCTCATTTAACTCTGTTTCGCAGAATTATCGGGTATGTTTTTGTTTCCCTTCATCGATTTGCTTGTTCGTATTCAATTCAAGAAAGTTGGTCGTGTTATCAGCTAAATTGACACTCTCAGCCTATTTGTTTGCGAGCAAAGCAAAGCAAAGCAAAAAACACTACAAGCATTATAATTAATTTCAGATGAGTTTGTTTGTTTTTTCTCACACATTTTTTTTTCTTCTTTTTTAAATCGGAAATTTCCTTGACGGTTTTATAATGAGTCTGATGCATTTAATTGGTTCATTGATTTTATTTTTTTCATTTCTTATCAATTTAAATTGTTGTTGTTGTTGTTTTTTTTTCAACACATCATTTACACCATTTCTCATTTACATAGACGCAAACAAAAAAAGAAAGTGATGGAGATAAATTCAATTGGAATACGGTACAACAGAATACAATTCTGGGTAGTTTCTATTTGGGCTATGTGTTAACCGAATTGCCCGGTGGTCGTTTGGCCGAAATGATCGGTGGATATCGTGTTTTTGGGCATAGCATGCTGTGGGCAAGTGTACTCACTCTAATCACACCGTGTGCAGCATTCATCGATTACAAAGCTCTTGTAATGGTTCGCGCCCTACTCGGTTTTATGCTAGGTAAGCTACCAAACTCACATACATACATTTTTGTTGTTGTTATCTATCTAATTGAAGCACTTGTTGCTAATTCCATTTATCTGATTTTATTTGCTCATTATTTTCGTTTATGACAATGTCTTCGTGGCTACTTCTAACTTTAATTAAATGACAATTATCACACATCAAATGGCTTCGGCATTTTTGTTGTTGTTGTTGTTGTTGTTGCGGTTGTCATTGGTTTTAGTAATTATCATTCGTGATTTTAGCGTATGATAACGAACGATAAAATCGTCTGTGCATATTAAACAATTTTGTATTTTTTTTCGTTCGCTACTGTTCCGGATGTCAATTTAACTTATTTGACGGAAATATTGTAATGGAATGATGAATTGGTGTTAATTTTTTATATTATTGTTATAATCTATTGTTATAGGTGCCTCGTGGCCAGCTATTCATCCGATGACAGCTGTTTGGATTCCGCCCGTTGATCGGTCAAAATTTATGTCAAATATGATGGCTTCAGCACTTGGGGCTGCAGTTGCAATGCCAATATGCGGATTTCTTATCGAAAATATTAATTGGCAATCAACATTTTACTTTACTGGTAAGATTTTAATTTGGACTTGAATTAGCTAATTGGTAGAAAAAGCGGTAATTGTTAAGAAAATCAGGAGTCAACAGTTGATTTCGGAAGTTAAGAGTTTGGTTTTCGTTAAAAAGGAATTTGGTAGGTTCTCACCCAGGTGTCCGACGGGTGTCCAAGGGGTGCAATTCGACAGAATTGCTTCTCCTGAGCAATCTAAGGGGTTTTGACAGTCGAAAATCTTAGTACTCTAATACTAAATCATTGTTCACTGAACACAATCAAAACACCGTTTGACCGTTGAGAAAGCTCAATAACGCTTCAACATTTAAATTTTCATCGTTTTTCTTTGTGTATGATGATTTTATGGATGAATCAATGATTTATTACCCTGAATTCATAAAATATTGCGAATCTTTTCACATTGCATGCAGAATATTTCGCAGAAAATTTTGTTTTATAGCCCAAGAGATATGTCAATTTCTGTTTTTAAGTTATTCAGCAATTTAATTTGAGTGGAACGAAAAATAAAGAGATAAAAAGTGAAACCGGTTTCAGAACATTGTCGCCACATAATTTCTACTACTGAAACTGCAAAAAAAGAAAAAAAAAACACAATCTCAATCGATACGAAACCAGTAGAACGTGAATCATAAATACGACAATACGTAATTCGTATGTTTTTGTTTCTCTCTCTCTCCTCTCTCGACCGTATGAATTGCGCGTACGCCTTGATTTTTCAATTTTTCAAATTCCATCGTGGAATATTTTGTTGAGCTCCCACTCTGCACAAACAAATGAAAACTAGTGCAAATGGTATCGCTTAATTCGTATAATTCGATGCAGAACATCTAAAAAGGCGTACATTTGAACAGCGTGAGCCTTCTTTATACGGACATTTACAACACAAACCAAGCTCAAAAATGCATTTTCAATCAATTTAGAAATAGAAGTGACATGCTCAAAGGGCGGAGTAAACTTGCCTCTTGCTTAGATTGTTTACAATTTAAGTTGTCTTCAGAAAATCAAGTAATTTTGGTTAAATTTTCTTCAAAAACAATTGCATTTCAATGAAATTCTCATACTTTTTCACACTAAATGAATCGATTGAAGTGTGTTCAAGTGCCCGTGAAGAGATTCATCGGTTGAATCATTTATATCAATAGACTAAATTCTACATGCATTTTAAACAGATGTACATTTAACATTACACAATTTTGATCTTAATCATCCGTAGATCCAAATGTGTATTTGCAATACTAATCGTTTGATATTGAAAATGTTCGTTTCAATGCCATTTGATGCTTACGTAAATGTAAAACTTTTGGCATTGATATTTGTTTACACAAAAAGAAAAAAACTGCATTGTTTGAACTCATTTGATTTTATCTCAATTATGACTCATGAATGCAATTAACTGTAAATATTCGCATAGCGAACTTTGATTGGCCAATTGTTTATTGGAGTTTAAATTAAACAGACATTTATTGATGGAATCTTCATTTATTTATCCGTTTCTAATTTGTATGTTGTGTGTGTTTGTAGGTGCTATTGGATTGCTGTGGTCAATTGGTTGGTTTTATTTCGTGTTTGAATCACCAGCTGCTCATCCAAAAATTTCACCCGAAGAACGAAAAGAGATTGAAGATGCAATTGGAAATTCAACATCCAAGCAAAAGCCATCGTATGTGCCATGGCGCAGTATATTGACGGCACCATGCGTTTGGGCTATTATCATAACACATGGAACATCAGTATTTTGTTATTTTACAATTACAAATCAATTGCCAACGTACATGAAGACAATTCTACACTACGATATTAAATCGGTATGTACAAATGAACCCAATCTACATGATTAATAATCATTGTTTTATTTGTTGTGTCTACCGTTTTTTGTTTGTTTGTTTGTTTGTTTATTTAATTGTTGTAATTGAATTGGAATGGAGGGGGAAAAAAACTCAGAATGATTAAGACATATGGCACATATGAGACATATGAGACGTATAGGTCGAACTCTTATTTCGCATTCGTCTTACTTCTATCAAACACCAAATCACACTTTGCTCAGCGTTTTCTATATTTTGACTGCATAGTAATTCAATGTAGTCGACAAAATGTTGTAAATAAATTTATGTTTTTCTTTAAATTATCTGAAAGAAACACACACACATATGAACAAAAAACCGGTTCAAACAGCAAAATTCGTTGACCTCATTAATTTTTTTTTTCGGTTTTGTGACTAATTTATTCAAATCAACCAATTCTTATCGTATTCTTCTTTATTCTCGCATTTAGAATGGATTACTGTCATCACTTCCCTATTTGGGAAAATATATTATGGCTGTGTTAGCATCATCTTTGGCCGATCATTTACGCCGTAAAGGCACACTATCAATCACACAGATTCGCAAAATTTTCACCACATTTGCCACAATGACGCCCGGATTTTTAATGATTCTTCAAGTATTTTATGGTTTAAATCATACATGGTCGGTGGTAATATTTACCATTCAACTATTTCTCAATGGAGCTGTAACAGCTGGTTATTTGGGCAATGGTTTAGACATTGCACCAAACTTTTCGGGCACCATTTTTGGACTTGCAAACACATTATCGTCGATCAGCGGTTATCTTTCGAGTTTAATGGTTGGTGCATTGACTGCTGAACAGGTAAGACACATTCAATGTTTTGAAAAATTATCGAAATATTTTTCTCTGTTGCCAACTTGAGGGGGTTTACGTTGACCTCTAGGGAGGGGTCTAGGTCCTCAGCTCAAAAATCGATTTCATTTAGTTTTATGACAAACTCAGAAATAATTGACTGGGGGTGACCCCCTCCCCCGGAGTACACCAACCTGCCTCCCTCCCCTCTGTGCACGTCTGCTATCTCAAATAATTTTATGATCATTTAACTAAACTATATTCTCTTTTTATACGCAGCAAACCTATGGTCAATGGCAAATTGTGTTCGCAATTTTGGCAGCTACGTATATTGTTGGATCGTTGGCGTTCTTAACCATGGGAACTGGTGAATTGCAGCCATGGAACAATCCACCGGAACGTAATCGTTCACTTCAAGACACCGAAGAGGCGCTTCCACTAAAGAAGGACAATGTCATCACCGTCAATTAAACATTTTCGAAGCCGAAACAGCAAACAAACAAATCACAATAATTAGAGAGTAATACGTTTTAGGTATTAGACACCAAAAAATACCCAAATCTAACAGAGACGATTAAGCAAACAAAACAATCGAAAAACAAAAACCTGTGATTGATTCGATTGAAGTAGATCCATCCCTGCATACAAAGCAACCAACCTTTTTATCCGTGCAAAATTTGCGACGGATGTTCAGATGAGACAGAAAATGAGTGTGAACAGAATGTGTGCTTCAAGCATGTCTTCAGTTGAAAACACCGTTTTTTTTTTAAATTTTGAACGCGTCCATTTCGATTGCAAATTGATTTGCAAAAATATTCGACGGATTTATGTGTATATCTTTGAATTGAGTTCTCATCCACAACGTGGTCACACACACAACACACACACACAATCATTTTTATTGTAACGAATTTCATGTTATCTGGAATATGACGATGTTATTCATATTTAAGAAATAAACAATTAATTTTTGTTCTGTAACTTTTTTGAAAAAAAAAAATTGACGATAAAATGTGAAAACAAATAATATGCTTGAAGATAATTCTTAAGAACCCTATGCGACTGAGAATGTGATGTGTAAACATAAACTTAAAAGAAAAACAAAAATTTGAAAATTTTCGATGACGAGATGTTTATTCATTACAAAGCTTACACTTGTAAATATCTTATCACATTGGTGATTAGGTTATTACCAATCATGGATTGAGAACAATGACTAACTACCTCAAAGTATACACGTGTCTTTGTCATCTTGAGTGGTACAAAACAAAAAAAAAACAAAAATGGATAAAAAAAAAATAGATGAAAAAAATGGCTCTGGAATGCACTTCATTTGTTTGCGATTGTCATTTTGGATAATGCACATGTGAGGTGTGTGATATAGTGAGCCAATTCATGAAGAATTCTTCTTCTTAAGAAAAAAAAACACATATCAAAAATGAAACCATCATAAATTAATTCATTTTAAGCGCTTTGCAAATTTATCTACTGAAAAAGAAGAAGAAAAACAATTGAACTTTCTGCTTTTAATTTCTCTTTGTTTGTTTCGTTTGGTTAGATGATCGAAAAATCGAATGTGACAATAATTCATCATTCTCGTTTATTTTCATTCATGTTGCATTCAAATGTGTATAGTTTAAATGCGCAACATTTTAATGCGTTTTTTAACTTTTGTTCAACAATCTTAATTCATTTCACATTGAAACGATTTTAATCCATTTTTAATTATTTATTGTAAAAGAAAGCAACAAAACACACAAAAAAAAACAAACAAAAATATGTTCAAAAAGAACATCCTGGTTGAATGTTCAAATACATCATCCAAACACGAACACATTCACGACGATTCAATTCACATAAAAAAAAAATTGTAAGATTAATTATCTCTTTTTGGTAAAAAAAAAACAAACAAAAAAATCGAAATAAATGAATGATTTTAAGCGAACACATTTTTAAGGACTGTTTTCTTCCTTTTACACCAAAGTTATATAAATTTAGCCAACAGTTTTTTTTTATTTCTAGCCAACATAAGAATTAGGTTTAAGATAAACAAAATCTCATTGAAAATAATTCGATTACTTTTTTTATGTGTTTGTTGTTGTTGTTGTCCAAATGTGACAAAAAAGTGATCGAATTCTTTTTGATGAGTGTCGAATTGAGTCATTTTTTTTAATGAATGATTCAAGTCGATTGATACATCAACGATGGAAAAACCTAGTCTTATCTTTGTTTTCGTTTTTTTTTGCGTTGCGTTTTGCGTTACACATGAATTGGTCATTGACAACGTATTTTCTGTGATCAAGATTTTATATAGTGCAAATAATGAATGAGTTAAAAGTGGTTGTGTCCGGAGCATGACTTGTGCACTTTTTTTTTGTTCATTTAGTCAATTGAGCAGTGCTAATTTTAAATACTGATAAGATGTTTTTTTTTGTAGCATTCCACTTAAGTAGTCGTACCTATAAAGTACATGATGAGATGGGAAATGGGTTTTCCATTTAATAAGGATTTTATTACTTTTTTTTTTAAATCTAACAAATAAAAATGATCAATGCATTGATTGCAAATAGATGATTCCATAGTTAATTATAATAATAACAAGTGGTTTGTGTACATTTAATAATGGAATAGATTTTTTGTTTGTTTCATTTTTTTCCCCCAATTTGCATTTAGTTGTTGTTTTTTTTTCAATTTTAGTTATTGATGAAGAATATACAATATATTTATTTGTTGAATTTCTGTTTTTTTTTTTGTTCTATTTTTGCATTTTTTTTTACCAAATTTCTAGACACAGGAACATATTATGAAAGCCTTCTACAGCAGCTATATTGGATCTAAAATGAAGTGCACTTCGTTTTCGACGAAACATTAGCTGAATGTTCAACAGTCAAACATGTTTCGAGATTCCTTCAAGTAGCATCAAAATGTAGCGATAAAAGGTAAATGACCTGAAGTTTATGATGATTAAGCATAATCGTAAGCAATGCTCTCATTCGATTTAGGGCTCTTTTTCCAAGGCCATAATGTGACAGTCGTGCCCGATCTTCTCCATACATCTTGGAGTTACAAACATATGGAGAAGATCGTGCACTAATGCAATTATGGCATTGGAAAAAGAGCCTTTACACACTCTCTCATCCAAGAGCTCTTTAATATATACTGTATATTATACAGTGTGACCCCAATGCATTAGAAAGAGATGTAAAGACTAACGATTATATCGATTGTGAGCGATTGTACCAATTGTGCGATTATACCAGTACAATCAGATTGTTGTCGTACTAGACGGCCCCTTGGATTCCAGTGTTTAGTAAATACATATCATAAATGAACGCCAACCGGGGAATTTCGGAATCATTAGTCATTGTCCACTGCAAAAAAAACACGTCAATGATTACTTCTGATGTACGCGTTTTCATGAAAGTAATTTGGTGCATTTCTATTTAATTCGATCAATGAGTAATAATTTCACGTTCATAGATAAGATTGTTTTGGTAATTTCCTATTTAAAATAGGCTATTTTAAGTATCTGATGCTTAAAAAGAACGTAATGAAAGAAGAAATTTGAAGTTTTCGATGAGTCAGGATGTTTTCAACCGGTTTTATTATCAAACTTATATATGCACAAGGGGAAGTATTTGAGTTTTATCCCTGGACACTTTAGAATTGGAAATAAAAAAATGGCATTTTTTCTATGATTTTCGGATCCAGGCTCTTTCTGTGGACATGTTTAAAAGTCTCCCTGAGGAAATTTGGCCTCGTTTATATATGTCATCAATAATTCTATGAGCGATGTAGCGAACATACAAACGCACTAGTGGCGCATAGTGGGCTACGTCATGTGATTTGCATAGCGTAGTTAGGCCGCAAGGTCTCCTCGGTGCACCACTCATATAATTCTCTAGTAATTTTATTTTTAAAAAAATTTAAGAAAAATGCGATTTCATTTATAGTTTTTGCATTTATTCAATTTTATTTTGAAATGATTAATGAAGAATATACAAGATTCCTTTACTTTTGGATATTGTTCATTTCCATTGGGTCTGTTTTTTTTTGTTTGTTTGTTTGTTTGTCTGTTGCATTTTTGCAATTTTTGTTTTATTGAATGTTTTAAATACAATTTTTAAATAAATTTATTACGGATGTTCAATACTTATTGAATACTTGTGTGTTTTACAAAAAATCAGTGTCATCATTAACTGTGTCAAAATTGAAATGTAAATACCATTTCTGCGAACTAGTAGACTCAAATCAGTTTTTATCGTGTTGTGTGTTGGTCAAAGTAAATACCAAAGAACAAAAATTCAATTAAACAATAAAATATCCGGCAAATTTCATTACAATACTGTGTGCTCATGACATTTAATTCAAATAAATAATATAATGCTTATAGTGTCAACTGATTTTCGCAGTGCTTCAACTGTGTTTTTTTGTTGTGTGTGTGTTTCATTTATGTTGCATCTCTCTTTCTCACTTGTTCTCACTGTGTATCTGTGTGTTTGTGTTTCTTAAATATGCATTAAATTAAGTAATAAATTTCATATAACATGTTTACACCACTTTCACTTAATGCTAATCATTTTATAATAAGTTTCAAATTGATTTAATTTTTTTTTATTTATTACGTGATAATTTTAGTTCAATTCAAAAAATTTCCCTTGCTCACCTCATTTTTTACAGACGATATTCAATTGTTGTTGTTGTTGTTTTTAATATAATACATTAATTTAGTGTTTTAAATCCCTTTTTTTTGAACAATTACACGAGAAAAAAACGGTGATTTTTACGGCATTTGCTTCTACACGCCATTTGGCGCAATATTTTTACATACATTTCTTTGCTTCTAAATACTTATGCTCTTTGCCTTTTTAGCTTTTCTTTAGTATCTGCCAAAAATGACGTTTATGATATGAATTTTGGCAAACTCTTCTCTCTTTTATTTTTAGTATTAATTTATGTTATTTTTTTTCTTTTCAAAGTTTGGTCACATTTTCTTGATTTGGACGAAAAATGTTTGAAATTGCTGCAAAATAAAATTAAAAAAAAAAAATCTTGTTAAACAAAAATGAAACTAACACTAAATTCAAAATTGGTTTTTATCCACAAAATGTCAACAGTTATTGCAAATGTTTGTTTTTGTTTTTTTGTTTTTTTTTTTAAATATTGTTATTTCACGAGTGCAGTTAATACCACGACAATATTTTTGTAAATGGAAAAAAATTTCGACGATTCTTTGTTTTTTTTTTTTGTTCTTGTTGTTGTTGCTTTTAATTCAAACGTATACGACGGTTATTTTAAAATCTAAATCTCTTTGTTTTTTTTTATTGATTTCGCTTGATTTTCTGTTCTTCGTTTTTCTGCTGTTTTTCTCCCCATTCACAAAATATTCATTTTGAATAAAAATGTGTAGACAAAAAAACACACACTCTGTTTCGATATGTTCACTTTCGTATGAAATTTCGTGATTAATCGGAATCGAATTGAAAATTGTTTGCGAAATAAATAAATAACAATAAATCGTTTCTTTTTTTCTATCTCAGAATTGATAGAGCATATTTTTTTATGGGTTTAAACTTTTTTCCGAAAAAAATCAAAACCAATTCGACGGATCATCAGAAAAGGGCTCTGTTGATTGTTAATGCTTTTTAATTAATCTATTCCTTTTTTTTTTGTAAATGTTTCTATTTGTTTGTGTTTGTGGTTACTTAAAATTGGTGCTATGGCTTGTATGCATCAAATGTGTCTGGCATTCGTTCAAAATAAATAAACTTATGATTAAGATTTCTATTGCATTTCTATTGCATTTATGAATTAATGGAATTACTACCGGTCAGTGTCTGTATTCAGCGGCGTATGTTTCTATCTATTGAAGAAAATTGTAAACATTGTTTTGTTTGTTGTTGAAATTAGATCATTTTTATTGTCAATTTTAACTTTCTGTTTCGGATGTCATTTTATTAAGGTTGTGTTTTTTTTTTATTGATATTTCTTTTGGTGGAGAAGTAAATATTTAAAAGAAGATGACAGAAAAAAAACAAGCAAAACTCAGTTTGTGTCTTGTATAAATCGGCCCTGTTTCCCATTCATTAAAAATCTAATTGTTTTGAGTATCGAAATTTTTTCTCTCTTCACTTTACACAAAATTAGGAACTCAAAAAGCAATCCACCATCCCATTTTCTTACATAGATTTTGTAGCATCAATTAGTTTTCTCTTCTTTCAGAGGGCTATGCTCGTCTGATGATGAATTCCGCACTCAAAACACAAATTTTAACGGGTATTGATTTCAATTTTTTTTTATTTTTTCAAATCAATTTTAGAGAATTCTTCACCAGAGGAGCATAGTGTACGTTTCAAATGCATTTTCTATAATTTAAAAAAAAAATCATGCAAAAAAAATGAATAAAAATGCATCTCTATGTAAGAAAATGGAAAATTCTACGCGATATTGTCTACATCTGTCTTTCTTTTCATTTAGTATTTGTGTTAAAACGGCTTAAACATTTCTCTGCGATACAGAGCAATATTTTATTTGGTTTTTTTGTGTGTGTGTGTTGTGTGCGGGTTGGAAAAAAAGACAGAATCAACTAAAGCAATAAACCTTTTATTGATCTTATTTGGAATAGATTTTGTGGATTTTAATCAATAAATCATCATCAGCCAATAAATCGATATTTATACTGTCTCTAATACGCTAACTTTAGCTAAATGTTAAATGTGTAGTAACAGCGTTTCATTTTTTCTCATGATTTTCTTTTTCTCTCTTCTTTGTCTGTTTTCAATTTCTGTTCATTTTCAATCGTAATTATAGTCAAAGTTTGTTTAATTTTTTTTTTTTTTACATTTCACAAGTGACATTTAAAGTTAAATTAAACTACTTAATTTTATATACAATTTGCTTTTGTCTTCGTCTAGCTCTAATTTAGCCCTCTTGTTGGCTTGTTTTTATTTTTTTACTCATTTTACAATAAATGTTTTCATTGATCCAATATATTTGCCATGTTCATGTTTTGTTTTGTTTTTTGTTTTTGTTGTTGTTCATGTTATTTTCAAATCTGTCTATTTTTGCTATGTTCATAATTTGTTTTCTTGTGTTTTCTTTTTATTTATAGCCTTACTCTGTCTAAATTGTATTTAAAAAGAAAACAAAAAAAAAATCCATAAAAATGTATTTGTAAACGGTTTTTAGGAACTAATTGTTTCAAAACAGAAAGAAAAACGTGAAATTATTTCAAGTGAAGAGAAAATCTAATGTTGAAATTACATTTAGTAAAATATATTAGTACCGGTATCAACAGAATTGCACTATGACATAGTATGCGGCCAAAGGCGACATATGCCATCGACGGAATTTCAATGTTCGATTTGTCTAAATTCTTATCCTGTTCATACTGTTTGAACCAATGAGAGGCAAAAGGAGGATGAAGCGAAGAGGTTCTTTCATAAAACCAATAGACGTTCTCAGTTTTTTTGTTTTTTTGTTTTTCAATAAACTTTCAATTCGGATTTGTATTTTGTGTGTGTGTTATATTTTGAGATAAACATTATTTTAGGAACTTTGTAATAAATAACGATTTTGCTCACATTACAGAATCGTGATTCTATTGTGCTACGGCGTGTGTTGCTTCTATATTGGGCTCTTGAAATACATTCGCAATACATTTAAATCGTTTTCAGCGAATTGTGTGTTTCACCTCGATTCGAACTATTTAATTTTCATTCTCTTTTTTCTTCTTCTTCTTCTTCTATATCCACAAAAAAAAACATTGAACGTGAATAAATTCTTGATTTTTCCGTTTGCGATATGGATGTGGAAAAAAGATGATGCCCGATGAATGTTTGTCGGTGATGTGTGTTGATTTCCTGGTGAAACGTTTTTCATTTGTCAGTTCTTCGTTTGTTTTTTTTTCTTCTTTTCTTTGTTTGTTTGTTTGTTTTTTGGCGCATCATCAACATTTTTAGTGATAGGTCATATCATCAGCCGAGCTCATTGGTGTCCATTGAGCTGGTCATTCTGATTTTAGGCTGGACATGGACATTTGTGTGTAATGTTGTTGTAAATTTGGTGATAGGGCTGGCAACCATGGGAGGCTACCACTTCCATTGCCAGCACCGGTCGGACTCTCTGAACCCGGCGGATTAATACGCTTCTCTTTTTGACGACGATTACAAAACCATACGCGTACTACTTCTTTTTCCATATACAAACGATCCGCTAATTTGGCAATTTCTTCACTGGTTGGCTTTGGATTTGCATGAAATTCTTTTTCCAATGCACCTCGAACCGATGTTTCAATCGATGTACGCTTCTTGCGTCGTCGACCAATTGTTTCCGGTGTTGTCAATGGATTGCTCAATGTGCTTGTTCCAAATATGCTAGAAAAATTAGAAAATTGGACCAAAATTAATGAATTTATACATCTTTTTGGTAACCCATTAGGGTCGATTTGAATGATTCCAAATAAAATAGTGTTTGACGATTTGTTGACACTTACCCGCCCGGATTCGAAATGCTGTTGTCGGCATCTTCAAGCCATTTTTGAAGTAGCGGCTTCAATTTGCACATATTCTTAAAGCTTAAGTTGAGAGCCTCAAACCTTGATATGGTTGTTTGTGAAAAATCATTTCCATATAATTTGCCCATGGCCAAACCAACATCACCCTGTGTAAAGCCCAATTTGATACGACGTTGTTTAAATGTTTTAGCAAATTGTTCTAATTCCTCTAAATCGGCCGGCTCCTCGGGTGATGGTTCCAATGCACGTGGCATTGCCGAATGTTTTTGCATTTGCGGTGTATGTGTGCCCGAGCCAGGTGTTGATGGTGTTAAAATGCCGCCAACATTTAAATTTGCATTGATATTTGGTGGTGTGGTTTGATTATTTCCCACTAAAATTGATGTTGGCGTTGGAATACCAGGACTACCGGACGGACTCTGTACCGGTGAATTTGACATTGTTGCTGATGCTTGATTTTTTATTTGCTGTTGTTTTTGCAATGCTTGCAATTGTTGAGCGGCTTGAGCCACCTAAAGAAGAAGCATGAAATAATATTTAGAATTGATTTGACAGTTTGTCTACTTATTTTATTCTCATACACAAATGCAAATCGTAATGCATCAGCCTCTTAGCTAAACAAAATATGAACATTTTAAAAATACAAACCTGGAAAAATTGCGCAGCAGCTTGAACTTGTGCATTGGCTGCATTTGCGTTTTTCTGTTGGCCCAAACTGTTGGCGCTGCTATGCAACAGTTCCATATAATTTTGGAGCTGTTGCTGCAATGAAGCTTGTTGAACTTGTTGGAATGCTTGTGTAAGTGCGCCCAATTCTTGCGGTGACATGCCACCCAAATTGCCAAGACCCAAATGATTTGGCATCAACAATGGGCCCAACTGTAATTGGCTTTGCAGTGCAGCTAAAGCGGATGCCATATTTGTTGCTGGATTTGGTGGTGATGGTGTATTTCTCGATTGGTCGGTAACCTTCAAACAAAACAAAACAAAAAAAAACATTCGTTAAATAAACGTCTAAATCATCGATTTCACAAAGGAAATTCAAAAAGATTGCCAAATTTTAAAAAAAATATATTTGCCATAATTTTTGGTCAACATCTAAACTCAAATCGATAAATTGTCGGCTTTGAACGAATAGTCCATTTTAATTGCACGATAAAATAAAATATCCGCTTCAAATTTCGATTTATACGCATCGAAAATCGCATACAAATTATCTTAAATGCCATTTTATTTTCACTTTTCCGTTTTTTCCATTCCATGCGATTGGATGATTCGATATTATTTAAGATGAATTTATGTGCCGTTCGTTATTTATTTAACTAATAAGTGACACGCGCCTCCGGCATTTTATTTCCATCCATAAACGTTTTTCATTTAAAAAAAAAATAGTCAAATGCGATAATAAAGATCATTTAGAGGTTTCCCCTTTTTGTTCCGTTGGGTGCGTGTGTTATGCGACTGTATGTCTATTGGCATAAATTAATCGGTAGTTTTTCCATCGATGCTTGAGTTTGCTTTCCGTTTAGTTCATGCGATATATTTTTTTTTTCTATATATAGTGGAACTGCATCAAAACACAGTTAAGGCCAACCCTTTTTTTTCCATCGTCAATGCAATCGTTGTTGAGATTTCTCTCTCTCACTCTCTCTCTCTCTCTCTCTCGCTCTCTATCGACATCATTCATTCGTTACCGCATTAACCCCTATTTTACATAAGCAAATGCCATAAACATCCGTACGTGTGTGTTCGGATTCAAACTCAAACGAAATCGTCGCATTGAATTCGTTAGGAGTTTTACCAATTTTTTGCCATGTTATATGTAGCAGAGCAACGTTTATGTGGGAATTATTTGTTGGATTCGATATGCACCAGTATGCTTATGGTTATGTAGTTCAATGCAGAGGAAAAACGAAACAAACAAAAAAACACAAACCATCAAATCATATTCAGAATGAAACAAAAACGTTCTCTGTTTTCAATTTTAAAGCCATTTTGAAATATGGCATCGAGAAAAATCAACACACTCAAAAAAGAAGTCACATCGAGTGACTCTGTGTGTATGCATGCACATTACGTAATGGAAATGCAATTGAAATGCATTTCTATCGTCAATATCGTCAACGAGGTATAAGTTGAATGGATGGTTGTAGCCCAGTTCGCAAATAACTGTTTGTTGCGCTGCTTTTACGAAACATGTTGTTGTTTTTTATTTACTATGGACTTCAATGTGCAGCACACATATGGCGATTCGATCAATGCATTGATTTGGTCGTGTTCGTGTTCAAATCAAATTGCATGAATTTGATTTTTCTCTTAATCTCCCTTCGATGCATGCAGCTATCATTGTATTGTTGCGTTTGTGTTTGCGTATGTGTTCGTTTGTATCACTGGTAAATGGCTACCACCCGTTGCTGAGATTTTTTGTTGTTGTCTCGATTCATTCGAATTCGACGCAATTCGAGAGTTGAATTGAAAATTTTGCGTAAATTGTCCATTGCCAGGCATTTTTCATCAATGGCTGACACACATTTTTGGTGCATTGTTCCTTGCGCTTTAAAATGGGGTTCTGGGTCGTTTAACTCACCAAAATATTCAACATTAAATACGATTACAAACAACCGAAAAAGTTAACTGATTTTATTCGTTGACACCAAAAATTCGATGCGGGAATTTACCGAACAAATTACCACGGACCATATGCTTTTAATTGACAATCCTTTTTTTTTGTTATGGCGCAATTTTTTTTCCACATAAATTTTTTCTATTTTTGTATTTAAAACTAGACATGATTAAAAAAAAAAAATGGTTAAACTTACCAAGTGCAGATTTGAGGGTCGCTCATCCGGATGGCAAGGCTCTGGTGATTGCGATTTACCACGCGGGCAACATGAATCGTTACTGTCCGCATCATCTGAAAATGTTCCGATAAAAAAAAACAGTCCGATTTTTGAATAAAGAAATGCATAAAGGGCAACAACAAAACCTAAAACAAATATATGTAAAACTCGGACAAACAAATGAACCGCTTCATGAACCGACTGAAGCGGCTTTTTCAGTCAACCGCAAAATGGAAGTGGCTTAAGTCACAGTCAGTCCAAAGACGGACAAAAAAAAAACAGAAAATCATAAAAATCGTCGTATTTGATGGAAAATTTATATTCACAATGCATTTGTGAGCTGCATTATATTTGATCCGTTCCTCTTCATCAACATCGGCTGAACGAACCATGCAGAAAAGACAAAAAAAAAAAACAAACCAACTGATGAAACCGTTCGCTTTCGAAGCTCAGAATATATTGAGAATATCGGTTTCTTGTCTCTCATGCATAATATTTATTTAAATAGGCACATCGATGTTCCACCACATCATAACCAAGGACTAGAAGACCCATTGGATTTTGTGATGGCTTTAAATCGCAAATATCGTATGCATACCGGATTGGTTTTTGCGCTTTTTCAAGAAAAATAACACACACAAAATCTGTCGACTATGTAAAATAAATGATTTCCGATTGTTGGCTTTGAAACGTTGGCTTAGGCGAGAATGATATACGTATGTGGGTTGCTGTTGTTGTTGTTGTTTTTTTTTTCATTCGTCGCCTGGTCCACTTGAAGTGGCCATCATCTGCGTGTAACATTCATATGAAAAATTTCACTGATTTTCCGTTTGTTTTTGCCATCCAATACCAATAATTCAATACGTGCTTCAATTATTCATCTTTTTTTTTAGTGTGTGTGTGTGTGTGTTGTCCATCGAAATGGTTTTGCATGTTCGAGCAGTGATTCTGCATGCATTCTTTACACACTGGTCACAAATGTTTGATTTACGTAAAAAATGTAAATTTTTCTTTTTCTTTCGTTTTTTTTTTTTAAATTTTTGAATCGTCTTTGCCTTTGCTCTCTCTCGGTCATGAAGTTGCATAAAACAGTACAGGAATATAAATGTGGATGGGATGGATTTTTATACGGGCGTTTATGTACGTTTTTTCGGTTTTCGATTTTCATGGTTTTCAGTCAATGATTCTCATATTCTGATGCAATGGATGTGAGAAGGAGTGCTGATTTGATATGGACTTTATGCAAATCATTGCCAATAAATTCTTCAGTTTTTTTTTCTTTTGATTAAGTGATTTGAATCGATCGGTTGGTGGATTTGATCTTTGCCGAACCACCAATTCAAAACAATGAATGAAAACGTGAGAACAATAATGATGCACAATGGTCATCTTTCGGTTGAATGGTAAAACCAGAAGCTGAATAAACAGACCCCGATGCGTCAGTTTTATAATGAAGTGAAACCGGGTGTGCATTTTGGCATTTCGAAGTTTTCTTCAATATGCGGCAAAAATTGTACGATTCAATGTGTGTTAAAAAGAAAAAATTGCTGTTTTACTAGTTTCATTCAAAATTCAAATTCAAATGAATTGATTGTGGTGTTGAACATTCCACACATTAAAATTGCTTGAGGGCAGTTGTTTTCAAATTAACGCCAGCATATTTTCAACAGTTTAACTGTTTTTTTTTCGTTTGTTTACTGTTTTGCATTTAATAAGCAAGAAAGGACAGTGTTTTAGCGTGTAAACGAGTCAAAATGCCAAAAAATCATCGATTTTTCAGCATAAAAAAATGACCATAACTGCATTCAAATTAATTTTATTTCATCCTTTTGCATATGACTCTTTATTCGACCTCTGATTTTGTATAAGGAACACCATTTACATGTGACCATACCGATCCGGTTTCAAAGAAAATGTTCTAGCAAATGGTGATGGTAACAATACTTTGGTTGCCTGCAGCTGATATATTCAATCTTCCGATTGAATGAGTTTTGCCTTATCATGTTGTCTGCAGCACTGAACACTGAATGGTCAATTTTGCCCTTCTGATATTGATAGATTTAACTCACATCGCCTAGATTCGAATGCATGCACGAAAGACACACACACAGATCACACAGAATATTCCGGTTCAATAGAAAAATGTCGCCGGTACCTCTTCAATGGCAAATGTGAATAATAATGGCATTAACAACAACAACAACAACCATCGAAGCGATGGTAACAGCAGCCAAAGCAATGATATTAAATTATTTTGTATGTGTGTGTGTGTGTGTGTGCGTGATTTTATTATGGTTTTGTAGTTTGGTTGAATTTTCACTTGATTGGCTTGCACACGGGGCATACTTTTTATGCTTCGCAGTTTTATTTTTGTGGTGTTGTTATTCACAATCTATTTTCTATGACATTGATTCGAAAATGGTATTTGTGGGCGATTGGCAATTGTGAATGACGATTTTCACCCCGTTTGCACACATGTTTGGACATATGGACTTTATGATGTGTGTGTGTCCGTGTGTCCGTGTGCTTTGTGTATAGTGAGTGGCTCTTTCAATTTATTTAGAGTTATTTGTTTGTGATGCACACGATAAATGTGTACAATATGGACAATGGCGATGAAAAGATGTTTGTGCTCATGCGATACGATGTTGTTGTTATGTGGCTAATGAAATTTTTTCATCGAAATGTGCTTAAAATGAAGTGTTCATTGGACCAATACCCATTGAGGTTTAGAGTGAGCCACAGCAGGTTCATTCAATATGGCTGGATGGTTTTGATTTTTTTTTCTCCACCAAAAAAAAAACCTATTTATCTAGCACATGTTTATGATCTACGCATATTTTTATGACAAACATGGAATTGATTTTGACTAATCCGTACGTTGCCCCATTCAACATGCACATATTTTATATATGCAATATATTTTTTTTGTTAACCCTTTAGCAATGAGTTTTCAATTTGTTCCATTTAAATTGAGAGTAGGACAAAAAAAAGCACTTATCATTTGTAGAGTCACTTGAAATCAGCATTCATAATCTCAACGCACTGTAAAAAAGTATAAAATGCGAAGCATTTTGCTCCTGAAGTCATTCCCCCTCTTTCATGTAACAGGCCAACCGTTTTGTTCAAATTTATAGCGATTTTCCACTTAAACTAACGTACCTTGGCATAAATGCAATATAAATTTAAATAAAATTGACCTAAAGTGGCTTTCAGTCACCTTCCACTGTTCTATTTTGTATAGGCGCACTTCCACCTGTAGCACAAATCGTCTATTCAATAGGGAAATAGCTTGAATACTATATTTAAAAAAAACACACACACGCTTTGAATACCCATGGAACTCGTATATTATAGACTCAAATGAGACGGAGAGTGCGACCTTATTATGCAGAAGGGTGTCGATGATGTGCTCTTTTTTGTCGCCTTTTATCCTCATACCATTCCTGACATTATTACAATATCACACAAAATGTTTTTCAATGTAAATTTCAACCATTCAATTTATGAATGTTCTCTCTGTGTATGTGTGTGTGAACTCAATACGTCACACTTAAATGCCTTTTTGCCTGCTATTTTGTATGCATATTGTGACCGCTTTTAAAAATGCAAAAAGGTAACATCGATGTGGTTTCGGATCGCATTTTATGCAATGCAGAAGGGGGATCAGGCGTTTCAATTCGAAAATGAAGTGTAAAAAAAACGTGCGAACAAGTAAACAAGTACGGATGTGTATCAGGCTAAAGGTTGCTCACACACTGAATTTATTCACACAAGTATTCAGTGTGGATTGAAATTGAATGCTATTCCAGCTATGATCAGAATGTTAGATATACGAATCTTGGAAATTCGATCATTTTTACTCCCACATGGAAAATGTGACAAACATCAGGAGCCGATCGTCGACAACATTTATGTGCACAATTTAAACTATTCGGAGAAATCAAATCGCTATGAAAGAGAGAGATTAATTTACCCACAAAATGATCGTCGAATGACAGTTGCCAATTGTGTTGTCAATGATTCAGTTTCAGCCGGTGCGATTACAAATCAAATGACCATGTGTTTTTCACTCACTTTTACCTGGTCAATAGTTTTTTGTTTGGCACATCATCATTTCTATCGGATTTTAAAAGATCCAAAGAGGACTAGCAAGCAGGTTTATTTGATTGCTTTAAACAAATTTGCTTTGCATTCGAAAGCAGTGATTTCGGATGGTACATTTTCTATTTTTCTGTGTTAAAGAAAAAAAAAATCGATTTTGCGCAAAGCTATTTGTCTTTCGATGTCCAACCAAATTGTATTATATTTCGGCTCAGCAGCTGCAGCAGTCTTATACATTTTTCATTTGAATGCATTTTGTAGCTCATAAGTGCAAGTACATGATTTTCTATTCTGTACACACACACACACACACAAAAAGTATCCGAAAAATGAAAATTAATCATCCCTTCGGACAATGGGCATTTTTTCCCCATAAAACTCGCAATGAAAGTACCAAAACAATAGATAAATCGTTTGGACAAACAGCAAGATGGCAATGGCAAATAAACGAAAAATGCACCAGGCATCAGACATGCAAAATGGACAAAATAATGCGCATTTTGTTGTCGACAATGCATCAACACCGTACGCATTAAAATTTTGGTGTATGTTTTGTTAGGCATTTTTGCATTCAAATGGCCATTTCTGCTGGGTGCACAAAATACGTCTTAACATTTTCTTGCTTGCATGCTGCCTCAGCACATTATTATCCATCATACATATTCAAAATAGAAATTTCATGCTTCAATGGATTTGTGTACATTGTACAAATCGAAACGGAAAAAAGGAAAACGAACCGAAAACGAAAAAAAATGTGTTTGCATGCAAATACGCCGAGAGAAAAAGCATATGTTTCCTCAAAAAGAAAAGAAACGAAGAAAGAGAGAGAGAAAGATTGTGTGAGTGTGCAATTCGTTGTGTCCTTTTTATGTAAATTCATTGTTGTTGTTTCTTCTCTTGCATTTCTCAGTTTCGTTTTTCAAATCATTTGTTTGCCGGCTGCAAAGTGAATATTTGTGTTGATTTACTTTGCATATGATATTTGAATGTGTTGTATTTGAACTTCCTTTGAATTTGTGATATTGTGTCGTTTGTCGTTTTGGTCAAAGCCAGCATTTCGTTTACCTGCTTCGGTTTTTGGGATGCTTCATTTTATCTACTTCAAACAGTTTTTATTTTCTTTTACAGTTTGTTTTTGTGTGTGTGTGTGTTTTTTTTTCAATTTTGTTAGCCTTTTTATGACTTTTGGTGTGCATGTGTGTGTCCCAAGGTTAAATGCACTTCCTTCTTATTTTGCATACCCCAATTTTTCAATGAAAAGAATTTTTTTTAATTTTAAGAAAAGCCACAAATTCTCTCAACTGGCAAACACGTTTTTGTTTTGTAAAAATCCACATGTTGTGAGGAGGTTGTAAAATAATGCCGTTAGTTCTCATTAAAAATGATGTAATTTTTGTATGTGTGTTTTTCTTTCAAAAACTATGGGCCATTTTTAAGTGGAATCATAAAAATTCTTTAAGCTGACCAATAATTAGGCATTCAATGTGAGCAACGCAAATATAAACGCCACAGTGCAACAACATAGACATCAATTTTTTTTTCTTTCTGTCATGTATATAAATATACAAATAAACATGATATTTTCTTTTGACACTTGATAAATTTGCCATATGATTGATTGTTATCGCTTTGAATGTAATGGACATGCATTATTATTCGCTGAGGGAGCGTTTCCATCATCAAATAGATTGTTTATTGAACGTCCGTAGAATGAACATGGCAAATGTAAATAAACGTTCAATTTGCAACTTTATCAATGTCGATGAAATGACACCACGCGCCCGCCAAAAATAGCAAAGAATACACACACAGACACATTTTCCTCGTCAACAGGCGAACTGATCGATTAGACCATTCGGAATTCAGAATCGAATGCGATTAATGATTGGGCACGTGCAAATTATAGTTAGAAAAAAAAAACCTTTCAATAAATCGGCTGTTATAATAATCAAAAACCAATTTCGGTGCATTCTATTGAAAGGGATGATAATTTTTATTTTGTTCAAGCATATGTAGGGATGAATGATCGAAAAAAAGGCAAATTCAAAACCACCCCACACCACACAGAATAATATGTACCCTTTTAGTTCATGAAAATTTGTTGGCGCACGAGCGAATCGAGTGCTTAATTTATCGTCTTAAGGTTTAGTTTTTGAGCATTCAAAAACCCAATAACCTGCTTTGTAAAACCAAACAACTTGCGCCCATGGCAAGAGTTTTAGACAGACATTTATGCCACAAGCCCACGTTCAAATGACAATTTGCCGGGTTGTGACGAAACAAATACCGATTAGGTAACAAGGAAGTGTGTTTGACTTGTGTCTTTTGTAAAAAGGAAAAAATACGTTTGCCAACAAATTGTAATGAAAACGGTTTCTTTTCTCTCCTCTTTCCATTCGGCTTCGTTGATTCGTCGATACGATAAATTTAACAACCGCAAGCAAAACGCTGAAGATGATGCGAAGAGGAAATGAATTCAACAGCATACCATCACAAACACGCGTAACCAACTTTTGTTTCTCTTTCACAAAAAGTGTGTGTTTTTTTCACGTTCGTCTCTTTCTCTGCTTCGAAAGAAACAGTGAAGATATAGAACAGGAACAAACAGGAAGGGTATTTCTTTATATA
Source organism: Aphidoletes aphidimyza (assembly GCA_030463065.1). NCBI lineage: Eukaryota > Metazoa > Arthropoda > Insecta > Diptera > Cecidomyiidae > Aphidoletes > Aphidoletes aphidimyza. The sequence continues at coordinate 45,677,396 of CM059996.1, forward strand.
TTCGATTTAAAGTCATTGGGTTCAATATGCAGTAGGCAAAAAAAATAAAAAATCTGTCGATCGATTTATGCGTGTGTGTTATTATTGTTGTGCAAATTTTGGCATGATCAAATAAAAGAGCGCGTGCATGAAAAATCCTTTTTTTTCTTTCTTTCTTTATTTGTTTTCCCTTTTGGTTGATTTCATTTGTGTTTCGGTATTGTCAGTAGATCGATGGGAAGGATGCTTGTAAAGCAGTCAGAAGAAAACAATCGAAATGAAGAAAATCGTTTCGATGCTACTCAAAATGGCCATAAAACCAACGACGACGACGACGACGATGAGCTGATCGATGACGTGTGATATTATTTTATTAGCAGTTGATTCCGTTTGGCAATGACGGTGCTGACAAATCAACACACACACACACACACACACACACACAATCTTATTGAAATCGATGAGAGGAACATCACTCTAACATCTTCAAATGAAGACATTTTGAGCAGGCTGAATGAAATTAAGATGAATTATGTGTCTATGATGATGATGAGAGTAGACATTTACTGGTAATACCAAAGTGGCCAGAAGACCCTTTCTATACTTGAGATAATATTAACCGCGTTTTGATTGTGTACTTTTATCAATAAATTACAAACACTTACCGTGTGAAGGTACCGGAGATGGGGATTTCGATAATCGATTCAAATCTGTAAAATAATAAAGAAATCAAATGTGAGAACATTTTGTTTATGATGAGTGTTTTTGTTGTTGTTGTTGTTGTGTTTAATGGAATCATTTCCATCGATTTCGATAATGCAATTAGAATGTAATTATAGACAGTGTCTATTAGACACTACAATTTCCTGAAATTGTTGAAGAAAAACGGAAAATAAACGATTTGATAGAGATCAAGTTTCCAAAAATGGTGTCGACACTCGGAGAGGAAAGATGTATGAGAGCGAGAATACAAAAAAAGGTCAGTTGAAAAATTGTAAATTCAATTTTTTTTTCTAGCTTGGAATAATGATTATAGCATAATTCGATTTAATAAAGGTAAAAGAATGTGTTCTTGACGGTATGGAAGGAAAAAATAAAACAACAACAACAAACCGAACTGACTTAACCAATGTGAAACGATTTCATGCGCAATGCGAAATGCGGTTTTTCGAATGCATCAAGTTATGCATACAAACCAGGGAATCCAAGAGGTGTTTTTGTTGTTGTTGTTGTTGCTCTCTTTCACTCCATCAATTATCTATTAAAATTACAAAGTGTACAGTCACAGTATTTGTGCGAAATAAAATGGATTCTCCCCCTTCTTTATATCCATCTCGATTCGATTCCATATTTGATGCTAAAACGTGTTACACAAACACAAACGTCGCAATATGCAGAACATTTCTTGCAGAGACATGAATATGCATTAGAGATGTTGTATGCCATTTCATTGATATTAACACCAGTGGCCTATCTTCTAATTCTATTTCGAACCCTGGTTTATATGTTGTTTTTGGTTTGGTCCGAATAAAGACAGCATCAATATCGACATGGCTAACAACGTAACGTCCAGTCAATGGTAATGTGGAAATAAACGTATTTATTTTTTTGTGTGCGGCGGCGGCTGCTGCTACCATTGCTAGCTTCTAGTTACTAGCTGCCGCTTTTTTTTTCCTGTGGTCGTCTTTATTTTTATGGTACTCGAGAGAATTGACTGAATTATGTGAGTGTCTCTTTATTTTTTTTTTTTTTTTTACCATGCCAAACTACAACTTTTCGAAACACATCTGCACATATATGCAAGTGTACATCATCTTTAACAACTTTCATCCATTCGATTTTGGTGTGGCCGGGGCTCGGCACTTCCACGAATGTTTGTTTTTATATTTTGCCTATATGCAAACATATTCAACAAACAGCAACAACAACAACAACAACAACAAAAAAGCAAAACACATTTGGTCACTTTCTTGCCATCCATTTCTTATTTATTATTTTGATGCATTATAACCATATTTATTATCTGTCTTCTCTTAGAATCCCATTTATTCCATAGATGGGAAAGTTTTGTGCGAGAGAAACGTGAAACCGGAGAGAGGTTTTAACAGCGCAGCCCATTGGAAATATAAAAAAAAATAAAACAAATGGTGATGGTGACCAAAGCCTAACGCCTAATGATATCCATACATTTTCATTGTGCATTGCCAATTGGAACAAACGAATTCGAATTTTGTGCGCATTTATGGACACAAACATTTCGCATTTACAGTTGGAATTCAAAGCGAACGAAGAAGATATATTGCAGTCTGAAATTCAGACTCTGAATCAATGACTTTTTTTTTGGTTATTTTTGGATGGCAACGCAAATTGTGATAAAATATGCTGAAAAAGTAAGGCGCATGGCTAATTCATTATGCGTTTTTTAATAAAGTCCTTTTATTTTTATTTCATGAATTCAGACTAAAAAAAGGATCGATTTCAGGTTTAAACACAAAAATCCCGTTTTTGATGAAGCAAAATCGAATACCGTTTGAAACATAAACTTAAGCATCGCCATCAATATATGTCGAATTCATATCAATATGTTGCTATTCAAATTCAAATATCATTTGATATGCCGACAAGGCGTCGTGTTCTTTTTCGATTTCAATCTTGCGATTTTCAATCGAAATCGAATCATCAAGAAGCTGTTTGTTGTGTCTGGTCGTCTGATTTGAACTGTACCCATGCATTTCTTCGGTGAAACAAAAATAAAAACACACATTTTTTTTCTTAAACAAAAAATAGAAGAGAACCGAAGCGATCAGTAAGTCAAACAATAGGTTGGTATCGGTTTGAATCGATCCATAGGCAAAATTCACATTTTTTTTTTAACTTTCGATTTTTTTTTTTCTTCAAATTTTTTTCCATTAATTTGTCGAAGGCATATTGTTTGAATGGGCATACCCATATCATTGTGGGATTGTGTGATTTTGCATTTTGTGCATGAAATATTCAAATTTTCTCTACCTGGGTTACACAAAACTACCCAAAATGCATTTCGAAAAAAAAGGAGGCTGAAGAGAGCATTGGATGGAGAAAAAAAAATGCACCAAATATTTTTTCGGTTTTTTATTTTTTTCTTCACTTTGTTGAAAGATTGAACGAAGAGAAACAAGAGACGAGAGATTCGAGTGTTCCCGATAATCAAAACTAGTTGAAAATACGAAGTTAGAAAAGAGATCTAAAATAACAACAACAAGCGAAAATTAACTAAAAGTTGCATATAACACACACACACAACATGCATCAGTCCAGGCCATTTGCCTACTTCTCATTTCACAGTTCCTTTTTAACAAAACGCATTATCTCGAGAATATAAAAAAAACGAACTGAGAGACGAAGGAATCTTGTAAAAGATTTTTTTTCCTGTTGTTATTTTTTTTTCTTCTCTGAAATTTTCTTCGAATGCATGGTGTTGTTGCTGTTTTGAAGCATTTCAAAAGAAAAAAAAGAACTCTCTGACTTATTGAACAATCTCTTTCTAGGTGTGTGTGTGTGTTTTTTTTAACATTTCGGGTTCTTAGTTGATAGTATATTATTAAAATCCGAAAATGAATTATTATTAAGCGTAGTAAAAATTTGTTGATTTTCAGTTCGGTTTCAAGGTGCATATGTTATTTCAGACGGTGCATAATACATAAAGTATACAAGCAATGTGTCTAAAGAGGCGAAATAAAAATGATCGAAAAGCGAAAAAAAAGGAAGCAAAAATGAGGATAGAACAGAACATCAACATCAAAAACTCAAGAGCGATTTCGATGTTATGTTTAATTTTTTTTTCTCGGAGAAGAGGAAAACAAAAAAAAAGAAGAAATCTAAATAAATGAAAGGAAGATGTAAATATAAATCAAAACAAAGCCAAAGAAAACGAAACAACAACAAAAAAATGCATAGAATAGACCAAATGGATGCTCAATGTGTATGTGCAATTTTCAATTTCTCAAACACACACACTCAATTGTCGGCTTTGTTAATGCCAACACGGCATCAACAGAGTGCATATTAGACAAGTATGCATGTGTATTTGCGGGGTTTCGAAAAGACAAAAGAGAAATGAATGCACAACTGGATGGAATTCGATATATTCGACAGGTAAAATTTGTACAAATCGTTCAATGTTTGATCTATTCTAAACAAAACAGTCCAATAAGGTAAGGTAAGGTAAGACAGGGTAAGACAAGGTAAATGCCAATAAATTTGCTGTCGCTTGCAATCGTTGTAGGTGACTTTCGATTGGTTTTTAGGTTGAAATCGTCTTAACGCATAGCTAAATCCATTTTCATCTGTCTCTTTGGGTTCATTCGTTGTGTGTGTGTGTGTGTGTGTGCCTCAAACAATAAAATAATGCCGAATGCATAAATTTGTATTCCCCTTGAACGTAAGGAATTTCGTGTGCACTGCACAACACATCAAAAATTGAAATTGTGCAGTTGTCAAACGGAAAAAAAATTGGATTTCCTTTTTCAACTAATTACCTGAATTGTGTCTTTCAATCAAGACAGAGAGAATGATTCAGTAATTTTTCGATGAATAAAAAAAAAAAAAACAAATTGATGCCTTTGAGTAAAAAGCAAAATGCAACGACACACAAAATCATGCACACACACACACATCTAATGGAAAGGCAGCAAATTTAAACAGATCATTGCACATGTTATGATAATTGTTTTGACATAGTTTTAAAATGCAATGAGCAACGCGACGGCGGCAATCGTTTAGCTGACTGATTTTTTTTTTTCGTTTCGTTTCGTTTCTTCTCTTCTCTCTCTTTTATTATTGTTATTTCTATTTCAATTATGTTTATTCATTGTTTTGCAATTAATTTATTTACTAATTTTATATTATTCATTTGAAATAATTAGTGTTTGCCTTGTTTTATTTTTTGATATTCGCATAATTTGTGCGCGTTTCGAATTTTCACGATAAAAACTTTATACGTGCGAATGTGAATTGCGCTAAATAAACACCGCGAATCACACACACAGGTGAACCTTAAATGTTCAATCCGATAACAGTATTAATTGTCGAATATGAATTTGTGATTAATGTTTTCTGCTAAATCATATATTCGATTTTCCGCCATTAAAACAGAAATTGCTCAATACATTTCGTTGTACAAAGTGTTTATTTTGCTGAAAGATACACAAATTAAAATCGACACTCGATCGAACAGTCGGAATGAAAACGTGACAAAAATCAAAAGGTCAGTTTGATTGGTCAGGCATGAAAATGTATCAATGTTATGAAATTGAAAAATTGGCGCGAAAATGTAATGAAATGACTTTTTCATTTTTCAGCCTAACAAACTTACATGACAACAACAAACAAACCACAAAATAAAAGCAGTTAGTGCATTTTTGCGCGTAAAAATTAAATGATATTTATTTGCAATTGCATTTCCCAGACACAAACACACACACACCCAACCAACATCGATGCATTTACAATGGTCACAACACCATTCAAAAATGGTATGCAACATTCACTTGAGTCCTTTCGCCTTACAAAGTCACGTCGCATGTACGAAAAATACGTATTCATTTATTCAATAAAAATGTTTATTGCCGAACATCAAAGCAAATTGCAATGAATAATAAATGATTAGAGAAATAGCGCAGGGCTGCTGGCTGTGGTGCAGCTTTCCGGCCGAGATCCGGAGTTTGGGTATAGTTGTGGTTTTGAATATCCACTGTTTGAAAAGTCATCAAACACACCGTGCAAAATACACGCACCGTTTCACTGATGTGTCCGGGTGCAACATAACACGGGGCCAATTCCATGAATGAATCGCACCAAACACACGAGAAAAAAAAACTGACTGAGAAGTTCAGCTGAGGCTGAAATTCGGCGAATAATCCGCAGAAGGTGGAGTGAGTGAGAGTGAGCAGCAAGTGAAAATAATATTGCATGTAATAAGAATAATAAAAATGAGCCACTCGTAAAAAATTCATAGCGACTGACCTTTTGAATATTTGGTAGTCGTTTTGGTTGGTGCTGATGTGTTGAAACAGTTGCTTATTTTTTATTTTGTTTTCCTATTTATATTTATGAAAATGGAATTTTTGATCATAGAATACCGAAATATTGTTTCGTTCTGTGTGTTTTTTTTTAGATGGTTCATTTGTTATACAATCGAAAATTGGAAATTGAAGGCTGAAAAAAACAGGAGCCCGGTGAAATTGATGAAATAATGGTTTCGATCACGCATATTATTTCAAAAATAAAAAAAAATATCAACACAAAATATCCGAAATTGTTTCGATTTCCATCAAAAAAACTGAACAAAAAAAAAAATCAAATTAATTTTCGATCATGAAATTTGATTTTTGGGACTTCAAACTCACTCGTTCGTGTGTGTATAATTCCGTTGAATAGTATGTAAAAATCGTTTTGGCGTTGACCTTTTTACAAATTGATAGGATTTCATATTGAATGCATTCAACATTATTTAGCAGTCAGTCAAAATTGATTTCGATTTCGATGACTCGATTACATTTAATAAATACGATACAAATTAATAATAAACAACAACAACAACAAAAAAACACTCTCAACATTTGCTGAACATTCAATTCAAACGGCAATTTCATTTGAATCGTTAACTGGCACACCTGATTTCCTAACTACTTAGTCTTTTGGAAATTGTGAAGTGAAACAACAACAATAAATAACGCTAAGTTTTGGTCTACGGTAATATAAATGGTAAATAAAAGCCACATACACTTGGAATGGCCACGGTCTGATGATTGTGCGCGGCGTTTATCCCGTTTAATCGAATTATTGTTATCCTCGTTAATATGATTGTTCCATTCAACGCTTGACAAAACCATGTTTAGGCACAATTATTGTGTGTGTGTTTGTTCGTATTTATCACCTGAGTTTAACCAAATCGTTAAACATTCGAAATTCGATGGCAAAAAAAATCCAAAAAAAAATTTCAACGATTTTTTTAATTTGTTTTTATCACCACCAAACAAAATCCTTGATTAAACTAAAACCGAGAATTTGCACAAATTGTTCACATATCCAAATCTCTTTAAAATCGTCGTTATTTTAAACCCGAGCAGTGATTTTTAAATTGTTTTTTTTTTCTATTTAAATTGAAAAAAAATTGTTTTATTTTGTTTAAAAAAATTAAATAAATTGAAAAAAGCACCGGAAATTTCAATAAATGTTTAAATCATTGAATTTGTTTGTTTTTTTTAAATGTTGTTATTGTGTATATTTAAATTGCATTTAAAATTATTCAAAGAGCATTTAAATTTTGGTGTACCGTACGGTAAGCGAGATAATTTGCGTATGACAGTCGATTGAATTTGTATCAGAAGCCAAACTGAAGAGACGGATTCGTTGGCAAAGACATTTAACTTGGCACTTTTGAACAGAAACCAAAAAAATTTAAAAAAAAAACACATACACCAATCTTTCAATAGGCAAAACTAGTGTGTGTTACTCTCTCACACTCGTTGAACACTGAATGAGAAGAGAACCGACACACAAACAAAAAAACACACGACGAACGTAGAACGATGTAAAAGGCGATAAAGAATATGTTGCTGTAGCTGCTCGAAAGACGATAGAGTCCACAAAAGGAATATGCACACAAACACACACACACACACACACACACACACATAAAAACACTAACACCAATATACAAAACGCACGGTAAGAAAAGGAGCAAAGAAGAATGAACACATATACATGTAAAATATGAACAACAACAACAAAATCGGCGAAGAATACGAGAAAAAAAAGGCGACACGACGACAACAATCAAAGGAATCGAATTTTAGTATATTTCAAATATTTTGTGTGAGCATAACAATCAAGTGAATACACACAAAAAATCGCACACACATTTTCATCCCTGTCACTCTTTGTTGCAAAAGTTTGGTTTCTCCCCCTGTGATTGAGCGCAAGAGAGAGAGAATCGTTTCGTTTTTTTTTTTTGTTGGTTGTTCGTTCAACTTCGTTTTATATATGCAAGGATTCTTTTGTTATGCGTTATGTGTCAACGTATTCAGATGCCTTGCGAATTGGAATAATCGCCGGGATGGACGCAAGAAGAAACGCGAGAAGTAGCAGCAGTGAGATAAAAACCAAACAAAAAATTGGTCTCGATAGTATGCGGTATAACTGCAACGACAATCGTTCGATTCAATACTAAATCGTATTCAAAGGCAACAGCACATAAAAATACATATTTGGTTGGCGTTTTCCAAAATCGAAATCTCTTTTCTCGCTGGACCACGCTGCATTTGTATGTATGTTTGCAGTGGAATACGATAGGCGATCCTACATACACACACACATACACACACACATACGCACACATACGCACACGCAAACCCATCTCATCCTGTATGTGAAAATACTCCGAGATAAACGAGCCACCGAGCAACGGGCAACAGACCACGTTCACGATGGATCGTGTCGATTTTGCATCTTTTCCCTATAACATTATGTATGCGCGTATCGTATGTATCGGTACATATGGTGATTTTTGTGTGAAGGGTCATTTCCATCGAACTTTCCATTCCATTCCATCATATATAGCATATATATACACCACATAACAAAAGAGAGAGAGAGAGAGAGAGAGAGAGAGAGAGAGCGAGAGCGTACAAGAGCCGGAGCCGATTATATTTTTGTGCGAACGCTTTTGTATGTGACGATACCGTTGGTGGCTCTGCTTTTTTGCATTTTATATCATAGCGCATTTGTTTATGTATTTTATTATCGTCACTGGCTTGAAAGTCGGAATAGCACACACATCGAATAAGCACCGCTGCCACTCCACCACTCTTGGCATGTATGATTTTGAACCATTTGCACAACAACGGAGTGTGTCATATACAGATACACACACACACACACACACACACACAAATACATTGAAAGCCCTCGTAGTAGGGATCCGATGAATGTGAATGAGAGTGAGCGAGAACGTGAACCATTTCGAATATAAGGGAGGCGAAGTGTATATGAATGAAAAACAAAAACCAACAACAACACACACACACACGTTGAAATGCTTGAATACGGTGGTGGTGGGGTGTGCTCACTTTCGTGATATTGTCACTTTATACATTTTTCTGGCCGTGCAGCCGTTTTACAACGCATCCTTTGTACGTATGCATGACACAATCCAACGACGGAGTCACGACGATTCGTGAATCATTTATAATATTATATATAGAAAGAAAGGAAGAAAAAAAAACACACCATCAACCAACAAGCAACGGAACTTTTTAAGGGGTAGTTTTTTTAGTATTTCACACAAGGAGGAGTGGCCAATTTTAAAGATTTTTTTACGTTTTTTTTTTATTCAACGCTTTCGGCATTTGCTGTGCTGTTTTTTTTTTGTTTGTTGGGTTCGTTTATCGTTTATACACACAGTATATATGTGCGCTTTCGTTGATAGCATTTGCTCCACTCATCCGTTGCCATATGAATTGGTATTTGGTCCGATTTCATTCGTTTCATTTCGATTCGTTCATTTTCAATGTGCATCGTTCTCGCTCACTCCGTGTGATGTAATACATTTATGGTTTATCGTATCAGAATATATGAATGCTAAATGGATGCCAGAATGAGAACACCACACTTACGTTTGATACACCCGTAAATGCCCCGTTTGATATCAACGCAGCACATAAGATAACAGCAACAACAACAACAACAGCAAAAATGTGCATATAAAATGGAAATGGTTGAGAAAACGAAAATAAGTGAACGACAACCGTCCAACAAACGAAAAAAAAACAACAGAAAATATACATATGGAAACTGTAGAAAATGAAGCATAAATCGTCATACACTTTATTTGCTGTGTTTTGTGCTCGAGAGCACTCTGGATTTCTTTGGTTTGTTCGGTTGTCAACATCGTCATTGGTTCGTTGTCTTTTGTCGTTCTTTTCGCTCGACATCATCTCACACACACACCGTTCAATTAGAACGACCATTCCATGCATATACGTATAACGAGAGATGTGCATGGTGTTGTTGTTGTACGAATCAAGAAACGAGTTTAAATGTAAATAAACAACAGATTGGAATCTGCTTCGTTTTTTTTTCCTTTTGTTGGCTCATTGTCATTATTACATTAAATTAAAACGCGGCAGCCGATATAAAAATGAAGCTTGATTTAATGATTAAACAGACAGAGATAGCACAATGATAGTAAATCTTTTTTTTTTGTTTCGCTTGTATATTCGCCACTTTGGATATGTATAGTGGATTTCATTCGTTGCTTCTTCGTTTTTCATTCTTTTTGTGATAGACGCAATTATAGAACCAAGAGAGAGAGAGACTGTATTGCAATCGGTGTGTTGGATTAAAACACACCAACGCACATCAATGGCGCTCAATGGCTCAATGACTTGATGAGACAAACGAACGAGTAAGCGCACGAGCGCGCGCGCGCGCGCCATTATAACCGATAAAGTGGAACTGAACGAACAGAAACACAACACGAACAAAAAGCGAAACGAACCAACGAACAAACGTGTATATTCTTACAAAAGGGTGGATACAACGCAGACACACTATCAACGTAAATGGTCTCTCTCTCACATGCTGCACAACCAACGTAGCCATACCACGTCTATATGATTAAAAATAAATTAATTTGATGTGTGAAAATGATGGTTTAATGGTTCAATGGTTCCTTTCACATCAGGATATTCGATATATGCACGCACTTTTTACGATTTCTCTTTCTCTCTTTCACCACCACCGCCACCACCACCATCGATGGCTCGTTCATTAGACAATAGATTGTCACGAAGCGACACATCACCACGAACCGCTATTTTGTTCGATTCGAAAACGCAAATGCGAAACATCTTTGCGCTTTAACATTAAAATGAGCGTAATCAAATTGAATTGGTGACTGAATTGTGTCGGTTTTTTTTTTGTTTCGACATTTTTATCTATAATAGCCGTCAATTTTCGAGACAAAATCCCCAAATAGATCGCATTTAATTTCACTGCCATTGTTTTTGTTCGTAGTTTTCTTTCCTTCAAATGAAATTTATCACGAATTGACGCGGCATTCTCGTTCGAAACGGCCAAAATGCGACGTCAAAAACGGGAATATTCATTATTATTTTTATTGATTTTAAATCGACATCTGTTGGGTTCGGTTTTGTTACCGTATGGACGAAGTGATAACAACAAGAAAGAAAAAAAAAAAAAAATGGTAATGTTAATTCAGAGAATTCATTTCCAGTTTGTATTTTACCGATTGCTTTTTATCCTTTTGTTCAACAATTTGAACCGAGTGAGAGGGAGAGAGAGAAAAAAACGGAAGGGAAATGTAATAAATTACCGAGCAAAGAATGAAATCAATATGAAGAAACAGAGTCATTGAAATGGTTGATTTGTTGTATGCTGCGTACATTCTGTACTGGTATTTCATTGAATCGCATAGAAATAACGACATTTTTGCCGTTTTTACATTTCGGGCATTTTTCCGGTGAGTTTATGTTTTGTTTTGGGTTTTTTTTTTCATTTTATTTCCAAAATTGTGCAATTTCTTTAAACATTGAAAATTTATTTACACATTGCAAATTATAAATGATTGCATATTAGTTTCATTCCATCTATTTTCATACTTTCTATCGAAATTCGCATCGTGAGAACCAAACAGTTTTTTTTCCGTTACAAATGAACCAAAAGAAAAAAACTTGATCAAACAATAAGATTTCATGAAGAAGAGAACAAAAAATGTGTGGAAAAAAGTAAAAAAAAAAAACATTACGAAAAAAACCATCCCTTATGTTATCGACTGCTTTATTTTCCAATGGCAATGGCAATTCCCTCGGCAAAGGTAAAATACACAACAAAAATACGATAGAAAATTGATTTTCAAGTAAAGATGAAGCAAAAATGCATCTTGTAATGCAATTTTTTTAAGGTTTTTTACCTAAAACTTAAGGTAAGGCACACAGACAACGAACAATTTTTTGCCCCGAAATGCGAAATGCGAAGTAAAAATAATGAGAAAAAGAGACACAAATAAATACGCAAAAGAAGACAAGCTAAAATAGACGAAAATAAGGGTATGGCAAATGAATTAAGTCGACTTTCCGAAAAAATGCGAGAAATAAATACCGATCGGGTACCTTTGAATTGTGCACGGTGCGTAAGAGCCACAAAAAAATAGAAAGAAAAACGTATTATTCGTCGATCAATGTCTACTCAAATGCTTGATACTCAATAAGACCCTGTCAAAGTGATTTAGAATTTTTTTTTCGGTGGGATTTTTGTAGAATATCGAATATATTTGCAAATTTAAACGATTTTTTTTACTGGTGGTGCGTAACAAACATTTCTTGATTTCATCATAATATGAGATTAGAAATGTTGAAAAATAGCTCAGCTGCGCATGTTTCATGCAATTTTTGAATGCAATATTTTTTAAGTTCTTATCCTTTTATAAATCCTTCAACAAACGATTTTATTTGATCAACATGTTTCAGATTTGAATTTTTTTTTTTTTTTGTATTTTGGAAGGATTTAATTCGAATTTAAGGATTGAATGTAACTAGTCGAAAGATTGAATATGAAGCAGACGCCTGAATGACAATGAATAGAGTCAATAAAAGACCAGAAGATTATGGCAGTTTCTTAGGTTTTTTTTTGTGTTCGATTCATTTGATTTTTTCTTCGAAACATGCTTGATTGAGTTTTTGCCTATGGAAGTGCATTTTAATAGAGTTGGAAAAAATTAATTAAGTCGTTGATTGAAAAAAAGGCTAAATTCAACCCAAATTTCAATTCAATTTGAATTGAAGTCAGATTGTTGAGGTTTATTTGAATTTTTTGGTTGGCTAAATCCAAATGGAACTTGGAAAGAAAAAATGTTAAGAATTTCAAAAGAGTTTATTGTAAATGCGGTGCAAATGAGAATTTAATAGCTTGAAATCGACTTTCAAAAGACTTTCAACCGAAACATTAGCGGTGATTGGCGAATCACTGTTGAAAAACCCCCATTTCGAAATGGTGTGATAAAATTTCATATTGATTGAATTTTATAAGGAAATAAAACGCCGTTACAAAGATGTGAAACCAAAAGTATAAGAAGCGCATCAAATGAAATCACTTGTTATGATGTTGTTGTGATTGTTTTTTGTTTTCTCTCTCTCGAGGTATTGAGTGGTGGAATGAGATATGCTCACACCCTATGCCACTCACACCACATCCACACATGCCATACGCCTTCACATATTTCTTTTTTTTTTTTGCTTGTTTCTCAACCCGTCATTCCGCATGGAGACGCTGTAACCAGCATAACACATTACATATTGTTATATCAATCTAATACAATAAACAGCCTTTTAAAGGGTTTAGATTTCAATCTCATGAGATTAGCACACGATCCAAAACTCGAAGTACACAAAAAAAAAACTTACCCAAAAAGTTGAACGGGAAAAAAAATCGAGTCAAATGAAATGTGCGTGCGTGGATTTTTTTTCCTCTCTCTGTGTGTTTTGGTTGCTGAGAGTTGTCGTTGTTCGGCCCTTATAAAGTGAAAATAAATAGTCCTCCACCTCACTTGAGAGTGGTAACCCTTCTTCAAGAAGTTTTTTTTTGCGTGGTACAAATGAAATTGCTCGACTCGATGGACGACAAACAAACAACATAAAAACAATGTCAAGAGAAAGAGAGAGTGAAAAAAAGGAATGAGGCTTGAAAAAAACACGAAGCAAACGAGAAAAAAAAACGTCGCATAAAAAACATGCTGTTTTGCCCATTGTCTTCGAGTTGTAAACGGGATGAAATTATTTGATATGGATTTTCGTGAACACTCTTTAAGTTCGTCCATCAGAGAGTGTCCGGCCAATAAATTTATCTGCATGAACACCATCATTTGATATGGTTTAATTCGGTCTCGTCTTTCGATTTGGAGAGTGTCATTTAACATTCGACAGCTGAATATCCTGTGTGTAAACTTATTTGCGATTTTTGTTGTTGTTGTTGTTCACACTCTACACATTGAATGTGTTGGAACAAGTGGCTCAAGTGACCCTCATATCCCGTCCGTATGTGCAAAATGTTAAGCGCTAAAAGTTTTTCACTTTTATTGCCATTGATGGTGTTTAAATTCTCTACCATCCCATTCTATCGAAATGCTTGCACCCGATTTACGGTATACCGTTACTTATAAGTAACGCAGCATATATATATGGCAATCTGTCTTTAATTCAGCACGCACACTCTTCATGCGTTTTCGTTCAATATTTATGTATTTCGAATTTTAAAATATAAAAAAGGCGAAAAGTTTATGCGAAGAGGGCGTTTTTTGTTGTTGTTGTTGTTTGTTTCATGAGAAAATATGTGCAAACATTTCGAAATGCGTACACGCACTTCATTGCAGGACATTTTTTTGTTTGAAAAACATTTTACATTCATGGCATTGATTGACCTCGCCTCATAGTGAACAAGTACCTTTATTGCATTACAAGATTATTTGCTGGATTTACAACATTATCATCATGAAATAGACATTTTTTTCAGTTTGGCCTTTTTTGAGGGTTCGATTCATATTTTTTTTTTTTATTGTGAGTGCCCGCTGATGCCCGCAGATACAGTGGATTCTATAGGGAATTTTCACAACAGGTTTTATTGCATTACATTTGACTTTTTGTGGTTTTCATGCTGAGTACCGTGGTTTTCCAATTGTGTATTTCGTTAAATTTCAAGAAAAAAAAAACTCACCGTGAAAAATCGTCAATTGATGCAAATTGGAGGAGTTTTCCATTTAAAATGGTTTACAATTGACCCATTTATCCAATCACTTTTGCAAATGGGGGGGACGTGAAAGTATGTTTTCAATCGTTTAACATTCTTATTTCGAACGTAAACGATGAATTGAAAGAATTTCATTCAAAGAAGAAGGATAAATGAACGTTTCAATGTGTCTTTTTGACAGTTAAAGATATATAAAGACATCTCGCACACTTCACATTGTTATTTATTGATTGCGAATTTATCCAAAACTCATTATTATCTAAACAATAACCGAATCAGTGTGTTGTGCCATCTATAAATTTATATTTTACTCCTATATATGAATAGGAAGTCATATTGAAAGTGTGAATTGTGTCAAAGAAATCTGCACCTTTTATGAAACAAAAACTCATATTCTTTTGTTGAATGCGATGTCATAAAATGAAATCGGTTAATGAGTAGGCAATTATAGACACATTGAGAATCGAATGTTCGACCAAAAAAAAAAAAGAATTTAACTGACAAAACGCTAGCTGGAAGGAACAACAGAGCTCAAAATAGACAATTTCGATGCGATACACCACAGGCCGTTTTCACAATAAAGCTTGATTTTTAGTGCGTCGTAATCAATGAATGGGTGTTGGTTGTTTGCACCGAAATTTTTCGTCTCTATTTTTATTTAATAGTGGAAACATATTTTCCACCCCCGCGCTTCTATGACAAATGTGTCTTATTCTATATTGATATGAACCGTAAATTGTATTGCAGTTTTGTTTTGTCCTCGACAAAAACCGTAGCAACGCTGTAACAACAGCAGCAGCCTCAACACCATCATTCCCGGCCAACAACAACAACAACAACAACAACAATAATAAAAAGTGTCGAATAAAAACAAAACAAAGCCAGCCAAAAGTGAATAGAGATGTAAATGCACACAGATGTTCAGTTGAACAGGAGCGTGTGCGCGCGGGCGGGTGGGTGAGAAAGAAAAAATCGCAATTCTATTTGAATGAGCCGAACACTCGGCGTAGTTCACCATTATAAATGAGATGAGAAAGACTGAGCAAAAGGGAGGATGAGAGAGAGAGAGAGAGTGAGTACGAAAGACATATAATAGAACCGAGTGCACGAAAAATAGATGCTTGACCCCTGTCCACTATTTATAGATTTTTGTTTTGTTCGATTTTGTTTTTGTTATCTAGAGTCTCACTCATTTTAGTAAACAACAACAACAGCAACAGCAGCAGCATCACTGGCAGCAGCAGTTACACATCCTCCCCTAACCCATCGTCCGAATCGAAACAAACCAGTCCAAACTACACACCATGAGCGCAACTATGGCATTATTACACATATTGCTGCTATTATATTATATAAATGACGATGTAGATTGGATATTGCACTATATCGCCGGACATTGAAAATGTTCAAAAACCATTTTCATGCACTAACACAATCATACCGATTTGAAATCCTGTGTTCACGTATCTAATTGTGTATCGGTCAGACACACACACACACACACACACACACACCGCTGATGGTGTGTATCTGGTGTATGAAAGAGACTTGTTTTCAGCATTTAGCTCTCTGTGTTCTGTTTTCTCGCGCGCGCATTACTAAACGTGTGCCAAAACAAAGCAACAAACCACCCAACATTTCGGTACAGAAATGTGTAGCATGTGAGGGTGATAAGCGAATGAGACGTTCAACTGAATATTTTGTTCGGTGCAACAACGCCACCAAGAGGTAAAACTCTGAGGGTGCGATTTTGAGTCATAAACTATTCGTTTTGGCAAAGTATACATCGAAAGAGAGAGAGAAAGCGGAAAATTAATGACATTAGTCGTGTGTATGTGAGTGTGAGTGTGATTGGATTCGAGCTTAGGTAGCCGATGTCCTTTGTTACATCAAAATCGATCGCCGAAATAAATCAGTAAAACGCTCTATATATTGAGATTAATAGTCACTATAAATGCATATTCGACAATGCATTTATTTTCACCATTTGTTGCTCCTCTGGTCATGCAATCAATTTTTTTTTGTTGCGTTCTTACTTCCCGAGAAAATCCTTACATATTTTTATGCTTAAGTAAAATGCAATAAAATTTCCTTTTTTGATATCGAAAATAAAAGGAAACACAAAAATATATGAGACAGGGTCAATCAGCATCAATAATAAAGAATATGTGTATTTGAATACCAGGCCAGCGGATATTGTTTTCCATTGCAATTCATCGAACGAATAAAAAACATGCACTAAAAATCGAAACGAATCGAATTAAAGCAATAAATTTGTATGCAATACAGCAGCGAACCAAAGAGGGGACACACAAACCGGGCAAAACCGAGCAGCAGCAGCAGCAGCAGCACCAGCAAATATTCAAAATGCCAAAGATCTATGGCATTGCAGACCTGTAATTTAGCAATTTCATATGTCGATATAGGCAATCGGTTGGTGCGCCTTTTTTTTATGTCTTATTTGGAAAATGCAATTATTTCAATTCAAACTCAAGTTGCATTGCATCAGGCCGAAGAGTCATGCATATCTGTTTTTTGTTTTTTTCTCTCGTTTCGTTCGTATGTAGCATACGTGCCTGGTACATACTCGACATTCATACATGTGCACCGTTTCGAAGAAGATGCTATAAATTTAACGACGCAACACACACACAAATCTCTCTTTCTCTGTCTCTATTTCGCTCATTCAGCATTTACCGGTGAGATTTTCATTGAGTATTTAATTTTCAGTTGTCTTGCCACAATTATCCGATAAAAACAAAGAACGAAAGCAAAATAGAAAGAAAAGAGAGAAGACACAACAACAACAAAAAAAAACTATCGCGATTATAATTACTAATTACAGGTCTGTATTTAAAGCCGAGATTTCTGAGCAAACGTTTTTTTTTCGTTTCACCAAAAACACAACAAAAAAAGCTCTTTCAGATTGCATTGAACGTGTGTTTTTTTTTGTTTTTAGTTTTTTCGGAATAGTCATTCGGCCATTCGAAAAATACAACAAAACCTTCATTAATAAATCGGTTTGTGTTGCTTCTGTTGCAATGGCCAACAAATCAAAAATCAAAATCGCTTGTTAATTTCTGACGTTTTACTTACGAACAACTCATTTTTCATATGAATTGATATTTTTGTTGCTTTAAAATGCAAATAAAATTTATGTTGCTTTAGTTTTGCACACACACACACACACCGTGTGTACCAATCGATCCAATGCAACAAAATAAAAATCGAAGCAACAAAAAAAAATCGAACTCATCGAGCTAATGTTTTATTTATCACATCGTTGGCATCAAAATGGAAATCAATGTAGAAAAGATGAACAACAACCGACAACCGACAATAACAAAAAAGCAGCGACAATGTATCGCTATAGTGGATCGATGCGGCGAAGAGACAAAGAATCAAAAAACAACCACATTGATTTACGAAGAAACTTAGCAATTGATCGAAAATATTTGAAATTTAAATGGCATCAGATGCAATCCGACAGTGGACAAGCAGAAGAAGAAAAAAAAAAACAAACTGTATTCGATTCTGGTAATGTATATATTTGTTGCTTTGTGAAAACCAACACAGTTTTTCTTTGCCGGATATTTTCGTTTTAGTTTGAATGTTGATGCAAAAATAGCAATCGAATTTTCCACCCGTGGGTTCGAAAGAATCGACATTTTCGCATTTTTCCATAGAAGTTGGAGATTTCCCAATGAAAAAAAAACACACACACACACACCCAGGACTCTTCACATTCAATTGGTTGCACTTTTAACATTTTGTCGCTGTTTCGAATTGGATTCACATTGAATTTTATATATATACAATATATATGCTAATCAATTCGCTTTAAAAGAAAAAATAACGCATTTCAAGTGGAGTTTGGTAAAAAAAAAGGTTCTATCAAGTTCATACATCGTTAGAATTTGTGTAAAATAGAATGAAAATAAAGTATATGCTTTTAAAATCAGCATTACCAAATCAAATTGCAAAATTACACAGACCAGCCATGGTTCAAATGGACGTTCAAAAGCCACTGGCACTGGACCCAGCGGAGAAACCCGGGCCAGTTAAGGATGCTGTTGTGTTCTGTCCTCAAATGTTATATTACGTAAATGTGTATTTATTTAAGCAAAATAAAGACCAACAAAACGGTATTCAAAACGATCGAATCCTTTTCCATTCTTTTGTGCACTTGACTGTGGTTTTTCCCATTGAATATTCGACCGAAAAAAAGGAAAATCGTAACAATCAATGAAAGGAGCAGCGGCGGTAGTGAAAGAAGCAAGTTGCTTCTTTCAAGCAACATCAACCTAATGGTAAAGTGTATTTTAATGGTGGAATGGCAACAAAAATCAAGTAAATTTCCAAAATCGATGAATATTTGGTATGCGTGAGTGTGTGTGTGTGTGTGGAGGGGGAGTTCTTTGATCAATGGGCACACGATATAAATGTAAATACAAACATCGATAGTTGGTTGCGTTTTTTTTTCCTGACGTATTTTTAAACAGAGTCTTTATTGTTGCGATGTTATTTGCGGTCCAGTACATCACCGAAACATATGCATTTGAAAGCACATCACTCAATACTGCAGCCTCGGCTGCTGCTTTAGCATCGGCAACTCCTTGTTTACACTATTTACTCAACGTATTACATGCTACAGTTGAAAATGATGGGGTACAATTTTCCTTGCAAAATACACTTTTTGTTGTTGTTGCATTGAATCATTTTGTTTGACCGCTTTCTTTCTTTCTTTCTTTTTATTCAACAACATCATTCTTCAATTCGGTCACCAGTTTATCGTCTCTTATTTTCTCTCTTCTTTGCTCACAATTTTAAAATTTCAATTTCGTTTCACTTCCTGAGGGGTTGTTTGAAGATGAATAATGAAAGAACGGTGTTTGAATTTAAATTAATTTCATTTTGGGGTTTTTGGTTCTGCATCGATGAAGGACGACGACGATGGCAAAAAAAGGTCGATACAATCAAATTGAAATGTGAATGAAAAAGAAAAATGGATGGTGCACCGATCGAAGTGAATTTTCCATTGAAATTCTCGCATGAAAAACGAGAATTCAATTGATGCGAAATGGGATTCGTTCTAGAAATGTCCAGTGCTAGTGACAGTTACTTGGAATTGTTTGACGAGTAAATCAACAACAACACAAATTCACGGTCAATGGCACTTTGCGACGCGAATAAATGACAAACTGATGGAATATGGTCGTATTGACCATCGAATATGAAGTAATGTAATTGTTCAATGTCCAATGTCCATGTGCCCATTTATCATGCGTATTACTTTGAGCATTGAGAAAATGAGAGAGAGAGAGAGAGAGAAAAAAGGGCCAGAAAAATCCAACGAGAAAATAAAATCAATGAACGCATAACGACGGAACACAACAACATATCAGCTTAATAAATGTTTAATGCGCACCAATTCTTCGCACACTGTGCGCGCCATTTCAGTCGGTCTCTCCTTCTGGTGCTGGTGCTGGTTCGTCTTTTTTTTCTTGTTTTCGGTGTGCTATTAGTGACAGGTCTAGACAATTGACTAATGCGATGTCTTTGTTTACACATTGCAGCAATGTTTTGTCTCGTTTCAATTACAGCGTTCGTCATTTGAGCGCGTGAATATGTTCTCAATGGAATTAGAACAAGTGTCACGCGCGAAGCGTCGCCAGTGTATTGAACGGCGATAGAGTCAGGCCAATCTGGGCTGTTTTTAATGGAGGGGGGGAGAGGGAAGGAGGCGCTCAATCGTTCAGTGGCAATTGCAAATTCATCTGTCTTTTTCGTTCTTGCGATCTCAATAAAGCCTCATCCTTAATGGTATTTTGCTGTAATACAACCGTAACATGATCGGCTGCGAACTGTCACAACAAGCTGCCGCATAAGATATTTATGATGTGATAGGTTGTAACTGCAATGATTCCAATATCAACCCATTCGAACATTCGCACCACATTAGTGTGGCGCTCACACACACACACCGTGTATTTACCATAAGCTACAGAGAACTAAAACAGTAATTACAATGATTTTTTTGTTTTGTTTTGTTTTCGGTATATCAACACAAACACACGGCGTGTACAGACACGCACAACCGGGTTCAATTTTGTGGCGCGCACATAGTCATCAACATTTACGGTTAACACAAACACCAACCAACCGACCGACCGACCAGATATCTGAATTACAGACATTATGTGTTGTATTGTTACGTTTCTTCTTCGGCTATATATAAATGTATTCTTTTTTTTCGGTATTTATTTGATTTTTATACGTGCAAAAATGAAGAAAGGCTCCACTTACCGGACGTTTTCCCAGAAGCGATATTTGCGACTCGATCAACACCGCCACCGCCTATCACAAAGTCTCTGATGCGATTACTTGAGCTAAAGGGCTTTTCGTGTTCGTCCAATTGTTTATGCTTTTGCTTTCGTTGCAATTGATGCTGTTGATGTTGCAATATTAAACGGTCGCGCTCTTGAAAGTGTGTTGCCAATGCAATGCGATCCTGTTCAACGGCCGATGATATGATTGCACTTGCCGTAATTTCAGTGTTTGTGGTTGAGTTTGTGGTACCATGTCCATGGCCATGTCCACCACCAACACCGCCAATACCGCCGATACCGCCGCCGGCCACTGATGTTGCAGCCGATGAAGAATCGGCCAGTAATTTACTCTGTTGCTGTTGCAGTAGCAGCTCCCTAAATGGCATGCTACTGTTCATTTGCTTCGGTTTGTTGTGTGTCGATTGCGTTGTCATCGATGATGATGATGATAATGTTGTCACCGGGCGGTGCCACTGCATATCTGCGAAACAAAAACAAAGGAATTTTGTTCACACACAATCGTTCACTTCATAGTTTTCTGGTAGTTTCTCTCTCTCTCTCTCTCTATCTCTCTCTTTCTCTCGAAAGATTTGAGAAAAGGATAGAATTTATTCATGCAAAATCATTTTTCAGGCATCGCAAAGAAAAAAATGAGGAAGACAAACGAAATAAAACCAAAACAATAGCAAAAACGGATGGGGCAAAAACCGGCACAAAACAAAGAGTGCCATTATTTTATTAACATCTAGTTTAGCTTTGCCATTAGGCAATCGCTTGAATCACTGCATTCATATATCAATTTCATAGCATAGCAAGTCACATTAGCCTATCTCGGCCAAGAATTACACTTGAATGACCCGTAGCTAGAGAGCTCGCGGTTCGTATTTACGATGCTCTCGTTCGATATGTGCACAGTCAGTGTGTGAGTCAGTGTGTTGTAAAATGTACATGTTGTGTGTGTGTGGCTTACGGTTTACGGCTTATCTAATGTTTATATTCGTTCATTGTGCTTCTTGGCTGGTCGCACGATGAAACGGCATTTTTCTTCTTCGTCTTCTTTTTCTTCATTTTCAGTTTTTGTTCCATTCATTCTCTTTCCTTTTCGCAACGCGCCTTTATCCCAGACAAAACCGAACTGCGAATGCAACAATGGTCAAACATGGCATGCGCGCGCTCAAATCAACGATCGATATTACCCTAATAAATTTCATAATAAGTCTTTGGGTCCAGTGAACGAGCCAGCGGTCAGTGAATCGTATGTCGGTATGCTTGTGTTGCGATTTTCCAGTTTCATCGCCAATTTTTCTCAACAATTTATTCTCGTGGAGTAGTTTTTTTCCCCCGTTGGGTTTAATCAAATTTTCAAGATTTGTCCATCGACCGAACGCTTCAACTTTGAATGGTCTTCGTCGAAGACTCTTCGACAAAGATTATCAATATGATTTCATAAAAAAAAACTCTTTGAAACGGATTTCAAGCAGTAATATTCGTTGCAGTGCAATTCCATTTGTTGAGCAATTTTCTTTTGTTGATTTTCGGTTTGTTTTGTTTTGTTTTGTCCTGTTTCCAAGAA
This sequence comes from Aphidoletes aphidimyza, assembly GCA_030463065.1. Classification (NCBI taxonomy): domain Eukaryota; kingdom Metazoa; phylum Arthropoda; class Insecta; order Diptera; family Cecidomyiidae; genus Aphidoletes; species Aphidoletes aphidimyza. Next base: position 45,700,079 of record CM059996.1, read on the forward strand.
CGGAAAGGATAATATTGACATTTCACTGCGATTGAAAGAAGCACATGACTTGCTTGAAAAAAATGCTCGTAAAATGTTTAGCGACAAACAAAACATCTTCGTTGTCTCTATGATACGAATCGGTATTGCGATAGAATCAATGCGGATTTTCCGGCATCGTGATGTATCACCCATCATACTCGTCGAAATGAGCACAACAAAATGACGAGTTGATGTTTTGTAACGGAATTAAAAAATTACATGAAATCAACAGCAACAAACAACAACAAAAAAAAACTCTTGTTTACCTGATGCGCGTTCGTTTCTTCGCCATTCTTTCAAATCTCAATCGGAGCGTGCTTAACTCACGTGCGCGCCAAAAATTACATATATGCTTTTTTATAAATCGTAAACACAAATAAAAATGTGTAATATAATAACAGCGAATCAACGAATAGGAAACATTTTGTTTTTTTTTTCAACGATATAAGCGAATAAGATGAACGGAACCCTTTTGGTGGTGTGTGCGCGTTTCAGGGCCTTTTTCTTTATTCATTCATTGTATTATATTCAATTTTCCACATCCTTCCCCCAGCGAAGAGTGAGTGTGTGCCATGTCTCGATGCCATATATACAAAACCCCGAACAACGGATAGAAGAAGAAGAAAAAAAAACACACATCAACACCATTGATACGTGAAAACGTTGAAAAAATGCTCACACTCGCACACACTGGCATGCCAACTCAAATCAAAGCAGTTTGGTGTGTTTCTTTTTTTTACCCCTGCGCACTTTTTTAACACATCCTCTATCTGTTTGGTATGTGTATGCGTGCTTGTTTTTTTATATATATCTCTCTCTCTTTCTTGTCCTTTTCCATATGTACGTCTCTTGTTCGCGTAATTTCATTCGCTTCGCACTTTTACATATGACACAACTTTGACTGGTTCCATGCATTTTCATATTGGCTGCTTGTTCCATGCTCGCGATACCATATCAATTGTACTATGTGCATTTATTAAGCGAGTCATTCGACAGATCGTTGACTCAATGGGTTTCAAAATGAAAGGGATAATATTCGTTACATTTATATGCCAATGATATTTTAGTTATTATTATTTTGTTGTTTTTTTTTTAATGCGATATATGCACAGATTTTCTATACCATTTGTGCTAAACAACAACAACAATAAAATCGAATCAGTACACGGTACGGGCGCAGCCATACTAACGATTTGGTAGGAACAAATGAAAGGTGGCCGTTACTGAAAATTGGCTTTTTATTCGTTACAAACTGAAAATTTGACGTTTTGTTTTGTTCGCATCGATTTAAAATATCATCCATTATGATTTTTTTCTGTTGTTTTTCTGTTTGACAATGCATACAGTGGAGATTGCAGCCTCATTTTTCCTCTCTCTCTCAATTTGACTCAGTCACTCCATATGCAGTGCATATATATCGATGCCGTTGATTTCAAATTGAATTCAAATGTTGAACGGCTCATTTGATTATTTATTTTTAAATGTCGCCATTTTGCTTGGTTTTTCCAACAAAAATCCTGCTGTTCATTCAAAATAACGTTTAAACCGACTAGGTTTCGTTTATGGTTCATTTTCAGTTGAAAAAGCGTTGATTTATTGTTTAAAAAATCTAACCGCGATTAAAATCACAATTTAAATTGACTGAATTGAAATCAGATTTTAAATTTTAAATTCAATGATATTAATTGAATTTAACAGCTAAACAAATTCAATCGAATTAACCGCATGAATTCTGAAATTCTCTCGAATAAATTCTTTCGAAAGAGTTAAACAGCACTTTAATCGCCCCTTTTTTTTTACTTCAAACAGTTATCCTTGGTGTTCGGTGCATAATTTCTAAGCATTTTAATTGGATTTGCTAATTTTGTACTAATTTTTCAAATGAAACGAAATGCAAAATTATAATTAATAATTTGTTTGTTCAACTAATTGATTTTGCTATTTATTTGTTCGTTTACAACGAAATGAAAGAAAACAACAATAACAAACGAACAAAAAAAAACACGTACAAAGTATTTCGTTAATGCTCTTTAGGCGAGCGATTCAGTGAATACGAGAATTTTTTCGCATTTAAATAAAACTTGAAATTAAACACAGAAAAAACAATGTGCCGAGCACTTTGAAAGCGTTTTGCTTTCGTTAAGCTGGCAGCCAAGCCACCGAGCTGCTAAAAAAGGGAACGATCTCATCAAATGCCATGGCATGGCATGGCATGTGAAAGTGAGTGAGAGATAGCGATAGCGATAGCACGAAATATGCGCGAACGCAACCGGAAATATTTCAGCAAAAACAATAATTTAATTTAGCGAATATCATTAGTTAAAACATTCATTTTGCTCACACATTTGTGTATCAAAAACTCAATGCAAAAATCACAAATACAATTGCAGGCAAAACGATCGTAAGAAACCGTTTTGAATGTAAATGTTGCGTTTTTTTCTTAAATGTTGCGGTCTGTGCAAAAAAAAGAAGACCTCGAGTGAGCGAGAGCACACACACACACAAATGGGGCGAAAAATGAAATATGAAGAAAATACAATGATTACCAAGAAGACATCTGATGAACAACACCAACAACAACAATAAAAAAAAGTGCTGCACGGCATAAGAACAGCTAGCACGAAACAGTTGAATGTAAGACTTTGAAATAAAGAATAAAAAAAAACAAAAAAAATCAGCCCAACGTGCCCAAGCGGTAGTTGTGCACAGTTCACATTACCGGTGCTAATTTACTCCATACATCATAATTGTTGCGTCTTTTTGTCTCGAACTTCTAGTCATCTAACCCAATCGCGAGTGAGTGCTGTCTCACTCTCTCTATCCCGCCACTGAAATCCCCCCCCCCAGTGTCGTTGTGCGTCATCATTTTCAATGGGTGAAATGAATAAACTAGCGCGAAGAAATGCGATTAATTATCATTTTTTCGAATTTGAATTCATTGGATTCACTTCATCATATATGATGGAAGATGGGCTGGATGGCATGGCAAGACAAGTATCGGTCGTGTTGATGTTGGCATTTTGTTACCATATTTATGCTCTTTGCATAAATTAAAAATCAAAAAAACGAGATTTTGATATGCACATTTTTGTTGTAATTCTACGCTCTCTCGGGTTGCATTGCAAATTCTTTGGAAATCTTGGGCTTCGGAATGAATCCAATGACTAAAAGTTGCAGTTGCATTCAATGAGCGAGAGAGAGTGTGTGCACAGTTAGCATACACACACACACACACACTATTTGTTCGATGCACATGCAGAATATGGAAAGACAACATTAAAAATCCTATTCAAATGATACTTCTGTGCGCAGCTTGATCGTTTTTTTCCCTATACATTTATTTTAATTTTGTTCACGGTGGATTTTTTTTTCTTTCATTTTATTTCACTTAAGTCGTGCGCAATTCGACGGAATTCTCTTTCGTTTTTTTTTTTCATTCGCACATTTTTTTTTTGTTGATCTGAACACTGTGGCAGGTCCACTTGGACTACTTTGAATAATAGTTGTAGATTTTAATGTGGAAATAAGTTTTAACAGAGAAAAATTAGCATTAAGTAATGAGCAAAATATGTAAAAATCCGAGGAAAATGAAAAAAAAACAACAGTTTACGTTATTTGTTTCGTTTCTTTTTCATTTGTGTGTGTGTGTGTTTATTTCCAGTTGAATTTTGTCGTTCTTTTACACGGCACAGTAGCATCTCAGCGATGAAAAAAAAGTGAAGCGCAAGAAAGAAAATAAAAAACCTTGGCTTTACTTTAACCGCGTGCTCACACTGAATAAGAAAGTATTTTCATATGAAAAATATGAAAATTTGCGTGTCTTGATTCAAGACTCTTGAACAGAGCGAAAAAAAAGAAGAAATGAAACAAACGATGCATATTTGCATTTGTGAGCTTTGTTTAAAACCATGTTATTGCCATAAATACATGCACAGCAAAGTGAATAATGATAGATTTTTTTTTCTTTTGTTGGTGTTTATGTTGACGACTGCAATCAAATCATATCATTTGTACTGATGAATCTAAATTACATGAACTTGCTGCGTTCAGCTACTTCTTAAATGATATGAAAAAAAAATGCATGTTTTGGCAATGACATTCACTTTAAGCTAGAATATTGCAAATGCATTCTCGCCACATCCAAATGTTGAATGGCTGTGTTTTTTTCTTTCATCTCGTCATTATTGTTCATGAGCCAAGAAGACTCGAATGATTTTCTAGAGCGGATGGAAAAGGAACAGTAAACAGCATTTTTTTTTTTATTATCATTTCTTGACTTAATATCGGCCGGTGGGAGTTGAACTATGCAACAAAATCAAATAAATCAATCAGGTAAGTTTCAGTCTTGGTTCAGTTTTTCCAGATTCTTCAAAGTGTACGTTTTTTTTTTATTGCGAACCGGTGTGTGTGTATGTTACCAAATTGCACAATAGGTATGGAAAATGGAACAGACATTCGCCACAGGAAGAGCCAAATCATTGTATACCAATTTTTATGATATTTTCTGTTTGTTATGGCTTTTTACAACAACAATTTTTCCAAAAGTAAAAAAAGCCAAAAATTACCTTCGCCGAAAGGAGATAAAGGTGGTCGAGTGCCAAAATGTTGAATACAAAAAATCGAGATTCTTTTTTCCATGTAAAACAGATTTTAAAAATGTATATGAACCAACTGTGTCGATGCTGAACAGGACACAAATATGGCCAAATGAAAATGAAAACGAGTCGCTCTCGCTCTCTCTCTCTCTCCGTCTCTCCATCCGCCCAAACAAAAGATCAATGGAGCAAAAATTTACCTAAACATCTGTTCGTATTTTTGTTGGCTTTAAAAACTGATCGGTTAATGTGAGAGAGTGTATTTACTCAATGATGACTATTGATGGAATTGATGTAAACGCGATGCATGACGTGCACAGCAACATCACATGAAAACACCATTGATTTTACAAATGCTGAGGATAACTTTGACTATAACCGAAATGTATGCGTTTTTATCGAGTTTTTTTGTTGTTGTTGAATTGTGTTATGTTTGACTGGATTTTTGCTTTTGAAGATTTTTTGACAAAAATCCAACGACAACAATAAAAAAAGGAGTATAAAGAATACCATGGTCTCTCTGCAGAGAGATAGAGCAAGAGGATTCAAAGAGACAGTGAACAAAATAAGACAAAAATAGGTGCTATTTTTCACCGTTTTCTATATGATTTCTGTCCATTGTGCGTTTAAAATGTGTCTCTTTGACCTATTGTGCTTCGGTAAAATCGTAAATAGTGTCTAGATAATTGTTGCACGAAAACAATGGAAGCAGTGAACGAATTGAATAGAATTGCATAGCATGTCTATGAATGTATCTCGATGTATCGTGTTGAAGGTAACGTAGCACTCAACGCGCTCTATTTCTATCCATATAGTTCGATGGCATGACAATTGTTACCCCCTCCTCCTCCTACACAAACTAATCACATTATTGATTTTCACATTACATTTCTTCGCAATAAAATGCGATCGGATAAACATTTGGCTGTGTATCGAATGTGACTGAAACTCTCGAAAATCGCACAAACAAAGTAAAATTAGTTCAAAACATTATTGTCTTTTTCGATTCGAATTGGTTCGAAATTTCGAGCATCATTACGTTTTAGGTCACATGTTGAATGCTGATTGTTAGTCTTTAAAATGGACCGAGTCCATTCAAATCGGCCCAGTAAAAGTGACTTTAGTCATTATTGTCATATTTTCGTAAAATCTTTTGTCTTTTTGCACAATTGCACCTTTTGACGCCCCAGCTCGAAACAAAGCTGATATAATAGCCTTTTAGTTTTAACTCTCATTTGAAAGACAAATGTTTCTACAAAAAAAATCCAAATTTTATTGTTTAACTTCAACTATTTTTGTTGAAAAATTGCATCTGCTCAAAGAGCAAGAAAAAAGGATTTTCGAGCGAAATCTGCCAAAAAAAAAACGTTAGAACTTAATTTTGGAATGGTGCAGCATTAGATGTGTTTACTTAATTTGGTGTGCTAAACGATGGTTTCGCATTGAAGGCGTTCAGAGATATTTGACACACAAAAGCTGACGTATTTTCTTTTATCCTTTCGATTTCCTTTGGCACAAATCAAATAATAAACCTATCAAATTATTTCGATCGGTTTTGATTAAGCGCGAGTTTGTTGAAATACCTCGCCGCCTGCCTCTAGCAGTGTTTATAACCAAACAAAAGGAAAGTAAAACCGATTGCGATTTCAATTGACAGCATTAGATTGAATTTCACTTCGATCGAAAGTGAATGATGAAAGAATACAGAGAATGTAAAAGTGAAAACGCAAGAAAGCAGATCGACCGATCCAAAATGGATTTGATGTTGTGTGTGTGTGTATCGTCGCTGCTGATGAAAAGCTGGTTTCAACACAAAAATCTTTAACAATATATCTAATATAAGCATCAAATTGTGAATGAATACGCACACGCATGCCAAAAGAATTTTTTTTTCTTTTAAACCCTTTTATTTTCATTTCGAAAGGATTGTTTTCGTTCGTTCTCTCTTTCTCGTGTTGTCTTGAATCCTTTGAATTTGGGCTGTTTAAATCGGTTTTTATTTGGTTGTTGTTGTTTCTCTTCATCAAATGTGTCGGATACAGTATTTTAATACAAAATAAAATGCTCAACCCGAGGATCATGATGCGCGTGTGCGCTCACTCACTCGGCTCGTTTTGAGCACAAGCATCCAGATGATTTCGATTGCGAATTGATTTCGTGTAAAAAAAGTGTTAAAGCCCGGTTTGAAAAAAAACGACATCTCGCAATAGACGATACTTTTCAGTTTTAGGCAACTCTTTTCTTCGCTCGTGATATTAAACGCTCGGTATTTTGTTTTCCAAACGTGTGCTACTGTGGCTGTACCTATCCTCATATTAGGTTTTTTTTTGTCGTTGCCTTTGTTGGCTCATTTTATGCGCATCGTGTGTATGCGTCGTTGTGCTATTGTGTTTTGTGAAGTATTAAACGCTTGTTTTTGTCTTGGCTTTTCATGTTATTTTTTTTTTCGTTTTGCTTCAATATAAAGCACTACTTTTTGTGTCTACCTTTTCTCTCTATCTCTTTCTTTCTCTCCTTTGTGTTTGTGTGTGGTGACTGTTGTTGGATACACTTAAAGAAACACACAAATAACATGTGCGATGCTTTTTAATCGTAGCATTTTCATAGGCGCATTACAATGATTTCGATAAAATTATGTGCCGCGCTGTTTGTCTGCTCTTGTTCCGAATTGAAGAAAAAAAACACACACACACACACGGCCGTAGCCAGTATTTTGTGAGTATGGCACGTGGCTTTAACACATGCGGCATTCTTTCAGTCCAGAAACGTTATGTGTGTGTGTGTGTGTGTGCGCGCGGTTTCGTGAAAATGATAATTTAATAATACATTCCGACGCCTGAGCTGTGCCCGTGTTGAACTGTATTTATCTTACGCGTACAGTAGTTTTTATTGTCACTGTTTTTCTTTTCTCCTCTGTTTAAGCAAGCACAACACTTTTTTGGTATTGGATCGATGCTTGTTCAACACTCAGGGTTTTTTTTCCTCGTCAAATTGTACATTATGATTTAATAACAATGGTCCTTAACGTTTTGTAACGTCTGATTTAAACCTAGATGGTTTGCCCAAAGCAACGGAATATCTCCAACAACAACAACAACAAAACGCCGAACCAAATGATCGAATTTGATATTAATTTAATAGCCACGTACGGTTTTGTGTGTGTGTGTATACATCAGTCGCTTTCTTTGTATTCGGCATTTCTAATTGATATTATGGACGCATTTTGGTTGTTGTTGTTGAAAAATGCACATTAAAACAAATAAATCATAAATCAATTACGTAATTTGCGTTGCGTGAACACTTTGTGCGGTGTGAGTGATCGCAATCACAACGGCGATCCGTCGTCGACTAGGTGTTTTTTTTTTTGTTCAACCGAAAAGCGATTTGTGGCTTGCCATTGTATTCAGCGTATTTCCTGTACCATTTATATAGGGAAAACTATTCTTTCATCGGTTTTAAAGTCGCATTCGGCATATTTTTCTGAACCAAGAATCCGCGCGCGCCACGCTAATGAATTCCAACCGCAAATATCTAAAACTTTTCGCCGCTGAACTATTGGCTCGTTGAACTATTTCATATATTTTGTATCCGGCGTTTAAAAAGAACTTAAAATGAATTGAAATCCCAAGACTCAAGACGAGACTCTCAATTGGAATAACAACGCAACTACAGAAAATCCATATGTTTATTGACTGTTGCGTCTTCAGTGTCTTTTCTCTTCGAAACATTTTATTTCGCATTTTGCTTGGTTTTTTTTGTTGTTGTTGTACGAAACAACTTATCTAAATGGCTGGCCTTGGGACTTACCTTCAACTTGGCATACACTCGACAAAGAATGTGCATTGCAAAATTCGCGCTCTTTTGCAACCAGAAATAACAACAACAACAACAAAGAAAAGAGAAGAACAAATAAGCAAAATAAAAAAAAACGACGAAGAAAAGTCGTTAAATACTGAAAATCCATCGACATTTTTATCGTGAGAAACTGATTTCCCGCGTAACCGTTACTTTTTTTTTTGTTGCTGTTTGTTTGTATTCGCGATGCTAGACAAACGATGCATTACAGACGGAAACATTCTTTACAATAAAATCCCAATGCAATTCAGTAATTTGCTACAACCCAATCTTCTCTTCATCGATTTTAAATCAACAGTCTAAAATAATCCGTTCGGAAAAAGGAGGAAACCGTAAAAAAAATTCCAAGGAATTGGGTAAAGGATCGACATTTTTCAGTTATTCCTTTTTTTTTTGCTAAAAATCATGCGCATATCGCTGTGACTGTGTCAAATCACAGTAACAATTTTACAGAAGAATAATGAACTGATTGAATTTCGACGGTTTTTTTTTTCTTCTCTCTCGATCCGTTGTGTAATTTCGAACCCTAATCGAATGTGTGTCAGTGGTAACAATGAGAAAATAAAAACGTCACTTTTTCCGTTATTTTTCACAATTTTTGTGCGTTAAAATCCCATAAATTCGAAACTTCAATGGAAAAAAAACGCGCGCAACAATAACTTGAAACTGTTTACGTATCGGGGTAAAAAAAATGTGAGAGAAAGCGGGACACCATCATAAAACTTGTCTATGAAGTGTTAAAATTGCACAAAAATTCGGTTACAATGCATTTCCCGCTAAAATCCTGAGAATTTCAGTTAAAACTTTTTTTTTACAGTTTTTTCGATGGAAAAAAATCAATTCACTGGCATTAGTTCGTGTTTTTTTTTTCTACAAAAAAAAGAGAAGAGAATCTATTGCATGGCAAAAAAAATGAGGGTCACTGATTTACTGTATGTTATCGTTGCTGTATTTTGCTCACTGAAATATGCACAGTTCCATTCGAGTGTTTTTTTTTTTGTTATTTTCGTGTGTTTTACCCTAAAACAGTTTTACATTTTATGCCTTTATAACAGACACTTTTTTTATGTGTTTTTTTTTTCTCTGGATATTTTATTTTTGTATACGGTAAAACGAGGAAAAATCAACAGATTTCTTTTTGCTGTTATTTTTTTTTTTGTTTAAAAATGTTGAAAAAAATGAATATTCACAGGAGGAAGAGAAGAACGACAAGAGAGCAAAAAAAAAACGGAGCAGAATACAAAAGAGAAGTGGAAGATCATTTGGATGTTTCGGTATATGGGTAATGTTGTGCACAATGCACTGGTGCATATTCGAGGTTGAATGCCAGTGCCCAATATGCAATAGCACACAGCCGCACACAGAAGAATCACACACATCTTTCGTCAAAATCCACATAACGTACACACGCACACATCAATCGCAACAAATGCAACGTCAACTGAATGGCCCTGTTACACGCATACCAAACCAACTCAAACCAACGATGACGAAGATGATTGCAGGTATAATAAATGCATTTGTTTGATTCTCGTTCTGATTTTTTTTTTCTTCTTTTTCGTTCATTCAATTCCGGTAACCATTTCTGAGGGTAAAATTTAAATAAAAGATTTTCGTTTCATTTGATTTTTTTTTCTGTGTTGTAATTCGTCTCTTTTTGTCGTTTGATGCATTGATTCATAATGGCAAAGACAACACAATTTGGAATTTGAATGTGCCGTGGGAACTAAGTGACTGATTTTTTTCTCTTTTTTTTTACTTTTTTTTGTTGAATAATTTTTTCCGTCGCATTTTTTTTTTCTTTGGGTACAAATGATTTTCATTCGTAAAGTAAAACGATTTTGCTCATTTGTTATTACGCACATTTACAAATTCACTCGACATGTTCACGTTAATCTAATTTAATCTCTGATCTAAGCGTGAATCGCGCCACATCAAATAATAAATTAGTCATTTGTTGTGTGTGTTTTTCTTCTTCTTGTTTCTGGCATTTTGCCGTTCATATTGTAATTTGTCTTAAATGTTCAGACACAACAATTTGAATAAATTCATTTGTTTTAGATTTGTATTTTTCGTTGTTTCAAGTGATGTTTTTGTCTAGTAGTACAGTCATTACAATAGAATGTTGGTGTTTTGTTAGATTGAAGGCTTCATGATGGACGCCGATGAATCAAAGGAAGCGTAAATAGTGAAATAAAGTTACTTATCAAAATGGTTTTGAACCAATTCAGACCAAATTGAATGAATAACATAAAATATTGACCACAATTACATTGAATAGATGCTCGGTTTTTTTTTAAGGGGGGAGGCCGTTGAATTTGAGTAACATGTAAAATATACACACGATAGATTTGGTTGGCGCATATGAGAAGAAATGACGATGAAGAGAAGAAGATAATAAAAAAAAAAAAAAACGAGAGCAATAAACACCTAATGTGAATATAATTGCACGCGCGGCATTTTCACATTTGTGTGTTTGGTTTCTCTTTTTCGCCCTCCGTTTCATGTTTGTCTTGGTTGATGGTTGATTTGGTTTTTGTTTCAATCATTTTCACTCTTCTTACTTTTTTTTTAGGTGCAAACGCACAGTGTACGCGAACAGATGAGATGCTCAACGAGAGCACTAATTTAAATATGAAGGAACAAACGGATGAAGAAAGAGAGAGAAAGAGAAAAATAAACCCAAAAACTCATTTGTTTCTTGATGATGAACATACGGCATAGCACCTAGTAGTTCCTACAGCTGACTGTACTTGCGAATGGACACATTGTCCATTCAGTCCAGTTTTTTTTTTCAAACGAACTACAAAAACAACAAAATTACGCATGTTCGCATACATGAAAAGAGTTAATATGTTAATGTTCCAGCGCATTTTATAATAATAATAACAATGATGATTTTTTTTTTGTTGCCGCTCTCTTTTTAGTTGATTTTTGGTGTGTTTTTTCGTTTCAGTTTAACCATTTGTACGATCCGGTATGTGTTTTTTGTTGTTGTTGTTCCGTTGAAGATTATTCACTGACAAAGTCATAGAGACATATAATTGAGAGACGGCACTTGTTTTCAAAACTGAAGAAAAAAAAAGCAGACACAGACACACTCACGAAATTATGATGATGATGATGGTGAAGTGGTGCGCTCGCGCTCATAACACCCAACCAAATAGTAAACACTATGAGCGATTCATAACGATTTCAGTAAAGTGTGTGTATTTTTGCGTTTAATATTATAATTAAATCATATTTGTATTAATGAGAAAATCAAATCATCTGAATCGACATGGGTTGGTGTTGTTGTTGTTTCGTTTGATGGGCCGTTTTTTTCTTTCTTTGGGTTGTGTGTGTGTGGTGTCTCTTCATCATCAATGTTTTAAGCGGCGCTGGTGAGAATAGTTTGAAAAAAAACGGGCGCTTCATCATATGGACAATATATTTTGAATAATTCATCATTTATCTTAAGATGGATTTAAAATGTCGAAAGAAAATTGTTTGTACAGATTTTACATCTCAAGCGATAAACTTGATTGAAATCGTATTCGAAATTGCATGGTCAATTTGTGAAAACAGGGGAAAAACATGTTTAAGAAGTTAGCAGCTTAACGACTCACATTTATCTTCGGATTCAAGATTCCATTACGTCTTAATATCCAGAAGAGAAAAAAAATAGACAAGACAATTCGCCATACACCCGTTCTGTCCCTCTCATCCGGGCCACTCCGCACATCATTTAATTGTCTAACCTGTGTGCGTTGATGCAATTCTAAATCGTCTTAAAACACACAGACACACACACACACAAAACACCACAATTTTCAATTCATTTGAATGCGTACATAATTTCGCTAATTCGTGAGCAAGCAAGTAAATATTTGTATTTTTCCATTTAACAAAAACAAACCGTAAATCATTAAATGCGGTAATTTTTCGATTGTGTACATACAAGTTGTGGTGGTGTTTTGTGAACGTTGTGATTAGTACGTGTTTCAAGTGAAATTATATATGCATAAATGTACCGTTTATTCAAAAATAGAAGAAACACAACAAAAAAAAAAAAATCCATCATACTTCATACGTGTGTTGTTTTTCGTATGATTTTAACGAAGGGAAATTAAAACAAACGTTTCAACTTAAACGAAAAATACGTAAAATAATGTGCACTTGCACGAGATATAATTAAGTATCATCAATTTATTTATTATAACAAATAAAAATTCATTTCCAAGTGCAAACGTAAAATGAAACAAAACCAAATTGCATATGGAATTGAGTGAAAGACCGAGAGCGAGAGAGAGAGAGAGAGAGAGAGCGGAGTTGTGGCGCGCGAAAATTTAGCGCTATAAACTACGATGACGCTCAAACATCTCGAAAAACTGAATATACACACAATTCACTTCTCTTCAGCATATTTTTTCGTGCGGCATATTTTGTTGTCGAGTTGGGTGTGAGCTAGTTTGCCACCATAAAGCGCAATAAAACAAATATCTATCGAGAGAAGAACAAAAAAAAAACAAACGAAAAAAAATAACGTGGCGAGAGCACCGCAAACAAATAATATGCACAAGATTCTCATTTTCCCTTCTCATTCACTCCTGCTGCTTTTCTTCGTCTCTATCATGTGTAATGCAATTTAATATTTAATCGTATAATTGGGATCCAACACAGTTGATGTAGATGCGGCTCGCGTTTTATCAAAATCATTTCATGTGCGCGCGCATGTATTATATATATTTCATTTTTGTTTCTTCTTCTTCATCATCGTTTGATTAAAAAAAAAAAAATTTGCTGGCAAAATGCATACAAAAGTGTATGCATAAATGGATGAATTCAGTGGTTCTTAATTATGTTGCGAAGTAGTAGCATTTTATCAAACAACACAAATGCCATGGCGCAAAGTGCTCTTCATTTACACTGAAACATCTACACATTCGGCCGAATGCAAACCCAAAAGAAAACATTGTACAGACACTTACTTCAGCCAGTAAAGCTTCTTCGGTATTGCTAACAAAAAAACCAACTCTTCTTTTTAATTCAATGCAATAAAATTGCTCTTTCATACACAGTTTTTTTTTTTTTTTTTTAAACAAAACTACAAAAGAAACAAACAAAAAATGCAACGAAATAAAAATGAATGAATGAAACACAAAACAACAACAAAAAATTTAAATAAAATTAATAACCTACAGAAAAGCAGCCAAGGAAATGAGTGAAATGAAAAAAAACATGAATAATAATTATTCGGTTTGAAAAAGTGTAGCACAATTCTTATTAAAGTTAATTTTAATAATAGAATAATTGATACGTTTGCGCGATGCAGTTCGTAGCATCGGTGGATGGCATTTTATGTATTAGGATTTCAGAGAGAGACACACAGAGAGAGAGACAGAGAGAGTGATAGAGATGGAAAGAGAATAATAACAAAAAAAAAACTGAACGGCATAACTAGTCAAACGATTGCCGACGCCGTTGTTGCTGTTTGTATTTGTCATTTTAGTGTCGTACTTTTTATTCGCAAATTATAAGTGGCTTCACGGGCTCGTCGCTTACTGATTCCGATTAATTTCCAGAACAACAAAAAAAATTGCATCTTATTCATGGTTGTTGGTTCAATTGGCGTCATTTGTTGAGACGTTATGCGCCGCGCTTCGCCGCTAATTCGTAATTAATAAATTTACATTTGTCAAAGCAAAGTAGCTCACTATGCGTACTGAGGCTTTTGTCGCTGCGCCGATTGTAAATTATAGCGTTATGCAATTCGAGTCTCTCTTTTTTTTGCCTTCTTACTATTTTGCCTTAGAATTTACATTTGTCAAAATGTGAAACAGAAAACTATTCGCATTGTGTTTATATGTTAACGAATCATGCAAGCTGAACAATGTGAACACCATTAAATTCACCTCATAAAATGCATCTGCTGTGATCGAACATGAATGGATTATGTGTCCCATTCACAATGACACGTTTTTTTATTGGCAGTTTTTTTTCCTATCGTTTTCCATTTACAAATCAAATGGCACATAAAAAAATGTGGAAGGGTGGAATTTGAGAGTGTTATCCCCTTCTGGTGAAGTGCTAAATGTTTTTTTATTACGATTGGAAGAAGTGGTGAGTTTCAAAGCGACCCCTTTTCGAGGTGATTTGATTTCAATTTTCAACGGATTGGTTTGAATAAGACATTTAAATAAGATGATCTCAAGTATGCAGTCAGCAGGCCTCTAGTGAATATTAATAGCCGGCTTAGGAGCCATCCTAGGAGCCAGCTAATTCAAGTAAATCAACAACAAAGAAAGTGGCAATACAAAGTTTGCCATGAATTAAAAATCACACCGCATCAATTTGCTGTCATAGTTTCAATGTTTTGATGAAAACATCGAGAATTAAATGTAGCCAAAGATGCATGCATCTAGTAATTACCGTCTAAAAATGATATGTTTTGTGCATGGACAAAAGGCGATGTCGAACGTTATGGAATCTTAATATCATATATGTTGTTGTTGTTTGATTTCATATATTCATATTTGAAGCATATGCTATGCTGGGTATTTTGGGCGATGGGATTTTGCAAGTGCATGAAATCGCATGCAATAAGACTGACATGTTCAACTGCATCAAATGAAGAGAATTAAAAGAAAACACACCACACACATCTTGATATAATTATGCATATAAAATTGTAATATATGAATGATGGTTGATTTTTGTGCGCCGGCAAAATAATAGTTAAGTGTGATGAGCGGAATAATGCACTGGGCATTAAGTCGTCCGGGCATAGAGAGCGAGAGGGAGGGAGAGGATGAGAGATAGAACAAGAGAGAGAGAGAGAGAGAGAGAGAGAGAGAGAGAGAGAGAGAGAGAGAGAGAGAGAGAGAGAGAGAGAGAGAGAGAGAGAGAGAGAATAGAAAAGGACTGGCGAAAGAACGTAATCAACAATTGTCTACTTTGATGTTTCCGTAGTTGATGAACAAATTAAGTGCCTCTTCTTTTGGCTACATTTATTGCCTGCCTGGCACTGTACAGGCACACAGCTCCGATGCAAATGTGCTGGTTTCGTGCGAAAGTATACTGTTTTCCTTAGTTTTTGTTTCTCTCTTTCTCTCTGTCCATAAAGTGACTGACAACCACTTGCACGATATTCTTGCTCGGATGCTCTCTTCCCCTCCCTCCCCCTCAATCACTCTATCTCCCTCTTTTGGCTCACTCTTGTTCATTGCTGCAGTGCACTTTCGCATAAGTCCACCAAACAAACGCTACTTTAATTTTCGTCGAAGACCAAACATGAATTAACATATTTGCCATTCGCGACTAATGAAACTGCGCTCGCGCATCAATGTGAATCCGTATCCACATTATGGGCTGTTATTTCTGTGAATCTGCATTCCCCGTTTGCAGTTTATAAAAACTGCAATGCACAAAAAGAAAAGAGTAGCGGCCGCACACAAACACACCAAACAGAAGAATTAAATTGCGAAAAATTCAAAGAAGCGAAAATAAGTTTATTTGATTAGGTTTGGGCTGCTGGTTGCGCTCAATGCACTCCTGTTTCTTTCTTTTTTTTATTTAATATATTTTTAAAGTTATAGATGCTTCTGAATTATTATTTCGAATGATTTTATTGTGGTCGATTGCAACAGCGGCTATGCATTTTATTTGTGGTTTGGGTATACTTTAGGCCAATGGACGAGTATGTATGAAAACGAGCTGAAGAAACAAACTTACCCACACACACACATATGATTAACCAACAATTATTCTCTTTTTCTGTCTCTCTCTCTTCTCGTTATTGACTGCTAATTTTTTGTTGTTGTTGTCGGCGATTCGATTTGAGCACACGAAAACCAAATGTGTATTAAGTATGTTGAATATGAGTGTGGCGAGAGAGTGGCTGCGTTTTGTTTCTCTTTCGTTATTTTTTTTTCTTTTTTTTTATTAATTAGCATTTCGTTTGATACGCGCTGATTCATTTTCATTTCATTTTTAGGTAAGTGTACGAGTGGTAGGTTTTGTTTTATTGGTATACGCTTGTATTGTTATTATAATAATCAATTTCGTTTAACAAACATTCGCGCGATTTGCCATTTTTTTTTTGTTCAATTCAGGGAATCTTGTAACATGGGGAAAAAGAGAGAAAAGGAAAATAAAAGAAGAAAAGAAAAGGAATGAAAAGAAAAATGCCAAGCAAATCCATCAAAATTGTTTGTGCACAACAGCTATCGAATCGGCTGATTTACGTGTTCGAATTCAAAGTCGACGGGCACAAGCAACACTGAAAATAAGACACAATACACACACAAACACACAGGCAAATATATCACAATGCCGCATAATTGATATCATTTCGCTGGTTACAGCTGCCGGTTTGCTTGTTAGTTTTTGTATTTTGTCATTCGTTTAATTAATTGTTTATAAATGCTTGATATTAGCTATTAAAATTAATAAGCAAGCATTACAAGACACAATTGAAAGCGTACAATTCGCATATAATTGGCATCCTAAGCAAATCGAGAAGCAAATGAATCGATCGAAGTGATGTGATGCGCACGCGGGGCCGGATTTTTCCACAGAGAAAAAGAGAGAAGCAACAACAACAACAACAAAAAAATGCTCAAGCGTATTTTATATATTTTGTATATTCATCCATGTCATTTGACAGCGAAACAAAATTGAACAAATCATAGAAGAAACAAAAAAATATGTCTGCATCAAAACAGAATAAACAAAATAAACAACAACATGCAGCAAACGCGCCGTTCAGGCATATGGAATATGGGGTAACTGCTAATACGTGTCAATACCAACCGAAATACGTATGGAACGGAACATTATTATTAAAGTGTGCATTACGGTGCACTTTCTCGCAACAAACCAAATCACTCCAAACTAGCAGCGACTTGCACACGAAAACCAAACAACAACAACAACAAACGGATGAAAAGAAATCACACATATATCGGTATACACACCATGCATATATGCATGGATTCCGCTACTTTTGACTATCAATAACACATCGGTACAGCATTGAGCATTGTGAAAAATTCATTTGCACGGCATCGAGCCGTTTAATCAAATGAAAACCAATTAAATGTGCGCTCCATTCACTTGAATGTGTGCGGACGCGCATTTTTGTGAATCGGTTGCGTTTTTTTTGTGAATGTTTAAATCGTAAACAGCAATTAAAATTATTATTATCAATGTTGGAATTACAAATTGAAACGATTTTTTTGAGCATTTTGTTTGGGCGCACAAAAGCAACCCGGCCAAGCATTTATTAGTAAATAGATTATAATTTTTTGTGTGAATATGTATTTATTGTTTTTTTTCTTTCTCTAGATATTTATGTTGTTTTTTTTTATAATTTTGCACTGACTACGGTGAGTTGCCACTTTTTCTTCTTTCTCTCTCTCTTTTTGCATTTATGTGCAATTTTTATTCTTGACTTTTCGTTGTGTTTCTATTGCGGGCGTCTTTTAATCGTCTTCAATGATGACGATTACAACTTATTTGAAAAAACCTTGGTTTTAGGCACAAGTGAATACGTGTACCTGTTATGCGAAAGAGGCAAAATCCTACACCTCAAGGTGCACACTGCACATACACAGACCAAAAAACAACAGCACCAGTACCAACAACAACCATTTCAATTTAATGCCCATAAATATCGCAAAAGGAAGAAATCCACAAACGAAATTCATCATGAGAGAAAATTGCGGGCGCATCGGAATTGACCGATTTCTGAGAAATACATTTCAGAAGATCTAGAGAGCCGCTTAACCATCGCTCTGCTTATGTCCATCTGACTCGATGGTTGAAAATGAATTTGCTTTTTTTTTTTTTTTTTTTTTTTTATTCTGTCGGTTGTTAAAACAACACCGAAATTGTATTGCCGTTTCACATTTGACCAGTTTACCAAAAAAACAAAAAAACCAGATGTGAATGGTGAAAAAAAGGACTCAACCGATTTCACTGAAAATGTATTGTCAAATTTTCAGGTACTAATGAGAATATTGGCGCCTCTACCAATTCTGAGTGCATTCGTTATCTCTTTCTCACATCCATTTCGCATGAACGATGATTTCTGTTCTTGTTCCACACCTTTCGGCTAAATGTTTGAATGTTGAGATTCTTAAGAAGCAACAAAAAAAAAATACAAATAAAATAACTTGATGCAAAATGTTAAACAACAAATGTAAAACACCACACAGAAGAAATAAAAAGATGCAATAAAATCAAATCAACCGAATTTAACGTGCCACACAAAAATATGACTTAGTTTTCGAATGAACAAGCCGAGTGTGATTTTTCGGCCTATGTTTGTGCTTTCGGTTTTTTTTTCTGTTTTAATTTTCGTTTCAATGGTCTTTGGAGTTAATAAAAACGTGTGCAAACGATAACATAGAAGTCGACGAAAATGACAGCTACAGGAGCAACCACCACCGCAGCCGCACACCACACACACAAAAAAAATTCAATAATTTTCGGTGATGAATTGTGATTCACCGTGTTCAGACACACAAATGCACCCATAATATTCGTTAGCATTTTGAGCATATAATTTTACACTTTTATGGCTTTTGCCATACAATTTTCGATTGCGGCCCTTTCATTTCTTTTCCAAGCGAGGAACTTAAATTGGCTGCAAAGCCATCGATCGACTTTGAAATAGCGAACTTCAACATTCATGTATTGATACAAGCGTTTTGTCATTTCCTTGACCATGTTCGACACCATTAATGGCAAAATGTAGTTCGTTTGTTTTTTAATCAGTTCGTTCTAAATTCCAATCAGGAAATCGAAATTGAGGTAACGGATTCAAAATGGTCTATTTTTTTAATTTTTTAATTTTTTTTTTTTTGTTAAAAAGCAAATAAACGACTCATTATTTGCTATGTACAATTTTTTACCGTCTTTTCATGTGTTAAAAATGTACCGAAATGTAACAAGAATAGAGATAATTTACACATTTCTTTAGAACGAAAACAAATGCTAAACTAAAAACGTTGATTGAATTGTTACGCTAGGCAAAGTGACGAAAACAAAAAATCCCCCCTAATTGTTTGTTATTTGATAATTTGATAACGATAAGATTAAGCCATTTTCTTTGTCGCTGCTTCGGCGATTGTTTCTTGTTAATTTTTTTTGTTTTTTTTTTTCAAATTTAAAATAGCATGTCGACATTTCACGCTTTACAAAAACCAAAATTGATGTGACAATCTGTTTTGTACACGGTTCTTTTCATCGTTGTTGTCGTCTTACTCGACAATTCTCAACAATATATGCTCATTTGTGTGTGTGTGTGTGTTTCAAATTAATTTCAGTTGGATTTGTTTTTTTCTGTTTTTATTTTTAGTTTTCTGCTCGACATCACTGTCTCATTTGTTGTGACGGTTGTTGTTGTTTTTGTTGAATCTGAATTCAGGGTAAATTACGCGCTGATGATACTGTTAGCCAGAAATAATGAATAACTGAAATTCAATTTAAATTAATTAGATGATGATTATTAATAAGTTAACAAACCATATCAAAACGAACGAACAACAGCGCCGAATGAATGAGCGTGAAAGTAGCAAACAACGTCACTCACCCACCAGAATGAGATAGAGAGGGACACAGAGATTCGAAATCATCATAAGTAGATTGGAATGAATTGCGCGCGCGAGCTGTGAAGTGAACCCTTCGGGCACAATATGCGGCCCGGTCTTTTCAGATTGCATACATTGGTTTGGCTCCGGCTCATGTTCATTCGTTCGCTCATTCGTTCATTCGCGATCGATATATGTGGCCCGTCTACATTGGTTTCATACCATTTAGCATGCGGTGGCTCGGTTGTATTTCTTATGGCTATGTGCCATTGTTCCATACATCATTGTTACAATTACAAGCGCTGTCGTTACTCTCGTCGCTCGATACATATACACCAAGTCGCTCAATATATGTATATGTGTCGGCTGATATGTGTGTATGTACTGTTCTGGTTTGTTGTGTTTTTTTTTCGGTGTAGGTATCAGGCTATTGCCTTAATTATTTACATGCGATGAGATGTAACAGTGATATTTCACTGTATCCATTGAGTATCAAAGCGAAAACGATGGCGACGACAGCAAACACACACAGTCGATGATAGATAGAGAGAGAGAAAACAAAAAGTAAAACCCGGGGAACGAAAAGAGAAACGCGCAACAACGTTGCCAATTGACAAGTCCATTGATATTTGTGTTATCCGAAATGTAATTATGTTGTTACCATATTCAGCCGTTTTGTCCTGTTCGTATTCAATTTCGAATAGTCTGTCTGTGACTCTCTGTATCTGTTTCACTCGTTGGCATAAGCACAATTTGTGCACAGTGCCAATCTCGGTTTCAATACATTGAAATCGCTCAATGTTTTACAAACATACGTATAAATTTCAATTTTACGAACAAACAAATCGCATAATTACTTGCCAAGCGCATATTTGAGCTATAAAGTCGCGCAACAGTTTTCTTCGTTGCATGGCGACGAATAAGCATTGAGTGCTTAGATAGACACTGCAGTTACAGTTGAACATTTGTAATTGAGCTTATGATTTATCGGATACAAAGCGATAACATTTTTGCAATAAAGTGAAAACCGTATCGAAATACAAAACGGTTTCTCTCTTTCTCTCTCTCTCTCTCTGTCTCTGTCTTTCTCCCTTTTTCATCGGTAAAACGGTGGTTTTTTGTTGTTGTTGTTGCAAACAGCTTCATAAAAGTTACTAAATTACCCACGCCATCTCAGCATAAAACGTCAGTCGTGCCATAAAAAATAAAGAAAAAAAACAACATTTTACTTGCAAATTTTCCCACTACAATCGTCAAATATATACTGAATACCGGAGCATTGAATGTTGAACACCAAAACGCACAGCACATAAATTAGCTCTTACGAATACGGTATATAAATGAAAATGAAGGGAAAAATATTTGCACTGCAAACCAACAACCAACAAACAAGAAGAATCATCTTCCCATTTCACTGGTTGTGATGTAAATTTGGTTGTTGTTGTTGTTGTTGTTCATGATTTGTTAGTGTGTTATTGCCGGGCCGCTTTTTTACTTCTTCCCAATTGCCCAATTCCATTTGTTTTGACCATTTGCAAGTGTATACAAGTGTTATATGCGCGTTGCTCTTGTGCTGTGAACCGATTTCATTTTCAAATGCATCGTTTATGCGGTTTTGTTGTTGTTGTTGTTGTATTTTGTTCTCTCTTCGCGCAGCAATTGATCAAGCATTCTGATTTGTTGAAAGATCCAAAATGGGATTTAATTTAGTAGACAGTATCCGTAAACAGTATATAAAATATACACGCAAATCGAACTGTATCGGTAATATCGATGTGGAATTATAAATCAAACAACTGACATAATACACGATTTACAGTGAAATTTCCATGCACGGAACCGTAAACCATAAATGCATTCGTTGTATCCGAAGCCAGAGAGGCAACACATCAGAATGCTTCAAGACTAAAGTCTATCACGGCTGTGTGGTGTTGTGTTGTTTAGCCACGTCGTCAAATGATTGGTTGAATGAAACGAAGCAAACAAAAATCCAAAACCACGTTCAATTACTTCGATCATAATTTTTTTTTGTTTTTTTTGCGGTGCACGAAATGAAAAAAAAAAACACATACACACAACTTGATCTCGTTGCATATGCAAAAAAGTCGATGATGATGCGTGTGGTTAAATCGAAACGCCATAGATGTATCAAGCACGTATTAAATGTGGATGCCGCATGTGTGTGTGTTTGTGTGTTTTTGTGCTGTATGGTCGTTCTGTTTTCTCGCTCTCACATCACATTCAATAACCGAAACAGAAATGCGAAATGCAATCATCTCTAAAAATGCATAAGTAAGAAGTTTTCAAGAAAATTACTATGCAGCCTTTGCCCTTCTCAGAGGCGGAGCTCCTGAATTTATTCGTTTTCTCTCTTTTTCATTCATTTCACTGTCTCTGTCTGGTCTGCTGTGTGTGTTTGTGTGTGTTGTAGCTTGCATTCGCTACTCATTTCAATTCCTTATCATCAAGCAAAGGGGTTTTTCGCAAATGGTCTGGTGTGTTATATTACATATGGTTTATGTGAGCCGCACACTTATCGATCCAAACAAAGATCACCGAGTGGAATATTTGTATTCCGTTTATTTGCTGCATATGTTCTTGTTGCTGCTGCTGATGCTGCTGCGGCGGCTGCTTTTTTTTCGTATTTTGTGTTTTATTTCTGTAATGTGATTTCATTCTTATGATGGGACGACGAGTTTGTGTCTGCTCTCGTTGATGAAAGAAACACGTTGCAATGATTTAATCCATGCGAACCAATCCGATGAAGTAAATTAATGGAAAACGGAGAGCAAAACAGAAAGAGAGAGAGAGAGAGAGAAAGACAAAAAAGAGAGCCACGGAATCAAATATATATAGTATATATGTATATATCGGCAGTGATCACATTGCACTTTATGAAACTGCCGCGGCACATCATTTTTACATGTAACCGATTTTGAACCTGTTCCCAATCCATCGATGTTATTCTTTGGCGTGTTTGTTTCACTTTTTGCTGTTGTTGTTGTTGTTGTTGTTTGTATTTGTTTTGTTTGTTTATTTGTTCTTCGGTGGTGAGAGTTTAAATTTGTTCTGCATATCAAATTGTTTCTGTTGCGATAATATTTGTGTGTGTGTGTGTGTGTGCTTTTTTTCTTCTCATTTTTCCTATATTTTGTATCATTCATTCTTGTTGTTGTGTTTGTCTTTTTTGCCATGGTAATCTGTAAAATTGTGGCTTTCAGTTTTCATTTGTGCCTCGATTAATATGAATTGTTTCATTTACTAAATGCATTATTTTTTCGATGCACATTCTATGCACTTTATCGCCAGCGTTCACAGTTTACCCAGGGAGCTTAGATACGTTTTTAAAGAAGCAATGAATTATTTTATTGCTTGGTATGAATCATATAATTCATATATAATTCATTTGGATGAGATAATAAAGATAAAAGAAGAAGCAGCAGAGAGGCGAGAGAGCGAAGAACGAGAGGGGGAGTGGGATAGGAAAAGGAATAAAAAAAAACAAAAACCGCGTTGAACCTGCAATGTTTTGATCGAATATGGGAAAAATTATGAGAAACGGTTTTGGATTTTGTTTTATTCCATTTAATGGTTATGTGCACAATCTTGGGCCGGGTCGTGTTCGTGTCGATGCCATTTCATTTCGCTTATATTTCGCGTGCATGGCATTGCTTAGATTGTATGTGTGTGTGTGTGTGTGTGTGTGTGTGTGTGTGTGTGTGTGTGTGTGTGTGTGTGTGTGTGTGTGTGTGTGTGTGTGTGTGTGTGTTCGAGAGTTTGTTTGTGCATAAATTATTCACCTTTTATCCATCGTACAATTATTAAAAAACTAAATGGAAAACGATGAGGTTGATTTTTTGTTGTTGCATTTTCAAACTTGCCTACCCATCGTTCACATATATCTAATCTGCTCTTCATATTCGCATCCCAAAATGTTTATATAAACTGTTTTCTTGTTGATATTATCTGTGTTTTTGTGGTTTTTGATATTTTGTTTCACATCAACCGGGGCACTTCTTTAAAAGCTATTAGTATTTGACCTCATCCTTTTAGCTCGATCCCAAATGTTTTGATGCTATATTGTCAAAACAATAGAATATATCCTTTCCATGCAAAACACGAACGAAACACGAAAATGAACACAACAAAATATACGTATATATATTTTTGTTTTTGCTTTCATAACAATTACGTGAAGATCGTGATAAGATTAAAATTTTAATTAAAATGTTGTGCATTTGAAATGGACGTTACAATTTTACACGAAATTCAAGCGATTCGAAAGAAAATACACGAAAATAAATAAACCAGCAGATTAAGAAAATATGGTGTATGCAAATCCGTTATGCAAAAAGATCGTAGCTTAACTGATAATAATCGTGGCCGAAAAATCTAGATTGTCCATGACAATGACTATGGGCATTGAGGCAATTTCTGTTTAGTGGTTTTTTTTCTGTCTCTCTTTCTCTCTCTCTCTCTTTGGATTAACTTTGGACGCACGCATATATTTAACGCACGATAAAAGTGCATTATAGTCACATTACACGACATTCAAGAGCTCATTCACATGGTTGGCATCGTCATCACCATCGACACGAAACACACCAAAATCGACACACACAAAAAACCGATCGGCCAAAGCGAGTGAGAGAGATGGTGGTGATTTGAGCACGAGAACGATTTTTGTAGTAATATTCATATCCATATCGTTCTTCTTACATTTCACGTGTGTGTGTTTGTGTGTGGATTTTATTTTCGGTTTTATCATAAAATCACTTCTTTTTTATTAAATTGAAGGCAAACGTACTGCAGAAATAATAAGGCAATAAGAAATTATCGTTGTTTTTGTGTTACATCGTACCATACCATGGATTGTTGTGTCGATATCATTCTCGCTCTGGCTCGGTGTGCGTTGGTCGAGGCTCAATGTGAACAAATACCGAAAAACAAAATCAATAACGACCTATTTAATAAACAAAAAGCTCACATCCAGACACAAACACACACACACACACACACACACCACAAGCACACGATCGAATATCAAAACAAATCTAGCAAATGAACGGATGAGACAGTCGACCATGGCAGAGAAAGAGTGTGCGATCAGGATTCGCGCATCGAAGAAGATGAAGTACTCGTGTAATATTCACAAATGAATTGGGCAAAATGGATGATCGGAACATTGTTCAGCACACACTATAAACACGAAATGAAAAGAGTGAGAGAGAGAGAAAGAGAGAAAAACGCCGTACGCGCGTTCAAAAAATAAAAGCCAATCCACCAAATCTGCGAAGAGGAACGAAATGAATAAAAACAAAAACAACAACAACAGCTCAGCCACAGTGTATAAAAGAAAAATCCGTATCTTACACAAGAAACTACCTCACGAATTTTCATTAATCCAATTACAAGATAAGCGATATAATACATAGGCATCATTGAGTGCGAGCGCGCACAAAAGAGAGTACCTACATTGCAAATCTATATCGAGTGTTTGCAAGTACGGGCAAAGAGGTAAGTTCGGTCGCGCGGGCGCGCACCTCTTATTATTTTTCACGTGGTTTATTTTCAGCTCTCTCTCATCTGGTTTGCGATGTTTTTGCGTTGTGGCTCTTTATTTTGGTTGTGTTTTGTTGTTGTTGGTTGGGTAACAAAACGTTTGTTTTGAATTGAGCATCGTATATTGAGCCAGCACTTCCAATTCGCGCATCAATGAAGTTTTAGTCTGGGTGTGACAGAGAGACAACACCGAAAAATGGTAGAAAGGTAGACAAACAAAACGAGAATATCATCATCAGCCGTGTAGAGAGCTGTGGAAAAATTGTGCGCTCAAATTTATAATGCATATTATATCAACGAGACACAACAACAACAACAACAACAACAAAACTAAGCCAGAGAGTGACGCAGTTGTGCAGTATGCGCCAAAGTAACCGTTCTAGTGTTGATTTTGTTGTTGCATTTCAGCGTGTGCTTTTTTTTTGTTAGCATTGTATTTAAATTGACTGGAGAGCATCAGAAAAACAACGCGCGCAAAAAAAACTAAATATGAAATAGCAAAACACTTTAAGTGTGTAGCAAACAACGATGCAAACGCTCAATTGAGGAATAGCAAAAAAAATATGAAACGAAAGAAAAAAAAAATGCGATCTTATGCAAAATTGCTAAATGTATTACAAACGCCTATAAATATTTCTTCTTCTTTTTGTTGTTGTTGTTGCCTTATTACATATTATCGGTATTATAACGTGCATTCTGTCTTATTGTTTTATTCCTTTTGCTCATCTCACAAATATCGGAAACAATTCACGCTCTAGCCGAACGACAAAGTAACGACACAATATTTTGCGCGCACAACTGACGAGAATGAGAAAACAACAACAGCAATGGGCACTGAACGAAAAGAAATTGAAAGAAGTTGGCAGCCGTCGTCGAGTAGTTGGCAATATGCGCCGTTGTGATACGATAATGCACGTCATGATAATAGCAATGGCAATCGCTTCGGTCAAGCAACACGAGTTGGGAAAAAAAAAGTTGTGTGATGAAGAACCAGAAGAGTGTATAACCACACGGAAGACTAAATTGGTAATATTTATGTAGTTACTGTGATTCATTCGCGTCGAGTGGAAGAGATTGTAGCCAACTAGCCACCATGCACACGCGAGTTCATACCCACAGTGTACGCTGGGTTTATTCGATACAATACCGAATTGCCAGTCGCAACCAATCTAAGCCATCGAGCACGTTGTCATATTATTGCTGCTAAGCTCATTTTTCCCAGCCCCAATCCCTTTATTCCCTCATCGTCTTCCTGGACGTATTACAGCATTTTTGTTGTTGTTGCTGTTGTTTTTGTTTTATGCAAAAATATATGACGCTAAGCAACATACAACTGTTCAAGATGATACTTGGGCATGGGAGTTTAAGATCCTGTAAATGTACACGTACCATGCATAAATACCGTGTCAGTTTAGTTTATAATTTCATTTTTCGAGGAGAAAGAGCCATTCGGTCAAACATTAAAAAAAAATAACCAATTAAAATTGAAAATCGTAGATGATGATGTCGGTGATGCTAATGGTAATGGAACCCGGGTACTGGTGGTTTGTTCTCTGGTTCTTTGCTCTTGCTCAATATATATATATATGCAATATTTAAAGCCATGGTTTTTTTGTTGCTGTTGATCATGCACCGATTTGATATTTCCATACGTTCGCAAAAAAATATACAATGAATATAACAATATCCCAATTGATATGAATGAAAATGGAACGGAACAGAAACCGAAACGCAAAAATTATACGTAGCACTTGAGACTTGTGTGTGCTGGTTGTTGTGGTTGTTGTTCACTGCATATTCATAATTTACAGGAAGATGCATGTTTGCCATACGATATAAAGTGTATTTTAATACATTGTCGATATGATAAATGTGATATACACACATTTGCTTGACTTTGTGGCATGGGCTGCCCAGTTGGCCGCGCACCAACGTGGTAAAACCTCAGCTCTCTGGACGCTTACACAATATATCGGCATCGAACCCAGCGCACACTCGGCATTTCTGCATATATGGAAAACTCTATACATATTTTAAGCGATATGAAAATGAATCAACTATTCATTATCTTCGATAAATTTATAATATAATTTTCAGGTACGGTGCATGGAATACGAGAGCAGAAAAAAAAACGAAATTAGAACTGGCGATCAGGCTCACCTTTATTTCGTCCGCACTGTTTTGAATGCACGACGACGTTAATCACATTTGCACATACACACACACACACACACAAAATAAGCGCGAACGCGAGTGTTCGCGATTCGTTCACAATCGTAATCCAGCAATCGTTTCGGCCAGCATTGGGGCCGTATGTTAATGTATATTTTAACTGGATATTGCCATCGATATAATTTTTGCATCACAATTTATAATAAACCATAATAATATCTCTGGTGTCCATCGCATGTTGTTACATCAAATTAGATTGGATTTTGTTGTGTGTGTGTGTGTCTGTGGCCGAGGTTATGCCCACTCGCTCGCTCTCTCTCTCTCTTTGTCGCTCGTCTACCTCTCAGTGTCTCCAGTGTTTTGCATTTTTGCGCGTTTCATCCTCCAAATGCCATGCACACCGGTGTTTTCATTAAAAAAAGAATTTGCTTAATTCGTGTGACCGCCACAGAGCTACACAAGATTAAGCATTAACATTTCGACTCAACAACCGCACTCAAAAGCACAAAATTGGCACTGGCCAATTTTCTCCGGATATTGCAAATCAAATTTCATATTGAAACGAACAAGACATGTAAATAATCATACCAAATTAATAATTGATAGATGATTCGTTGTGTGTAACTTTGTGTAAAATGATTGTTCCTTGTTATTATTCACTTCCCCATTCACCCGACGAACCAAACACATACACACGAAAAAGACGAATATAAATTCGGTCGTTATTTTTGTGGTCGGATGCAACCCTATCGTTTATTTTTTATATATTCTTACTCAACGCTCCTTGTTCATCGCGATAGAGTCTTCGACTTGTTCAACCGCCGAAAAAAACAACACACACACACAACCATATGCTTGATATCTAAATTAAGTGCAGTAATCACAGTTTGGAAACCTACAATTACATTTTCATATGAAAAGAACACACTGATGAGGAGTGTAGAAAATAAAAAAAAAAACTGGAGATGGGAACAGAGAAGAGGAAAAAGATGAAGAGGAAAAAAAAAATTGCCAAATGAATTCCTCTAAACGACGTGTTGATGATGAGCAACAACACTAAATGCTAATAAAAAAAAGCGACTCTTTAATATATGTACCCTTCAGAATTCTGTTTCTTTTTTTTTCAACAATGCGTAGTTCCTTAGAGAGTTGAGAAAATAGTATACACACACAAAAAAAAAATGAAAGTCGGAAGCGGGACGCTAAAAAAAGGGTTGTCTTTGTCATCGTCTTTTCAAGTGAAAAAAAAGACTCACTGCCACACTCGACTGTTGTCTTTCGATTTCTGTTGTATTTGCTTATGTTGCTGTTGGTGTTCACTCTTTTCTTTCGATACGTTTTGATGATATTTATCTCTCTGATCGATTGATATACTTAACCCTAAATATATTTTTTCTTTTTGTTCACTCTCTCTCCTCTGTTCCACTAAATGCTGTTGTCGGTATATTATGTCATATAAACACACATAATTCTTTAGATGGCACACGTTTTAACCGGCACACGCCGCATTTAACTTACAATAAGCAACAGATTGCAAAACATCCACATATATAAACACACGGGTAAAATCGGATGACGGTGACGACAGGCACCGACACACAAAGAAGAATAAGAGGAGACACACAAAAAAACCAACACACACACACACACCGAACAAATCAATAAAATCGAAATTAGGTGTCTTGACATCGAAAGTTGATTCTTAGCAAATGCATTTTTAATATGTTGCAGCATCCAACAGTTTCCAAATTGATTGTCTGATGTTGATTTTGATTGTTAAACACCATCAATGCACATTGATTCAATCGAAAATGGTTTGCGAAAACCCCTTCACAAAATTTGGTCACGACGAGTTCCAATTGATTGAATTCCGAACAATGCAATTTTCGACCATAAACAGAGTCAACCGCACACGGTCCTCTCTCTCTCTCTCTCTCTCTCTCTCTCAATACAATGCAAGAAATTCTTATAGAGTGTACATGTGTAATATATAGGGCACGCAATAAGTGTGTGTGCTAATGTGTGTTAATGTCTGCTTACCTTGATCTTCGTGCGATTTTTGATGATCGTATTGCAATGAATCTTCGGCGCTATAAATTTGACGATACAATTGATGACGTGATGATGGTTTATATTTGGACATAGTAAAATCGAGCGGCTGTTGATGTTCCAATAATAGTTTGTTACTAGTGGCACGATGGCAACGATCTAATACCGCTACTCCTTGGTGTGTGTTTCGTTGAGCTACCAACAACGGCATAATGTCACACACCCGTGCACTCCCAAATGGAATGTCTTGCTTCTTGCTCTCCTCTCAATTCAACAAAATTCGATTTGGCGACAATTTGGCTTCTCTGGCACTATCCAAAATTATAATGCGTAAATTGTAAGCACCTGGTTGCTTTGAATTTTGGGAAAAAATCTTGCGACGTACGTACGTGTGTATGTGTGTCTGAGTGTCGACCTCGAAATTTCCGTGTACGAACAGAACAACCGAAAATGGATTTTCGTTCAATTTTCCGGTTTATTTGGTTTTTGATGAACACGCGCGCGCACGCACACGAATCCGTTTCTTTTATCTATATTTGATTTATTCTTTTCTCTTGATACTCTTAAAGCGACTGTTAAAAATGTCTGTTAACACCTTTCGTCTTGTTGTTGCTGGGGTTCGCTTCAATGAATCTTTTATCTCCTTTGTAAGAAAGCGTGCTTTTGATGATTACCTTTTGGTGGCTGTGTGGTTGGGTTTTTTCTTTCTCTCTCTTTTTTCGCTTGTTATTTTACTTCTTTTTGCTTAGTCTTATTATTTATTGATTCTTGGTGCGCTGCACTATTTCAAGTCATAAGCTATCAATCACGGCAAACTCTCTGATTAGCTTGAATGTTCAATGGCATATTTTTTGTTTGTTTGTTTGTTTGTTTGTTTTTTTCTGCAAAATACACATTCATTTCATTAGGCGATGAAATTGTGGCGAAGTAGTGGCGCAAACGCATACACACATAACCGTATTCACATTGCACATTAGCCAAATGAGTTATAGTAATTTTCTGCGGATTTGGACGATGAAGAGAGAGAGAGAGAGAGAGAGCAAAATAAATACGTCTACTGATTAGCGACGGAATTTGAGTAGCTTGTCAGATTTGGTTGTGTGAATCTATAGACATTTATCAGGTGTGTGATGAACTGTACGCATTCATAAACGGGTTCTACCTGGAAAAAAATGATACAGAAAAGTAAACAATCGTTAAATGCATTTTGTTTTGTTTGTTTGTTTGTTTGTACAGAAAAACACACAATTTTCCACCATGAAAAATTATTATTGAAATATATTTCAAATCCGCGGGCTAAACTATTTCGTTGAACACGTTAATTTGTGACGTGAAAAAATACAAAAAAAAAACAATAAATAAAATTCGTATTTGCAATCAAATTATGCTAATCGGCCAATAAACTAAATACACATGGATAATAATTAAACAATCCGAGTTTCACGCCGGCTTTCTTTTCCAGTGCGCAAAGCCACAGCCAATTGGGGTGGTTCATGTTTTACGATTAGCGTAATTTCTTCTCTATTTTCTATATATTTCGATATGAATAACGTCTTCATTGCATAATCAATAGGCGTACATATCGAAAAACCGAAAATTAAAACAATTATCGACAAAATGTGCAAACACATTTGGGTTTCTCTTCAACCAACAAAAAAAAAACACCCACCGGCCAAATCAAATCCATATTGATGGTGCTGTTCCGTGCACACAAAACGCAACAACAACAACGTAAAACACCACACTTGAGTATCAAAATAATGTGTAATTAAGTAAAATGTTCAAAGAAAATATTAATATGAACGAAACGAAATGAACAAAACAAAAAATGAAATAAATGTTAAAATCTAATAAAATTGGACCTAGATTACGGATTAAAACCGTATTAAAGTGCCTATTTATAATGGCAAATGGTATGAAAACATTGTTGTTTTAGTTTATCATGCATTCAGTTTTGCCAATTAATTGTGTGCGGCCGCGATGTGTGTATGTGTTTTGGTGTATTTGTTTGTTTTTTTCATAAATTTTTGCTTTGATTCTGATTTTTTTTTCTTTTGCAAATCAATTTTAAATTTTTTGTTGGTTTGTTTGCTTACTTCTTGTGGTCAGCGCCACATTTTTTTAGCAAATCCAATAAGTATGTATCAGTTTCGGTTGTGTATTTTGTCTGGTGGCTCGTTGAGTAAATTGGCGTCAAGAGAGTAATCGAGCAACAACCGCATCGCACTCAGGCAAACTGTGAGCAATCGGCAAAAAGGCATAACTGATTTAATTTTATTATAAAATATCATGCGATTTATGAGCTCCACATTAATATTTAAAGTTGGACGTTAAAAAACAAAACACAACACGGGCAAAGAGACGGAGAGATAGAGAGAGAAAGAGAGAGAGAGAGAAGGGGAGAGAGGAGATGGAAAGAGAAAAAAACAACAACAACAACAAAATTAGCGCGAGCGCGTACCGTACACAAGAATACACCAAAAGCGTCTTGCATATGCATTAGCATGACTTTAATTTGTTGGTTTTAATGAACATTCAATTGCATTATAGCATGGCATTGCTCGAACGATATGGGGGCACAAAACGTAAAACTAAGCAAAACGCACATTGATGTGCTTTTGGCGTTGAAGCAACAGTGGCAATAAACGAGCAGCCACACGTTTTGTGTGCAGTGCATTCTGCGTAAATTTAATAGATCGCACTTGCCTCTCTTCCATCCTCACATTGCGCTTTAATGTTTTAAGATGTGCGTGCACTTTTTTTTTGGTTTGGTTTTCGTTGTGCATTCTTTTGCATTAGATGCACTAATAATAAGCTCATTTCTTTCGACAAGTTGGCGTTTTTTTTTTGTTGATTCGGTATGAATATCGCTATGAAATGAGAAATGATGGGTGCTTTTCAACCAGATGAACACACTCTCTGTGTCCAATTTAAGTGATTTCCACACATCAACGACCAAAGTAAAACTCGATTTGTTTTATTGTTTGCATGTGGCTCTCAATCTCTATCTCCTTTATCTGGCCATTTATCTGTTCGCTAAACTGTTGTGTCTTTTGAATTCGTCATTTGAGCGCGCATCGCGCGCACCCACAAACGGCACACGGCACGCATCATCCAAATGTACAATGCGTAAACATGGTTTTCTATTCATTTCCATTGACTAGCAACGGCACAAATGTTTAATTTCATTAGTATAACTGGCTTATGATTACTTGAATCATGCAAACGCAAATGTTTGCGATGTAGTAAACTAGTCATTGAAACATTGGATCCCCATGTGTGTGTGTGTGTGTATGATCGTAATATACGTTATTGTAATAATCAATGGTAGAATATGGTGATTTTTCGTTGGTTTTGAAATTCAGTGGAATATTAAAATGAATATTCAAATATTGCCTGTCAAACATTGACTCTATATTCACTTCGATGCTACACATTTCTCGCTTATGCAAATCAATCACAATTCACGTGTGTTCGGCTTGCATTCTTCATTTCTTGTTTCTTGTTATTTGTGTTTTTCTTCTTCTTTCACGCCAATTCAGTTTTGCCTGTTGTGCATTGATTACGATTACTCGATTGACTGCAAAATTCATATCGGTATTGTATGGCTCAAACCAGTAGCTACTAGAGTAGCTACAACTCTTACATGCAAATCGTTAGTTAACATATGAAATAGATAATGATCAAATGCAAATTTTCCAATTTATAACATTGGGTGCATATGGATAAAATATACAATTTGTAATGCGCTTGCCGCTCACACAACACTCACACACAAAATTATGGCATTTGTTGTTGTTTTTTTTTGGTATTTAGAATTAGCGTATGCACACGCTTCATAAAGACGAAATTGCATTTTAAGTACCCTTCAATCATGATGATACAGTCATTCATGCGATGTGAAATAAAGGTACACACTTGTTTATTCGGAAGATTCACAGCTTAATGCTCTTAAGCTCACACAAACACACACACAACATCATGTGTGCATAACACATGAACCATATGATGTTGATACATAATTGCAAAGTTCATTTGAATTTTTTATTCTATTTTTTTTTTTTTTTTTGTTTCGTATTTTATAGACTAAATATATAGAAATATTTTTCACTTGATTTGCATAAAAGCAACTCTAGTTTCGGTGTACCGATTCAACCGTTTGAAATCCATGTTTGCAAATAGTTTTGCTGAATGTAAAAGTATTAAAGTGGATGGATTTTGTATTTATGACATGATTTATTCACATTCAAGTTTTCGCGAGAAGTTGTGAAAATCAATGCAAATCAAAAATGTATTACATATTTTAGCTAATTAACAAAACATGGTATTTAAAGTGCACACGCGGTGTGTGTGTGCGAGTTGTGTAGAGTATTCAGTGAGTTGTAACCGTATGGTTAATCACCAATTGTGTAATGATTTGTGTGGCTTGATACTCGAATTAGAATTATACTATACGTGGAAAAGCTAAGCCCAATGCATCCATTAAATCGAATAAGATTGATTTATGCTTGTTTCATTTTCATCACTACTCGGACTGCACACAGTGCTAGTTGAGCGATTCTTTTTTTTTTGTTCATGCACATTCTCAACTCAACCACATAAATAATGATGAAAACGCCATCAATTTTCAATTTTCTTCGAAATTCATTGACAGCGTTTGTTTTTTCTTTTTTTTTTGTTCGTTGGAAAAACAAACAATCGCCAACTACTCAGAATATTTCACTAATTCGAACAACCTGTGTTCAATTAGACACGCTACCATTGGCTTCATTGACTAATCAACTTCAACCAACGGGACCAGACAGTGTCTAGTAGAACACAACACTTTGGGAATTTCTATGCGAATCTTGGTTTGGATTTGTTAGGAGAATTTGCAAATAGTCCATTTCTCTGCTATGATGTGGAGAATGAAAAGATTTGATAAAAATGATGTTTTTAGTGCAATTGAGGTTCGAAGTAGGTTCTTTAATAGATTCTCTATATGTTCATAAATATATTGAAGATGGAATCATAGGCGACACATTTTTTTTGTTGAAATTTCGTCTGATTTTGTTTTTTTTTTGTTTTTTTTTATGTTTTTATGACTTGTTTTAAATTCGTTGGGTTTTTCCATCCAATTGATTATTCCATTCAATTGATTAATTCCATTCAATTAACTTAAAGACGCACTCCATTAAATGATGAAATAAAAAAAAAACGAAAAAATGGTGTTCAGGCCTAATCGGATAATGAGTATGCCGATTGTTGTCGATCGTCGCACTTCAAATGGTGTCATATTTGAAGAGCATGACCATTTTATTGAATTTAGTTTAATTTAAAAATGGAATTTCATTATTGGCTCATGATATTTACTTTATGGAAGAAAAAAAGGAAACAATAAAGAGTTATAAAAGTGTGTGTGTGTGTTTTTTTTGCTCTTGATTCTTGGTAATTTCATATTTTGTCGCTTGTTCGACCGTGATAAGAAATAATCGATTCATCAAACGATATTGATAATAAAAATGTATATTTTATTCAAGGAAGACGATAATTAAGCGTAGATTCCGTCGTTTTTTATAGAACGTCAATAATCAGACTTTAGACGTGATCACGTCGAACTAATTTATTATGTGTGTGTTTTTTTTCTGTTTTTAATCATACATCAAATAAAAACTTAGATAAATTCGATTTACGCAAGTCAATTGTCGCATTTTTTTTCCTTCTTTTTCTTCTTCTTTTCCTTAAAAAAAAAAATAGAAGAACAAAATAGGTGGTGATGTAATGATTTGAATATTTAGTCGAAACGCTTTGTAATCATATTCTATGGAAGGAGTTGATTTGTCATCGATCACTATTTGTGTTGATTTCAATAATAAAAAAAAAAGTGCGCGCGCGCGCAATTTCAACACAGTCTGATAAGAAATCGAAACGAAACGGAGCAAGGTGTAAATGATTATGAGACATTTGATTTTAATGCCGATTTACAGCATTAAATTGAATTGGTTTTATTTTATTTTATTTTGTTGTTGTTCAAACTTTTGAATGTAGAGCACTTAGTCAATTTTCATTTCTCGAAATAAATCAATAAGCGAATGACAATTTAGTTTTGAAGTAATGCGCACATTTACAATATACGCCATGAGTGTACATGAGAACGAAGAGGCGGGATTTTTCTGTCATTCGGTGTGTATTCGAGAAAAATCAAGTGTTTTGTCGCAACATAGGGCCCATAATCAATTGAATCAAGGCTTTTGATAATGTCATTTCAAAAATAAGCTCTTTTCCGTTCGTTGTTTCGATTTTGAAAGACAAGTTCTAGTCGTTTGAGTCATGAATACATTACACATTTGTCATTTTATCAGGAATTGTTCAACAATTGACCGAGAATTCAAAAAAAAAAACAAAAATACATTTTATTGCACGCTTTGTCATCGTGTGATGAATACGTCTCCATATATTTCGTATCATGGGGTTGGGGAATTCAAATTGACACACGAATCGCTATTTTCACTCGATATCAAACAGATCAATACTCTTAATCTTTACTACACCTCAATTTTTCTGATGCAATCAATTTCGAATTTCAACAACATTTTTACATTTGGTGCATATAAATATTTGAATTTGGACGATTTGCCTTTTGCTTTTACTCATTTTCTCTGTATTACATAGCATGACTGTCAATAAGTCATTCCATTTTGAACGATTTAACTTGTTCGTTTTCTTATCATCCAAACACTTTGCGCTTAGCAAACACATTGAGCAAATAAATGGAATTGCTGCTAGTGGATTTTTACTTGTCGCTGTTTTTTATTTTCTTTCTCATATTTGAATTGACTTGAAGTCGACGTGTTTAATGAACCAATTTGTTTTTCTTCTTTTTCTTTACTTCCAGTACTGATAAACATTTTGTTGCGATATCAGAACCATAAAGAACGAAAAAAAAAGAGCAACACTTCAGGGGAAAAAAAAATATCGGTCTGCTTATTATTCAAACACCTTCCAGGCTTTCCGGATTCAATTGCCATCACTTTTTGGACGAAACCGAAACAAATCGGTAAACAAATCGCTTCAATGAAAGTTCAATGAAATCTGTCACACAATCACATTTCATGGGAATGTTACACCTTGCTTCCCCTTTAGGAAGACTTGCTATAGGCTTGAAATCTATTTTCGAACTGTTGATTCAACAGTGTTGAATTGTCCAAGTCCACAATTGGGCAGTTTATTAAATTCAAGATGAAAAAAAAAAAAAAATCTTTTTTTTCAAGCTCGAGGACAGAATTTTTCTCGAAGAAGGATCAAGAAAGAGTGTTTTGTTTGAAAATTGCAAATGAATTCAGTTCACATAGAAAAATGGAAGCAAATCGCAAATATTACCTTTAGTTTTCCTCTTTTAATGGGGAGGGGAAAATCCTCTGCGATTGCAGTTAAAAGTTGTGTTTCCGGGCAGCTCAAAAATTAATTAACTTCCCGGATACAAAAAACACTGTCTTTTGAAAACCACCGACTCAATGGAATTGTTCAAATGAAGATTCACACTTGAATGTTTCACTTGTTTTCTGCATATTTTAATTTCCGTTCAAAAAATTTCTCGTCACTATCGCAAAATTCCATCGAATCAATTAACAAAATGCGGCTGGCATTTGACTCAAAATGCATTAAGAAGCACACACATTTAAGTCAATAAGTTCACAATCGATGTGATATGATTCATTGTCACTGAATCCATTCAAAAGTCACAATATTACGCGTCCACATTCACGCACTTAGTAAAAAATCAATTTCACAAATATTAATCATAAAAAAAAAAAATTTACACGTGGATTTTTTCCCGCAAAAAAAAAAAATTCAAACAACAAACGAATAAAACAAAAACTGAATGAAAAATTCGTAAACAATTCAAATTGCAATAAAATTTGTATGATTTCCACACCGTCGCACGCTTAAAACTGGCCTAGCCTATTAGTAATTGTGTGTCGATCAGCCCCCGAATCGACATTAACTTGAAATTGAGATAGAATGTCAAGTGGGTGCATGAATGTGAAATGAATTTGGTTTTGAAAAATGGTTTTGTTATTAATAAAATTAGCGCGTGCAACAATAAATTTAAAAAAAAAAAAATCGACGTTCGCCTCGTTTAAAATGTGAAATGGTACTGACTCAAGTGGAATTGGTGGTTCGGTATCGCTGTTTTCGTGTATAAGCCGCGTGGTGTGTTGTTGTGTTGTGTTGTGTTGTTTTTTTGTTATACTTCTTTACTTCTTATTTCTTATTCTCTCTCTTGTCTTGTTGTCTACTGTTTTCATTTGATTCGTTTGTTTCTACTGGCGAATGTTATAATAGTGTGTGAATTCGCCGCTAAATCGCTATGCAATGTGACTGAACACGAATAATGTAGACAGCAAAAGCAGCGGCAACAGTAAATTGTTGGAAAAAAATACACATACATACACGGAACACACACTTGTATTCATGACCAGTGTTCACTGTCTGTACGGTGCCTGTCGCGATATTGAGAAAGAGAACGCGCGCGAGAGAGCTCTATATGTACGTTCTGTGTGATACAC
Organism: Aphidoletes aphidimyza; assembly: GCA_030463065.1. NCBI lineage: Eukaryota > Metazoa > Arthropoda > Insecta > Diptera > Cecidomyiidae > Aphidoletes > Aphidoletes aphidimyza. The sequence goes on from CM059996.1 coordinate 45,738,458, forward strand.
TATCGTTGTGTTTGCATTCGCTACATCCATCCAGCCGTACATCAACACACAAATGTTGCGTATTGCACGCGTATTTGTATTGTGGAGCAAAATTCAGTGGTGATGATTGTGTGTTGCCCATTTCGTTCGTTCACGAGAACGTCGTTGAATGCGATGCGCGTGCATTTGTGTTGGTGAGCCAAGTACACGTTGGTGGGGCCGTTTATGTGCATCCAATCAGAATATTGTTTTACGATAGGCGCGTTATAATGTGCGCGGTTATGTTAAATAGCACCTATCTTTTGTGGCAAAATGTTTTGTCGCTACTTTATTTGAATCGTTAATAATTTTACTATGGCAATTTTTTTTTTGGACGGTGTTCAGTTTTCCAGCGCGCGCGTTCGATGTGTTTTCGCTCACATTTTCAATGATTTATATATTTTCGGATGCTTTTGCTCTCGCTCTCACATTTTGCTTATGCGAAATTTTTGGTGTGTGTGTGTGTGTGTGTCGAGCAATTATTTTGATATGAGCAAAGACAGGCCCAAGTCAATCCAATTGTGAATGCATTCTCGCGACAACGACCGAACAGCAAACAAACGCTTTCTATTCATTTTCAGGCATTTTTCTATTTTTGGGGTGACGAAGGAAGCTACTCAACGTGTACGAATTTAATGGCCAGCCACCACAATAGCACCAAACAACCACATTCAACATTATTACGAAAAATATTATTGCACAGCAATTATGTTGATGTGCACCGGACACTCAGACAGAGCACCAGAGAGAGAGCGAGAGAGTGAGACAGAGCAATGATAAAAAGCAACACATGCTCACGCCAGCATAAAATCCTCTAGCAGCATATCAACTAGAATATGAATTATGTGCGTTGCAAATGATTTGTTTGCAACTTTGGTGTTTGTGGTTCGGTCGAGGGAAAATTCATTAGAATTTATGGACGAGGAAAAAAAACAACCACCGAAAAATCTGTATGCGATGCTGTCGTTGTCCCCAGTCGGTCGCGCTCATTCTTTCACATTTATTCGCATTTTTTTCACTCTTTTTATTTGTTGTTGGTTTTTGTTTCATAATTTTCTTTATTTTTTTTTTTGGATTTTTGTATTTTCGGCACATAAAATGCTCAAATGAAGCATGTCTCGTTCGTATTTAGATGCAAACAATCAAGCAGAGTGGCAAAATTTCAACCAACAGTCAGCTTTATTTGATGGAGAAAAATTGTGAAACTCCGTCCAATGTCCATTTAATCGGGCGCAATTTTTGTATATCGTTGCAAATGAGCGAGTGAGTGTTATCCCTCGTCTCCAACACCTTACCGTCAATAATTATTTTCGTGATGTATTTTGGATGGTCGCCATTTGCACCCTCGAGGGCGAAAAATTGATTCACAATAATGATGAATGTCTGGAACATTAAGCGCTTAGCATTCAGCATGTCAATGGAATTTACATAATTCTCCTTCTATGTATCGAGCTTTACCGAAACCATACAATTCAGCTTAACGAACATTCATTTTTATTAAATCATTCGGTTCTTATCATAAACATTGATTCATATATTATTTTCATTCCGATTTTTCTTCCGATGAAATGAGAAAATGTTTACAAAGATTTATTGAAATTATAATTTATTATGTGAGCTGTTTATGTGTGTGTGTGTTTTGTGTTTTCGGTCGGTTTTTTTCTTCGTTCAAGATTTTTAATAGTTCCTCTTGGAAATTTCCACCGGATCTAAATTCCCATTCATCATAATTTTTTTTTCTTCTTCTCCTTGCCAACGATGTCTTGTCAGAAGCGTACAAAAATTGGAAAATTTGCGGAGTAACGAGAAAAAAAATCGCAGCTAGAAACAATACGAATATGCGAGAGAGAGAGAGAGTGAGAGAGAGAGAGAGAGGGAGACGAGAGTGTGAGCAATATCTTAGCGTTTATTCGGTGAAAAATGCCATCGAATTTTTATATCAGGTCATTGTACATGAGCGTTGCCGAAACGAAATGAAAAACAATGCACGGGGGGCAGAGACATCAACAAAACATGAAATGAAAAAAAAAATGGTACGAGTGAAACAAGCGGAATGTTACATATTTTGCAATTCGTTTGTGTGTGCTGGCCATAGATCTTCAGCGGGGGCTGTTTTTTTCTTGTTCTGAACTTGCAAGCAGTTTGTGTGGAATGGAGCCACCACTTTATAGAAAAATATGTATGCATGGATATGGTTTATTGTGGAAAAAGAGACACTTCCTTTTCATATACAATGTAGCGCTCACCCATACATTCGCATTCGAAAAACCTTAAACCCGTAAAAAAAAACGACATCACATTTAAATTGGTTGAAGAGCATGCGCCCTCAATGCTAAGCCTTTTTTTATGTGTGTATATGCTAAAGCTTCGGTGCTATCGAAGATTTTCCGATCTCCATTTTTTTTCTCCCGTTTCTTTTTCTTCTATCTCTTTCACCCGGGGTTTTTCCAATTTTCTTCTCTTTAGTGTGTTTTTTTTTCATTTTTGGCATTGCATTGCCCCCCCAAAAGTTTTACATAAATACATAAAAATTTCACCTACGATAACACACCAAGCAACGAGAGATGGGCGAACGAACGAACGAACGGACTACAAGAACAACAGCAACAACAGAATAAGCAGTATAAAATAAAATCAGAGAGCGAGACCGAGATGCGAACGAAACGGAAGACGGTCTATCGATAAAAGCATACAATCATAGCAACATATAGCATCGAAATGGTGTGCTACACGATGACAATCATAAAGATTATACCTACTCTGTTATGCTGCTGCTGTTGCCTGATGTACATAGACCTTTTCTAGCTTTTGTTGCCATTTTCCATTCCAACGTCGTCCTCTCGTCCGCATTCGAGAGCGAGATTTTCTTTTTCTGTGCATGTGTGTGTGTGTTTCTTTTTTTGCTCTCCCATTTTCGCATATCGAATCTCATGTGCTGCTGCTGCTGCTGCTTCTGCTGCTTTGTCCACTTTTTTCCACACTAAGTTTTGTTTGCTCAAGTATTCATTGTTTCGTTTACACCGATGGACTATGTATTCGGGTGTGCAGAAGATAGAGCTATAATTTTTAAGTGGATACAAGCGATAAAATATATAAGCATTTATATTCATAAACCATAGTTTATAGCAATATTTTAAGCTCTACTTTTCTCTCCCTCTCGCTCTCTCTCTCTCTCTCTGCCTCTAGCTCCTTCGTTCGTGTTGTTGTCCATTTCCATGCGGGAAAAATGGTAGAAATGTGTGTACGCGCGCACAATTTGTGTGTGATGGCAAGGCATCAAACTATGGAAATGGAGACACAGAGAAGATCTTCTTATCCTCTATTTCTAGAGTGTCGTTCGTAATTCTTATGCGTCGTTGTCGTTCATTTCACATGATGTTCATTGGGTTGAGGCGCTTTTTTTTTCCTTTCTCTCTTCTTCTTCTCTCTCTTTTTCTCTTTCTCTCTTACTCTCCATCCATTCATTTCATTTCTTCGCATCCATCTCTTAGGTTGGTTGTCACACAGCCACTTGGTTGATTCTTTCTGTCGCTTCGTTATTGTTGCTAGTGATTCTCATCTTCGTGGTCGTTGTTGATGCTGTCGCATATTTTGTTGGCTGTTGTTGTTGTTGTTGTGCCCATCGGTGCGCTTCTTTTGAAAAATAATCTGTACGTGTCTTGAAAATTCTGAATATTTCATTTTATTATGTATATAACTTGTGCTCCGCACACCATTTATATTTTTATTTTTTTGCTCCCGCAAAAAAAAAGAATAAGAAAACCAGCAATTGAAGCACCGAGAAACAACAAAAGCGAATGGCAGCAGCAGCAAACTCAAATGCGCAAAATGCTGAAACTCACAAACATATATTTGATGATATGCTGTTGCTGCTTTACAGCTATTGCCGCCTGAATGTGTCCGATCCACATTCGATTCGATGAAATTGCTCGATTGTATATAATGTACACACACCATGCATCACATGTAACAAAAAAAAAACACACACATTTTCCATATGAAACATCATCTTTCTTTGCATTTTATACAAATTCACACCCCCTTTTTGTAATACAAAAGTTTAAAATATTCAAATATACGCCCTTGTTTCTCGCTCTCTCGATGTTACGGCGTGAATGGCCGGAGTAAACGGGAGAGAGAGCGAGCGAGCGAGCAAGTGAGAGCAAGTAGCGGCACAGGCAAACGACGGTGGCGATGGCGACGACGACAACGACAACGATGATGCTTGCGAATAAATATAATGATAGCATGAGATTGTCGAACGAGATATTTTTGCCTGGAATGTTTTGTATGTGTTGTATATTGGATGGTGGTGTGCGACTCTATGAATATGGTTTTTATTTCGGGGCGCTTCGAATGCTGGCTCAATTTTTACTGTTGATGCTGCCACTGCTGCTGTTGCTGCTTCTGCTGCTGCTGTTGCTGCTGCTGCTGATGGTCCGTGTGAGCGCCCGTGTGTGTGTGTCTGTGTGTATGCAAGAGAGAACGATAGTAGGAATGGATGTTTATTTGCAACCCAAATATACAAGCTCTCTCGCTTCGCTCCAATATGTACAGCACAGGACACAGAAAACGACTCAGCCAAACGGCAACGTGACTTAAGTTACAATTTTTACAGCATAAAGATGTAAAGCTCTGGTGTCTCTTATGTATATTGGCTGAAGCGAACCAATCGCAGAAGATGCGTTTCCATGTGAAAAAAAAAATTTAACTACCCTATGGAAAATATGGGCAAGTTTGAAAATGGAAAATATGTATGTATTATAAAATGATGTTTTCTCATCGAATCGGGAATAAAATGAAGAAAGAAAGAAAGAAATAAAAAAAGAAAGAAAGAAAAAAACGCAAGAAGAACGAGCACAACCGAAGCAGCGAGGAGTGAAAGAGCGAGAACCATTGCACGTGCGGGTGGATGAAAATAAACGTCACCTGACAAACGATAGAAAGAGTGAGATTGAGCTGAGGGGCAGCAAAATAACAAATACTGCTATGAAATGAGCCGTTCAAAACACCCAAAAAGAGAACGGACGAGAGAAGAAAAAAAAACAGCAGCAAATCGTAAAATTATTATATATATTTACATATTATTTTCGTTTATGTATACATTGGAAATTGTAAAAACTAGCTTCTGTCGCTCGTTCCTTTTTTTATTTATTTATGCTTATATAGAAATATATTCAGCAAAAGCACACACACGCACACTTATTCACTCGCATTCACATCTTCAGAATGTTTGCTTTTATGAAAAATATAATTTAATAGAGAAAATTTTATTACATAAGGAAACTTGGACTTGTTTTCTTCAACCATCCCTCTCGCTATAACATTCAAACAAATAAGAAATTTTTTATTGTGAATTCTCGGGTGGTGAAGCGTTTTTTTCGTCTTCTTTCTTTCTTTCTTTCTTCACTGTGTGTTTTTTCTGTTTGTTCACTTTTTCTGTTGTTTTCGCTGGAAAAATATAGATGAGAAACAAAAACAACAAATGCTGATATCGCATGTGGGGTTGATTCTTATAAAAATGTTTGATTTTCATTTTTCTTCTCGTCATTTTGTTGTTTGCAGAATGAAGAGAAACAAAAAAATTAATGTCAAATTCCAACATTTGAAAGCTTACTTCGGGGGGGTTGAGAGGTCATCAGAGAATTGAACGGAAATTCAATTCAGCTTGAAGTCCAAAAAAAAAACGAGATACAACGAAATATTAAACCATTTTTGTTATTCGTTGTTTTTTTTTGTTCGTTTCAATCGTTTATTCATCGCTCGAAACTCACATGAAAATTATTGCAATTTTGTTGAATGACTTTTCTCGAAAAACATTCGGTTCAATTTGGCCACGCTCCGTTGTGATGAAAATAATGAGCGCGCTTTTGCATGTTCTTTTCATTTTCCGCCAACATATAATGTGTATACATCATCCATATCGCTTCTAATTATGAACGCAATGCACGTGTGAAAAGTCAGATATCTCAGACTCTTGAGATGCGAAAATGTGCTTCGTTCGATTACATCTTTCCGTTTTTCGCAAAACTCCCACTCACACACATGAAATGCAGACAGTAGCAAATAATTATTACTTACGTGAAACAATCATAAATTTTCGGAAACTTCTCTTTTTTCGGTCTCTTCTTCTTTTGACAATCATATTTTGTTTGGTTAAATACCTAGCTGTAGCATACAATCGAATTTCATTCGTTCAATTTATTGTTTTTATTACTTTTACTATATACTTTTAGTTCTTTTGTTGTTTTTACAACATACTCCACACACACACACACCGTATGGAAAACAAAGTGTTTGACTAAATTTAGATCCATTTTCGACAATGTTGACCAAATGGTCAAATTACCGAAAAACGGTAGCCACTCATCCTCACACCTTTACATTTAAACCACTCATGGATATCGATTGGTTGGAATGCGTCTTTAAGGTTGCTTCTTAAGACTCCGGTGATGTTTTGGGATGTTTGGGTCGATTTCGTGCTACAAAGTCTCTTTTGCATGAAGAAACTCTAAATTCATTTGTTTTTTTTCTTTCTTCGATATAAAAATCGGCAACCATGAAAATCGCATCAAACCAAACCGAACTGTTATTTTGTTGGCACAATTTTTTTTTCGGTGTTCATTTATTTAGTTAGTACATCATTTTTACCGTTTCTATTCATCTTAATAAATTTCCAAATTCACACGTATATTTTCATGTTTCAAAACATGCTCATTGAAAAAAAAAAAACAACTAATAATTTGACTGTAAACGAAATCTCATTACGGATTTCTATGTCATGTTTGAAAAATTTATATTACTGAAACGTTGCTTGGAACTTGCCAAGTGTGAAATATTCAATTTTTTTCGGTTTTCTTTCACTTCACAGAGAATTTCATCTATTTAAACAGTTTAAAGATTTGCATTGAACATGCAGCTTTGGAAATTTGGAACAGCTCTTGAATAATATTTGTTTTTAAGCAATTTGGAATTCATTGTGGTTTCAATGGTTTCAATTAAAAATACACTTTTCACTTTTCAGTATGGTTTTTATTTTATTCGAAAAATAAATATGTGTGTGTGTTGTTTTTTTTTTTTTTTTAATATTCATAAGCTATTATTTATAATATGAAGCAACTATAACAATCAGATAAGCAACAAAAATGCACTGTTCTAAATAAATAAGCTCATCTAAATTGTACTTTCTATTAATTAATTGAGTAATTTCAATATTTCAGTATTTCGACACCTTTTGTTTCTACCTTTTTGTTTTTAAATTCAAAATTTACAAGAAACATTTGTTTTATTTATGAATGAACATCGAACTTACATATATATTCAGACAAAAGACGGATGATGTCCAGGCTGCAATCATTTGCTATACTTAAATTTATGAATGTTAAATTAGATTTAGTCTAGTTTATCAGAAAATTAACATGGCATGACTTGAGAGAATTATGTATGCTCGTTTCCTCTCTCAACATTTGTAGTAAACATTTTCACTTGCTGGATCTTAAACGCCATTTGAGTACTGAGAACCTGAGGAAAGTATCCAAAGAAAGCTACAAGAAAATATTGCTTTATAAAGAAATCACTACAATCAGCCAAATTACCAGTCATTCGTCCATTTTAACTAGACCCATTTTTCATTCATTTCTTTTGAATTCTGTGTCTATATCCAAAATGAATCTTATCCAAGGGGAAAATGACAACCTTTCTGCCATTGGAAATGTCAAAAGTACCATCAAGTACCTTCCAAATATCGAAACTACCGCCAATGACTCGTATTTCTCCAGTGCTATGTAAATTTCGAGGTAAATTCTTGGTAAATTCGTGCTATGTTCTCATTTACTGGAGAAATACGAGTCATTGGTCCCCTTGATCTTGTAAATATCCTCCTAGAAGGAGGATACACTTGAAATGATTCGTATTCAGGCTAATTTGAATTCTTCTCGCCAAAGAATACCAATTACAAACTCCTAGAATTATTGCATTTAATTCAAAAAATGAGTAATGTTTAATTGCAATTTTAGTATTCTTATAGGCAATGGAAATCATAATATACTAATTCGATGTGTTCAGACAGCTGATGTGTGAATGCTTCTGATTTGTAAAGGTTCTAATTTTTGAGGTGGACAACTTTATATGTATTTTATCAAAAGATTCTTCTAGAAGTATTTCATATGGAAGAATAACCTAATAATCATATGATATTGCTGGCCACAGCTCATTGTGAAATGCAGATTTTAAGCTTGAATATATTCAACTTAAACTTGAAAATGCACTGTACTGTATTATAGTATTAAAGTGTTTGCTTTTGCTTTGTCCATAAGTTAATTGTATGAAACAAATCAGGAATTATAATGATCGACTTCAAAACAAAAACACACACACAAAACGTTGAAAAAAAACCCTCTCAAACGATTTGGTGTATGGAAATCACGCAACGAGATACGCATACCATCGATAATTAGGCAAGCCTTATTGTATCAAGGTGTTGAAATCCAAGCAAATATAAAAACCAAAGCGAATAAAAAATTGCACGATGTTCGGTGGTGCTGTATGGATGAACATGCATGCAGATACGCAAAATAATATACAATCGACAGCAGTGGAACAGAAATAATAAGGTATTCGGTGTGGATGCCCTATGCAAAATACACTTTTAAATGATTTCATGTGTGCCGTTTCGTGTGCCACGAATGTGTGTTGTGTTTGTTTTGTTTTTTGGTTTGGCGAAAGGAAAGCTCAACAAAAGAATGGCAAATAATGAAACAACAACAACAACAAAAATGCTGAATGGGAACAATATGCGATTAAGAAGTATTTTAAGTGAACGCTTTGGTTGTGATGTGTATTTTACGTGGCCGATTTCGATGGTGCAATACTGAATGGGCATAGAGAAAAGAGGCATAAGAAGCGCATCAGCCAGCCAGCCAGCCAGCCAGCCATGAATGCATGCATATGCATAATATTGCGCAAATGAATGAAATAGATAATAAAACTGAGATAACAGCTAACCATCTCAAATGCAGGAAAAATAAACGTTCAACAATGCTTTAAGTGGTCCAGATCTCCTTCCTTCTCTTTCTCATGCTCATTCGTTTGGCAGTTATATGCGCTTGCATTGCCTTTCATTGAGGTTCATGGCAAAAAAAAAGAAAAAAAAAATTCTCGCCATACCTCGACTCTTGTTAGCTTCTTACCTTTTGCCACAGTGCATAAAGTGTTTTGGCCATCGCATGAACACATTACTTTATTAATATATATTTTATTTGATTTTATTTGAGTTCTGAGTTCAAGCGCAACCAACACACAACATACACCACGAGTGCGAGCAAAATCCGTACAGGAGATGAGCGAACAGTGTTTGTGTGTGTGTGTGTCTCTTATCTAGATGAATGCTAACCATAATGTTTGGTATTATTTTTCTATGCGTATTTTGTTGAATCGTCGCACACGTTGAATGTTTTTCCCTTCTGTGTGAGGTGCTCGGTTGAATTCGACAAAGCGCGCGCGCGCGCTCATCCGTTACAGCTCGACGGTAACATCGAAAACTGTTCAAAATTGCATGTCGAAATGAGAAAAATGTTTGCATCACATGCAAAAATACCATCGTGACACTCACAAGTGAGAATCCATTTGAAATTGTTTTGTCGTTTTTGTTTTTGCACCACTCAACCACGTTCCTTATGGGGTTCATGTTCATATAATATTTTGATTTTATGATTATTATACGAAAAATCGAAATGGCATTTTCATTTTGTGTTATTTTTTTCTTTTTCGTTTCAATTCATTCTCAAATTTAATGAATGGAAGCGTGAAAATAATAATAGACATCGATTTAAGTGTTCAATTCATAAAGACGATTAAAATAAATGTTTGACCACAAATCGACGGGTATGTGGCCCATTGATGGTGTTAGTTGGTCAGAGAGCGAACCCAACGAGCAAATCAGCATGAACGCAGAAAAGTTCATTGAACACCATGTGTTTTTGTTGTTGTTGTAGTGATTTTGATAATTCGAAATTCATAGAGCCCGCGAAACGGTCAATTATCTTGAAATTGATTATTAAATATTTTTGATGATTTTCGATTCATAAAAAGAAAAAAGTCTAAAAAAATTTAATTGAATTCACTAGATCCATAGAATTGCTATCCATTACACATTTTTTTTTCGTATATTTTACCGCATGATTCAACAAATGAGCACCGTTTTTTTTTCGCCGCACACTTTTTACTATCTAATTTTCGTACGCATTTTTTCTGAAACGAAGAAATTCACAAAACAGATCTATTAAATAATAGTTAGCTTCTAAATGATTCCGCACACGTAGTCGAATCTCTCTCTCTCTCTCTTTCTCTCTCTCTCTCTTTCTCTCTCTCTCTCTTAATCTTTCTCTCTGTTTTTGTTTTGTTTTGTATCACTGAAACCGAAATCGATTGGATGAATGGACTGAATTTGTTGGGTGTTGCTTTGAAATGCGCGCCATCGTCTAATTTTCATTTTGAAATGTTCAAGTGGTTTTTTCCGCCCTCTGACCAAACACCAAACTCACACACACACACACACAAAACAAAACGAAATACAATTCATTAGCTATTATATTCTCATCATCCGAAAATGCCGCATTTAATAATTTGGTAAATTATTTTGTAATTGAAATTGAACCGCCGAAACTTCAAACTTTTCAGCCGAAATGGAAGAAACAATGGAAAAAATCAAAACCACATCCTTTTAACTGTGCTGTGATGTGATGTTATGGTATTTTTAACAGTGCATATTTTCAAATCTAATTACACCGCAACCGAAACAAGTTGTTAAAAGAATGAAAATTGAGAGAGAAGGAGAAAAGAAAAAGAAAAATTCAAAAATGAAATAGTTTCAGTGTATGTCGAGAGAGATCTAAATTATAAGTAAAGCACCAAAATCAATTGAACAACAACAACACACCCAATACCGGTAAGAGGCGAGCAAGCGAGCGAGCGAACGAGCGAGAGAGAGAAGGAGAGTGAGAACAATCCGCACAGGAAAAGAAATAAGCACATTGGTAATACACTTATTTGGGTAAGCATGTGCAACTAAATCGTGGTGTATTAGTAAGCAAAGTGAGAAATGAGATTTTAATCTGTTTACAGTTTTCTGCTCAACGCACGGCATACACATGAAAATGGTCGTATGGTTTTTGTTATTGTTTTTTTTTATTTTGTTCGTTTTATTTTTGGGCTGAATTAAAACGAAACAGAGAGATCTATCGGCTATCTCGAGAGCCATGAGTAGCACATACACACACATATATCCAAAACGCTTGGGTTATCTTTCTTATGGTTTATGCTTTTTAGCAAGTATATCTCACATGAAAAATATAATAAGCCAAGCAATCCGTTGTTGCACAGTCCTTCTTTTATTTTAATTCGTTATTTTTGTTGTTGTTGTTGTTTTTTTCATATAAAATTGTTTCCGAGCTGGCTGAATGGTTTGGATCTTGTTATATTTCTTCTCCGTTGTTTCCAATAACATTCTTGGTGTTTTGCAGTTTGTAAGCACAACAGACACAGAGAGATTTTTCGATTCGGCAGTAATTTTCGATTCGATTACATTTTTTTTCACGCTTCTTTAAAATAGATCTCTTAAACAACGACGACGACGACGACGACGACGACGACGACGACGACGACGATGAACGAATCGATGTTGAACGCAAGCCAAACCGTGCGATCAATACTCCACCAAATTAGAAGTGAATATTATATTGTTTTCGCGTTTGATCGTTTAAAATGTTGAAATGCAATTATGCTGTTTTAATATTGTAAAATGGTCTTTCTATCGATGTTTTTATTTTTTGCGACATGAACCACAACACCAAATCACAACAAAACGTTTATTATCGAAATGGTTATTGCGGTTACGCTTGCGCTCCATGTTGAGCGGCTCAACCCATTATTTATGGTCGTTAAACGACACAAGACCAATGATTTTTTGTTTTTGTTTGTTTCGAATTCGATTGGCAAAACAACAACAATTGTCATATCGATGAATTACGAATATTGTAAATTGCAAATGGTTTTTTTTTTTCGTTTCGGCGAATAGGGTGACGTGAATTTTCCTAGGAATTTTCGATGACATTCCTTTTGCAATTTGACTTTGTGTGAAATAACTTACCAAAAATGACACTTCAAGATTCACTCCTCCACTAGATCCTATGGCCTCATAGGTATGAGAATACCTTAAAGAAAAATATAATAACAAAACCGTAAAGAAAAATATCTAATTGATAGAATTTCGTCACCCATCACCCTATTCCCTTGTTTTACGGTCAGATAGAGCAATTTTAGCCAATTTTTGTTTCACTTTCCTTTCGTTCGATATAAATATGTTCAGTGAAGTGTGCAGCTGATGCTTATTTTTCGTTCGGTATGTCGATGTTTACAACTTTACGCCTAGACGATCACCTAAATGCAAAAAGATGGTAAGAGGATGCGAAACAAAAACCATAACTACGATTAAAAGTTGGTACACAATGTCCATTGATGCTGCTATGGCAATATATCGTTTATGATCCGGATTTTTCTTGTTTGGCTGATGGTGTTTGGCTTGATCTTGCAACGATTTCGTTCGATTAGAAAATCTATTGTTTTCTCGACTTCCAATAATAATTCACTTGATGCACTATCAATGCAGTTATCGTTTCAAATATTGTCATACATACGAAATTGATTCGTTGCACGTTTTTTTGCCACTCGTAAAATGAATAAAAAAAAAAAGAAAATAAGAAACGAAACGTTCAATAATGAGCCATAACAAAAAATGCAGCGCACACAGGAAATTGCTGGTTGAAACAGTGTTGGGAGGAAAAACGGTCACTTGATAAAGTGAAAACAGTGAAGTTGAGCACGCAGTGCAACAAAAAACACTTCATTTGGCTACCAAATTACCTTGGCAGGGCCAAAGGTTCATGTAGCAACAATAGCACGGGGAAACAGCACGTACGATGCGCTAACACTCATTCAAAACTCGAGTTCAGTTAATTTCTATATTCGCGATTGTTTTTTTTTTCTCTTCTTTCGTTTGCGAATGGAATGTCAAAAGCCGAATGCTCATTGAGCTGCATACAAGTCACTGAATCCGAAACAAAGACACAATTTTCACAATCGTTTGGACAGCAAAATTCGATCGATATAGAAAAAAAAATGTCGACTTTTATAATCATGATTATTGCGACTGCCACTGCCAACGTGCTAGTCGTTTTTTGAATTTAATATGAAAAAACAACAACTACAACATCGAATTGGTCAATTTTATGCACGATTTCATTCGAGATGCTTGCAAAGCTGCAAATGCAGCACATTAGAATGAGCTTTGAACGAATAAAAAAAAAAAAAACGCCGGTGAACGATCGGCGGAAAAAAGTATGCCGCTCTTCAATCCAAGCCACATAGCGGCTACAAACATTCCACAGATCCGCCCGAAAAAAAAAACATTCCATTCAAATTTATTTTAAACAGAAGCCAAAATTGATTGATTAGTCGAAAACTTGAAAGCGGAAACAAAAGAATGCCGTCACAGATGATACAGACTGGGTTGAATGCTATGTTGTTTCTCGATTGCCCGTTGTTTGTTTTTTGTTGTCCTCTATCTTTGCTTCCCTTTTTTTAAATTTTGTATGTCGATTTGTGTGTGTGTGTGTCTGTCTCATATGCGTGCATATTTGTGCATTGACTGTTGAATTGAGTGTGTCGCGCAGTTTTACCACATCCAACAAACATCATGCGTCGATTTGGTTTTGTGACCATTTATTGTCAACCGATCCGATGATGATATTTTATATCAAATCAAATTATTTGAAACGAAACCGAGAGACACAGAGAAAAATGGAAAATTTCCACCAACAACAACAGCCAAACAACTAAAATGAGAGAAGCAAAACGATGATAACGCAAAAAAAAACTTGCACAAAAATCGACCGTAAAATGCAAGAATATCAACATCTTCAATATTATACCGATTTAAATGAACAAAAACGAGACAAAACGATCAAATCGAAACGTTGCAAACACACTTGTGCTGTTTCGTTAAGGCGGTTGATTTTATTTTATGTCATTTTCTGTTGTTGTTGTTGTTGTTGCTGAGTTTTGTTTTTTGTTCGGTTTTTTGGTTTTACTTTAACTGAAATTCGTTTGCAAGTTGGTTTGGTTTTTGTGCGATGGTGATGTACATAGCGCGGCGTGTAAGGATTTATCATAAAACATCGCGCATTTACTGTCCGATTCTGTGGCAAAGCCCAGTAGCTGCCGCAATCACGTTGGCTTTGATGCTGCTGCTGCTGCTGCTGCTGCTGTTGCTGCTAGTTCGTTCGTCATGAGTTCCAAATTGACGAGAAAACGGTGTGCGTTTATCTGTGTATATAAAATGACATGACATTTCTGTATCAAGCAAACCGAAATCTAAAACCGATGCTTTATTATATGCGTGCTCACAAATTTGTTTTTTTGCGTTGTTAAGCTCGATGCATCGGCATCCTTTTTGAAAATAATATTGAATAAATAAGCGTTGCAACACAGCAATACAAACGCGCGCGCGCGCACACACACACACTTACACGTGAATACGCAAAAAATGAGTTGCAATGCAAATGTGCTTATTTCGAGTTGGGCTTTGAGCCAGTGCTTATGTGCAAGTGTATTTGTGTGTTGCGCTGATGTATAATTGATGATGCATTTTTTTTTTTCGTCTGTGGTTTTTTTTTTCTTTCGTGTGTGTTTTTGGGGCCGTTTTTAACGTTCCTTTTAACTAAATTACGAATGAAAAACCCAATCAAAATGAATACAGCCGCATAAACACGTTTGTCTTTTCGGTTTGCATTTGTGTTTATTTTTTGTTTATCTCGCTCTCTCGTCACATTTCGCTTCATTTTTAGCGTTTTCAATCGCTTAAACCGTCAAGGCAAACTCATTCACATACACTCGCCATACGCTGAAGAATTTCCACATTTTTCGCCTTCTATTTCATATTTAAATTGTATGTATGCGCGAGAGCGGCATCGACTCTTTTGTTGTTGTTGTTGTTGTTGTTGCTCACATGACGTTGGTTTTGCACATTCGACCGTTTTTCCACAAATGTTTTGGGCTCGTTTTTATCGAAATCACAAAAGTGCTATTAATTTAATTAAAATACTCCAATGTTTTAAATGAAATTTATTCAATTTTAGTGCTATTAAATCACTTGAGCAACTCAACTGACTTGAACATTTTGAATGTTCGAGTGACATGATCGTTTACAATTGTGATTTTATAGCACTAGATGGTTGACACTTTGTTGTTGTTGTATAGTATGAATTTTATTTAAATAAATAACGATTCAACTGGGTCAATTTGAAGTGTTTATGGAATTTTTAAATATTCATTGTAACATTATGTAACGACTATTCGATCTTACTTAGAAAAATATACAGTCAAACCACCAAATAAGGGAATGTCGTGGGACTTGAGAGTCTACTGCAGTAATACAGATTGCATCATATTAAATCATATTAACGTCATATATTGCCAATTTCACGTAACGGATAAGAGATAGGTGAAAATGGTCTACAGTCAATTTTTGGTCGTCATTTTGTGCAATTGGAAGTATAGCATTTTTGCCATCTCTTATCAGTTCCGCTATATTATATTATTAGGAAAATTAATATTATATATTGGTTTTATTAATAGAATTTGTTTTGCAATTGCGCGGATCTGATAAGAGATAGCAAAAACTCTATAACTTTTAATTGTGCAAAATGACGACCAAAAAATTAGTCTGAAAACTATTTTCACCTATCTCTTATCGGTTACGTGTACAGGTTGTCTAAAAATCCCGCTTTATTCGCTATAGCGGGAAAACTGTATGCAGTAAGTTACTGCCAGTAACTTAAAAGACTCTAGCTCGAGGGACTAATCTGTTTTTCTATACTAAAGAAGGAAGTGTCAGATAATCTGAATTCGTAGAAAATAAATGTTGTTGCTAGTTGTTAGATGCCAGTCATGGTTTTTGATGTATTCACAAAAATGGCTGAAACAAGAAGTCTTAATGCCAATAAACGAAAAAAAATCGAAAGAAAGGCAAGTTACAATGAATTGTTCAATGAAATTTCAACTGATTCCAAATGAAATAGAATGGAAGTGTCAAAAAGTCGATTCTAGTGTGAATTTAGAGAGAGTCAAACAACATAACTATGTCATTTAAGTGACAATAGAATAGCAAGTTCAATCAGTACTACATAAAATGTAGTCGGGAGCAGGCTTGAATTGAGGGTCTGCTCCCGAAGTTCAAATTTACAGTTTATATTTTAGTAACACGGAGAGGATGGCATTTTCAATAAACACATTTGACGTGTTACTCTCCTTCGGTGAATTTCTTTCTAAACACCAAAATAATTGAAATTTTTTCGGTACTAATCGACATGTTTCCAAAAGTTAGAGAAATACTAAATCTCAGTCTCACTAAGGGATCGGCGGATATACTAGACCCTCTGACTCTGAACTCTTTTTAGAAGCCAGAAGTAATGCCATGGGCAGATACATAAAACTCATTAGAGATGCAAATACACACAAATGCAAATGAAACTTCTTCAAATGTGTATTTCCACAAAAATATCGTATGAAATAGCAAAAATGTAAATTCATTGTGTTCAAAATAACATTGAATTTCATAATGAATTAAAAAGATAGCTGATCGTATACTGGAAAGCAATGAGTGGAAAATATCCCTTTTGCCACTTCAAATACTTTTAATTTTCCCAACATCATCTTTCAATTCATTTACAATATTTCTGCTGTAAATGGTTAAAATGTATCCATAATTGGTTAAGGTTGTTAAGCTCATGATTAAGATTTAACGTCAAACTCGATTGATTTTTTTTGTTTCCATCTAGAAAATTGTTTTTTCTCATGGTGTTAAGCCATTTATTTAAAACATTCGTGCATTTCTTTTTCTGCTTGCTAATTTTCACATGAATGCTAGTGCATTTGGTGCACAAGCATTTATATATGTTGTTGTTATAAACTTCTGTCTCTATCGATTTTAATATTAATTGAAACCATTTACGGTTGTACATTGTTTTATTTGTGTGGCAATTGAAGTTATTTTCATTCACCGTGGGTTTTATACATATTGGAATTAGTGTGGTGTATAAATTTTAAAAAAAAATTCAATGATTGGCATACAAGATGCTTCCATTTCTAGTCGGGTGGACGGTTTTGTTGTTGTTGTTGTTGTTGTTGTTACAAAATGTAAATTTTGTCAAGGGGGCCCCCGACTGATTTGCCATTACCATTGTAAATGGAATTCATTCGAGGTTTTCATTGATGAAGTAACGATTTAATTAATTAATTATCAATTTCAATTACCATAACGACTGGGCACTGGCATCCATTTCACTGTGCAACATTTGTATTTTTTGTTTATTTTATATGTTTATTGAATTCTCTTGACTTTATACTTTGTGTATCGAGTTATACATATTCATTTGGATTTAAAAAGAAAAAATGTTTGGTTTTGTTTTTCTGCCACACATCCAAAGTACAACACACTCTCGCAACACACAAAACCGTATTTAATTCAGATTGAACGAGACATACCTAAACATATCATAAATTCAAAATATCCACATTAACCAGATCGATTCCATTCCACAATGAAAATAAATTTGAAAAAAAAAATAAAAACGATGGTAATAATGATGCAACCAAGTACAACGCAAAAATTACTGATCAACGCACAGCAAATGGAGGCGAAAGATAAAAAACAAAACGAACTGCATGAACAGCACACACAACACTGTATACATACATAATTAAATTGAATTAAATTGATACGAATGCATATTGATATCGAACTGGTCGATGATATGTTCGTCTCACTCTGTTTTTTTTTCTTTCCACCTCCCTCCCCCTTCCAACTATTCCGTATGCGCCTTGTGAGTAGCAATCGGTGCGTGCGCCATGACTTGACTACTTTATCGCTTTATAATTGTTACTAAATTGAATTGTGTAAATTGGATGTTTCTTAACTCTTCTCAACCAATTCATTTATTCAAACAATCATGAAAAATAAGAAACAATAATAAAAAAAAAACAACAAAACCAAATAAACCCAGAGTGGAATCGCATTGTGGAATGGACTGATATCTCGTTTAAATTGATACAATTGAATTATAAACTAAATAGATTGACTATTCGCTTCATCACTAGCTGACAATCCATACAGTTCACATTTTAATTAAGTTGTTGTCATTTTCCCATCCATAAACATGTCATAATTAGCTTCATTTCGAATTAGTTCAGATCGTTTGATTCCGCTTGAATTTTATAGTCTAGAATAAACATCGATTTATTGTGTGAAATTGACGATTTTAAATTCTTTAAGCCTGAGTTAACTGATGTATAGCATTTTCTATCTTAAATTAGAATACTTCAACGAGAATTTCTTTACAAAAAATATTGTCTTTAAATCTTCTAATTAAAAATTCAACAAAAAATCTTAAATCTACTTCGTCACAGAAATTTCCAGGTCCTCCAATAATGATGTTTCTAAATGTCCATTTTTAACTTTTAATCACCTCGTTTGATCTGCAACAAAATAAATCATGCCAATTTTATTCGACTTTATTTGGAATTCAAGTACACAAAAATGTCATTAAGTTACGCATTAAATTTGACTTCGATTCCTGGCTGCTAGCTTGGCTGCTTTGGAATCCAAAATTTGAATGTCTGAATTGAAATCAGGTCTCGGGCTGAAGTCTGGTTTTATCACGTTATTTGATTCCTTTACGGTCAAAAATGGTTATCTCTTGAATCTTCCCTAACTCCGTAGTGGGCTTGAAACCTCCATCAACTGTCATGTCCAATGTCCATTGTCCATCCGATTCAAATTGGATTCTCATTCAAATAAAACATTTTTTTTTCTCATTTGAACGGAATTTTCCATCCATTGTTATCCAATGTGAATGAAATTGAATTAGAATCAATTAAATTCTCATTCAATATTCATTCTAGATTTGTCCCATTTATCCAAGTCGTCCATTTACAATGCAATCTAAAAACATAAGAATAAGAATATGAGAAAACAATGTAATGTTAAAGTAATTGTTTTTCTCATTTCAAGGATTTGCTCAATAGTTAAAAAAAGAAAAAAAAAATGTTATAAGTTTGATTGAAACTCAAAGAATTGAAGATTTCTGTTCGATTTGTTTTGGTTTCCTATTTCTCGGCAAGGAATAGCGGAACATGGATATTGCTCAGCCAATTCGGTTCCACAGCTAAAAGCCACACACACAGAGATACTGTTACTGTAAATACGATGGTTTTGATGGCATTTCACTGATTGTGTGTGATGCATACTATTGAATAGCCGGGTTACGTTTACCGCAACAAAAATTGTGTGTATGAGCTTTGCAAACAAAAACAGTAAAATCAACATGAATTCCAGTATGGACATTCGGACATTACATACTTTCGACATTAAAACCGTGTGGTTCCAATTGCAGTTTGTTTGATTAATGGGGGGAGACAAAAAAAAACTGGTAACGGTTTTATACTATTCAATTTCCATGGTCATACGGTCGTTTGTTGCAATTTACTATATCATTCGATGGGGCTACTGTACAAATACCAGCGACGCCGTCAATTTGTCACCATGGCTACCACCTATTCAATCCACTCATTTGTTCATCTCTGAAGAATGTGTGCAGCCGACTTCGATTCGAACATCGACATTACCATCATCCCTCATTCGCTGCTCTTATCGTTCTATTTTTTTTTTTTTTTTTGTTGAGTGCATTTGATTTTACCAGGCATCTTTTTTTATTCTGTTGCTCTCTTCATTCTTTCGCTCATTTCTATAATTTGAAATTGAAAAGAAAAGAAAAGAAAAAGAAAAACCATGTAGACCTTTTGTTGAAATTCGATTAACTTAAATATTATTATCAAATATCAATTGAATGGAAATAACAAAATGAAAGAAAAAAAAACGGAGAGCCGAACAGCAAACGACTAAATCAGATGACCAATCGAATCATTCATGAAAAATTTGACGACAAAACAAATTAAAATGGCCAATTTTGATTTGTTTGTTTGTTATTCGAAACATCGAAATCAATCATAGCATATTGGTTCAAGTCTCTATGAAATTTTGAGACATTTTCATTTTTCCCGATTGGAAAAAGCAATTGAATTCTTCAAGTTTAATTCAAACGGAAATGTTCAACAAAAAGTGGATTTTTATTGAAAATCCAATAAAGTCCACGTCCAAAGGGGGAAGAAACCATAAACAAAAAAAATTGATGACAAATTACCAAATCGACCAAAATTCAAACATTTGCATTTGTTGGCAAGAAATAACAAACAAAAAACTTGATTCCATTCTAATTGTCCATAACTTAGCGAAAAGTGCTTGGTCGCTACCATTCGTGATAACGTCGCCTAATTGCATCTGACACATGATACGCACTTGAGAATAGCTAACGGCATCAGTTCACTGTTAGTCGAATTCATGCTGTTCAAACACCAATTACGATGCTGTATTGTCAGCACAAAACGATAAACGAACGTAAATGCTGGAATCATTTTCGTGCAATGAAATATCGAACGAACGAAAAAAAAAATATATATATGAATAGTTGGGGCGAGCTTCAATCGAAACAGACAACAACAAAAAATAGACCTTTAAGATAAAAATCCATTTTCATGACGGTAAAGGCGAATGGTCTGAAATCAGTGCCGACTGATTCTGGAGCAAGTGTTTAGGCAATTAAACGATTTATCTCTTGATTTCTTTGTGTTATCGATTTTTCGTTCGCAACAGTCAGATGTAATTCGCTGTCGATTTTTTTCTTTTCACTCCTCTGGATAATTCGTAGCCAAAGAAAGAAGTGAAATAGTTTCGATTTTCTGATTTTCCGGCAAAAATATCGCACATCTCACAGTAACTAGTGACTGGGCTTTGGCCGACATTACATGTTTGTTTGTGTGCCTCTATTGTGTGCTCCGGCTGCAAAAAGAAAGTTCACGTACAATTCGTACAGATCCAGTAAATAAAAGTGTAATCGCGATGAAAACAGAAGTGTGTGTGTGTGTGATTGCGCTGTGAATGTGATGCAATAAGAAGCGTACTAAAGTCGATGGACATTGACATTCAGTCGATTGTAAAAATGCTGTACGATTTCCTTATTGGGGTAGTTCGGTTCGAAATCGACACGATTCACCATTTTTCCAGCGCGATATGCCGCTGGACTCGTTTCACGTTCATCGATCGCCCAAATACAAATAAAAAACAACAACAACAAATAAAACACACAGCGAAGCAGCCACAGCAGTATCTCAACAACGAAATTTCACACTCAATTACTGCAATAGCTAATTTATTTAGTCGACAATTCAATTAAGTATCCGGCAGTCTGACGGAGAGTGCGTGTGTATGTGAATTTTGATCGTAGTTTCTTTTGTTGTTGTTGTTTTTGCTCTCTCTCTGCATTGTTTTGCGTTGCTATTGAAACGAAGCGCGCTGAAAAATACGAAGTAAAAACCAAAAAAAAACAACAACAACCAAATTGCCAATTCAATAACTCGTTCCATTTTAGGCAAATTCGTTGGACTCGAAGCGACGAATTATTTCAACGGTTCAGTGGTCCAAAGTTTGAATTGATGATTGAATTGATTAACGATGACGCACCCCCCTTCGAATACACAAAACCGTCTAAAACAAAATTGAATAATTTATCAAGAGTACAAGTGGCTGAACAATGTGCAATAGCCCAAGCCAATTTCCATACAAGCAATCAACGAACGAATCGGAACGAAGACGAATGAAGAAGAGGAGAAAACAAAAACAACCAACGATGAACTTTATTGATTGAATTGGTTCGGTTTTTGGGTGATGGTGAATCGAGCACATGGATTACGACAAGTACATGGCTGAGCATGGTATGGCAAGCTCAATAAACAAATGGATCAATCTATTATCGTTGCATCTGCGTAACCAAATTTTCTGCTGTTGAACGATTCGTTTATGTCAAATGTGATTTTTTACTTTCTTCATCAATTCACTTGACCATCTGATTTATTAACATGGTTCTGGAAAATGGCCATCGATGAAACGGGAACGCTTTTGTTTAGCTATAGCGTATACACGCAAAGTACTCCCGCACTCATAGTACCACTTTCTCTTGCTCGTCTAATCAATTTTTTTTCCATCTTTGTTCACCATTTCCATGGAAATTTCAGTGCAATTTCAATGCTAACATGAATTGAATTACATTCGTAATCCTGACTTTTTCGCACTGATATGACATTTGTTTTTGAATCATGCACATTTTCATACTGTTCATGTTCACCCATTATATGTTACTTAATACAAACTACTGAATGTGTAGTAGCATTCAGAAGTTTGTATTAAAATTCAGGATTACGATTTATATGTTTTGTGAAATAATTTTCTCAAAAATAATCTAGTTGCTTCTGACATTTTAATCAATCAATTCAAAAATGAAACAATTCAAAATTACTTCAATTTTCAATTTTCAGGGGGAGAACAAGTAAAACTACAAATTTTAAGTTTATATAAAATATATCACAGTTAATCACACCAATTCAACTCGAATCAAATTTTTTCAACGAAATTTACTGTGAAATAAATTATTCAATTTAAATCAATTTTTTCGAAATTTACTGTGTTGATTTCAAACTTGTTTGTCATTATGGCTTTTCCGAGACAATTGGCGGATGTACGGCATTGGAGCAACGCCCATCTTGATTCGCATTGCGCGAGATTGAATATCCAAGAACTCTCGATTCTTGGAAATAGAAGTCGAAATTGTCAACTTGCCGCCAGAAGACAGTACGAAAACCGTTATAAAGGTCGTTTAGTTGAATTTACCAACTTTTCCAATGTAGGCAATTATAATGATCGTGATCCTCCACGAATCGTTTTATCCGTTCGCGGTTACATAGTTGTCTCGGGGGTGCATATGATTCGGTTGTTTGCAATGTGTTTTGGAGATTGTATCAGGACATCGAGAGTACGTTTCGATGGAAGTACACCAGACCAACAAGAAGATGTACTCTACTACATGACAGTCTATTGCACGGAGTTGAATTCAATTCAATTGTATGGCCATTCGAAAAAGTAAAATACATTCAGTGTAATATGGAGAATGCTCCTTATCAACTCTACCAAATGAGTGCATGGTTCCCCAACGTTGTCTGCTTGAATATGGATTTCGGTGATCTCGAATTAACTGCGCCGATTTTCCTAACTTTGTAAGAGTTGACGATTGATAATAGAGTTGTTGTTAATTCTTCCCGAGATAGATTTTGCCGTAATGTGGCATCTATGATACAACAGCATGGACAGCTAACGAAATTGTGGATAGTAAAATTTGTGCATATAATTCCTTTCAAATGGTGGTTAAACCCCTTCAATGTGTTGCCGATGCGTGATATTTGCGAATTAAGACTACACTTTTGGGCAGATGGAGTAGACGACCAGATAAGTGCCGAAGATTTGATACAATTTGTGGAACAACTTCCGAAATTAACTGCTCTTGAATTGACACCATGCATATTGAGAGCCAAATGTATCATTCGTCTCTTCCAGTTACCGACTATTGAAAATAAGGTTACTTTTACGCTCAAGCGTGGTTGTTATGATGATATAGAAGGCCGCTTTTTGGAAGATCATTTTAGAGGATTCGCTGAACACGAAGAAGTTGACGTAGGCCACTACGCAATCACAATCAGAAAATAGTTTTTAATTGTACAGAATGAAATAACTAAATGGCTAGAAATTGCGCTAAATAAAATCATTTCCAAATGTTGTGAAATATTTATTCTTAAGTCTTAAGACTTGATCAAAAATCATTTACTGAAGTGCGGTGCAGTTTAGTTTACCAGGCAAAATCAATACTTTTCCTAATCACATTTCATGTGCGGAAAAGTGAAAAAAAAAACCGTTGTACAAAACTTAAATGAATTTCATATGCAGCACACAACAAATATACGCATTAATGCCAATAAATGCGTCATACGTCAAACACATATCGAATATGTATATTGTGAAACTACTGAAACACAAATACGAACAAAAGTGACACTTGCATGATATCCAGCACAATCGATAAACTTAAAAAGGGTCCGAATTTATTCCGCATATAGTCGATGCGATATGCATACACAACTAATCGCACACATACAAATCGAGAAAAATAGACAGAATAATAACGAGATGTAGTTTGCCTTCGTTTCGATTAAAATTGCGTGTGTAGGCAGAATATTGGTCTATATTCAGATTAGTGAGAATACATTTTGCCAATATTTATGACCTTATTCGAATTTATGTGCTCTTCTCCCCCCCTCCCTGACGATCGATTCATATTTATTGTATTTTATATTTGCAATCGTAAAATCGAAAATAATTATGGAAATTGGATAAATTTTGCCGGCTTGCATATAGTAGTCTCGAAAATGGAAGCTTGCTAGCGAATGTTCTAACTGTCAACTATTCTGAATCTCTAAATCGCCAATTCTTAGCATCTTGACTGAACTGTATTACTCCATACTTCAATGTTATTATGGATAGAAACGGCCAAAAAGTGGCTGAAATCCACAGTTGAATGCAACACTTCCTGTCCATTTAAATCAATTGTTGTAAGAAAAATTCATCGCTGCGTCGATTATAAATAATATTTTTGGCAACAATTTTCAGCGTTTTTCAACGTCATCTAGGACATTCGCACAGTTTGTAACGCTGTGAATTGATATTGTGTGGCGATGCTGTCAACAAAAATAATGACATCGCCGTACAATCGATTCAATGGTCTGGTCGACTGTAGACAACAAATGGCAAAATGTTTATAGACTAAATATGGGGAGAGTGGATTATTTGCTGTTGCCTGTTTGATTTTGGATTGCTTGCTTTATGCAGATCTACACAAATACAATACACATTTCATATGGAATAATATTTTCAATACGAATCTTTATATAATTTTTTTTTTTTGGTCATGTTTGGCTGACATTTTGCCGATTGGATTTTGTGTTTGCGTACATTTCATTTGGTTTTCGTATATTTTAACAATTTCCTTTTTGCACGCACGCACATTCCAAATTGACGTATTCACCAATGAATACATATACCAATGTTTCCACCATCATCTCTCTCTCTCTCTCTCTCTCTCTCTCTCTCTCTTTCTCTTTTTTCTTCGTGCATTTTGCTCTTTTGTAACAAAACATTTGCACGTTGTCATGTCTTGAAATGTCTGATGTGCATTCATAATGAGAACGGCTTTTTGGCAACAGCGAATCTCTTCGTCCATTGCATACACACGCACACGCACACACACAACACAATCGTACACGGGCGTTGAAATATTTCCATCTGTCGGCCGGTTTATTTTGTTCTTTGCACATCATTATGCGTGCGCAATACACAATCATAATATGCTAAAATCGAAAAATATAAGAGCCTCTTTCTCGATGCCCATTTTTTATTTTTATGGATGGCATCCATTGATGTTGAACCATGTATCTAACTGTTTCGAAGAGTTTTATTTGTGTGTGTGTGTGTGTGATTAATTTCAAAAGTACGTGTGATGATAACAGGCTTTGAATGGTTTTTCTTTCTCTTCCAAGATGGGTGTTAATTCGTTTATCTGTGATCGTTTTTGGGTTGGTATGCTGAGGCATAGGATCATTGCGTCAGTGGTCAGTTAATCATAAATTTTCCAAGTGGTCATATTTGCTTATCATATTGCCATCTATGGACGTCTGTGGATTTTCCTTACTATCCCCCTCCCGTTCAATGCAATTACATGTTGAATTTTGTCATTAAAATGCTTTACAACTGCCCTAAAGGGAACATACAAAGCGTGTGCCTGTGTGTGTGTGTTGTTTTGTGTGATGCTGATTGGAGATTCATCAATAGACATACTTTTTAGACAGTCTTTTTTTAAATCGGAAGTTGGTATTTTTCGTTTTGTTCATAAAGTGCTTTGAAATTTCCTTCTTTTTAGTAAAAATTGCACACACATACACAAAAACCCCGAGCAGAGAGAAAAGAAAGAAAGAAATACATAAACGACGTAGTTGATGCTAGTGAATAGTATGTCCGTTTTTCGTTTATAATTTATAATGCCCAAAGTGAAAGTGTGAATGAAAGCAAGCAAAAAAAAAAATGAAGAGAAATTGGTATGGAGAGAGAGAGAGAATTGTGTGGGAAGGATGGAGAAATAGAATACACGAGTGCAGGAAAACGTCTAAGATGAATTCCGAATGAGTGCTGTCATTTATTTCTTTATTTTGTCATGTTGTAACCGGCCACCACCATTCACCATACACACAATCAATGCACTGTGCATTAACCGTGATGCGTTATGTGTATGGATGGTGTCTTTTATACTGTTGTTCGGGAGCGGAGTTTTTGTGCGCGCGAACACATTTCACTAGGGATGACTTATAACAAGGGTGGAAATCGGATACAATCTGCACATTATTTATATTACACACACACACACAGGCTCACTCTCTCACTTTGGCTCAAAATATGACCGAACCGAGAAAGAGCAGCGGCCAACGAACGAACAACAACAACAACAAAAAACTAGAATTGATAACTTCCATACAGGCCAATCCATTCGTAATAAAAGTGCCACTGTGCTAACGCACCATTTTGCAAGCGCGCACCAACAAAAAAAAAACAGAAACTTTACCATAAAACATAAAAAAAATAAAATAATAATTTGTGTTTATCCCTTGCAGACGTTATGAGGGTGATCTCTTTCTCTTAGCTCGGTTTGGCAACAATTTTTATCGTCTTTATTTGACTCGGCACTAGTCCTTTGAATTTGACCGTTGTTTTGTGTGTGCGTGTTATATGTTTTTTTTTTACTTGCTCTTCGCATTTTTTTTCGGGTGAAATCCTATATAAAGTCGATTATGAAAATTGATAAATGATTATTTGCACAATCAAGGGAATGCCAGCGTTGTCGTTGTGTGGCATGCATTCGATACATACACACACGCACACACATCAAATAATAATAATTCGAGTTCAAGGGAGCACTTTAGCTGGAGTGGAGATATAGAGGGAGATAGAGGAAAAACCAAGGGAAAAACATTATGCATTGTTGAACGTGTTTTAACACTTGAAAATTCGAAACTAAATTTCCACACAACACTAATGCATATGTTGAACATGGGCATTGGTTTAGAATATCAATGTGACGAATATTGATAAAAAAAAATCGGCTTCATTTTGTGGAAAAGCTATCGTCTTGACATGTCCTTGGCCGGGAGTGTTTTTTTTTTCTATGACGCAAAAACACAATTTACAGGCTTAACAGCCTGTTGTTCAAACAAACAGCTTACAACTTTAAACTGTCTTAAGGAAATTTTCTTGTAGGCGACAGTTAAAAGTGTTTTATTCACGGCACATTTTCAATGCGAAGACATAAGTCAAAGGCATGCTTTTAAGTTGTAAAGAATCGTTTAAATGTTCCCTGAGCAAAGCTTAGATGAGGCATACCAATTACTTACTGCCGTATTTTTAGTGCCATTTGACAGAGGGAAAACAACAACGCAACAAAAATAGATGGGAAAATTGGAAAATATGTTAACTTTGAATGATAACGGATAATATGATTTAGTCCTTTGCTTCGGAGATTATCCAACTAAGTTTTATTCTCTCTCTGACTGAGAGTCTCTCAGCAAATTGTACAAAGCACGTTTATCTGTTTGAAAATTGGCGCTTTCGCTGCATAGCATTTCAATTTTTTGGTTTTTCCTTTGAGTTTTTCTCATGTTTTTCTTTTACACTCTCAAGAATTTTCCATTCACTCATAAAGTGTAAATCGATGTTATCCCTGGCATTTTATATTAAAAAAAAGGACGTTCACTTGTTAATACTTGAGATTGGGTCAAATGTGGAAATATCATGTAAAACGGTCATTGTAATGCAATTTTTGTTCTTTTTTGTTGGTTCTCTCAAAATTACGTGCAATGGAATTGCAAAATTTATGCACATAATTCGATTTCGAATGAAAGCGAATAAGAAAAAAATGAAAATGTGTGATCCATTTGATATTGATTCTCATCCTCCCTCATGGTAAATTGTAGCCAATACAATGGCATTCACATTTCATAGCCCAATTCACAAATTGCGGAATACCATATCGTATCGCATACACACACACACACACACACCGTACTCCAATCCAATCAACGAAAAATGTTTATTAGAACGTATATAAAATGTTTTCATACACTTTTCATATTTTATGTGCGTGAGTGACGCAGTGTACGATGGTCGCACCGAGAAAAAAAACCCCAACGCACCACATTCGATTCTCATCGATAGCACCAATCATTTCGTTCACTTGTGACGGACATAACTCAGCAAAATGTCTGCATTTTCGGTTTGGATAAAAAACCGACCAGAATTATATGTAGCAACAATGAATACAATCTATGAATTTTGATTCACCCCATAATTTTCAGTTTTTTTAAACAGCAAGAGAGAGAGAGAGAGAGAGCGAGAGAGAGAGAGAGAAAAACGACAAAAAAATCTATAAATTTTATTATCCACCGCAAGCGCCTACGCTAACAATTGACTAAACATTTTCATTGATTTGAACAAATGTGGCATAATAATAAAATTATTCACGCGCAATTTTTGAAAATCAAATTCAACAGCGGCATTTCTTTTTTTTACTGTTATTCAACACATTTTTTACACAATTTTCATGAATGGTTTTTTTTCTTGGGGGGAGAGTGGACAAAGAAACAGGGGTGTTAAGTTTAGGATAATGCAGTGATTTAACATTGAATATACTATAAAAAAAAAATAAAGAAACAAATTCCATAATTTCAATGTGGATTGATTCAGGTTCGTTAATGCAGTCAATCGAAACGAATTACTAAAACGAAATTTTTAAACACAGTTTAGAAGTTAGTTTTTTTTCGATGACAGCACGTGCATTGTGAAAATCGTGAAGTCATGAATATAACGCAAAACGTATACATCATTGCCATTTGTCAGTGTGTATTTTGTTTTGTCTCCATTAGTTGATTTGTCGAACGTCAAACGTGCATGAGGTCACATTCGTGATGTGAGTGAGTATGTGAGTATGTGTGTCTTCGTTCACATGTCATCCATTAGAATATGTTTATACAACAAAATGTCCCGAAAAATTTACAATTCGAATGAGTGTTTATTTTTTTTGCCGAAAATTGTGTTTATCTTTGCATTTGGCAACATTGTGTCTGTTCTAATGTTGCCAACAATTGGGGGTTTTTCGGGAAATTTCAGCTCGAATTTACCATTTCAACTTGTGTTGCTTCATTTTTGTTGGTTTTTTTTTTGTGTTTCTCTTCTCTATTTTCACATTTCGTTTATGTTTTTTTCTGCGTTGGTTTGTTTTTCTATTTGCCCGTTCACATGCATTCCAAACAACATTGTTACCATTTCCATCATTTTTGTGTTTGCTTTTTTTATTCATCGTCATCGTATGCCCACCGGACAAATAAGAAAAAATCGGCTTGAATTTTCACAAAAGCCGCTCTAATCGCCGACCAGAGATTTTCCGTGCATTCATCTCGAATGACGCATGAATGGTGAACGAGAGTAAAGAAAAAAAGAGAGAGAAAGAGAAAAAAAAAACACGAATTGCTATCGGAGAAGGAGAAAATGTTCATTATCATACATATAGAATTTTCTTGTTTAGTCTTCAATTTCGACGTTTACGGTGTGTATATTTTTTTTCTTTCACCGATTTTTCCATTCTTATTTCGAATATATATGTTTGTGTTGTAAGTTGTTTTTTTTTTTCTTCATATTATACTATACACACGCGTATAGACAGAGGGGTGTTCGATTTCCCATAAAAACCATCTTAATACTTCAAATAGAGGAATGCAAAATAAATTACCACGCAAAAACCCAATACATATATGGATATAAATCGCATGGATTTAAACGAAAATGCTGTGTTTGTGCGGTGGTTGGGTGTGAGTTGTCGTTGATGGCATCGAATGCCAAGTGAAATGTGCTCGATGTTTACTTGTTTACTTGCTCGGAGTTGGATGAACGAACACAACCAATCGCCAATGTAAACGCATGGAAACGGTAAAATGACAAAGACCCACGCATTTCCAATGTTATTTTGAAAGATAGTCTAATAAGTGCGAATGTTTTTTGGCAGATAAAAGCAAATTTTTCGAACGGTATTCCATTATAATGGGCAAACGAACACACAAACACACATGGGCGCGCGTCCGCTCACTGGCGCAACCTCACGCACATCGTATTTCGAAATTCAAACATATCCAATTAAAGTGCATATCTAGCACTTAGAGAAATGGCACACACACTAACCAGATGAAAATAAAATACGAATCGAAGCAGCAACAGCAGCATTTTCAATATCAAAGTAAAAATCCCCTTCAAATACAAATAAGAAATTTTTTTTTTATTTGATTCAGTTGGTTCTTTACCGTTTTCATATTGATT
Organism: Aphidoletes aphidimyza; assembly: GCA_030463065.1. Lineage (NCBI taxonomy): Eukaryota > Metazoa > Arthropoda > Insecta > Diptera > Cecidomyiidae > Aphidoletes > Aphidoletes aphidimyza. The sequence continues at coordinate 45,768,993 of CM059996.1, forward strand.
CAATCGATTTCGAGAATGAAATGGAAAAGAGTGACCTGATAATACACGAATAACATAGAGAAGACATGGCAAAAGAGAGAGAGAGAGAGAAAGAGCAAGAGAGTCCGAATTGGACACAAACAAATAGCATTCGAATGAAGAAATTTCGCATGTGCACACAGTCGAAAGAAGATTCGTTATATGTATCGGCAAATAAAAGACGCTCATCATGCTTGTGTGAACAATTTTAAATAGTATTTGATCAAGAAAATCGGCAAGCAATCGCTTGAGTGTGCTGGTTTTTTTTTATACCGCTCAGGATTTTTTTTTTTGAAATTTTACCATTCGCTCATTTCGTCTTGCCTCAGCACTAAATCATAATATGTACGCTTACACCAAAGCCAAGCCAAACCAACTCAATAATGAGCAAAAACAGCCACAGATTGTTCAACGAAAATTGTACAATTATTTAACATTTTTACTGATGTCAGAATGTGTAAAAATTGCTTGAAAATTCTTTTTCGATTTCGGTGCTCTTTTTTCTTTTATTATTCCTCTCCCTCTCTCTTCTTCTAAAAGAGTCAGTGTAATGGAAAAGAATCACATAAATAAGAAAGCGCTCGCAATATACTCTCCTATAGAAAGAAAAAAAAAAGAAAAAAACACATTTCACATTTGAACATTCACATGTTCTTGTCGTGATGTCGACATTTATAACATGGAAAGTGTCTTGATTTTGATGACTGATGCCGGCCACTGACCAATTTCATTCGGTTGTCGTTTTTCCCTATTTTGTTGTGTTTGATTTCGATTTTTATTTCGCATTTCTTGAATGGTTTTAGCATTTGCCTCCATCGCCCATCAACCGAACAAAACAATATACAATCAATGTTCAGCACGTATAACAACTTCCAACGAAAAAAAATAACACCAACGCACACACACACATACACATATATGGACGAATGAAAATCTCAAGGCGAAGAAGAACCCTCTCGAAATTTTCATCGCTTGAGAACCACCATCGCAGAGTAACATAAAACACAAATAAATTTCATGATGATGCTCAAAGAATATCTGAACAAAACTATTGATTGATGCTACTGTTGTTGTTGCTGCTGCTTATGCTGTTGCTTGAAATATAAAATTGGACACAAACACGCCGTCAAAATCCGTACCCAAAATACTAGATAAACTGACGAGCACAAAAAACACACATACACACATACACGAAAAAAGCGAATTAAAAAGACGAAAAAAAAAATACAAGAATTTCGAAAAGTGTACGTAATTCAGTTGGAAGTGACCCCACTTTTCGTGAACAACAAAAGGAATATCAACCACTCACACATCATCTTTTGACTTGGTATTTTCGTTTTCATTACATAAATCATCTAATCTGATTGATCCCGATTTTACGTGTTTTTTTTTTCTCGTCGTCTTCTTACTCTCTCTTTCGTTTCTTTTCCTTTCGAAATTTAATACCATTGCAACGTTGTGTATGTTTAAATTTCAACAATCACCAACAAATAATTGCAAATAACACTCACTCAAAGTGAAAGGCAGATCCACAAGAGAAAAAAAAAATCCGATTTAATCCAATAGATATGTGCCAAAGACATAAATGAAGTGTATTCATTGAACCATTCTCATTTGAAAATGGTCGAAAATTCCACTTGAAATTCACTACGTTGATTGAACGCGGATGAAAGTCATGTTTCTTGATTGAACTACACATGTAAACTGCCTACCGTTTGCAACTAGACAAAACCGCTATGAACTCCATGTCTATTTTGCATATTCAAATCACCCCGACACCCGTGGTTATTGACAAGTAGAAGGGATACACAACAATCCAATGGAAAATTTAAATTTCGAATTTGAATTTTACGGCTGCGCTTCAACTCTCACTGCATATTTTAAAATCCACCAATCAAACGAACACTTTCAACTCAACGATATTGAAGTTTTCACTTTTTTTATGTTACCAAAACCATTCATCTCGTTAGATTTTGGTTTGTTATTCTGCGTAGCGCGTGCTAACCCTTCCGAATGCAAAAAACACAGTGAATGCCTTTTTTGTGTGCTCAACTACTTCAACCCCTTTTTAAATAAAAAACGTTTCATGTTTTTAGCTATCGATGATGCTTTTGGTTGCGTCTCCCTATCGGTTTATGCAATACACATGTGTTCCGGGTTTATTTGCTGTACTAAAAGTAAAAAATCATGTAAATTTCACCCTTTTTCGTATGTGTCGTATCGCTCCCATTGGATGGTGCGGTTACAACATAGCAGTTTATCATATTGATACTGGAAGAGTACCGGATTCATGTTTTAGAACATATTCAATGGAATGGTTTGGATTGGATTGGATTGGATTCAGTTTCAAAATGAATACTAACAAATACACGTAAATGTTTCATGCAAATCCAAGCTCTTCCCACTAACAAAAAAACACGTGCTTTTAGGCGAATCAAAACTTTCGAAGGGGTAAAAGGGTAAATAATCGGACATGTTTTTTTCCCGTTTACGCTGGATGTGAATCATATAGAAATTCAATGAAAATCAGAGCTCTTTTTCCTAGTCTTTTTCTCAATCAAATGTTCTTTAATGCAACGGGTTCGAGAATTTACTGTTTTTTATACACATTTATGATAAAAAAAAAGGTAAATGTGATTCATTTAATAAGAATACTTGAGAACTATCTAACCTAAATCAAAGAAATCGTATCAATTTCCCATGTTGTTCCTCTTAAAAGTCGATTTGGTCGATTTTCATTTATATCTGAAACTTGTCCTGAAATTTATACCTGATTTTTTTTTCATTTTTCTTGACTTTCAATATCGGCGCTTAAATATCGTCTGAAAATCCGTTTTTTTTTCTTAAATATCACGTAGAATTTGCTTGCATTATGGCATTTTGGGTCGAATAATAACGCTCAACGTGTCAATTTATCGTCTTATTTACGTGTTCATATATCTGTTGATTTTCGTATAAAATTTCCAATTTATTTGTCATTTTGTCGTTTTTTTGTTCTGTGCTGTATTCTTAATAAGTTCTTAATAAGAATTTCTTATCATTAAATGAGTTTTTTTTCCATGAATCTGAGATGGCGAGCACTAAAACTGAAAAGTAAGAATACGAAGCATGATTGACAAAAGTGCGTGTGTATTCGTAGTCGGTGCGTCAATGCTTAAAATCAAATATCAAAATGACGTTGGCTTTGTATGTTCCATCAATTTAAAGCGGCGAAATAAGAAGACAACAACAAAAAAACACTCACACACACGTTTGTAAAAAAGTCGAAGTGGGGAAGCGAGTTTTTTTGTTGCCTGCCCACATTTACCTACGAATTATATTGGAACGGAATTTTCATTGGGCCTTTTAAGCGCATGTCTAAAATTTATAGACGTGTTCAATCTGGAAACTCTCTCATTCACATGCTGTGTGTTGAATCTAAAAAAAAAAAAATTAAATATGGACAAAAGTTTGAATGTTCGCTTATTTTTCTCTCTTTCTGTCTCTCCGTCTTTTTTTGTTTTAAACGAAACATTAATTTTGTTTGCTCGCTCGAGTTGAATACATGATTGAAGATATACCGCGTAAAACTTGAGAGAGCAAGAAAAAAACATTACAATTTTAAGTTTCAATGCATGAACAAAACAAAAAAAGCGAAAAATTATTATATTAATGATAAACGAGCGATTTATTTGAAGCAAAAGCCTTCGCGACTTTAATTTGATGCAATAAATTATGCCTAAAACGAAGCTTCGACAAGATTGTGATCAGTTTGGCGAAGAAAAACATACACACAAAACAAATAAAAAATGGATTGATTTTCATTTGGGATGTTGAGACGACGATTTAATAAACTTACCGCAAAAATTATCATTCAAGTGGTTTTGTTTGCCGAACCACGAATGACATAATCATATGCATTTGAAAATGGCACACGGTGTTTTATTTAGCATTTTCAAGCCAAACCATTTTTTCTCTCTCTCTCTCTCTCTCTCTCTATCTCTCTGTCTTTTGGTTCGGAAATTGATTTTGCATTGGTGATCAATATCAAATGCCGACTGCCCACCGGTTTCGGGTAAAAAAAAATGGCCTCGGCCACAAAACGATTAAATAATTTTTGGCTGTGCTGGCGCCATCGCCTCGATCACATTTACAATTTTAATTCGTGATCACCAAAAACTCTCTATAATTAGTGGTGTAGTTTCTTAATTCATAAATTAAATTGTGGATCCGTGTGTGTTTGTGTGCGGTTTTTCTCCGTAATTTCTGGTGCATTGCAACGCATTTTGAGAAAGTCGCGCAAAATATTTGTTGATGTACATTTCGTATAAAATTGCATTTATTGTTTGGTTTGGCGATTTCGATGGGTGCATTTGCTATTTCACGTTTGATTTTATCCGGCACGCAAACGGATGATGGAACCAATCCAAAATCAAACCGCACACAACCAAATTAAATGTTTCTGTTTTACTTTTTAATTCTGTACCAAGCTACAAACTTACAATGTTACGAATTTCATTTCGGACCCGCATAATAATTAATTAGTATTGTCTTATTGATGCACACACACAAACACACACACACATTCACTCACCAAACAAAACATATCAAAAGCCGAGCAAACGGAATAAATTCCAATTGGTGATGCGCCTCGTCCGATTGTAACGTGCTATCGAAAAATTCGTATGCGATTGTTTTTCATTATGACTGGTTTAGTTTTTTTTTTTTCGTTCGTTGTTTTAGTTCTTTGGGTGTATGGCGTTGGGCTTTTGTCTTAGTATTGTTGCTGAATTTCAATTTCAACGGGTTAGTTTTTTTTTTTATTTTAGTTTGCTTTTTTCGTTTGTGCATTTTTTATATACTATATGCTAACCGCTAGCGCACCAAAGTGCAAACCTGCCGAAGAGTCATTTGATCGTTAGGAAAATATTTAAATTCCTTTGATCTTGTGATCGGCATCAATGCCACCGACTTTCATGCATGCGACAAAAGAACGAACGGTGTGCCCATGATATTTGTCTATTGTCGAAGACGAATGAATGTCATTTGGCGTTTCACAGAAAATATGCATACAATTTTCTATGTGATTCTGAGCGTGCTTTTTTCTCTTTCTCTCTCTCTCTTTCTCTTTTTCACGACGATCGTCTGTGCATTCAACATTCATTCCAATGAAGCTATTATATGCCGGGATTGGGAACAGTTCAGCGACCACACGAAAAAATTATCCCATTGTCGTTTTTTGTTGTTGTGACTTTGATGATGAGCATTAAAAAAAGACGTCGATGCGAATAATTGAATTGAAATGCCAAACCGTTCAACGAATTCGATATGAGCATTTTACTAACAATTATTCCACAATTTAAATGAAATTACTGACTAATTATCGTTAATAAACTCAATCGGACGACCCATCGACTCTTTGTGATTAATTCGATTGGAAATGAGAAAAAAATAAATAAATATAAAACCCAAAACGCGTAAACCCATTCTCAAATAAGGCAAACAAACAATGTTTTTCAAAGCGAAATGAAATGAGCGCGAGTGCGACGATGAAACAAAAAAACAAAAAAACAAATCGATAGAATGGCCACATCAACTGAGCATATGGCATACAAATAACTGGCCAATGGTTCAAAGGAATGAGAACCAAAAACAGCGCCAGACAGAACAAAAGCCATTGGGCCAGAGAGACAATGATATCTTTCTCATTTCGATGAGTATATATATGAGTTCACATGTTTTTCATATCGTTAATTTGTTCATCATTTTGCATTGGGATTACACGCGCGCGCGAAAGACCGAGCATTTGTCGAGAGCTCTTCGGACCGTGAGATATACTCAGCAGCCACATCTCACACCGTGGTCATATACAGACGCACTAAGTTGCATACACACACACACACACACACACATACACACAATGAGACCATAGACCATGTGCCTTAGCCCATGTGAATTATGTATGATATGTTTTTGTGCTAATTTATCCACAAATTCATCTACAAACCCATTTGGATGCGAGTGTGTGTGTGTATGAGTGCTTTTTAATATGTGCATTTGTGCAATCTAAGTCTTTCTGCCTCACAATTAATAGTTTTACTTCCATTTCTGTTATTTTGTGGCTCTTCATCCTTAATAAAGATGATATTCATTCAAAATTACTCTTTGCGTTGCAACTTCTGTTGCAAACGTGGTTGTGTGTGTGTGTGTGCAGAAGAAATGTGTACAAATCGAAAATAAGCACTTGGATATAAAAATTGGATTGGACGCAAAGTGTCTGAGGAACTGAGAAAAGAATATATTGTGTATACTCTATCGATGTGCAGTGTGCACTATATAAGCGATATAAGCGATGAAAGGCATAACATTAAAAAACAAAATAAGAAACCCGTAAACAAAAACGTATATCCAACAAATTTATCATGGCATTTAATTATATCTTATTGCCATATTTAATTATACAACTACAAAAGAACTAATTTATTTGGAGAAGCTTTGGTTAATGAATATGTGAACCGATTTGGTTGGATTTGTATGCAAGAAAATTGCAATTGAAGACGAAGAGATCAAGAGAGAGAGAGAAAGAGTGAGAGAAAGGGAAAAAAAGAGTCGACAAGAGCTAAAATTACACATGGTTCGACAGTAATCTGGTTCGATTTGCTGGCAAATAAAATATGAAAGCATAATTCATTCGTGAAATGTGCTCATTGCAATTATAATGCTGGTTCGAATATGTAAATCGGTTCGATTTATCGGTTGGAATCGGTTGAGACGCACATATTCTTAAAATAAACCGATTTGTAAATGTGATTTCTAGCATAGCATCGCTCAAGTCATAACAATCAATTGCAATTTATGTAGTTGCATCGATTTGATAATGGTCTCTATCTCTCGCTCTCTCTCTCTCTCTCTCTCTCTCTCTCTCTCTCTCTCTCTCTCTCTCTCTCTCTCTCTCTCTCTCTCTCTTACCAGTAGAGAGAATAATCAATGGAAATCAAATGACAGAATTTCCGGCGCGCGCGGATCCATATCAAAGGAAATCGAATTGGTTTGCATGTAAATCGATGTAAAATCACACATTCTATCAGCAACGAAAAGGATGCCGAAAATGCAATCAAAAGAGCACTCCACACACACACAAACACACACAGCAGTAGCAAGTAGCAAGTGGCTACTTGGTTGTTTTCCTACTCATCTGATCCACTGACAATCCACACGAATGTAGTAAACATTACATAAAGCCGCGAACAAAGTCATCAAATGCGAATAAAAATATTATAACAATACAATATTCGCGCGCTCGTTTGTTTTGCTTGGGTTTGCAATTATGTTGAAAACATAAGATAAATGTCGATGGAGTTTGCAGTGTGTGCTCTACCCATCTCTTGTCATCGTCTCTTGCGCGCTCACACACACCCGTTTGTTTTTTTTTTCATTTAATACATGAAAAATGTGCACCGATCAAAACCTGCACACACAACAACAACAAAAACAACCAACATTCGTCAACAATGCGAACAAAGCGCAAAAACACCAACAACGCCGTGCGTTAAACAGAGATGGAAAATAAAACGCACGTCAACACATTCAGTAGCCACAGTCTCACATCACAAGAACACGCATCGGGATTATAGAACTCAAGATGATGCCGGCAAACTGCCTCTCTCTCAAAGAATTAAAATATTCAAACAATCCTTTATTGGCAAAATGATTGTTTATGCAATCTTTTGATCGAATCCGACTGCGCATATTTCTCAACATCGGTTCGTCGTTTTGTTGTTGTAAATTTTGATATGTTTCTGTTTTTGTTGTTGTTGTATTGCTCACTCTCTCTCTCTCGCTCGCTCGCTCTGCCGCGGGTTCTTTTTGGATTCACTACAGAGATTCTTCATACCAGGCGATACTGTGCCACTGAAAATTGACACAGCCACTACTGCTACACTGCACTGCACATCGTTCAATCCATTGCATCAACATAACACATCACATCACCAGTCAAATGTATATATATGTTTTATGTGTTCCACAATTTCTGATGATATTCTACAATTGCATTCGATCGAATTTGGTTTTGTATGCGTGTGCACACTGCTCTGTTGCCTGCTCATTGAATGGCTGCGCTTGTTGGTGTGTTTTTTTTTATGTTGCAATGTCCATCGACTGTGTGACATTTCATTTCGAAGTCGATTGACTCGAGAATGAGAAAGCAACAGAACACATTCGAAATGGAAGAAAATGGTTATACGATGAAAAAGGACAACAACAACAGCACCAGCAAACATTTACAAAGTTCTGAGCTGATTCCATGACGCGGATAATAAACAAACTCAAATTTATACATCTCTCAACACAATTTAAAACAAAAAAAAAGAAAAGAAAAGAAAGAAAAACAATTAGCAAAAGCGGACGCAGTAAGAATGGACACGCATCTCGGTGACGATGACGGCGGCAATGACTTGATACTTCAGCTAATTTCTGACTTTTCTATAAGCAAACATATCGGATAATTGTCATCATTAAGTGACATAATTATGCGCCGCTAAACCAAAGATGCAATTAATGCACACGACCACATTGAATAGTTAAACGTTTTTATTTGTTCCTTTTTACAGTTAAGTGTAATTATATGGATATGCTTATTGATGGCAATGGCAAATTATATTGCAAATGCCTCAAAATACAAAACAATGTGCTAACACCAAAATGAAAAGGTCAAATAACCGCCAGACGAATGCTATGACTTTATTGATTTTCTCTTAAAGGCCAGCCATCGACATCACCATTGTCGACTAATCGATTTCGACTTTTCTCTTACTTACTCTCTCTCTCTCTCCCTCCCTCTCTCCACGATTCCACTCATTTGGCGCACTCGGTCTGAACATGTGTGATTTGTTTTCTTCTCTTCTCTTCTTTCTCTCGCTCTCTCGATTGGAGCCGAAAATATTTGCAGTCAATCGTCAAAATGAAATACGCTGACCATCATCAAAAATACAATACACACATTCGTTCATTTACACTGTCTGCTAATCGATTTTGATACATCATGAAAACACACATTCGGAATCGAAATCCAGTGAGTCACGTTAGTTTGGTTTCCGCATTTCCCAAAACCAAAAAAACCCATATAGTTTTGGTATACAATACATGGGTTTGGAGCTGGTATTCGACTGTCGGCAGTAAGCACATCTTTGGCACGCAAAAACATTAAGCATCATCGGCTGCGCGACCGCTCTCTTTCACTCGCTCGCTTGCACGCGGTTATTCGCCTCGCTTTTAGTTTTTCTCTGTCTCCGCGATCACCACACGTATACGTCATTGTATCGAGGTACACCAAACGACACAGGACCAAAACAAATACACACAGATGAAGAAAATCAATAACGAATATATTTCCATTTTGGATTTCGGGGCGAAAGGAATCGTTCGTGTTTTAATGCGATATGAACGCGTGTTCCGTTCATTTGCCTCGATTCATTCGTTTCGCTGTTCTCAGTTGATGCAAACCATTTTCGACAGCCGAATCGTCTACTAATTTTCCCGTGCCTTGATGAAAACTATATAGACATATTTTATGGGCTGCAATTGTTTCGCTAGTTTCATGGCAAACAGACACCGCCATGTAATACAGTATCGAAGCGCATATCTGGTTGAGCAAATGTACTTTTGTACGATAACTGCTGTTGCTGCTGCTGTTTATGCTGCTGTTGATGCTGCTGCTGCTGCTCCAATGAACATGAAAATGCATACCAACCAAAAAAAGGTGCCTGTGGCTGGAAATATTGCACATGCGCCACACCAACCAAATTTTTCAGTTAGCATTATTACTATTATCATTCTGATTATTAAAATGAAGGGTAAGAAATGGTTGTTATGTGCATGAAATGAGGAGCTAGTTACATTACCATGCACGCAGCATCCACTAAACTACACCGACAATACATATACAGTATACAGAAAACGTATCGACATCGATTGTAACAACGGGCTAACGTGTGTGTGGTGGATGTGTATGGCAACCAACACACTATCGCCTCTGAATAATTTTTTATGTAAATTGAAGCCATTAGGGGTTCTCTTTGTTCAGGCTATTTGCTTATGCATCAATGGTATGGGTTTATATTTAATGCCACTCAAAGCATACGCACTCACACACACACACACAGGCTCAATCGTATAATCACGTACCCGATGTCATTCGCCATATAACACACATCCATTTCATTCGATATCGTATGAAACATCTAAATGACGTGAGTATCGGGGCGCTTCTGTACCGAAATTAAAAGTTCATTTTCGCCACGACATTTACATTAGTCACAAGGTGTGCCATTTTCACATCTTAAATGGTTAGGCATAATTACTGTTCCATACTTGCTTCATTTCGAATCCACTTTGAAACATTCGCAACATCCAATGCACAGCACCAGCGTTTCGGTAGAAAAAAGAGAAACCATATACATACTGCTCACAAGATGTTACCATTAATTCAAATAAAGTACCCTTGACGAATAAGACCACGATTAACTTTCGTCTGTATTTAAATTCAACGCAATGTGACACTCATCTTACATATGTAAGAACTGAAAGACTCTATAGAGTCAAAGTACACTTTGTGTAAGGCCTCCTGAAAATAAATTGTTTTTTCCATCTCATCCAAAATTTCGAACTGATTTCAATATGGATTGCTATTTAATCCACATTCCAATTTTGATTGTGTGAAGCAAAAATGCGATGAAAATGTGTGCGAATATTGATTTCATTGCGATTTTATTCTAATAATTCAATGATGTATGAATGCAGCATTACTCGGCAAAAAAATTGGAATAAATATGAAATGTGATGTGCGTTTGGGTCGGTGTTGTGTGTGTGTGTGTTGTGCTAGCACAGTTAAAGCGCTTCTGGCATTTTCTGCAACGATGACGATGATGGACAAAGGCCATTTTTTATGGAATGCGTCAATAACGGTGTTTAATATGTTTCTTTGTTAATTTAATTCGCGTTTGAATGCATGGAATAGCATACAGTGAATTACATTGATAGCCAACTAATGCAATGTCATTTTTCATCGTCTCATTATATCAACAGAATATATATAGACAGAGTATATGTGCATAATGTGGCCAACTGCTGGCTACTGGTTGCTTGGGTTTTATTTATGAATTTCGTTCGAATTTCGAACGCGTGTATGTGTTTGAGATGAAATGGCGTTTATCATGATATCGCATTTTGATTGGAATAAAAATGAACGCAAAATATGGTGATTTGGCTATATTTATTTTTTTTTTACATCTAACATTAGCCAATTATATTCTATAGATATGTTTTTACGTTTTGTCGACCATAAATGAAAAAATTATGAGATGAACAGATTGAAAATGATAATATTGAATAGAAAAATCCACGTGAAAATAAGGTGTTTGTGTTCGATTTTGACTTTATCATTCTATCTTATCTCATTTAGAAAGCATCAAATAAAAATGAATTGAAATCAAAACAACGGCAAATGACGATACGGAGGATGTTTGGTCGTAACCCATGAACGGACTCGTGGGCGACAAAAGGACACAAACATAGATGGACACATACATCCGATGAGCACGTATCGTTATCGGCCTACTACACAAAAAATCATTTTGTAATTGTTACACACTTTTTCGAAATGTGTTCTTCAAACGGAATACAAATGCCTGTTTGTGAAACATCCCCCGAGGGGCCAACACAAGGACAGCCAAAACAATCGTTGGGTTGGCGCTACTTTCACCCATTGCATTTTGGTTTTGCTGTAAAGCCGCGCTAATACCTTGGTCGGAATCATTTTTTTTTTGTTGCGAAACAGTCAACATTGAAATAATAAATGGTTGTTTTTTTGTGTGGTACGATTGGCTATGATGAGGGATGTTTAAATGCAGAGAATGTACTGACGAACAAAAAAACAACAACAATGTTAGAAATGGAAGCAATGGAAATAGAAACATGTAAAACAAGATGTTTTTGTATTCGATATTTTACAAAATAATGTGACATTTCGGTTATTAGATGAGATTTTATGTGTTTTGTTTGGTTTTTGTTTTTTTGGACAAATCATTATTGGGAGGGGAGCATTTACACCGATAACACCGGCTTAATGTGCACAGAGTATGTTTCTAATTGAACAAGTATTTTGTTGAACACATGACTAGGTGCCCTGAAAATTGACCAGAAGATTCAGGCCAGAAAAATGAAAACTTTGTAAACATTTCTCATGTCATATTTCCGTTCCAAACACAGAATCTGTTTTCTGTTTGTCTGTTCATGTCCCAAGTAATTGGCTTTCGCTGTAAAATTTAACAAGAAAAAAAAACCATTCGATTCCAATCAAACTAAGTCATTAGCATCTTATGAAGATTGAGATTCACCAAATTGATGATTTATACCATTTTATGAGTGCTTTTTTATGACTTTAATCAACAACTCTCAAATGACGTTGGAATATACAATATTATTAACATTATGGTGGATTTTCCAAACGAAAAAACCAAACAGCAGCATTGAAATTTTTATTGTTTGACTTGAAATCGAATTGGATGAAATCAAATTTAAAATAAAAAAAAAATCAAATAAAATTTATTCTTGCATACAACAAATGGATGATTTTCTTTTATTTTGTTGTTTTTACTTCGTTTCTTGGTGAAGAAGCACCTTAAGAAGCACAACCAACTGAATAAGACCATAGCGTTAATGATGGTAACATGTAATTATGGCCACAGATCATGCTAAACAAATAATATATCAAGTAGTTTAACGGCGGCTCAATAAAAGCCGTGTGAAATGACTACTGAACAAAAGCAACAGATTCATATAGAAATCAGTTTCATGGCGAATGAAGTTGGACGTTTTTTTTTTTTTTTGCAAATGAATGATTATATTTTGAATTAAAATTAGATTCTCAAGTATAAAACTTAAAATCGATACATTTTCAACTGTTTGAAGTTATTTTCATTTTAAATTAAATGTTTGTGTTCATCAAACTGAGAATTTTAGAAAATTCGATATTGTTTGCACCAATATTTAAGCTGGACGTTTCCGGATGTTATGAAAAAACAAAACGTCGAGTTGGGTTAACACCCTGAGACTCAATGTATTCAACACCTGAGCCAATACAGAAACCAGCTAACAAAGAAAGACTGAAAATTACTAAAATCTGTTTTTTTTTTGTTTCTAAATACAAGATCACTCTAGCTTGTATTTGAACTGAATCGAGTTGGTCGTTGATTGGGCTGAAAAATGACTGATTTGAATAATAACAAAATTGGACCGTGAATGTGAATTCCATTTACTTTGGTGTAATTTTTGTGATTAATTTTCACAAGTGTCCAACAAAAGGAAATTAATTGTTGAACATTTTATCAAATCAAAAATGCAAAACATACTTTCAAATTAAAAGTCGCATGAGAACGCTATGCCAATTAATGATGACGATTTTTTTGGACTTGTTCATAAACATTCGATTTCACATCATTGGTTGAACACTTCATTATGCATCTCTTTAAAAACGATGAAAAATTACGAAAAATCACCACTCGGAAATTACTATATCAAGCAATCGCATTTGTGGCAGCTACTCGACAAATGTTCAAATGATCAGCTTTATTTGACACAAACAACAGTAAATCCAATCGATAAACAAAACTTCGATGCGATGAAATGTATCTGTGATGACAAAGTCATTGAATCGCCGAATAGGCAGGATATTCATGAAACAATAAAATACTTGCAGATCATGCATTGATCCTTGATAAATTCTTCATTTTGTTAAATCCTAAGTCCTTTCAGTTCGCTTGCTGCAAACGTGCTTACAAAATGCTTTGTCAAATTGCATTTGACTATTCACTCGACACCACCACACTTGATTTTTTATTCTTATTTTGAATCTGATTATTTTTGATTTTCTAATGACAAATTTGAAATATATCTATCTTTTTCATTGTCTCTTCCACGCTCTCTCAAATCAAATTGAAATGTTTCAATTTGTTGAATAAATGTTTATGTTGATCACATTATTCATTGTTTTTGCAACAAAATGGGACTAATAAACTGAAATAAATATTGAAGGCGATTGTAATGTCATGTCATTATAACAAAATGTACTGAAAATGAATTTTCAGCAGTAACTTTCCTCTTGAATCAGAGTTTTCCTCATTTTAAAATAAATAAATTTCGAAAACTCATTTTCACAATAAACAAACGTATTCTATGTTGAATTCATATGAATGCACCAATTGGGTTGTATCACTACTAAAACTGTGCGTTCACGAGCACAAGAGGGCGTTATGTGTCAAGCAATTGTAATTTGACAGCACATGCTTTTGACAGTGAAGCATATCATGTGCTAGGATGTGTTTACAATCAATCTAAACGTGTTGAAATAAATCCACAAACAGTCGTTCAAGTGAATTCATTTGGTCTGTTTGAAAAGCTAGTAATAACATCATACTTGTAAATATTCATTAGGAAAGCAAAAGCCATGGTAAGCTAAAACAAAATAGATTAATTCAAAACATTCAATTCATTTGGTGAACAATGAAATTTCGATCGATTTTCGGTGAAATTCTAACCTAAAAATCTGTGTTTGTTTCTGAATAAAGGGTAAAAAGCAGTGCAAAGTGAATTCAAAGCAGCGGAAAGCCCAACTGAGTCGCATGATAAAGCCAACCGATTCTCGGCTCAAAGCAAAAGATCGTGCACCACCAAAAAAGAAACCACTCGATCCACAAGAGTTAAAAGTTAATGAAACCCCACAACAATCATCAGCTCTATTCTTCCAATATAACACACAGCTCGGTCCACCGTATCATATTTTAATTGATACCAATTTCGTTCATTATAGTATCAAAAATAAATTAGACATCATTAAAAATATGATGGATTGTTTGTATGCCAAGTGCATACCATATATAACTGATTGTGTGATGGCTGAATTGGAAAAAATGGGCCAAAAGTATAAAATGGCATTGAAAATAGTCAAAGATCCACGTTTCCAGCGGATAACTTGTATGCATAAGGGAACGTATGCTGATGACTGCTTAGTGAATCGAGTTACACAGCATAAATGCTATATTGTTGCAACAAACGATCGAGATTTAAAGAATCGCATCCGGAAAATTACAGGTAATTTGAAAAGAATATCCACTGAAGATCTGTTGTAGAGAGTTGAAAAGAGATAATAGCATGAACCAACGATGTAATTTGAAAATACTTTTTTTTCACTTTCAAACAGGCGTTCCAATCATGTACGTTTCCCAGCACAAATACACTATCGAACGAATGCCCGACGCATATGGAGCACCGAAAAACTGACACATTCAATTTTTATCAAAATTGTTCATTCAGCAAATTTTTTTTGTTGCTTATTTGATAAGTTTTTAATTTAAACAAATAAATGCAAATTTATTCATACACAAGGAAAAACTTGAGAGAAATGGATTTATTATTAAGCAACGATTTTACCTAAACACGTATTTTTATCGATGGAGTCTGAAGAAATGTACCATTCAAATGAACCTAATCGGATAAAAGTCAATGTCATGCATCAATGGATGCTTCCATGATGGCCAGCCTGGCCAGGCCAGGGAGTGTATACGTAATATGACCACTTGGACGGGCTGAGACGGATTGCGACCACTTGAACCGGATGGACAGTAACCTACCGTATGGAACCAGTAGTTATCATACTTTTGCATTTCCACATTCATCGTACACTTACCAAAAGTTTGAAAGTCGTAGACCAAGCCATTTTTAACCAGCACAAAAGCTATTAAGCAAAAGAGTAGTGAAAAAAAAAACGTTTTCAAGAAAAAAGATAAAAATTTAAACCATTGAAAAATATTTTACATTTGTTTATTTGGTCCTTCAATTCATAGCGTTAATTTTTTAGGTAGTTTTTAAAGTGTTTTCAATTTCAGATTTAAGATTTCAATGTTTGAAACGACAGATGCCGTTTGCATGGTAAATGCTCTTTATCTTGAAATCATACCATCTTGATGCATGGTTAATGTTTCAAAATACGTAAAACAGTACATTTTCCGTTGCTCTTTTTAATTGTTAAGCAACTATTTCGATGAAAAATCTCTCGACACATGATTCTTGAAAATGTTTGAAATCCGTTGCATTGGAAATGCTGATGTCATCACCATCCACATCTAATGGAATTAATCAGACAAATATGTATTTGAATTAGAAATAGATATTGAAATGGCTGTTGGCCATAAATTTCTGCTAAAATGTTCGAATTCATACTTACTTTTGTAAAAAATATTCAATGTTTGTGACATTAAATCAGGTCTACATTCGAATATTGAGTCCATGAAACAGCCAAATGTATTTGATTTTAGTCGAATGCCATAGAAAAACAATTCCATTGGATTTACAATACGAAATTTATAAAGACAGCGCAACATTTCAACAATTAATTTTCACGTTTTTATTTATTTAATTTGGTGTTCAATATTTTGTACTTACAAGTACGAGATTTGAGAATAAACTGTGGACAATTCTTCACATCATCTTTCTTATAACAGTTGAATTACTTTAAAAAAAAACGATAAAATACAATAGATAAGAGATTGTAATTACTACAAGAGTATCTAGACATTGAACTTTGTACGATGACCTTTTACGTTGAATTTAGTTCAGTTAAATGTGCAATCAAATGCAGATTAGACGACTGCTTCGAGTGAACAAACATAAATTCATTTTCTATTTTGAAGTGAATATTTTACTAGTAGTGAAAAGGTTACTAATGAGGATAAGATTGAGTGGTCAGTTTTTGCTTTCATAGCATTCTTCGATCAGTTGTGGTCATGACCGAAACAAGAGGTGAAATCCACCAAAATGTTGAAATTGAAGGTCGGTGTTGCCGGTGTAAAAAGAAGCGTACATTTGAATGGATGACTCTGTGAATGTGTGATGCGTGTGGATTGAACTCGTACAATATATGTTTTATCGGATGGGTGACCAGCCTAACCAGCAATATAACATAATATTGAAAAGAATGTCCGTTGAAGACTGTTAAGCCTATGATGTAACAAAGAATATTCCAAAATCTATTAATTTTATTTGGAAAACAAAGCACAAATGCCCGACGCACCGAACAGACACAAATAAAATTTTAATCCAATTCTGATCATTCTACTGTTATTTCAATTTGTCATTTTTTTTATTTGATAAGATTTGAATTAAAAAATAAATGCAAATTAATTTTTACACAAAAAAAAGGTCGTGGGAAATGATTTAACTAAGCATCAATTTCACCTAAATAAAGATTTTTATCGCTGGAACCGGACAAAATGATCGGTTCGGTTGGATGAAAGTCAATGTCATTGACGCTACCATTGTGGCCAGGAAGCTTATACAAAATGCGTCCAGAGCTAACATCCCAAACGTATACAAAACGATCACTTGAACCGGCTGATACGCGTGAACCATCCGGTGACCAACTGCATCGTAGCAAATTCTTTTCGAAATTGTGTTGATGCCCCATGAATGTTTGAATGCATCGTTCAGTTGGTGCATACGGTCGAATATCCCAAATACGTAAACTATTATCCATGGCATTGGATAAGATGTACGATCCATCTGGTGAAAGTGTAACACCGGTCACAGTGTCTGAATGTCCACGAAGTGTGTACAAAATATTATTCTGACGCATATCCCACACTTTAATGTCATTATCAATACCACCAGACACCACGTATTCACCGGTATCATTGAAACACACGGCTGTCACTTGATATTTATTGTCGAGTGTGTGAACAGCATGCCGTTTACGTGGATCCCATATTTTAATAGTACAATCATCTGAACCGGATACCAATGTTGGATTTCCTCGTCGTGTGCATCGAATCGAGTTCACAAAACCAGTATGACCTTTTAGCTTTCGTATACGCTGTGACACTGGTACATCCCAAATTGACAATGTTTTATCTGTAGCACATGTGTAAACATTTGAACCGTCCGTTGAAAAATGAGCTTCCATTATGGATCCAGTATGGCCTGTCATCATGCTCACATTTTCACATTCACCGTACACCTCCCAAAGAACTGAAAATTCAAAACAAAGTCATCAATGAAATTGACCACAAAGCTTAAAATCCCCCGGATTCAATTCATGTTCATGTTTACACTTACGAATCTTTCGGTCAAAACCCGTGGATAGAAGATGTTCACCTTCTGGATGAAATTCACATGAAAACACCTCACCCTCGTGACCTTCCAACAGCATAATCGGCGAAAATAGATTCGATGTACGTTTAACACCCTAAATTAAGCCATTTAATTCAAAAACATTGTAAATTTTTGCAATTTAAGAGCAAACAGAAAATATTTCTTACGGATTCAAGAAGCGCCTTATCACGGTTTGTAATAGCAACCAGTTCATTTCGTGAACGTTTCATGTCCGGCATCGCAACCAAAGCATCTGAGGCACGCTTTTGAGCCATTTTTTCCGATTTATTTTGGAAATTTTCGACGATATTACCAAAAAAAAACAGCTATTTGATTGATTTCAATCGTTTCGATACGTACAACAAATTGAGTTACCATTCAGCTTGACAGCCGCATCGATAAGGTGTGACCAGATGGCAGCTGCTTTAAAAAATGTCATAATTTGAATGAATATAATGTGTTGATGTTCCGAAATTTATGAATTAAAATTAAATTTTTTTTTTTTAATTAGAGAAATAATTTAAATCAATCGCTACTAAAATGTTTGCCGTAACCAAATTTCGCTCGAAAAAAGCGAATAAAAAAGAATCAAAATAAATTCTGTTTCAGTTTCATTCGAATAGAATTGTTCATACAGTTAAAGTTCTAACAGCTGGCACCACCAATCACTTGTCAAACGAACCTTCAAATAAATTCAGTGCTTCAGCTCTATACCGCAACAGTGATTCATCCAGTGAGTTTTAAATTTGCGAATCTTAATCGACAAAAATCCAAAATCATCGGCCATCCAAATTAATTGTTTTCGTAAATTTTTGCAGTTTTTCACATAAATAATCTACGATGGCTCCAAAAGGTGGTCCCGTTAAGACAAAACCGATCGGTCAAGCTTACAAAGACAAGAGTAAACCGGCTGATGTTCGAAGCAGCAATATCAGTGCAGCAAAAGGTAAAAATATTGAAGAAAATCGATCAAAATTCAGTGAAAACTGCATTCGACTGCAACATTTATAGTTTTTCCGCGGTAAATATTCCATTTTGTGATATTTCATCGGTCAATTCAATATGGTTTTCAGTGAATTTGTGTTATAAAAAACATTTGGTTTGTTACACCCTTGTTTGGCTTGTTCTATTAATTCTAGAAATGTCTACCGATATTTTATGTGTTTTTACACAATTTTCAAGATTAATCATTTTCAAACATCTTTCAAATTTAATCATTCATCGTAAAATTATTCAAAATTCGAAATAAATTGAATTTATTTTTCTAAAAAAAATGATAATTTGTCACATTTTGTTTGGGCCTTTGTGCGAAATTCTGAGTCATATGACAGTTGACACAAGCAATTTTAGTTGTAGCATTTTCTATGGCTACACGATCCAACCAACAAACATCATCTATATATTTAGTGTATCTAATAAGTTTACGTGAAAAACGTTCATAAATCCAAATATGCCATTTTTTACATTTCAGCTGTTTCGGATGCCATTCGTACGAGTTTGGGTCCCCGTGGTATGGATAAAATGGTAAGAAAACAACCCAAAAAAAAAATTACACTACAAACAAAACTGCAAATATACATTCAATTCATTTTAATTCAACGTCAAAATCGTTGTTTCATCATTACAGATCCAAGCCGGTAATGGTGAAGTCACAATTACAAACGATGGTGCAACCATTTTGAAGCAAATGAATGTTATTCATCCGGCTGCAAAAATGTTGGTGGAATTGTCACGTGCTCAGGATGTTGAAGCTGGTGACGGTACAACATCGGTTGTTGTTATAGCTGGTGCATTGCTTGAAGCAGCTGAACGTTTATTGCAAAAAGGTATTCATCCAACCGCAATTTCGGATGCCTTCCAACGTTGTGGAACCAAAGCGGTTGAAATTTTAACCGCAATGTCAAAACCAATTGAGCTCTCCGATCGTGAAAGTTTAGTTAAATCCGCATCTACCTCATTGAATTCAAAAGTGGTGTCACAGCAAAGTAGTACATTGGCACCGTTAGCCGTCGATGCTGTATTGAAAGTGACTGAACCCGGTCATGAGGATCGTGTCGATTTGAAAAATATCAAAGTCATCCGAAGTTTGGGTGGTACCATTGAAGACACCGAATTAATTGATGGTTTGGTATTCACGCAACGAACATGCGGTGTTAATGGTCCAAAACGTCTTGAAAAGGCAAAAATCGGTTTAATTCAATTCTGTATTTCACCACCAAAAACCGACATGGATCACAATGTGATTGTGTCTGATTATGCAGCCATGGATCGTGTATTGAAAGAAGAACGTGCATACATTTTGAATATTGTAAAGCAAATTAAGAAAGCTGGCTGCAATGTTTTATTGGTGCAAAAATCCATTTTGCGTGACGCTGTATCGGATTTGGCCATTCACTTTTTGGATAAAATTAAGGTTATGGTTGTCAAAGATATTGAACGTGAAGACATTGAATTTGTATGCAAAACACTTGGATGCCGTCCAATTGCATCGCTTGATCATTTCTTACCGGAAAATCTGGTTGCAGCCGATTTGGCTGAAGAAATTCCAAGCGGAACAAATAAATTCGTTAAAATTACAGGCATCCAAAATCCCGGACGCACCATTTCAATTGTTGTACGTGGTTCAAATAAATTAGTTTTGGAAGAAGCTGAACGTTCCATTCATGATGCTCTATGCGTTGTAAGATGTTTAGTAAAAAAACGTGCATTGATTGCTGGTGGTGGTGCACCAGAAATTGAGTTAGCCTTGCAATTGGCTGCACATTCGAATACACTTGAAGGTGTTGATGCTTATTGTTTCCGTGCATTTGCTGAAGCTTTGGAAGTTATACCATCAACATTGGCCGAAAATGCTGGTCTCAATCCAATTGCTACTGTTACTGAATTGAGAAATCGTCATGCACAAGGTGAAATTAATTCCGGAATCAATGTACGCAAGGGTTCAATCACCGACATTTTAACCGAAAATGTCGTTCAACCGCTCCTTGTTTCCGTATCAGCAATCACATTGGCCTCGGAAACAGTTCGATCAATTTTGAAAATTGATGATATTGTAAGTCATATTTGGATTAAATTTGAATTGGATTTATTAAATTTGAAATATTTTATTTGTTTCGGGGTGAATTTCTCACGAATAAAACAAACACTAAATCATTCTTTTGTCTTTTTACAGGTAAACACAATCCAGTAAAATGAAACGAACAACCAAATCACAGAAGTTCACACACACACACACCATAATTTCTCAATTTACCAGCACTACATTTAATTACCTTTTCATTTATGTATTCGATTGAATTGGTCGATCACGATATCGATTTTAATTCACACTCAATTTGAATTCTGTAACAGCATTAGCGATTAACATTTATTAAAATCAAAAGCAAATAAAAACATGCTTATTAACGAAATTAAACTGTTGGATTTGAGTTCTGTTTGATATACTCCCTATATACACCCAATAGGTACTTGGATGGTGCTTCAATTGCAAGATATATTTGGAGTTTCGATGGTCTATTTGTCGAATTTTGTTCCAGATTTTTTGTGCTTTTAACATAAGGCAGTAAAATATGATTAATTTGGGTGTTAATCTCATCAGGAGTGAAAGCATTGTTTGATAAATAGTTTTCCACATGAATGGAATATGATTGAATATAAATATGGTGTTACTGTGTAGTACATCCAGATTACTATGTTTACACTTCATATTGAAAGTTCAAGGTTAGTTTCAAGTGTGTGTTTTTTCTCCAAATGTTGGGCCCATAGAGTTCGTCGAACTGGTTCGAACTCAATTGACATTGATTGACAACTATAAATATAGCTGGGGATTTCGGTAAATAGCTTTGAGTATTGCTCTTGAACCAGCAATAGCGTGTGCATCATTCATATCTTCTGTAAATAAATGTAATTTCAAATCATATCATATCATACATTTCAAATCAATGTTTATTTGGTATTCATTTTATCCAATGGATTTTATCATAGGAGATTCGAGGCCAGGATCAGATTTTCATTGAAACCCGCACTTAATTCGTAACAAGTTTAATGTTGGGCGTACAGGTATTTCGCAATTAGTGCAAAACCAAACCCAATCATCATTTCCTGGTAATTGAACCTAGTTTGATCAATGTATTTTGTGTTCATGGTATAAACTGGTTTGTGAAGTTGCATTGACGAATTATAAGCGAGGTAAAGTGAAAAAAAAAATCAACAAACAACACACATAAATGTTTAATTCGACAACGGTTTATTTGTCACGTTCTTGTATATTTTGCTTTAATTCTATGCCTAGACATAACTTAATTGATTATCACAATGAACAATTATATCATGCTTATTTGGATTTTTACATGGCTCTCAATCCAAAGACTGATAAATTGATTGTATTGCTTGCAGCAACTGCCATAGTTGCACCGAAGATGCATTCGATTTTAAAATCAATTGCCGAAGTTTAATATCATTTTCCATGATATTTTTCAATTTGATTTTTAAATTCGGACAAGATTTATGGACCCGTTCGTATTGTTCATCGTTGATTTGTGCTCTGCGTCTCCGGATGATTTCGTTCTTGATTTCATCTAGAATGTGAATGATTTGTTGTTTCCAACATTTTATTTTTTCCGCTTCACTCATGATTGAACTAAAGTAAAAAAAATAAAAAAAAACACACACAAATCAGAAAACATTCAACTGATAAAAAAAAATTCAAAACAAATGTTACCTCAATTATCGAAACGAATCATATATAAAAATTCACAATCTACTGTACTTGAATGTAAACAATCGGTATGCATTCACAATTGTTGTTTAGCAAAATTCGCACACTGCTGTGACAGAAGTGCTGTCAAAGCAAAAATATCACATTTTGGCCAACTTCATGACAATATTTCAAATAGCGCCAAATTGTTTCTTTGTTTATGCCTCGAGTTGAAATGAATTTTTTTTTTTTTGAATTTTGCACAACTTCATGGTGTTTTCAATTTGAAACAAAAGAAATCATTCATCGTGTATAGCATAGAGAACACAATAGTAAACACAATTTAACCGAATTTCGGCATAATGCCCATAACACACATACACACAATGTGTGAACGAACCAACATCCATTCGAAATTGTTAAATAGTAACATTTAAATTGAAATAGCACATTTTTTTTTATCGTTAGATTAAGGATTTAAGTAATGGCTCAAACAATGTTTGAACAAAATGAAACGGCATCGGGCTATGTGTTTTATGTGAATAAACAAACAGGTGAACAACAAAATGATAATCCCCAGCTTTTGGAAATAATGCAAGTGATTCGTGAAAAGCATAAATCCATACGATATGTCATTTATCGTTGTGCAACAAAAATTTGGTTTCTAAAGCAATCATTCTATAGTGAGTGTATTTTGTTTTTGTTTTTTTTTTAGATATTTTTACATTAAATCAAATAACATTTCATTTGATATTTTATTTATTGTGTGTCAATTGCAGCTGTAAATATTCCATACAGTCTTGTAACATCCGTGCTCAACCATCATGGATTCACACAGTGTGATAATGTTCCTGTTTTAAAGCCATCACATTTAACCGCTCTCATTCATGATATTTACTTTGCGGCAATGAAATGTGACCTGTTTAAACAAAGTGTTGACTTTAATCTCAGCCGTTGTACGGCAATGCTAGCAAATTTCTTCTGGAATGTTTACGATCCGTAAGTTGAATGTAACCGATTTTGCGATTCTGTGTGTGATTGAAATGTGCACATAAAACATGTTAACCATTGAAATGTGTTTTCTCCCCCTAGAAATCGAATGGTATCACTGTCATTGTTGGAATTTAAGCAATTAATGTTGATACTGTGCAATACACAACATTTTAATAAATTGGCTGTGGAAGAATTCAATTTAGCCGCTGATCATAATCGATGTGTTAATCGATTTCGATTTGAATCAATTATTAAAGTTATTTCCAAGTTCTTTTTCTACATTGAAGAAAGTAAATTTTATCGATCACAGTCCATCAGTGAAATGATGATAGAATGCTTTGAACAGGTAGAATGCATTATTTATAATACTTTGATAAAAAAAAAAACAACAATTCACATGCAATAATAAATAACAATTTATTTGGTATATATTTTCTCCGTCAATCAGTGTCCTGGTATGATTGGTTTGGTTGAATCACAATTTGTTGGACTTTGGCAAAAACAACACATTGGATTTTCGCAATATTCAAACGTTTTGGCATTAGTTTATCGTATAAAAGAATCTCAGAGCGTTGTTCATGAAGTCGAGTGCGTCAATTGTAAGCAAACGCCAATTGTTGGTATCCGTTTTAAGTGTCAACAATGCCGAAAACTTTCGCTGTGTTTTGAATGCTTTTGCACTGGTTACAAAAGCTCAAAACATGAAATTACACATGCGATGTATGAAATTAGTACAAACGTAAGTGGTAACGGTTTGAATCATTCGCCACTTTACATTTAACCGGGGATTTAAATAATTTTCCAAATAATTTTACAGATTACAAAAAATAATGTGATTTCATCGACAATTTCATGTCTTGGCAAATGGTTTTGCTGTACCAAAAAGACTGAACATAATGAAAGTAAGAACAATTTAACGATGGAAACTAAAGTCATGGATGAAAATGAAGCAATTACTCAGACCACGGTTATTGAATGCATCAATGATACCAAATGGAGCTCGATGCGTAATTTGAAGCAAAATAACGAACAAACAGGTGAGGAACAAGAAGTTTTAAAAGATCAATAGACAATTTATGGGAATATGCGGAAAAATTGCGCAAATTCAGTACAAACCAAAAATGATTTCACATTTATTACAACGCCATTGAGTGTTCCGCGCGGTTTGCTGTAGTAGCATTCACATATCATCATCAAAATTCATTCTAAATTCTATTCACTTGTGAAGATTAATCTAAACGTTACAATTTGTGACTTACAAATCAATTGAAAATTGTATTAAAAATGAAACATTTTACTTTTTATTTCAATTTAGATGCTGTTCAAGGTCATGCTCAAACGCACACCGATCAGTTAAATCTGGTGATTCAATCACTGTTGCATCAAACAGAAGAATTTCAAAAATATCTGGCATTATCAAAAAAGAATCGTAAACACCAGAAATCCGATTTTCTCAACGAGCATCAAACATTTCTTGATGCTATTACGAAACAGTTGAGTAGCATAAATGTGCCAAAATCCATTTTATCTTCGACATCAACATTTTTACCTCAATCAAGTACACCATATCGAAATGTCTACAATCGAAAACCACTCACATTCAGCATTGGCAGTCAATTAGCTAATTCCAGTCAGTTCTGTTCAAAAACTCGGCAAACATTTTCAAACAACTAATCATTGAATACTTTCGATTCGCAGTTTATGGTGCCGAGTCAACAGTTGATAAGTCATACTTTGAGGATAACAGATCTGATTGGACGTTAGCTGACATAAGTACTTTATTACAATCAAAAGTACAATCGATGAATACAGCGGATTATCCAAAAACTGTGAGTAATCTCTCGACTACACAACGCGCTAGTGCTTTGTATTTCATTTTATATTAAAATAATGTTATTACCTTTTCGATGTAGAACCGAACAAGCCACGGTGTTATTGAAGATCAAGCCAAAAGCGGTGGATTTGAAGCCGAAATGCAAAACTTCAAAGAAATACTGAATAAGATTCGGGACATTATGGACGGTATATGCTCACAGTCTCAGTAATTTTAGACTCAATCTTATGTTTAAATTTTCAGTTTTTAACTGTCACAAATCTCATAATTAATTACAGATTCGTACAGTGATAATACCGAACTGTCGACTGCTACCAAAAACCTTGAAGATGCCCTTGATAGTATTATTCGAATTGAAGAACAAAAACGAACAAAGTCTTGAGATGCCATTTGAACTGATGTCTCTTTTGGATTATGTGCCAAAATTGGATTTATTATTAAATTAATTTGATGAATTTTATTGAAGTATATTCAAGATAAAGTGGAAAACACCTCTGAATGAGGCATAAACAGAGTGGCACAGAAAATATATTTCACTGGCGCCACGTGGAATGTGATATCAGTCATTTTGTGGGCAGAATATTTGAGTGCACCACTCTGTTTATACTACGTCAGAGGTTTTTTCATCTTATATCAGTAATTTTGTAAGGTCAATTTGAAAAAAAAAAATACATTTAAAGTAACAACTTTTTGAGATATTTTTCTTTTGCCACAAGATCTACTAATTTGAGTATGTATATGCACAGTGCAATAGTGTAGCTTGACCAGGGCCCAACTGGTCGATTAAATAGTTATTCAATTTATTTCTGAAATACAACGGTCGTTGACAAGCGTTGAATAGTTTCAAAACATATAAAAATCACATAGACACACATCTCAGAGGTCGCTAGTGTCTATGCGAAATTTTTCGCATTTGACGTTTGTCAACGACCGGTGCTGAAATCTTTTCAAAACTCATATATACATTCTTTATGTAGATTGTGTTGTAAATTCGATGGCATCACAGGTGAATGTTTCGCCTAACAACTGAGCATTTGCTGTCGCTTCTCGTCCATCGATGGTGAATTCACAAATGAATCGTTGATTTCGATGATGAGAATACAGACAGTATGTGTTGAAAAGAAAACACGTATTGCACACATTCACAGGTTCTTACCGCTCAACCCGACCGGTGTGAATATCTCTTTTTGAGTCCACTTGTTTTGACACTCATTGAGTTTACACATTAGAATTGTCTTTGAAAAAAATCTTTCAATTTCACATATCATTTTTTATTTACCTTTTGACTGAAACCATTGCCGCTTGAAGCCACTTCAAATCATTATAGTTCAATGTTAACAACAACTCAATTAATTGCACATCATGGAATTGTTCTTTTTAGTGCTCGTTTTTTGGGGATGTTCGTTGGCATTGCTACCACATGGATTGCATCGTCAAATGGCTTAATTAATAACCAATGGTTCACAGCGGAGCCCAATGTGCTCGCAAGCATGGAAATTCAACGACAAGTGATCTTTATCAAATATTAATTTTCACGAGGAAACAAAATCGAATTGAAAGAAGCGGGGTTTTTTTGTAATGAAAATGATTTTTTGGTTTATTACAATGATATTGTTTGTCATTCGAGTGGAAAGGCCATAAAAGCCTATTCCAACCCATTCAATACAATTCAATTATACATATTTAATTTGATTACCATCTTTTTTGGAAGTCATTATTTTTGTTGAGAGTTTTTTTTTGCATTTGATTGTATTGTTGTGCTAAAAGCTACTGAACAGTGAATTATTCAACGGCATAAACATTATTAAATTGATTAAATCACAACAAAAAAGTTAGATAGTGTTTTTTTTTCTCCGTTGATTGTATTTTTCATCTGGGTTCGAATTGAGACAATGAACATTTACGGGCATGTTTGAAGTCGATTGACCCAGCTGCTTTTGTCACCAGAGCATCGACTAGCTATTTCGCACTTTGATGTTGTTTTGCACCAACCACAATTGAAATTTTCTTGTACTCCAAAACACGTTTTGCAGCTATTGCCCAATTTGTTGCAATTGTAAACCATCACTGTAAAAAGTGCAAAAAAAAAAAATTCAATAAATACATGTTTTTCTGTATGAATCAGGCTAAAATATATTAATAGCTGCGCGAAAAAGAGAATGGTCACGATGAATTGCGAGAAAAAAAAAACAAACTTACGATGAACATTATTTGGGTTGGCAAATGATTTTGTTTTGTCCCATAAAATTTCAAATTTGACTGTTGATTTCGGTGATTGTGTTGAAAATTCCACAGCATCACAGGTCAACGTTTCGCCTAACAACTGAGCATTTGCTGTCACTTCTCGTCCATCAATGGTGAATTTACAAGTGAATCGCTTTTGAAGAAGGAAATGTCCAACAACTCGAATTTTTGCTTTAATGGATTTGCTTGTGCCGGATGCAACAAGAATCTCATTTTGATTGTCAAACGCAGTGAATTTGGGGCAAAAATCAGCACCTGCTTGACTACTTTTTGATTTCTACATGCGAGAATAGAGATCAAACAGAAATAATTGATTTGTCACTTGTAAATTAATAAAGTCAAAACAAAAATCGAACAAATAATTAGCAATCAGTTTGAAAAACAGTGATTTTATAAAATACGTTGAAATCAATGTCATGAGTTCATCGCTTGTGTTCAATGTTTTACTTACAGCGCTTGAGACCAAAATATCGTTACGACAAACATCGGCTACATTGTTAGTGCATCGATATGCGGCTGTACACCAAGTGCAAGCTGATTGTGATGACACACACTCGGTACACGATTGCAATGACGAACAGTCCGAGTTGGTGGATGGCGCCGTTGCTCCGTTCACTGATAAAATTCAATTGTTAAAACACTCTTCACATTCAATTAACCCCATAAAGTTTAGTTTGACAATTGATTCAATTTACCTTCGAAGTTGAGATACTGAAGTATTGCCACAAACAATACAACATGTACTAATTTTGCCATTTTATGTGTGGGTATCTAAACAGGAAGAACACATTTTGTAAAAATTAAAATTTGTTGTCTTCGCAATGAATTTTGTCTTTCTTTTTGTCAACGTTTCAACGTTGTGTACGTGGAATAGATATGAAGCCTATGCTAATGGATGACGTTTGATTTTTTGTCGATCAAGATCAACAGTTGAGACTTTTGTTGAAAATAACAAAATCGTACGTTTCAATAAAAATCGGTGTATCGAACACTACGGTAAAATCAACAAAATTGTGTATTCTGCTTGTTTAAAAAAAAAAAATCTACAAATGTCGGTAATGATAACACTTAAAAACCGTTTACAATGGCTTCTTATAAAAATCACACATAAATTTGTATTAACAATGTGTAAGAACTAGCTATTCTGATAACTCACTTCAGTAAACGATGTGAAATCTGTTTGGCTAGTGAACGCTGCGAAATCTGTGTGCGAACTGAAATCAACAGTCAGCGAATGTATGTTCAACATCTCTTCGTTTGCGATTTAAATTCTATGACATTGAAATAATGGCACACACACACATACTGAGACGTACGCATACATTAAATGGAAATTTACTTGAAACTGGACGCTCTTTTGAACGAAACGTCACCGAATATGGAACCATTTTAGATTAAACGAGCGTTAATCACAAATGATGCTAGAATAAATTAGTTTACGTTCGCTAGTACAGTTCACTGTTTACGATGCATATACATTTCGACTATATGCATAATATATCGAACATCAACTTTTACATGAGTTCTAATGCGAAAGAGTAAATAAGAGGTATCAATTCAAACCGTTGAGGGGTTTACTTCATATCTCATCACAACAAAAAGTGATTTATTTATTTGCTTAATTTTTAAAAAATACATTTATTAGGTTTGTGAAAAAGAAACTAATACTTCGATTTATTTGACCTTTGCTTTGTGGATGTTGAATTATCGATTTTTTGTTTATAATTTTCACTGTAAAATGTGTGTGAAGCGCCACTCAAAATGTATCTGAGTATTCGCAAACGGGACAGTCGTTGATTGCTTTAATCACATTCATGCGGCTATCATACGAAGATATGCCATATCATCTTCGCTTTAGCTATGACTTTACATAAGAATGAATAATGCAACGTTTTATGCCAATGAATCGCATTACGTTCATAATGACCGTATTGCGTAGCGAAAATAAATTTTTTTACTTTTTTGATTGAAAATTAATTTTATGTGAATTTAAATGGAACATTTTCTTTAAGTTGCGAACTGCTGAAGTGTCATTAAGTATGAGAATCCTCCTCGAACCACCTGAACAAAAAAAGAATATATGCGGAAAAGATACAATTGTACAGTATCAAATATTTATCTAACATTTTTAAATGATTCTCGTTTACACTGAAGATTTGCAAAGCCTTGAATAATGACCGAATGCTGGGCTGCAACCATAAGAGTACGCTGTATTCGTTGCATTTCTATGGAGAATGTGAATTTATGTATTTCGCCCTCGTAAATAATGTTTGGAATCTCACGGATGTTGCGACGATTTATCATCATAACGAATGCGCAAACCAAACTGGAAGTGAAAGTTGGTTGGAATAAAACTGAACTCATGCTAAACTGCTATCGATCTTGCTCTTACCTCCCTTTGGGGTAACTTTTACGGTTTAACCTTCAAAATTACTATTAAAGTGATCATTAAGTGGTCTTAAGAACAATAGGATTGTCATTGCATTTAACAGCTAAAATCAGATTTTGAAAAGAGTGTTTTTTTTATTTAAATAAAACCTTCAAAAACCACTATCATCCGTACTATGTCAATATCAGATTAGATGGGAAAATGTGTCTAAAACGTTATTTAAAAATATCTACTTTACCATAAAATGAACGTATTCAACGCTTATTTTGTTTCCAAATTTCATGTTTTCAAATAATATCTGAGATGTTACAGATGTGAAACGGTTCTTCATTCACTTGACCAGCTATTGAATCATATCGATAACGTTGATTGTCAACATCGTGGATGGTACACAGGCCAGTAAGGACTGTCAAAGCCATGCAAAAACGCCATCTTAGGTTTAGTGGGAAACTAGCTATGAATGAATATGAAGCATTGATTTCTAATGCACCAACCACGGTTTGTGTACAGAATCACTGCATTGCAAACATAAGTGGTTTCCCATCAAACCTTGGATGGCGCCACTTATGCAAAATGTGACGTCATTTACACAGTCTCTTATGGAACCAAGCGCGCCCTGTGGGATGGTACTGCCATTCCAGTTTATAAATATTTGATTTGAACATTCGTTGGAATATTAAATCGATGGCATATGAAACATTGACATTCAATTATTTCAAAACCATTGACATTGGAAATGAAATTACTAACTTACTGCTGTTGAAAGTTGCAAGTGTTAAATTTCACAACGGTAAATCCAAGCTGAAGCCTATATAATAAATGCTATTCAACAATTTTATACGAAGCGACAACGACACAACATTTTTAATACACAGCAAACACCCGTTTTGATATTTGTTGACGGTGTCAAATGCACTTTATCATATGCATAATAAATGGATAGATATTTGCCGGTTTTACATTCAATTCAATAAAAAAAAAGAGATGAAACTAATCAATAAACAAATGAATATGATTTAAGAACGAATACATTTATTGCTGAATCGTTTACACGAGCATACATTGCAGGATGTTAAATGGTTTGTTTTGATAACGGAACGATAAGGTGGTTTTCATTGTTGCATCTGTTTTTTTTTCGAATTATGACACAAATGGTTACAAATATTTATGGGTATCCAGGTGAACAATGGAAACAATATTTAAATAAAGACTTTGAAGAAAGACAAATGAAAGAAAAGAATGGATTAATTTAGAAATCTGTTGAAATAATTTATTCTGGAATTTAACGAAATAGCAGTGCATTCACTTCAATTCCCCGTTTATCCGCTCCGCTCAAAGTCGATTCCGGTTAAACGATATTACGGCATCCGGATAAACAATAAAATTATTAATCAAAATATTTAAAAAAAAATAAAAAAAATGAATAAAAAAAATTTAACATGGGCTCAACTGGGAATTGAACCCAGGGCCTCTCGCACCCAAAGCGAGAATCATACCACTAGACCATTGAGCCGCTTATCTACAAACGCATTCAAACGCATTGAAAGTTACCAAATTTGTATGAATTTGCATTTTATTTTCGATATATGAAACCAGACAAAAAGTGAAAGGTGTCATTTTCAGTAACTTGTTATTGGAGGCCAACTCATCGTAAATTACAAAATTTCTTCAGTTCATTTAATGTTTATGATCTAGTAAATCCATCAATTCACCACTTGTTTTCCATTGTTTAATCATTAAACACATGAATCAATTGAAATATCATTAATTGCCTGCCTTTCTAGAAGAATATTGAACATCGATTACAACAAAAATACTATTTATTTATATTAGTTTTAGGTGTCGAGTTTCAGGCGTTTGCTAAATGCTACGCTATTTTTAGTTATCTCCATGAACTATGAACAGATGCCAACTTTTCTCAAATTGTAAATTCATTGTCGTCAATATCAGAGCTTGTAAATTGATTCGATATGATAAAGTGTTTGAAATAGAAGAGTTAACATTTGTCAACGACCATATCATGTAAAAAGCACCAGTTCTCGTCCGATCACTGAAGTTAAGCTGCATCGAGCGTGGTTAGTACTTGAATGGGTGACCGTCTGGGAACACCATGTGTCGTTGGCATTATTTTTTTTTTTTAGTTTTTTTTTATCATCATTTTTCTTTGAGAGAATATTTCTTAAGTGAAATTTTATTTAGAAAAAAACAAGATCGTGTTGTGGACTTTATAATTCATCTTTTATTTGTTTGATTTAATTCATTTATTCTATTTAAAAGGCTCAAACATTGCTAGAAACAATACAAAGCGCAAGATTGTAGCATTTGCCAAATGTGAACGTTTAACGATTTAGATTTTATATTTTGTGGATTGTTGGAATGGGCTCGAGCACAATTGGGACATTCTCTGTACATTTCCGCTAGAATTCAACCAATCGAACATATTAATTGATTAATGGTTAAAATTTTCAATTTTTTGAACTTAAATTTTGAAGTAAAATTTCAGATGGATACATACCAATGCTGTCGTTCAACATAATATTCAACATTTGGCAAAGGGAATCCATTGAAATTACTTGCTGATGAAATCGTATACGCGCCCATATTCTCGAATATAATAAAATCGCTGGGAATTAAGCGCGGCAACAAAACATCATCACGCACCTACATGTATTAAGCGTCAACAAAGAATTCTAGTTTTCAAAATCAATGAAATTTCATTTACCTCATCAATGCTATCGCATGTTGGTCCCCAAATGGTGCTTTTAATCAACTCTTCGTTAGCCAGCTTCAAGGTTAACGGATGCCAAATTTTAAGATTTGGATTTATCACTTTGTATGACATTACATTAAAGAATGATCCATAAACACCATCATTGATATAGTACATCATTGAATTGAGCTTGCCATTTTCGTGTATTTCACGTACCGAGTGTACTTGACAGGCAAGTGTATAGGCTGATGCTACATAGAATCGACCTGGTTCAGCAATGATTTTAATATCTGGCGATGGAAAATTTAAATCGATACTACTGTTTATGATTGACGCATACTAAAAGAGAAAGCATTGTTATATGTTGATATGTTGTATATCATATAGTTAAACAATAGACGTTAAAATCGCTCGTATTTTGTCCACCTCTTTGATGCTTGTATTCTTTGCACCTGGAAAACCTCCGCCGATATCTAACATCCTGAAGTGATAACCAACACTTTCAGCAAAATCAAATAATTTACGAGATGCTTCAATTGCATTCGCAAAAACTGGTGGATCTAAGCAACCTGAGCCCACATGAAAACTGATACCAATCATCTGCAGAAGAAATATTTCTTATTATTTTCGAGGAATATCTCATAATAACTGATCAATATTTTGGTTGCGATAAATATTTTGGTTGATATCAAATTACCGCATACATTTAAGCCCAATGACTTGGACAGTTCAATGAGACCAGGAGCTTCCGTCACTGGATGGCATCCATATTTTTTACCAAGGGAACAGAATGAAGATTGAGCTTCATAGCGAATGCGTAGAATTAATCTAAAATATAAACAAACCGACTAACTTTTGACCAAATCCATTAAGATTTTGCTCACCTCGCTTTGGGATAATGCTTGAGCACCTTGTGTAGCTCAAATTCACTATCTACTGTCATCAAATCAACATTTTTTTCTGCAGCAAATTTGAGATGCGAAAC
Source organism: Aphidoletes aphidimyza (assembly GCA_030463065.1). Classification (NCBI taxonomy): domain Eukaryota; kingdom Metazoa; phylum Arthropoda; class Insecta; order Diptera; family Cecidomyiidae; genus Aphidoletes; species Aphidoletes aphidimyza. The sequence continues at coordinate 45,803,042 of CM059996.1, forward strand.
CAGTTTAGTGGGACTAGCAAAGATTATTGATTCGGAGGTTGCTCCGCATTTCATAACTTTTTCAATTTCACCTTTTGATGCACAATCGAAACCTGTACCCAAATTAACTAGAGTTTGAATTACAACAGGATCAGCATTCGATTTAATGGCTGCAAATAAAGTTGGAAACAGAAAATATGCACGAATTGAATGATCTGATATTAATTTATTATTGGTATTAATTGTTTTTTTTTTTTTCAAATTCAATCGAAATTTGGAATTCGGATTTCTTACCGAAAAATGGACAAACTCGAGGCATGTACTCTTTCCAAATTTGATCTTTTCGAATGACATCGGAGAGGTTACAAATATAGAACGGTTCGTCATTATCATCGCCCGACACTGATTTTTGGCGAATCAAATCGATTGCATCGATAGTGTCATTAATAATGTAAATCTTATTGTCCAGTCTCTCCATTTCCCTTAACGTGACAAATGAAATTATCAACTTTTCTATTGATTTAAATTGGTGACAATTCGATTGTATGATGTCGAAATGATTATTCCAATTCGATATAGACTGTATAATGATAAGTTTCAATTGATTTAATAATTATGCAGTGAATCTTCGAAAAAAAAGATGAAAATAGTTGAATCGAATATGACTTATGACTGCTTACTTTTCGGTATTCACATCGCAGCGCCCCAGTTGGATTTGAAGTCGAAATACACAATTTTAAGGAGAAGAAGCTATTGAAGAAGATTAGATACTCACATCGCCGGCAATCCATAGATTATAAGGTTCAATAGTATTTGTTTTTTATCTGAATTTGAACCAATAAATAATTGTGATTACTGATTTCTATCAAGATTATATTAACCTTTTAACCGATGTGTAAAAGAAAATAATAATAAGACAGCAATATTTGAAATGGGATTGATGCACCGTTTAAAACCGACACAATAAAACGTGATAAGATACGTTAACATCATGACATAATCAAAATATTTGCACACGGATTTGATATATTCATGAGCAAGCTGAATGGCTTGAAATCAAATCTGATTATAATTATCGAAATATAAGGCTAGTATGGCGAAGTAGTACTCCGTCCATAGTTTCTGCAAAATCATCATATGTGATTTTGCTGAGTCAGCTCTGCGATGTGAAAAAATCGACTTTGTCTCTTTGTGTCAAATGTATGACATGACTTACACCATGGCTTACAGTTAATTTTCCCAGGGCAGGATTCTATAAAGTGTAATGTGCGAGTAATCGAAACGTGTTCATCGCATAAACATGCAATTTGAGCTTCTCATCAAAAAAAATAAAATCAAAAAATCCCATTTTCTGAAACGAAAAATAAAATACAGATTTGCCAATTTTCAAATTGTTGTTCTTCAAGTGTTCGTTTTCGGTTAATAATCTAGTTGAAAACTGAGCAAACTCATATCTAATTCAAATCCAATAAAACGAAAAACAAAAAAACATCTCACTTTGGAATGTTTTTCTCTCATCATTTGCTTCACTTCATTTGCAAACAATTGTTCACTTCCATTGCTATCGGTAAAAACGAAAACCCAAGCTTCATCATTTGCAAAACTAAGAATCTCATGCACATGATAGAGTGTATCATTTGAACAGCCTTTTCTACGATTTTGAAAAGAATATTCCCTCACATATTCAAGAAAATGAGCTTCCTGTTTACCTCTATATATACTATAGCTGTCCACGAACATGTTCGGTTTGAGTTGTGTTCGTTCGGATAATTTTTTTTGTGTTCGTTTTCGGTTCGGTTCGTTTTCGGTTTAATCCGAACGAACACAACCGAAACCGAACGAACATGAACATGTTCGGATTTTTTCAAAATGAAAAAAATCTAAAAAAATGAATATTAAAACAAATTTAGAATTTAGATATGTTTGGTTTCATTACCATTTTTATTTTATTTTTATTTTTCGAAATTCGCGTTTATGCGCTTAGTCTTATTAACAGTCTATAAAAATTCAACAAGTGTTATTCCTTTTCATAAAGAATCATAACATAATCAATAAAAAAAAAGTTTTGATTGTTGGACGGTGCGATTGTTCATTGAGCCGATCGTGTTTCTTCAATGGCGAGCATGGAACCATCCGTTTCACGTCGTTCGTGATTTTTGGGCTGTTCGGGGTCGACCAATGTTGGACCGATCCATGGGTGAACATTGAACACGTGCTTGTGCCCATACCAGCCGATTCGCACCTTGAACACATCAGTGATGTTGTTCACACCGATCTTGCAAACAATTGTTTCATTGATTGCATTTTTGGCGCCGGTATGGAACGTAATGTTTCCAGTGTCATCAAGGTGGAACCGGCTGTTGATGGTCAATCGTTTTTGGTAGCCCACCAACGATAGAAATGCTCGGTCGTTCTTATCGACAAATGTGATGTGTCGCTTCATTGGTCGGGACGTAGCGAAATCAAGTGAAAGTTCACCAACTTTTGCAACGAACGTGTCAATCGATGACAACCATAACGGAACGTTTCGTATTTGAATTTGACGATCGACATCTTGAACGGTGAACACGTTCGATACATTTTGAAAATCGACTTTCAATGTATTTTGAATGGCAAAAACAGTTGTCGACAAAAAATGAGATTCAGATTTGAAAGATTGATTGGGGCATCTTGCGTCGTGGGAATTCACCTTGTTGCAAGATGGACAGCGCGATTTTTTCTGTGGCTCTGGGCAAAATTCTGAACGATGGCCTGTTTGGCCACAATTCCAGCACGGTAAAGCATTCATTGCTGTCCGCAAATATCCGCTCGTAACTTTATGAAGAACGACTCGTTTTGGAATTTGATGGTGAAATGTTTTCGTTCTTGTTTGTTTGGCAAAATATCCGCTAGTAACTTTATGAAGAACGATTCGTTTTGGAATTTAATGATGGTATTTCGTTTTCGTTATAGTAGAAAAGTTCCGCCTGTAGAAAAAAAAGTCATTTGAAATTTTCATAACCTCAATTTCGGATTCTCAGCAAACATATCTTTGTTGTGAATAATACTGTATCTTTGTTGATATTACTTGGTTACTTACCAATACGAAAATTGTTGAAATGTTTTCGTCCTTGTTTGTGTATCAAAATATCCGCTCGTAACTTTATGAAGAACGACTCGTTTTTCAAAAGCAACGAAGTCTTGAAGCGCTACATATTCAGAATTCTTAACGAATATGGTTTTACGGACGAACAAATATCTGCGGACTTTTATTTCGTAACGGACCGTGGATCAAACTACAAAGCAATTGTAAATATCAAACGATTCAATTGCAGAGCGCACCTGATGAATAACGTCTCGAAAGCAACATGCGGGGATGCGGAAGTTCAACGAATCGTTACGGACACATCACACCTCGTTAAATATATAAAAAAGACACGTCTGAATTATTGCAAAAATATTTCCGTGAAATCAACATGCGTAACACGTTGGAACACGGTGTATACGATGCTTAATTCACTGGTCGAAAGTTACCAGAGTATCTATGAAGCCTTGGAAGAACGGCAACGTTCCGGTGTACAACGTCATCGAAATTGCCTCACGAAAATCGAATGCCTGAAAAAATCAACGCTCATTAAAATCGTATCGTTTTTGAAACCTTTCAAAGAGTGGACCGATTCGTTGGAAGGTGATAAAGACGTAACGATATATCAAGTGTGGCCGACGTACACCAAAATGATGCAACATTTGGAAATATCCTTTTATGATGAAGAAGAAGAAGAAGACTCAGACACACAATTAATCGAGGCAATGAAAGCGCTCGGTAGGCAATACGTGTCATCGATAAAAGAGGACATTGAACCTCGCATTGAACACCGCATCGCTCTAGCTCTTCATCCAAAAATGAAAAAATTGCGTAAAATGCAAGTTTCTGAGCGCGACGGAACATACGAAACCATTGATGAAATAATACGGAACGGAACTGTCAAAGCTAACGAAACGGTCGTTAAAATCAACAAATCGAAAATGAACCATTTTCTCGACGATTTTATCGATATGAACGATTCGAACGAGGGTGATGACGAGATGTATTCGAGCGAGCTCAAACGATATTTGAGCCATCACACATTGAATGAAGATTTCGAGCTGCGATCTTGGTGGTTCGAGCATCGTTTGAGTTATCCGAATTTATTCAAATTGTTTTTAAAAATAAGCAGCATACCTGCTTCGAGCGCTCCTTCCGAACGTACGTTTTCGGTAGCTGGCCTCATTATTACGGATCGTCGGTCAGCTCTTTTGCCCAAGTCAGTGGGTAATTTAATAATTTATAGAAATTTGTACCGTAATTAAGTATACGATCGAATGAAATTGTGAAATACGTGACGAATATTAAATTAAAAAGACAGTTGAGATTATATTTTGTGTTTTTAGTTATTCTTCTTTTAAAAACAATATAAAAATTCGAACAAATTCGAAAATTTCGGTTCGGATTGTGTTTGTTCGTGTTCGTTCGGATTGAATGTTCTGATGTTCGATGTTCGTTCGTTTCGGGAAAAATCGAACCGAACCGAACCGAACATGAAAATTTTCGGTTCGTGGACAGCTATAATATATACGAATTGGTTCAACTGAAATGTGAATCAAGAATTTTCATGTGAAAAAAGTGTCAATAAAAAAACAGCAAAGAAACAAATTCGAAGGTCTACTAAATGTGTAATGAAATGAAAATAGGGAAATATTCTCCCTCAAAACGTTCGAAATGGCGAACTATAGCGAAAAAAATCGATTACTATTAAAAATTAAAAACTCCCCCAAAAGATCGACATTTGGGGTCTCCAACCCTGAGAAGGCTGAACCCATTGAGTTTAGGGCCAAAACGTCAGTATCTGGTAAGTTTGTCGTACCATGATCAGGGCGTGCTAAACTCATGATAAAATATCGTGATAAATGCCGAACGACTGTAACGGCCGTCTCATTCTTGTGGACACAGTCTGCGCAATTTGTAGTGCGTGCCCGTTGGTGAGTCTACAATACAAAAACGAACAAACGAAAAATACAAATACAAAAACGAAAGCAAACAAAGAAAGGTAAAAAATTGGCAAAAAACTTTATAACTTTGAATATTACAGCAATATTCTGCTTTCTTTCTTTGCAGAAAACAAAATGGAAGAAGCGAAGGCCCAGAAAAAACAAGTGGCAAAGAAGTCTGGCCATAGACGGCCAAATACGCGAAGTGGTACACGTGCCAAAAGTGGGAGCACATCACACGCTTCATTAATAAAGATTGTCACTATTGATAAAGAAATTAAAGAAAAGCACGATAAGCACAAAGAACAATTCGAAAATCATATGAATTGTGATTCCAAGTGTTTGTTGAACATTGGCGTGAAGGATCGTTGGCTATTGTCAAAGCCGTTGTACATGGGATTCGATCGAACGATCAAAAACAAAGTTTTCAAAATTTAGCGTACACTCTTCAATATTATATCTTTACCGACGCATACACAGGCAGTAGTTCTAGTGTATGCGTTGTTAAAGATGTAACATAGAAGAGCGTACGCTCTTGTCGATTCTGTTCGTTGTTTCTTGCTACTCTCTTCCACGCTCTTATGTACTGTCGCAGTAGACTTTTTATTGGAATGTAAACAATAAAAGAGAGAGAGAGTACAAAAGAGCGTGGACGCTTTTAAAAGAGCGTATTAGGAAAACTCGGGAGTGCACGTTGTTTACTATGCGCCGTGTAAACGGGAATTAAAAGATATGAACGATGTTCAGGAATTTTTAAATAAGACCGACTGCCAGCTGAATGTCAATTTCAGTTTTGAGGCCAACATCCGTTGCATGACAGAATTCATTGTCGATGCATCAAAAATTCAAATTAACGAATTATTGTTTGGTCAAGAGGGAATGCCGATTCAGGTGTTCAACTCGTGTGACGAAGTAAAATTACCTTCCTTCAAGTACACAACAAAATACGAACCAGAAGAGAAGGTTAAATTGAATTTGGACAAAGAATTCCTGTGTGGTTGTGATTGCGAAGATGATTGCAACGATAATTCAAAATATGGATGTTGGAAGTTGACGTTGGAGGCTGCAAAATGCGGAACAAATGATGTGGATGTTGGCTACCGCTATAAACGACTCCATGACCAAGTTCGAACTGGAATTTATGAATGCAACAGCCAATGCAAATGCAAGTCAAATTGTTCTAATCGGGTCGTACAGAAGCAATCCAGCGTATCACCAACCCCCCCCCCTGGCTACGCCCCTGAAATTGACTCAACTATGCCCTTCAAGCTCAGTTTTGCTAAATACGAAGTGCACGTGTAAGCTAACAATGCAGATATAATAAGATCTTTGCACTGTTTGATTGCGATTGCGATTTCCCCCTAGAATTTCGATTGATCTATTTCGAATAGAATGATGACAACGCTTGAACGAGACCCGGATGACTCCTTGGTGGTTTTTTTTGATAATGAAATGTTATCAGCGTTTTCTGCGGTGATCATCACAATACGTGATATCAATAGATCAGTAGAGGAATAAGGACCGTATTATATTGAGTACGATATGTTGAATGAAATTACTTAAAAATTGGCAGAAAATTAGTGTGTGACTATGCAAAAATACCATATGTGTCCAACAAAATCAATTATCATCGGCTTTTCGGCTTACACTTTCCAGCCGGAATTTGCTTTGAATCAAAAGTTTGGATGTGTGTTGATGAAAAGAACTGTGTTAAGTTAACACTGTTAATAAAATACTTAATTGATACACAACAGAGATGTTCATTTAAACAATTAATTTGCTGTAATTAAATTCCAAATGTATGTAAAACGTGAAATTGTTTTTTTTTTTCTAAATGAGAAATGATTACATATCTTACAAAATACAATTCCAAGTGGTTAATTAACATGTTTTAACGAAATTTATTTGTAAATTGTTTGATTTCTGCATCAATATACATTGTTATAAGGATTGCTTCACAATGTTTTGAACAGTTCATCTGAAGGCGGTAATACAAGCGGTAATAAAATTCGCAATATTTCTTTGTGATTCCAATCCCTTTTTAGTTCGAAAGAAAATATTTTTTGTTAAACTGCCAACAAATTGATAACGTAGAACAAAAAAACTAGACAAAATTCGGAATTTATTTGTATTATAATAGGATCGTTGTGAGACTGTAAGTTCTCACGTTAACAACATCAAGACATGTCTGGAATATCGTCATTTTGCTGTGAAACCGTCTCAAAAATTTAAAATTGAAGAAAAAAATAACTACGTTTTCAATTATATTTGGCTAATTTTACAAAACACCCGCAGTTTAATATGCTTTGATGTAGTGAAAATCCAAATTGATTCAATCAATCTTATTTTAGTTGGAAAATGAGTAGCACACATTTGTTTACGGTGTTGAAGGCAATCCTTCTTTTAGCACAAATTATCGACTTTACTGCATCCGCGAATGTGCAATTTGCACAAGTGAGCTCAGCGGTGGAAGAAGGTCTGTTCTAGAGAGAATTATATCATTTTTGACCAAACGTTTATTGTTTTGACGTAGAATTTTGTTTTTTATTCGCAATTCATGAATAAAAATTTTGATTTTGATTTGTGTGGATTTCCTCTAAAGAATTCGAATTCGAATCTCTGCCCCACTTGTTAACTCCAGAAGAAGGATGTGGTGTATCAAAAGTAGCTAATACAAAAATTGTTGGCGGATCAGAGGCCAAGCCAGGTGAATCGAAAAACCATTACAATATTCATAGTAGAACAGAATTGAATCATATAATGTCAAACGCATTTTGATTCCAGGTGAATATCCATGGTTGGCATTAATTTTTTACTTTGCAAAAATGATTGTTCCGGATTGCGGTAAATGTTCACAATATTTATTTATTTAATAATATTTCACTCTACAGAGTCTATGGGTTGTCAAATGCAATCTGATTGACACGCGCGTTAATTAAAACAAATGAATGTGTTTAAATTAGATATTTGTTACGAGTACTAAGTGTGATGCGAGAACGCAAATCAAGTGGGACGGCGATAGGCGTCTCTTGATAGACTATAGACTTTGTTGTAGTACTTTTATACATCGAACACTTGGCAACAACTTCTGTAAAACCTGAATCAATCGATTCAACAAAAAAAAAATCATTTTCCCATAAATAGGTGGTTCATTGATTTCATCACGACACGTCTTAACGGCTGCCCACTGTATTAATCCCCTCTTGTATGTTAAATGAATGAAAATCATGGAAAATAAAATGAATTGTAATTTGGCATTATTTTAATCAAAAGAGGCTTCGTTCGATTAGGAGAACATGATATTACAACGACAAGCGATGGTAAACATCTAGATGTGTTTGTGGAACGAGCATTGAGACATCCAAATTTTGCTAAAGGATCTATGCAGGAAAGTGATATTGGAGTTATTTACTTGAAAAAAGCGGTGAATTTTAATGGTGAGTTATATTTTTCATTCAAAAATCACAAATAATCATTTGAATTCGAAACGAAGCAATGATTTTCACTCTTATTTCGCACAGATCGCATTCGGCCAATCTGTTTGCCGTTGAGTAGAGAGCTTCGAAATAAAAATATTGTTGGTCAAAATCCGTTTATTGCTGGATGGGGAGATGTGGATGAACAGGGTGCTCCAACAAATGTATTGATGCATGTACAAGTTCCAGTTATTGATAATGCACAATGTAAAGAGCTTTATAAAATGCATAGACACGTATCCGAATTGGAATTTAGTCATGCTGAAATGTGTGCTGGATATCTTGAAGGTGGTAAAGACGCTTGCCAAGGTGATTCTGGTGGTCCATTGATGCTCCCAATTTTGAATGGATCATTCCATACATATCAATTTGGTATCATTTCAACCGGAATGGGTTGCGGGCGAGAAAATGCACCAGGTGTTTACATCAACGTTTCATATTTCATGGATTGGATTCAGGACACGATCTACCAAATGGGCTAGAGTTTAAATCACGTGGAAAAATGCATGCTATTTCCTGTTTTTCAGTTTACTTCGTTAGCGAAACTCTTTTCGTTTGAATTTTGCACAATTTCATTAAAAAATTTATGTTATTTGCAATAAAGGCTTAGCTGCGGAACTATCGTGTAGTTGGAAAACGCATCAAAACTGTTGTGAACTGTTTTACTGAAGCGAGTTCTTCACGGAATATAAATAACAGATGTTTTTTTTTCATTTTCGAAAAAATGTCCAATCTTTATCCTATTAAATATATTGAAGTTTTCTGTAAATGGGAAAATAATTGACATTTTTTGCACCAAAGAAATCTGGTGTTCCACATATTTTAGTGGAAAAGTTGTACCTTGACAATTGATATTATTATTTCAAGCAACCTAGTTCGATATCTTTCCGTTTCATACTTGATGAGAATTTATCGTAGGGACAATTGAATCAAAGCCATACTTAAGTCGATACTTTTATAACGTTCAGGGATTACCGCAGCTCTCATTGCGATGACAATTCGTGATATGAATAGATCTGTACTATATTTTGTACATACATAACATAAAATCCGCTTCGTATTGCAATAAAGAATGTGTATTAAGGAGGATATGTTAGAAGAAATTATTATAAAGTTGTCAGAAAATTACTTTGTAACTATGCAGGAATGCCAAGTGTTGTTCGAAAAATGTCATTGTTTTTACGATTCATACTTTCCAGCCGAAGCTTCTTTTGATGAAAAATGTATGTTGATAATAGAAAACTTTGTCAGAAAAATACTTGATTGATATAAAGTTCATTTGATTTTTGTTCAAGGTTCAAATTCAAAAATGTTTAAATTTTCGTGTCAGAGCTACGATGAAGTACTGTTTGTTTGAGTCTCGCTTATAGAACATTTATATCGTTTTCATTTGGTTTTTAAATAATTAAAATTTTGTCTCATAGATAACTGTAGCCCGAATAACTAGTCTATATAATCAATTCCTTTCTACCAATTGAAATAATCGAAACACACTTGTTTTTATATCTGAAATGATTTCTTGTCTGATTTAAGCGTAACGTTAAACATGCCTTTCGTTTATAAATCGTGTCCATTCGTTGTATCTATAAATTATTCGTTAAACATGTTTGATGCATCGAAAAAAAATGAAAGCGTGCCAAAAAATTTCATAGGAAGGAAATCAATCAAAGAATCTCTTTGTTTACATCTTCTATTTATAACATTAGAAATCACTTACATTTGTATGATGTTCATAATGTGTTTTAGTAAGTTCATTACCACAAATGATTGACTATTTTCAAATTGATGTAACGCGTCGAATCGATTAGTTCAAAATATCTCTATAGTCCGATGTCAATTCAATATCAAATTATTGAGCAAAAAGATCCACATGGTATGGTATTGCATGGAGAAGAGGTAATGATCAAATTAAATTTCATTATAACGATTTTTTGGTGTGATTGAAAAAAAAACAATATTTTTTTTTTCAAAATAGATTTGTGACTATTATGATTGGCTTGAAAATGATTCGGTGCAAACGAATGAAATTCTACAAAATGAAGCTGATACACTGGATAAATATTTGGAATTAAATTTACAAAAGAACGATTGGACGGGAATCCGGGAAATATTTCATAATCCAATCGATTATGAATTATTTTCGGATGTTCAACTTATAAACGGGCACATTTTTTATAGTTATCGCAATTTTGCAAAGTCTATCTATAAACCGTGAGTGAAACAGAGGAATGATTTTTGTTTTACTTTATTTTTTTTCTTTGGCATATCAAATATAACTGGCATACACTTTCTATTCACCGTCTATAGTATTTTCAAGCGTGCAAAATCATTGAACGATTATCAACCGTGTGTAGTTTTTAATTCAAATAAAATTCACCAGGATTCAGTTATTGAACATGAATATTCACCGAATGGAAAATATTGTGCACTTACGATTAGTGACAAGAATGAAATTTCCATTGAAATGATGGTGATTGACGTTGAAACGGCAGAAATCCATGGAAATCTATTGCAATTGTACAGTTTTGAAAAGATTGCATGGAGCGGAGATAGTCAAGGATTTTTTATTTATGTAAATATTGACGAGACTTTTTTTTGACACCTAATTCAATTCCATTCAAATTGAAACTGAAATACTGTTTAATATTGCTTTTCGTTTTAGTATGATCCAATCAGAGAAGGAAAACGAAATCTTTACTATCATTATTTGGATGGTAGTAGGCCAGATAAATTGATTGCACAGATTCCAAAATCAGAAGCTTATGAAATATCGTTTGAAATCAGTTATGATCATAAATATCTCATTTTAACCGATAGTCAAGCATTATATGCGGCAAATATTGAATCGCTCGAGAAGGAAATTCAATTTAAAATCATTTTTAAAATCACTGAAAATATTACATATGTGAGTAATAGCTAAAGGTTTTTTTTTAAGGCAAGGAAGGGTCCCTGCAAATTTTGTTCAGTTTTGGGTAATCAATATCAATTGTTCACCCAAAACTTCAATTTATGTGATGGACTGATAAAATTGCCTTAATTTTCCCTATCAACTTCATTGAAATTGAGCCATCCTTATATTCCCTATTCTTCTTTAAAACAGGATTATGTTGGAAATGAAGGCGATTTTTTTCTATTTCTTAAAAATATTGGAGCACCAAAACATCATCTCGTTGAAATTGATATCATGGATGAGAAACCGGGTCGTCATTTTGAAGTGGTTGTTGCGGTAAATATTAAGTCATTACGTTCAGGATAATCCAAACAGGAAACCCCAACGATTAGGCGCTAATGTGAACTCCTATTTTCACATCATCGGTGTACGCGACTCTGTGTGTGCACCTGTATGAGTGCGGCATCCTTCGGTTGTCTTTGATGCATTTCTTTTCGAATGCAAATATATATAGCCGCACCCATACAGGTGCACACACAAAGTCGCGTACACCTATGATGTGAAAATAGGAATTCCTATTAGCGCCTAATCGGTAGGATTTCCTATTAGGATTATCTGAATGTAATGACTGATTTCTGTTTCTTTTTTTTATACATGAATCAAATAAAAATCAGTGTATTTCCCACCAACGGAGGTATACTTGTTGCCAGCAATTCTATTAATTATGAAATATTTATAAAATTCCAGGAAAATCTAAATGGTCATGGTGTATTGAAAGCAGCTCATGCAATTTCTTCGTTTTTACTTCTCATTTATATCGAAAGCTTCCAGGTATGCATACTCATGTGACAACTAACATAAGATTTGTTGCAAAATGAGTATCAAACTAAATTTTCTAATTTATTAACTTTCCGCACAGAGTTCCATGTATATATATTCGCTAGTAAATCAACGCATTGACTACAAAGTCGATTTAAAAGATGAACAAGTTGTCTCTTCAAAAATCGATAAATATGGTGTATTTTTCGAAACCAGATCATTCAAAATGCCACGAAAAGTCTATCGAATTGAATTCAATCAGCTTGAGTATCGTGATCCATATGATACAACAACTTATTTAACAATCGAACCAATGCTATGGAAAGTGTCAAAAATACCAAATTTAGATGGATTGGATATAAAAGTTCAATATGATTCGTACAAAAGTTTTGATGGAACTGAAATTCCAATGACTATTATTCGAAAAAATGGTGACGATTATTGCCAGAAACCTTGTTTAGTATACGCATACGGTGGATTTGGTGATTCGTTACTTCCAAGATTTGATCTTTATTTTCTTCTATTCGTTGAATTATTTAATGGTGTTGTGGGTTTGTATTTCTTACCATTTCGGAGAAAATGTCATTAGCTCGGAAAATTAACTGTTAAAAAATTGACGGATTTTTGTTTTCTAATCCAATTAGTTTTCATCCATATTCGTGGTGGTGGTGAACTAGGCGATGTATGGTCATTAAAATCATCAAAGATTGAAATCAGTTTCAAAGATTTAATAGCCGGTATAGAACATTTAAAAGGTGAATCGTACGTGAATCTAATTGATTCGAATAAAATTGCATTCCATGGTACGTCACATGGTGGTTTAGTTGGTGCTGTTGCTATGAATTTACGGCCAAACTTACTAACAGCCGTAACATTGCTAAATGGATACTTTGATTTAATCATTGACCTGTTGGACGGTGATCGACTTAATCAATATGGAAATATAAATAAAAAACAACATTTTAATGTTGTCAAACGATATGCACCACTGTTACACATTCACAAACCAACAAAACCCGATGAAGCTTATCCAATAACATTAATTGTTGCCAGCAAAAAAGATGACGTCGTTCCAATTTCCAATTCATTGAAATATTTAGCACATCGACGTGAAATTGCGAAAAATAATAATCAATTTCAACGTGATAAACCAACACTTTTGAAAGTCATCAATAGCGGGGGACATAATTATAGGACAGCTATTAGACGGGATTTTATTGATGCCGTTTTTGTTAAATTACAATTTTTAGCTGAAGCCATGGAATTGAAATGCTGTGTTAAATATCAACATTTGGGAAATGAATAAAAGAAGAAGTTTGAACTAATTTGTTGGTTGGAGTTTTATTTCGTATTTTTTTTCTCGATAAACTCATCAAATAACCTGATAAGTTGGGTACTATTAGTAGTAGACTATCGATTTAAGCGAATTTTTTTTTCAAACCTCTGGCAGCTGTAGACTGAAATCAATTCAATGAATTGTACAAACGTGATGATAAAAAATACTGAAATTATATCACGTAAACATGCATCGTCTGCGATTACTATTCAGTGCAGCGCGTCTTAAAATATCCGTCATACTCGAAAAAGATGAATGAGCGCCAATAAATTTAAAAGGAAACAAATGTGAAGCTTCCTTTCTACTGTTTGTGTCTATTTTTAGGTAAGACACTACAAATCATCTACCAACAACAATAATCGCACCTGAGCTATGTCACCAAAACATATGTATCAATTCAATGAGAATCAAATGTCAATATCATTAAATAAAAGTCATGTTACGTGTCAAATCAATTAGCTTGACTCTTAAATCATGATCCGTGTAGATCTAGTCATAAATCATATTCACTAGTGGTGATATGTCGAAACGTTCCGTTAAACTCAGAACCAAATGTAATATAATTTGGAATTTCTCTAATAAAAAATTCAAAAACGAAAAAACAAAACATAAAAATAGATAAAATAAAACGTTTAAAAAGTCGTTATTAATTACCTAAATTTTTTTTTCAAATAAATATATTCAATATTCAGGTCAGCCAGTCAAATATCCGATTATAGAGCAAAAACACCCAAATGTGATTACATTACACGGTGAAAAGGTGATGAAATTCAATTCCTCGACTATTTTTGTTTTCTTTTTTATTTATATTTTAAAAACAGTGTAGTGAAATTCATTTTTTTTCAAAACCTCATTTTTGTCCAATTGGTGAATTTTTAGTGAATTAAACCTTGTTGCCTAAACACAAAATCTGGACAAAAATAAATGGTTCAGCCTAAATGATCGGTTTCATTCCAAAAATTGGTTTGAAAAAAATTATTGTTCAAAAATTAAAATTAAATTCTTCCACAGATCTATGACTATTATGATTGGCTGAAAAATGATTCTGAGCGAAAAAATCGGATAATAAAAAATGAAAACTTTACGCTAGACGCATATTTGGATATCAATTCGCAGATAAATGATTGGCCAGAAGTTCGAAAAATATTTCTTAATCCAATCGATTATGAATTGTATTCGAATGTTCAATATGTGAACGGGCACATTTTTTATAGTTATCGCAATTTATCCAATTCAATTTATAAACCGTAAGTTATCCAATATTGGCATTTTTTTCTCGACATTTTCTTTGATGTATCGAATTTAAGGGTGCACATTTTTTTTCAAACCCACAGAATTTTAATGAGAATAAAATCATTGACCGATGATCAACCGCGTGTAATTTTCAATTCAAATCAATTGCACCATGGTACAGCCATTGAGCATGAATATTCACCAAATGGAAAATATTGTGCACTTACAATTAGTGACAAGAATGAAATTTCCATTGAAATGGTGGTGATTGATGTTGAAACAGGTGAAATTCATGGAAGACGATTGCAAATTTGCGGTTGTAAGAAAGTCGCGTGGAGCGGTGACAGTCAAGGATTTTTTATTTATGTAAATATTTTTGTCTCTCTTTCTTGTTGTTGCCAGATCATTTTATTTGGAAATCTCATTCAAATCGGAATTTATTTTGATATTTTCGTTTTTGTTTGCTTTCTTCAGTATGATCCAGAAGGAAAAAAGAGACGACATCTTTACTATCATTATCTAGATGGAAGCAAACCAGATAAATTAATTGCAAAAATTCGTAAAACAGAGGCTCACAATCTATCGTTCAATGTTAGTGATGATTACAAATACATCATTTTGCGCGGTTGTCGAATGCTTTGCATTGCAAATATTGAAAATTTAGAGGAAATTGGGAAATTTAAATTGATTTTTAATATAGATCGAAATGCATTATATGTAAGTAAACGCTGTTTACTAAACAGCATTGCTGATACACCAAACATTCGAAGATGAAATTTAATTTCCTAATTGATGAACAATTGATTTTACTTGATTCAATCAGGAATACATTGGAAATGATGGAGATTTCTTTTTATTTCTCACAAATGTCGGGGCGCCAAAGCATCATCTCATTGAAATCGACATTCAAAATAAAAAACCGGACAAAAATATCGATATAGTTGTTACTGTAAGTGATTTTGAAGTTTTTTTTTCAGTGGTAAACCATAAGGATAGCCCAGAACTTTTATTCGGATTTTTTGGAATGTGACTCTAAAATCATACATTTTGTACAGTTGTTCGAGTTCGAATTCCAAAAAATCAAGTAAAATTTTCGCATTTTTTTATTAGTTATTAATGTCTTGAAGACTTGTATTGTGTACTTGAAGAAGTTAGACTTACTCCGAGTAAATCGATGGCTCCTATAATGTTTGGCTCAGCTAGCACTGTTGTCCCAGCAGAGAGCTTTATCGATTTACCTATTCAACAAATTATTTTTCATTAAATTTTGAATAAATATTTCAGGAAAATCTAAATGGTCATGGTGTATTGAAGTCAACATTCAAATATTCAGGTTATTTGTTTCTAAACTACATCGAAAAAGCTCAGGTAGAAGATAAAATAATTGATGGCTAAATAATTCAAAGATATTCATGTTATTCAAGTGATTCAAGTTGATTTAATTCACAAAAAATTTCAAACTTCCCATAGAGTTCCCTGTATTTATATTCATTACTTCACCAGCGCATCGACTATAAAATCAATATCAAAGATGAACAGTTTATATCGTCTAAATTCGATAAATATGGCATTTTCATTGAGACCAAATCATTCAAAGCCCATCGAAAAGTGTATCGAATTGAATTCAATCAGCTTGAGTATCGTCAACCATATGAAACAACTTATTCAATGGTCGAGCCAATACTATGGAAAGAATCAAAAATACCACATTTAGATGGACTTGATTTAAGAGTCGAATATGATACATTTAAAAGCTTCGATGGAACCGAAATTCTAATGACTATCATTCAAAAGGATGACAAAAATGACAGTCAAAAATCCTTTTTGCAATTTAAACCCTGTTTGGTATATGCATATGGTGGATATGGTGACCCGTTACTCCCACGCTTGAATCTCTATTTTCTACTTTTCATTGAACTATTTCGCGGTGTCATTGGTTTGTATGAACAAATGTCTATATTTGCCTATCAATGATTTTTGTTTGAAATGAAATGTTTTCTCCAAAAAATGTGATTTGAAAACTCCTAGGACTAATTCCCATTCTTTCCTTTACACAAACTAGTGATTATTCATATTCGTGGTGGTGGCGAGTTGGGTGATGATTGGTTACTTAAAACGTCAGAAGTGGAAAAAAGTTTTGAAGATTTAATAGCCGGTGTTGAACACATAAAAGGTTCATCATACATGAACAACATCGATTCAAATAAGATTGCATTTTATGGTGTTGCACATGGTGGATTGGTGGGTGCGGTTGTTATGAATATGAAACGAGATTTATTTCGAGCGGTTATTCTTCAAAATAGTAACATGGATTTAATTAATGATCTACCACAAATGAACCAAACTAAGGATAAACCGTATGGACATTTGAACAACAAAGAAAATTTTGAATGTATAAAAAGCTATGCACCATTGTTACACATCGAACAACCTAAAAATCCGGAAGATTCGTATCCAACGACACTGATTGTTGCTAGCAAAAATGATGAGATTGTTTCGATGACAAATTCATTGAAATATTTAGCACATCGACGTGAAAAAGCTGAACACAATAAATTTCAACGAGATAAACCAATTTTTTTGAAAATTATTAATAGCGGTGGCCACAATTATAGGACAGCAACAAAAGTCGAATATGTCAATACGGTTTTTGTGAAATTGAAATTTTTAGCACAATCTATGCAATTGAAATTCGATGAAAAATATGAAACAATTCCAATATTTGAGGATATGCAAGCAGAGGAAATTGTAAAAGGTTGGTTTTTTTAAAAAGTATTTTGGTATGAAGAAGACTTCTCGTCATCGGTTGCATTATCCAAATAATGATGAATTACTCTCGGACTTACTTATTTTCAGCACCTCCAATCAAATATCAAATTATCGAGCAAAAAGGACCAAAAGTGACTGCATTACATAAAGAAAAGGTAAATGTGTTCGCGGCCGGGGTTTCTTTTTTCGGGTGTTTGTAGGACTCTTACAGAATGGCATGAAACTCTTGGTTCTGGACGTTTCGTCCAGAAACCATGTCTCAGCTAGTCAAAAAGCATGTCTCGGGGTGTCGGATTTCGGGGGGCCCTTTTGGGCATCATTCACATATGTCTGAGTCCACTAGGTCTGGGGTCATCAGGTCTATGTCCTTTTGGCCTGGAGATTCGAAGAGAGTCCAGAAAACACCCCAAAGGACCCCGATTAATTGTTCGACTGTTATCTTACTGTTGTGGCGGTCAATCAATTGTAAAATGAAATAACAATTTTTAGCTTATACTTGATCATTTCTATCATCAAAATTCCCACAGATTTACGATTATTACAATTGGCTCAAGGATAAATTCCAACGTAATGATATTCTTCAAATCGAAGCTGAAACACTGCAAACCTATTTGGAATTGAATACAAAAAATAATAATTGGTTGGAAATCAAAGCGATATTTCTCAATTGCATGGACTATGAAATATATCGTGATGTTCAACAAATCAATGGCTGTACATATTATAGTTATGTGGATTTTTCAAAGGCAATCTATCAACCGTGCGTTGAAAATACCAAATTTATTTTAACTTAAAAATTCTAAATGTTCACCCTTTCATTGGCATATTTCTAATATTTATTCAATTTATAGAGTTTTCAAGCGGAATCAAACCGTCGATGAACGTCCGCGTGTGATATTTGACACAAATAAAATTTTCGGTACATATGTTGGACATGTGTATTCACCAAATGGACAATATTTAGCCTTGATCATTGGTGGTCAAAATCAAAATTCTCATAAAATTCTGGTAATTGATGTAAGAACTGGTCGACCGCATGGAAATGATCTGCATATACTCAGTTCCAAGAAAATCGCATGGAGCGGGGATAGCAATGGATTTTTTGTTTATGTAAATATTTTTGCAAGTGAACATTTTTTTCGAAAAAAAAGAAGGAAAAAAATATTTAAAACGACCTTTTTTCAAAACTTCATTCATTTCACATTCATCCCCTTTTCCAGTATGATCCTGAAGGAAGAAAAAAACGGCATCTATACTATCATTTTCTAGATGAAAACAAACCCGATAAATTGATTGTAACGATTCGAAAAGCTGATGCTAATGCAATTTCATTCAAAGTCACCAATGATTACAAATATCTCATGCTACGCAGTAGTCAAATGCTACGCATTGCGAATATTGTGTCATTGGAACGAGAAATTCGATTTGAGGTGGTTTTTAAAATGTCAAAAGATGTGATTTATGTAAGTAAAATGGTCAATTCCATCATTTTGTGGAAGGAATGGAAATTTTTCAATTTTTTCAATTTCAATCTTCTTCTTTTAATTAGAATTACGTTGGTAATGATGGTGAATATTTTTTCTTCCTTACGAACTTTGGAGCACCAAAGCATCATCTAATTGAAATCCATCTTCAGAAAAAAACCAACATTTGGAATGTTGACGTCGTTGTACCCGTAAGCGAATGTTATTCCGTTGTTTAAAAAAAAATGTTTTCTTCTAAAAATCTGTGAAATTATTTCCCACACACACAAAAAAAAACTCAGGAAAATCTTGGAGGTCATGGTACATTAGTGAACGCCTACAAATGTATGAATTTTTTCTTTCTAATTTACATCGAAAATGTCCAGGTAAATATTGATTTTTGTCATTGAAATTGATACTTTCCTCTTTGTTTTTCTCTTTCATTCGTGGTGAAAACTCGAACAAAAAAGTGTTCACCTTTTAATTTTGTTTTTGTCCAATCAAAAATAATCTGCTAATTTAACTGTTCTCTTTCCAGAGTTCAATGTATTTATATTCAATAACACATAATCGCATCAAATACAGAATCAATATGGACGAAGAAAATTTTGTCTCGATGAAGATGGATCCGATGGGATTTTTCTTTGAAACTCAATCATTCAAAACGCCACGAAAAATCTATCGAATTGATTTTAATCAGCGTGTATTTCGTGGACTTTCAATTGAGCCAACCGCAACAGTCACACCAACGCTATGGAATGAATCGACAATACCACATTTAGATATGACCAAATTTAAAATCTCACATGATTCATTCCACAGTTTTGATCAAATTAAAGTTCCAATGACCATCATTCAAAAGATAAATGATGGCAGTGATCGTAAAAAACCGTGTCTGGTATTTGCTTACGGTGGCTATGGTATTCCAATGCTTCCATTTTTCAAGTTATTCTTTCCACTTTTCATTGAGCTATTCAATGGCGTTGTTGGTTTGTATTTAATTGTATTAAAAGCCGAAGAATTTCTTCTTTTTAACAAAAAAATCGATTTTTCCCATTGTCAATTAGTATTCATCTATATTCGAGGTGGTGGTGAGCTGGGTGATGATTGGCTACTGAAACCAACCGAAGCGGAAACAAGTTTTAAAGACTTAGTAGCCGGTGTTGAATATTTAAAAGGGAAATCATATAGTAAAGTCATTGATTCAAATAAGATTGCATTTTTCGGTGCATCACATGGTGGATTGGCAGGTGCAGTTGCAGTGAATACCAAGCAAGATTTATTTCGAGCGATTATTCTTCAAAATGGTAATATGGATATAATCAATGATCTACCGCACAAGGGACACATTTGGGCTAAACAGTATGGTAATTTGAATAACAAAGAAGATTTTCAATGTATCAAAAAATATGCACCATTGTTACACATACAACCACCAACAAAACCAGAAGAATCTTATCCAACAACACTGATTGTTGCTAGCAAAAATGATGAGATTGTTTCCATAACGAATTCATTGAAATATTTAGCACATCGACGTGCAATAGCTGAAGAAAATGAATTTCAACGAGATAAACCAACATTATTGAAAGTCATTCAGAGCGGTGGACATCATTATGAAACTGCTAAAAAGGTAGAAATGGTTGATGCTGTTTTTGTTAAATTACAATTTTTAGCTGAGGCCATGGACATGAAATTTGATTCAATTTATCGACACATGTATTACATACACGATCCAAAATTGTTCAGTTCTATGTAATATTAATATCAATTTGAATAAATTTGTATTTTCGTCATGAATTTTGGTTTTTTTTTGTTTAAATTGATTGAAAATATATTATGCAGTTATGGCACATCAATGTTTAGCAATTGCTAAATTCTGCGTTGGGCTTTGTCCTTTAACAACAAATCACCAAGTTCCCTAAAAAGGAAAAAAAAGTTCCCTAAAAGACACAACAACATGGTGACTTCTCGCTTCCTTTTTAAAAGTATCATCGTTTTTACGGCTCATACTTTCCAGCTGGAACTTAATAGAAAAGCAATGAAGATTGGCGTAAAACCTAGTATAAAACCATCAATTCATTAACCTGAAAAAATAATTTGCTGAATACATACAGTTTTAATTATAATTAAATTCCAAACATATGTAAAATGTGAAATAGTTTTTTTTAACATGAAAAATGATTAATCATCTCACAAAATACAATTCCAAGAGGTTAATTAACATGTTTTAATGAAATTCATTTGCGAATTTTTTGATACGTGCATATAGTGTATACTAAATACTGTTATGAGGATTGCTTCACAATGTTTTGATCAGTTCATCTGAAGGCGGTAATACAAGCGGTAATAAAATTAGCAATCTTTCGTTAATCTGTTTCTGAGTTTATTTGTATTGTATAGGATCGTTTAGAGACGCTAATAACATGATAACTTTTCTCTGAAAGATTTCTCAATCGTCAAAAAATAAAAAAAAAATTGAAGTAGATAAAACTTCGTTTCCAACCATTTTTGTACAATTTTACAAAACACTCGCAGTTTAACATGTTTTGATGTAGTGAAAATCCAAATTGATTCAATCAATCTTATTTTAGTTGGAAAATGAGTAGCACACATTTGTTTACGGTGTTGAAGGCAATCCTTCTTTTGGCGCAAATTATCGACTTTGCAGCGTCTGCGAACGTGCAATTTGCACAAGGTCTGTTCTAGAGAGAATTTTATTATTTTTGACCAAACTTTTAATGTTGAAAACATTTCTCCTTAAGAATTCGAATCTCTACCTCACTTGTTAACTCCAGAAGAGGGATGTGGTGTTTCAAAGGTAGCTAATACAAAAATTGTTGGCGGTTCAGAGGCCAAGCCAGGTTTGAATCGAAAAATTACAATATTCATTGTCGAATAGAATTCGAATTGCATATGTGAAACTCATGTTAATTTCAGGTGAATATCCATGGTTGGCATTAATTTTTTACTTGGTAAAAGATTTTTTTCCGGATTGCGGTAAATGTTTACAATATTTATTTAATAAAAAATATTCAGTTCCAGTGTTTGCCAAATCTGCTCTACAACTTGCCATAGTCTTTTGGTTGGCAAATGCGATCTGATTTGTCACGCACGTAAATGAAAGAGAGGAAAGGGAATTTAAAATATTCATTTGTGTGGATAATTATGTGTGATGCGAGAACGCAAATCGAGTGGGACGACAATGGACGTCTCTTGCCAGACCATAGACATTGTCATTGTATTGTCACACGGCGAACACTTGGCAACAATTTTTGGAAAACCTCAGCCAATCGAATTAAAAAACATCATTTTCCCATAAATAGGTGGTTCATTGATTTCATCACGACACGTCTTAACGGCTGCCCACTGTATTAATCCTTTCTTGTATGTTAAATGAATGGAAATCAGTGATTTCGAATCACACACAAAAAAATGCATTATAATTTGTTATTTTTTCCTTTTAAATCAAAAGGAGCTTCGTTAGATTCGGAGAACATGATCTCACAATGAGTGATGGTAACCATTTAGATGTGTTTGTTGCTCGAGCATTAAAACACCCTAATTTTGCTAAAGGATCTATGCAGGCAAGTGATATTGCAATTATTTACTTGAAAAATGAGGTGAATTTTAATGGTGAGTAACATTTTTCATTCAAAAATTACAAATAATCATTCGAATTCGAAACGAAGCAATGATTTTCACTCTTTTTTCGCATAGATCGCGTTCGGCCAATCTGTTTGCCATTGAGTAGCGAGCTTCGAAATAAAAATATTGTTGGTCAAAATCCGTTTATTGCTGGATGGGGAGATGTGGATGAACAGGGTGCTCCAACAGATGTATTGATGCATGTACAAGTTCCAGTTATTGATAATGCGCAATGTAAAGAGCTTTATAAAATGCATAGAAACGTATCCGAATTGGAATTTGGTGATGCTGAAATGTGTGCTGGATATGTTGAAGGTGGTAAAGACTCTTGCCACGGTGATTCTGGTGGTCCATTGATGCTCCCAATTTTGGATGGATCATTCCATACATATCAATTTGGTATCATCTCAACTGGAATAGGTTGCGGACTAAAAAATGCACCAGGTATTTACACCAGCGTTCCATATTTCATGGATTGGATTCAGGACACGGTTTACCAGGGCTAGAAATTAAATCACGTTGAAAAATACATGCAATTTCCTGTTTTTTAGTTTTCTTCATTAACGAAACTCTTTTCATTTGAATTTTGCCCAATTTTAATAAAGACTTTATGTAATTTGCAATAAAAATGAAGAATATCAACTTAACTGAGAATTTAAAAATGGAAGCGGTGTAACGATGATATGTCGTTTTACCGCTTTGCTGAAAATATGATGGATTCCTATACAAATCGGTGTGCTTTGAAAACGTAATAAAACTCAAATCGCTGTTGTACTGTAGCGAGTTCTAGACTTGATGTTTCACTTCCTTTGATTCGATATCGGAAATAAGTTCATCAATTCATTCACGGATAGCATATAGCAGTTGTTTTTTTTTTCCATTTTCGTAAACATTTCTAAGTTTTATCCTATTAAATATATTGAAGTGTTCTGTAAATGGGACACAAAAGCTATTTTAAGAAAAACTATCGACGTATTCTTTGGTGCAACTGGTGTTCCACATATTGGACAATTATACCTTGACAAAATAAAACAAAAACTTAATTGATACTATTATTTCAAATATGCCAATGATTTGAAAGGTGTTTGTTATGAAAACAATACTCTGAGAGGCTACAGGGAAGTATTCAAACTAGTTTCAATCAGACTAATGACTAAAAAAGACGCTTTAAACATAAAAGCACATTGTTTTAAATTCTCAATCGATACATAAGGTCAAAATTTGCCGTTTTAACAAAAGAAAATTTATTTTTGAACATGAAATTGATTGTAATAAATATGATATCAATTATTTTAATTGGGTCTAGTGTATTCTAATTTGGAAAATGTCCAGTATTTGATCCATTTCCTAAAATGTCTATGCTTTTAGTCATAAAGAGGCTAGAAGTGGCTTGAAGTATAGAATAGACATTCCATTTTAAAGCCCACACCGGCTCTATCAATCACTATTTATCGTTTAAACATGGTGTCAACAGACTGTAAATAAGATGATCAAATTGTCCGATTAAAAGTCGCCAGATTACTACAAGATTGGAATAAATTAAATAAACATCCATAAATATCGATGTTTCATTTCATTCCGTTTAACTTTCAGTGTTTGAATTAATGACTCATCGAGTTGTGATTTGACCAAGCGTCATTAGCGTAAACTAACACATTCCGTACAAGTGTTGAGCCTAATATCCTGTGGAGTGCACATGCTTTGAATTTCGTTGATAAAAATCTATCAATAAATTGAGGGTCACTTGACACACCAACACACACTCACATTCATTCAATATCCAATGCGCAGCCCACAACACAATCGACAGATGGAACTAGAAAGAAAAAAAAGGCTTCCTTTCATGGTGGTAGTTTGCTTAATATATCGACTGGCGATTATGAAAATGTCTCCGAGACACATAAATATGAGTTAGCTGCCGTCTGCTACATACCATTGAATAAATCATTGTGGATTTTTTTGTTCGTTGTTGTTGTTATTCAGTTACAACCACAAATAAAATATGATTAATATACTACATGCGATTCAAAAACAAAACATAAATCGCCTACACACTGATTGTGTGTATTGAAAGTGAAGTGTGCGAGAGCTGGAGATTAGGTTATGTTCGAATCAACGGCTTATGCAAATGTATTGCGGGAGGGAGGAGAACTTTCATATTTTCCACGCGCAAACGGAATTTCCACACAAATATTTTTGGGATAGAGACTCAGTCATCGGCTAGCTGTGAAATGCCATAAGTGCTTATTTCACTTTATTCCAACACCGCACCCGTACTACATAATGACGGTATTAATTTTAAGTGGTAGTTTCCGCGGCGACCCTTGTAAAATGATTGATTGGAAATTTTAACTCTAATACATCAAAACTGTTTTTGTTTGTTTGTTTTGGATTTATTTTAATAAAATATTTTGTGATGTGAATTTTTGAAGCTTTCAAAGGAGTTTTTTTCGTTTTTTTGGAACATTTTGAACGGAAATTCAACGCAAATTCAATCAAAGTGATGTTATATTTTCAAATATCGGATACGAACCAAGTTACACTCGCTCACATAACCAATAAGTGACTTCATATTTGTGTTATTGTGAATTTAAACCTCAAAGATAAAGAAATAATAGTTTACTAATAAAACTGTATGATGTGCGAAGTGGAAATGGACTCGATGGTGAAATGAAATACGTGACTAATTTCAAAGCTTCGGAGTAGAACGCAACATTTCTGTATTCCATTTGAATCAAATTCAAATATATGTGATTATTGTAATAAATGGTGAATTTAAAACCGATTTTCAAATGCATTGGTTGACCAAGTGACCATACTTCAATCAACATTTCGATAGATAACATCAGAGAATTTCATTCCCACAAGCAACAACAACAAAAAAGTATGGCTAGAACGTGTTGTTGAAATAAATCAATTATGCATGTTTTTTTTTGAATTGGATGGATTTATCCATGGGATTCATATAGGTTGCATGTAGTTTTCATTTTCATTCCCTTTGTGCAAACAAAGTCTATTAGGTTGTGTGTTCTGTTTTGTGAGTGTTTTTTTCACTTTGTGCATACGAATTTGTCATGCAGTAATAATTGCAAAACAATGACATGGTTTTTCAATTGATTGACTTAGTTTGTTTGGTTTGGCATAGTTTTGAATGAAAATCGTTAATTTCTGTGCCCATTTGGAGTCATTCTTTCTAGAAAACGACCAATTCATTTATGATTGATGCATTTGGTTCAACATTGTAATATCCGTATTATTTGAATCCACCAACACAATTCAAATTGCATTAACATCGTGGTGCAATTTGATCGCTCTACCCATTGAGTATCATCATCATCATCATATTGAATTTTAATTTAAAAATCGATTTTTACTAAAGCAAACAACCGGTTGACACGCAAAGTGAATAACAAAAAAAACAAACACAACAGACATGATAACGACCGAACCAACTAACTTGACGCGTGTACCTCATTTTGATGGAAAACTTTTCGAACACAATGAAATCAGTGGCATTAGAATATGTAAAGTTTCTTCACATTTTCTTATATTCGATCATGAAATTGATGACAGTTATTATTGATAAATTCCATTGTTGGGGACACTTATAAGCAGGCATTAGTAAAATGAATGGTCATGGGCAAACTTAGGTTGTGGCCAGAATCATTCTATCATGAATAAATGAAGCCCATACGAGTCCTCTAGAAGGACGTATCATTGTTTGAAT
Organism: Aphidoletes aphidimyza; assembly: GCA_030463065.1. NCBI lineage: Eukaryota > Metazoa > Arthropoda > Insecta > Diptera > Cecidomyiidae > Aphidoletes > Aphidoletes aphidimyza. The sequence continues at coordinate 45,829,389 of CM059996.1, forward strand.
AGCAAAGTCAACAATCGGAATTGAAATTTGAGTGAGAAAAAAAAAACCAACAACATCATTTGAGATGACCTTTTGCATTGTTTATTTTTGAAGGATGTCAATATCAATTGATCCATCTCTGTCTCTATGTGCTCTTGAGAATTAAATACGAAATTTAAACCGATTGCATTGAAATATTCATAAAATTTTGATAAAAAATGCTTAATGAATCGCCTGAAGAATAAGAAAATTTGCATTTTACAATCGATCGAAATAAAACTCATCAGTTGATTGTTTCATTTGTTTTGGTCGGAAAATGGAAAACAATAAATGGCATGAGGACGTTCAATTATTATGGTTTATAGACACACACACACATACCCCTATCCCCTACGTTTTAAATGATAAGAGATAGAAGTGTTTTCATGAATTCAAACGTCATTTCGCCTTTAAATTATGATGATGTGGTATAAAACCAAATGTTACTTCTATTTTCAGTTTTGACGTAACAATTCAATTCAAAACATGCCATCAGATATATCAGATAGAGACCATATTTTAATAGATCAAGGGCTGTTTTATCAGTTTATAATTTACGATACATAGACCACATTTGGATATGGTAATACAAATAGAAATAACCAACAATGACACATCACCAAATCAATTGAATGTATATATTCAATTTGAATATCCATGTGGTTCAAGGTTATCGATCGCTTGAATTGTGCGTTATGCTTGTGAAATGAGAAAATCAAGAAACAATCCCTCCCCGCACATTCCGTGCTATGAACTTGAAAAATCTGTTTGTCGTAGAGGATAAAAACCCCTCACGCATACATTTTTTATTGGGAAAGTGTGTGTGTGTGTGTGTGTGTTTGAACATTGAACCTTGAAAATATGCCTCATGTCATACGAAATGACACACGCTTTCCTTTCATTTCACTCAATTGTTGACAGATTTATTCATTCGAATGAATTGTTTAAAATATCCTTAATTGGTTTAACTGTTAAGTAGACTGATAAATTTCCATGGTGCTAGATATATTTTCGTCCTATAGAGCTCACGAAAGCCCAACTAATTTGGAAGATCATTATCACCAGGAGATTTATTTGAACTTGTTAGAGGACAATGTTTTTTTTTTTTCATTGAAATTTTATGATTATTAAATTTACACGTGCAAGATTGATTGAGCGTGTCGAAATCCCCCCAAAAAAGAATGATTTATATTCTTGTTCATATTAAATTTAACACCATGTTTACGAATCAGGAAATTTAAACAATTCCCATGATCAAAATGGACTTTTACGTAAATGCGTTTGAATGATGTTATTTGATTTAAAAATTTAAAATCCCTTAAAAATATCTCAGCGGAGGCCAGATGTGAAAAATAATCAGGATTTGTTAACGGATTCAATTCAAAATTAGTCATACAGATAACGTCCAGAGTGTTTGAATGCCAGTTAGACCCGTGTAAAGAAACACATATATTTGTGACTTGATTTGTGAAGCAAATTCTGTTGAGCGCCACTTCTTACATTTCTTAAATGAAAATACATTCAATTTTAAGAACAACTTTTCGTTTGGTGTTAACATTTTTAATCATTTAATCAATTCAATAAGACCTTTTGGGCCTTACTTGCAACTCCAGCAATTGCAATAGCGCTGCGATTTCACGTGTAGGTACTGTTCAGTTTTCATTGGGCAATCGCGGATAATTCCAACCGTCAGCGTTCCAAATAAAGCCATCTTTTTAGAAAACAAAATCACAAATAAACAAATCAATTTGGTATAACTTCAGCAGTTTGCTGATTTCGCAATAAAAATCAATTTTTTCATCGATGAAAGTGAATTATGAACAAAGTCGCAATTTGTTAAGCTTAAAAACGTCTTTGATATGTGTTGATTGGTATCAGAAAATTAAAAAGTTTTTATAATTGTACCAACGTCAATAAAGTTCTAATTCGATTTTTCGATAAAAAAAAAAGTTTCGCACTAAAAATAGGATACACGCAATATCGATGTTGTGTTAAATGGGGTCAATCAAGTTTATACAGACATTGGTTCAGTTTCTGTTCAGTTTAACTCTTCAATTGCAATAAGTCAAACCGTTCAACTTGGACTTCTTAAATCACTAAAAAAAAACAGTTTCACTTGCACTTTAGTTTGGTTGTGTTATTCTTTCGAGCATCAATTGCATGGTCAGTTATATGATTTAAATTGTGGGAACTCTGTTGGTGTGGCACGAACCATATGTATCATCACGTATTAACGCTCAATATTGTTCGGCATATTATATATGCAGTAAGTTCAAGATCAATCACGTTAAATAATGTCAATACTGAAATATTGGAAAAGCGATTGTTTTATTCGTCGAAATTCTCTCGATAATAAATTATAAATGCATGATTGATTAAGTCTAAACATGTTCAAACTGTTACCAATGCAAAATCCTACAAATATATACCGAGCATACCCTTGCTCACCATATGTTTGAATTCACCTGATATCATAGCACTCTACATAAATCCGGGTGTGTGTTTGTGTGTAAATGATATGGATGATATGGACTTATTATATCCATTTAGTATAACGTTCAACTCACCGTTCATAATAATCAAAAATGTTTTCCAAATGGATTTTATTGATTGGAATGTGATTTTCGTTTGTTCGTTTTGTTGTTGTTGTTGTATTCGTTGATGTTCACATTTTCTGACATTTACTGTAACGTAGTAATTACCACATGGGTTCTAAGTTTGTCCAAGTCATTCATATAAATAAAAAAAAAACAGTTCTGTATCACAATTAGTTCTAGTTGTTTCTCTCATGCAATGGAATGAAATTGAAAGACATTTGACCATGGCCCACATAACTAAATAACAAATCGAAATTGGATGTTTTTTGATTTTAGGTGAAAAGTGAAATTTCGTCGTTTGGGGTCAGAGTCATCAAATCATAAATCTCAAACGATGATTAGCATTATTCGTTTGTAATTTGTGGTGAAAACATTCAGAAACAAAACGTAAATTATAATTACAATCGCAACGCAACGCAAAACTAAACTTAAAACAGGGATTAATTAAGGGAAAAAGAGAGAGAGGAAAAAAACACAATAAAGATGGCTGAAAACGTAAAAGTCATCGTGCGGTGCCGACCGATGAATGAAAAAGAACGAAACATGAAATGCAAGGTAGACTTTAATTGTAGTTTTCTTGTTGTTGTTGTTGCTCATTGTAACGTTGTATAATGTTTCAATTTGCTGTTATTTTCTGAAATTGTTTAATTTTTTTTTCTTTTCGCAATTTCGCGACATGATTAGAATGTTGTTAAAGTGGATAAATGTATGGTTAGTATACAAAATCCAGCTGATTTAACGGCACCATCAAAGGAATTCACATTTGATAGTGCGTACGATCCAAAAGCATCCACCGAAAGTATTTACAATGATATTTGTTATCCGCTGGTTGAAGTAAGTTTAAAAAGTGATAAAAAAGTTTTATCATTGAAAATCATAAATTTTTCGATTGAAGTGTTAACAATTGAAACATAAAATTTCGAAATGCAAAATTTCTGCGTGAACATAAAATGACTTAAAATGAATGATTTTTCGTATGTTTTTTTTTCAGAATGTCTTGGAAGGATACAATGGTACAGTGTTTGCCTATGGACAAACTGGTTGTGGAAAATCTCATACGATGCAAGGACCTGATATTCCGCCTGGCATTATTCTAACGAGTGAACAGATCGCTCAACGTGGTCTCATTTCACGTTCATTCGATCACATTTTCGAAGCAATGTCAGTCACCTCCGGCGTTCGGTATCTTCCGTTAGTAAGCTATTTGGAAATTTACAATGAAAATATCCGTGATCTATTGAATCCAACGGTTTTATCAAATACATTGACGCTAAAAGAGCAGCCAAATGAAGGTGTTGTCGTTCAAAATTTATCCACACATGCCGTCCACAGTGCTGTTGAATGTGAAGAATTGCTTACGATCGGTACAAAAAATCGTATGGTTGGTGCAACACTAATGAATGCGGGTAGTTCAAGATCACATTCAATATTTATTATCAATTTGGAACAAATTACCACGTCAAATGGAAGTGCATGTGCTGGTGATGACATTGCAACCATTCGAAAAGGTAAATTGAACTTGGTTGATCTGGCTGGATCCGAGAGGCAAGGAAAAACCGGTGCAACTGGAGATCGATTGAAAGAAGCAACAAAAATTAATTTATCATTATCGGCACTTGGGAATGTGATTTCGGCATTAGTTGATGGTAAATCAAAGCACATCCCCTATCGAGATTCAAAATTAACGCGTTTGCTACAGGATTCATTGGGTGGAAATACAAAAACAATTATGATTGCATGCATTTCACCGGCCGAATTTAATTACGATGAAACATTGTCAACACTACGATATGCAAGCCGTGCAAAGAATATCAGCAACAAACCTGTGATAAATGAAGATCCAAAAGATGCAATGCTACGTGAATATCAAGCGGAAATTTTAAATTTAAAAGCTCAATTGGCCAACACCGGCCCAACGAATGGCATAGCCACACCAATGGAATTGGAAATTAAGAAAAATATCGAAGAAGAAAAAACAAAATTGGCGGAATTTTATGAAGCCGAAACACAACGCCTGAAAGAAGAACATGAGAGTCAACGCAAAGAAAAGGAAGAACTTTTGAATGGTAATTTAAAATTTCACAATGATTACTACAATAGCTTTAATTTTGTTAACTTTTTTTTTGTTTTGCATTTGTATGTGATTTTTAGATATGGAGCGATTAAAAGCGCATTACGAAGATAAAATATCAGCTTTAAATGTGGAAGCCAGTAAATTACCACAAAATAGCGAAGTCATTAATAAAATACAGGCATTGAAGAGTTCATTGGTTGGTGGTGAGTGTGCGAATAATACACAACTAAAAGAGACACGACGACGCAAAAAACAAGCAGCCGAACATCGAATGAAAGCGATAACCGATGCAATCAGTAATATGGAGCATACAGAGGCTCGTGATATTTTACAAGCACACTATTCAGACATTCAACAAGAGCTCAAAATGAAAACGGATGCTTTGAAAGCTCTCTCAAGAAAGGTAATGAAGCCACGAGTCATAGGCCATGACTCATGGCCCAAGCCATTTAAAAAGAATGTAAATGGCAATGTTTTTCATTCGTGTAATTTTTTTTCTTAATTCGATAGACTTACGCTTTAGAACGTGAAATAAGCGATTTACAATCGGAATTTCAATTGGATCGAACCGATTATCTCGAAACCATTCGACGGCTGGAAAAAAATTTAAAATTCTATCAACAATTGATAGAATTATCGTTACCGTACCTGAGAAAAAGTGGACGTCTTTGGGATCCGGAGGCAATTAAACGTGACTCCATTTGGAATGATGATTTAAATAAATGGAAATTTCCAGAAGATTCAATGAATCGACTTCGCTTACCACCAGCAGGTAAAAGATACAAAATATTCAAGAGATAAAATATTCGAAAGAAAAATCGGTATATTTCATTCTCAGTTACAATTTTATCAATTCATTTTCAATACAATTTGCGGCACACACAAAAGAGCGACGATTTTCTTTATCGACAAAGAACATTCTGATTAGATATTTCTATGTTTATACGTCGTAATCTCACTATAAAATAGAATACATGTCTTAAAACAGACTTAATAAATAAAAAAATAAATACGAAATAAATAAAAATACATTTAAAGAAAAGTTGATTCAAGCATGGTTTTTCCACAAAACGTGGTTTTTCAATCGCTGAGGTGTTGTCCAGAATTCACAAATTGGTGATCGATTCACTACGTTTGAAACTTCAGCAAAATCCCTCCACCTATTCGATCTACAACCGGCTGAGGAGCAGCGTTGACAATTTGTATGAATGCCAACAATACAATGGCAAAAATGATTGAGATTGTTGATGTGTCCATTTCGTTACAAATTCCAAATTTGTTGTACAGAAATTTGTACAAATTTTAAATTTCACTACAATCAAATACCGTGAAAACAGTAATGACAAGATCGAAATGACTACTAATTGTTTACTGATACATCTGGATGGTATCAATCTCGTTTTATATACTCCAATGTTAAAAATTCAGACTGGCCCATTATCACGCCACTTTAATGAGAAATTCCGTTTGAACTTTACTGATAGGAGCACGTTTCATACATAGTTACAATTCAATTTTTTTTTTTTTTTTTTGATGGAGGCACAATAAAACTGGCACTGATAACAACGTTCATTCAGTTGCCAAAAGCTAGTAATTAGTCAAAATGTATTTAAATGCGTCAATTTATACGACTTTCACTCATTCAATGGCCACTGCGTGATTACTGATCACATGAAAAATGACTTGACCAATATGGAGGGAGCCGTTGTGTTGATGCTCCTCAAATTTAATTGTTAATTAAGGGTATCATTAATCGAAAAAAATGCAAACTTGATTTTTGGACCCAGACACTTACGACGGTTAAGAGAAAGAGCAGAATCATGCTCGTTAAATTGTGTCACTTGAATATTTCAGTTGTTGAATGAATTATGATGATTTCAATTAAATCTATAAATATCACATCTCTATGAGAATCCGGAGGATCTAGGAGGATCTAGGAGGTCTGAACCTCTCCCTAATTTTTTTGTGTTTTGAAGAAAAAAATCCACTTTTCCGTTCTTTCTTGGACGAGATTATTTTTGTTTTGACCGTCATATTTCATTGTGAATTTATACCTGTAAATGCTTGAATTTGAGACGAATTTATCCCCCCCTTTTTTTGGTTCGTCAGAAGCAATGTCAATCTCCAAGATGATGATGAAATAATTCGGTTTATAGATTTATTGCGATGTTGAAATACAGAGATAAAACCATTTCCATTTGATATGTGTTCATTTCAGACAATTTGAAAGCACTACGTGATGCCGAAAAGGAGGAAATTATGGAATCTGAGATGAATCACAATTTCGAAGCCGATTTATATTTGGAGAAATTGGAACAAGACAACGAAAAGGTACAGAAGAAAACACGTAAAACTATGTGTGTATTTCAAGTATTTGGTTTTTTTCAAAAGCAAACATTTCATTCCAGAAAATGGAGCGATCAGACAGTAATGATATTCTGGGTACATATTTTCGACCAAGACGTGCTGCTGAGCTTATCCATCAAAATAAAGTGTTAAATTTTTGGAAAGACTACAAGAAGACAAATCAAGCGCCTGGCTGCTGGCTGACTCCACCACCATTAACAAATTCGGTGGCAACGAGTCCACATTCAGCCGCCTGGCAACCCATCCCAAGTTCAGCTGCAATGAAATCCATACGAAACGGTAATACAAGCTCGAGAAAAACGTTAGATGATTTGAAAAATAAACCATTTTACGGTGTACGACCAACTTTAAATGCCAACACCAATTCACTATCAACAAATAATTATGATCTGTATAAAACATTAAATTCTCCACATTATTCTAATGGGACAGGCGACCGTACACTGCATGCGCTGAGGAATCCAATTATGCCGACACCAATGTTTTTGCGTGATAACTTTGGTTGAATTCATTTTATCGAACATCAACGAAGAGAGAGAGAGAGAGAGAGATAGAGAGGCAGCTAACGGAAAACATTTACAATAATCTTTAAATTTACAAACAAAACAAAAATCAAGAGCAAGTGAAATGGCGAGCACCATCATCTTTCAAATCAAATTGCTTCACATAACAGGATACTCATGAGTGCATCTTTAACTCAACAAATGACTTTTTTTCAAATTAGATTATGACCCGTTTTTTTGACCGTTTTATTCACTTTATATAAAATTTTTAATAATTCTAACATCAGAATGATCAGTGAGTTTGAGCTTTAATAGAAATATATATATAAAACTTACATTGTGTCTTGAGTCACTCTGTTTATTTTCTGACAAACAAACCAAAAAAACAAAAAACAAAAAATAAATCAAAAATTGTTAAATCTAAGATTGTCTATCAATGTTGATGTTTATATCATTTAAATCGGACGTTAACCCAACAAAGATAAATAAATTAAGAACAAAACAAAAAACAAAACAGATTTCAACGTAGTTTCATTTATTCCCAGTTGATCGATCATATGATGGAATTCGAACAGTAGATTACTTACAACCTGTTCAAATCGGTTCGTTAAAAAAAAAATGCTTCAAAAAATGGCCACTGCATTTGGGGTTGTCGCTAGTGATACTGAAAAAAAAACAAACAAAACGTCAAACAAGTTTGTTAGTATTAAAAAAACCGATTTGTTTTGATCGTCGTTAGTTTTCATTATTTGTTGTGACCAATAAATTGATGCTCAAAATACCCAACAAAAAATCGATAATTCTAACAAACAAAAAATCAAAATGTCCGGTAATGTTGATCCCAAGAATGTTCTCAAGCTTATAAATAGTATGGGCTACAAAAATGTGTCTGCAAATGAACTTAAGGATTTCACAAAAGGTAAAATTAAGCATATGGAATAATTTCATCGTGTTTCATGTAATGAAATTCATTTTTTTTAGATTTGAAAAAACTGATGAGATACGAGCAAAAATCAAAAACGATCGTAGAAAAAGTGCCACAAGTGAGAAATGCACCGGGAAATGTAATAAATGTTACCATAATAAAAGAAGCGAGTCCATCAAAAGCTGATCAACCGCCTACTAAGTTTTCAAAAGCCAAAAGCCCGACAGTTGATGTTCAAATGCAAACCGATACAGTAACATCCGATAGAGAAAACGATGAAAAACAATCAAAACGATTTTTACGCTTACCAAAACACATCAAAACCAAAAACTCGAAAATTATCTATAAAAAAGGTGTTACGGGTGGTGGTGTTCTTGTTCGAAATACGCCAACTGATTTGTATAAAAAGTATCAAGAAGATTGGATCAAATTCAAATCGTTTATACCGGGCGAGAACGACCGATTCAAAGTTCGACGGAGCGTTCGAAGTAAAATGCAACAAAAGGATTATGATGAAGCCAAAGTGAGTTGATATTGATGCAATATACAATCCAAATGGACTGCTATGCAAAATTGTTGAAATTATTCATGACAAAATATTCTATTCAATATTGCAGGTTTACGTTCACTTCCCCGATGAAACAGGAGACCATTGACGGCTGTTAAATAACTCTAAAAACAATCGATTTATCTCATTCGGTTTAAGTTGAACACAAACAATAGTTTTGTGGTTATGAAATTGGGTTATTTTGTTTTATTAAATTTAGGTTTTTGAGCCAATGAGTGGCTAAACGCTATGCTGTCATTATAATTTTTTTTTTTGAGAATAAAGAGTATTTTAACATACAAACAAAAAAATGGACTCGATTCTAATCAAGTGAAAAGTCCCAGGTGAAAATGATAAATTTGATGAAATTATCTGGAAATCTATGAAACCAATGCGGAATCTTATCAAATACGGAAACAATTACTTAAATCAAATGCCTAATGCATGGTATGTTGTTCATTCCACGATGAAAAGTGGTTTCACCACCCAAAGAACAGATCGATTGCTTTGTTAACGATACCGGAACTTCTGCTTGGTGTTGTTGGTGTACCAGTTATATCAGTTGGACTTTGGGCCGTCTTTAGGCTGACTTGAGCTAATGGTCGGGCACGATTAATCGACATACTGTTGATATAATAAAATAAAATCAATTAGAATCACTTTACCAAATGAATTGTTTCCAACCAACAAACAAATCCAACTTACTTATTTCGTTCAAGATTTTCCTTATCCACGATGCTTGGATCCTTGCAATAGGTAACACCAATCATAAGACTATTTGCTAGAATGCGTTCATGATAGTTCAACGCTTTTTCACATTCCAAACTTGATGCAAAGCGTAAATGTACCCAATTACCACTTTGTGGTGGAAATACTTTTTCGAGTATAGTTCCGCATTGTGCAAAATGTGTTAAAATCATTGATGTGGCTGCCGGTGAAAAACCATAAACGGTGATCCAGTGCTTCATTGGTCGTGTAGTTGATGACGGTGGCGATAAACAATTCACGGACATTGAATTATTTCGAAAATCATATGATTGATCGAGCGGTGATGTTATTCTCTTGAAATAAACAGTCAAAATCTTAGGGCATATTTCATTTTATGGACATTTTCATTTCAGCCAGATAGATTCAGGCGGAAACCGTAAATGATAACCATTTCTATTGTTTACCTGGACACATTAAAATTGCTTTGATTTAAATACGAATCACAAACCGATTGATTCAATGCAAATGACTGATTTGGATTCACTTGACGTTGGCTCATCGTATGCTTTTGACTGTACGAATTGTCCATTATGGAATTTTGTTCAACTCTCAATGAATCAAAGAGGCTCTGAAACAAATGCATTCACGTTATTTTTTAAAGATGAGTTTTTGACAATGAGGGTTTTATATGAATTCATCCATCACGGCAATTGAATGCGGATATTTACCTGGGTTGGTGGGCCAGCGGCAGTAGCATTGTGACTCATCGGTTGCACATTGGAATAGTTTTGGTGTGGTGGTGTAGTTTGATTATTTGCACCGAATAAACTTCGTTGTTGGATCATTGAACGATTAAAATCAGCTGTTGAGCTAACTGGTGATGTTGGCGATGTGGCAGCTAATAGATGTAAAGAAATCGAAAAATTAGTATTCAAATTTCAACAATTCAAATCGAAAATTGTAATGAAGAAAGCTTTAAAATCGCAATCGAATGGCAATATGTTGCTTACAAAATGCTAATGCACGTCCTTTGGTCGGCGATAGAGTGTTAGTTCGTGGTACAGTCATAATATTTGGTTCACCCATTAAATATGATGGTAAAAAGTTACTGGTATTTGCAGCCGAAGGACTGGACGGGCTACCGAGTGTCATTGGTTCCATTTTATGTGGCTATTGGCTACCTGTTTCAATGAAATGTATTAATAAAATAGAATAAAATGCTTCGAACATAACCAAACATTTGCTAAAAACTAAAAATTATCCACACAAAAAAACCGATATGATAAATGTCAAATACCTTGAAAGTCTTTGTGAAATAGAAAATTTAACAAAAAAAATGATAATAACTTAAATTGTACGCTGAAAATGCCAATGAATTGAATAAACTAGAAACAAATTTAAACTAACAAACTAGATAACTGGATGAAATTCCGCCACAGAGGCTGTGATTCGTTGATACAACAATGACATATATATATATTTAAATTGATGCTTGTCATTTTCGGTTGAATTGACAGTGTTGCCATCGTCAAAGTGCCTATTTGAAATACCAAAAAAACCCATTTGAAGTATAGAATTGTTTGACTGAAACAAAGCAGCAGCAGCTGCATCATTGTTTTGTTATGGATTTAACGATTTCAAAAGCAATGGTAAAATGTTTGGCTCCATTTTTTGCGTTGGTTTTGACAGCACGTGCATATTTCACTACAATTGAGTGTTCGCTGGTGATTTTGTTGTTGTTTTTTTTTGCGGGTATAAAATTTAAAATCAAATTTTAACTGTCTTTTGTGGCTCAACCCTATCTGTCTTGTCAATTTGAACATAATGTTATGCGAGTGATAAAACACAACAATATTATATATTTGTATACACACATTCACAAAACGCTCACGCACTGTTTAATGGAATTGCATGAAAAGCAACAGTACGAGGCCTGATTTGTCAATAGCAACAACAGTGAATGCCAAAAACTGAAAGTGAGTCTTGTTTGTGTTTCGTTGACATAAGGTGTTGTTTTTTTTTAGCGCAAATAATGTGGTGAGACTGAGCACGGTATGTGCAGCCTAGAATTCTTTTTTTTCAATTCTTTCTTTTCAATAATTCAGTTTTGCTCTTGTGTGTGACTGTTTGCTTCGTTTTTTTCGCTCTTCGTTCGTTGTTTTGTTTAGTGTGTTCGTGTGTGTGTGTTTTTCTTTTTGCATTTGATTCAATCCGTTCGTCCGTTGTGAATTCATTAAACATTGCATTTTGTTTTGTGCTTAGATGCTCATCACATTTATAGATATCCCATACACACCATCGGATATTTAGTTCATTCGGTAAATTAATATCGTTTGCATGTGCGTGCTTGTAAACTCAGTGTTCTCTCTCTTCACAGTGGAAGACAGTTGTTGTTTTGCTGGTTGCTCTGTGCGCGCTCAAAATCAATGATTCTTTGTGTGTGTGTTCAAATTGTAGTTACAGTAACTTGAACGCTCGCTACGTTCCGATAAATTCAATCTGATTTGCAAATTGGTTTTTGCCTCTGCATTTGTGCGTTAAATGGGCGATTGGAAGCCATAAATGCAAATTGAGCAATTCGAACTGTCTATCAGCTACACACAATTATTTTAGCTGATTATTTTTTTTTTCTACTCTGTTATTGTTGTGTCAAATTGCACAAGTGGTCAAAGTACATGCAAACCAATTGAATATTATGTGTCGTGTTCGGTGTCAATAGTGAAAGGACTATACGATACATTCGTTGTATTATTATTTATTTTGTGTGTGTTTTTCTGTCGATAGCAATTACAATTACCTCATTCAGTTGGTATACACAAAAAAAAACACAGCATATATTCACAGTGATCACAGTTTCATTGAATCAAAACAAAGGTTGAGTGGTTGGTGACTTGCGGAGGTGTTTTGTTGCGCATTTAAACCAATGAATTAACACACACAAAAATTACCTACTTTTGTACTCGGAACATCAACATTGGATTCGATTTCTGTGCATGTTTATTCACCTATAAATAGTTTATTCATTAAACAAAACCACCGTTACTGTTCCAAATTAATGTTCAGCACCATTGATTAGGAGTCCTAAATTAGGACACTGTCCTTTACCAAACAATAATTAATTGTTGACATACAAAAACCCGTATGTTTTTAATACTAATGTGTCGATCAAGTCAGAATATTTCCCCGTCCCAATTAATGTGAATTTATGATTGAAAAAGAATTCGGTGAATCATCTAATTGTTACAATCCCATCAGCGCAACAATTTTGCTCATCAATGTTAAATTGACATTGTTAATGAATCTAGTGTCTATCTATTGTGTGTGTTTGTGTGTTTTTAGCATTCAAAAGTGCATGCAATCCAGTTTACAATTCAATGCATGTCGTTTATTTAAAAGAAAAATCATTTTGTTTAAAGTAGTTCTATTCATCAGTTCGTTTGTGCCAATAGAAGTAACAAAACAACTATGCAATTAAATGAGTAAATAGACAAATTATCATAATCGGCTCATATAAACAATTCACTTGAATCACAAATATTATCCATACAATCACATCATTTGAAACGTTAACGTACAGAATCAGCGCAACGAATTTGGAATCATCAAAAGAAAACGAAACAACAACAACAACAAATATATAAACACACATAGTTCTTCATAATCATGGTACGTATAGCGAAAATATGTCTATAGACTATATCAAATGTAATAATAAATAGGCAGATTGAAAATCATTGTGTTTTAAATGAATCCGACAAAGGGAATTTAACAGTTTAATTACAATCCATCGCAACAGTATACTGTAAAATTGCAGGTAGAAAAAATAAATATTATCATGCCATGAAATACCGTTGGTTTAAACATTATAAATGCTTACATGATTTTTGCTTTAATTACAATTGTAAAAAAATTATTCTTCGTCTTCCATGTTTCAATTGTTCATTCTCATTCGCTCTTTCTCTTTCATTCCAATCCGTCCATTATCACGTCACATCTAAATGACGATTATTTTCACAACATTCGTTAGTATTTGATTCCGAAGTATACTTTGTAAAAGCACTTAAATACATTCGCATGCTATTATTAGACTTTCTTATCAAATTGAGATAGACGCCGCGCCGCGGTCCGCGCGTTCATGTTATTTTGTACTTTTATCGCTATTTATTTAGTTTATTAGGTGATTTACAAACATTCACACGTTCAATACACAAATATACGATTACACCTGAATCTTAGCTACTTCAATCCATTTCATTCACATTGATTGTTCATTCGGTATTTTTGATTTCGGTAGAGTACATCACAGATTTTAACCAGAGGTGCAACACAACGGGCTAAAATTCAAACACGAGCTATGGTCAATAAAGATATCAAAAATAAACAACCCAATAAAGCCAAAATGAGTACTACACCAAATGATGAAAATGGTAAAAAATCCGTAATCACATTGAATGAGGCAAAGAAAAAAGCACGCAATTCCGCACAAAAACCCACCAATGAAGTGCTAGTGGAAGATATTTACCAAAATGTGAGTGTTTTTTTTTCTTTCTTTTGTTCATTGATATTTGTTGTTGTTCTATTTCTGTTATCCTTGTGAAGTGTTTGTTTTTCTTTTCACTTGTTTATTACGCAAAACATTTGGTGTTTATTGTTTTTTTTTCTCGTTCAAACTCATTTCCATTTGAAAATAAAAAAAAAAAATGCAGGCATTGAGTTCATTGCGAACAAAACGTGGTCAAACTGGTTTAGTGTTTGACAGAAGGATGGCAGAGCATTGCTGTTTATGGGATAAAGGTTATCCAGAGTGTCCGGAAAGATTCACCCGTGTTCTTCAACGGTAAGTCAAATGTGAACTGAATGAAATAAATATTTGCCCATTGAATTTAAGTCAATTTTGTCCATCGTAAAAGTGTCACTTTAAAATCATGCGTTGCTTATTAAACCACTAACAGAACATCACGGTAATTAAATTTACGCTCCAATTACTCAAATATGTTCCGTCGCCGGATAAGCGAATCCAATTTCCGTATCAATTGACGATGATTTATACATTATATAGTTTTCATTCATGTGTGCAATGAATTTGAAAAAAAAAAATATTGGACTTTACTTAACAATCGAGTCATTTGTCGATTTGCAATCACTCAAGTGGAACAAGTGTTTGGAAATTTTTACATGTTGATTTTTTTTTCTTTTTTCAAATATACACATTTATCGAATTTCAACAATAACAAAATTAAAAAAAAAATGGTATTTTATTTACTTTTTTTATTGATAAGATGCGAGGAATTGCACTTGATTGAACGTTGCCATCCGATTGAATCCCGTCCCGGCACCGTACAAGAGATTTTATTAAAACATACTCAGGAACAATATGATATTTTAAAAGCGACTGAACATGAAACCGATCACATGAAATTGGAAGAGCTTAGTTCACATTATGATGCGATTTATATTCATCCGGTGAGTTAACTCTCGTAGACGAATTGGTCTAGGTCATGGTTTTTATTTCAATGAATTTTTCAATGTACTTAAGCATTCGGTTAATTGTGGAATTTCATTGTATCATTTTAATTAAAAACCGTTATTTTTGTTTGGAATATCATCATTTTTCGTGAGAATATCCAAATTTTATAGCCATTGATTTCTGATTTTAATTTTAGAGCACATTTGAACTGTCAAAATTGGCTGTTGGTAGTACAATTGAATTAGTCGATAGTATACTCAAGAATGAGGTACAAAATGGAATGGCTATTATACGTCCACCAGGTCATCATGCCATGAAAGCTGAATATAATGGCTATTGCTTCTTTAATAATGTGGCGATCGCGGCACAACAGGCACTCGATAATCATGGTGTAAGTGAAAACTCAAAACAAACTCGAAACACATCTGGCTCTCAGTGTGACAGCAATACTAACAAACTCACCGTGATTTTTTTTTTTTTTTTTTTGCAGATAAATCGAATCTTAATCGTTGACTATGACGTTCATCATGGTCAAGGTACACAGCGTATGTTTTACAATGATCCGCGTGTTTTATACTTTTCAATTCATCGATATGAGCATGGAACATTTTGGCCAAATTTACGTGAATCCGATTTTGATTGTATTGGAGATGGCAAAGGTGTTGGGTATAATTTTAATTTACCATTAAACCAAATCGGAATGACAAACGCTGATTATCTAGCGATTTGGCAGCAAATTCTCATACCAGTTGCAACAGAGGTAACAATTTAATCATCATTGAACAATTTTCATCTACAATAATTTCCCCCAACGGGGAATCTAAAAATTTCAATTTAAATAAAATCTTTGTGTAATTTAAACAGTACCAACCGAATCTTGTCATTATATCAGCTGGATACGATGCAGCTTTCGGCTGCCCAGAGGTGTGTTCAATTTGTATTAATTGCACTTCTTTTTTTTTATACTGTAGTTTGCACCACAAGTAGTTATTGTATCGGCTGGCTATGATTCCGCTTTAGGCGACGAAAAGGTAGATTAGGAACGTAGGAAAGAAGCAGAAATGCAATTAACTACCGAATCATAATCACCTTTCTTAATTTCAATTTGATCTATATTTCAAGTGGATTAATTTATCTAATTTAATTGATTTTTTTATTGTAGGGTGAAATGGAAATAACTCCAGCCTGTTATGCTCATTTAGTTTCACCGTTGATGTCCGTAGCACAGGGTCGAGTGGCTGTAGTCTTGGAAGGTGGATATTGTCTTGATTCATTAGCCGAAGGAGCAGCTATCACATTGAAAACACTCTTGGGTGATCCGTGTCCATTATTGGAACCGTTAACAGAACCAAGCGAAAGGTAGTAACAACAAACTTACGAGCCATTTCCTTGTGAAAATGAAATGATTGCCAGCCAAACTATTAGACGACTATAGTCGTATGATTTGGGACAGCAGACGCCTGAAATCGGTTTTGAAACGATTTTTATGTACTTAAGATGGTTTGCGTCGACTTGCAAACGACTGGCGATCGACTGGCCTTCGATTATCAATCGATTGCCAGTCGTTTGCTAGCCAATTTTCAAACGATTTTCAGTCACTTTTAGCTGTTTTTTGTTCCAATTTAACTGTTTGACAGACGTTTGCCAAACGACTGGCTGCTCAATCGTTTTATTTTCACAAAGGGTGGCTTAAAGCAACTAACTATTCAAATGTATTAATTCAACATTTTCTCTTTTCGGCCATAGTATGATTGAGACCATTTTAAACTGCATCTACAGTCACCGAAGCTACTGGAAATGCTTGCAAGTGCATAAAACGTATGACTTAAAAGACATGCAAAATAATGTGTCAAATTTGCATGTGGTTGAACAAAAGTTCATCGGTAGTAATGAACCAAGACCGGAACGTTTTGAAACACGAAATTGTTATCCAATCCAAAGTGGTGGAACATTGAAACGTATTTCGGAACGTTTGCGACAGCTTCGAATTACAACCAATTTATCATCGGCACCGAAACGAGTTTGTTATGTATACGATCCCGAAATGGCTGAGCATCGAAATCTGTTTGAAGCGTAAGTTCGATCGATGCTAATGTGTTTGGCAAACATTTTTCTGGTAAATGCTTTGGGATAATTGAGTTAATTGGAAATTTATTTTGCAGGCACTACGAGAGACCTGAACGAATAACAATGATCAAAGAAGCATTTATCGAATACGATTTGCTCAATCGAATGCATAATTTGAGCTCACGTGAAGCATCAATTGACGAATTGTGTCTGATTCATACGTGGTCACATGTGAAAAAGATGCGCCAAATCTCAACGCGTAATAAAAATTTACAGGAAATTGGTGATCAATACAATTCAATATATTTTCATGAGACAACATTTAAATGTGCAACATTGGCTGTGGGATCGGTACTCGAAGTGGTTGATAATGTGCTGAATGGAAATTATCAAAAGGGTATTTGTGTAGTTCGACCGCCTGGTCATCATGCCGAAGCCGATTTTCCGCATGGTTTTTGTATTTTCAATAATGTGGCATTGGCTGCAAAATATGCCATCAAATCACAAGGTTTAAAAAGGTAATTCTGAGCAAATGCTGCAAAACTGAACAAAACGCATCAAAATGTTCTAATCTAACACAACGACTCTTTTCATTACTTTGCAGAGTTTTAATCGTTGATTGGGACATTCATCACGGCAACGGAACTCAACGAATGTTTGAAAATGACAATAAAGTGCTATACATGTCATTGCATCGTTATGAGCACGGTGAATTCTTTCCAAAATCGAATGATGGCAACTATGCGATGGTCGGTGAGGGTCGCGGTGAAGGTTTCAATGTGAATATACCATGGAACAAACATAAAATGGGTGATAGCGATTATATTGCAGCATTTCAACGCATTATAATGCCAATTGCGTATGAATTCAATCCCGAACTGGTGCTAGTATCGGCTGGTTTCGATGCGGTAGTTGGTGATCCAATTGGGAATTATGACGTTACACCGGAAGCATACGGTTATTTCACACATTGGCTATCATCATTGGCCAATGGCAAAATAATTCTATGTTTAGAAGGCGGATACAATGTGAATTCAATATCACATGCGATGACAATGTGTACAAAAGCATTGCTTGGTGATCCATTGCCGCTGTTACATACAACTGGAAAAGCACCCAGCCCAAGTTGCATTGAAACAATACAAAATGTTTGGTCTGTTCATCAACAGTATTGGAAATCATTAAGATTTGATAAGAAACTACCGTCGTTCAATGTTCTCACCGCCACCACCAGCGCATCTGAAGTGAATGAAGTGATCGAACAACTAGAAGCAATGACATGTTCTGATGACAATAATTCAAAACCTGGAAGTAGTAAACAAACTGAAACTAATGCACCTGAAGCGGGACCATCAACATCAACATCCAGTAGCTCAAATGACAAAAAGCAAACGCTTGCTGAATATTTAAAGGAAAATCAAAACGCTTTACAAAATGAAGAGATGTTCGCTGTGGTTCCTCTTAGTGATTGCCCACATTTGGAAACCTTGGATGCTAACCAAACACCTGATGGTAATGACCTTCTCAAAAGATTTTTATCGAATTCAATTTCAATGAAATCTAATTTTTTTTTCCCGATTTCTGTTTCAGCAATTGATACAAAGTTACCGTGCCAAACTTGTAAAAGAACAAACGAAAATTGGATTTGCTTACTATGTTTTGGCACGTACTGCAGTCGATACGTTCAAGAACATATGCTATTCCATCATTTAGACAGTGAACATGCTCTGGCATTGAGCTACAGTGATTTATCGGTTTGGTGTTTTGCGTGTGAAAATTACATTGACAATCCAATCCTCTTTAAGTACAAAAATCTAGCCCATCGTGATAAATTTGGTGAGGAAATGGTTTGGTGCTATGATACTGAACCCATTTTATTAGGTAGCGCATCTTCATCATCCTGATGAAAATGTCAATAATAGCTCATTTAGTTCGATTTCAATGTGGGCTTACAGTTTAAATGCTTCGGTACCTTCGTTATTTGGATAAAAACCATCATCAATTACAACCAATAACCAAATTAACCAAAGATAACAAATCACGTGAGGTTGATTGTTGGCAAAAAATAATTTTGTTAAGAAACAATCTCAAGAAAAATGAACAACATGTATTAAATCTGCCAAATTTACCAATTCAAAACGTTAATTTCACTATATATTTTGGACAATTTGGAAATGTATCAAATTAGAGAACAATTGTTAATACGATCAAAACATTTAGACAAGAGCTATTTTACATAGTATTGATAGATGAATGTTGTTTGAATAAATTATATTATTTATAAACTTAAGAGAAAGAAAATGAATTCAAACAAAATACGATAATACAATGTTAGAATATGACGAAAACAAAACAAAAATGTTGTTGGAATGTTTGTATTTAATCACCAAAAATGCCACGAATAAAATGAACATGTTAACCAAATTTTTCAACCGTATTTTATTTGTTTTGACATTTTTATTCGCCTCG
Organism: Aphidoletes aphidimyza; assembly: GCA_030463065.1. Lineage (NCBI taxonomy): Eukaryota > Metazoa > Arthropoda > Insecta > Diptera > Cecidomyiidae > Aphidoletes > Aphidoletes aphidimyza. The sequence goes on from CM059996.1 coordinate 45,849,131, forward strand.
AAATAAGTGCGAAGTAAAATTTTTCATGGGCATAGGGAAATATCCCAAAGAGAGAATATTAGGGAATTTTTATGGTCATTTTCGGATTCCTCGAGAAAGAGTACTTTTCCAAACCAACGCACGATGCATGTTCATAGGAGATAAGGCGTAAAAATGACATTCCCGTCATTCGTTCATTCATGATAAAAACGTCGTGTTGATTTTCTAAAATTAAAAAATAGAGTTGGAGATGCCGAGCATCGATCTCGGTACCTCTCACATGCTAAGCGAGCGCTCTACCATCTGAGCTACATCCCCCATGTGTAACATAAAAGACACACGCATTTCATCCAAAAAAAATCTATTGAACATTGAGATTTGATTCATTCGCCTTTCTAAAATTCAAATTAGATTCGATGAGAGATAGTCATAGCTGGTTTGGAGCAAAAGGTCTCTCTGTTTTGCACACAAAGATATCCAAATTGAATGGTACGAACATAGAATCTTCCCGTCGCAATTCATTTATGCATTTAATTTTCAGTTTGGTGTTTGAGTAAAAAAATCCTCGCCAAATGAATGATACATGTGTGAAAGATGAATAGCGATTGAGTTGATACAATAAGTGTGCTCTTGTGTATTAGTGCATATGTGCACCTAGAGTGTAATAGAAGCCAATGAAATATGATGCCATAAAATGCCAAAATCAAAACATTTCGTGATGCGTAAAAGCCAGGGGGTAATTGCAGTGCCAAATATAATGAAATATTTTGCAATTTGTTCAGCAATATGCAGTAATATTCCCAATATGCACGGTAGTGAATATTGTGAAAATGTGTACATTTCTCTACATTAATTGGAATATTAGGGAATATCAATACATGTTTTGGTCTGATAATCTGCAATCAGCTCCTAGAGTAAAAGTTTTGCATTCGATTAACAAAATCGTCTATACGTTTTGGGCCCACGGGAATGCAATGGAGCCGTTTTTAGGTCATGTTGATGTGGGCCTGTGGAACATTGTCCTTTAACATTTTTTTTTATCACGAAGCTAATCCAAACAAATTTTGTGCAATATTGAAGCTGTCGTTTTGGCACACTTTGGTTTTAAGGTAGGTTTCAAGCGAATATAGTTTTTTTGCTTAAAAAATTCCGCTGGCTCATTTAACTTTACTGGGCCAAACTACAAGGCGAAATTTCAGGTCGATTGGATGACGTTAAATTAAAATTATTGAAAATAAAATTACTCTAAATTTTAGAATTAAGATTTTGTTTCACATTAAAATGAATTTTATAAATAACTTGGTGTTAAACAGTGCTGAAAAATGATCCTTATTAGTGTAAGCTCACTTTTTTACGTCACGTATCTCAGAGACAGGGTTTTTGTTTAGTTTTTTCCCATTCTTCCCCAAAAATAAGATAATGTCAATAGGTGAATGACGCACACAATCTGAACAAATCTCTGTAAATTACCAAAAATGCTGTTGTTCAATAAATATGAGGGTATTTTCTTGCAAAACGTTGTGCCACGCTTTGATGACCTTTTTTAAATTCAACTTTGTTGACAATTAATTTGATCATATCAATCTCTTGAATTATATAGACAACTCAAAAAAGATGAATTTCAACTGCTCCTGAAAGTAGGCCAAAGTCATCCTAAGACCACGTAGAATGGCCCATTATGTTATTAAACATTTCGGTTTAGTCAGTTTAATATCTGGTTTGTGTTGTAACAGCGTAATATGTTCTATAGCTCTAAAGACTGATACATTGCATACATAATTCATGAAAAAAAACTGTGATCTCTTTGAACACTTCTCTTACAAATATCTGTTTACGTTATATTTTAAAATGGAAATTCCATTTTTCAGCTGAATAGAGAATAGCATTTTATCCGATTAGAAATCAAATGATATAAATAATGACATATAAAATATTAGAAATTCTATAATCTCAAATGGACGTTGATATATGAGTAAAAAGTGTTGACAAAACACAAATGTCGGCCCACAAACTGAACAGTGTAAATGTCAATTTATCGGTTTGGGAAAATCCAGAGACATTGTACTCTGCTCCTCTAATTAGATTACAATAAATGGCCACGTAAAATTTCCTATGCGTAATCAAGATTTCTATATCTTTGCACTATGGCCCCAATTGAGTTTAAAATAATCGAAATATCGCGTCGATAGCTAACGAATCACAAATGTTGTAAATGCGGCACGTCACGTCACCGTGTGTGGACTATTTCAGTGAGCAAGCACTGATTGATTGAATCAATTCAATTAAAGAGATCACCAAATCACGTCATTCGTTCATTCATGATAAAAACGTCGTGTTGATTTTCTAAAATTAAAAAATAGAGTTGGAGATGCCGAGCATCGATCTCGGTACCTCTCACATGCTAAGCGAGCGCTCTACCATCTGAGCTACATCCCCCATGTGTAACATAAAAGACACACGCATTTCCTCCAAAAAAAATCTATTGAACATTGAGATTTGATTCATTCGCCTTTCTAAAATTTAAATTAGATTCGATGAGAGATAGTCATAGCTGGTTAGCAAAAGGTCTCTCTGTTTTGCACATAAAGATATCCAAATTGAAATGTACGAACATAGAATCTTCCCGTCGCAATTCATTTATGCATGTAATTTTCAGTTTGGTGTTAAGTGGCACAAGTGTCAAAGCGATTTAGTCGATGTAATGAAAATCCCTCACTTGCACATAAAATACATAGACAAATCACAAATTCAAATGCATATCATATGATCGCATAGTGTGTTGGTCTTCTGGTAAAAAGTTTCCAATGGCTTTTTATCTGGTTTTCTTGGTATGCTTCGTGGGTATTTAATGATCCACATTCTTCATAAAACAAATCAACGCCTGATTCATCGACAAACATTTTCGGAGGCTTTACATTCAATTGGTTTAGCTCATCAGTTGTTGGCTCAAAATTAGATTGAGTTTTGATCCTTACTAAGTACTTAGATTCATTCGCATCTTCAATGGTGGTCTCTTCTGATTTTGTTTGCAATTGAGTTGAAACTAGCGCCATAAACTTTTCCTGACCTTTTTGAACCAATCTATCGAAATCGTATCCGGAATTCAACTTCATCACTCAATTCGTAAATATATTTTCGTAGTCTTAAAATGAAAATTCCATGCAGACGTTTAAAATGTTGGCTATTGTTTTTTTTTTACACTCGGTGTTATAAATTATGTAGATGTTTTGATTCAATCGAAAAATGAACACTAATGTCATGCGTCGTTATTTTTTTTGAATCTTTATTACAAAATATTCCTTGAATCTTGAAGCAGTTTTTGTTACTTGGAGCAAATCATGTAAACACATGTGACAGTTTATGTCAGACAGAATTGTCAAATGTGTTTGTTTTGAAAAATAATTTAACCGATTGAGAATGATAATAACGTTTTGACAATATCGTATCGTGTATTCAAATTGTCGACATGAAAATCAGTTTTAACATGTTTTTATTCTTGCCATTTTTAATTATTAAATTATAATATTTTACACATTTTCCGTAGTAATTTAAAAAATAAATCCTTAAACTAGTATTTTTCAAAGTATGTATGGAATCAAGAATACTCTTTTTGTTGCCCACCATCCGATGGTACGTAATGTTCAAGTTCATGCAGCAAACGAAAACGTTTTGAACATGTTGGACATGCATACATATCATCACCCAAATGCATGAGGCGCTTATGTTTGTTCAAATCACCATTATATTTGTATGTGTTTCCACAAAATTCGCAAATTCACGGAAAACGAATCTCAAAGTAAACGAAAATATTTCTTAGCGTTTCGTATTTATGTAGAATGTACATTTCACATTCAATGTCAACTGACAGTGGCAGTTGATGTCAACAAATGTTATTAGACAGATCACGTCAATGTAGGGATGTTCATTGCTAGTTGTTGCTAGTAATTATATTTATTTTCCAATTACAGAAAGTGAACAGTCTTGCAATTGATTACATCAAAAAAAACAGAAGAGGTTCAATTATAATTGAATAATTATTGTCGTTGTTATTCGTTAAAATTGTTTGGAAAATATGTTTGTTTGACGAAAAATTGAGTATAATAAAAAACTGGGTATATTTACGATAGGTTCAATATTTTATTTGTGAAATTATTTGTCCATTGGACTTTTTCCGAAAATTTGGAGATTTGATCCTTCGATTTTCTTAGAATTTTCTATACGAGCATTTGAATTTGTAGTTTTCAATTCATTTTTGGATTTAATTGTTTTTTTTTTGTCAATTGATCGAAATTACATTCGTACTTTTTGAGAAAAAAAAATTCAACACTTTTTCCGAAAATTCTGAAATAAATCCAAATCAATGATTACATTCTTTATTCTTTATTGTTTATTGTTGTATGGAAATGGTTGATATACATTTACCAGCCGATTAGGCCACTTACAAAATGTAAATTGGTTTACTTTTGGTTAACATTAATTGGGTATACTTATGATTGAAAAAAAAAGAAAACAAATGAAAGAGAGTAAACTATTATATGTTGAGCCTCAAATTGGATTCTATTTCACTCATTATGGTATTGGACTAAATGGCTAGACTGGTGGGGTTGAGTGAAGGAGAATTCAACTTGAGACTAGTAAATTATATTGTGGAAAGATGTGTAATTCTTAGGAGCTAGATTAACATTCGAGCTACAGTTAGAGTTCGAGCTATACATAGGACTTACAAAATGGACTTCATATCAAAACAATAAATTTTATTGTCCATTGATATCCAATGATTGTTTGGGCGTAAAATTGTTATAATTGAATATTTATCCATAAGACCTATATGTATAGCTCAAAATATAGCTGTAGCTCGAATGTAGTCACTGCTACCATTTGAGCTACAAACCCATTGTGTAACATCAAAGACAGATGCATTTCATTCAAAAATCTATGGAACGTTGAATGATTCAATCGCCTTCTAAAATTCAAATTATATTTGTACACATATATTGAGAGATGCTTCAAACAAAGATATCTAAATTAAAATATAGAAACAGAAAATCCTCCCGTTGCAAATCATTTTGGATAATTTATCAGTTTGGTGTTAAGTGAACAAATATGTTGCTTGTCTGGAATATGTGTAAAAAAGTATCATTTGATGGAATGAAAATACCTCAATCGTACATAAAATACATAGAGATATGCTTGCGCCGCAAGCCTTGCGGTCCCTCAATTAATAGCCTCATCAGCCAAGTCCTCTGGAAAACAGTCACTGATTGAATTGAGCACTTTAATATGTTTTAAGTAATTCAATTGAAACTAGTCATTAATGCATGATCATCGTTCACTTTCGGGAAAAACCATCATTCGCATTCTGCTTTAAATTCAAAATAGCGTACCATGAATCATTTCCATATCGTCACATCATTTAACTCCAAAAACTCTTCTCAATTGCTCCGTAAAAATTGCTTTTAGTTTACAAATTACACTAGAATTTCCAATCAGCATCGTCATATATTCATGATTCGTTGCTTTTTCGCTACGTTTAAATGAAACTATTATGAAGTTACTTTATATTACACTTATGAGTGGTGTTTAAACGAATACTCAATAACAAGTATTAAAACAATATGTATATCGGTGGTTTCAAGTTCATTTAAATATTACGACAATCCGAAGAACATTTTGTATTGGATATAGCAAACCAGAATATATGATTATCAACACCATTTAGCACCAGGGTGATTAGATGCATGTATAGGAATCTAGAAAGGAGTGATGCGTTTAGTGACGTTTTACTGACTTTTTACATCAATATACATTTCATTGTGATTCTTCAACCAGACAGCAGATCGAGTTGAATCTTAATATTCAATACCGGTCGCAACAACCATTCGCATGTCGAACTGAAAGCGATGAAATCATTTAATGTTCAAGTAGTGACATTCCTGGTTTTTAGTGTGTGTGCATTAAATAATAATTGTTAAAAAATGAACCTGTCTTCATGACCTATCGAAAATTCAATTTATCCAGTTTTTTTTTTCAAAGGATAAATTGTCAATTTTAAACTTCAAGTTATAACTTCAGGTTATAATCTGTTCCATTTTTGGTCCATTTTTGCAAATATTTTGTATTATAACTTTAAAAAAATTCGGAGGATAAAAAGGACAGATTAGTGATTCTCAAATTTTGGAAGACAATCAATTGGCTACACCTCTCTAATGAGTATCAATTTGATAGACGATCCTTTTGAAAAAAATGCATGCGACATTTTTAGTCGAGAATTGTATCATATTTTCTAAATTCAATCGAAAAACTAAAAAAAATTGAATTTGTTCAAAAAGACGAAATATTTGGTTTAATCCTAATTACGGTACAATAAATTTTGAAGGAAATTCATTTATTTTATTTCAAAGTTAACAACAAACTCCAAATCCTCACCTGTTAAATCTATTACGGACTACTTTAATCACTTGTCGCAAATTTATGGATGTGGTGATAGGTCCTTCATACTACTAGCGATATCGAGAGTTTTCACTGAACATACGAACACATTTGCACTTTAACCTTCCAGGAAAGTCAAGTGTCATTAAAATATTAGTACACAAATCCCAAGTATTCATTGGCTATAATTGAAAGTCCAATATAAGATTGAATTTAAGAACAATGTGAAACGAACAATGTAAAAAAGACCTGATTTAACCTTGAACTTGCTTTGGGTTAATAATTCTAAAGAATAAATTAACACTTAAAATGAAATCTCTTCAATTCATTGGAGAAAAATCATAAATTCCTAAACCAAAGTCCTTTGTTAACTCCCAAATTTTAGTAGATTAGTCTGCACATAGGTTATTATTCCAAATTTCCGTCTGGTTTCATTCCAATTTTTGACTTTTTCTAATGATTCAAATAATTTTTAACGCTTACGCATTAAAAAACGCTTTTTATTCCGAATTTCATGAAATCTAATATTTATGTCTCAAAGTGACTCATTGTATGATAACGATATGATCAAAATGTCTTAAAATGAATTGATACTGTCAACACCATGGTCAACACAACTGTGCCTAACACAAATAAAGGATTGGAATTGCGTTGTTAACGCCGATAAAGATGTTTTCATTGGGAATATTATTTTCCATGTAATGTTTGAACAACTATTTGAAGCGTTAAAAAAAAACATTTCGTGGAAGTCTTATCAATGTTTAGAGACAGTAGCATGTGTTGTGTTTTTTAACTGTGTTTATTGATACAATAATTTCTTTAATGATAATTGAGCAACTTTTATGACGTTGGTGATGTCTCACTGCATCTTATCGCCTGTGAAATTCCCATGAGTGAGTTAAAAGCATTCAATATATATGCATTGAGGTATTTGTAATACAGAATAGTGCAGAATAATATATGGAGTTTACCTCCGAATAACGGTAACCAAATGCATATGCAAATTCGTATCTCTTCAAACTAACGGAAATAAACAGCTAGATCCTGTAAGATTCCAGTATTGAGACGGTTTTTCTACAAATTACAACAGACACTTCTGTCAGAATTAGGGTAATTTACTACACAAATATTGCAATTGATGCATTGACGCTAATGAAAAGTGAAATCATGAAATTCCCAAAGATCTACAAATTCAATCTCTTCGAAAGCTAAAGCTAAACACATGGCGATTCTTTACATTATATCATCAAAAATACCAAGAACACATTGTATGTCAACCACTAAAAATGTTGTAATCTTTCCGGTTCGAAATGAAGCGGATTTCAATTGATCGAAAGGGTAGACAACTGGATTTGTGTAAAAATCAAAATGTAGGAGTGTGCCGATACCAAATTTAAATGTCATTGGTTTTTTTCGGTTTTTGTTTTTTTTTTTTTATTTCTCCGGAATTCCACTGAGAGTGAAAAACCACAAAGCAATTCATCTTCGAGATTTCGGTATGAAATGGTGTATTCGAACGCGGTATGTTAAAATACAAAAGACCCGGCATGCTGTTTAACATTTCGTGTCAATAAACTGTTGACACGAGCTATGGTTATGAAGATACGCGTTAATATTACCATCGCTAATTGCTCATCAACAAAAGAAATTTTTTCAGTTTTTTTTTTTTTTTTAAATTTTGGTTTTTCCCATTGACAATATCAAAAACAAATGGTCAACAAAAAAGAAAGTTTACACGTGAACACATACAATCTGAAATGGAATCGCTGTAAACTAGAACAATAACCGGAAAAGTGTTGACAAAAAACCGCAACAAGAGTCGAGGGAAAATTGTAAAAACCCCTGAAACGCACGTTCTTTTTTGTTGATTCTATTTGTTGTATTTTGCAACTGATTAAAATTGATCGCAAAACCATAAAAAGTAGTGTGTAATTGATTATTGTGGTATTGCGTGGAATGTGTGAATGATTTGTACAATGCACGTGAGACGATTCGAATATGTGAATGTGACATGATTGCATGCGGTAACAAAAAAAAAAAAAACCAAATTGCCGAAAGAGAGATTGCCGCATCAAGAGTAAAGTGGAGGTAGAGGGGAGCGAGGAAGTATATAGTACAAGGTATATAGATATGCTGATGTGTGCAGGTTTTGAAGAAAGATCAAAAAAACCCAAAAAAAAACACATTTAATTATGCCATGTATAAATGAACCGTTCGTTGTAAATAATATTCAATAAAATATAAGGATTTTCCCAGTGGATAACACCACACAGACAAACACTACACCTCCGAAACGATTTCAAACAAAAACAAAACCATTTAACAACAAAACAACAAATATTGTCTCATTCTTTCGAAAATTGTGCTCGCAGCACGTATCACACCTATTTCAACGACACAGACTGTATGCCGAGTACAGATCGGCCAGCTTTCTCAGCTCATTAACTGTATTTGTCTAGACTCACAAAATAATCATTTTGGCATCGGCTAAAAGACTTTTATATAACCCGCCTAAATAGTGCTTGTCCCGACATTGATGTGAACACAATATCCCCAATATATGTTCAATTCTATTTATAAATTCGTCAATTCCACACGGATTTTTCAATGGTCTTTCCATTTTAACGTGTCCGCTTGCTAATTATTACAATTTTTTAACTGCCAAAAACAAAAAGCACCAAACCAAACACCAATAGAAAAGTGGTAGACAACAACAACAACAACAACAAACAAAATTCGCACTGAAACCATCGCATTAACGTAATGATCAGGAAAACTTTACGTATGACCGTTCAAAAAAACGTACGTATCAACAACAACAAATCACATATTGTACTCACACTCACACTAATTGTTTCAATCCAATACACCTACACTGTACGTGTGTACACGTGTGCACACTGTGCACACACACACATACACATTTTGACATTCAACAACACTCGCTCGCTCGAACATACATTAGCTGAACACAGCAGTATGGTTTTAGTCTGTTGCGTACAACGAAGCAAGCAAAACGTTGTCGATCGTACATCGTGTATACAGCTTTGTGAACAATCGAATATTGTTTTTTTTTTTTCATTTAATGAGTTTCTTTTTTCGTTTCTTAAATTTCTATCGTACGAAAATTTTGACGAGTTATTTGCATGAATAAAAACACACACGTTTAGTGTCAAGAGAGAGAAAAAACCAAACTTGAAATGACATCAAGTTGTGTATTTATTTAAGTTGAATTACAATTCAGTTCAACATCAACATACATTTTTGTTGTGGAATTTTTTTTTTCTGTTGTTGTTTTTCAAAAAAGTTAACATAGATCAAAGTAAAAATCGCCATTTTGAATTTAAATAATGTGTTAGTGAATTGCCAATTGAAAAACTCCTTATCAAAGGCAAAGAGATTTCATTTTTTATCGAAAGTCTTTTGATAATTTGTGTTTTTATTGCAACAACAAAAAAACGATCTGAGAAACAATCATTTAAAAAAAAAAATTGATCAAGACAGCGAGAAAAAAAAACTAGTTACAATTGACGATATGTTTGAGCAAGAGAACGATTTGTCGAGCGGTTTTAGCTCAAAAAATAAAAGTTTAAATGAAACAAACTCAGCCATGGATTCTGGCTTTTTATCTGGTCCACAGGATTATTCGGATAAATTGGACAGTGGTTACGATTTAACCAAATCACAAACAAAAGAACATCAACCGAAAATTCAAATTGACACCACAATTGACTCGGGCATTATCGAAGATCGTCCGGAAACAATGCGAACGACTGGTTTATTGGATAATTTTAGCAATTTAACGCTTAAAGATCGAACCACAAATGATTTAAATGAAATGAAAAATACCAAAGTCCAAGAAAAAAAGCAAGATTTGGACCAACTTGTGCATCGAATCTTTCGGCCAGATAACGATGGCGATACGTAAGTGTTGTTTTTTGTTTTGTTTTACAACATTATTCATTAGACGCTCAGAAATCTTAATATTCCAGGGAATGTTAATCAGTTTTCAGACAATTCGTATGTTTCTAATATCTTATTTTTTTTTTTTTTGTTATTGAGATTTCTGAGCGTTTTTGTAACAATATTTTCGTTGTACTTTTCAAAATGATAAGAAAAATCGATTGCAAACAACAAATACATAGATGCAAAAACAGCAGTTTTAGCTGATCAAATGTTTCGAGTGTTGTTTCGTCACGAAACTTTCGTGTTTTGAAATGTACACGCTATCAAAACAAAATATCAGACAAACGGCAATTAATTTGCATTTCATATTCCTTATTTTAATATGCAATTTCGTGTTGTTTTTCTTTCTCCCTCTCTCTCTCTCTCTCTCTCTCCCGTTCAAATCCATTTAAATTACTACAGTCAATTGCATTTGGCGATCATCAATGAAATTCCACACATAATCGCTGCAATCATTCGGTTAGCACCAGCACCATGGTTATTGGATTTAAAAAATGATGATGCTCAGGCTCCAATACATCTAGCCGCCCATACTAGACAACCAAATGTCATTCGACAACTAATTGTAGCCGGAGCCAAGGTACGTAAATATGTAAATTCCATGATGAATCTTCATAGTAATGATATCATATTTGAAAATCACCGTCATCAAAAAACCATTCAGCTGCGGTGTGTGTGTGCTGTTTTGGCTATTTTAAAGTCGATGAATGTACCGCGTTAGACGTCAAGACTATGGCGTGTATCGGATGATTCTGACTTACTCACATGATCACCGAAAATTAAATGTGCTAAATATTGATTCCAATTCTTTGTATTTTTCATTTATGGCAGGCATCGATTCGTGACGGTGACGGAAATACACCACTTCATTTGGCATGCCTGAATGATGATTTAGCCAGTGTTAAAGCTCTTTTGGAACCAATTACTACCGCCGAACTCAAGGAATTTAATCAAATGTCAAATCAATTGCCACAATTAAAGGATATTCGATCGTATTCAATTGATTTAGAACAAAAGAATTTTTATGGTAAGACAATTTTTTTTTTATGCAATTATTCAATCAATACATTCAATGCTAAATTTTATAATTATTGATTTGCCTCGTAATTTCCCAATGCGCGTTCAATGTTTATTTATTTCCTTGACTGACATTGCCTTAGCGGTGGTGCGTCAGCAGCATTCAATTGTGCTTACGTAGATAAACGACTAGATGTTTAGAATTGGTTCGGTTTTTCATTTGAGATCGCGTGTTTACAAATCCACATTAAAATATCCTGTTTTCATACAGTTTTATGACCGTTTCGAATAAATTTGTTGTGTTTGTGTGTGTGTGTGTGTGTGTGTATTTTACTTTTCTAACCCACACGAAATTCGCAATTTCGTCTACGTTTATTTTTGGAATGGTGTTAAAGCCGCACGTAAAATCGTCCAATCGTTAATTTCTGTTTTCACATCATTTTCCACAAAATGGGAAATGGTGTGGCTATTTATTTTTAGATGGAAAATTCATTTTTTTCTCCCTATAATTAATTTTTTCAGGCAACTGTATTTTGAGTTGGTCTGGCAAAGTGTAGAAGTTGTGGCGATAGAATGAATCGATAATAAACTTGGCACGTAGAGGATAATTTGCTATTTTGCAAATAATACAAATGGGTCAACGATATTCAACGAACAAAATGATGAATATTTGCGTCAATTTCGCCACAACAACATTTTATTTGGCTCATTTTCGAGTCGCTTCTGATATTTTTTTTTTGCTTTTTCAGCCACATTATATCATGTATTGTTGGTATTGTCGAGTTTTTTTGTGTGTGTTGTGTGTGCCATAAATAAGAGTTTCATTGGTTGAAAATCGATTCGATTGTCATGGGTTTTTCCGAGTTGTTGTCTCTTCCGTTATTGTTTCAATCACTCCACACTCAAACACACACCTAAGCGTTTGTCGAGCATATGCACTAAAAAGTTTCGTTGCCCACATTGATTTGTGTCTATATAACAAGCTCACTCGCTCACTCTCTCTCTCTCTTGTTCGCAAAACAAATGTGCTGCATATAACATTCGAACCATTCAGTTTTATCAAGTTTTGTTGGGTTTTCCCAGTCTCAGACAGACGTCGCATCCAATACACATGCATATCGGGCGCAAATTGTATACACAAACAATACATTGATGGACACACACACCTTCGACTGTCACGTATACACACCTTTACGCGTTTTTTTATTACGCTATTGAACAACGATACATACAAATGCTTTTACATCGTACACCAGTATAACATGAAGCAACGTGTTGTTTGTGTTCGATTAAAAACAAAAACGTCACATTGATATTAGATTATGGGCTGTGGACACATAACCACATTTTTTATGTGCTAAACAACATAACAATGCAAATAAGTTGCGAATTTTGCAGAAAGTTGTAATTCAACTTTAAACAAAACCAAAAGAAAAAAAAGGCTGGCATTTTAAATTGAGCACGTCGCATGTTTTAAATCCATAAAATTGTAGTACAGATGAATTTAATTACGGCTACTGCAAATATGCGAATAAACAGAAGCAATTTGAAACAAACGTTAACGTAAAATTAGCACATTTGATATAGCATTGTGTTGATTTGTTTGTTTGTTTGCTTTTTTACCTGTTATGTGTTCGCGCAATGCTTGTTGGCTCTTGTTATTTATTACTCCGGCAATTTATTTGAATAAAAATGTAAAATTTTCAGTCAGTGATGCTGAATTTTGTTGGTTCCGTCTATCACCTGGGAGGTGCGTGTCAAATGATAATTTACATTCCACACCAAACCACACACACAAACATACAAACAATATCTTAATTGATCGCAAATATTCAATGTTTTGTTAAGATCCGGTGGAAATTAATGGGGTGAACGATCGATCTCGTGCTACTTCTCTTTTGTTGTTTTTTTTTTTGTTGTCTTGTTGCAAAAATTGATATTTACGCGGATCTTGATAATATCCTGTTTTGATTGAAGAAATTCAGTAAATATTACGGGCTTTGGGAAATTACGGGCCAATTTTGAGATTTTTCCCGTGGAGAAAATTCAATGTGCATGATAAACCAATGAAATGTTGTAAATTATTTTACATTAAATATTATCTTCTTTTGATTCAAATTTATTTAGGTGAAAATTGTGTTCATATTGCTGCTGAGCGTAATCAAATCCAAATACTTGAAATGCTGAATAAAAGAGGAGCCGATATTAACCAGAGGGTATGTAAAATAAAACCGATTAAAAGCAATTAAATTGATGTTACCCCTCGTTATCATGTTACTCATTTGAAATTGCAAATCAAATGACCAAGTTCTTGGGAAAAAACCCATTTATTCGAGAATTTGTGTTTTTTTTTCCTTAAATTCAACCAGTTTTAATACGTAGAATGACAAAGTCTTCATTTTAGGTGAATTGAATTAAATGAAAAAAAAACAGCGATATTGTCAACTATTTACAAAAAATGCAAATGAGTTTCATCATACCGTCGGATGATGTTTCTGTTGTAAATGATTAATACGAATATCTGAGTAGATATTTTTTTTGTCTCCAAAAATAATCTTCTATTTTGATTTCCTGAACATGTTTTGCTAAAATACTTTTGTTTGTCTTTCTCTGTGTTTCTTTTCATGTTCTGAATCATTAGGAAGGTCGAGCTGGATACACACCTCTTCATATAGCCGTTGAACAGGATAATCTAAATTTGGCCAGATTTTTATTGGAACAATGTAAAAATTTAAATACTGAAACGTTAAACTATCGGCAATTCACCGCTTATGAGTTAGCCTGTAAACTCAAATACACCGAAATGATGGAGACTTTATCACGTTTTGGATGTGAATTGATATCACCGCCCGAAAGTGATTACGATGATTCAGATGATTCAGATGATATTGATTCAGATCTGAACTAAGTTCCAAACAATCACACACACACACACACACACACAAATCCATGTCAAAGAGCTGTAGAATTCGATTTGTCTCCTCATTTCAATTATCATTCTTTTCATCATCGATTTTATTGTATTTACTCACATTCAAACACTCCCACACGAAAACATACACACACATAAACACACACACACACACACATGATCCCAAAATATATGTAATGATTTGGACGACATGGCCAAATTCGATTCTTTTAAAATGAAAAATGTAATAATATTTGTGTCAATATTTAAGTGAAAACTATCATTATGTTTTATTTGTAACGCCCGTTTAGTGCATAGAAAATCTGAAACAGCTCTAATTTTTGTTTACAATAAATTTCCTCATTTCCAATTATAATGTTAGTATCGTATACAACAAAAAGAGATCTGTCTGTTTGAACAAATTGAATTATTGTAGTATTAGTATTTTTTTTTCTCTCTTGTCTTAGATGTTGTCTGAAAACAGTTGGTTATAATGAAATAAAACCAAATCTATGTTTTAATAGAAACAGGAATAGTTGTTTTGCTTGGTTTTTATCTTTGATTCGTGGTCAGTTTGGTGTACAGGGGGACTTTGAGCTCGGACGATCCCAAAAAATGTCCTCAATTTCTCATTTTTGAGCTTGAGCTACCCCCCGCTCCGTTCATTCGATGCGACCCCCCGGTCAATTTGACGCCCGTGCACTACACTGTTCTTAATGCTTTGTAACAGGTCATCGATTAAATCATCACTCTGTTTTTAAACACTACGTTCGCATATATTACAGTGGGTTCATCAACAGAAATTGATCAACAATACCAATAAAACTATTATGTTTGCCCCGTTTCTTTTTTATCAACCGTTCGATGTGTAACAGCCAACCAAAATGTTGCCTACTATTTGGGCGTTTTTTTTTTTTTGTAATGTTAAGTTATAACTTTTTATTTCAAAATTTCGACTTTGCAGGGAATTCCTCTACAATATTTTTAAGAAGATGATGGCTTCTTCCGGGTGGTGTTTAATCTAGTGTTTATTGGTCCATCGGACTAAATGCCATTCAGCTAGAGCGTGGAATCGCAAATATAATGCAAATTCTTCATATTTGTGGGAATGAAATATTTTGTAATTTTCATTTTTTGTCAACTGGTTTTGGCGGAGATAGGTTTGTAAAATGCAATATCGTCAATATTATCACAGCTTCTGTCGCATTCGAACCGACATCATTAAACAGCCATTAGGGCGGATTTTCGTTGTTGTCAAAATATATGGATTTATCGAAAAAAAAGGTGATTTCTTTTCCTATAGGAAATTTCTTGAAAAAACCATTGTCCAAATGACGCTTAAACAAATTTGAATACAAAATATTGAATCGAATCTCATGCATTCAAATAAAAATCAGTCATTTTTTGTATGTTTCTATTTCTATGATGAGACACACTGTATTCTGCTTGGTACGCAGTGCTTACGTTTCCGGTTTTTCTGTAGATATTTTTTTTTATTATTATTTGGTTTGAGACTCGATTAATCATGGGAATTAAATAGCATTAAATTGAAAAGGTTCGATTGTGACGAATACAATGAATCTTATGCTTTTGTCTATTGCGATTCCATAATAAATATATGATATTAAGATACAGCCACAGCAGCAAAGAGAACACTATTTGAATTCCATCATTTCTTTTATCGCA
Organism: Aphidoletes aphidimyza; assembly: GCA_030463065.1. Taxonomy (NCBI): domain Eukaryota; kingdom Metazoa; phylum Arthropoda; class Insecta; order Diptera; family Cecidomyiidae; genus Aphidoletes; species Aphidoletes aphidimyza. The sequence continues at coordinate 45,865,119 of CM059996.1, forward strand.
TATGCGATAAAGATATTAGGTATTGAAATTAATTTTAAAGGAATTACAACAGTGTCATCTCTTATTAATTGTTGACATTAGTATGAACCCCAAACATCCTCATTGCACAGCACCATCAATGGCCTTTGATAAATAATATTTGCAAGAAATGTTTTGCATTGTTCAAATGAATTGATTTTAATGTTAATGTTGGAAGACCTCCAAAATCGCCAGATAAATTGAAAAACCCTTTTTGTTCTTTTGAAGAAGTAAACAATTGGGTGATAAAATAGATTCGAAAAATGAGAAAAAATTTTTGGTGTAGAATTCACCTTTTGTCAAAGAGATGAGAAAAAGTAGCGGAAAATAGGAATTGAATCCAATACCCAAAAAAATTAAAAGGCACATCGAATCTAACTAATCGATTTTTAACCATAAAATTCGGCTGATAAATCACCAACAAATAACTTAAATAACTGTTACCCAGTAAAGCTTGTTTCTATGTTACCTAAAAAAAAAGCAGTGAAAGAAACCTAGATCACCTGAAAGTTCAACTAAAATCAATAAAACCATTTGCTATTTTTATTGTTGTTTGAATGGTTCGTTTCGGCAATTATTCCGTTTTTTTTTTCTTTTATTGATGTAAAATATAATTTGCTGTTTGCATGCCAAAATGGTATATTCATGCATATTGATCGAACACATTAATTTTGTTGTTGTTTTGACGTCACGTTAAAAATGGTTAACTTTCATGAAGTTAAGACGTGCTTGTTGCCATTGAAGTTGCTTAATATTCTTCAGCGCCTTCATTTTCTCCTTCGTTGGAGTCCATGCCGACTTCTTCGTAATCTTTTTCGAGTGCGGCCAAATCTTCACGGGCTTCGGAGAATTCACCTTCTTCCATACCTTCACCGACATACCAGTGAACGAATGCACGTTTGGCATACATCAAATCGAATTTATGATCCAAACGAGCCCATGCTTCAGCAATAGCGGTTGTGTTTGACAACATGCAAACAGCGCGTTGAACCTTGGCCAAATCACCACCTGGAACAACGGTTGGTGGTTGATAGTTGATACCGACCTTGAAACCAGTTGGGCACCAGTCGACGAATTGGATTGAACGCTGCAATGAAAATGACATGCAATCGATTAGTTAAAATGTCTCAAACATCCAAATTATAATTATCCAATTATAAAATTCAAATGTAAAATTGTTGGCATTCTCGAAATAAATACAAACCTTGGTCTTGATGGTTGCAATAGCAGCGTTGACATCCTTTGGAACGACATCACCACGGTACAACATGCAGCAAGCCATGTATTTACCATGACGTGGATCGCATTTGACCATTTGGTTGGCTGGTTCGAAGCAAGCGTTTGTAATTTCAGCAACCGACAATTGTTCATGGTAGGCTTTTTCAGCTGAAATGACTGGTGCATAGGTGACCAATGGGAAATGGATACGTGGATAAGGCACCAAGTTGGTTTGGAACTCGGTCAAATCAACATTAAGTGCTCCATCGAAACGAAGTGATGCGGTAATTGATGAGACAATTTGTCCGATCAAACGGTTCAAATTGGTGTAGGTTGGACGTTCAATGTCAAGATTACGACGGCAAATGTCGTAGATAGCTTCATTGTCGACCATAAATGCACAGTCAGAGTGTTCCAATGTGGTGTGGGTGGTCAAAATTGAATTGTATGGTTCAACAACAGCGGTTGACACTTGTGGTGCTGGATACACAGCGAATTCCAATTTTGATTTTTTACCATAGTCAACGGACAAACGTTCCATCAACAATGAGGTGAAACCGGATCCAGTACCACCACCGAACGAATGGAAAATCAAGAAACCTTGCAATCCTGAGCATTGATCGGCCAATTTACGAATACGGTCCAACACCAAATCGACAATCTCTTTTCCAATTGTGTAGTGACCACGAGCATAGTTGTTGGCTGCATCTTCTTTACCAGTGATCAATTGTTCGGGATGGAACAATTGACGGTAGGTACCAGTACGAACTTCATCGACAACAGTTGGCTCCAAATCGACGAAAACAGCACGTGGAACGTGTTTGCCTGCACCGGTTTCCATGAAGAAGGTTGAGAACGAGTCGTCACCACCTCCCAAGGCTTTGTCAGATGGCATCTGTTCGAGACAAACAAACAAAAAATCCAAAATGTTCACATTAAAATCGATTTTATTTTAGCATTTGAGTGATTTTGTCAACAAAAAAAAAGAAATATAGAAAAATCGATATTTACCTGACCATCAGGCTGGATTCCGTGCTCAAGGCAGTACAATTCCCAGCAGGCATTACCAATTTGGACACCAGCTTGGCCGACATGGATTGACAAACATTCACGCTGTAAACCACAGAGAAAAAATACGAAAAATTGTCACATTAATTTATAAAATATCGGAAAAACATTTAGAATTGCAAACTATTTTAAGAATATCGATCAAATTGAATGGTTAAAAATCAATTCAATTGAACATCTGTCCGAAAACTAAAGTATAGAAGGCCATGACGTCATCCTATATATAGAAACCGCACGGTTTGCCTTCTGCCGAATATGGCAATCAATGGAATAAATTATTCATGGAACCTACTTAATGTCACGCAAATGGAGTGTATCGCTAAATCAACTGAATACCGCCTATGCAAAAAAAAAATCAGCGAGTCGAAAAACATGACCATATTTGGTTATGAATTCAATCGAAAAAAAAAATCGAGACAATTTTTCATGCAACGGTTGGGGGGCAAAGCACATGAATCACAGTGCATTGACTACGCATACGCGACAAATACAACAACAACAAAAACGGCAATCGAATGATGTACCATACAAGCACCGCATTCGTATAGACGTGTTCATAGCACGATTATGAAATGAATACGCCCAAGATGTCTTTTCTCCAGCCGCCATCATGAAAAAAAAACTGTGAAATTCTTCTACATGAAATGCGCAACAAATGGGCCGATTTTTCAATTTATTTTCTCATTTAATAACGAATTTGTTAATTTTTTCAAATGATTTCCAATGAAAATGGCGTGAAAATGTCGAAAATGAATATAATTTCCGAAATTTGCCGGCAACAAATATGAAAAGACCGAAAAATGTTAGTTTGCCGATGACTCATCTAATTATGCTATTGATGTGGCGGAACTTTCACATTTTCTATGCGTTTAATATTCGATCAAAAATTAAATCTATTGACGTTCTTAATTGGATTCATTTGGATTCAATAAAAATAATTTATAAAAAAAAATGTTGCTTACCATCTTGATAGAGTTTTAATTAACTTGAAATTTCACTGACTGAAAATTTTTGCTTTGTAAAAAAACCGTTTGAGATTGCTCTAGAATAAGCGTCGCAATGTGTGCTCTTCTAAAACAAGACAAATAATGACGCCATATTCGCTGTGCACTTGTATTTATAGGCTTGGTGATTTTACGTGTTGCCAGCGTTTCATTTCGTGCAGAGTGTGGAGATTTGCACATCTGCCGGTGAGCGGTGAAAAATACAGGTCTACACCGATTATTCAACCGATTATTGTCGTTGATGAATTTTTAACTGATTTTTTTTTTAAATAAATTAATTTAATATAAATCTTCGGTGAGTTTAAAATTCATAGAAATTGAATCAAGCATGTAGTTTGTCTAGATGTTTTGAGTTGATTTGGGAAAATGCTGAATTAGATATAAACACTATTTAATCGCAATAAATATATTTCATTTGTTTAATAAAATGTTGTTGTATCTAATAACCACTACATGTCTACAAATATTAAAATCATGCTTTTCTTCCACGATAGAGAAATTATGACGTGTTTTGGCCCAAATTCTGAAATTTTATTTTTTACCCTCCCAACAATTCAATCATTTTATTTTTTTTTATTTGAATCGGTTTCATTTGAATATACAAACGTTTCCAATGCGGAAAATTACCGGCAATACTCGATCGACCATAATCATTACATTCTAACTAGAGACTAGCAAATTCGGGTTTGATGAATTGTTGCGATTAATAAAATATGTTGGGCTATGCGTTACAAAAGTGAATTGCCGATTCACTGGTAATTGGCAATGATCAAAACGTTTGAATCGTGTTCTAAATTACATCGGTTGCTGAGAATGCTTATGACTTATGATAATATTTTATACTGGATTTATACGCTCAAACAATTTGAGTCAAACTCAATTGGTCAAAAACGATTCCGGACTTTGATCAATAAAAAAACATCCTGGCGCGCTAGAGACTAGTGGGCTTGCGAATAATACCAGGACACCGATTGAAGGAGAATATATATACAAATAAATTGATTTATTGTTGCATGTGATTTGTTGGTTTCTTATCAAATTATTATAAATCATGCATTCTACATGTTCAAAGCATTCTTTTATCATTTCGCTGATGGACTGTGATCGATAAAATTTACTTTCTTCGATGTAGAAAAAGAACTTGGAAATAACTTTAATGATTGATTCAAATCGAAATCGATTAACACATCGATTATGATCAGCGGCTAAATTGAATTCTTCCACAGCCAATTGATTAAAATGTTGTGTATTGCACAGTATCAACAATGATTGCTTAAACTCCAACAATGACAGTGATACCACTCGATTTCTTGGGGAAACAATTTCAATGGTTAACATGTTTTATGTGCACATTTCAATCACACACAGAATCGCAAAATCGGTTAAATTCAACTTACGGATCGTAAACATTCCAGAAGAAATTGGCTAGCATTGCCGTACAACGGCTGAGATTAAAGCAAGGGGCAAATGACTACCAATACTTCTAAACAAACGTCAAAAGTACCGGATAGTACTGAAACAAAATCTGCATCTACTGATGCGCAACTAGAAGGCATGCGAAACTGAATAGATAGAGAGAATCGACAGAATCGCATCTCGCACATCGGTATGTGCAGATATTGATTCAGTACTTGTCGGTACTTTTGACGTTTGTTTAGTAGTATTGGTAGTTGTTCGCCCCTTGGATTAAAGTCAACACTTTGTTTAAACAGGTCACATTTCATTGCCGCAAAGTAAATATCATGAATGAGAGCGGTTAAATGTGATGGCTTTAAAACAGGAACATTATCACACTGTGTGAATCCATGATGGTTGAGCACGGATGTTACAAGACTGTATGGAATATTTACAGCTGCAATTGACACACAATAAATAAAATATCAAATGAAATGTTATTTGATTTAATGTAAAAATATCTAAAAAAAAAAACAAAAACAAAATACACTCACTATAGAATGATTGCTTTAGAAACCAAATTTTTGTTGCACAACGATAAATGACATATCGTATGGATTTATGCTTTTCACGAATCACTTGCATTATTTCCAAAAGCTGGGGATTATCATTTTGTTGTTCACCTGTTTGTTTATTCACATAAAACACATAGCCCGATGCCGTTTCATTTTGTTCAAACATTGTTTGAGCCATTACTTAAATCCTTAATCTAACGATAAAAAAAAATGTGCTATTTCAATTTAAATGTTACTATTTAACAATTTCGAATGGATGTTGGTTCGTTCACACATTGTGTGTATGTGTGTTATGGGCATTATGCCGAAATTCGGTTAAATTGTGTTTACTATTGTGTTCTCTATGCTATACACGATGAATGATTTCTTTTGTTTCAAATTGAAAACACCATGAAGTTGTGCAAAATTCAAAAAAAAAAAATTAATTTCAACTCGAGGCATAAACAAAGAGACAATTTGGCGCTATTTGAAATATTGTCATGAAGTTGGCCAAAATGTGATATTTTTGCTTTGACAGCACTTCTGTCACAGCAGTGTGCGAATTTTGCTAAACAACAATTGTGAATGCATACCGATTGTTTACATTCAAGTACAGTAGATTGTGAATTTTTATATATGATTCGTTTCGATAATTGAGGTAACATTTGTTTTGAATTTTTCTTTTTTATCAGTTGAAAGTTTTCTGATTTGTGTGTGTTTTTATTTATTGTTTTTACTTTAGTTCAATCATGAGTGAAGCGGAAAAAATAAAATGTTGGAAACAACAAATCATTCACATTCTAGATGAAATCAAGAACGAAATCATCCGGAGACGCAGAACACAAATCAACGATGAACAATACGAACGGGTCCATAAATCTTGTCCGAATTTAAAAATCAAATTGAAAAATATCATGGAAAATGATATTAAACTTCGGCAATTGATTTTAAAATCAAATGCATCTTCGGTGCAACTATTGCAGTTGCTGCAAGCAATACATTCAATTTATCAGTCTTTGGATTGAGAGCCATGTAAAAATCCAAATAAGCATGATATAATTGTTCATTGTGATAATCAATTAAGTTATGTCTAGGCATAGAATTAAAGCGAAATATACAAGAACGTGACAAATAAACCGTTGTCGAATTAAACATTTATGTGTGTTATTTGTTGATTTTTTTTCACTTTACCTCGCTTATAATTCGTCAATGCAACTTCACAAACCAGTTTATACCATGAACACAAAATACATTGATCAAACTAGGTTCAATTACCAGGAAATGATGATTGGGTTTGGTTTTGCACTAATTGCGAAATACCTGTACGCCCAACACTAAACTTGTTACGAATTAAGTGCGGGTTTCAATGAAAATCTGATCCTGGCCTCGAATCTCCTATGATAAAATCCATTGGATAAAATGAATTCCAAATAAACATTGATTTGAAATGTATGATATGATATGATTTGAAATTACATTTATTTACAGAAGATATGAATGATGCACACGCTATTGCTGGTTCAAGAGCAATACTCAAAGCTATTTACCGAAATCCCCAGCTATATTTATAGTTGTCAATCAATGTCAATTGAGTTCGAACCAGTTCGACGAACTCTATGGGCCCAACATTTGGAGAAAAAAAACACACACTTGAAACTTATCTTGGACTTTCAATATGAAGTGTAAACATTAGGGTGATAGGGAATTCCATCGATTTCGAATTTTGTCTCGCCCGATGCGGTTTTGATGGAGGTTAGATGTAAAAATGATGCTCCGAAAATTTTACTTCAATCGGAACACGGGAAATGGCGCCGCATCGGCCATATAGCTCTATGAGTCCGTTCCATGTGAAATTTGGGCAAAATTCGCCAATCACACGCTATTAGGGTCAACTAAAATGATCAAATCGTTATCAAAATCGCTGTAAAGTATTTTTATATCGTGGATATAGACCTTGGAGGACTTGCCGGACTCTCATTGTCCTATTTAGACACCTCAAGCGGAGCAAAACTAGAAAAGTGGCTTGAAAACGAGCATTTTTGAAAAAAAATCACAGTTTTGGACGAATAACATTCAAAATATGGATATTTCATCATATGAATCAGTTATTTTCGGATTATCTGGTTCAAAGTAGGCCGGTTTGATGTGCGTATGACCTTTCTACGACGAATAGTGTGGCTGCAACATGCGTTCAAAGATTATGTGTTTCGCGTACTTGTACGTCTGGATGAGTCCTATTTTGAATGTCACTATTATGAGCAGGTAGATGCTTTTCAAATGTGCCCGAATTGACTTCACCCGACTGATTTTTCCCCAGGAATCGATATCTGGACGATTTTGAATGATAAATGTCCATTTTGAGGTCGTAAATCGGAATAGCTCCAGATAAGACTAAAAACTCGCGTTTGTGCCCTTGTATGCAGTGTTTTTGAGTAAAAATTTTATGAATCAACCAATATATTGCATTCAAATCTCTCAAAAACTCTTTATATGTGATCACAAATGAATATAAGCATCTTTGACCTAGCATGAGTAAAAAAATTTCGATTCTCTCGTCTTTGCATCATAAGAACTCTAAATTCTTTGGCAAAAACACGAGTTTTTAGCTATTTGAACTGAATTGAGTTGGTCGTTGATTAGGCTGAGGATCGAACATTTACTGATTTGTATAATAACAAAATTGGACTATGATTTTCATTTACGTTGGTGTAATTTTCGCGATTAACTTTCAAAGTTGTCGTTCATAAGAAAATCAATTGCGTCAAACATAATATTAAAACAAAAATGCAAAATAAACTTTTAAATTAGAAGCCAAATGAGAATTCAATACCAATCAACGATTGGTGAGCTTGTTTCAAATGAAGATTTTTTTGAGCTTAAGTTTATAAACAACAACAATTTTTCATTCTCGATGACAAAACATACATTTTGAACATACATTTTGAACATACATTTTGAAGCCATGTATTGTCTCAAAATTATCTAAAAATTGTAGATAAGATAGTCGAAAAATGCAGCTATCTAGATAAAATTAACATAAATGGACCCAAAAAAATCTGTTATCTAGATCTAGATGAGATAAAAGATGTCAAGCGTTCGCAAAAGTATAGCTTAGCAGCAAGCATACCGTATACTCGGCATAATATGCTTGCATATCGATATGCTGCGTTCTCTACGACGCGAACGCAACGATTAGGTTGTGTGTTTTCATTGTGTGGATCTTAGTGAATCATCAGTTCAGTTTGTGTGTGTGCGTCGATACTGTGCATACCAATTCATTACGTTCGCGTCGTAGCGAACGCAGCAGATCGATATGCAGGCATATTATGCCGAGTATACGATATGCTTGCTGCTAAGCTATACTTTTGCGAACGCTTGAAAGATGTTTTCAGATCTTATCTTATCTTGTTATCTTATCTAGATAAATTATCTTGGAACAACACTAGACATCAGTCATATGAGATAAGAATTATAAATTCAATGTAGACCGAACGCATCAATAGATTCGGCAAATAGCCCAGCTTTATTGCTTTTTATTAAATCATCTGTTCATTTACAATAGCTCTATCATAAATATAATTTTTATTAGTAGAAGCGAACGAAATGGAAGATGAATAACGTTAACTATTGAGATAAAAAAATTTCTAAAAAAAAAAAACAAAAACAAAATTACAAAAAAAAGAAGAAATATATATTGATTTTCAAATAAAATGTGAATAATAACATATGAATAACGTCTGTTAAAGACCAACAATAACTCATTAAATATAGATTCAGATGCATTTGTTAATGTTTCTAAAATGGTAAAATTGTAGCATGACCATTTGGAACGAACATTTCTTAGTTCGATAAATTTCATTTTTTTGTATTATGTACACAACGAGATATAAATTAATTGATTTGATGGTATTTTACTAGGTACTTAGTTCGATTGGTTTGCACGAGTTGTTTTTTTTTTGTTTGTTTTTGTTTCTGGTAACAATCTGAAAATGAGAACCGTTGGTGTTTTGGCAGTGACGCTTTATTGAGTTTCACGAGGTTCAGTTGGATTTGGTAATTTTTCCCATGTTGGTTCAACACCCCAAATTTCACGTGCATATTCGGCAATTGTTCGATCGCTGGAGAATTTACCGCTCGATGCAATATTATTAATGGCCATTTCTAACCATTTCTTCTGGTTCTGTAATTGAAATACAAAATAATTGTTTGTTAAATAGATTCATTTGTGCTCATTCAGTTCGTGAGTTGTTTATTTCCAAAAACAAAAAGAGATAGAGAGAGAGAGAGAGAGAGAGAGAGAGAGAGAGAGAGAGAGAGAGAGAGATATAGAAGGGGAGCCAAAAACGATACTCACTTGATAGGTTTTCGAAACGAGTTCTTGTGATTTCATGTAATCTTCATAATCAGCAAGCAACAAATAGCCGTCCCATTTGAGAAGAATATCGGCAATACCTTTGAATTCATTTGGATTGCCTGGGCTGAAGAAACCGCATGAGATTTGATCAACAACTTGTTTAATTTCAGGATTGCGATTGTAATAATCGTATGCATTGTATCCTTTGCGTTTGAGATCTTCAACTTCATCAACAGTCATACCAAAAATGAAGATATTATCGCGGCCCATTTCTTCGGCCATTTCAACATTGGCACCATCCAATGTACCAATGGTCAATGCACCGTTCAACATGAATTTCATGTTACCGGTGCCCGATGCTTCTGTACCGGCTGTTGAAATTTGTTCCGACAAATCGGCGGCCGGCATAATTTTTTCGGCCAATGTTACACGGTAATTTTCCAAAAAGATAACTTTTAGCTTATCGCCAACAATTGGATCATTGTTAACCACATTGGCAACAGCACAGATCAATTTAATGATTTGTTTGGCGGTATAGTAACCTGGAGCCGCTTTACCACCGATCATAATTGTTCTTGGTGTGAAATTTCCGGTTGGATCACGCTTGATGCGATTGTACAAGGTGATGATGTGCAAGCAATTGAGTAATTGACGTTTGTATTCATGGATACGTTTCACTTGAATGTCAAACATTGAAGCTGGATTGATTTTGACGCCGTAATCTTTTTCCAGCAATGCAGCCAATTTGACTTTGTTCTCTTGCTTAACCTTAGCAACTGCATGTTGGAAATTTGGATCTTTGGCAAATTTCTTCAATTTAGCCAATTGTTCCAAATGAACTGGCCATTCATCGCCAATTTTCTCGCAAATAATTTCACTCAAACCAGGATTGCACAGCAACAACCAACGACGTGGTGTGATACCGTTCGTTTTGTTTTGGAACTTTTCCGGTTCGTATTCAAAAAAGTCCTTAAATAGATCGGCTTTCAGGATGTCTGAATGCAGAGCAGCAACACCGTTAACGGCATGCGATCCAACAATTGACATAAATGCCATATTGATACGTTTTTCACCATGCTCTTCAACGCATGACATACGACCCAAACGGGCCATATCATCAGGGAACTTCTTTTTCACATTTTCCAAATGCAAAAAGTTAATGTGATACATAATTTCCAAATGACGTGGTAAAATTGATTCAAGCAATGATACCGGCCACCGTTCCAATGCCTCCGGTAAAACGGTGTGATTTGTGTATGCACATGTGCGTACGGTAATATCCCAAGCTTCATCCCATCCCAATTTTTCAACATCAACCAAAATACGCATAAGCTCTGGGATGGCCAGAGATGGATGTGTATCGTTCAATTGAATGGCCACTTTATCGGGGAACGTTGCAAAATCAGAGCGAACCGCATCACGTGAACCAAATTTCGATGCTTTAAAACGACGAATAATATCCTGCAATGTTGCTGCACACATAAAGTACTCTTGTTTCAAACGTAATTCTTTGCCTTCAAAGAAGTTATCATTTGGGTACAAAACTCGCGAAATATTTTCAGCAAGATTACGATCCAATACGGCTTGAATGTAGTCACCATCGTTGACTGCAAGAGAAAAATTAAAAAAAAAAAACACCGTTAAGTCAAAGTCTATTTTCATGAAAAAATCAAACAAAATATTTTCGACATTTCAAATACAAACAAAATGAATCACTCACAGAATTTCAAATTGAAATCAATTGGACTTTTGGCTGACCACAAACGAAGTGTATTGACAACGTTGTTTCGATAACCGGGAATTGGATTATCGTAAGGCATGGCATAAACAACTTGAGTATCAACCCATTTCTTTCCATCGGGTGTGTCAATAACACGTCCATAGAAGTTAACCGGTAGCATAAATTCGGGACGAGCTTTTTCCCATGGGCATCCAAAACGTAACCAATCATCTGGCTCTTCTTGTTGTTCACCGTTCATGATTTTTTGCGCAAAGATACCGTATTCATAACGAATACCATAGCCATAAGCAGCCAAACCGAGTGTAGCCATTGAGTCAAGGAAGCAAGCGGCCAAACGTCCAAGACCACCATTACCCAAACCAGCATCTTCTTCTAATTCTTCGAGCTCTTCAATGTCAAGACCCATTTGATACATGGCTTCATCACATGCACCTTCAATACCAAGATTGATCATGGTATTTTGTAATGCACGTCCCATATAGTATTCCAAAGACAAGTAGTAGACACGCTGAAATTATGGAAAAAGCATTTATTTTGTTTATCGTCATCCATAATGAGGAGAAAATAAGAAACAATTGTGAACTATTGGAATTAGATGGGCGCCAATTCGAATGACATATATATATTTTAGTTTTTTGTCGGCATCAATTTTTTTCCAGTCGAAAACCGTATAAAAATAAACAGACCTTGAGCTATGCTCATCTCAGTTTGCTGTTATCGCATTACGAAAGTGTTTTATTTTTACTTTTTTCTTCGTCATTTTGATTTGCTCAATTTTGATGCTTTCAAATGCAACAAAATCGGCCAAATGTCAGAAGCTTATCAACGAATTGATCTCTTATGAATCAAAATAACGTGCATTTGCAATTCTAGACCGAAAAATATGTTTTTGCAATCGAAGCAAACGCATTAAGACCCATTTATGGCTTATTAATCTAATTGCAGTGATGCAATTGTTGATAATTAAGAATTTTTATGAAATATTGTTATTTTTGAAGGGAACAAAAACAAACACACACAAAAAAGATTTGGTCATACGGGCATTTGTTTCGGTTTTGATGTCATCAAAACAACTCATGTGCACGAATATTGTGTACGAGTGTATCAATCATTGAGCAAATGAGTGTATCGATCATTCACTTTGAGCGTGCGTGTTTCAAGTTTTTTTTTTGACAAACAAAACTAACAACAAATCGAATGAAAATCGGCTCAGTTGTTGTTTTGCTCAGTTATCACCGTCTGTTAACCGCCTATGTGTCGTGTACACTAAGTTCTCTGTGGGTCAACAGCCACTACGAGCGAAATGTGTGCGAACGAGACGTGTGATCTGTTCATATCGTCCGTGAGTGTGTGTGTATGGCATTCTCTCTTAGCGGCACCTAAACAAAGTTAACATTCTAAATTTTTTTTTTTTTCTTTTTTCTTTTTTCTTTTTTCAAGTTACATAACAAACTTGAATCAGCTCTTGACTGTGCTGTGACTAAGACTGGTCGGAGAGCAAAGACAAAGACATTTGTTTAAAAATGGTACTATTGAATCAGCTGTCAAAATGAATATTGTCACATGAAATTTATTCAATGAACAATTTTTTTTTCATTTCAATGATCAACGTATAAAAATCATGTTTCTTTTTATTCTCTGCTCTAAATTTTCTCAATTGGAATCATTTTTGGGTGTTCGTGCTAGCAAATTATGCTGATATCTTGAATCTGATTAGATTGATAGCTGAATGTGGAAGGATCATATGCCATTTAAGTTGGCTCAATGATTGTTTACAATTTCGCGAACAAAAAAAAATAAAATACTATGACCTTTTTGACCTTGCTCCAATTTTGAAATTAATAAAATGACAAATACTTATCATTTTCTTTCGTTTGTAGCTCGTTTTAGGTTTCGCCCATTTCAGTTTATGATTTTTCGATTGAAAAATTCCACAGAGAATATTCTTCGAGCGAAAAGAACAAAAAAAAACAACAAATTTAACAAATCTCTTTGCAAATGCATTAAAATTTGGCAAATGACAAAGCACGCGTTGATTACACAATAATGCAATGATCGATGCCTGACAATAATAAAAATGTGTCATTTGTGATCCGTGATCCAGATGAACCGGTAAACGTTTATCAACATGTTGTAGACAATTATTGTGTTATCAGTTGATTATAGTAAATTTTTTTTTTTTTTTTTGGTTCTCTTCAAACATTCATCATCAAAGTGCCCATTTTACGATTCATAATTCATAAATTTTGTGCGAGAAAAGAGTGAGTTTGAAAGAGATGTGTAGCAAAAATAAAACAGTAATCATAATTTGACACTTACTTTTGGATCCTTTTCGTAGTAGTATCTAAATGTTGAATAGAAAGAAAAGGGTAATGAGAATCCATTTGGTTTTGATATGGCATTTACAAATGATGTGTATGAATGGAATTTTCCGTATTGCGTATGAAAAATGGATTTTAGCCAAAGCTCATGCAATACGTGCGTACGGTCCAAGGACATAATGTTCACATGATGACAATTGAAATGAATCGAAAAGAAACGAAAATGTGTCATTTAAAAAAACTTACTGTTGAGTACGAATCCATCTCGATACCATATGATCCTTAACACAATGGGCCAATGCAAAGTAATAATCTCTTGGTGTGGCAACATTACGATCTTTCACCAATGTATAATGAAGATGACGATTGAAACCCTTCTTAACTTCACCAACATTTTCAACCTGTGCAATACCACGAACACTAATTTGTTTACGCTTTTCAATATCTGACTGTGGTGTTGTCATTTTGAATGAGTATTTTAATTTTTCTATATGCTTTTTAATCAAAATTTAAAGATTCGTGGAAATTGTTGATTTTAATTTTATGCCAATTTTGTGTTAGAATTGAGTTTTTTAATTTCTTTTTGAGACAAATGACTATTAGTTTTGAGCCGAAATTCAAACACTTTCGAGAGTTTTCTGCACTCGTGCAGCTTACAATAAAATTGATGCGTTCACGCCGAGAGCGAGTAAAGCACTGGTTTACCGAGCACAACGAAATCGGTCACCTTCTTGAAGGTCATTTATGCCGAATGAAATTTTACTGCGGTGATAATAACATATAGTACACTGTGTGTGAGCTAAATGACAGCTCTGATGGTTAAATTTTCGAAATATAGATGACACTAAGGGATACTGTGTGCATGCAATGGAACGGTTCAAAAATTACATTGAAACGAATACCAACTCATTTTGCATTTCCAAAAATTGGCTACTAGATATTTTATTATTGTGGGCTATTTATGTTTTTGCGGTTTTTTTTTTTTACTTTGCAGGGATTTTGACGCAAAAATACGTTAAACAATTATGACCCTTTGAACCTAACTTTGTGCATATGACCCAATTTTATCGCATTTTTAATGGATTTTTGGATAAATTGATTGGCATACGGTTATCATTGATATTTTACTAGGATTTTTGTTCGTTTTTCAACAAAACTTGATATTACTTATTGAAGATTTCACATTTTTCAGTTGAAAAGATTAAAAAAAACGTGAAATTTTGAAATTGTACATTGAGAATCATAAGAGAATTAGATGAAATGTTCAATTTGAAAAGATGTGTTCGAACGATTGTACCCTGGAGACAAAGATCTTGCTTTCTATTGTTTCTTTCCTCACTCCCTGCCCACATTTATGTCCTCAAACAATAGAAACAACAACCGAGTAAATGAGACAAATACTCAAAAATGTAAAAATTTTCAATATATATTCTTTCTTCATAGACTTTATTAATTTACAACAAAAAAAAACACAGTGGCAAATGCTTTATTGAAAGCAAAAGACTATGAGGCTGGATTTTGTGAGAAATTAACGGAATAAGAGCCAGTGTTTGGATCTTGTTGAAGTTGGAAATTGTTCGTTGACAAACCAAATGGTTTCAATATCATGTTGCCCAAATCCTTGAGTTTGCCCATCATTTCGGCTTTCATACGTTCGTTTCGTTCATCGATGATTGGTTTGAGACGTGTAACATGCGTTCTAGCCTCAAGGCAACTGGGATCAATTTCGAGAATTTTGGTATAATCAGCCATACATTCGTCCAATTTGTCGGTTTCTTCATAGAGCGCTGCTCGTCTGTTGAGAAAAAAAAAACGAAAAAGAAAACATGTTAAAATCAAGACTGGTAATTGTCTGAGTAAATCGATTCTAATTCACTAGTGAACCGCATCCCTCACCTGGCATATGCTTTGACATAATTGGGATTCAACTCAATTGATTGCGTACAATCATCGATAGCTGTCATTTGTGCCCCCAAATGTTTGTGGGCAGCTGCACGATTACTGAATAAAATGGATCGTTCCATTGTGAAATCTTTCGGGCAAATGGTTATGGCTGCTGTATACAGTTCAATCGACTTTTCATAGTCTGCAGTTTTGAAGCAAACATTTCCGTCCTGCTTTAATTGTTCAGCCTTTTCTTTGTTTGCCTGTTTTTCTTCTTCGGTTAGTTCGGGTTCTGGTTCTGGTTCTGGTTCGGGTTCTGGTTCTGATTCACCGTGTTCATTCAAATCCAATGCATCCGAAAATTTTTCGTCCAATATATGATTGACAACGTCTTCAGCGTCTTGAAATTCGTTATCTGATGTGTCATCCGATTGTTGTTTGACATCGTCACATTCTTCACACATGAAAAACGCAATGTTAATACATTTGTTTAAACTATTGATTTGGAATGTAAGTTCAACTTCGCTATCCATTTGTTGCTTACCTTTTCGTGTAGATGCCATCGTTTTAGAATCCTATCTCTAGAAATTACCGTACAAAATGTATTGTTTATAAATGTTTTTTTTTTCAATTTCATGAAATATTAAACAAAACATCTATTGTCAACTTATTCGATCTAAATATTGACAGTGACATTGTACAATGAAGTGATGATCAACGCCATCTGGTTGTTTACATTGAACATTTACTGACATCGCTATACTTATTCGATAGCCCAGAGCTCATGTGTGGAACATGTGTGTGATTTGCTCATGATATGACACACTCAATTGAATTTCTACTCACCAAACGATTGTTGTTTTGTTTGCTTTATTTCAAAACTTTCTTATTTTGTGTTACTTGAATTTCAACTTGTTTCACCGGCTTCAAAGGTCCCTTATCGTTAATATTGGCCATTGTTATCAGTTCATGTTATATAATACTCTATATGACAAATAAATGGGGGAATGTTTGTGTTTTTTTACTTTATTTTCAAGAATAGGACTGCAATTCAAGGCATGAATCATGTGCCTGTCATCACACAAAATAAATTCCATTTATTTCAATTACTCACTAATTACTAGAAATGAAAACTCAGGTGGAATGTTTTGTTTTTTTTTTTGGTCTTCAGAATATGAAGCTTTATTTTTATACGATTTGGTATCAAATAGAATTGAGAAATGCAAAATAATGTACCATTCAAGTGTACATTTACACACAAAAAAAAGCGACAGCTTTAATTAATGCAAAATATTATGATCATTTTTCTTCGTGATAATTAAAAAAAAAAAGAAAAGAAAGAAAAAAAAACAGTTAATGTTTAAACGTGAAACAATAAATTCATAGTCAAGTGAATTTGGTATCGCCGCCGTTTTTGTTGTTGAGTTCAGAGAAAAAAAAAATAATAATGAAATATCAGTACGAAAATGTTATTATGTGTTTGTGTGTGTGTTTTTTTTCCGTTAAAGCCAAAACAAGATTAAAGCGCATTTCAACATTTATGAAAAAAAAGGGAAATACAGATAATTCTGTTTAAACTCAATCCAGTCCAAATTGATTATGGTCGTGATGTTTGTTGCATGTTATAGTCCAATATATCGATCGATTGTGATGGTGTTAATGCGATCGATATATTGGCAAATTTGTTGTTGTTGTTGTTGTTGTTTTATTTGGTCGGTTTGTACTGGAATGTTTCAGCCTGACGAAATACTGAATCTCTGAGTCTATTCTTGGGCAACGTATTTACGGGTGCAAACAACGTCCTTAACCTTCATGGTGGCAATCATTTCTTTGTCACCAAATTCACGGATAATTTCCGATGGTGGATCACCGCCTTGCTTATGAATCAATTTATTTCCATCCAATGTGATGACACTCTTCACTTGACGCCCATCCAATGTTTCTTCATCGAATTCCTTGCCCAATTCAAATGAAATTTCCGAATTTTTGAATGTTGATGATGTGACCAATGTAAATTTGTCACCATCTTTTTTCAATTCAACGGTTGGTGAAACGGAGTTTCCGATCTTGCGAAGAACAAATCCAACACCTGCCAAACAAAAAAAAAAGAAATGGAGAAAAAACACACAGTTATAAATACACTTGCAAGCTACAAACATTTTAAAAGAAACAGTTAGAGAATGAAAGATTCAATTTGCATGCAATCAAATCGGAAATAAACCATTAAATGTCAAGCTTTCTTTGGGCTGCAATTGCCCGTTTTTTTTTTTCACAAAACATGCAAATTTATACATCAATGGATTTGAATGTGAATTTAATCAAATTGCTACCGCTTTCGCACATTCATCAAATCGGACTTAAAATGCATCATCGAAATAACGAGTGGCATTTAGCTTCGGCTTCTTTTTTTTCCGTTTCTCGGCAATTGAGCCATTTATAGACACTGAAATGAATGCACGATAATAGCCGAATTTGAATGTATCAGAATGAATAGCAGCAACAATACAACAGTAACAGCAGCTGTAACATTCTTCAATAAAGGCTTGATACATTCAACAATCGTTCAGTCATATTATTCATCAATTCATCATTATTGCCCCCAGGCTCGTAATTTTGTTCGTTTTTTTTTTTTATTAAGTCGGCGACATTTCAACGAAATTATTGAATTATACTATCGAAAGACCAAACGATGTTAAATGGAAAATTGAATTAAATTTTCAATGAACATTAACAACAGCAACAAAACAAATAAAAACACAAATAAAGCAAGAGAAAGACCAAAGAATAAACGAAAATTGAATGATTTCATTGTGAATGTGAATTGAGAGTTCTAAATATGTATGAGTTTGTTTTATGGAGCAACAAGTTTTTGTTGTCATTTTATCAAAAGCCGGTATATGAATGCAGCGCAACTTGTATGCGCTTTATGGTAAAATACTGGAGTCCAATGCATACTCAATGAGAAGAAGAAAAGTGGAAAAAAAGAATAGTCAACTGTTGAAAATTGCGTTTGTTCGCTTTCATTTGATTGTAAACACATTTCTCTCTCACTTTCACAGTGTGAATGCGCCCACTGTTGTGCCTCAGCACAAATTTCGAATTTATTTATATTTTGTTTTTTTGTGTGTGTGTTTTTTTTTTTGATGTGTGATTTCGGAACGCAAATCACCGCTGTAAACAAAAACGAACCAGTCAAAATAACCGTTGAATTGAAATTTGACCTCTTGGCACAAACAATTTTTTCCCCCGGACAAAATAAAAAAAAAAAACCAACGACAAAAAAAACTCCGAACAAATTCCTAATATTATCACAAGTGAGATAAATTGTATGGTTTAAATGCGCGTTCGTATTCAATCATTACGAGCAATTATTGTGAACCTCCCAAAAAAAAAAACAAATTATAGTATGTGTTACACATAGACCGGCACGTATACGCATTCTTTCGATTCACCGGCTTCAAGACCGACGATGTTTAAAAGAGAACACAGCAACACACACACCATGTTTTGTTGTTGTTGTTGTTGTTGAGTTTAGACCGAATGAAATGAAGCAGGGAAATAAAATATGAAGAAGAAACTGATGCATTGACACTAAGTCACGCCATACGTACCAAACCAAATATCGTACGATTGGAATGAAAGAGAGCATTTGCGCAATAAAATTAGATGACGAGGATGTGTTTGAGTGAGCGAGAGACACGCAATTTTCTATACCAAAGCGAAACTAGATGTATGCGAACGGAAAGGAAGAAAACTACAACAACAACAATCCAATTTTGGTGTTGCTGTGTTCACGTATGTGTCGGTGTGTGTGTGTGCGTGTTCGCAATGTACAAATGGAATACACAAATGGGAGAATGTGATGCGAACGAAAGAAACAAAAAATTTCTGCTGCTGCTGCTGCTGCTGCAAAAAAAAAGAACTCCGACCGAAAAACGCACAGTACGAAAATTAAGACGGAATTTATTGAATCTTATTCAAACACGCAACAGCTCTATGCCTATTTTCTTCAATTTTATTCAACACCTTTTACAATTGTTGAACAGAAACAACAACAACAACGAAAAAGAAAAAAAAATATAGCGCGGTTGTTGCATATGGTTAAAAACGGTTGCCCCGTGTTCTTTTTTGTTGTATTCAACTGATTTTCTATGGCTGGACTGGACCGCATGCCGTTTGCGCAACGTTTGCAATTCAATATCATGGAAACCGATTTTGCAGAGATCGCGTAAATTACCACATTTTTACGAAATGCAACAACAAAATCACGGTCTAAAAATGCATCTTTTTGATTTTAAATGAATGTTTTCGAATGTTGAAAAAAAAAACAAAATACAACGCAAACGTATTATTCCATACTCAGGTTGTTCTTTGGACCGGCTCAATAAATTTGCACTTCGATTAATACGGATTTGATTATTTAATTTGAATTGAACAATGTATTTTTTTGTTCCTCGGTGACCTTTTTGACCAATGAAAAATTCATTATAATTTTTGTTGTTGTTGTTGTTGAACAAGACCCAGAACACCAATATCACACAATGAAAATGTGACTAAGTTCTTGGATTCAATCGAGGCTTGAGTCTAATCAATGTCGAATTTATTGTCACATTGATAAAATGCACTTGAAATCGCAGTGAAATGTGACCGGAGTTCAATTGATATTTGTTGTCTTCCATCGTCAATCATACATCCGACCGATACAATATGGTACGAAAATGCTTATAGCCAAAAAAACATTTTTTTTTTTTTTGCAAACAAGTAAATTGAATTAAGACTCCACTTACCGAGTGCCTTCATGTAGTCATCGAAATTTTCCGATTCGGTGTTCTTGTATTTTTTTCCTTCCCAAACTTCTGCCATTTTAAAATTGTTTTCTTTTTTCGCTAGAGTACTTTTCGTTGAACGTTAAAAAAAAATTATGTGAGATTTAATTTAAGAGAATAATTTGGTTTGGTTGTTCGCACAGAGAGATTACACGTTGTACTGAATGCTCGTTAATCACACTCTGAATGATGAGTAGCTAACACCCAGCCAGTTTATATACAACAGTAAAATTTTGTTTGAACGCCGCAATTTCTACACACATTTATCGTTCGTCCGTTCTCGCATAAGAGATGCGCGTGTGTATTGGGGTAGCGGCAAAACCAGCAACATTCGACGGGTAACGTTGTATTGCGCGCTGTAGTATTTTTTTTGTTTTATAGCTTTTATATGAGACTGTGTGCAACCAATACAAATGCAGTTTAAACAGCGATATCTGTTTTCGTTCCACAAGTTGTATTTACTCATGGGCGCGTTTACACGGTTTCCTGCCATTCTCACGTCGTACAATTTTAAATTTCTTCGGTTTTTTCGTTGTTGTTTTTTTTTTGTCAGCCGACAGATTGCCTGATTTGAATATTACTTTGATTTGATTATCACATTTATTTTGAGTTCAGTTTATGTCTTTGTGTGTCTTTATTTGTTTTCTATTTCAATGTGAAAACAGCTGCTGTGATTAAATCGTTATTTGAATTGAAATGAATTTATAGACCAAAAAAAAAAAAAATAATTGTTTGCTTTTGAAATTAGAAATTTTAATTTATTTTATGCTCTTGATGTACACAAAATGGATGACATAAATAATGAATATTCGAATAATTATTTTAGTCTATTGCAAATATGTTCTGATTCTGATTTTGATGATGATTGAGATTTTAAATAATAAAATAAGTAAAACAAATTCGTAGTCAATTTTTTCGGCGTTTGAAAATGATGAGTCAGTGTATGAGATTTCATCATCAAAGCCAAAACAAGATTAATGCGCATTTCCAAATTTAAAAGGAAATTTAGATAGATGTTTAACACAGTCCAGTTCAAATATTTGCTGTCGTGATATTTGATGATGCGTATGCATTTGCATTGCGAATGGTATGTCGATGTGTGATGGTGATAATTGTCGATTTATATGTTTTGGCTTTTGTACACTGCATCAAATCTATTCTTCAACTCGGTATTTGCGGACACAAACAACGTTGTTAACTTTCATGGTGGCGACCATTTCTTTGTCGCCAAACTCACGGATGATTTCGGATGGTGGGTCGCCGCCCTGCTTTTGAATCAATTTATTACCCTCCAATGTCATGACGCTCTTCACTTCGCGTCCATCCAAAGTCACTTCATCGAATTGTTTGCCCAATTCGAATGTGATTTCCGTGTCCTTGAATGTTGATGTTGTGATCAAAGTGTATTTGTCGCCATTTTTCTTCAATTCAACGCTTGGTGAGACGGTGTTTCCAACTCTACGGAGGAACCAGCCAACGCCTGAAATTCACAATCAATGTGAAAAAAAAAATGTTTGTTTGCGCCCATCGCATGCTAAGAATCTGACATTGAACTTACCGAGCTCCTTCATGTAGTCATCGAAGTTTTCCGATTCATAGTTTTTGTATTTCTTTCCTTCCCAAATTTGTGGCATTTTCAACAGGGTTTTTGTTAGTAAACTTTTACGAATTACAGAAAGAGAACTGAGCACTTGTACTGAATGTCAACGACAAACTGAATGTAGAACAGTCCATTAGCCAGCCCTTTATATACAAAAAAAAAATGCAATCTTTGCACATTAGAAATCTTCACATATTCAAAATCTGCGGTTTTTCTCAAATCAAATTTTTTTGGCTAGTCTCAAGTACTTGCTTCCAAAATTAATTGGCTTTGTGGTAATGTAGTCCTAATTTATCGTTCATGCGATAAAAACTTGGCTAGGTCATTGAATGTTTTTCAAAACCTCATATGAACTCTTCAGACGCTTCGATTAGATTGGTGAATGATAATGTTTTATCTACACAAAACAACGAAAAACAAAGATACAACGTGAAAAAAAAACACATTTGTTTACTTTAACGTTTTTCTTTCACTTTCAACTCGCATAAGATTGGTTTTCCTTGATTATTTGTGGGTATTTTTTTTTTCAAATTAAATATGATAAAAAAATTGATAATCTTTTGTTATTGTTGGAATAACCAAAACTTATTCTGGAACATAGAATCTAGGCTTAATCCTTTGGCCCAAAACATTTGTTAATAAAATTTTATAATTTTGGCTGATTTGAAACGTATTTTTTAATTTCGTAGCATAAATTGTGAGTGGATCATCATCAAATCTTATCACGCTTAATTCATGGCCATTGATAATGCATTCAAGATAACATGAAATTTGATCATTCAATTGATATTATTATGTACGGAGTTTTTGGCTTACGCTCGAATCCATCCAATTACTGTCGTCAGAAAAATTACATGTTTACCAGGAGCAAGTAGTAGGATAAAATCAAATGAAATGGTGAAAAAAATTATCAGTTTCAATTTTATGGTATTACGTACTACAGAAAACGGCAGTTCTCCCAGAGACACATTTCAAAATACATTCTGTCAAGTTCAATACTATTAAAAGATTCATTTTCAATTCATTAAGAAAAAAAAAGATATATTCGAATTTAAAAGAGATTTTACCAACAAATCTTGATCATAGCTGGATCAAATGGTTAAAAACTCGAAAAATATTTAACAAAATGTATACCACATCGATTTAAAAGTCTTTAATTGCTGGAGTGTACACCTGGACCATGAAAAATCACCAGTTTTTGATATGTTTGATTAATACCAATTTGTTTCCGTTTGGTCTTTTGGCTAATATTTAGTTGACGTCCATTCATACCGGTTGGGATGAGGTGGAATCAGTGGTTTTTCATGTTCAATGCGATTTTTTTTTTACCAAATTGCTTCTATTTAAAAAAAACCAAGATTTAGTGTTGTCTCAATTTTTGAAATGGTTTTATTTATTCTATTATCTATTTTTGAAATCTGTTTGTTATTCTAAACGAATTTTCGTGCGGCAATATATTGGAATGCTTTATTCCAATCACCCGAGAATTTAATTTCAAGCATCACCTGCAGTACTTGATCTAGTGGTAGTGCTTTATTAAGGCGGCATGTTCGATATGACTCCAACGGAAGGCGAGCTGTGCGAAGATCAAATTGTTTGGCCTTTGCAAGAGTATACGGTACTTTGTCACCTCGATCAACGAGACTGCTAATAACATAATGATCTTCTGGATTGTATTCTTTTAGTACTGTGGAAGAATCTGGGGTCAACACTACTAATTTTTCTTTTGGAAATACGTCAAATACATCCTGCTCATGGATTTGAAGGGGCAATGGTTTCTTCCCAAGAGTTGGTATATTCTTTTGTAGATGCCGGGCCAACGAACTTTGAAAGTTCAAATTACAAAAGTGTAAAACAAATGGAGCTTGATGACTACGATTTATTCCAAAGCTACGAGCCAGTTGACGGGCAGCTTCTAAGTTCTCACGACAAGTCATTTCTCGGGAGAAACCACAGTCGAATATTATTTTTGGCTCATTTAATGCAACTCGCCATAGTGCTCTGAAAAAGATATAAGCTCGTAAGATATTTGCTTGCGTTGAATGTTGTATTTTCATTATTTTACTTGGCATTCTTCCATTTGTCTATGGTTCTTGGGTAAATTTTCGGAATTAAGGCGCCTTTACCGAGCCCATATTTGATATGTTCCGTTTCGTCTTGATCAAATAATCCAGCATCCTTCTTTGCTTGAGTCAATAGTGATCGTAGCGCTTTTTTTTTCTAAGATAAATTATGAAACGATTTGATTATTCATCAATGTGATTATTTATCATTATATCAGTATTATTTCGAATTCTCGCTCATACCGTTCCTTCATCATTAGCATGATGCGTTTTGTAAAGGTATTTGTAGTATTTGAGACGCTGATTTTGCGATGACCGCAGAATATATTCATAGTCATCTTTAGTCAGATCATCCAATTTTGGAACTTGATTGTTTTCAATCCCTTTCAATGTCAACTAAAAATCAATATTCAGATTTAAATGTTGTTTATTGTAAAAGAAGATAGTATAATAACTGTTTACCTCGTTTTGTATATATTGAATTCGTTTTTGTGCGGCTTCATCTAAAGTTTCCATCCATGCTTTTACATCAAAACATTTAGAATAAAATCGAATGTGTTTGCTATTGGTTGGGATTTTCGTAACACATTTCACATAAGCAGTTGTGTGTTTTTGAAACAAACACCGTGTTGTTAAATGTACACTTCGCATCATGTTTTCTTCTTAAAAGTGTTCAATTCCACCAAAATATCACGAATTTATTTGATTTTATTTTTTATTTCAGCATGAATGAATGAAAACGTGTGGTATAATTGTCATGATGTCACGTTTGACATTTCATCATATGACATTTCATTTTAGGCTGCGTTCACAGTGTTCATTGCTCATTTAGTCGTTTGTATGAGCTACCCGGAGCTACCAATCAAGTTTGAATGTTTGAAATATATTCAAAACAGTGCATAATTGATTGATAGACAAACAATGGTGTCTTTTATTTCGAAAACTTATCACACTACAACTTTTCATTGGAAAATTTTTATGAATACAAATTTAATTTGTTTGATTAATTTTTTTTTGAATTATTCGGTTCTTCTTTATTCGGTTCAATACTGATATTGACAACGACATATGTCACATTTAAGCGATAATCCATTTCTTCTAGCCGATGATCCTCTAGATAAATAGGATGTGAAACGCAATCCCATCTGGCTACATCGCTTATTCACACAAACATAACCAAGTGGACAACTTCTTCTCTTCGCACAAGCATGACCAACTGGGCAGCCTCTCGAAATTTTTACATTATCGTCTAATTTCTTGGTTGTCTTTGCCGCTTTCATTGGTAAAACCGTAACAAGTATAAGTAGCAAGTAAACAATAAAAATCAAATCTTTCACTTTCATTTTTGAACCAGTATATTTTATGTGTTGTTTTTTTCAGAATTATTTGAATTGGTCGGTTTATTTTTTTCTTAGGTGTTTGATGAACCCTTGGAAATATCTACTTTGAATAAAGAACTATCGTCTATTGAAGTATGAAAAGAAATAAATTTAAAAGAAGAGCTCTGAATGTTTTCACTAATGCGAGTGTCCCAGAGCATACTGAACAGCTAATAGAAGATCTCCACAAATGCTCCAATCATACTGCTATAAATTGCAAATCTCTTTAACATAAAAATGAAATAGCGTTCATAAAACCACTTGAAGTAATTTAGATTCTATTTTGAACTGGAGACACTGTTCCGGAGCAAACAAATCATCATTATCAATTTATTTTAATTTATAAGCATTGCACGGAATGCAAAACTGCATCACAAAGTGTTACCAATTCAACATAGGAGAAATAATGCGATAAACAGAATAAATTCTTTTATTAACTTAATAACAAATTTCAATTCTTTGGGCATCATATTGAAGCGATGCTGAATGTTATTATAATAAAACAAATTTGTCGGATGTGATTCATTCTTATCCCTTTCGAAAATAAAACGATTGAACAGACAGTTGTTTGGCAAAGGGCTAAATTGGGACAAAAAACGACTAGATTGGAAATGGCTGGAAATCGATTGAAAATCGATTGAAACGACTGGCAATCGATTGTTAATCTGGGAATTGGTGGGAATTGACTGAAACAAGTACATAAAAATCGGTTTCAGGCGTCAATTGTCCCAAATCAAATGACTATAGTCGATTGGCTGGCAATCATTTTTATTCACAAGGGATGTCGACGGAAATCTTGTATGAACAATATTCAATAGCTGAGTAAACTGAATTATAAAGAAATTGACCAATTTGGACGCAGTCGATCATAATTGGAATTCACCAGATTCAGAAAGGAAAAAATATACTTCTTTCAGAGAATATCTCTGTAATAATCATTCGATGATCAAGTCTCTTAATTCATGAATATCGAAAATAATAAATGAATCTCTGATTGAATTGAAATTTATTAATATCAATAATAATTATAATTTATAGAGATATTATGAACATATTTTATCAGACTTTTTGCTATTCAATTTTTTTTATTCATTTATTAAAAATTGGAAAATTTAAAAGTATGCAAACATTCTAGTGGCTTTTGTACACTGCATCAAATCTATTCTTCAACTCGGTATTTGCGGACACAAACAACGTTGTTAACTTTCATGGTGGCGACCATTTCTTTGTCGCCAAACTCACGGATGATTTCGGATGGTGGGTCGCCGCCCTGCTTTTGAATCAATTTGTTGCCCTCCAATGTCATCACACTTTGCACTTGACGTCCATCCAAAGTTTCTTCATCGAATTGTTTGCCCAATTCGAATGTGATTTCCGTGTCCTTGAATGTTGATGTTGTGATCAAAGTGTATTTGTCGCCATTTTTCTTCAATTCAACGCTTGGTGAGACGGTGTTTCCAACTCTACGGAGGAACCAGCCAACGCCTGAAATTCACAATCAATGTGAAAAAAAAATGTTTGTTTGCGCCCATCGCATGCTAAGAATCTGACATTGAACTTACCGAGCTCCTTCATGTAGTCATCGAAGTTTTCCGATTCATAGTTTTTGTATTTCTTTCCTTCCCAAATTTGTGGCATTTTGATCAGGTTTTTTGTTGGTGAACTTTTACGAATAAAAGAAAGAGAACTGAGCACTTGTACTGAATGTCAACGACAAACTGAATGTAGAACAGTCCATTAGCCAGCCCTTTATATACAAAAAAGAACATCGTTGCATATTAGCAATCTTTAAATCTTTCAAATCTGCGGTTTTGACGTACAGATATGAATTCAATTGTCTCAATGCACAAAATTGATGAATTTAGCTTAGATTCGTGAACAGATTACCTTGCATCAATGGGTTTTGCGGTAATGTAATCCAAACATATTATCGCCTTTGCGATAAGAGCTCAGCTAGTAGCTGACAGTTACTTTATTGAATGTCTCTGAAACCTCATTTGAACTCTTTCAAACGGCCACAGATTTGTCTATAAACATTTTCATCTAAAGAAGATCTGAAAATTGACATGAAAACATCACATTTGTTAACTCTATCATTTTTTTTTCCATTTATTTTCTATCTTAAAATGCCACATAAGATTGGTTTTCCTTAATTATTTGTAGTTCGTTTTTAAATTAAATATTATACAAAATATGATATTTTGCTATTTCTGTTTTTTTTTTTTTTTTGCTAGATTGATTTGCGATTGGTGTCACATTTGTTATATCAAAATCTGGAATTCTGGACATTGAGAATTATCAATTGAAGGATCGATTTCATAGTTTTGTTGTTGTTGTTGTACGAAAGATATTAGTAATTTATGCATAAATTTTTGTATGCAAGAATGAATTTCAGCCTTGAAATAGAAAAACTATTCTCTAACATTTCAATGATTTACATAAGTAAAGATTTAAAATTTGAAAAAAAAGAAAAAAATGAAAAAAAAATAACATTAAACAAAGAGGATTCATTTTCGTAACGGTTTCGAATAAATCGCTTCAGGTTTTTCGTTGACTCTAAAGCAATTATTTGCATAAATAAATAATTGCTTTCATCAAAATTAATTTCAAATCTAACCATAAAATCTAAATAATTCAAATCTACTCAAAACATTAAATACTTAAACGCTATAATCGTATGTGTCTAACTTTCAAGGTCCTAAGTAAAAGTAGAGGACGTTTTGAGATGGGGCGAGTAGAAGAGAAGAAGAAAAACAAAAACAAAAATAATATCTTTATTCAAAACTAAATTTAAACACTTGTTTCTTTTTCTTTTTTTGTTAACAACAACGTTTCTAAATCCGTCTATGAATTAGATGACTTAATCAAATTGGAGGATGATGACTGTGTGTGTGTTTTTTTGTTGTTTTGTTTTGTTTTCATATACATAAATTGCATTTTGCACGTTGAAATTTGCTGTTTTATTCTCACTCTTTGCATCCGAGACCGGCTGCCCAATTACATATGCCACCCACTGGATCATAGCTCAAACCCTTTGGACATGTATATTCCCAACCGACAACGCCTCCAATTTCCATTTTAGCACAGGATATAAACTTTCGGCATGATAGTGGATGCGGAAAATTACCCTGATCCAAACATTCAATTATGCCAGCATCATGCAGAATGACTTTTACCTGTTGAAAAACCAAATTGCATAAAAAAAGTCCAACAAAAACAAAAAAAATCAATTTTCCACAATATCCGAGCGAACAGGAAAGACACAACAAATCTATGCCAACATGTTTTGCATACCTTCGATGTGGATCGGCCAATGATGCTGTCCCCATCATCGTAGTAGTCATAGTCGGTTGCTGGTCGAAATGAAATTTTTTTCGGTTTTTCTTTGAGTTGAGCGGATACTTTTGCATTTGGATCGGCATTCAAATTACTCTGGCTAAATGTTCGAATCACTTTTTGAGTGCGTTTAAATTCACGTGATGGACGTGCTTGACTATCGCCCAGTTCGCTTCTTGGTAGCAACAAATCCGGTCCAAGTGTCGTTGAAAATGCATGACGCTCCGATGGTTTTAGTGCTGTTAATGGGAATTCATTCAATTAGTCTCTGCGCATCAAATTGCAATTTTGAAACATGTGTATGATTTCATTGAATTTGTTTGTTTGTTTGTTTGTTTTTTTTTTAAAGATATACTCACGTCCACTCGATAATGAATCAGCTCGCTTCGATATTTGATATTCCAAGTCATCGTCATATTTAATCGTTCCAGGCGATGTAATTTTTACATTTCGTACCGTTGTTGATGCAATGAATGGCAATGGTGCACGTGAAATTGATGTAATTGCTTCACCTAAACCTTGGCTTATAATTTCCGTACCCAAATCGATTTGATTGCTTTGCGAAAATTTCTTTTCAACAACGCTTGGTTCATGCTCTTGATCGGAATTTCGTGCACTGCCAATGCCCGAAAAAGATGCCGTTTCTGGTTCTATTGTGGACAGCCGTGGTAATTTCGTTGTTGATGTGTAACCATAACGACGACGGAAGAACGGATTTGGTCCACGTCTGGTGCTTTCAACAGTTGCTGCGGAAATACATGATACGAAATAATAAAGTGGAATGAAGGAATTTCAGATATAACAAACAAATGAATGAAACTGAGCTTGATCGAACAATCATTTACAAATAAGTCAATTTATATGACAAAAAATAACCAAATTGGAAATTTTAATGCACATTGTTTTTTTTGTTCATTTTATTACTGCGCCTAAAAACGGCATAAAAACCAAATGTTCGTAATCAAAAAAAAACAAAAAAATGTGGTGGGTTTAAAATTCGCATAAATTTCACTTAAATGCATTGTTATTATGGCGTTTCATGGAAATGAAAACGTTCCATGAGAAAAGAATGACCGCTTAATTAGCATAATAAAATCGAATCAATGTGAGCCTACACATGAAATAAAAACAACAACAATAACGTGTTCAATTTTACCTGATTCGGTAGTTGGACGTGGTTTTGTTGGTGATACATTTATACGTTTCCTTTCGCTTGTATTGGTTGCTGCCACCACCGCTGCAGCCGCCGCTGATGATGATGGTCGGCCGAATTTTCTGCGTTGAAGAATCTTATTCACGATTGTATCGTTGTTTCGATTGGAAACGGTTGATGCGATTGTAGCGACGGTGGTGTGTGATGTTGTGGGGATATAAGTTGGTCGCGATCTTCTTCGTACGTACGGTGAGGTTGAGCTCTTTCGTGTTGGTGGCGATGATTCAGTTGTATCGTTGATATCATTTGATTGCGTTGGTTTCGATTTCTTTTGCGCTGTGATCGTTGGACGACGAAATCCTGGACGATATTGTGGACGAATCTACAAATAAAATCAGAAAATCATAAAAATAATAATCACAATTTGGTGTGGTGTTTTAACTGATTTGCTGATTAATAAATTTTTTTTTTCAAGTGTTTTATCCCATTTTCTAATTGAACGTGTGCAAAAATTATTATTTTTTTTTTCTTATTTTTAATTTTTTTTTTAGATTCGAAAAAAACCGAAAATTGTTAAAATTTGTTTAATAAAGAATTTCTTGGTTTTGTGTGTGGTTTTTTTTTCTTCTGCGTTCCTCATTTTTAAACTTGTTTCGTTTGCATGAAATGTGGCTATTGTTGTTGTTGGTTTTTTTTTTTAGTTTGTCTACTTGATTGCTAATTTTAGCGACGATGATTTCATACATTCTCAAATGTTAATCAGTTACATGATTGATCTAATGAAATTTGTCACCAATTTTTTTTTATCAATTACGTCATTTTAGCTAGTCAAATAGAATTAGTTGATGTGGAAAGTGTGAGTTAGTCAATTTATCACGATGAAAATTTGAAATGAAGAAAAAAATGAATTTAACGTTGACTAAATTATTATCAATGAATTGAGCCCAAAACTACTGCAACTAGAATATTCGACCTACTATTTATTTCATTCAACTAAATTGTGTCCGTATATGTTTCTCTAAACGTTTCTTCTTGCAAACAAAAAAAAACCTACTTCGAAATTATATCAATGTGTTCAAATTGTGTCGATCAATTTCATTGGTAATTTTGTAATTTTCGCCTTCGATTTCAATGCAAAATTCCGAATTTAGTAATATTGGTTAACCGCTGATTTGACACAAAGCCTCGAAATAACTGATGTTTTGTGCTGATTGGTTTGGTTTTTTCTTCATTATTGTTTTTGTTTTTTTTTTTGGTTCGAAATGTGATCAATTGAGATATATTCCATGTTCCCTTAACAAGCAAAGTTAACAAGGCATTTCATGTTGGTTCACTTTCGTTTTTCATCGCCCAAAACGCAATCGAATGGTTGTGTGCCTATCTCAAGAGCCAACATGCTGTCAGCCGGATAAAAAGCAAGTAAATTTAAATCAGGGAAAAACTTGTGTTCCACGTTCGTGTAATATTGTGATAATGAAAACTATGCCAGCTGAGAACGTAATCGAAATTTATGCTGGCTTCGATTTTATCGGACTTTGGTTTTGTTGTTTTTTTTTTACATAACAACTGTTGAATGGGAATAATGTTGGCTGTGATCTTTCGAGCATATTCAAGTATTATGTGGGCTTCGTATAAATTTGCTTCAAATGAAGATCTGATTTGGTTATTTTACCCAAAAAAATTTCATTAATTTGGCTGTCAGGCTTGAAATAAGCGATGGTGATTTTGGGTGGTAACGAATGGTGATTTTGTTTCACGCTTCTGTTGGTGATACTCTGTACAGCCACATAAAAAACCATAACAACTGTATAATTTTCAGACAGTCATCACATCATTTTTAGAGCATTTTGTGCATAATTAACCCAACCAAATCACTTCATATCTATTTCAATCAGCATAAAATCCATCGCCAAATGAGTCAGTATAGCATCAATCTCAAGATAAATTGAACAAGACAAAAAAAAAAAAACAAAACAAAACAAAACAACTAAATTCCCATGCATGTCATTTCGATGGTATTTCATTTTGGCTGTAGAGGTATTAATAAAAGCACGTAAAATGTGTCTCGTTCATTATATTTTCAACGGCCAATCGGTTACATAATCCATTTTAAAGATTCACCTGCCCGTCATATCGAATTTATGGTGAATTGATTGAAAACATTGGTATTTAAAATGTGTGTGTGTGTGTGTGTGTGTGCGTGAAAGCAACATATTTGGAATGCTGTTGCAAATCAAGATATGGTCTTGTTTGTGTGTACAGACGATACCATTTGAAATTGATATCAGTAGCTGTATTTTTGACGCATCAGGCAAATGGCTTTCAAAAATGTCGTGTTTCTTTCAGTTTCTTTAAATTTCAACCGTGTATGCAAATTAAGTAAAATGTCAAGGAGACGACAAAAATCCGTACACAACCAATTTTTATTCAATATAGGTTTAGCACAATGGTAATAAATCATTGGCGTACGAATGACACGAAATGTGATATATCAAATGAAGGTCTCCGAGCCAATCATCTGGGCGGTAGATACAATCATCTGTCAGTTGATCATTTCCTATTTTCTGTGCGATTGAAAGGCTGATCGACGACGACTCGGCAATTTTTTTTTTTTCGTTGGTTTGCCCGATGAAAAGGAATCTTCGCTGCTGATTGTTTGGCATTTAAATACAGCTTGATTTACATAATGAAACTGAAAGTATTGGACGCATTGATTTGAGCATTCCAACGTTTGAGTACGCTTCATTGGAAGATAAGCAAACGAAATCAACGAATATAGGCGCGCGCGCACATCACACTGAGCTTTACATTAACCAATACGTTTATTTCCATTTAATTTGTTGTTGTATTCATTCATCCAATTAGCTGAATGACCATTTTTACCGCGAAACGCACTAAACGCTCGTCGGCATCGAAACCAGTGACTTTGAGACGGCGCTTTAGCTTTCAGCTGTATTTTGTAATGAATTTTGGTTTTTTTCTTTCTTTAAATGGATAATTTGTGATTACGTTGGGGGAATATGGTAAGTTACCATTGGTAACAAATAACATGACATCAATGTTTCCATATACCACAACCATAGTGTTTAAGGCGAAGTTCGAAAACAACATTTTTGTAATTCAATTTTTTTTTTCGTCGGATTTAAATAAAATAACGAATGACCTATTG
The DNA here is from genome assembly GCA_030463065.1 of Aphidoletes aphidimyza. NCBI lineage: Eukaryota > Metazoa > Arthropoda > Insecta > Diptera > Cecidomyiidae > Aphidoletes > Aphidoletes aphidimyza. The sequence continues at coordinate 45,898,202 of CM059996.1, forward strand.
GTATTTGCATGCGTTTTTTTGTTGTTGTTGTTATTGGTTTTCTTGAGTTATTGGAAAAAAACAGGAATACTTTTTTTGGCTACGCATATTTTTGCGATGATCAATTTTATGAAATTCTTTTCGTGTGAGTTCACCATCATCATCATATTTATGATAAATACTTGTATTTCTCTTTCGTTTGTTCTCGAAAAGAATGCAGACAACCGAATTGGTGAATGTGTGCGATTAACGAACCAAGATAAAATCGTATTTATTTTGGTTTGAAGTCATTTGAAGCGGTCAATATGATGATACATTTGCAACAAACCAACAAAAAAAACCACAAAACCGGTTCGGTTGATTCAATTCGATGATTCGGTTCCATTGAACACAATGCAATTTATTAACGATGATACAAGTAAAAAAAAAACGTTTTATTTTCGGGTTGCGGTCGACATCAAAGGGCGAAACGTGATATTTTAAACTAACGTTGATGTTTAACCACAATCTACAGAGGCACATTTTCTTTAGCGGCTTTTATTATAATGCCTAAAAAAATCATTGTATTTTTTTTTTCTTCATTTATCAAATAAAATGTAATTGCTGACTGAATGAACTTAAATATTATTATAACTACAGTTGTTAACTAAAAAAAAAAATGACTGTCAGACTGTCAAATGACTGTTAATTTAAAGATAATTTTTATATTGATACGTAAATCTAAGCACATCCAAAATTAAAATGATTTTTTTTTTTTAAATTGCATTGGAAATCATTTTAATTTTGGATGATTTCTTAAAGAAATTTTCTTTTCGTCTAGCTATCTAAAATAAAATAGAATGTTTGAGGCTTCAATGAAGCCATTTCTTTTGGATTGCTCTAGTAACTAAGACTATCGAATTAAATGGCCAAAAAAAATTATAGTATTTCAGTAAGTTTCAATCTATTTTCATCAATAAACGCAATTAATTCAACGTTTAATATCCGTTGCAAAGCAATTCTGCATCACTTTCGCTAAAATTGTTCACTTTGATTTTCATCAATTTTTACATGCAATTATTTGAGTTTATCGAATTGAAAACTATTACAAAAAAAAAAATTACTGGCAAGAAGAAAGTTCATCGTGTTTTCAAAAAAAAAAAAAAATACAATTTACAGGTGTTGCTGTAAAGGTTTGTAATTTTCAAAGTTAAAACCTGTCTTTACTAAAAAAAAAGAAACGGAAAGATTATATGCATAAATGTCCCGGTTATCAATTTTCAAAAGTTGAGCGAAAATCATTCAACTTCCAAATCGTTGACATTAAATTATACACATTATAAATGTGATTGGGTGTTATGTACATGAATGGTGTATTATTAAAATGATGTCAATTTGTCTGATTGGTCATGAATACGTTATGTTCGCATTCTCTACGTGTTTTCATTCATTTTGTTTGTTTGTTTGTTTGTTGTTGTTGAATATGTGTGTAAAAACCAAAAGATGTGTCAAGCTAAAGTCAAAAGAAACCATCTACGAATTATTGAGAGAAAAAAAATCCATCCATTAAGCCCCAATTTTTTAAAGATTGGTATATAGTTATTAATCATATTGTTGCTCACTAAGCTTCTACATCGTATGTTGCCTTCGATTTAGATCGATTTATATCGGCATACTACATCGATTACCATCTAAAATTTGATGGGCACAACACATCAAATATTAATTTGATCAAAATATAAATACAAAATTCCAAAACCTTTTTCTACATAAACATTGACTACAAATTCCAAAACAACCGAACAATGATATCAAAAAAAGAAAAAATGTAAATCAAGATCATGATTGCTGTTTGGCTGGAGATTATTCGAAATCGAATGGGGTTTTATTTCTTTTTTGCCCAAAAACAGTACCAGAATGATTACGCATGGAATGTGATGGCAATGCATGGCGCACACAATGTCCACACAGATGGGGAGAAATTTGAGGGTTTACAAAAAAAGCAACATTGTTTTGTTTGCCGTTAAGTGTGTGTGTGTTTTGGGTGTGTTTTGAATGTGTGGTGTGTGTGGGATTTTGGTTGTTTACGTGTCACTAACCTCAGGCAACGCATCAGTATCGCTAGGTGCATTTGAACGTTTTAAATGTGACTTTTTGACTTTTGTTTGTGTTATTTCGCTGCTGTAACTGGTTTGTGTGTTTACAACAGGTGATTGTTCATCTAGATTATCTACTGTGCTGTGTTCAACTACTAAATGCGGTGCATCAACAAATGTGCTTACCTTCCCGGAGGAAGCAACCGCACCATCGTATGCATTTGCTTTGGTGGTTTTCGTTGCATTTGCCGGTGTAACATGGCTTAGAACAACACTGTCCAAATTGGCTAGTGATATGACTAATGGCGGTGTGGATTCGTTTAAGTGCAACGGTTGATCGGCTTTCACCACATGAATATCGTTAACAGCATCGGCTGTTGTATCGAATTCACCATCCGAAATGGTCGTATGGGACGGTTGTTCGGTGGTGGTTTGTGGTATAAATACGGGCATTGGACTGCTTCTTAAATATGAATCATCGGCGGTTGTTGCATAAACGATATTCAATTTTTTACCATTACGATCGGTTTGGAAGAGACCTTCCAATGGTATGGTTGATGTTTCAACACTGAATATACTATCGGGTAAAAAAATTTGCCGACTTTTTTTCTCTTGTATTAATTTTGCCGTTTGTACATCGGTATCATCATCATCATCAACTGCTGGTGCAGCAGTTGTTGTTAAAAATGTTACAAATTCCTTTGCCGTTGGTTTTGATTCATTTTGATGGTCCACCAATTTAATCAATGTTACTCGATTGATTTCACCGAGTTTATTTACCGTTGGCAAACGTTCAATGATTAAATTCGATGTTTCCGATTTTGGTTTACCATTCGTCGAACTACGTTGAATGGTTTGTCTTCGCTGTTGCGAATACACTTCAACAATTCGATTAACTTCGGCTAATTTTTCCACTTTTTTACTAATCACAGCTGCATTTGGATCATCTTGGCCAATTTCATTTGGTTTTTGACTATTTTTCATTTGTTTTTCTAATGGGCTTTCATCGTAGTCGATAGCAAATACATGATGATATGTGGTTGGTTTGACCGTGGTCGGGACTACTGTTGTCGATTTCGTATACAATTTTCGTAACGGTTTTGTGGTAACGGCTTCCTGTAAGTTATCTACTAAGTTTATTGAATTCAAATTAGGTTCAGTGGGAATGTCGGTCGATGACCGAACGGTTTGTTCATTTATGGCATTATCAATGGATGTAAATGTGGTTGTGGCTTCGTTATCATCGTCAGTTAGTGAAGGTTGTGTGTATGTGTTAGATTCAATATCATTGACACGATCGGTGGCAATATATTGATTTTCAATATTATTAAATGATTGGTGTTCTGTGTGCGCCAATTCCACTGGAATTGGTGATTCTGTGATTGTATCATCGGTGTTTGGGTTAGTATTCGATGTTGATGCAGATTGTGCGGTATTCGTTTTAAAACGATTCTGTACTCTTTGTTTAAAGAAACTACGATTACGAACATTCAACGCATTCACTTCATTACCATCTAAAGCTACTGTCGCTTCAGGACTTTCGGTTGGCCGTTTTACGTATGGCCGCAAAGATGCTGGGTGCACAGCATCTTTTGCATATTTATTTGGACGAAAACCTTTTGGACGGAATTGTTTTACTTGACCATTATTTTCATTTTGATTTTGAATTTCCGAATCACTTGGCCGAAATTGATTTTCCAAAATGTCTTCGGGACTTTTTGGTAATTTAAACACTTTTGTGTATTTACGACGATATGTTTTACGTTGACCCGATGAATCTTCTGGGTCTTGTTGCTCCTGTTGCTCTTGTTGCTCTTGCTGTTCTTGTTGCTCCTGTTGTTCCTGTTGCTCCTGTTGTTCCTGTTGCTCCTGTTGCTCCTGTTGCTCTTGCTGCTCTTGCTGTTCTTGTTGCTCTTGTTCTTGTGGTTTGTCTTGTTCGTGTTGCTCTTGTGGCTGTTCTTCATTTTGTTCAAACTCGGCCTTTGCTGTTGTGGTTAGACTGAATGATGGTCGTTGAGGTCGAAATGCAATGCGATTTCTCAATTTATTCGAATAAATGGGTCGCCGTTTATTTGCATTTTCATTATCTTGTTCGATTCGATCAGCCGGTTCATTGGCCTCTTCACCATCTTTAGCCTCTAATGTATTGATTACATCACCTTTTGTTTTTATAAATTGTTTACGACTTTCACGGAATCGCAAGGAAGCTGGCCGAAAACCTCTTCCAGTGGGTTTGCTTGCCTGGATTGATGGTTGTGAGCTTTGCTCAACAGCACCACTCACCTCTTCTATTGAAGATGCTGTGGTTGATGTTGTTTTACGAAGCTTTTTAACCAATCGTCTGCGATTCAATGGTCGATTTGGAGCTACAGTGCTTGATTCAGTAACTGCACTTTGTGTAGAAGATGGTGACGTCTCATTGGCAACGCTGCTCTCATTAAAGGCCTCAGTGCTTGCAGCCTCATCACTTGGTGTGCTGGTTTCAATTTCATTCATTTCATCATTCACTTCGGTCGCTTGTTCATTTGCATCCGTCACACCATCACCGTTCAATTCAGTTGAATCATTTTCCGAATCTGGTTTTGTTGTCGTGGTTCGGCGATTTGCAAAAAGCTTTCTATTGGCCTTGAACCGATTTGCAATAGCCGATCGAGAGTTTGAACTTTCATTTTCTGTTCCTTCATTTTGTTCTTCCGCATTTTCTGTTGGTTTCGTTCTTGTGACCGCCTCACGAGATAAGCTCACTTCCGTGTTTATTGGCTTAAATGTCTTTATCTTCTTTCTTAAATACGTTGGACGTGATCGTGGTGTTGTTGTTTCTTCATTATTTTCCACACTGATTTCTGTCTGATCTTGTTCATCTGAAATGATTTGCTCTTGATCTTGAGATGGTGCTGCTGTGGTTGAGAGACGGTTTCGATAGCCTTGACGTAATCTAGTACGTGTCAATGAGCTAAGCGAATTTTGTTGTTTTGAGCTTTCTGATGTAGTTTCATTCTCTTGAGTTTCCGAATTATTTTCATTATTTTCATTATTTTCGCTCTTTTCGTCATTAACAACCACATCATCTGTCGATTCAGTTGTTGTGCGTGCTACCGGAGCATATGGACGTTTTCGAAATGCTGGAATTCGAACTCGATTGCTTTCATTTTCGATATCACCGTGTTCACTTACGTTGTCACTTTCATTGTGAGCTTCCTCATCAATATTCTCATTTTCATGCAATTCCACCACTGATTCAGTGGTGGAACGAGTTCTCGGAGCAAATGGTCGTCTTCGATAGGCTGGAATTCGAACTCGAGTGTTTTCATTTTCTATCTCACTGTTTTGACTTACGTTTTCACTTTCATTATGAGCTTCTTCATCAATATTTCTATTGTCATGCAGTTGTTCTGTTGATTCGGTAGTTCTTGTTCCAAGTGCGAATGGACGTCGACGAAGTAATGGAACTCGAATACGATTATTTCCACTTTCGCTCTCATTATTCACATTTTCGTCCGTATTTTCATTTTCTTGTAATTGCTCCACTGATTCGGTGGTTGTGCGTGTTCTCGGAGCGAATTGTCGTCTTCGATAGGCTGGCACTCGTGCACTACTACTTTCATTTTGTTCATTCAAATGTTCTTCACCATTTTCATTCGATTCTTGAATTGATTCAGTGGTTGTTCGTGCTCTTTGACCAAATGGTCGACGGCCTCTAACTGGCACGCGTGCATTTCCGTTTCCAGTTTCAATGTTTTCGCTTTCATTTTCATTTTCGACTACTTCTTCAGTTGATTCAGTGGTTGATCGGACTCTTTGATAGGTTGGTCGTCGCCTTTGACCATTAAAGCCTCTTACACTACCACTTTGCTCATCAATTTCGGCTGTTTCCGATTGCGATTCAACACTTCCACTGAAATCTGTTGGTTCAGTGGTTGTTGTTGTGAATCGTCTTCTCGAAAATGTCTGTCGCTGAAGTGTCGACAAAGGGCCAGTGTTTTGTTCATCTTGAGCAATAGTCTCTTCGGCGCTGTCAACATTTTCCGGCTGTGAATCAACATTTGTCTCAGTTGTTGTTGAAAATCTGCTTCTGGAAAATAGACTAGTGCGACGTGCATCAGTGTTTACAGTGAGATTTTCACTATTTTCTTTGTTTGCATCAGTTGTTTTCGCCACTTGATTTCTTACTCTGCCTCGGAACACCTTTCGTCGTCTCGTTTCAATTTCAGTGTCTGAATTTTGTGAATTTTCAACATTTTCATTGACTTGTTGTTTATTTGTCGGACGTCGTCTAAGTACCTTTCGACGCGTTTGCCCTGCTTCAGTCGAGCTTGATTGGCTTGTTTCTGACGAACTTGGATTTGATTCAGTTGAGCTTGGCAAACTTGCTTCTGTTGAGTTTTGTTCACTGCTTTGCATTGCTTCTGTGCTGCTGCTTTGACTTTCTTCAGGATTTTCTGTGTTTTCGGATGCAATTAAATCACTGCTTGGAACCATAACGCTTGTTCCTTCACTTACCATATCCGATTCGGTTGCCATTTCTTCGGTTGATATCGATGCATTTTCGGTAATACTTTGGACTGACGAACTATCAGTTGAGCCAGTTGAACCAGTTGAGCTTGAAGCTACATCATTTTCGGTGGAAACGTCAATCAAAATACTTTTAGTACTTGGTTTATTGGAAGCCTTGACTCGTCCTCGGAAAATTTGTCGAGTTCGAGCTGTCGAGCTTACAGTTCCATCACTCGAAGCAATCGACTGTTCAGTGGTTGAAGTGGTAGTTGTGCTTCGGCGTCTCGATTGGAATCGAACGCGTCGATCATTTGATTCAATCGAACTGCTTTCGACCGGTGCATTTGCTTCAGTCGTTGTACTGCTGAATCGTCGTCTTGATTGAAGCCGAAAACCACGTTCATTTACCTCATTGGAGTTATTTTCAGCTGATGTATTTGGTTCAGTTGTACTGCTTGTTCGTCTGCCCAGTGGACGTCGATTTCGTTGTCCAGTGAATTTTTTCTCAGTTGTTGTCTGTTCGCTTGATTCTGTACTTACTTTATTTAACTCTGTTTCGGCGTCAATTGAAGGAGATTCACTTTCTGTTGAACTAAAATCAATTTCACCATCTAAAGCATTCAATGCATTTGCCAAGCTTGCCAAATTGGCAGCTGAATCAATTGGATTTTTTGCACTAACAGTTGGTGGTTCAGTTGCAATCGGAGCTTCTGTCGATTTAAAACTGTCAATAATTCCTTGAATTTCTTGTACTTTTTGATTAAACAAATAGTCATTACCATATTGTTCATCTTCATCGGTATTTTCTATTGTTTCTAATACAAATGGAGTGTATGAACTTTGTACGTCTCCCATTAAACTTTGCAATGATTCTGTTGTGACTGGAATATCCGTGCTTTCGATGTCATTGCGAGCATTTTTAGCATTCAAATTGATATTGAGTGCATCGATAGGTGGTTTTGTAGAAAATCGATTTGGATGCACATAAATGATCGGCGAATCACCGCCAGCGAACGGTTTTCGGCCAAAAGTTTTGCGTTCCACGGCATTCAATCGATTTTGAAATGATGTATCGATATTAATTTTACGTGCCAATGGCAAAACAATTGTTTGAGATTCAATATCAGCCGGTGTACTTGCAGAATCAGTCATTTCAATATTTCGGCTTGGCTCCATGAATGAATCTTCGGCACTTGAAATTCGAGTGCGTGTTTGTTGTCTGTTACCAAATCGTCGTAATGTATTTCTATTGACAGGTGCACTCGATGTGTTCGGTTGATGTTCAAATTGATGTTCAGCCGAATTTTCCGATGAACTCTCTTGAGCTATGGCTGTAGCTGGTCTTGTTGGTCTTCGTCTGGTATTTCTTGAAGTGGCACCTTGTTGCAATGGACGATTTCGATTGAAATCAAGTGAAGTCAAAGAACTAATATCGGATTGCAATTCAGGTCGATATGTTCGACTATCTTGATCCTTATTCTTTGAAATTGGAGGCAATCCATTTGATGTTTCTTGCAGTAAATCATTTAGTTTTGGTCTAAAACGGCGTCGTATGACATTTGTACGATCACTTCGTGGTGTATACTCTTTTGCTTCATGATTTTCACCATTTTCATTCATTTCAACAGCAACGCTATTGGTTTGGGTATTTTGTCGTGCAATGTTATACGTAACATGATGAACGCCATCATCTGAAATAGGATTGAATGATTCTTGATTGTCAGCATTTAAATGTTTAGCTGTGGGTCGAGTACGGAGACGGCGTTGTGTTGTACGACGCTGTGTCACCTCAACATTTGATTGTTCGGTTGTTTGTGCGATATTTACACGAGAATTTCGATAAATCGTTCTAGTTTTATTTCGGCTATAAACAGAAGCAGTTGAACTATGTACAATAGGAGAAACAGTAGTGATAGGAGCTGAAGTATGATTAGATAGAGTATCAGAAATGTGAATAGAATTGGTGTCATTGTACACAGTATGTTCATCATGGGTCGCATTTGCAATCGAGTAGACCGTCACATTCAATGCATCGTTTGCATTATGATTGTTGCCACTTACCTGCGTTTGGCTCAAATCATTGAATGATTCACCATTTACCAGTGCATTTTCATTATTTAGATTGCCAATGTCATTGTGATTGCTTGCGACACTCACCTTGGTATCGGTTTGTGTGACACTATTTTCTGTGCTCTTATCGTTCGGCGCTAATTCGGTTGTTGTTGATGTTGTTGTGGTGGAGGTGGTGGTGGTGGTGGGTCGTGTACGTTTTGAAAACGAAAATGGTCTCGGACTTGAAATGCCACCACCATATGTCGGTTTAAACATTGTCGTTGTTTCAATATGATTAATTTGTGTTGTTGAAAATTCATTTTCACGATGATCAACTACAAAAGAACTTGGAGTGACAGTAGGACTAGATGGATTTTCGGTCGGTAAAATAGTCGTTGTCAATTTTGAATCGATTAATTGTTCATCAGATTCAGTCAGTGCATGATTCGTTAACGAACCGCTTTTGTCTGTATATTCGGATGAAAAGGACACTTTTGAATTTACTGAATGGGCTGGATTAGTTTGCGTTAGTATGTCAGTATGTTTATGGTTTGTGTCATTGTCAACGGTATCAGTCGTTAATTGTGATTGATCTAAGCTACCGTCAGTTGTGAATTTATCATTCACACCATGGTTGTCATTAGATGTCAATGTTGTGGTTAGTTCAATGCCTAAATCATTTAAATGTGTTGGCGAATTGGTTGTGTATTGTGTATTATGTGTATTGGTTGTCGTCACTGTGGACGTTGTCGTGCTAGGATAAGGATATGACGATGATGATGATGTTTGTGGTGTGGAATATTGTTCTGTTTGTATTGTAGTTGTACGGCGATTTAAACTGCCATAAATACGTGTTGTTGTTTCGGGTGTGTGTGTAAAATGATTATTTACGCTTTCTACCGTTGTTGAATAGCGTTGATTTCCATCCAATTTGCCATCATTCTGTTCAACAATGCTGATTTGGGTGGTGGTTGTTGGTCGCTTACGGCTCACTGCTTTGTATCTGATCAATCGAAAAGAACACAAACATCCGTTAAGTAAAATACTTATTTGAATTTAGAAAAATCATAATCAGTTACTTTGTTTCAGGTGCTGGAGCTGGTGATGGTGATTCGCTTTCAATTTCGTCCGACAAATATTGTGGTTTGGTTGGTCGAATTCGCTGAATATTAACATATTGCATTTTGGTAGTTGTCGTTGGAATCACCTTAGCGGGTTCTTCCTGTTCATCCTCTTCCTCACTCTCATCTTCCTCCTCCTCCTCTTCTTCTTCAGCAGGTGCTGCAGTGCTCGATGGACGAGTCCTGTGAATGTTTACATACTGATACGTTGGTTGATGTGTTGTTGGTCCATCATTCTCTTCCGAATCATCGTCATTATTAGTCGCCACAGTCACACTGGCCTGATCATTTTCATCTTCCTCTTCGTCATGCTGTGATTTCGGTGCATGAGTCCGTGTGATTGTTATATATTGTGGTTTTTCACGCATAATTCCACCGCCTTCAATTTCTGACAATTGTTCAATGCCATCATTCTGTGGACGTGGTCGACTATTTCGAATCACTGACGAATAACGATTTTCCTTATTTTGTCGCTGTACTATTGGCTCAATCTCTGTTTCTGTGCTTCTTTGTGTACTGCTTATCACTTTTTGTGTGCGCAAATTTCCACGTTTTGTACCAAGCACTTTATTGTAAAGCGATTTACTGATCGGCGAAACAGTTGTGGTTGTGGTTTTTCCAGTGCCAACCACTGGTGAATTTTCATTTAAATTTAAACGCATTTGCAATTGCTTTTCGAGCTCATCAAGACCTCCAACCTTTTTGATCAGTGTAATCAACTCTTTAATCACTTCAGGGTCTTCTTCTTCGAGTGCATGTTCGAATTTTGTATTCACTGTTTTTTTAGCTTTATCTTCTTGAACTTCTTCTTCTTCTTCTTCTTCTTCGTCTTCATCGTATTCCTCCTGAAAAATTTCAAATTTTCATTTTCATCAATTTTTACTTTTACAGTGAATAAATAATAAAAAAAACGCATTCAACTCTCTTTCACATTAAAAATGAAAAACATACTTCTTCATCTGGTTGAGCAGTTGTTGTTGTTGTTGTTGAAGGTCGTCCAATAATTATGCTTTTGATTGTTGATGAAACTTTTGATGTACTTTCCGTGGTTGTTCTACGATTTAACACGCAAAAAATATAATGATCGTTAACAATTGCATTACAATTTACAAGCAAACCAAGCGAATACAAAAATGCACACTGCAATTACCGTTCGGTAGTTGTTGTTGTTGTTGCTTTTGGTTTATCGCACAGAACATTTCGAGTGTAATCACATGAATCGGTGAGTTTATTAAACACCAATCCGGATGGGCATGTGAATTGATGCGCAACAATGCCTAAATTCGATGGTCCACTGTCCAAACACCAGAAGTATTTTTTGCAGTCTCTTGGATGCGGGAAGAAACCTTCTTCTTCACATTTAAAATCCGAGCCGGGATCGGGTGTGGTTGGCGGTGGTGGGGTTGTTGTGCGTGCACTTGAGTATTTAACCGCTTCCTTTACAATTGCACTTGATGTTGGTTTTCGTCTTGTGCTTGGCCGACGTGACGGTGTATCATCTGGATCGCTCACATTGTTTGTTTTCGAGCTTGAATTCGTACGGCTACGTGAACGGTTTGGCTTCTTACGCCTGGCTGGAGTCAGTACTTCATTTTCATTGCCACTAATTGGAAAAAAAACAAAAACAAAAAAATACACATGATATTATTATGTAATTAAATAATTATAAACGTTTAATTTTTGGTTTTTGGGTCATGAATTTCAATCTGTATATATTTTAAACAGTGATAAAATAATTTACCCAATTTTTGCGAGCATGGCCTCTTTTGCCGCTTCAATGATTGGATATGGACGACCGTGACAGGTGCCACGGAAATCGTCATTATCAATTGACCAAAACATAATACCACCCAAACCATTTGCAACAACGTATTCTCCTTTCTTGCGAGCGATCCCTTCGTCGTCGTAACCAACCCATTGATTTCCTTTGAACGCATATGGACCAACTGCATTTGGATTTGGTTGAACCACTGTCCAATCATCCTCTTTTATTCCTTGGCAAATCTTTGAATGAAAAACAACAAATAACAAAACGATTAAAACATATTTATTAAACACATTATTCCGAATTGAATGAATTATGCTGTATATGTAATTAGACCCTTGGACCAAAGTGCTAACCTCGTAGTAGGCCAAGTAACCTTTTTCTCGTGTCGCATCGCCTTGTGCTCCAGGACCATCAGTTGGTGCTCCGATATCAGTTGACTCTTCATTTAACAACGTATATGATCGTCCGTATGTTGGAATACCGAGAACCAATTTGCTTGGTTCAGCACCTTCATTGATATAGAACTTAACGCTGTAATCCTGTTGAGTTAAGAGTAAAAAATTTACAATTTTTTTTCACTCGATTCAAGTGATTTAAATTTTGAAAAAAAGAACGTTATTGAACTTACAATATTCAATTCCGAGTCAAAATTATATTCGGATGCTTTTTCGAGTGAATGTAATGGCGCATGATGATTAACCGATGGTTCAAATGCGCTATGATAATCATAGGTAAGTAAATTGAACCAATCCAAGTGTTTATTGAGCTTTGGTATGTCATAACCTTTCTGAATGTATTCAACACCAGCCGGAACGGCCATTGTCAACAGCAATCGTGGTCGTCCCGTTTTTTCAGATTCACGTTCAAATTCTTCACGCAACTCTTGAACAAATTGTGCATAATTATCTTTATCACGTGGTTTACCGCCATCCCGAAACGCTGGATATTCCCAATCCAAATCCAATCCATCGAAATGATTTTGTCGCAAAAATTTCACCGTATTTTTTACAAATTCACGACGCTTATCAGCACCGGCAACCATCGATGAAAACCGGCTTGAGCCCTCATTCCATCCACCAATGGCCAAAAGTACTTTCAAATTTTTGTTATACGTTTTCAAACCGGTGAACTTAGCATAGCCACCTTTTTCGATATCTTGATACTTATCGAATGGTTTGAGTTTATTGTCCTTGGTAAAACCACCGAATGCATAAATCAAGTGAGTACATAAATATGGATTAATGTTTTGCGGACTGAATTTTGCTGTGCCCGGTCGATAAATACTCCAATTTGTATAGTAGCATACAACACGCCCTTCATTCGATTGGCCTGGATCGATAACGAAACCAAAAAAAAAATACATGTGTAAACTTAAACGTTGAACAGTTGTTAAATCAAATTTCAATTTACATACTTGGTTCACTTGAAACTATCAAGCTAAACAGCACCAGAATCCATGAAAATGCTTCTCGCCTTATCTGTAATCCAACAGAAAAAAAATCATTGAAATTAACATTAAAAAAAAATAGCTACAGAAAACAAAACAAAAATGTTGAAGAAGTGTTAAAAAAAACAACAGCGACAAACTGTTTTTACATAAAATTTAATCAATTTCAATTTGAAAAACAAAACAAAAAACAATGAAAATGAAATTCAGTTTCCATTTGAATGTGTTTAAAATTGAATTTGTTGCTCGCATCGCGAAGATGAGGCCCTTTTTTTCTCTCGCTTCGTTCAAATTGAATCTTAAAATTGGCATTTCAAGTTGATTTGTTATACACTTATAGTCCATTAATAGAGCGCAACGAAAGCCCAACCAATTCACAAATTGTGCGAAGCATTAAACAGACCATAAATAATTCGTTTACACAGCGTGTTGCTGCCAGTTTGATACGGTTTTAATGTGTAGATTTTTCTTCATTTCGACGCAAAAACTATTGCAAAGTGAAAAAAAAAACGAACGAGATGTGTATATTTGAGACGATGATTTGCGCGATCTATGCGATCTCTTTACTTCCCAACCGCTTTTGTTTTCAATTTCAATCGGTTTTTCTAGTATATGGTTGTTTGAAATGTGCGTCATACACGCCATCGAATGCGAACAACAATTTTATTTTCATTTTTCACTATCTATTTCAAGTTGATTTAAGAAAACACCGATTTTTGTTGAATGTGCTCGTAGAATCGAATGTGAAACGTCATTTTGCTAACAACAACAAAAATGGAAGTGAAACATGGGCACGCATTTCACCATTTTTTTACTCGATTTATTTGATTTCCAATCAAATCAACGGAAAATGAAATTGTTAACTCTGTGAAAGACACAAATTTCGAGAAATCCAACAAACGGTCGATGCTGAGATGGAAAATAAACACACAGAATCTTTTTTCTAATATTGCAAATCATAAGCCATCCAATTGAATAAATGCCTTCGAAATAGATGTAAGTTGGTTTGCTGTGTGTATTTAGAGCCCTCATGGAATTGCATTTCAATTTGTCTCATTTTGATTTGAATTTCCTCACTTTAAAATATTCATTAAACTAAGAAAAATTGAAATAGACATCAATTGCGTATGAAGGGGGCCCTCTCTTGTTTTTGTTGTTGTTTTGTATGTGTGTATGTGTGTGTGTGTTCAAACACACATACACACCGCAATGGAAAAAGTTCACACGCTAATTTCTAAATAGCGTCTTGTAAATTGTGCAGTGTGTACTTTGGTTAAATTGAGAAATGTAGCCAGGCCCAAGCAGCTTAAATCACGGTAAATCCACACAAAGCAAACCATCGAGGTTTTAGACATATTATGCGAAAAATAAACCGACGAAGAGAACAACCAACAACAACAACAACAACAACGAAAATTAAACGGCAACCACAAAAATAACAATAACACATAATTGATCTATGAAATTGTACGTTTTTGTCCTAAATTTCTGTATTTCATATTTGTATACTCAATGCACGTTTTTTTCTACATCAGAATGGAAACACTTCATGTAGTGTGGTGTTGTTTCAGCTCTAGTTTATATATTCATGGATGAAATTTTGTGTTGTGCCTGCTGGTTATGGCCAACGATTCAGCTGAAAACCATTTCAATGAAACTGTACCGCTTAAATCAATTTACCAGTGCGTATTCTACGAATTCACTTGCTAAATCGCACAACGAGTCTCATTTTGAATGCAAAATTACTCTAAAGCAAAAACAAAACTAAGAAAAATGAACAAGAAACAAGAAAGAAAGGAAAAACAAAAACAAGTGTGAATGAGAAAACGAGCCGCCACTAATTGCTGATGATCAGCTTGTTGCCGAGAGAAGATTTTCCTGTTTTACATGATATTAAACATTCTGTTTCATCTGATTGTGCGGTAGGCACGAGTCACTTTCGCTTTGCATCCAAATCCACGTCGGACGTGTGCTTTAACCATTTTCATTGAATCTCTCGTTTTTTTTTCGTTTGCATTTGTTGCATGAACGAATAAAAGCTGAAAACTGTCAAGTTATACACATTGAACAAGGCACTGGTGTTTTTTGTGATGTGTAATTTTCAAAGACACATCCACATTAGACAGTTTCGTGGCTTAACAAGAGAGCTGCTCACGATGTATTTCCACATGCTAACCAAAAAAAAACTTAATATTTTAATAGGCCCAAATAATTTGGACAAAGCCATTATACATCATAAACAATTCTACCGTGTGATGTTTCGCTTTGTGGGGTCAAGATAAAAAGAGTTAAAACCCAGAAAGACATCAAACTGTTAATGATTTATTGCTGGTAAAATCCGAGTCACAAACGAAAAACAAAACCCCAATTCGGTCTAAAGATCGAAAACCAAACCGAACAAAAAAATTGAAATTAAATCTAATTGTACAGACATTTGTCATAATTTTACGCCACTTTAACGTGCCTCGAAAAAAATGGAATAGAGGAAATGCCAAGAGTGGCAATTTTTTATTTGGAGCATAAATTTGGGTTTTATTTCATTTTTCGCATTGTTTTTCGTGAATTTTGTTTTTTTCCTCTTTATTTCGGAAACGATAAAAAAAGCCCATTGGTGCATGTAATGCCCATTTCATTAACGAATGATATATGCTATCCACAGCACCTATAGGGTATTTTAACTTTGAGCAATGTAATTATTTTCGCCTTGCAAAAGGTTAACAATATAAACTAAAAACAAAAACACTCAAGTAATGCAAAGTAAATCGAGTCCCAATCACCTAACCAATCACAAATTGTACTAATGAAACCGTGTTTTTGATTCACATCCGGACAGTAGCAAATTCATTGAATATCGATCACAATGCACGATAGCAATCGATTAATGACTTAAATGAAAGAAAACAACAACAACAACAAAAAACTAACATGATTTTTCGATAATGTCAACCGGTGTCTCTGTCATCTCTCATCGTGTTTTTTTTTTGCCAATCACGAGTGTACACACCACAGCCACCACCATTAAATTACATAAAGAAAATGTGAGTGAGTTTATTTCTATCGCAAAATCGATACTTTTGATCGGCCCGAAAATGTATTGAGAGCACACAACATAATTTCACCAAAATGGTGGCAAAATACAAAACAAAATGAGCTTCTGTATCGATGAAAGTCACACACACGAAATTGTGTGTTTTGCATGTGTTATGTAAGTCAATTAAATAATATCACTTCAATGTAATTCGATTTTATGTTATCGCTGACTTTTCAATCTCACCACATTTATTTGCTTCGGCCTGATTATGTGTGTGTGTGTGTTTGCCCGGTTCACCTTAATTCAACACAATAACAACCAAGAAATTCCATTGTATTTCGATTGCATTCATAAATTTTGAGCTAATTTTTTCCAATTATTTTGATCATATTCGGCTAATGGTTGCGTTTTTTTGTTTCTTCTCTCAATGAATTTCAAGCGAAGTTCAACGTCACCTAGAGCATCTAGCAATCCAATCGCACCAACAATAACGAGAAAGAGAGGAACGGTATCAGCCCGAAGCGATCTTCCAAAAAACAAAACAAAATGCCTGGTGAACAAATGCGCAAAGATCAAATCATGCATTTTCTTTTGTGAAAATGTGCAAAGAAAGTCTCTCGCTTCGAAAGAAGACGAGAATTTATCTCGAGTGTAATGGAATTGGCATAGCAAGCGCAGCCACACACAAGCCAACATTGGTTGTTCACCACCATTCAATTTATTTTCACAAAACTGGCGGCAACCTGTATTTAAATTGATTGTAATTTCATTCATTGATAAGCGGCTGCACTACAAACAGTACATTTTTGCTGATATCATTATGTTTTTAATTACATAGTTATTTTTTTTTTTGTTGGGTTGGCATTGTGATGCTCATGGCATCGAAATGGTAAAACTAACGCAATTAAACGAAACATCAAAGGCATTTGAAAAGCCTATAATTTATTCCGGCAAAGCGTCACAATTTGAATTTCGCGAAAATTATTAACCGCCCGCTAAAATCATTTTACATTTTGTAAAATGGAAATGGTTGTGTGCAAGCCTGCCATACACGCATTCCACCGTTATTCGCAGCTGACGCGTGATGAAACAGCATAAAAACTGGTATCAATGCGCACTTATCGAATTGAGAAGTTGAATTTTTCGCTTTCCTCAAGAAAAAGTTGCCAAATGAGTTTTTTTTTCTTCTCTGCATTGGCCACGGCGTCACAAGTTTATTTTCTCTGGATGGATTTTATGGTTAGAGCATTTTCTTTAAATAAATTGTGTTTTTTTTCTCTATGACATACATACAAACGAAAAAAACGGAATAAAGAGAAGGAAAAAAAACAATCACGTCATTTTGTTGACTTGGCAATCAGCACAATTTGAATGGTTCGAAGTGGCTGCAGCTAGACAGCTTAACCAGTAATACAGGCAAAACTGTCGTTAAAGCCCCGGCTAGATGCCTCAACATTGCCATATAAAATCGCATAAATGATCAGTTTTCTTCGATCAGTTTTCGTCGATGCATCAAATAGAAATAAATTAAGATGCAATAGAAATTGAACACAAAATCACAGTAAAATAATTGTGTGATCTACTACTTTCACTGTTGTTTGTCTACATCTAGAAAGAAAAACAAAAACCGGTACGGTATTACTACGATGTAGACTGTAAGTTGTCGTTTGTTTTTTTTTCTCGAATTGAACGACATAAAATTGAGCCGCACAATCAGATCGAACAACAAATGCAAACTAATCAAATTGACTAGTGAGATAAAAAGAGATATTCGTCTGGGCGAAAGTGGCATAAACCACGATTTCAGCATCCGAAACCGTTGTTACTCATCACTCTGAACTTGCATAACGTTATTAGCGATCGATCGTATGCGAACGATCGTGCAAAGCATTGTTATGTTTCTATTTCTGCCTGTTTATTTTGTTGTTTTCTTTCTTGTAGGCGCTATCTGAGTTTAGAATTACGATGCAATTTGTCCATTATGCTTATAAATCGATTCAAGGCAGTGGATGTTTTTTTTTTCTTTATTGTTATTTCGTTGTTCATTTCTCTTTTGCTTGTGCCATCGGAATAATGTAACATGCTAATCAAGAAACCGTCTCTGGCTATTGTTTTCACATCAATTGGTTTCAAATGTTGCTTTGCAACGGCTAGATTATGTATTGCAACTGTGATAATCTTCGACAATGATGCAACATGTGCCAAAATGTATTCCATCCATTTTGAAATGGTTAGGCCTGAAAAAAGAAACAACAACAACACATTTCACATCCAGTTCGGAATCGGAACGATGAGTAAAGTGTGAAATTGTTATTCAATCGTATGTGTTGTTTGATTTTCCAAATTCCATTTTTCAATTGATGGCCTTTTTCTAGTGTGTTTACGATATTTGTTCAAAAATCACCTTTGACCTTGGGCATATAAAGTGTCTTTCCTAATGGCATCAGCAAAATGGATATTCAATCTTGTTTTGTACGAGAGTCAAAAGCAATTTGCCCGGCGGCGCAAATACGGTTGAAGAGGAAAACGAACGAAACAAACGAGTTTTTCCATGTAAAAGGTAACAACAACAACAGCAAAAAACCCGACGGTAGTAAAGCAATTGATCGACCTGCACCGCGGTGTTTTTTTGTGATATTCAGTAGTTTTCTTTTCCTTTACATAAAAAAAAACAGCATAAAAAACGACAAATTTGTTTTTGGTTGTTTTTTTTTTTATTTTTATAATGGGAAAAAGTCAATGGTCTGGTTTGTCGATAAATGATTTTAGAGTTAAACAACAAAAAGAAACCGCCAGATTTGTAATTGATTTTTTGTTTGCCTCTCTTCAAATTCCATTTTCTCTCTTCAACTGCCATTTCACTTTCATTCACTTGAGTTCAATGAAGGGATGTGATCGATTTTTAGTGAACAATTTTCACGCATGCTTCATTCGCTTCGAAAAACATAAGTGTTTGAACTTCAGATTGAAACTAGAGTTTCCAAAAAAAATAGCGTAGTCAATTTTTTTTTGCAATTTTTTTTCAAAATGTACAGGAAATCCAATAAAATGTGGGTAAACCAAAAATAATGTTTATAAGCTTTTAATTTGTTAAACCTCAAAACAATGAACAATACCAATAAATTTCAAATCGCATAAATTTGTGTGTGTGTTTTTTGTTCATTCTGTTTGAAAGACGAAGACGAAGAAGAAGAAGGAAAAAAAAATCGTTTGCACCAATTAAATGTTACTCGTATTGATGGAGAGGAATGAAAAAAGACGTGCGCAGTTATGAACCAAAGAGGAAACACAATAAAACCATTTTATTACTCTTGATGCTTGCTTTTGACATTGTTTTTTTCTCTCTTGCTATCTCTCTCTCTCTCTCTCTCTCTGTCTTTCTTTCCGTGCATCTAATGCGAAGCAGTGTGTGTGTTATGCTATTTCCGAATCACGCAGCTCAAACTCCATGATAGATATAAGTCAGTGTTTATCTGCATCACATAGCATTTATCTTCCCTGTTGTTAAGCGAATTGACTTTCGCAGCACCGTAGTTTTTTTTTCTCCTTCTATGATTAAATTAAATTATTATATTTTGTTTACCGTTTGTTCCTTATGTTATTGTTATTGAGTGTTTTTTTCTTCTTCTTCTTCATAATTTTTGTTGTTTTGTATTCATTTCGACGTTTTGATATCATCATTTTATAATGGGTTTAGTCTACTTTTGATGTGTGTGTGTGTGTTGTGTGTTGAGAGTATCACGGCTGCTGTGTGTGCACCATCAGATCATTCGGAAGTGATTTTGAAATTGAATGCATCAACACGGGAGCATAAGCAGCAGCAAACAGTGAAACGATCAAGTGAGAGATTGAGGCGATGAGAGATCGACCAGTTACATAAGAATCATTCCACATCCTTTTCACCTTAATGCCATTCGAAATGCGTTTTATTTATTTGGCATGTTTGATTTTATTTCACATTAAAATTGTAAACATTTTACGAAACGAAAAGAAATATGACCATTGCTATGGCAATAGCTATATATATGCTACATGCCATTGCATTTCCTGAATATACCAATATAACCATATCTCTGTGGCATCTGTGACACACTGTGTTTTGTAAACAATTTTAAAAGTGGGCTTTCGATAGCTTTCGCATCACAATTCTTCACATAACCGCTCATTTAAGCAAAAAAAAAATGTTTGGGCTGTTTAAAGTGCACCGATTCATGGCATTGAAATTAATTACATGCACTTTGCCGCTGTGCGCACACATTAATTCGATTAAATTCAAGCAACCGCTAGAAACATCTTAATTCAAGCAAAAAAACAAAAAAAAATACTTCAAACGATGCCAATTTGCTTTGTTTTAGACTGTCTTTGTAAAAGAGGCTTTCAATTGAGCTCTCAGTCTACACTGTACAATATTACACTGTTCAATGTACAGTAACACTTTGTATGTTCACTGCTCACCAAAGGCTTAGTTGAATAAAAGACTCGGCTCACTTGAGGCGCGCTTCTGTATCGTCACCAGCTGCTTTGAGCATATATGATTATATAATTGTATGAAATATTTATTCGGTGTTGTCTCGATTTCTAATGGTAATGCCTCGTAGAGCATAGTGAGGAAGAAATATTGCGATCCATATAAATGTATAATTGGCACGATGCATTAATGACAATTGTCGCTATTTTGTTGTAATCAATTAAATCACAACGCGTCACATAAATGGTTGTTGTTGTTGTTTTCTTCATTTAAAATTTATGCGATGCAAACGCAACCAACCATTCTAAAAGGTGATTTTCTACAGTGACGAGAGATGTAATGCGTAATAAACTGGACGTGTAATAACATTTGAATGTGTTAGAGGATCACACCGCAACCACCGTATGCAGCGGGTAATAGTTGAAAATGTTGCAAATTAAATGATCGTTGCATATCAATTGCTCTGACTGATTATTAACAGTTGAAATACTTTGACAGTCTGAACCGTTTTTACCATTTCAAACATAATTTGAAACCATGGCAAATAAAACCATGGCAAATAGAAAGAAAAAAAAACCAGCCATTTGTCCAGTATGTAATGGAATAAAAGGGTATGCGTGAGAAAAACATGATTAAATTACCGCATTTTGTCCGATTAATTCATGTGTCAGTTAATTTAAAGTATTTTAAAATTAAATTGTATGCTCAATAAAAGCATACAAACCATAAATACGCTGAATGGGTGATCTAATAAATGTGTATCAGGCATCAGTGACGATGGTATTGATTTAAATCATAATGATGGTCTTTTTTGAGGCCATTTTTGTGGTAAATTTAACTCATTTATGTCATTCATTGTCATTTTGATGCTATCGGCAACGGAACACAACATTAATCGATTGAAAATTTAAAATGGAACAAAAAAGAGAACTAGTTAAATGAAACGAATTGGAAAAATACCATAAATCAATTTTCATTTCGTTACGCCATTTTCAATTATGAGATTTACGTGCGGCACGCGGGCAACAAAAACACAAACACATACACACGAGAAACTGCCACATTTACACACAGGATGTTGCAGTTGGTTTATTATGTTGAAATTATCAACTACAGCGTCTTGTCATTCTTTTTGTTTGTCTATTTAAACATCGATCAATCACCTGGGTATAGAACTAGAGGCGTTAATGCTGACAAAAAAAAACAACAATCAAACATACACATAAAAATACACATAAAAAAACTGCGCTCGAAAAAATACAGACACACATGCGATTTACAATGTCAAACGGTGGATGGAATAAGACCATAGTTGGAAAAATGGTGCCAACTGAATTCATAATGTGCGAAATGGAATACAGTTTTGGTTTGACATCAACGGTTTTTGTACACATTTCATTGAATTTTCAGATTTAGTTTCTGTTTTTTTTTATCTTATCCATTATTTGGTGCAAATATGTGGAATATTTTCGGTTCACAAACCGACCCGTGCCATTGTCCTATCGCTGTAGAATTCAATGACTTTTCTGTGCAGTTTTTTTTTCTTCTTCTAATTCTTGGGTCTTGAAAGTGTTGCTCGAGAGAGTACACGCGCTTTTTTCGGTTTTATTTTTCGTCTGTGTGTGTATGTGTGTGTGTGTGGCATTGTGAAATCGAAATAAAAAGTTTTGTGCTATGGAAGCACGAACACTTGGATTCTTTGCGGGTTTTTTTTTCTATTTGTGTGAATGAAAAATAAAACTAACGAAACCAAATGATTTGCTTTTGTTGTTGTTTCTCTTCGTTGCAGCCATTTTCATACAATATTTGCGCCTAATACATTGTCCAACAAATGCAATTATTTATATGAGAGAGCCGCATAATAATTGTTATGTGTTTGCGAACAATTATGGCTCAAGATGAAAATAGATCTGACTTGGTAGCTGAAAAAGTGGCTTCGAATACAAAAACTGGGCCTAGGTTTCTTGGCGCTGACGCTGACGGATTTGCACGGTGTGATTTTATGTGTGCACGAGAAGTGGAGAAGATATGAAAATCACAGACACTTCAACTACTTTAACGGTATTGAATTACCAATTTCAAATTTGTTTGTTTTCAATTGAAAAAAAAGGCGATCAAACCGACAAAAAATGAAGAAAATACAAATAATAAATCGAATCGATTCTCTATTCAATGGCGATTATTTTGAATTGTTTTGCACTGCAGACTGTGACGAATCTATGGGCTATTTGAAAACATTTTGTTGATTGAATGGAATCAAACCAAGGGGGAAATCAATTCCATCAATTTTTTTCCTCAGTTTTTTCAAAATTCTTCCAATTTCTTCCATTTTCTTCAAATTTTGATTGAAATCTAGGTGATTAGTAATCATTGATCACCTCCTGGAACCAAAACCATTACAAGCCACACAATCGTTGGCCACATGCGCTGAGAGGATTGATCATATATCGTGATGTTAAGTTGTTGAGGGGCGTGAAAACCACCAATCGAAAGTCACAGCAGGATATCTATTTTGTATCCGACATGATTGGCCTAATGAATAGCAATATGTCCAGCCAAAAATACAATCGATTGATTTAAAGCCATATTCTGTTTTGCATTTCCATTGAATTCCGTTCGATGTGTGTTGTTGTTGTTTTTTCTTTGTACTTCTTTTCAACGGTTAAATTGAATTGTCTCGCGTCTCGTTGTCATTCACTAAAAATATCGAACTGATTTCAAATATTGCATTGGTAATTACCATATTGGCTCTTGTGACATTGGAACCATTTTCCATTGCTGATATGAATTGGTGAATAGCTCATATTTCATTTGGAATATATTGTTTTGAAATATATCGTTAAAATATTGAAATTCCATCATTTATGATGGATTACCAAACAAAAGAAGTGCACGAGCGCACACGTTGCGATCGAAACGTTTAATAACGGTTAGCTCTTTAATTGAATTTACATATTGATTTAGAGAGAGTTTTTTGTCTCCGCCTCTCATTCACAGTTCACTATTTACATATGTTCAGATTACAACGCCAAAAGTGAAAATCGACTCACACACACACACATAAAAACACACAACAAATCGTGTATGTTGTAATCCGGCATGGAACGCGCGTCTCTCATAAATTTGATGCATAATTTCCTAATGACGGCACACAAATTTGTTCAGCATTTCTACGATCGCCTCAAGGTGAACCGAATAACATCGATTGTCCCAAGTCACAATCAATTTTCCAATTTATGAATCAATCGTGCTTCAATAACAATGAAAAAAAAGACACGATGACGTTTGGTGAACAGATCAATATGATGACAAGCTTTTCATAGTGTTCATTCACGCCATGAACTGCATCAACTGTTTAATCAAATTCAATCTAAATCAGTGAAGTATGCCCAGTTTAAATTGAATATTTGCCTGTGAGACATTCCAGTTAATTGCAAACGATCTGGAAAAATCATCGAATCAGGGTTCGTCAATTTCAATCACATCGATTGACGTCGATCAAGATCTTCAAATCTATTCATCGGAAAAACTTTCGACTTTTTAATCGTATCTTTCGAATTGAATGTAAGACTTTATTTGAGCAAAATTCATTAATTGCAATTATCTGATGAATCTGGTCCATGTTCACCTAGAGGATTCATTTTATGGGAGCTCCTTCGATTCAGATATGAATTGATGCGACTGAAAATTCCATACCCTGATCATTGAATTGAATACTCCATGCCTTTCAATTATGAAGTCAGTTCAGTGACTTTGGCTTCGATTGAATAGCGTGAAAATTCCAAACGTTTTTTTGTTGTTGTTGTTGTTGTTTTTGTTTTGGAATTTGTTACACCGAGACATATGAGCCAGCTATTTGTCGTTTCAATTACGGTGTATTATGGTATTTTGATAAGACTTTTAACTGACTTAAAGTAACCAGCAAACATGAACACAATTTCAATCGTAATCCAAATATATTAAATGGATCTGTTTACTTTGTTGCGGTCAATTGTGTGCCATTTGAGAATGTAATCGAATGCAGTAAAAAATTAAAACAAAACCGCTTATGACTGTTGAAATGCGTTCAAAATGCAATGAAAAGTGAAAGCCCTTATTTAGAGGCGTCTGTGTGTGTGTCACAGCAATTAGCTACGTTTATTGGTGGCACATGATTTATTGTGACTTATTATTCAATTTTGGAATCGTCCACATCTTTGCCAATTTCGAAGTTTTGTGTTGTGTCTCATTAAATGTTGTTGTTATTTTTGGTTCCACTTGAAATGAAAACATAAATCTCAATTGAAATTTTTTTTCGGCTCCCCCCAAAAAAAAATCCATGTGCTCCGATGTACACAAGTATTCATTTTGCACTAACAACCAATGATTACTTGAAAATCATATTGTTTTCCACTGTTCATTTTGGACCTCCGCACTCATTTGTTAAATAAACAAAAAACAAAAACAAAAAATAATTATTGGTCTTATTTATTGCACTGTAATTTGTAACAATGGATAGCTTCAATGGAGAGCTATTGAGCCGAACTGCACACAAACAGCGCTCAACTGCTCAATTGTTATTTGTTTAAAAAAAAAATTGCAGCTGTAGAAAAGTCATGTGTGTGTGTGTGTGTTGGATGGCGGAAAAATCGCATACGGATCTTAGTTGTTGTTTTTATTTGGTAATTAAATTGTGTTATTCTTTTTCTTGAATGATTACGAAAATTCCCCCCATTAAAAATCACATGTGTTATGGCATTGCCGCGTGTGCCATTACTTGTGACGGTAGACAACTGCGATGTCGATGCTGCAAAAGTGGCGAATAGAATCACAATAGACAGCTTAAGAGTCTTGAGTTAAGAAAACCATAGAGACAAGAGAGGGACAAAAAGAGAGAATTGAACAATGGCATTTAATGCCGGTTGCTGATGACGTAGGTGGATGAATTTGTAACGCTCTCGAAATACCTCAAATATTGACATTTTTGCAAAAAAAAAGCAAAGCCGAAAAAAAGGCAAATTCAAAAAAAGGCCAAGCAGAATACTCTTAAGCGTATTTAAAAGCACCAACCATCCTGCATGGTCATCATTATCCGCATTTTTTTTTTCGCTCCGATTGACAGTCTTTGTCATTCAGTTGTAAAACTTTCAATAAATGGATAAATGTCAATCGCTGATCAATTAGTAACGATATTTATTGACCAGAGACTGAAAAAAAACAACAGATCAGACAGTTAAAAAAAAAAAATAAGCAGCACAAAAAAATGCTCTCATTTCATTTTTCTCGTTAAAGATTCAGACGCAATTTTTTGACGCGCGCGAGCACGATTTCGCATTATGGAGCAATGTTGAATTCCCAATGCGTTTCGTTTCGTCGAAGCTGTATTTCAATTCATTTGTATGTTTTGTTTGTTTATTTTATTGCTGTTGTTGTTGTTGTTGTTGTTATATTTTTCTGCCATT
This sequence comes from Aphidoletes aphidimyza, assembly GCA_030463065.1. NCBI lineage: Eukaryota > Metazoa > Arthropoda > Insecta > Diptera > Cecidomyiidae > Aphidoletes > Aphidoletes aphidimyza. The sequence goes on from CM059996.1 coordinate 45,924,078, forward strand.
GTGCCAGCTTTTCTCTTCGCCACACCATACAAAATTAAACCAACTTGATTTGTATTATTAGTGCATTTCAGTCGCTCAATGTTTTGCTGTTTTGTTTTTTTTTTTGTTTTATCTGTCTGTCTGTGTATGCGATCATTTTTGTTAGTGTACATGTGCATTCCGTTGTATTTAGCCATTTGTTTGGAGTTTTCCGTGGTAAATTCGTATGCAAAAAAAAAACTGCTCCACATTATACGATGCATAAACCAAAAAACAACAACAACAAAAAACACATAATAAAACTTAGAAGCAAAAAGAAGAAAAATTATGCGCCATAGACAATTTTCAGTTTGATTTGATTGTCGTTGCATTTTGTGTGTGTGTTTGTGTGTGTGGATGGTGGTATGGACCATTGTTTTTGGTCGTTCACTTCATGCCTTTTGTTATCATAAATATAATTTTCATTTCCAGCCGTTTTAATTCACATAATACATTTTGAGGTTGCTGGTTTTCCTGTAACATTTGCGGCTGTTGATACAGAGACAAACAAATCGGTAGCGTTTGTTTTTTTTTTGTTTGGTTCGGTAGATGTTTGATGCTATTTTTCGATGGCGTCAAATCGAAGACCTAGTTGAAGACATAGCCGAAGACTGAGTGAGTCGATTTTTCTAGTGCATGAGGCCAAAACTGGATTACTATTGTATCATACGGTTTGGTGTTGATTACTTAATAAATGTGGTGATTCAGCCGAAGCAACGAAACCAAATGGATCAACATTATATTTTGCCCAGACACTTTATCGCACAACGTCAAAATTGACGGTCTATTTATCATGCATCTTGATGCCATACGCTACATATATGTAGACACATATATGTGCCTCGAAATGTGGAGCAATTGTTTTTAATCGAAATGTGCTTTTGGCGTATTTTCATTCCACTGAAATCGGTTTATCAGCGCCCAAGTGCTGAGCGCATTGTTGTCGAATGAATCGACGCGTCATTTCACTTTCAACACTTTTGTGCCGAATTAATGAGACGATCGTTCAATGTTTATTTTGGATAACACCGAATTGCATAACAAGTGGATTTATTTTTGTGACTATGGAAGAGCACCATTATGGTGGAAATGTCAGCGGGGTCAGTGATATCGAAATTGCATTTTGTCATCACTTGAAAACAAAACACACATTATTGCACGTTCTATTTGATTCTTAATGGCATGTCTTTGAGTCCGTTTTGAACATTGAAAGTGTGAAACAATGGAATGTTAATCCAGCTCAGCTTAGTTGGCTTAGTAGCACAGCTGGACCAATAAAAATGAATGCCTCCGAATATCGATTTAACCCAGATTGGGAATTCATGATCAGTTAGATCATGATCACACACAGACACATTTTAGCTATTTATTATAAATGATCATTGATCAGTAAATGGCATGTTTCAGCATAAATGATGTTTATGAATGTTGAATTCAATTGGAAATTTATCTATTAATAAATTAATATTTGATGTAGCGCGTGTTTGTGTGTGTGTGTGTCGGCGTTCCAAATCATGTTACACTCATCAATTTTTTTTTTGTTATCTTTCGACATCACATAGGCGAAATGAATTTCGTCGTAAAAGTAAGAGAGTGATGAGATTAAGTTTGGTTGATTTGGGGTTTTTAGTTTGGTTTCGAGGCATATATTGTACACACACGAAACATGTTTTATAAGTTTAATTTTCATGGCGGTAGGCATGTGTTTTCTGTGTGTGTTATGATGTAATTATAGACTGATGCTTAAAATGAAATCAAATGAAGGTTTCTTGCGTTGAAAATTCCTTTTGAGGCAGTTTTTTCAGGCCACTTATCGCCTGCACTTTTGAATTCATGTCGTTTGTTGGGGGCTCTTCGATGTTGAGGAGAGAAAAAAACCAACAACAGCTGGTAATTACTGTGAGCTTTCTGTGGGACTGTTGGCTTTTTTGTCTGTAGTCTGAGAACGCATTTTGTTTAAATTGATTTAGCGCATATTCAATCGATGATGCATTACATTGATCTGATGCATTGTGCATTCACCGCCTGTATAGCTCAAGACACACACACACAAAAACAACAAACTTAATGACACGTCTCTTACGATGAATTCCCAATGCATACACATTAATCGACCGAAAAAAAAACAAACAAATCAACAGAAGTTTTGTTAAATTTCCATAATTTGGTTGATGCACGTAAGAAACATTCATTGTAAACACAAATCACACACACTCACTCACTGAGTCGGCCGAGCCCAAGAAAACCGCACACAGGCAATGAAAGATACTAGTGCGGAGACTAGGTATTAATAAAAATTCGCCGCGATAACAAACCATTACTTTCTACAATTTTTATAATTCAATGTGAATTTTAATATTATGTATGCGTATGTAGTTTTTGTTGTTGTTGTTGTTGTTGTTTAGTTTTATTATTTTTGTTTTCTGTTTTTTCGCTTGTGCTCACTGAGCAGATTTGCTTTGTTATGGTTCTCTCTGTCTCTCACTGTGTTTGTCAGTGTTCGCGTAAACCTTTTTAACCATCTTTGTAGTAAATGTTATGCCATCGAGATACTCATTCGGATATTTTCTATTCACTTTCTTTCAACTTGCTCTCATTCAACGTCATGCTTGGTTGTAACAAAAATGCTCTCGCACATGTATTACTTGGCGTTTCGAGAGTTGATTTTCATTTTTCATTGCTGATGTGTGTGTGTGTGCTTCATGGGCTGTGTGTGCGCTGCTTTTTTTTCTGTTCATCTCTTTGGTTGCGTTTGTTGTTGTTGTTGTATGAAGCGCGTGAGCGCTTGTGCTGCACAAACTTGAACATTACACATTATAATCATGATTTGAATCGGTTAGTGCAATCTTTGGTCTATGAGGCAGAGCAACATGGGCCTTAAAATGAGCCACAATCGTCAATGGACACGTAATTTAAATTGTGTATCGTGTGAACAATATTTATGTATAATGTCTTTTTTTTTGGTCGAGCTGGACGTGTGTTCGCGAGAGTTGCGCTTGGCGCGTTCTCTTCGTTAGTGAAATACATTTGAATCCATTTCAACAGACTCAATTGTGAATCGCCCATCTTTTTTTTATTTCTACTGTATATATTTTTCTTTCACAATGTGAATTTTTTTTTATCATATTGTGGTCACAAAATTAATTCACACATTTGTGGCACCACATAAACGATTGAATTGCATAATCAGGTACGGTTCAGTTGAAAGTTGTGGTCTGTTTTGTTTTGCTTCCAGCTTTTTTTTAGGTGTATGTCAGATCTGTATTATGAGAAATACATTTTTTTAAGTGTTATGGTTTGGTTGCATTTTTGGTTTAAAACATTAGGTTTGCTTCCATTGAAATTTAACGCTCTCATTCGAATGAACATGATTTTAAGATGCTTTTGTTTGCATCAGTCATTTGAAGCGAAATTTTTGCAAAGAAAAAAAGAATTGAACGACTTTTATCTAATTATGGTGACATTTTTAAGTATGACAGTTCACGTACGCAATGAGACAAACTATCTGTATATGTTATACGTAAAGCATTGACGTCGTATCTAACAGAGCCGCCTGGAGACGCACACATCAAACTGTTCAACAATACTACTTTACATTTCGATTGAAGTATTTCCTGTCCATTGTTAATAATAATAAAATATTGAGTTTAAACATTTTCAGAAAGAAGATATGATAAAAATATGATGAAACGATATGAAAAAATTATTCAATATGCATAACATTTTTTTTTTTTTTGATAATGTTTATGTTGAATTGCTTCACGCGGTTTTCACAGTTTCATGTTTTAGCGACTCAATAAACCTGGCTCAATAAACCTGGCTCAATAAATTGTCAAGCAAGAAGCACGAAATCACGAAAGTACTTCAAGCGATTGTAGATGGCGTTATATTTGGCCGTATTTGTCAATTTGTCTCATTGACGTACGTTATCCAATTTCAACATGTTTGTTGAAAAGTTACCAGCCAAATCAATCCAAACTACCGGCAATCACATAAACACCGTAAATCATTCATCTAAATGATATTTTAGGTAAAAATGATTTCACACGAACCAAATTTCTCTTGCTCGAAATTGAACCAGTAGCCATCGTTTTCACACTTGATCTGGTGGTTCAATTGCGTTTTACTGGCGCTTATACAAATTATTGCTTTGTTTCAGCCCCACGAATCATCAAATTGCAGTTTATCACGCGCATTTTTAGCAGCATCGTTACGACTCGTAACTTACGAGCAAACATGAAAAATGATGAAATAACGAGAGTTACACCCAACACATGGGAACTCTACACATGACACACACACACAAACGATCATTTCGTCGAAAGTATATTTTTCTATTCCGGATGAAAGATTCGAGAATAAACGAAACGAGAAATGCAACCAACTAAATTGAAGAGAAAAAGAAGAAAAGAAAAAATATTGGATTGTCGTGCAATCAATTAAATAGAAGACGGCAAATCTCTAATCGCCCAAATAACACTATTATTATTTTCGTTTTCGACTGAACAATTACTATAATGACCGCAACGGGCAACGCGATTTTTCATCTAACGCGCTTCTTGTATTTGAACAATAGCGCAATCAACGAAAAGTAACGAAGAAAACAACACTGAAACGCAATCGACATTAAAACAAAGAGATTTTAACTAGTGAAGATATGCAAGACAGGAAAACTCTTCTATTTGATATACAAAGCGGCGAAGCGAAGATTTTTCCAATTTTTTTTTGTTCATCTTCATCCAATCAACTTTTTTAATTGGCGCAAAAAATCAAAAATCTTTGGCAAAAGAAAAACGATTTTTTACATTAAACATTGTGCAGCGAGAATTTTACTTTTTATCACGAAAAAAAACTGTTGTTTCTTTTTCTCGTTGTCATGCATCATTTCAGCATTTCTCATTAGATGAAATCGTGAACAATGCCGAAAAAATTGTTTTTTTTTTGCACAAAAATGAAAACTGTTTCACTTGAAAAGAATGCGCAAAGGTGCGATTATCGTGGTATTTCCTTTGTTATAATTTCCAATTTATCCAATTTTTTGTTTTGTTTTGGATAGAAAATCCGAAATCCGACACCGTATTGAAAAAATAAATCGTCGTTTTGTGTAGTGCGGAATCATGACGTGATGGAGTGAGCGAGCGGATGAACGAGCGAGAAAGAGAAAATGTGAGTGTGTTTTATGTTGATGGGATTCTGTAAAAGGTCGTATGTAGAAAACGAAATCACGGAATGTGACTTTTTGGTGATATTTTCCGATGCAGCTTGTCACGTCAGCTTCATGTTGGTTTTTTTTTCTGCTTCTTTATAGCGATTTAATGCTACAAATTTATGAAACGACCAAAAAAAAGTCATCCACGGTGAAATAAGATCGCATGTTATTTTTAAGTGATATGCAATTTGCAAGCATATAAATTAGCGTGTGCAAGGCAACGTCACAAAGTGCAACATAAATACACACAGACACACACACAAATATATATATTGACAGCGAAAAGTGATTTAATGCGGTTTGGCACGAGATTGGCGAATCAATTGGCGTTAAATACACCATGCAACAACAATAAAACTGCATGTAAATTGTAATTTATATTTGTTTCGGTTTCTATTTTCGGGGTGATAGAAACAACTGTGTGTGTGTGTGTGATTAGATGAACATCTGTGATGTTTGTCGGGATCTTGTGTGCGGCCAGTTCAAATAAGCAAATCAAGAAAATATGCATTTGTAGTGTTCTAAAAAGTGCCTCAAACCAATCATTAGTGCGTTTCGCGTTGGCTGACTCCTCGCTAAATGTAGAGTCTGTATAACAGACAGTTACCCACTTGCTTCGCTGTAGCTAAGCTTTCGAAATCGATGCCTCAGTTGCAACGGATGGACATCGGAGTATCGTGTTTTCTGTGTGAATGCGAGAGCGCAACGATTGTAAAAGTTGTCGATTTGTTGGATCTTGATCGCGGCCACCAAGTAACAAGTTTGCATACACTTATATCCAAGAGAAAAACTGTCGCCTGTCTTTTCACTTGAACATCCGTCATCGACATGTCATCAAGAGTTTACACTTTTCATCCGTTGTCTTGATTGTTTTTTTCATTGCTCCGCAATTGTACAAACAAAAAAAGCATCTTACAGATCAGAAATCTGCCGGTTTCTCCAAGAAAATAAACAAATTTGTGCCACTTTTGGTGTTACATTATTTAATTTCAACGAAGCCGTTTCTTTTTATGGAAATCGAAAGTTGTCTTCTTCTGCTTCTTGGTGTTGCTTTTTTTTCTCTTGTACTAAAAAAAAACAATTTCAATATCATCCAACAAATCACGGTGATTAAAAACAAGTAATTGGTAAATAGCATAATTGTCGGATGCAAAATACGATCGAATTGCTGACGGTCTCTGAGGCGCCAATTTACGCATAACACTTTTATTTGTAACCTTCATGCATCAGGTGACAAAGTGTCTAATAAAGTCATATTTTAAAAATTAAATGATCTTTTTTTGTTGCTACTGTTTTGTTTTGTTGCTAACAATTTCTCTATTTCCACATTTAATGTACGGATGCGTGAACAAGACAAAAACAAAAACTACACACACAAATTCATTGAATTAGTGTCAAACAAAAGGAAAAGTTGTTTTCGATCGGCTGTTATATGTGTTACGCTTATGTCGTGCGATAAATATGCGTCAGTTTTGAGTTCCATAAAATATCTGGTTTTTGTTTTTGTGTTTTCAAAGAAGAAGAAGAAAAAAAAACACACAGATTCAAACCGCATATGAAGAGAGAATATCGTTATTCATTACGGAATGCAAATATTTGTTGTCGGCTTAATCATTTTGTTTTAAAAATCGAGTTTCATTTTCAAGGACACCAATTTTACAATCCAAACCATTGGTGCATTTGGTTAGTAGGTCTCTATAGGTTGCTAGTAAATCCAATCGAAATACAAATATTTCGATGAACGATTAAAAGCTTGATGAATTTACATAAGTCATTAATACATTGACAATAAATTATCCGTGAACTTTCATTCTAAATCAATCAAAAAAAATGCCAATAAAAAGAACAGCAACTGGACTGGCAACGGTGCGAGATTGAATGTGGCAAAATGACGTGTGCGGTATTTGTGGTTGGGGGTTTTTTGTTGTTTGGTTGGCTTTCAACATTCATGTGATTTGGGATGGGTTCTTGGCTATGTTTATCTCCGTGTGACAAATCATCACATATGATCAGCGGTAAATGAAGGTAAAATCATTTGCCTCGAAAGACCGCAAAAACCGATCGACAGCACCATATCGAAAATATACTATCTAAAATAGAAATAAATATTTCTGGTTTCTAACAATCGGTTTTTTTTTTGTCATTTGTGTTGCTTTTCTCTCTGTCTTTCTCCTCTGTGCAAATGTTGTTTTCTATTCATCATCAAGTACCAAGTCACCAACGATATTTATTACTTTACATTCCGGGCACTCAGTATTGCAATCACACAACAATAGCAATGAAGTGTATGCTTTGTTTTTCTCTTTCTCTGTTTTTGTACTCTTATTGTTACTCGACGGTTTTGTTTATTTTTGTTTCTATTTCTATTTGCCTAGTCTTACTATTAATTAATAACAACTATTACTAAACAAATGCATAGGGAAAAACCTGTAGAAGCCGTAAAATGTGTGCGGTGATATTACGTTAACGAATGTAATTTTTGTATGTCATAGACCGGACCGATTATGGTTTGGAAAACAATGATTGAATTACAATTTTATTTTTATTTTTTTTTGCTATGGCGCTGTTAAGAGCCGTTTTTTTTATTGTGTTTGTGGTTCGTAATGAGTCTTTACTAAAGACTCTTAAATGAAGAGTCGGAATAACTCAGATTTTCGTTTACACGGGATTTCTGTTTTAGTCCAAAAATAGATTGTCATCGATACCTGTCCCAAATCGGAATTGAAAATCAATTCACAAAAAAAAAAATGGTGAACGTAAATCAGCCAGAGAGTTGATGTCTTTGGTTTTCTTTCAATTCTAAAGCTAAACATTTTGGTTTAAAGCAAATCAATATCGTTCCTTCACCGTCACTTTTTACCGTATCAAGACACTATATTTGCATAGTATTCAACACGTTTTCTATCATCAAATCAGCATTCTTGCTAAGTTACCATGCGATCCGGCAAGGCCATTCCACATTCGATTGGATTTTGTGTGTGTGTGTTTCTTGAATAAATTTCAACCAAACCATAAATTTACAATAATCAAGAATTAGTCACGAGGGGGAAATGTTCTTAGATAGTCACTAATTAGAATTTTTTTTATGTTGAAGCTCTTTCAACATAGGGCAAAAAAAATAATTCCATATTCACTTTGCACAGCATGCATTTATGAACAAAATCGATTTGAATCTGAAGGAATCGAAAAATTCAGAAGACATCAAATTATATACATCAAACGCATTTTTAACCGTTAACCGGATAGTCTAGCCCCAAAAACGGTTAACCTGAATCACCAGTGGTTCAATTGGTATTTAATTTTCAATCAGAGCTTGAAAATCATGCTAAGTAATTGATATATTCAACGATTTCAGCAGTACACACACACACACACGAAAAAACAACAACACCTGTACCACAATCCGATTTCAACGGAGCAAAACCATCAACGTATTTGTGGATTGTTGCCACAATTTTATGTTTTTATTTCATTTTTCATGCACTTAAAGTGTTGAGTGCGTAATTGATCTGCAATCGGTTAAATTGCTGCATGTTTAGATTTTGAATGTGTGTTTTTATTTCCATTCGTTCAAAAATGGTCTTCGAAAAAAAAAACCAGTGGAACTGTAAAAGGAAGCTAACGGTACTGTGGTAAGTGGTCTCTTCAATTGATCATAAAAAAAACACACAAAATCAACTGAAGCCATATTTTGTTTGATTTTTGAACTGACGAAATACCACATCGCATACATTCGCTGCAGATTCGAATCTGTCAGAAACAACATTGACAACAACAAAATGTCGAAATTTCCAAATCAAAATGGTCTGGCGCATGATTTTCAATTCGATGACCTCTCATTACAGTTTAGTTGTAAATAAAATCCAAAAAACAAACACGCGCTAATTATGAATGCTTAACAGGCAACACGCAACCAATTTTGAGTGTTGAATATTGATTTTCGTGTCCGCCGGTAAAACAGCGATTCGAGCAACAATAACAACAACAAAAAACGTACACAGAAATTATGACACTTTATTTTTATGGCGACTAATGAAAGACATTTTGGTTAATTTCTATGCAAATATTAAACGATTTTATGGGTGTGGGTCTTTCAGGTTGTTATTTTGTATTGAACAGAAAAATTAAAACAGACAAATAACAAAACTAAACAAATTTCCAAGTAGAGATTTTGGATTGCACGCACTTGGTTCATGCAATTGATTGAGATTTGATAAAATAAAATAAAATAAAATAAAAAACTTACCGGAAGCATTTTCGCCGATTGATTTTTACCGAACACACACCAAAATTATGAAAGAATCCCTGCGTCCACCACAAATTCTGGGTATTTTCCAAAGTATTCAAATTGATTCTTTTTTCACGGCTTATTTGCCGAAACACTTTTTTCTTTGATGAAAGTTTCGTTCACTTTTCGTATGTTTTATTTAAAACATCAACAAAACAAAAAGCACTAAAAAATATTCCACATTCAATCACGTCAGCTATCACTTATCGTTAAAATGAACTTTTTCCTTTGTAAATATTGTCACCGTGTGTGATTTATGAGTCGTTTTGATCAAAACACGTCTTCACAAGTGAAACTCAGTTCAGTTTGTTTCATTTATTGTTGATACCAGGCGATATATCGATGATATTTTAAACGCAATGAGCGTTTCCGCGATCAATCTGCAAACAAAAAAACAAAATTGGAAAAATAAAAATAACTCTTTAATACGAATGTAATAGATAAAATGCATTTATAGATTACAAAATCGTCAATAAATCAATTAATCAAGCATAAGAAAAATTGCTCTCAAATTATATAAAAAAAAACGCCATTCTGTGAACAAATAGCGCATTAAATTCGTGATATTCGTTCGATTCTTGGGTAAATAAAAAAAACAACACACTAAAAACGGTCGATTGACTGACACGTAACAGTGATTAGTGATACTATTTGGAGGTTTTTCATTGCATTTCATCGAAATTTAAAAACAAAAACCAAAACGAAAAACCATACCGAAGAAAAAAATAGTCTGTTTTGGAATTTTTGCTCAATCATTAACATAACATAAACATTTGCCTAGTTGATCGTTCGTTATCTTATAATTAAATGTTTGGCCGGCATAAACGGTTTGGAAAACGTTTCACAGACATCTGAACACAAACACACACACAGACGTGGACATGTAGAGGCCGACCAAAACAGTGAACCACCGCGAATGATTTCAATTGTGAACGCACATGTAGATCTCTTGCTTCATCGGTAATGATACTTTAATCGACCGGCGATGACACATATTTAGCATTTATATGCGAAATTCAACGTGTGGTTTGGATGCGAGAGTGAGCGTGAGTGCTGGTTACCTGAGTGAAAATATGTATGGCGAAAAATAAAAATTGCATCGTGAACTAGTCTACGTGTGGTGACGAGAAGTGATTGCATCAATTCGCATAGTTTGGCTGCAATTAGGCATGCCAAAACCGATCACTGTCGGAGCAAAATTTCAAACAGCAGCTAAATTATTCCGTTGTCCATATGGTAGCACCGTGGTACGCAACTACAGATTGTGTTGCGTTCTATTGGCCTGGGCCCCAATTTTTCCACTCCAATATATATAGTTTGTACCGTTCGTGAGCACAAAAATCTTTTGTATGCGTGCACATGAATATTCGTTCGCTCTTAATTCGCATTTTGCAAAGCATTTGATAGGTAAAGTTATTTAATGACCACCATCGCCATCAGAATGGTCAAAATGAACATGGCAAATACATTTAAATGGCATTTTAGCAACAATCGATGCTGCATAGCCAACACAGCAACTCATTTAACTCTCTCGCGTTTCTTATGGAGATGGCGAGTTCATTTTATCGAAATAATTTCGTTACATTAGCTTCACATTCGCTTCGTATTCGCATATTTGTGAATCAATTTAATATGGAATGATGGAAATTTAGCATTTTTTTCGGTTCATTCGTTCACGAGTTTGTTGCGATCTGTGTTTTTTTTTTCTTCTCTCTCGATTAAGCGGAGTGACGTGTTTGCTTATCGTGAGATTTCATCGATCAAATCCAATGTGAAATGACATTGCATAATTTTAGATTGCGTTGTGATTTACAGAAAAACAGGATATCAAAAATGATGAACATCAGACGAAACAAGTGCTGCAACCTATTACATTTTGGGCGTGCCTCACCCAATTTTTCGAATCAGTGTACGCTATTTAGTTTGCTTTATAAATAATTCATCGAAATGGGCCGAAGAAGAGGCAACAAATTCGATGAAAATAACATTTCGTGTCAGACGAATGTGAGGTATGTAACTGCCAACAGACATCACTTGATGCAATGATTTTTATTATTTTGGCTTAAAATTCGGCACAGACAAATGCGAACGAAAAGCATTCAAGATTTATGCAATCGACTGAGACGATATTGGAATTGAAGCAGAAAATAAAAACAATATATTATCATGACTTAAACAGTGCAGTGTCTGGATGTGTTCAATGCTATACAGCCTTTGGGTCTGAAATAATCAGTTGAAATTGTCTGATTTTTCAGTTATAAAAAGAAGATCTGGTTTTTTCGAGCTTTTTTGGTCACATCCAATTTTGGACTTTCAAAAAACCATTTTTAAATTCATTTATGGAAATGTGCACCGGTTAACAAATGCTGAATTTTGCTGATGAATACGGTGAATCGCCGTCTAAAACACAGGCAAAAAATATCAATTCCAATTTCGATGTCAAAAATGTCAAAAGTTGATGAACAAGCGACAAATGTTGATAATTTTTATTGATTTCCGATCATTTTTCATAATGATTCATAATTTTCATCACCATTTCAGTTCAACATTTATTCAAATGACAAAGAATTTCAACAAAATAAAACGGTATAACAATATATTTGTTGGATATGAATAGTAACATTGGAACAAAAGCGGTAAAATATGAATTAATTTGAAAGAGATGACATTTAAGAGACAATGTGGTTACGAAATGTTCGAGTCAAATTAATCCGTTTGAATTTTTGTATTAATCCATCAATGGTTTCTGTTTTTTTGCTTCATTGACTTGGACGGTTCAACTCTGACATTGACTTCGACTTTTCAACCGCGGTTTGTTATGACGGCTTTATAAAGTGACATAGTTAATGTGTAAACAACCAATCAATTGACCAAAAAAAACGGTTCACACATTAAATACCGGTCGATTGAGCATTCAATTTTTGATTGAATTTCTGGAATTGAAGCAACAGCTGATATAATCAGAAAATCTGTAGACATTTCTGCATAAAAATCTCGTTTTGGTATTTGTCTTAGATTTTCCTCCTATACGGACGACCCTTTTCTTCAACAAAAATCATTTTTTTCCGGCATTCTGGCTTCAATGTGGCTTCTCATCCTCCATGAGTGCATGAAATTGTTGCACACCACAAAAAAAATACAAAAATAACATTTTTTTTCTATTTTTATTCATAGCCGACGTTTTCAAAACGAATAAAATAATCGATGTTAAATGGTTTCTTTTTAAAAAAAATAATCGATGTTGAGGAGTAAGTGACATTTTGGAAAAAAATTAGCAAATGTCAATTTTTGTCATCGGAATGCGACAAACATATTAAACGCAAAATGAAATCATTAACACCTAAAAGATCAACGACAAATGGCGATAAAACAAAGTTGCAAATTATAGCACATCATTTATATTAACAAATGTTTGCAATAAAATTAAAAATAAATCATTTCGTTGGCGTTCATATCTTTTTTTTTTATATTTAATTGGTTTGTTTTAGAGAGCAAATAATCAATTGCTTCTGAACCGGAACGAATGGTGTTGATGTTTTAGTTTGATAGTTGAATGTTCCTTGACCTGATGGATTTTATAGCTGTGATTTGGTTGGATACCAATCTCGATACAACAGAAACATTTATAATCTAACAAAATATGTCTTTGGAACTGGAACAAAATCACTCATCAGTGAAATTAAGAACAATCTATATAAATATAGAGTCATTTTGAAATAGACGTCCTATGAAACGTATTTTTTTTGCATAAGTTTAACAGAATTAGCAACAGTTTCTTTTGGATTGATATTACCGTTGGTTTAGAGTGGCAAAACATCACATTTATTGAATTATTTATTGAATTTTAGTTCCGATGTCATGCATATGCATCAAATGACATCATGCTGTTTGAATTTGAGTTTTTGATTCGAAACTTCTCAAATATTTCGATCGACTGCATTTCAACGGATGATTTTTTATAAAAAAAAACCTGAAAAGTGTGACATTTAGAACAACAAGTTTCCTTCTCTTTTTGATAAAGACTTTATCTTTTCGCATTTGGATTGATGAAGTCGTTGGAAAGGTTAAACATGCTCAAACCTGACTTTTCAAATTTAACTGTCAATCTCGAAAACAACATGAATTAATAAACAGTATCATTCATTTGATGAACAATCGTTATAAAATCAGTTGATTAACTGTCAACTTGCAAAAGTGTCACATCATAATACATTTTAGCAGAGAAGAAACTTCCATCTACCCATAAGTACTAATGCCTTCATCTGGAAGCATTCTTTTGAATCGTTGCGCAATCATTGGTACTTCGAAATTTTAACGGATATGCCTACTTCTTGCTAGAAATACCTTATACCTTTGAACGCGAGTTAAAAAGCGCTAGAAAAAAACGTTTGGCAAAGGACGTTCGAGAAAAGGAACCAAATGTCAATTTCAGAAACAAATCGAATATTCGAATCTTTCAACATGATTCAAAATTTGATTTTTTTTTGCAATTTAATTTTATGTGGGAATTAGATATTGACAAAACTATGATCCAAAATCCATAATCAAAATTTGAAATTGATTTTCATTAAAAACAATATTAAAATAAAACATCGTTTTGCAAGCGTTAACAGCCTACTTGCACTCGGTTTCCGATCCGCACAGCAAAATGAATACATCAACATATAAGCATAAATCACCTTTGATGACTTTTTTCCGCTGACACAAATAATTGCCACTTACACAATCGTCTGGGAAAATGTTGAAAATGAAATGATGCCAAAAAAAAACAATATTATCACATCCAGCGGATTTGCGAGTAAATTCTAAGCCTTACTGACCTAAATTTTCGTCTATCACAATCATCAACTCTCTACAATCGTTATAAAATCAACAATCCAACCTAGAGGGTGGTTATACGCAAATATGTAATTTGTAATCGAAAGCGTTTAAAATTTTCGTTTAACACTATGCAAAAATATGTATGTTATTCGGACATTCGACAATTCATGAATTTCTATTCATTTCAATGTTCGAAAACATTTTTCGTTTCATAAAATTTCGTGTGAAATATGTAAATGTGCAATCGTATATACATAAATGGCAACCATTTAGAACCTGTTTAGATTTTAGTTTTTGTTGTTTCCTCGCTCTCTCGAGACGCACGAGAAAATATTTTTCGATTGCTATTTAATTTCGATGGAGTTTTTGTGCCTCAATTTTTGTGTGCGACTCGATTAGATAGACGAAGATTTGTAAGAAAAATGCGCAAACGAAAACAATACACCACATTCAAAATGGCCAATTAAAAAAAGCGGTTGGTAATTATACGTTTTTTTGTGTTTGTGTGTGTATGCCGTTTGTATTGTCGCTACCCGACCACCATTGCCGTTGCCATTGCTGCATTGAAGGAGAGATCGGATCATGCACTTATGTTTAAAATCTAATGAAATAGGTAATCTATTTTTACACCATTTTTGTTCGGATGTGTTCCATTTTTCTAAAATGGAATATTCATTCGCGACTATTTAATTGATTCACACGCATTTGGCACACCTTAATGTCAATTTAACAACTGACACTGTCGTTTCAATTACATTTTCTAGGTTAATGTAAAGTACGCCATTAAACGGGCTGTGTGATTTGATTGTAGTGTTTGGCATATCAATTTTGTTATATTGGTCAATGGCAAATCTTATGGACACATTGATTATGTCTATTTTTCTCGCCTGTCTAGAAATTAAACAACTGACATTGTTCATTTGAATTTTATAACAGACGCAGATGAAGTAATAAAAAAAAAATTCAATTGACAACTCAAACGAATCTATTTATTTGTCCTTAATGTAGTTCCCATTGATTGAATTAAACAAACAATTCTTGGCCTCTTCCTGATCCATAAATTTAATCGAAAATTTCATTCCCGTCGATCGCATGAATATTCCAAATCGCATTCAAACGGTTTCTCATCGATCGGAATCGATTTTGTAATGGCCAATCGGTTTTTTTTGTTCTCTATCTTTCTCTCTCTCTCTCTCTCTCTCTTTTGATTTATTGGTATTTTATCAAATATATTCAAGTTTAAGTATTGAATTCGATGGGAAATGAAAGAGATTGGTTAAAGTCTATAATAAAAAGACACCCAGAAAGAGATGTGAAATGTGACGTAAAAAAAACGGATGACCTTATTTGGGAATTTTTACACATTATATAAAAAAAACATGTTGCGGTTTCGAAGAGACAGAGACTGTCGAAGAAAGACAAAAAAAACCTACTGTTGACCAGTGCATTTCATTCTGCAAACAGATTGATCGGCCTTTTGGACGTCTTAACAGATGATTTGATAAGATGTCGGAAATATTTGCGATAATAATTAATAATAATTATTTGACTGTGAATACGATCGCCATCGAAGGCTTTTTTTTTTAAATCAAAGGTCCCGAAGAGGCGATGAACATGGGGTCGGCTCAAAAATGTAAACCATATGTTGCAATACATTTTCAGTTTTACCACCAATACATTTGCAAATATGTTCATTCAATCGATATACCGGTTTTTATGAATGATAATTTTATCTTCACGATTTTATTTCGTTCGTATGTTTTTTTTTTCTTCTTCTCTGCCTTAATAAAATACGAACATTTTCGATGTATGTCCGAAATGATACGGAGAATTGTAAATGGCAAATTCCGAACCTGTTTAAATGTGAACAACGTATCCGAACAATTTGGCCAAACTGATTATCAGGCCAAAGATTAAGTAATTCATTATAAAACATTGGGTGCACATAACTTGGTGGCTGAACCAAACGAAATGAACCAAACAAAAAATAAATTTATAAAATAAATAAAGACGCCCATGCATTAAAAAAAAAGCATGAAGTTGATTTTGATGCCAATTTAGTGATAGTAATGTCTGTAACTAAATTGCATGTCACACGACGCATAAATTCTGCTTTTAAAAAAAAATGTCAGAAGAATCAAGAAAATTCTCGAAACACTCGAGCTAGCACTCGACTCGACGGTACTTTGGCCATGAAATATGCTTACAATAATAATTACGCATGACAAAAAACAACAACAACACCAGCAATATGGAATGCATCAAGTAATTTTTGCACCGTGTCTGTGCTAAAAGAGCCTACGCCAATGTTTCACCCGCAACAAATTTGCCATATTCGATATATACGATTTAGAATGCAATTTCAATATATCATCCGATTTTCTTCGGCATCTTCAATTTTGTCGGCATTTGCCGCCTCTCGCTAAGAAAAGAACATTCCAAAATGAAACGATGTCATATTTCTTTTGCACTCAACAACCCAATCTGCAGCTCTTTTTTTAACTTCAATTTCATAATTTACATACAATTGAATGGCGCATTTTTTTTATGGAATTTTTTTTTTGTTGTAGTCGTGCGGACAATAAATCGAGTGAACGAACTTATAGCGGCTGAGATTGAGTTTCAATCCGAATTCAAGGGTTTTTCTCTCTTCATTTGGTTGCGATTGTGTCAATTACAAATTCCGCATTGTCTTCGTCGTTGAACAACAACAACAAAATCACATTCAAACATTAAGTGGCGTTTTATTCGGCTCTATTGATTCCAATTTTTTATGATCATACCGAAAATAACTAAAATGTTTTCGGAACGCAATTTTATTGTTTTCTTTGTAAATTGTCATTTTTTTGGTTTGCCAGGCACCAAACAAAAAACACATCATAGTTAATGAGACGGTGTAAACAAGGTTGACGGTGTGAAGAACTGGAGCAATGTTTTGGTATGCGAGACGTGCGTTTGATGAGTGTTAGCGATATTGCGAAAATATCATGAGATAAATCCCAAAACCCAAATTGACCATATTATATCATTTGTCATTTAATTTGATGCTTTTGTTTGGTATGTGTAAGTGTGCTTTCGTTGCGTTCCAAGCATCCAACAACCACAAACATTCCAAAATTAAAAGCGATTATGGTGATTCGTGTTTGTGGTGTGATTACGTTACATTTGATGCATTAATGTGTCTTGCTGGCACCCGATTTGCTGCAACAAATACCACTCTATCTCTTATTGACGTTCCAATTTTTCAAGTTTCTCAGGCGAGTTTTTTCTTTCTTGATTAAATTTTACCGTTTTTTTTTGTTGTTGTTGCTGCAATTCGGATTTTTTTTTCGCTCTCCGTAGCTTATGAGCAAATTATGTTGACATAAGCTGGTTTGAGCTGTCAACTTCGGCCCTTTGAAACTTCTTTAGTGTCTTTAGTATTCAAATTCTATCATAAATGCGGCGATGTTAATGTTTCATCTTGTGGCAAAACAAGATTTCATATTACAAAAATAGCCACCGGCAGCTCTTGAAACCATAAAATTCGAGAGTAAACAATATTTACTAAATATGAGTGAGTACCAAAAAAAAAAACTAACTGGAAAATGAAATTCAATTTGAATTTGCTGAGGGAGTTTATGCACAAATGAGTTGTAATGGGTTTAATTTTTTGTGTGTGTTGGTTACGCGATAAACATTTTTCTTTTAAATTGAATTTCAATCCATTTTGTGATTATTTTTTTTTTTTTTGGTGGCGTCATAGTGGAAATGGATTCATACATTCCGCACACATACGCGGATCACCAATTCAATCCAATTCGCATTGAATCGTAAAACCAAAGTTGTCTTCCACAGTAAAAACGCAGCAGTAATCTCTTGTATATCACTTGAATGATTTAATTTTTATCGCCATTTTCAATCAACAAATAGAAAGTTTTTTTTTTATTCAACAAAAACATGTAATCGAACTCAATTACTATTCATTGATTTTTTCCAGTTTTATAAATGCAGTCACATAATTTTCCAATTCAAGCCATTTTTAATACCATTAGAGAGCACATCTTCTTATGCATTTAATACTATACTACATATTGATTCATGATTTTGTGGTTGAGAGATGCGATTATAACTTCGATTACATGCACACACACGATCAATTCATAAATAGAATTTGGTGCAATCAAAATGAAGGCTAGAGATTTTCTTAGCACTTTTAATCGTTCCACTTCATTTTGGGGTGATTTTTCATCATTATTTTAACGGACTCTCGTTTTTTGCATCGGTTAACATAATTGAAAATAATTACAATAGATTTATCAACTGTTGTTTCGCATTTGTCGAATATATGATGAAATCTTTGATTTGTAAGCTCTTAACGCTCAACAAGATGAGAGATTGATGTTTGTGTGTGTGCGCGGTGTGAGAGTACCGAAATTTCAATTGCTTTTGGTCATTCAACAATAGCTCTGGTCTGAGTACAAGGAAATTTAGTACATCGATATTATGTCATTTTCCACTTTATTTTTTTTTTTCTTCCAAAAACTGAATTTCATAAGCAGAGTCTTTTTTTATCAGATATTCGCACCATCACTTAAATTTGTATCAGAAAAATTGTTTTTATCTCATTTCTGTTTAAACTATTGAAATTTGTTTTGAAAACCTCATGTTTTTTTCCGATTTAAATGTTGTTTACCTCCAAATTTGCCGATTGAAGAATCCACACAATATTTACACGTTTTGTTTTTTCTTCAAAACAACG
Source organism: Aphidoletes aphidimyza (assembly GCA_030463065.1). Taxonomy (NCBI): domain Eukaryota; kingdom Metazoa; phylum Arthropoda; class Insecta; order Diptera; family Cecidomyiidae; genus Aphidoletes; species Aphidoletes aphidimyza. Next base: position 45,943,155 of record CM059996.1, read on the forward strand.
ATTTTTTTTTAAATTTTGGGTATGAAAATCACTCAACAAAACATCTTTTTAGTTTAATTGTGAAACAAATTCATGTGCATTAAAATCGTCGGATTTAAATAAAAATTCGATAATCATATCGAATGGTCTATCACTTGTGTCATTTTAACTATGATTTTTAAACTGCTGAACTGTGGATCCAACTGAGATAGAAGAAAAATAAAAAAAAAACGTTTCACTCGACCGAGTGATTACAATTGTCGAATAACGTCTTATATCCAATGTGGTCACCAATGCACTGAACATGAGCCAACCGTCTTTCGTTTCAAGCAACAGCAACAGTTTGCCGACACTGACAGTCGTATTCGTGTGGTAAGCGAACACACGCTCACACACATACACACGGCAATCTGAAAAAGAGCTGGAAAAGAGGTAAAAAAGAGTGAACAAGAGCAAAAGCTGGATGGAGCTGCTTTTCGTGTGAGATTTCATAGAGTATTCGCAACTTCACCGCGTTTGTCTATAGCCAAACCACACACACGCGCGCGTCCGATAAATCCGCTTTGCATTTACACGGTGAACACAAGTTATCGCGAGACTCGCTTATTGTTGTGTGTATAAGTTGTAGCAGTTAGCTTAAGAGGGGGCTAAATCAAGCAACTCACATTCAAATCGTTCATTGCATATATGCATGCGGATAACGTCCCGAATTTTTGTACATCGAACACGTTAATCAACTGCACGTAATCAATAAAAAAAAAGGTTGTAAACGAGTGAAGTAAAAAGAAAAAAAAAGCTGCACACATTTTACTGTGCATTTTCCATTGAAATTGTCAGTGTGAATATGAATATTCCATTGGATTGAGTACATTCGATACATTGCCAATGTGTGTTTTTTTTGTTGTTTTGTTTTTCGCCGAAAGCCATAACTTCCATCTCGCTAAAAATGCAATGTTGTTTTATTGCACATTTTACATCAACGACCTGAATGGTTGCACTGTGCACCAAGTGCGTAGATTTACATTTTTCGTGCGGAGTTTAAAATAAAGCCTCAACAACTCAGCTCTTGTGAAAAAAAAACTTCACTGCTTTTGTATTGGCAATGGCATCGTCATCGTATTGAGCAGTCAAAACACACAAAGCTCAATGTGTGTCTAGACACAGATGCAAAATAATCTCACACAAAGATTGGCCATTCAATCATCACATTGAATTTCAAACATAGTATTATTGCCTATTAAATTCTATTTACGATACGTTTGTTTTTTTCTCTTTTTTTAACACTTTTGGTTGAACATACCGTACTCCGGAGTGAATCAGTCCCGTGATTGCGCGCATTCACACCGCACAGCTTTATTTGGTTAAACAATTAATGTGACTTCTTGGCTTGCTTTCACGATTGTTTACCAGCCGGATTCACCGAAAAAAAAACCATTTTCAGTTCAAATTTCATTTGATGAATATTATGCTGTTAATGCAGATGGCTTAGCATTAATGATTTGCTTGACTTTGCTACTTTGTACTCACTTTCAATGGTTTTGTTTTGCACAATTTATGTAATTTACGTGTTGGATGCAACTTGTTTTTTTCATCTGTTAAATCAAGCAAAGAGAAACAAAATTAGTGCTGTTGATGATCTCGCTGTTGAATGCTTACACTTTTGTTTTTATTCAACACATTATACACTGTTGAATGAATATGATGAGAGACAAACAAAATGAGCATAGAAAATGTGACCAATTTTCTACTATTATTACTTATTCAAATTGTATGAAACGTTTCATTTTGTTCATTTGCCAGTTTGTATTGGCTTTAACTACCTGTTGGCTGTTGTTTCGACTGATGAATTGGATAGATGCGTGTCACCATTGTCAATCTACACTCTACAGTCGACACTGTGTACAGTGAACTGTGAACATATATGTCCATTTTTCGTTACATTCGCCATTGGACATGGCATATTATTTGATTAAAATCTTTCATACATATGGAAGAATGAATACTTCTTGGGAATTACATTGTGCCATCCGATGGGAAATAAATCAGTTTAACGCTAAACATTTAGTCATACTTTGTTTTTTTTTTCTTGCCAATTTTAGATTTTATGGCAACATTGGGTACAATAAACGGGTGTCCATATCCATTTGTGCATACTCTGAATCAAAAACCATTTACATGAACATAAAAAACAACATTTATTGTCATAACGAGTTTTTTTTCTCAAGTTCTGTCAAATATCATATTTGAAATATGCAACATCAGTTATTAGAATTAGATGGTCATTTATGAATCATAAACTTATGAATATTATTTAAATAACAATAAATAATTTGACAATAGAGGAGATAATCCCACTCGTTTATAATGTGAATAGATTCTCTATACATGAGACTTGAGACTCATCTTCGTTCTTCGTTTTGACTTAATTCATATAGACATTGACATCTCGAAGACAGCCCAATTGAAAAGATCTGAACAAATTCATTATTTCGCAATCAGACACCAGAACCAAATATTTCTGTAATTAACCAAATATTTCCTTGTAAAACAATAGAATTTAGCTAAAGTGTTATATCATTTGATCAATTCCAATTGTATTATTTTCAATATTGATATTAAATTGATATAAAGACTGAACAAAAAGTTTCATTTTATTTTTGTGAAATGTTTGTGAATGATGCGACATAAACCAAATTCTTTGACATAAAGCAATCGGAAACTACTATGATTCAAATTAAACTCTTCTGTCAAATATCTATGAATCTGCTGCAAAAATTGCGGGTTAAATGATTAGTCCGTTAAATATTCAAACTCTATAGGTGAAAACCTGAGCGCCTGTGGTATGAGGTAACCTATTGATTATAAACATGCTGTGTGGCTAGGAGCAACACACCATCCTAGCAACAATAAACATAGTATCACAGTAAACAAACTGTAGCACATTTGCATTTGGTTTCTCGTAAATTAGGTTTAAAAACCCTAAATAATTGCACAAAAATATATATTAAAATTAAAATAAAGAAAAAGCTGTTGAATTTAACAAAATAATTCGAAGTGCCCAAATTGTCAACAATGAGTCGATCCAAAGAGGCATTAATTTTGACTAAAAATGAGTATAAACGAGTTAACCAGAGTATTTATGATCAACCAGCGATTGAAGGTGATTCATCAAAAGATATCGAATACGAAGAATATTTGAAAAATGGATCACGTGAAATGGTTAAGAATTGGGATAATACACTTGAAAAGATTCGTCAGCGTAAAGTGGCCGCGCTCAAGAAAAAAGAGGAACAGAAAAAAGCCGAAGGTTTGTTGTTGACTTTGAAAAATAACCGAAAATCAAGTGTGTTATGCAACAACAAGTAACTTTAACTCCATTTTTTTTGTTTATTTTTTGTGTGTACTTAATTTTACCAAATTCTTTGTCGCACGTGTAAAGTAAAACGATGCCTAGACGATGTGAAAAGACATGATGAAGAGACGCGTCGCGAACGCATTCAATATGCTGAAAAATTGCTGCAACGTTTAAAAGCGGGACCAAAACAATTGGAATCGGCATTCAAGTTGAGCACAATTTTGGGTGAACAAGAGCAACAACGGCATGAAAGAATCCAACAAAAACACATCGAATGACAAAAAGCATCGATTGAAGGTCAAAAACTAATTGAACAGGCAACTGAATGGATTGAAAATCAAAAGGAGCACATACGAAATTATCGAAAGCGTTGCGCTCAATACAAAACCATATTACAGCATAATATTAAAGAGCGTGAAAATCACAAACATAAAATCGATCAACAGCTTACCGAAATGGAAGTAAATGAAATGAAAACCAATTTAAAGCAAATGCAAAATGTATTGGATAAAGAGGAAAAAATCGCTTCAGATCGTCGTCACGATAGACAAAATGCTGACCATCTATCGAAATATAATATGCAACAACGGCGTCAAAGTATTGTTAATCAGAAATTGTCAATCAAAAAAAAATACCAATTTCACGAACTTAACCTTAAGCGAACATGTTTTTTCACTCTCGTTTTTTCTTTCTTTGTGTGTGTTTCTGTCATTTCAGGAGATTTATTAAAAGTGTGTAACGAACAAAATCGTATAAATAAGTATGTGGAAGAGAAACGATTGGAAGAATTTAATCGCAAATATCAAGAGAAATTGAAACAAAAGCGTCAATCGGAGTATCGTGATAATTTAGCGAAAAAACTATTCCAAAGTTTACCGGATGTTACAATTCCGGAAACTAAATGCTATCAAAATGCTGTCCAGGATTATGCCGTTAAATGGAACGAACAACAATCAAAACGAAATGAACACATTCAACAGATGCGTAAAGAGCGTTTAATTCATCATGCCCGTGAAATGGAAGAAATTAAACAAATGAAGGAAAAACAACAACATGAATATGATGTGGACAAAGCGAAGCGTGAAATGAATGAGAAAATCGATTTAGCATTTTATCGTCAACAGTATGCTGATCGAGTGCAAAAGGCCAAACAACTTCGACAAATTATTAGCCAACAAATCGAAATGGATAAAAAATCACGTCGTGATGAAGTGATAACGAGCCGCAATGAAACAATTCATGCCATTGAATCGGAAGCTAACAATGATGATAAACACTTTTTTGAGTATGCAAATAAATTAATTGATGCCGCCAAAATCAAAGGCATTCCAGTGCATCCGTTGAAGAAAGTCATTAATGAATACACCGTACAAAATGCACTTTTGCCACAAAATGATGATTTGCCACACATGAAATCACAAATTGACATTGGTATTTCACTTGAACGAAAATATTTAAAGAAATAAAAAGCAATACACAATTTTTAGCCAATTTCAAGTTTAACTGCGGTTTTCTGTTGATTTAAAGACATTTAACAGGTTTTGAAGCGGTTTATAAAGCTGTGCGGCAAAAACCGGTAAAAAGTGTGATCGCTTGAAAGCTTCTCTTTAGCGTCTGAAGAAACGGCTTTTCAGTAGAGACAATAGACAATAGACAGATATGCTAATCTATGAAGCACACCAATACAATTAAAGTTCATGATCTGCCTCAATATTGGCATCGACCCGCGGTATCACGTTTGCTGAGCATCATTTTCGTTTTCAACGCCGTTTATGGTGATTTATGACAGTTTAACGGCGAAAGTGATTTATTTGCTTGGGAAGCCGCTTTGGTATTTTTATGCACAACATGAAATTTTGGGTATTTTTGTTTGCTGTTGCAAATATTTCCACATTATGAATTACAATTTTCGATGTCAATCGAAGAGACACACGTTCGGTTTATTTACCCATCAATATTTGTAGTGTGTATACGCCAAGATTTTATTTAATGTTAGTTTGCCATTTGCCACTTGCAAGTGACAATTAATATGCTGTAATACACACTGAGTGAATAAAGTGAAGACTGTACATGTGCTTTGTATCTACAGACTGTAGACTACAGTTAACATACTGTTCGAGTATGAGATCGTGACAGTGAACCGTGCGAGTGTGAATTGTCTCACAGTCAGCGAAAACGAGCGCGCACACATCTAAGTAGTCCAACAATTTACTTGTCGATTGTACGCAAGAGCATTTGCATTCAATTCAGTATTTTGTGTGCCGTTTTAATGTTAAGAGGTCGTGTTCTCTCTGTGCATGAACGTGGCAGTGTGATTATTTTGGGTGCATTGTACTTTGCGTTATAGAGTTTTTATCTAAAAATAGATTAAATTTTTAGCATTTTTGTGATAGACTTTGTCCAAGTTGTGATATCAAGTGAGTTGAATACCGAAATTGAAACTCAAATAATTCAAATTTCAAATTTCAGACCACTGTTTTTGAATTCTATTCTAATGTTACAGTGAATAAATGCTTATTGAATAAAATTAACTTATCGCTTGGAAATCACTTATTTGTTGCATTTTACAGTTGAGTAAACATTTTCATGTAACTGCATTCAATTTTATCATATTTTGGTGAGCGCTGATAAAGAAATACATATGAACGATTTGGTGTTCGCAATAATGCGTCTCATATACGATGGAATGCCACTAAAAGTAGATGATGTCATTTTATCACTGCAACAGAACTTTTGACAGGTTTGAATTGTTGTTCATGTATTACAATAAATACATAAACTCAATGAATTCATTGCAGAAAAACGGCTGATTAAGTGGAGCTCACCAATATATCCATGTGTTGTCAAACAACATTACAGAGTAAACGAATCAACCGGCTTTCGATAGAAATTGTATTGTATATATACAATATTCTCGCACACACGGATGCAATATTTACAAGACATACAAACTCAATCAACATCTCAAGTAACTCGCTGCATATGCTTATACATGTAGTTGTTGTACTGTTTCAATATACACAGCCGGCTGAACAATATTCGAGAACATTCAATCGTATTCCAATATGAATACAGTGCGAATGCTTGACACTCTACATTGGATTGCTTAGCTTCAACGTGAACGCTTCGATAAATTAAACTGTGAAATTTTCAAAGCAGTAAGTATGATGTGTTGGAATGCCAAGTGTTTAAAAAGACACTTGAAAAAAAAATGCAAACAATAACAATTGTGATAAATAAATCCGATTGAGTGTTGAAAAGAGACTAAATTTGTTGTTGATCAGAGTTAACATAGTTTTTTGTTGGTTTAAATCGAAAATTCAGTTTTAATATGTGCATGTTGCTGCTTAATTACATCATACGCGATTCAGTTTGCATTAGAAAATGCAAAGTTATTTTATATTTTTTCGTCGGCTTTTAGAGGACAAACAATTGTTTCCCTTTTTTTGATACATGATATTTTTTGATTTTATACATTTTGTTTTGTATTTTTTCATTATTTGAGTTAACAAATTTAATCAAATTCTCTTTATGACGCAGTTTGCCAATTTAGCATTCTTTTCACGCAACAATTGCATGTAAACATTTGTGTTAGTGAAGAACAACGTAGCCTATTGTTGTCATTAACGGAATATAGATTATTCGTTTTGGACAGAGACAAAAGTAAAACGAATAATAAAAATTGTCAGCAGCAGCAGGAAGTTTTTTTCAGTTGAGCCATATATTCTAGCATATATTCTTTATGCCAATATCATTATTGCGAACATGCGAAACAAAGAAGTTTGCAAGCATTTAAAAAAAAACACCAAAGTGTCAAAGTCCCAGCGAACATACGAACGAATATAATACACACATGCACACATACAGGCTCGCTCAGTAAGATTTGTTTGTATTCATGTGGACGAACGAACATCTAGCATGACACTTAGCTGTGCCAGCAGCTAGCAGTGAATGTAAACAAAGCCGCACAGCGAGTGCAAACCTCATTTTGTAAGGTTTTTCTTTACACACAAAGAGGGATAGATGAATGGATAGATATGACCTGTACTTATCCACCTCTCATTGCGTGAGAAAAAACCATACAAAATGTGGATTTCACTCGCTGTGTGTTAGCAGCAAGCTTGCTAGTTCTCTTGTGGATGAGTATTTTCAATAAGAATTGAAAAAACCGTAGTTTTTACGGTACATTGATGTTAACATTCAAATTTGATTCAAACAACCTCTTTAGAACTGCCAATATGTAGACACCGATTTTTAATAACTATTTAATATTATTCTATATTCGATTGACAGAGTTTAAACATAAACTGTACAACAGTACACATTGCCGTGTGGTTGGCCATGAAAATCATCGACAGAAATGGACAACGGAAGAAATAACAAACAAAATCGACCGAATGGTCAAAAAAATCGAAGACCAAATCGAAACGATAATACCACAAACAACAATAACAGACCTGAAGCCGGCCCAAGTGGTGTACGGAATCCAAATGGAAGGAATAACAAAAAAATTGAAGTGGATAAACCAAATGGATACAAAAACTATGAAGCGAATAAACCAATTGGCTACAAAACACTTGAAGCTGTGCTTAAACTTCCAGCACAAAACGATTCGGAATTAATATTAAAATTATCGTCGAGGACGAATGGATTTCCACTCCGGCTTGATCAACAATCAATTAATCCAGATTTTATGTGCCTTATTTTGGCTGCATTGGCAAGAGCATCGAAATGTTCTACCGAAGTAGGTTCGATTCAATTGCTCGTTCATTTTTACATGGAAATTATTCCAAAATTGAACAACAAATCGAATTTTCATCGTGAACTCAAGCTGTTCATTGCCGATTTAGCCAATAATTTCACCCATTATTCGTTGAATCGCCAAAAATACATTGATGCTATTGAGAATTTGTTGACATTTTTACGTCGACTGCAATTAACAATTTATCAAAAATCGTATGGTGCTGTACGCGATTTAATGCAACTCATAACTGCCCAAATTGACTTTATAAATCGAAAGGGAAACACATTGAATGAATTCATCGTTAACACAATGGATCAAATAAACGAATCGGTGGAGAAATTCGAACAAATGCGAGACGAAACGGAACAAACCGAAGTTTTAATGGAACCACCAGAAGATTTCCGCAAAATCGGTATAATTCTATTTTGAATACCAATTTAAGTTGTTTTTTTCCATTGAAAACTTTTTTCCACTTCGATATTTTCAGGCATTTATCCAGACACATTCGACATTTTAGGTAATCACGATCCATTCATTCGCAAAAATATCGTCGAAGGGAATTATGTGGCTGGCGTTGATCACTATTTGGACGTTCAATTTCGTTTATTGCGTGAAGATTTTGTGCGTCCATTGCGCAAAGGTATTACCGAATATCGTCACATCCGAAATAAACCGGAAGAGAAGGCTCTATCAAAGTTTCGTATAAACGATTTGAACATCTATCAAAATGTACAAATTTGTGGTTCGAAAATGTTGCACAATGATCAAGTTCATTACTGTAAATTTGATTGCACACCATTCCGAAATATTCGATGGCAGGTAAATGCTATTTCAAATATGTTATTTTCAAACTGTATACGAATTCACTTTGAAATTGTTCAATTCTATTGAATAGTACAATAAAAGAATGATGAATGGATCGTTGGTATGTCTTTCACCAGACGATTTCGAAACATTCTTCTTCGCTACGGTGGCCGGTCAACGTAATCCCGAAAAATTGGCAAAAGGTGAATTTCAAATAAAACTGGAAATCGAAAGTTCAGCAACGACTGAAATAACACCGTTAATCACCTATGTGATGGTTGAGTCGCAAGTGTACTTCGAGGTATGTACTTTTTGCTAGACTTTTTTTTGTGTGGACATTCAATAAAATCAAGGAAAATTTATTTTGACATTCCACATAGGCCTATCGTCACAATTTGAAAGTGTTGCAGGGATTTGGCAAGGACAATTTTCCGCTAGAAAAATATATCGTCGATGTTAACAAAGACATTTCACCACCGTCATATTTAACTGACGATTCTGTCTATCTAATTTCAAATGGTTTGCCTGATACTGATCCCGATGCCAAAATGTCACCGGTAGACGTGATGAGCAACCAACAATGGCCACCGCGTGAAGATTTTCGATTGGATGAATCTCAATATGAAGCATTTTGTGCAGCATTGACAAAGCAAATGGTTGTTATTCAAGGCCCACCGGGTAAAAATGATTTCTATAATTTTTTTATTTATCATTCTGCTCTTTAAACTATGCATTTTTAAATTCGATTTAGGAACGGGCAAAACGTATATTGGTTTGCGCATTGTCGAAGTTTTGCTAGCGAACACATCGCAATGGCCCATACTAATTGTTTGCTATACAAATCATGCGTTGGATCAATTTCTCGAAGGTATTTTGAAATTTTGCAACACCATCGAATTGGTTCGCATTGGTGGCAAGTCACAGTGTCAAGCATTGGAGAAATATAACTTGTCAAGTATCAAGTCTGACATGAAATCGAAACGACAGGTGCCAACGTTCATTCACAAAGGCCGCAGCGAGAGCAATTTTCAGTTGAAACTTATTCAAGAGCAAACTTCACATGTTGAAAGGAATATCGAACATTTAACTGACACAGTTCTTGGAAATGAGCTCGAACGAGTAATTAAGAATCTCAATCCAAACCATTTAATGCAATTACAAACTTTGGCAAATGGACGCAGTTTGAATGAAGGAATATTGAATTGGCTTGGCTATGCCGTGAGAATGGAAGCCGCTCACCAAGAATATAATGACATTGATATGGATATAGACGTAGATAGTGACGTTGAATTAGTTAAGGAAGACTCAGAAGTAGAAATGGATGAAGAAGATGTCAAGGAATGGGAAAACCGCTGGAACATTGATCAGAGTTCCGATGAAGAGGATGATGAAATTCATGTTGTCAGACGTGAACCAATCAATCTCAATAACATCGTTTCGATGGAAGATGCCGATGGTTTCATGTTGCCGAAAAACCAACGAAAATCACTCAAACAAAAAATCAAAAAAGAAATAAAGAAATCGCAAACAATGTCGCAGGAGCAAGCCACAGCTGTTGTAAATATCAATGCACTTTTGCCAAACAACCGTTGGAACTTGTACAGACTGTGGATTAAATTGTTTGTGCAAGAGTTTGAACAAAAAATCAACGCTTTACGTGAAGATTACAGAACCGAATGTCTTCGTTTCGACGGTCTGCGAAAGGAAGAAGACATTGAAATCGTAAAAAGAGCCAAAATCATTGGCATGACAACAACTGGTGCGGCCAAATATCGTCATATCATCGATGGAACAAAGCCGAAGATAACCAGTACAATTCTTACAATCATTATTTAGACGACACTCTTTAACAATTCTAATCATTTATTTTTTTGGTTTCATTGTTTTCAGTTGTTGAAGAGGCAGCTGAAGTGCTCGAAGCGCACATCGTTACCGCGCTATGCAAGCAAACCGATCACTTGATTTTAATCGGTGATCATTTACAATTGAGACCAAATCCTGCCGTCTACGAACTGGCGAAAAAATTCAATTTGGAAATTTCGTTGTTCGAGCGATTTATAAAGAACCAAATCGAATACTATCAGCTGAAGCAGCAGCATCGAATGCGTCCGTGCATTTCATCACTGCTGGTGCCGCACATATACAAGCAATTACTCGATCATCCATCCGTAGAAAAGTACGAGGATGTCAAAGGTAAATGTTTTGGCATTTTAGATTTCGGAAAAACGATTTAAAAAAAAAAAACGCCATCCGAATCCTTTTACGCAAATGGATTTTTTCATTTCACAGGAATTTCCAAAAATATGTTTTTCATAAATCATCGTCAAAGCGAAATTGCCACACAGGAAACTCGTAGCCACTTGAATAAGTACGAGGCTGAGTTTATCGTTGAACTCTGTCGATATATCATTTTACAAGGATACGAAACATCGCAAGTGACCATCTTGACTACGTACTCCGGTCAATTACATCATATTCGAAAGTTGATGCGTGAACAGAATTTACTAAGCGGTGTCCGTGCCACTGTCGTTGATAATTATCAAGGTGAAGAGTGTGACATCATTTTGTTGTCGTTTGTACGGAGCAATGAGGAAGGAAACATTGGATTTTTGAAAGATTCGCATCGAGTTAATGTTGCTTTGTCACGGGCACGAAAAGGACTTTACTGTATCGGTAATTTTGATTGTTTGGCCGATAAAAGTCCATTGTGGCAAAATTTAATAGCCGATTTGACAGCACAACAGGCAATTGGCAATGCAATGGAAATCTATTGTCAAAATCATACTGACTACAAGAATTTGGTGAATTCAAAGAATGATTTCAGTGTGGCACCCGAAGGTGGTTGTTCGCGTGCATGCGGCTATCGATTGCCCTGCGGACATGCATGCAGAAGTGTTTGTCACATCATTGATGTAGCACATGTTGATGTATACAGTAAGTGTCATAATATTTGTCAAAAAATCATTTGTGAACGAGAGCATCGATGCCCAAAAATTTGCCACGATGGAGACGAATGTGGAGCATGTAAAGTTATGATCGATAAAGTACGACCCGAATGTCAACACACCGTGCAAGTTTCATGTTCGGGTAATCCATCATTGGTGCATTGTAACAAACGTTGCGAAAAGACTCGTAATTGTGGTCACAAATGTAGGAGTGTTTGCAGTGCATTCTGCGAGGCATCCGCATGCTTTGAAATGGTGGAAGTAAAATCACCATGCGGTCACACAGTCACCGTCCATTGTTCAGACGCCACAAATGATTCGAAATTATTGAATGCATGCAAGGCGCCATGCCAAGTAGAATTGAAGTGTGGCCATTTATGCAAAGGTTCCTGTGGTCGATGTAAATTCGGCCGACTACACATTAGGTAAAATAAACTTTTGGTGCATGCCTTGAAATCTCTCTTTTGAATGTTAAAATTGTTTTTCGATTTCATTTTAGTTGCAAGGAAAAATGTACCAAAACATTAGTTTGTGGCCATCCCTGTCCGGACACCTGTTCTATCGATTGTGCACCGTGTAAAAAACAGTGTACAAACAGTTGTGTGCATTCCAAATGCTCTTTCAAGTGTGGTATGCCATGTCCCCCGGTAAATGAATGACATTTAAATGAATGATTGATTGAAAATTGAATTAACATGTTCATTAACTATATTATTTTTCGTGATTTTCAGTGCATGGAAAAGTGTGCCTGGATGTGTGAACATTTGCAATGTTCAAAGCTCTGCTCTGAACCATGCGATCGCAAACTATGCGAACATCCAAATACCAAATTGATTGAAAAATGTCAACATCCCTCGATTGGTGTGTGTGGCGAAAAAATGCCACAATTGTGTCGAATTTGCGATAAAGATACAGTCGAAGAGATATTCTTTGGAGCTGAAGATGAAATAGACGCACGTTTCATTGAATTAGAAGATTGCAAACATATAATCGAAGTCAATGGATTGATTTATTGGATGGAATCAGAGCCCGAATCAGCCGAATCCAATTCAAACGACAACAACCGGAACAGCATTCAATTTAAGAAATGTCCGAAATGCAAAACGATTATTCGTCATACCAAATCCCTCAACACTTACATTCAGGCCAGCCTAAGAGACATTCAACAGGTTAAGCTTAAAACATGTGGTGACCCTAAAGTGAACGAACGTACACAACGTGTTTTGTGCGAAAAAGCAGGCAAAATCATGAAAGATCCATTTAACGTGCTAAACCCTTTGGAATGTTACCTGCAATCTATTTACAAAGAAATACAAGACAAGACAAGACCACAAGGCAGATTTGGAAAACCAAATCAAACCTTAATTGAGCTAAACAATAAATTCGAAATGGCCGAAACACTTAGAAAGATTTGTTCGGCGTTAAAAAAAAGAGAAAAATCGCAACCAAATCTTTGCACCAATACAATCGAACAATTTAATGATCGTCTTCGAATGGCTGCATCGTTCATTAAAGATTTCAAAAATTGTGATCAGCAACGTGCTGACATTTCAAATGAAATTATATTTCTTCAATTGATGTGCGATGTGATTGTCAAAGCAAGTGGCCAACCATTCAATGACACCGGCAAGACATTACTGCGTGATGCATTTGAATTGGCCAATAAATATGGCAGTGCCACAGAAAGTCGTCGAAAAGAATTTCAACAGATTGTGAATGATGCATTCAAACACTCATCGGGACTCGGAATTACAATGGAAGAAAAACAAATGATTTTGAAAACCATGGGCTTTTCAAAGGGCCATTGGTACAAGTGCCCGAATGGTCATGTATATGCTATTGATGATTGCGGTGGTGCCATGCAAGAAAGCAACTGTCCAGAATGTGGAACGAAAATTGGTGGCGGAAGTCACCGGTTGCGTGCCGATAATGATATAGCTACAGAAATGGATGGCGCTACAGCTTCGGCGTGGCCAGGACCATTGCATTGAGTTAGCATGCGAAATACTGCATGAAATATTTTCGTTCACTTAAGTGAATGAATTCATTCAGTTATATTCTCATATTACACCTGTGGTCAACTAATTAAGAACGAAAATAATTCTTTATTTCTTCATACCAATCATAATTGCTATGGTTTTTATGGTGGACAAATCGAATACGAAGGTAAATCAAAGATTTTGGGGAGAAAAAAATTCGGAAAATTCGTTCAGGGCTCTTCTTCCAAGGCGCACGATTACAATCGTGCACGATCTTCACCATACATTTGTAACTCCAAAATGCATGACTGCAATCGTGGCCTTTGAAAATGAGTCCGAAATCTTAGTTTATTTTTCTTTTTTTTTTATTCACTAACAAATTATATGTTTTCATTAGAAAAATAAATAAAATTGCAATGCATTTCACAACGATACTTTTCTCTGAAACTGTTTATCTGTCCTAGCTCGGCCATATAAATTGGCAACACTTCACAGGTAATGTAACACAATACGAATACAGAAAAAAAATTGATTGTGTTAGATTGTAGCTGTTGATTTACAGACACTTGATAGGTTTTGAAGCAGTTCATAAAGCTTAACAGCCAAAGACCTGTAAAAAGTACGATCGCTTGAAAGCTTCTCTTCAGCTCAATAAACACATAGACAGTCGACAGATGTGCAAGTTCATGATCTGCCTCAATATTGGCATCGACCGCGGTATCACGTTGGCGGAGCATCATTTTCGTTTTCAACGCCGTTTATGGTGATTTATGACAGTTTAACGGCGAAAGCGATTTATTTGCTTGGGAAGCCGCTTTGGTATTTGTTCAATGTTGCAAATATTTGCACATTGTGATTTACAATCTGAGAAGTCAATCAAACAGACACACGTTCGATTTGTTTACCCATCAATATTTGTAGTGTGTATACGCCAAGATTTTATTTAATGTTAGTTTGCCATTTGCCACTTGGTATGCTGTAATATATTCACTGAGTGAATAATAGTATTCACAGAATACAGTGTGCACTGTGCACTGTATATCATTACAGTTAACGTACTCTCTGAGTATGAGATCGTGACAGTGAACCGTGCGAGCGCGAACGTTTACAGAGAGTCAGTAACGTGTACATACTCCGTATCTCTGTCTGTCTCTATACACTATACAAACCATCCAAAAGCAACGGGCTAACTCACTGAATATATATTCTCACTATCAACGAAAACGAGCGCACAGACATTTAAGTAGCTCACAAATATTGTTTACTTGTCGATTGAAAGCAAGAGCATTTGCATTCAATTCAGTATTGTGTGTGCCGTTGTAATGTTAAGAGGTCGTATTCTCTCTGTGTATGAACGCGGCAGTGAGATTATTTTTGGGCGCATTGTGCTTTGCCTAGCATTCAATAATTTGTGAATAGTCATTCGTGTTTTTTTTTCTTGTTATGTCATCAGAATACAGTTTTCATCTAAAAATATATCAATTTTTAGCATTTTTGTGATAGACTTTGACAAGTCCAGTGCTTTCGTGAGGTGAATACCGAAATTGAAATTTATTTTAATTAATCAAAGTTCAAACGAAACAAACACGATTTTTGAATTAAACATTTTAAGTTAAAATTCGTGTTTATTGCATTTAGAAAGTGTTTTTATTTTTCGATTGCTCGCGTCAATACAAATTTACATTTTCCAATTTGAACAAAACTTGAGAACTGATTCAATTGAAACATGAACGAAGTGTAAATGCAGCGAATAGCGATTTTACTAAGAATTTTGTATTGAAAGTATCAAATTACACAAGTGTTTTGAATTAAGATAAAGTGCATACACATAACAATTACAATGTGGGACCAAATTATAGCGCTCGTGTTTAGTATTCAATTCACCGCATTGATTTTTGTTCTGATTGGCGTCTATGCATTACTGTGGTGGAGCATCGACAATTTTAAATCAATCATTCAAATCATTCGAAGTTTTCTTGTGCCATATTTTCAACCTCAAGAGGATCTTCCACTAAGCGAAAAATTTGGCAACTGGGCAGGTATGATCGATGAAATGAACAATTGCAACAGTTGAGAAGTTATTGTTAAGTTTCCATTTTTTAGGTATTTTCAAGTTCCAGAGTTAAATTTCAAAGACAAAATTTATATTTTTATTGCCAAAATCGATAAATCCATCGGACTGCGGGTGTTTGCCTCTGAAAATGGGGAAAATGCTTGTCAAAGTGGATTTTCTCTTAGAAAATTGATCGAATAGTTCAAAATCCGCAACATTAAAAAAAACATAATTTATTTATTTTGAATATTTTCGATTGTTTCATTCAAATTCCTTGAAATCAAACGAATTTTTATCAAGAATTTTCCTATTTTCAATACACAATATCGATTTCTCCAAATCAAACGATGAAAAATCTATCAATTTTAATCGACAAATTATAAATTTGTTTTAATAATTTCTAGAAATTCAAATTCAGATCTGGAATTTTGGTATTCACTTCGAAGACAGTACTAACAAATAACAGTTTTTCAATTTAATAAATAAACATCGATTTAATTAACGCTTCGGGAGACTCTTTTGTTTAAAACCATCATTTCCATGGCAATATTTGACACTTGAAGTCTGTCAACATGTTTCAAAATCTCATATAGTTTTGGCAGTAACTATGCGCTTTACAAAATTGATTTTCGGATTAAGTGTTGAAGTTCTCTTCTGTGCGTATGCAAACAAAAAATCTAGTCTTTTTTTTGCAGCTGGCATCGGATTAGATCGTAAAATGTGTGTTAATATGTCATGGTCGTTGTGCATTGCACTCCATGATCACCATAAAACCAATGTACTTCTGCATTCTATGAATAAGGACGTTAAAGACCGATTTCACAACAGCTTGTAATCTCTTTTTTTGTGTGTACAATTGAGTGAACTGAAGAATAGTGCAATTGCAGTCAAGCCAAACCAAGCCAAGCCAAACCAAGCCAAGCCAAACCATCAAGTAGTACATGTTAGCCATGAACAGTGATTTATTTGAAATTATTTATTTCTTTGTTATAACGTTATCTCAAAGCGAAAGACTGTCTGTAAACCCCAGTATTTCGATATCGAAGATTGTACAGTACACATGTACTGTGCTACAGTAAAAACGATGTACAAAACATTTTAGCGATTGGATTAATGCGGATTGATGAGGTTTAGATGAAACTATCGCTGAATAAATTATATGTTGGTAAACAACATTATTGTCTTATGAAGAACAGGTGGTTTTCTTTGTGTTTATGCCGCATGAATTCATCCGACCTAGAAAGACAGATTTTTTGTTTTCGATTGCACGTCTTTTTTCGCCGAACTTCTACTCGTTAAAAAACAATATTTTAAACGACCTTATTGACATCTTCTTCAATTAGAGCCAATTTGGTACGCTCAACATTTCGTTTTTTTTTTTCGACTAGTTTTTCGGTAAGATGTTAAGTGATGATAGCGTTTGTGCTGTAAATTTTACAAACAGTAGACTGTCTGCGACGATTTTAAACCACTTCATCTTCAATCGATGAAAACAAAACGTGTGTTTATGTGACAGCGCAAGGTTGAACCAATACCCAAATGCAATCTATGGCACGTGACCATTAAAAGTGATAACAAATTAATGGCCAAAAACGATAATTTTGGACAAATCCATGGCACATAGTTCAAGTGCTCATTGTACAGTGTACACTTCACTAGTCCTAATGTAGCGATGATTCGTGTAAAAAAACTGATTCCAATCAAATGATTCCAATCAAGTAATGGAAAAATTTCCATCAGCAAAAACAAAGAGATGGAACCTGTCAATATGTTTCCAATATCTTTCGATACGGTTAAACCAGCGAACGAACGAATAAGAAGAGATGATTCCATCCTCTTTCTTCAAATTAAAAAGATACAAATGCGTATTACAATTGTTGTTGTTGTTTTGGCAATGATTAGCAAAATTAGCCGATCAAGTGCTAAATTGAACTCAAACTCATCTGCGTTGGTTTCATTTAACTAAAAACTCAAATCAATCTCAAAAAAACATGCCCAAAAGGGTTCCAAATCAACCAATTCAAAGGCTTCATTTTGGAATGAAGCAAACATTATTCTAAGGTGTTTACATTGTTTTCCAAGGTAAACAATACCATTTAGTTTATGATGTGCGTAATGTTAATGTACAAACCGCGTATGCAATGCTATTGTACATCGAATCATAACGAAGCGTGACAGAAATGCTGATGATATTGTGTAGCGTCATAAAAAAAAAGAATGGTCATTTCGATGAAACGATGGATAGCAACACACAACTACTCGATCTCGATGAGTTGAAACTGATTGCCGAAATCAATGAAATCAACAAATTCCAAATATGCAATTAACATATGCAATTTTTTTGTTCGCCCATTTTCTTCACATCCTCGATGTCTCAGTGCCAATCCGTTATAAGTTTTTTTTTTTTTTTTTTGTTCTTCAACTCAACCCGCTCATGGTGATCATGTGTGTTGATTTCGCAATTGCAAACGTAATTCACATTTTTTGTTGTTGTTTATTCGTTATGTTTATTTGTTGTACAGTGTTCACGATTCCGGCCATAATTGAAGTGAAGACCACGTTTGTAAAGAGATGCGCTTGGTTATATTTTTTCTTTTAATATGACTTGTGACCTCAATGGATGTGTGTTTATACATCACCATTGCCCATTAATGGCTATTAAATGTATACAATTATTAATTGCATATATCGACGAAGGGAACAACAACTTTGAAGTAAAAAAAAAACCGGCCAAACTGCGTTCTCTCTCACCTTTTAGCATTTATAAATTCTTTAGACTTTTCTCATGTAACATTTAATCGTTGGTTTATGCAAAAAAAAAAATCCATTGAATGCAGCTTGCCAACGAAAAACGTGTATACTTTGTTTGATTGAATACCGTCCGAAAATTTTCCATGCAAAAAATTCACCGTTTTTGGAATGGTTTTTAATTTTTTTTTTTTTTTTTATTTTTCGCGAATTAAAAGGTTATTTTTAGACACAACACGACAAATCAATCGAAATATCATAACCAAAATTAACTGCGTTAATCGTTTAACATAAACGCTGTCTGCTTCAATTCAATCCATATTTTTTCCGGTTAGGCGACAGTTTTAATTATAGGTAGCAATTTAAAAAAAAAATGCAGAGTCAGAACACGTAATAACAATTATTTGGGCTGGTAATTTTAACGATTTGACGTATTTTATTTGCACAGGGATTAATGAAGGGAAGTGTTGAAATGCAACCGATTAAAATCGATATACATCAGAATGCATTCTCATTTCGATTCACAAAATGTGCACGAGTGCATTGCTACAAAACAACAATTGACTTGAAAAATGACAAATACCAAAGCCAAATGCGGATCAGAACGACACAAACCGCAACAACAACAACCAACAGGCATACAAAAAGTACAATTCATTCACATTTTTTTTGACGCTAGCAATTTTTATACATCCGTTCTACCAGCCCACAACTAGCCATAATTGTAAATCAATTTATTTATGCATAAATTAAGCGCTTTGGCTACATTGTGGTGTTGTGCACGAGTTTGTTAAGTGGTTTTCATTTTCAAATGGATTCTTTCGATGAATGCGTATCATTCGATACCGGAATTTATTGATTTGAGGTGTCTAAGTGGGGCCTAAGTTAGTATACCAAAAATGTATGCTAACGAGACAAATTTTTTCGCGGCAACATTCGCTGTTTACACTTTTGCAAACGATTTACGCACAAGAAACCCGTTTCAAAGTGCCGTCAGTGCGTGTGCATTTAATGAAAAGTGAAACTTTCTGCATCGCTGATGGAATGAAAGAGAGACCAAAATGCACATTGCACACTCACCGCCGACGTTGGTGCTGACTCGCTCTGCTGAGACACCGCTGATCAAGATAAAACATGGAAAAATCATTGAACTATAAAAGTCGGCCAAAGTAAAACCGTACAACGATTGCATAATCTTGCAACAGCATAAGATCAATCGAGAAAAGAAGCCACATGAACAGCAAAGCAAAGAACACAAACAACACACACACACATACATCGTGACTGAAACCCGTTTTTTTTGCGGTCGATTGTAGTTATTTTTTGCTTCTTCTGAAAATTGCACAATCGATTCGAGAAGTTGTACAATTTATTTGAAGCGCGTATGGTGTGTGGTGTGCAAGTGGTATTTTCAACTGTATACCGATGGTTATTAACACTTTTAATGGGCTTTAAATCCGCACATTGATACACACTAGAATTTAACTAGGTGAACAAAAAAAAAACAAAAGCAAAAAGAGTTCAATAGACTGGTGTGTCAGGGTATGTGTTACTGGCCTCTTCGATACTTGGTCGATTGCCTAACGGTTTAATTTGGTGTGCAATTGAATGCGAACGATTTTTCAGCCACACTGATGTTATAAGTTTAACCTTGTTATTTGTTACTTGAAAAATAGTATGACTGCATTTCGAAGTGAAGCACCGAAGAAAACAAATGATTCGATACAGTTTGAGCGATTGCGTTGATGGCTTGATATGGATTCAATTCGAAATGTACAGAAAAATTCAGTTTGTAGAAAGACTTTTTGTGTGTGAAACTCAATCTAAATTGTCAGTACAGATGTTAATTGAGAATTTTATTTCGATTGAACCATCGCGGCGGAAACGAATTCGCATCAATGAAATTCACTTATCAATTTTGTTGGCAAATAAATTTTCCAAACCATAAATAGAGTAGCCATTTAAAACTACAACATTTTTGACCTTCTAAAGTGTTATTCATGCAGTGCACGGTACAGTTGGGCATAGCTGTACAGTGGAACAATGTATTCATGCCTCATTGTTTTGTATTTAATATATAAATTAACATTAACCGTTCTTGTAGCAGCTCATGCACTTTGCGTCCATTGTTTTTGACTTCATTTTTTTTTCTTTCGTTTCTTCTATCTTTCCTTTTTTAATTGCATGCGGCTCATTTGGTTTGAACATTGAAAATAATGACCATAAACAGTGGTAACCGGCTCAACGGATGGCATTGGTCGAGAATACGCTAAACAATTGGCACATCGAGGCATTAATATTGTACTCATTTCAAGAACAAAATCCAAACTAATTGAAGTGGCCAACGAAATTGGTAAATATATATATTTTAACGAATTTTAATGTGTTTATTTTTAGCACCATTTCAATGTAATGTTGATCACATGGATTTTTTGTTGTTGGTTTGTTTTGGATTAAAATTAAACGATGGACTTTGTTTTGTCAGAATCACTTTATGCCGTGAAGACAAAATATATTGTGGCAGATTTTAGCAATGGCAAAGAAATCTACGATGAAATTGAACAGCAACTCAGTGGCATTCCGGTTGGTATTTTGGGTAAGAATAAATATTCGAATTATTTTCGCATTATAATTTAAGTTAAATCAAACATCGGTTTTTGTTGTTGTTGTTGTTGGTGTCACGAGTCACCATACCAGACCAGTAAATCACATATCAAAAATATTCTTGTTGCCATCATTTTTTCCCCAAAGACATACCTATTAAATCTAATGGTCTTTTGATTACTCAATTTTTATCATCAAATTAAATTTGGTGTTTTTTTTTGGTCAACAGTCAAAATGAAACTTTCGTTAAACATTCAACATCCAATCCAATTACACAACATGCTTATTGAACTTCATAAAGATCAATAAACAAATCATATGAACTTAACAAAGTAAGTTTCCAAACAATGCTAAGTCAATTAGCATATCGATGAAAAGTGTATGCACATGAAAAGTGAAAATGAGCATTGAATCCGTATTGATTTGTGCTCTTGAACTTTTTAATCGTTTTTTTTTTATCATATTTAGCGGTTCATTTGCATAAATAATAGATTTAGTTACTGTTATTAACTGTAAATCTTTTCATATTTATCATTTTTTTTGCGCTATTTTAACACCGAATTTCGTAATCTCATTTGTGAGAGACCTTATTTCTCTGATTTTAATCAACGAATTTGGAGTAAATTTTGAAATCGATCAGCTTTTTTGTTATAATTGATCGATTGATTTGGTTTGTTTTTTTTTTTTCTTTCAACAGTCAATAACGTTGGACGAATGTATGATTATCCAGAAGAATTGGGCAAACTATCACCGGATTTACTGTGGAGCATGATTAATATTAACATGAGTTCGGTAACAATGATGACTCGCATGTTAGTCAATGATATGAAAAAACGTGGCAAAGGGGCCATTGTGAATATATCATCGGGGAGTGAACTCCAACCGTTACCATATGCAGCCGTTTATGGAGCTAGTAAGGTTGGTTTTTCAATATGTTGTTCTCAGTCATTAAAAAAAAACGTTTTTTTGCAAAACTTATGATTGATTGCAAACAACCAAAGGCGGAAAAAAGTTCACTGAAATATTAACCAAATATTTGTTTTCTACGATGTTGGCCCAAGCATTTGCAAAGTAGAATTCTGTTTGAAATTTTTTTATTTATTGTTACATCGACGACGTTATTCAATCTTTACCAGTTGGATTTAGTTCAAGTGATTTTGTTGCTGTGTCACCAACATAAAAAAAACCAATTTATCGTCGTTAATTGATTAGGTTTCAAATTTTACTCAATCTTTTCTGAGATTGATTTGAAAATGTTGACGAAATAGCTTGCAATTTGCGCAGAAATACAATTTTGTGTGTATTTTTTTTATATAATTTAGATTTGCTCTTGCAAAAACTCAACAAATTTGTCATTCATGTCATAAATGTTATGCGTTTCTCATATTTTTTTGTTTTTTTTAGATTTTCGTGAAGAATTTTACATTGGCCATACAGCATGAATTTGCACCGTATGGTATTGCTGTGCAATTGATCACACCATTATATGTGCGCACAAAAATGAACAACTATTCAACGACTGTAACGAAAGGAAATATATTCTGTCCCGATGTAGAAACGTATACACGTTCAGCGGTAGCTAGCTTAGGAAGAACAAATGAAACGACTGGCTATTGGATTCATGGCCTTCAGGTTTGTTTACTACCAATTTGCCAATTACGTTTGAATGAATGAACATTTAATTAAATACAATAGCATCTGCTAATTTATTTCTAATTTAAATGGGTAATTTTGGGATTATTTTTCTTCTTCTTGTCTCTCTTTTCTTCAATTTTCAGTATGCTACATTCAAATTGGTTCCCACGTGGGCAAGAACGATAATTGGAGCAAAATTAAATTTAAAATTCCGTGACGAGTACTTTGCACAACAGCAACCAGAAGATTGTAAATAAATTGAAAGATCATCATAATGATATGATCAAAGTTCCAACATTCAGACTTCCAACCGAAACAAGACGATTTTAATTACATTTCAACAAATAAAGATTTCATAAAACACATTGATTAACATTCAATAGATATTTAAGTATACATCAACCGATATATGTGAAAATTATCGTGCGAAATTTGTGTGTGTGTGTATTTTTAAGCATAAACGTAAACAATAATTGAACTGATTGACAATTCATGAGTTCCGCAAATTTGGCAAAATGCATCAAATTTGTTTGATACTCATTAGTTCTCATAGTAAACAGTTCAGAAATCTAATTTTATTCGCTTAGCATTTTCGCTGCGGAGATTTTACATGGCACCAGATGTTTGAATCCAGAAACTGCGTTTGCTAATGAAATAATTTTGTATTTAGTTCTCTCTTCTAAGTAAACCCTATCTCTGGTAAAAATTATTTCAACATCACATGGTTTCAAGTAAATCGAATCGAAATCGTTGATTGTCTTTCGATTTCCATACAAATAAAATGCGACATCTTATTTGGATGTGTTGAAAAGGTTCCCTCTTCCGCTAGACTCTAGCGGCTAGACCCATCCCCAGAATCATTTTGCCTGATAGCCTTTACACATATCAAGGCTTTTGCCTCTGCTTTACCCTTAAACAAATGTTGGCGTTTTTTTTTTGTATGGAAATTGAGAACATAGCACAACGAATTTATCCCATCCCATCTAATATAAAATATATTCTCTTCCCTAGAGCGATTTGCTTAAGATTTCTCAATGAAAACCACCACAAATCACATTGTTACGCACATCAGGAAATGGAAACTGTCATTTTATAAAACTCTGTAAACATTCAAATCACATGGAGATATGATCGATAAAATCTAGCATTAATATCTCAATAACACAACATTGCTTACCATATTTCGCATAAACTAACATCATACCAAGAGACAAAAAAAAAACAATACTAACGTGTTGTACTTTAAAATACTGATTTATAAATCCAATGTGTTCGCATTTTTTTTGCATGTTCGCCATGTGTAGACATTATTTAACATTCATTAAATTTTTGAATTAAGAAATTGAAGCATGTGATTGTTCAATTGATGAGCTAGAATTACATTTGAATATAAATAAATGAATCAAGAAAAACGATGGGTTGAGCATTTAGATATTAGAATGTAGCATCATTTGATTTTTTTTTCTTTTATTATTTCGTATTGTTTTTCATTTGTTTTCAAATAGTTATATATACAATTTTGTAATTACAAAGAAAAAAAAAGAAACGTTTTCAATTTGAATTGGGCGCACAATAAAATAGTAAAATAAATTAAGTTATCAACAACCTATCAACGTTAATTTTTTTTTGTATGTAACAAATGTGTTTAAAAAAAAAAGACAAATTTATTCATAATTGACTGCTTTTAAGTTGACAAAATGGCAGCTTGTTTTTAATTGTTTAAAAAAAAAGAAGTTTGAGTTTTGATTGATGTCCATTTAGTTGTCTGAGTCACTGCCATCCGTCTCATTGTCTTCTTCATTTTCATCTTCATCTTCTAGTTCGGGCATCGGAAATCGTAAAATTGCTGCTATCCCACTGAGTTGTGCTAATTCTATATGAATGAAGAGAAGTTCAAGTGATTTCAATAGCTTAATTATGGGCATCAAGTGCGTCAACTGTATTAAACATGTATGTTGACTTACGTTGGCCTGATATATGCATACTGGAAAAAATCTTCACTTCACCACCAGCGTCTCGAACGTCTTCTACTAATTTCACATATTCCTTTCGAATATTGACATCTTGACATCTGAACACAATAGAAAGAAACCAGTTCATTTTGCGCTAAGAATAGATTGGATGGCCAAGAACAACCAAAAAAAAATGTATTCATTCAACGATTTTAACTCACCGGAACAGGTTATCCGATATCAGTAATGTTTCAATGGCCAGAGCATCAGCTGCCCTTACCACATGATTTTTTCCATAATATGCTCTGGCTGGTTCTGTTTGGAGTATTTGGTAAAATTGTTCAAGCGCTTTCACTTCAGATGCGGCTTTTGTGTCTGATAGCTTGGCCTGAACTGCTGGATCCTGTAGTACTTCTGCCAATTTTCACACCAAATAGGAAAAATGTTCACACCTCTATTAGTAAATCTTTATTATTTTGATGAAAATCAAAATAGACATTTACCTTTTAAGGAATGCTTGAATCCAGAAGACGCATGAATTAGTACAAATTTACTTTTATTTTCCAAAAGTACCTAGAACATGGATCGATCATAAGGAAAATTCGTGTTTCAGAATACAACAAAAATTCGAATTCAAACCGCGGTGGACATGGACATACCTTATTATCAGATTTAATCGCCTGTTGATTAAGATACTCGAAAAATTGATCTTTCACAAAGCCCGGTGATGCAATCAATACACATTTCACCACATCAAAATTGATATGACGTAAAATGCCTTGTAAAACAGCTTCATAGAATTTCGTTAGGCCCACTTCATGTCCTTTGGCATTGTTTTTTCGTTTGCGCGGTATATTCATGTCAATTTTACTGCGTACCAATGTCATACTTGAGGTAATTAAACACACATGCGCCAGTCCTTCTTGCATAATAACAGCACCTAAGTCAGCATTTTGTGTTACATCACATGCCATATCAACGCGTTCCAACGCAATCGTATCCCATTCTCGTTTCGTCAATTCGAATTTTCGATTTAATTCCAAATCCAATGTATGATAGGCGCCCATCTAACGTTACCATTCATTTATTATAATACAAATACAAAAAGCACGAAGATTAATTAGTATTTGATTAAGAACATTTAACACAATGTGTGTGTGTGTGTGTGTTTGTGGAAAATCGTGATGAGCCCTGATACAACGCAATTTTACCTTGACATACTGATTCTCTTCAACATTTCGACCTTTTAACCGTAGCACACAGGCTTGTGTATCAAAATCAATGTTTTCAACACAAATGGTTAGAATTGTTCGAATTCGACTGCTACTCGACGATCCGGTCGCCGTTTCATTTTGCACTTTACGAATTGTCGTTGAACGTACATAATCGTCCTGGCTTATTAAATTGTATGCATGCCACATATCCTCTGGCTCCTCCGGTACCAAGGTCACAGAGCTGTTTTGTTTTGTTTTGTTTGTTTGTTTGTTTTTTTTTTTTTTTATTTGAGAAAAAAATTCAAGGTTAATCCAAAGTCCAAATTTAATGGAAAATATTGTGCAACACTTCAACAACTTACCCTTGCATGCCTTTATCTACACATCTACCGATCAGCTTCATCTTAATGAAAACACTTTCACTTTCAAAAATGCAATTTTTAAACGTTCAGTCACCTAAATTTCATTATTTCTATTAAAATTCGATGTCTAAATCACCACCGCCAAATAAGGTGTTTCAATTTTTCTTTCTTTCTTTCTTTCTTCTTTTGTCGCACTTGTCTACTAATCTATTGTATACAAAACATTCCTTTTGAAAAAACAATGTGTGCTTCTGAAATGATTATATTGTGTCTGTATCAATGAAGTCCCACGTTACAAAGAAAAAAGGAATATTGCCAAACTTGTGTGATAAATTGACAGATTGATTTTCATTTAACATTAATGACATGTTTTTTTTTGCGTGTGCACTGTCAAAATTATTTATACCGCCAAACTATACACAAATCCAAATTAAATGATTTCAATTTCAATTGATTGAGACTCGGAAATTTGGTCACACAAATGCGAATCCGTTTTCAAAATGAGCACAATGAATCACATTCAATGTCACTGAAATGTTACAATTTATTGTGAAATTATTCGATATGGATAGATTTATTTAGTGAGCGCACACAATGGGCTTATGCGTCGTTCACATGACAGTGTTTTGACAGATTTGGATCAACAAGTCGAAATGTCAAACTTCAGACCGGATCAGTTGACTTGGTTACCGCGTGGTGTTCGTTGTAAAGCTAATGTTCGTTGTAATCGGCGTATTGTTTTCATTCCTCAAGGAAGCAACATTGCGGAGAGGTGCATTGAGATAAACGTGTTTCAAGTTCAAAATCACATTTTTTTTTTCAATTTATTCGAAAAAATTCAAAGGATTTACTTCAAAAATGGTGAGTTTCAATTAGTTTTTGTGATTTCCTATCAAAGATTCGGTTATTTTGTTTGTAAATGTTGGAATATGTTTGAAAATATTTCAAATGTTCAATCGGCGCTTGACCATGAGTCCTAACCTCAACCATTTTTGTTTTTTTTTTGTGTGTGTATTTGCAGGCTGACGAAGAAGTTAACAAGAAAGCCTATCCATTGGCTGATCCAGTATTAACCACCAAAATTATGAACTTACTTCAACAAGCGCTCAGCTACAATCAATTGAAGAAAGGCGCTAACGAGGCAACCAAAACGCTGAATCGTGGTTTGGCTGAATTCATTGTTATGGCCGCTGATACAAAACCATTGGAAATTTTATTGCATTTACCATTGCTGTGTGAAGATAAGAACGTGCCATACGTGTTTGTTCGTTCCAAGCAAGCATTGGGACGGGCTTGTGGTGTTTCACGTCCAATTATGGCCTGTTCGGTCACCATTAACGAAGGCTCACAATTGAAATCGCAAATCACCTCAATTCAACAAGAAATCGAACGTTTGCTAGTTTAAGTACCAAAAAAAAAAAAAAAAGATCCACCCAAACTATTTTACGCATGAATTTTTTTGATTTTTTTTCAAAAGAAACAATGTTTACTGTTTTCTACAGTTTAAGAAAGGAAAATAAAGAAAAATTTCATGGAATTTATGAAACAAATATGAAAAATATGTGTTTATTGAACGATTTATCAGTTTTTTTTATAAACAAGTTAATGTGAAGACTATTGCTCCAGGTAAAATGATACTTTGGCTCACTAATGTGGATAAATTCTTATGAAAATGCAAATAAAAGCTTAAATTTGTGTGTTTTTTTTTTTAAAAAAAATAATAGAAACAGTTCGAATGAAAATGCCACAAAACAACTTAAGAGCC
Source organism: Aphidoletes aphidimyza (assembly GCA_030463065.1). Lineage (NCBI taxonomy): Eukaryota > Metazoa > Arthropoda > Insecta > Diptera > Cecidomyiidae > Aphidoletes > Aphidoletes aphidimyza. Next base: position 45,971,294 of record CM059996.1, read on the forward strand.
GCACATCATGCATTCGTCACGATTGTCAAGTGAGCAAACCATTGCGGCCATTTGTTGCTCGATATCGGCTGTTGATGATTCAGCGGTTGGCGCTTCCATTTCGGTGCCATTTTCATTCATACTGTAATTGGTTTTCTCATGTACCGAACCATTCTGTTCAAGCATTGAACCATTTGGATTGGTGACATTCATTGAACCATTTGCTTTGGCATTGAGGGCACGTGAAGCGGCCAAACGTTTTTTATCGACAGTAAATTGAATTGGATTGGCAGCTGGACGTGTACGCAGATAGTACATACCAGTTTTCAAACCAAGTTTCCATGCATAGAAATGAATCGATGACATTTTTGCGTATGTTGGTTGGGCAACATGCAAATTAAATGATTGGCTCTGGTCAATGAATGCACCACGATCGGCGGCCATATTCATTGATGCCTTAACTGAAATTTCCCAAACGGTTTTATACAATTCACGGATTTCCTCTGGGATACGGGTGATGTTTTGAATCGATCCATAGTCGGCGATAATTTCATTTTTCATGTCATCATCCCACATGCCAATTTCGGTTAAATCTTTGATCAAATGATGATTGACGACCTGAAATTCGCCGGACAGTACACGACGATTATAGATGTTTGATGTGTATGGTTCGAATGATTCGTTGTTGCCGAGAATTTGAGCTGTTCAAAGTACAAATTGATTAGAATTTTGTTGTTCAATGCTATGAGTTTCAATGTTAGGCGTTTCAATGTTTAAGTTTAAATTCAAAACTGAGCAAAACTACCTGTAGAAGCTGTTGGCATCGGAGCCAATAGCAATGAATTTCGCACGCCATGGGCTGCAATCTTCTGCTTCAATGCGTCCCAATCCCACAAATCCGTTGGCGTCTTGTTCCACATGTCGTACTGCAAAATGCCCTTGCTTATCGGCGAGCCTTCGTATGTTTCGTATTTTCCGTCTTTTTGGGCTAATTCGCAGGACGCCTCGAGAGCACCGTAGTAGATTGTCTCGAAAATTTGCTGATTTAATTTGGCTGCCTCGGTGCTTTCATATGGGAAACGCATCAGTATGAAAGCATCGGCCAGCCCTTGAATGCCAATGCCAATTGGCCGATGGCGTTTATTGGATTTCTCACATTCGGGCAGCGGATAGTAATTCACGTCAATGATTTTGTTGAGATTTCGGGTCACCACTTTACTGATTTCCTTTAGCTTGGCAAAATCATAGGTTTTGTCGGCTTTTACAAACATATTTACGGCAATCGAAGCCAAATTACACACGGCAATCTCATCGGCATCTGTGTATTCGATAATTTCGGTGCACAGATTGCTACATCGAATGGTGCCCAAATTTTGCTGGTTGCTCTTCCGATTACATGTGTCTTTATACAGCATGTAAGGGGTGCCGGTTTCAATTTGTGCTTGCACGATTTGAAACCATAGGTCACGAGCCTTAACTTGACGCACAAATCGGCCTTGGCTCTCATATTCTGTGTACAGTTCTTCAAATTCATTGCCCCATTTTTTGTAAAGATCCGGTGATTTGTGTGGGCACATCAAACTCCACATGCCATCGGCCTCAACACGTTTCATGAACAAATCCGGAATCCAAAGTGCCAAGAATAAATCACGACAACGTTCCTCCTCATGGCCGGTATTTTTACGCAAATTTAAAAATTCAAAAATATCCGCATGCCATGGTTCCAAATAAATGGCAAATGCACCTGGACGTCGGCCACCTTGATCAACATAACGGGCTGTTGCATTATACACACGAAGCATTGGCACCAAACCATTTGAATGGCCACCCGTTCCGGCAATTTCACTATCCTTTGCACGAATGCAATGCACATTCAAACCAATGCCACCAGCATGCTTGGAAATTTTCGCACAACGTGTTAACGTTTCGTAAATGCCAATCATACTGTCATCGGTCATGGCCAATAAAAAGCACGAACTCAACTGGGGTCTTGGTGTGCCAGCCGCAAACAATGTGGGTGATGCATGTGTGAAAAATTTCTCCGACAGAAGATTGTACGTTTCAATGGCTGCATCGATATCTTCGCCATGTATGCCAACAGATGTACGCATTAGCATGTGCTGTGGACGTTCGACGATACGACCATTGATTTTCAACAAGTATGAACGTTCAAGTGTTTTAAAACCAAAGTAATTGTAATTGAAATCACGATCATAAATAATGGCCGAATTTAAACGTTCAGCATTTTTGATTATGATGTTGTACACGGTGTCACTAATCATTGGCGTTTTGCGATTGTTTGTTTCGGCATTGTACAAATCGGTGATCACATCTGCAATTTGGAAAACAAATGAAATGTTTTGAATTATTGAACATAACGAAATCGTTTTTTTTTTTTATTTCTATGCGTGTGTGTTTTTGTTTTTCAAATGATGAGTATTTCAACCAAAAACCGAATAGCAAGCGAAATTCAAATGTTCGATGGGAAATTTCACTCACCAGAAAATGATTTCTTTGTTTCTTTGTGCAAGTTTGATACACTGATACGGGCAGCTAATACGGCATAGTCGGCATGCTCAGTGGTCATTGTTGCAGCAGTTTCAGCGGCCAATGTGTCCAGCTCTTGTGTGGTGACACCCGTATAAAGACCATTAATTACTTGTAATGTGATTGAAACCTGTTATGTTTATTAAATGGAAACAAAGAATACGATATTAATGGCAAAGAATTCATGTTGACGCGCAAAATTGATTGTTCATCAAAATGGCGATCTTTGGTTTTATTCAAACAAAGGATAAAAAAAAGGTGGAAAATCAGTGGATAAAAATTGGCAACAATTCCTTACCGGATCAACATAATCCATGTCCAATCCATAGCATAGCTTCTGTATACGCGACGTAATTTTATCGAAATGAACTTCTTCTTTGCGTCCATCTGAAAACGGTATTCGGTAGATTGATTGTTAAAAATTAAGTCACTTGATTGTGATGACAATGAGAAATAAAAATTATGCGAAAAAAAAACAAACAAATTTAACACGAAAATCAAATTCACCTCGCTTATGAACAAACATCTTTGTGCGCACCATCTTTGATTGATTTATCTTGGTTGTTTGTTGGTTAATTGTGCTGATTTATAATATTGATGAATTTTTTTCGACTTGCAAATTAAAATCCGTTTGATGTATTAATCTAATAGCTTAAAAGCGTCTTTCACCTTGCGAATTCACGATAAGAATGAAGTGACGCCAATTTTCTTCCAGATTGTACAACAGTTTTGGCGCGAGTTCGGACTAAAGTGTCGGATATTTGCTAACTTTTTTTGTGTTTGACAGCAATGAAAATGATTGGTATTTGGAGTCAAGAAAATACGTAATTCAATGCGAAACGATTTTTCGGCTATTTTCATTCAGTCAATTTTGTGTTTTTTGCTTATTTTATGGGAAAATTACGAGATTTTCTATGGAAAAAAAATGTAAATTTGTAAATATGTAGAGCTTGAGTTTATTTAAAACGAAAATATGCTCATACAAATTTAAATTTTGTAGCCGATTATTTGGGCACTTTAACCGAAATGTCACAATGTGAGCCCAACCGAATGGTAAATTGGTTTGGGACATTTGACGTTGTCAAATCATAAATAGACGACATCAAAGCTGACACGTAATCTCACTGTATTGCAGCACCGAGTCAATATTTAAAGTTTTTTTTTTAGTTGTTTTAGAGAAAAAATTGTGTTGTCGAACAAAAATGGTAAAATTAATTCGCTTACTGTTGTGGTTATTCTTAAAAGATTTTGAATTTTATGTGTTTTTTCCTTAATTTGTTAGGTGTTGATTGCATCAGCTGTATTTACCCGAGCTGGGAAAGGTATTTTGTGAATTGTGTTAAAAAAAAAACAATGGATTGCATTTCAATGTAAAGAGTAATTAATTAATCGATTTTCACATCTAATTTTGCAGTTATCATTTCTCGTCAATTTATCGAAATGACAAAGGCTCGAATTGAAGGTCTTTTGGCCGCCTTTCCAAAGCTCATCACATCCGGTAAACAACATACATTCGTTGAATCGGATTCGGTGCGTTATGTGTATCAGCCAATGGAAAAATTATACATGGTCTTGATAACAACCAAAACATCCAATATTCTAGAGGATTTGGAAACATTGCGACTCTTTTCGAAAGTGGTACGTGTCAATTGTTTTGCTTTGCATTGCATAATGGCATTTCATCGATGCGATCAAGTGGCGGAGGAGAGTTGAAAACAGCTGTATCAATCACAGAGAATCTTATGCACTTTATTTTTTAAAATTTTATTCATAGATTCCTGAATACTGTCGCAATTTAGACGAGAAGGACATTAGTGAGAATGCATTTAATTTAATTTTTGCATTCGATGAAATCGTTGCGCTGGGATATCGTGAAAGTGTGAATTTGGCTCAGATAAAAACGTTTGTTGAAATGGATTCGCATGAAGAAAAGGTTTATTTAGCGGTACGTCAAACGCAAGAACGTGAAGCCAAGCAAAAAATGCGTGAAAAAGCCAAGGAGCTGCAGCGTCAACGATTGGAAGCAAGTAAACGTGGTGTATCGTTAAGCCGTGGTAGTGGCAGTGGTGGTTCAAGTTATAGCAGCGGTATTTCATCAAGCGGTGGATTTGGTGGCATTTCAAGTGCATCGGTTATGTCACAACCATCGGTTGGTGTTGGTGAAACGGCACCGTCACCAGTCAAGTACGATAAATTCATGCATTTATTATCATTTTCAAATTTCAGTACCACAGTGCGATGACAAGGCTCACTTTAAAGGGTTTTTTTTCTGGCAGAGAATGTTGGAGAGAGACGGATAGATACAGATGTATATTTCCATCTCTTTTTGTTCTGTGTTCACATCTAAAAAAAAACCCTACAAAGTGAGCCTTGTCATCGCAGTGTGTTCAGTACAATTTAAACGGTTTTTATCAAATTCGAACATTTCTGATCATTTTGTAGGAAACCGGCACCAACACGAAACGCACTTAAATTGGGCGGAAAGTCTAAGGATGTAGATAGTTTCGTTGATCAATTGAAAAGTGAAGGAGAGAAGGTTACAAATTTGGCACCAACAACAATCAGCAGTGCAACTGCACCAGTCGTTCGTGCTAAGACTAGCGTTCCCACGGAAGAGTAAGATTTCCACACTCAATTTAAATTTGAAAGTAAAACCAAAAATCCCAGTTTCATCTCATTGTTAATTGGTTTTTTTTAGTGTCCATTTACGAATCGAAGATAAAATGAATTTGCGCATTGGCCGAGAGGGTGGTCTGCAATTGTTTGAATTATATGGTTTGCTTACACTTAAAGTGGCTGATGAAAAATATGGCAAAATTAAAATTCAATTGGAAAATAATGCCAACAAAGGCATCCAATTACAAACACATCCAAATGTTGATAAGGAATTATTCAAGTCGGCCAGTCAAATTGGTCTCAAAAATCCAACAAAACCATTCCCAATTAATACGGATGTTGGTGTGTTAAAGTGGCGCTATCAAACTCAAGATGAAACTGCCATTCCGTTGACAAGTAAGTGAACCAATTTGCTTGACCTGTAACAATCAATTGATTAATTTTGTTTCTATTGAAATCTCGGTAGTTAATTGTTGGCCATCACAAAATGGAGAAGGTGGATGTGATGTGAATATTGAATACGAGTTAGAGCATCAACAGTTGCAATTACAAGATGTATCACTTTCTATTCCTTTACCGTAAGTTTTTGGTGATCCGAGACCAAACAAAATAAACATTCGATAGCCATTGAGTTTGGAGAAGAAACTAACAAAAAAAAATACACACTTTCGATTTGTTTCCCCCTTTAGCAATGCATGCCAACCAACTGTAGTCGATTGTGAGGGTGATTATCATTATGATCAGCGAAAAAATCGTCTACAATGGAATATTTCAATTGTTGATTCATCAAATCCAGCCGGTTCAATGGAATTCAGTTGCCCATCATCCATTCCAGGTGATTTCTTCCCCGTTGAAGTTACGTTTGTATCAAAAGTACCGTATGCAGACATTAAAATTAAACACGTGACTAAAATTGAAGATGAATCAAATGTACCATTCTCCAGTGAAACGGTGTTCTATCCAGAAAAATATGAAATTGCCTAAATCATTCACATTAACTACGTATATTTCTAATATTACATTACAAGAATATTATCAATTTATTATTCATTCAACTATATTAAAATAACGATTGAAATTTTGATGTTTTTTTCGCCCCCTGTAAAACATGGTTTTCGTTTTATTCATAAATAAATCCTTATACAAAGGAAACTAGCTAATGGCTAAAGAGCATGTGTTATTTTTACAATGAGCAAAAACTCGTGGTTTTTCGTGTAAAAATGTGATTCTTCTTAAATACATAGCTGTTGGCATCGACGATTTAATGAGGGGATAATTTCGACAAATTCCAAAAATTCTGATGGGTAATCTGTGATCTTACTTCTAAAATCTAGGGTTAGAGAGACTTTCCAACGAGTGCTCATGTGCACTCTAAGGGGCACGACTTGCAACTGATAAACGATAGCCACCTCCAAACAAACATAAGCCAACACGTCCAACCCCAACCAAACACACACACAAGAAATACATCATAACACTTACCAACACACAGAGGGAAAGAAAGCACACAAAACAACATCGCAACACTGGAACACAAAACACGTTAAGAAGCACAATACACAAAGAGATACCAGGATAAGTCAATGACAAGTCAGTGATGAGTCAAGGATAAGTCAGTAATAAGGCAATGATAAGCAACGATGAGCAACAAAGCAAGAAAAGAGAATTGAGATCACAGCCACCCAACCAAAACCACACCCACAAAGCAAAAAGAAACACAAAAAGAAAAAGAAGTCAAGAACCAAAAAGAAAGAAAAGAAATGAAGACCTGAAAAAGAAAGAGATAAGAAAATAAAAATAAAAAGCTGAAAAGAAAAGAAATAAAAGAAATTAGAAACTATCTATTTAAAAAAGAACCTGAAAAAAAGAAAGCTGAATAAAAACACAACACATTTTTAAGTGTTCAACACAAAAATGATACTTTATTTTTCATTTAGAAAAGTACATCTCAGAGACGACTAAACGGATTCAAATGTTTAGCCTTGTTCGAACTTTTAGCCCCATTCACACGCTTGTTAATGTGTCTTTCATACAAATGTGCAACCAGATCCTCGGCACGAGAATAAGTGAGCATTGGTTTGACACCATCGCACTTTGCACACCAATACTCGGTTTTTTCCGACACAGATGGCGGACTGACTGGCACTTGAGCTAATGGTTGAACTTCTTCAACTACGGGGCGCGAGGTCGATGGTACAACCAATGAGGCGGCTACAGGTTCTGTAGACGAAGCCAAGGTTACAACCAACTGCGCTTGAACTGGAACATGAACCAATAGTTGAGATGTAGAGGAACCAGCAACAACAGAACTTCCAGCGCTGGTGGCTCCAACACCACTTGTCCCTACACCATACTGACAAGTCCTTTGATGGCGAGACAGATTGGACTGATACATGTACTTGTTACCGCACTCACAAACGTGATCAATAAGCTTATGAACACTGTCCATATGTACTTTAAGACCACGAGGAGCAGAATACATCCTAGTGCATGGCGCAAATTTGCATGGTACTGCGTGATGATGTTTCCTGGCGTGACGGCAGAAGTCATTGTAGGTCATAAACCACGGTTTATCCTTACAATGAACACAGTGATACTTCATTTTTTTCGATCCTATAAGATAAGGAAGAAAAGAAAAAAGAGGAAAAGTTTGTGAGTTCAAAAAAAGAAACAAGACATGAAGAAAATAAATAAAATATGCCAAAAATCTACATAAAAAACCATCACCAAATATGAAAAGGACACAAGCAAAAAATTCCCAATAAAAACCGAAACCACAAATATGAAAAAGTCCAATCAAACAATTTTTCAAATAAAACAAAGACAATCAATGATAAACAATGATAGGCAACGATAAGCAACGACAAACAAGGATAAGCAAAGATAAGGCTATGATAAGTCAAGGATAAGTCAATGATAAGTCAAGGATAAGTCTATGATAAGTCAATGATAAGTCTATGATAAGTCTATGATAAGTCAATGATAAGTCAATGATAAGTCAAGGATAAGTCAATGATAAGTCAAGGATAAGTCAATGATAAGCAAAGATAAGCAATGATTAAACACAAAACACGAAGCACTCACCAAAAACAAACAAAACCAAGAAAATTAGAGGGCGATGTGCACTCTAAGGGACACGACTTGCAACTGATAAACGATAGCCACCTCCAAACAAACATAAGCCAACAAGTCCAACCCGTGTGCAACGTTAATTTTGTGTGTACGTTCGTATCAAAAGTACAATATGCAGACATTGAAATTAAACATGTGACTAAAATTGAAATTCCAGTGAAACGGTGTTCTATCCAGAGAAATATGAAATTGCCTTTCAATGGCCTAAAACATTCTCATTAACTAATTATATTTCTAATATAACATTACAAGAATATTATCAATTTATTCTTCAATATAAACTATATTAAAATAACGATTGAAATTTGGATTTTAGGTTCGTACAACATACTTTTCATTTGGAACATCAGAATCTCCAAGAATATTGTTCGGCTTCAAGTATCGCTTGATAAAACGCTGTTAGTATATTTCTATACAGTTTTGATCCACAGGAGATTTTAAAGGTGATAAACAATCTACTGAACATTGGCAAATTCTCAAATTTATTTTATAAATAAAATTCATAAATTGTAATTCATAAATCGTGTTAAATACGATAAATATGTTGAAAGTAGTTAAGTTTAGTATTTCAAGCTAAGTACAGGATGTTTAAACAAGTTCATCAAATGGCCGTCAGTTGTCATTTTTATCGTTTCAACAGTAACATCAGTTTTTTTTTGCCTTGTCATTTTTGTTTATCTATTGGCTCTTGCATACATCGCATAAAAAAGAAAAGCGAAAAAGTTTAAATTTTATTCGAACAAAAATGGCTGCAATGTACACAAACGACATTGAAACAATTTTAAAAGAGTTGAAACGGATATTTAATGATAAAAAGTTAAGTCCAATAGAAAAGTTTGAACGTATTTGGAAGGAAATCGAACCGTTTGCAAAGTCAATCGGATTGAATACAGACAGTGCTGACGATGGAACTGGAGCTTCTCCATTGAGTGATTCACGAATAAACACAAGTTTACCCATTTCGATCGGTCCACCGAGTAGTAAGTTCATTTATCATGTCTTTAGCACGGTTGGTGTAGCGTGTCATCAATTTTGTTTTTCGGATACTTGTTATTTGTTTGGATGAATTTTGCAGTTTGCAGAAAAATGTTATAAAATGAAACTAAAACTAGACTAAACAATTTCTTAACTAGATGATGATCAATGTACACCGTCAGCAGAGAGTATTCCATACCAGGTAATGCGTCTATCTACACATATAGATACCCCACCGCCTAGCCCGCTATCAATTGTTAGATTGCCTATTTCCTCAAGAAGTAAGTTTATTTATCAATGCTTCAACACGTGTGTGTTAGCTTGATAGAGCGTATAATTCATTTGTCATTAATATTTTTACATCGAATTGTCAGAAATACGGACTGTGAAAAACAAAAAAGCCAATCAATGTACGCCGTCAACATCGAATATTCAATATACACCGGCAATGCCTCCAAATACACCTGTAGATATGCCATCGCCTAGCCCAGCAACAATTGGTAGCTTGTGTACTCCAAAAAGTAAGATAATTCATAAATTCTTTAACACATCCATGTTAGCATGATATGGTGAAAATTAGTTTTTCATTTGTATTTTTCGATCGAATTGACAGACAAACGGACGATGAAAAACAGAACAGCCGATCAATGTACGCCGTCAACATCGAGTACATCGGCAATGCTTCCAAATACACCTGTAGATATGCCATCGCCTAGCCCAGCAACAATTGGTAGCTTGTGTACTCCAAAAAGTAAGATAATTCATAAATTCTTTAACACGTCCATGTTAGCATGATATGGTGAAAATTAGTTTTTCATTTGTATTTTTCGATCGAATTGACAGACAAACGGACGATGAAAAACAAAACAACCGATCAATGTACGCCATCAACATCGAGTACATCGGCAATGCTTCCAAGTACACATGTCGATATCGATTCGCCTAGACCGTCTACTCCATCGAAAAGTAAGCATATGAAGCATAAAAAAACAGACACTGAGAAGTGTAAGCACTTAAATGTCTACAACGGATGGTGCTCACAATGTGGAGTATATACTCCCGCTCATAAGAAATGTAAATGTTGTGGAGGTACTGATTTTGATACCACAACCTCATGTCCAAACAATACATGTGTATACTAATATCGATGATGACTGCGTGTTTTAAAGTCAGTTTACTGTAAGAGACCTACAGAAAGATATATACAAAATTGCTTAGATAATAAGAACTAGGGACTTTTTAGTTAAAATAATAAACGTGTATGAACGCAGGGTGAATATATATTTTCCGAATATTATCGTAAATATTCAAATATATATATAAATAAGACCATATTGGTTTCATTACTAGATTAAATATACCTTGTATATTCGTGAATATGTTTTTTTTTGTATATTTTGAATAAATGCAAAGAATCCGTGAATTTCGTAATAAAAGATCCAAATGTATTGGAAAAAAAACAATACTTGGCATTTGTATTGTTGGATTTTTCAGCTGCTTGAGTCTTCATAATTTCAAGACGTAACAATGATGTGGACGCAACACTTGAAACGCTACCAGAGGTTTGTTTGCAAACTGTTCTACTGTCACCATAAAATTGTTGTTTTTGTTAGATTTTTTCAGTCGATTCATTTGTTCAATCGATTTTATCAATTGTTTATTCCGAATATAGATCGGCGATCATTTGTTGATTCATGCTTTAAAAATAAATGTTTATCGTTAAATTGAATGGGGAAAATAAAAACAAAACACATTTCATTTTTATTGGTGATTTATTTTACTGGTTAATAAAAATTTATGAAAAATTAGAAGAAAAAAAAAACCTAAAAAAAGAAAATGTTTGCCAAATTTACTGGGCGATTAATTTCTTTCGATTTTCTGCTTTCTTCTTCTTTTTCTCTTCCTTGGCCGCAGCATCGATTCGTTTCCGTTTCTTTTCGAGCAACCAATTTTCCTTTTGTTTGTCTTGTTTTTCGTTGATGAGCTTTTTAAACAGTTTACGATGTCTTGGTTTGACCATACGTGCCTTCAAGCGATGCTCTTCAATTTCTTGTTTTTTAATCGCTCGTGCACTTTCACGATGCACTTTACCACTCTTCACGGCCATATTTTTCTTGGCTTCATTCTGTTTTGAACGTTTGTCATCCTGCACTTGATCCGCTTCATCTAAATCGCTGTCATCTTTATAGGCGGCATTATCGCCATCACTGTCAACCTCCTCATCAGATCCAGCATCTTCTTTCTCTTGCCGATAGGCACTTTCCAATAAACCATCACGTTCTGGTTCTGGCATATTCTCTTCACCATCCGCTTCGTCTTCTCCTTCTTCGTCTGAGCTTGGTTGATGCGTTTCAATGGCCGATGGATCGCGTAATGCTTTTTCTTCGGGTGGAATATAAACATCTTCACGACTTGGATCAACAAATGGTGATAAATGTGGTGGTAAAATGGTACCAATGAAATACTTATTGGTTGGTAACAATTGACGTTGATTCACACAATCAAATACCCATTGCGGTTGAACATAGTCTCGTGACATGTATTGTTTACCCACGGATGGCCGATCAACAATTTGATGTGTTATTGTTTCATCGGTTTCATCAAATGTTGCACCAACAAATAATGTTTTATCCCATGACACTTTTCCACCCAAACAACGGATCAAAAATACCAACGGTTCACGTGGCACCTCACGATTTATGAATAATTTTAAACCTTTGAATAAATTTCGCAATTTTCTCTCTTCGGCCGCTTTTTCTTTCATGTGTTTAATTTGTTCGGATTCATTTTCACCTTCAAGCATATCAATATTCATGTCATCATCAGCTTCAAGCTCATCGGCTGTTGGATCAATTCGCAATAAATCAACATTTAATGCTGCAATACGTTCAGATACAAATGTTTGTTCGTCGCGCAATGATTCTTCGGTATCTTGGAATAAATTCGATGGAAATTGTGGTGGATACACCAAATTTAATTGATTGTACAAACGGAAATTCACAAAACCCAACATAATTGTATAGAATTCCACGAAAATTGACATCATACGGAAATCAACTTCGGATCGTGATTGTGGTTGAAATGGATAATAGTGTGGCACCATCCAGGTCACCTTTTGTCCTTTGATTTCAGCTTGGAAATAATAACCTTTGATTGAAATGAAGCAATACCGAAGCGATTTGGATGCAATGACAGCATGCAAAAATTCAATGGTCAAACGGCGACACAGAGCTGACAATTCTCTTGGTACATATTTCAATGATGGAAATGTACTGAACAGAAAGAGCAGAGTAAGACAATCATCTAAATCTTTTATAGCATCGATAAAGGTTGGGTAACGCTCTTTCACAATGTGATCCAATTTTAATTGAGGTTGTGCCTTCAAGCGACGATTCAACGCACGGAAATCCTTTAGAGCACGGTCACGGCCAGCTTTGCGACTGAAGATCTACAAATAAACACGTTTTTTTATGTCGTTTGTCAATTTTCCGAAGTTTATGAAGCGTTTTTTTCGCTCAATGTAGCATTTTTCTACATTAATTCATCGAAAATGTTCATAAGATTTTTTTTTTTTTTTTGGGAAAATATACCTTGTAATCACGAAGCGTCCACACAATTGGCTCATGCAACAAAAATTTGATGTCTTTGGTGTGATACAAAATTTTGATGTCAGTTGAACCACGTTGAGCACGACGACGATGTTTTGGCTCACGTGGATAAATTCCCTTTAGGATGCAGAGGCGACGGAAATCATTTAATGACAACTGCAACTTCCGTAATGCCTGTCGACGAGTAATATAGCTGGCACCCTCACCAGAGGAATACTGAAAATATAAATAAAATCATTGATAAACAAAAAAAATGCATTTGAAATACCATGAAATTGGTAATAACCTAACCTCACTCAATGTAATCAACACAAATAACTAACTTATAAAACAATATCTCACGGGGTGATATGGCATTTTTACCTTTTTTAATCGTCTCATCTCTCAAAACTATCAAATTTGTCACTTTAAATGGTAAAATTGTTGATTGAGCTCCTTGCAATTTTTAATCAAATGCTTGACTGTGGAGCAATGCACTGCGACCGTGTTCGTCGTACTCGTGCAAAAGAAAACAATAGCACATGTTTTGTGACAGGTTTCGTTTTGACAGTTTTCAACTGAACCGAAATTCGACTTGGAATTTCCAACTGAACCATTTATATACAGAACATTTTGAATTATTTGAAACATTTTTATTATTCGTCACAATCAAAATGTTAGCTTCTTTTGGAATGAAAAATGAAATGCAATTTAACTTTTTCACAATTTAATTTGAAATACAAAAAATTTAATATTTCTTCATTTTGTTTGTATGTGAACAGTAGTTTCATTGACTTTTGACAGTTGTACGTGCTGAAATGTGAATTGTCAAAACGTTTGTTTACACGTGCCTTCAGTCTCAATCAATTCATTTACTACTTTTATTTCAATTGTCTGAAAATTAAAGACAAAAAATGAGTGAACCAGGCAAATATGTGTTGCTGAAAAAAGTTCAGCCATCATCCAAAGCGATAAAAAAGGTGAACCAGCAAAAGAATAAACAGTTGAAGAAGAAACTTGATAAAGTTAAATTGCAAAAGCCAGTACCTCAAATCCCAAAACGAAGCGGTACAAAATCGCAGCCAAACGATGAAGTTAACAAAAAGAAGAAAAAATCCAAACCAAAGCTCCAAAAGAAAAATGTTCAAGATAAAATGAATATGCCTCAGAAGAAAAATCAGCCAGATAAGTCAGCTCCAGCACCTGTAAAAAATAACAAACAAAAGCCGAAAAGCATTGAACCTGTTGCTGGGCGCATAACAAATTTTCAAGATGATCTATCGGATCGTTTGAAAGCATCACGTTTCCGTTTTATAAATGAGCAACTGTACACACAGAATGCAGACCAGGCAATCGATGTGTTCAGTCAAGACGATTCAGCATTCACCACATATCACGAGGGATATCGCAAACAAGTCGAACAATGGCCAATAAATCCATTGGATCGCATCATAAATTCGATAAAAAAATTGTAAGTTCACAATGAACTCAAACGCTTATTTTATCAAATGTCAAATTGAATACTTTTCATTTCATTTTAGACCATTAAATTATGTGGTGGCTGATTTTGGATGTGGTGAAGCTCGTTTGGCCGAATCAATATCACAAAAATGTTACAGTTTTGATTTGGTTGCAGCAAATAATCGTGTAATTGCATGCAATATGGCTCAAACGCCACTTCCATCGGATTCGGTGAACGTTGCGGTGTTTTGTCTTTCTCTGATGGGCACAAACCTTAAAGATTTCTTACTTGAAGCCAATCGAGTGCTTAAAATTGGGTGAGTGTACCAGAAAAACTTTGGACCTGTAGAAAGTCACAATATATTCAAAATTTGAAGATTTGAAATCTTGACTGATTTTCACTCTCGCGGATTTTTTTTTTTTCAGTGGTCATCTTAAAATTGCCGAAATCGAATCGAGATTTGATAATGTCAACGAATTCATTCGCAATCTAAAACTGTGTGGATTTGATTTAATTAGCAAAGATATTTCAACAAAAGTGTTTTATTTTCTGTATTTTAAGAAATCCAAAAATGTAACTGATACCAGAAATTCAAAGAATTTTTCACTTAAACCATGTCTGTACAAAAAACGATGAGCTGTGAAATAAAAACATATTGATAGTTTTGTTTTTTTCAGAATAATTTGTGTGTTAATTTTATGAATGAAATGAGAATTGGAGTGGTGTGTGTGTGTGTGTGTGTGCAATGTGCATGTAGATGAATCGCTACTGCTACACAGATAGTGTAATCAAGGCTTAAGAGACTGAAGAACTGTGTTAAGTTGATTTGAAATGTCAACATTTAATTACACTATTCAAATACATACATAACTATTCTCATTAGTAACATGGCTCCATATGCAAGAACAATGGTAGTTGTTGGCGTTCATCGAAACGTCATTCTATATGTGTCAGTGTGAATATTGTGACAGAATATACAAAATATGCATGTCACTCCGTAGCACAGCAAAGCGGCAAAACTATCTTGCATATTATTATGAATCATTCTTTGTTGTGTATGGTATAACATAACAATAACTGTATAACATGCAACAATATTATCCTTTTTTAAATTTGTAGCCAGTTTTTGTTTTCGTACACTGTTTAAAGATTATTGAACGAATAACTCATGAAAATCGAAATAATGATTAAGCGCATTTTTTTTTTTAAAGAAAGTAAAGATAATAGAGAAACAAATAACTAAAGAATGATATGAATAAAATGGAAGGTGGTTTCTATGAATTCAACTAAATTCAGTGTTGCTTATTTTTAATATTACTTTGAAATGACTCATTAAGTTAAATTTAATAAGTTTGAACAATGGACATTTGTTTAATATGCAATGCACTCAAATCTTCAATAATTACAAAGTGAAGCTTGGTTTTGAACATTTGAAACCAATTGAAAAGAAGTTTGAATGTGTTAAAAGTGAAAAAAAAGACATCCTTCTTTTGAAAATACAGCCTTAATGCATCGTGAATGGAAAAAATTCAGTCATAAATGGGATAAAGATCTAGCAAGGTGAGTACAATTTTAAAACATTGCCCTCTTGTTTTTAACAACAACAAAAACAACCAAAAACATCTTATTCCCCATAAAGAACAGAAGCTCTGGTCAAAATTTGAGCCCGAACAGAAATCATTCACTCAAGCGCCAAAACCTGTGCATATAATTAAGCACATTTTATGTGCGAGTAAAGTAACAAGTCGAGTTTTTGTGAAGTAACTATATTTTTTGTGATGTTTTTATTTAACTGACGCCTTTTTGAATTATGTATGCATTCGCCATTAGCTAATGGCATGGATTGGTTGCAACCAATCTTATGTTTGGTTTTACATTTTTCATCCAAATGAAATTGTTTTTGAATGTATGCTTTTAAACATATCAAATTGAAACTTCAAATGTGTATTTTGGAAGTCATTTTCTATTTTGTCGTTAGCAACTTTTACTGCCTTTTACTTAATTTGGACAGATAAATATCCTACATTCAGACGACTGCATTATATTAATATTATAATCTCTTATGTCAAAATGTAAATTACCTTCTGGATGTTTCGTTTGATGTACCAAACTGAATATACAGTACAGTATAAAATGAGAATATAATCTCAGTTTTCGTTCAATTCAAGTTACTTGCCAATGGAATTGGCACATCAAGCATTAGAATTATACAATAAAAAATTAAACCAAATTGTTCAGTGGATAACATTAGAAGAAATAATAAAAGAGGCCAACGATCGACCGATCAACTGGAAATGCAATATGACATCTGAGCTATATATGCCGTGTGTTTTTAGGAACAAATCAATTCATCAAATTTACTCTTATTTTTACACAAATGCTAATACTGGATGTAAATAATGGAATAGATAATGTAAATCATAATTTTCCGTTTCAACTATTGAGTATGGGAACAAAATTATTCAATGTAGCAAACATCGATCTAAGACTTGAAATTTCACAACTTGAATTCCAATGAAATTATTAGAACATTGATAACATTGTATGTTCGTTCAACTGTTGACTACAACGATATAAATGAATATGTGAGAAATCACAAAAATTACCAACATGATCATCAATTGTCTTAAAATGGATGAAAAATGTGCGGCTTTCATAGAATTTCATAGTGAGTGGAAGATGCATTTTCTGCTATTATTTTGATACGTAAAACCTAAAGAGCACTAATTATTAATATCTTGTAAACCAAGACGTTGAGGTTGGCAAGCTTTCAGCTGACCTGAGTGAGCAGATAGATAGCTATCATTGAAAAAATACGATCAGGAGAGGTTTGAAATATGAATATCGAATTTTACGTAAAATGTACTGGAAAGCCCAGACTCTGGACATTATGCAGCGAATTGGAAGTACGTGGATCAGCAGCGCCACGTACTTTTCATTTATGATGCATTAGAAATACGGCGAACCTCGGAACTAAACTTATTGATGTCCAGATTCTGGGAAAGCCAACCTACTCACACAAAACAGAAATATGCACACAAATTTGTGCTGTTTTCGCTACTTACAGCGAACACTCAGTATGCGCTAGACTTTCTCTGCTATAGAATATGTTCACAAGAACGACCACTTTAGATGAAAAATGATAGAGTCTAAAATGATATTGATATAAAAAATAAATGGGCTTACATGCGTAAGGCTTACTTTTCCGCACTTTTAACCATCAAGTGATTTTGTAAAATTTGTTTCAATGTGAAAGTAAACATAGTGGAATTACAAGAGAACTTCATCCAATCGACCTCAAATTTCATTTAAACCATTTTTTCCACAAAATAAGCAGTTTATATGGGTTCGGAGCAGTGAGTCAAAAATCGGTGGTTCCACCTATTTTCTGAATCCAATCTATTTTATGACCACAAATATGGAATGATTCAATTTTTAAATCTCAAAACCATTATAGTTTGTCCCAGGGTAGTCAAATGGGCCCGCGGAATACATTTAGTACGTATATTCGCGGTACTTTCCATATTAAATTGAATTTTCAAGCAAAATAGCCACATTCGCTTGAGTCAGTCATGCGCCTCAACGACTACTACAATACTGTTCAAAATTGGATGGAATCTTAGTGCTATGAAGTCCAAACCATTTTTGATAGTGGTCCACGAGTCAAAGATTGCATTTGAGCGCAAATTGATTAATAATTTTGCGTATGGCGTACACCGTACTAATTTTATGAATTTCGTCTATTTTGGCTGCAAATTTGAGAAATTTCACATCAAATATGGAATGATTGTATTAAGGAATCTCAGAACTAATATAGTTTGGCCCAGGAAAGTGAAATGGGCTCTCGAAAAACAATCAGTAGGCTTAATTGTGGTAATTTCGCTCAAAAATGGCATTTTTAGGGCAATAAACGTATATTCACTTGAGAGCATGGTGCGCTAAAACGGCTATACCAATATTGACACGGACACGGACACGGACACGGACACGGACACGGACACGGACACGGACACGGACACGGACACGGACACGGACACGGACACGGACACGGACACGGACACGGACACGGACACGGACACGGACACGGACACGGACACGGACACGGACACGGACACGGACACGGACACGGACACGGACACGGACAACGTGCCACAGCCCCACATCAACATGAGCTAAAAACGGTTCCACCGCATTCCTGTGGGTTCCAAACTTATAGAAAAATCATTTTTGGGGTTTCCAAAATTTGGGCCAATCGCAATACTTTTACGCATCACGTGGTGTGCGGAAAAGTAATATCTGTTGATATAATGGAATTGATATGAAATGAGACTGTTTTTTTTATGCCGTCTCTTTCATTTCATAAAACTATGCCAACAAATAAAAATCATATGGAGTCCAATATGGGAGTGAAAGAGACGGTATTGGGTCAAATTTAGACTTGTTGCCATTGATGCTTCCAGGTGCTGTGGCTTCCTTTGGAAATCAACAGTTCGTCTATTGTTGTAAAAAAAGTCTATTGTTGAAATGTATCTAAAAAACTGAAAAATCTTTATTCTTGTATCTTTTTTCAGTGCATCAATCATAAGCAACTAAGGTCAAGATTAAAATGGAGGAAACTAAGATGCCGAATACATTGAGCACACAACCATCTAGCTCAAGTGATAAAGAGGATACAATTGCCGAAATCAATGAAAATCTCTTGATGCTGATACGTAGAAATGCATCAGTCAAGGATGTAAAGCGTGCATTGCTAAGTGAAGGTATCCAAATAAACTACAGAAATGTAAATAAAGACACATTTTTACATGTGGCTGTGCGACAAAAAAGCAAAGATATCGTTGACCTATTGCTCAGCCGTCATATTGACATAACCATTCGTAACCAACACAATAAAACGGCCCTTAAATTAGTGGAAGATCGATTGGAAAAGACTCCAAATGATGACAATTTACTATCAATCAAAACGTCATTGGAAAATGCTCAACCAACCACATCTACTGCTAAACGACATTCCGATACGTCAATTGAGACATCTAAACCCAAGAAAAAGAAACGTAATATCGAACAATCAAATCACAAACGTAAATCACAGTGTAAAATGACCGATTTTTATTCGCCTGCAATTGATGAATCAATCGACAGTCAACCAGAAAAAAGAAGCCGAACTGATCCAGAATTGGATATAAATCAAACATACAATGTTTCAGGCTCAAAATTATCTATGCATGGCGTATTATATCAATCAAAACTATTGGGGTTGTTTGCAAAACGTGGAACAAAATTAAAGTATGATTTTCGTCTTGCCACCGAAATGGATGCGGCTGGAAAATTTGATGACATTGTTCTAAAATATTACGAAACAAGTGACCTTATTACAGAGACTACCTGGCGTTTTCTACAAGCCAAACACAAACAAAATCCCACCAATTCAAAGATTTCAATCAACGATTTAACATCGTCTGCAAATAAAAATCCATTCAGTTTACAAAAATACTTTATTTCCGTTTGCAAAATAATGAATAATGAAATGTTTAAAAATGCCACATTCAACGATTTCACCATCATTACAAATGCCGAATTTGATTTTTTAAACTATCAAAAGGACATTGTAAAAATAGCAAGTAAGAATATTACGGAAATTATTGGAATTGAAATTGATTGGTTAACATTTTTTGAAGAACAAAATGATTTAACAAATGATGAATTTCTATTTATTGAATGTAATGCATTCAAAGCACGAAAATTTAAAATCAACCAAACAGCCGAAGAGAATTTTATAAAAATGATGAAATTCCATTTGTTGCATAGCATTTTTGCAACCAAAGAAATCACACGGTTAAATTCAGTCGGACGAAAATTAAACAGCATAAGAATTGGTTATTTCAAAAATAAACTGAAAAATGCCAAATATTTGTTTGATAAAATAACAGAAGAGGTAAAAAATAAGAAGAGAATATCAATAATTCGAGATAAATTAGGAAGACCATTTTTAAATTTAATGAAATCTATCGAAACAAATCAACATAAAGACGAGCAATTGTTAAGCATAAACAAATGTGCCGATTTAAAAGTGACGATTGAACAAATGAAGAAGAATGAATTTAAAGAATTTACTGATAAAGTTCGTGACATATTTACTGAAGTCCAAAACAATTTTGAAACACAGAAAGCGAATTTAAATCAATACGATAATCCAAATTCAGAGGAATTCTGTCAACTAGCACATGAACAAACTGAATTGAATAAAACCGAAATTTATTTACGTGAATTGCGAAAAAAACTGTCAATATCGTCCAATGTTGAATGGATTAAAAATGAAATGAAACAAGATACAGTGAAATTAAGAATACCGAAAACTAAATTGGATGAGCTTAATAAAAACATTGATTTTGATTTGATTGGCGTAAAGGAAAGTTTCGATAAAATTTTAGATAATGCAATCACCGAGATTGCAATGATACAGGTGGCATTAAACTATAATGAACTTGATCATTTACTTAAAGAATTTTTAACGAAATTTCGATTTGTAACAAATTATTTCGACGAAAAGGAATTGGGCGAACACATTAAAGATGAATTGGGCAATGAATTTAATTTAACGGATGCTGATTTGGTATATGCGTCATTTCAAATAGAAATGATTGATTTTCATAAAGAATATGACAGTGGCAAAGCCACATTTTATACATGGAAAAAGGGTGAAGAATTTTATTTGGCATTAAAGAATAAATTGTGTAAATTGCAAAACATTGGCCTGACAAAAGCACATATCGAAAAATTAAATTCGTATGGTGTTCATTTTACTGGGAATCGACATGAAATTAACCGATTTTTACGTAGTGAAAAACAAATTTGTCATTTTTCCAGTTCATATACACGTTTAGGTGCAATTAACATACTTCAAATCATAAACGATTGCAATGAATATACGAAAGATGATAGTTTTATTTTTATTGAAATTCTTGCACTTAAAGCAGAAAATACGCGTGCCTTATACTTGGAATCATTTTCACCAAATTCTCAATTAGCCAAAACGAACAATTGTTGTAATCTCTTCGTTCTGGAATGTCAACATAAATATCAAAATGATGATCTTGAATGGATCGACGATTTTTACAAAAAACTTTCACACATTCTCAAGGAAAATCCATTGAAAAAACTCATCTTGATTGCACAAGATGCAGATAAGTTGGTTAAAATGTTCAAAAATCAAATGAAATATCAGAAAGTGAATGGTCAATTTCGATTTGATGATTTACATGAAAATTCACAACAAACGATACGCAATGCAACACTTCAATTGTTTGACAATGATATAACATTTGATCAAATTATTGATGAAAATTGTGCCAATGAAATCATTGACGAGGCAATTTTATGGCGAATTCTTGAAGGTGATAAATTTGTAATCGGTAATAAAAAGGAAAACACTTCGTTGGATTATGTCGAAGACTACTACATAAGTAGACACTTTAATCTTCAGGAAAATCCAATAAAAATTACCACACCCGATCGAATCAATGAAGACACATTAATTAGTTGTACGGATAAAGTAATTATTTTGTCCAGTGAACCTGGCGAAGGTAAATCAACCGTTTTAAGCAGTGTGACTGAGAAAATACGCAAAAAATATGCCCTAAAATGGGTAGTACGAATAGATTTAAGAGATTATGCCATTGATCAAACAAAACCACTAAGCCTTTACAATGTCAATTTTCAGACGAATGAAATTGACGCATGTATTGATTTCATATCAAAAATGGTGATTCAAAATAATACAAATAATATCTTTAATGTTCAATTACAGCGCAATATTTTTAAATTAAGTCTCAAACATTCGGAACAAAAATTAAAAATTGTCATTTTGTTGGACGGTTTTGATGAAATCAGTCCAAGTTTTAAAGACAATACAACACAGCTCATAAATGCCATTATGCAAACTCATGTATTACAACTATGGATAACAACTCGAACACATGAAAAAGACCATTTAAATGAAAATCTGGAAATTCCCATTCACTACTTTCATCCATTAACAATTAAAGAACAAAAAACACTTTTGACAAAAGCTTGTAAATGGCATTTAAAATTTAATAAAAATTGTCAAATGAAATCTTATCGGGAAATGATTAATTATTTAAATGGTATACCAAATAAATCATTTGATGAACATTTGAATAAAGAATTATCGAAAATGAAACAAAAATTTCCAATTGATGCAATAAATAAATGTGATCAACTCGTTAAAAGCATAAATAAATTATCACTAACAAAGTATATAAATAAATTGTTTGGCAATTGGAAAAATGCAAGAAATAAAAAATTTATTTGTGTTCCATTGCATCTTAAAATGTTAACTGAAATTGTTTTATTGAATAAATTTGCAATACCCAAAGAAAGAGAACTTTTATATTTATATCAAAAATTTATCGAAATGAAATTGGACATTTATTATGATAAATCTGGTGCAAATAAATGTAATGATGCTACAAAAGAAGTATTCCGACGTGATAAACAATCAATGCAACGAAATTACAAAGCTTTAGCTGTTGAAATTTTATTTCCCAAATTTTATGTCGAAAATTTAGCGCTTCATCAAAGTGATTTACCAAAATTTAAAGAACAATTAGAACATGATAGAAAAGATGATGTTGAATTGTTTCGAACTGGAATTGTTACATTGAAAGGGGATCAACTTGAGTTTGTTCATCGTAGCTATGCGGAATACTTTTTAAGTGAATATTTAATTGATAATTTAACAAATGAAAGTGTAATACAAGAACTTCTAATCGAACAAATTTTAATTGCAAATAAACATGGACTTATTCGTCAATTTTTTAACGATCAATTGAAATTAACCAATTCGGTGATGGAATTGAAGGTCGGAGCAAAGTTTATTGAATTGAATTTACAAAAATTCTTAAACACAATGGCCAAAGAGGGTCATACCATGATTTTTGAATTATTATTAAAGTTAATTCAAGATAATCATAAATTATACATGGAAATAATGACAAATGACCATTTATTTTATGCTTTAAGAGCAGCCATTCAGAATGGCAATAATGAAATTGCCGAACAAATAATAGAATTGAGTTTTACAGCTGGAATATTTAAAAATACGCTTAAAATTGAAAATGATTTTATCGAAATGCCTTTATACGATGCGATTAAAGTAGAAAATATCCACATTGTTGAGTTTATATTGAATAAGTTGCAACAAAACGATGAAAATTTGACAAAAACCCTTGTGCAAAAAGGTGTTGATTCCAAAAATGCTTTGTATGTTGCCGTTGGTTTTGGAAAATCGGAAATGGTTACAAGCTTCATGAAATGGATAAACGAGCATCTCGGAGAAGATTTTCTTAGGGAAATTATTTTAAGCACAGATTACAACATGTACAATGAAAATGGGTATTATGTTGAATCCAATACTGGATTTCATCACACCATTCAACTAGGTCAAATGAATATTGCTTGCAAAATATTAAATAGCATTAAAAAATACACTGACATTTTGGAAGAATTGATGCTCATTACGAATCACTATGGAGCAACTCTTTTACGACAGATTCTCAACGGGCAACATAAAAAGACAAAAAAACGTACTCAATCGCCCAAAGAACTACTGAACTTCATATGCAACATTTCCGAATGTTCAGATGAAATCGCCGAAAATATAGCGGTGCTATCTGTTTATGGAGATTCTAGTGCTGATCCAACGGAATTTTTTGAAAAACTGACATCTGTTCTCGGTGAAATAAGCAAAATACCAAACAATTCAAGTGCAATGAAAACCCGTTCCAATAAAAACAAAGAAATGGGAACGTCTTTGGCTACAGCCATCACACCGATTAAAATATATAACAATCTAATGAAAATTAAAGACAATTTAGAAAATGTTAAAAGCAAAAGAAATTCATTGGATGATGCAATTAATAATGGAGATAATTCTAAAGTTATGGATATTTTGAACATTTCGAAAAGATTCCATAAAGAACTGTTGTTAGCTACTAATGATTCTGGATGGACGGTTTTACATAAGGCAGCCGACCAAAATCGAAGTGACATAATTGAAATTCTATTGGAAAGTGTAAAAGACCACCAAAGAATACTTAGAGAGCTAGTGCTCAAAGTTAGTGAAAATGAAAAAGAAACTGCCTTACATCGAGCCGCTAGCCATGGTCACGATGATAGCATTTTTATGCTTTTGAATTGTGTACACAAATATCTAGATAAGGATTGTCTCAAAATGTTATTATTAAAACCATTAGAAAATGGTAATGGTACAGTTTTACATGTTGCATCGAATTACTCTGAAACGGTAGACAAATTGTGCAATTTTGTGAAAGAACAATTTCCAGTAGATTTTCTTGAAATTCTTACAAATATGAAAAATAAATATCCGCAATACCCATACTAAATAATTATTTAGTTTTTATTGAAAGAAGATTTACACAATTTCACAACAAAAAAAAAATATTATAAAATTAATATTAATACATCTCAAGAGAAATTCCATACCAAAACTAATGCTGAAATAAGGCTTTTTTTTTGTCTCTATATTAAATGGCGTTGACTTAATGCCGAATCTATACCAAGCGTCAAACTTAGTATAGAATTTTTCTTGCGATACTCCTTGTGAAGTAAGTAGGTAGTATAAGAGACAAATTTCATTGATATTGTGTATTTTTTTTATCATATATTTTCAAATATATTGTGACGCAAAATGGTATCAAAAATGAGTTATGTTTTTTTTTCTTCTGTACAGATTCGAATCCATCGTCCGAAAAAAAAAGTCCCAAAAAATCCTAAATTCCTTAACATTTTCTGAAAAATCGAAAAATGAGATGCTACATTGCAAAAATATGAATTCGAATGTTTATGAACAAGCCCAAAAAAATCTGAATCGTTGATTGGTATTGTGTTCTCACCCGACTTCTCATTTAAAAGTTTATTTTGCACTTTTGTCTTGATAAAATGTTTGACGCAATTGATTTCCTTAAGAATGACACTTTTGAAAATTAATCACGAAAATTACACCAAAGTAAATGAAAATCACAGTCCAATTTGTCCATGCCATATTACAATGAATGTGAACTAGAGTGCGCCAGTGCGAGTCCCGAACGTTTTTTTTCTCATTATCCTTGAATAACACTGGCTATTGCAGGCTCACTGTGAGTGTGTGAATCGTAGCCGAACTTTAATCGAATTGATAAAACAACGCCTCGCTCGCACTGGAGCATTCTAGTTCACATTCGTTGTAATATGGCATGGACAAAATGTTGAATTATTTGAGGACTGTGGAACGACAAAATATATATTCCACAAGCGCCACGTCAAATTTGATATCAGTCATTTTATCGGCAGGATCTTTCAGTGCTCCAATCTGTTTATACCTGGTTCAGAGGTTTTTTCATCATCACGGAGAACGGCAGTTCTCCCAGTGGCGCACCAAAAAATACACTTTTGAGTGCAACACTATATATACGCGAATTTTTGAACTATGTGTTGCCGACCGATGTAATTCGTGAAATAGGCATTGACGTGTAGCTTAGGACCAAACTAAACGAAAGCCGTTGTCAAAATGAATTTTTGTGGAACCAAAAAATTTGTTGCTTGGGGGACGCACCGGCGCACTCTACTTCACATTCATTGTAATATGGCATGGACAAATTGTTGAATTATTTGAGGAACGACAATATATTTTCACAAGCGCCACGTACAATTTTATATCAGTCATTTTGTGGGTAGGATCTATTAGTGCGCCACTCTGTTTATACCTCGTTCAGAGGTTTTTCATCTTATATACATTTATAAATGAAAATGGCACAAGTTTCTACGTGAATGTCAAAAAGTGACAGCATATATTTTGGGAGCTAATTATCGTGCTAAGAATTCCATTGAGTCCCGTCAACAGCAAACAGCTTCAAGGCGAAAAAGAGAGCATCGAAAAATACGGACAATGTCCAAGGGTATCTGCCTAGGTGTCTGCACAGTAAAGATCATCGATGAAAGAATATGGTACACACCGTTTAGAAAGCGCAATTAAGTTATGTTCAAAGTAAAGCAAGTGGCCAAATAAACGGTAAGAAAATAGCTGATGATTTGATTGAATTTATAGCAAAAGAACGATTTTTATTTATAGTAAAATAAGTCCATTTGGTGAAAATCGAATACAATAGACTCAGAAATAATGCCTTTTTAAAAAGGCACAACTCCATTCGTGATGGACTGAATTAAACTTTAACAGACTCTCCATTTCTATTTATAAGTAGTTTAACGATCTCCATGTTTGCTAAAAGACTTTCAAAACTACCGAGGTGAGCACTCAGTATTGATGCTTTTAATCCATCTATATTTGCATCGTTAATATTTGCTCCATTGTGAAGATGTAATTCAACGAGTTCCTTTTGTCCTGAAAACGATTTGATTTTCATTAATCTCCTTTTGATTCATTGTGAACTTTTGGAGTTACCTTCTCTAGCAGCCAGTGTTAATGCCGTGTCTCCCTCTTTATTTGCATGGTTGATTTTTGTTCCATTGGAAACAAGTAATTCAACGAGTTTCTTGTGTCCTAAGAACGATTTGATTTTCATTAATCTCCTATTGATTGATTGTGAACTTTCGAAGTTACCTTCTCTAGCAGCAACTGTTAATGCCGTATCTCCATTTTTATTTTCATGGTCAATACACGCTTTAGCGCCAAGAAGTAAACTAATGGTCTCTATGTGTCCTGAAAACGATTTGATTTTCATTAATCTCTTTTTGATTCATAGTGAACTTTCGAAGTTACCTTTCTTAGCAGCCAGTGTTATTGGCGTGTCTCCATCTTTATTTGCACGGTTAGTGTTTTTTGGATTGTAAAGAAGATATTTAACTAGTTTCTTGTGTCCTGAAAACGATTTGATTTTCATTAACCCTCTGTGGAATACATGAGTCTGGCCAGGCCTTTTTCATTTTCAATTTAGATTTAAATATATTTCTGATTGAGCTAGCGACTTGAAATTTTAGGACATTTCCTAAAATTTCGTCGACTATCAATTTAAAAAAAATATACAGGGTGTCCCGCTTTAGCATGTCAATATTTCTACCACATATTACTTGGGCCATGAGGAGAAAAAAAGTCTATGAGCAATAATTTCTAGGACTCGTTTTTGGTGGGGTTTCAGCCGTAAAAAGTAACAATTTATCTTGAACGAGTCCTAGAAATAATTGCTCATAGACTTTTTTCCTCCTCATGGCCCAAGTAATATGTGGTAGAAATATTGACATGCTAAAGCGGGACACCCTGTATAGAAGAATCCGTCGATTACAAGTTGAGTTGTGATGACGTTTTGGTGTTAATGTCACATACGGAACGCATGAGTCTGGCTAGACCCATTGAGTTTCCCATACATTTTGTATGGACCGCATGCATTTCATGGACACTTCATCCACTCTTTTATCAATAACTTTGGAACCACACAGAGAAAAATATGTTGGTAAATATATATGGTTTGGTGGTATTTCTAACGTCAAAATCATTTTAATGCATTAAATTTACCACTTTTGTACATAGATTTTACCGAAGTATCGTCAATTCGCATATATTTTGACAAATCGATGATGATGGGTTGAGAAACAGATGGCGGTGCTATGAAAATGATTGCTATTGGTAAAATTTATGTGTTAAAGTGGTAAATTGAATGTATTAAAATCATTTTGACATTAGAAATACCACCGAACCATATATATTTACCAACATATTTTTTTCTGTGCAGTCGCTCAATTCTCAATGTTCAGCAAAATTGTTTAAAATAAAATTATCTTTCCAACGAATATTCATTTTTAATATTTAAATTCTGATGAATTCATTGATTCGCTGTCTTCGGGCGAAATAAGTGCATTCCAGTATGCACCGATCATCTCATGTGATGTAGAATGAACGTTTTCAAAATATAACCAAGTTCTGGGAGATCAACGTCACTCATTTTTGTTTAAACATTTGAAATTGCATTTCTTAATCTTTTGTAATCGCCTTAATCTTGAAATTACACATATCCAAAGAAAAACACCTGTGCAGAATTTGCTGCGATTTGATTACCTTTAACTAGAGAAGAAACGAGTGACGTGGTGAAATGATACTAAATGAATGTATTTTATTTTTTATTTATTCTTTAATGATTTGAATGCAGGTGATACAGGGTGAATTTGCGCGTGTGAATATGTGTGATAGCGTGTGGAAACGTTTGAGGAGAATGCGATGATGATTTAAACAAATATGGTTGGTTTGTGATGAGGTTTTTGTGCATAATTCGATTAAATCAAGAGAAATTCACTTCACTTTGAGTAAATCTCAGTAATTCAATCAAAATGAATGCACTATACGATAAATCAGCCGTTCAAACTATGAAATCTAGCCAATTTACCGATTTGGAAACTTTCCGTGTGGCAACTTGCCGTGTTTTCTCACTTTGTGTGGAAAACGAGCACAAACCGTGCGATTTTGTCCGCTTATCAACGAGATCGATTTAATACTGATTGATCCAATGTCTTTTCATCAAATTGATACGAAATGCTAACACACTTAATCACACGTATAAAAGTAATTACAATTTCAAAATGAGGTATTAAATGCTGCGCATACACTGCTGTATCAAATCACACTTCAAAGAGAGTTTTATTTTTTCTTTTGGATAAACGTACCGTCTTCCATGCTGGTTTATACTGTAGTGTTTGAACTGAATGTATGACATTCAACGTGCAAAATTCTCTTTGTGTGCAGTGAAGTGACACGACATTGTATTGAGCCGCAATGTGAACTCAACTTAATGCTAGAGTGAGACTAAAATATGTTTCACGAATTTCGACTTCTACAAACTAAATCTCCGACATCCTCCCCCCCATTGGACTGCTCATATGAAGAGTTGTTCAATATCTCATTGTCCAGAATAGGGAGAATTCCCAAACGATGGATTGGTCTCTTCAGTGTCGACCCTTTACATAGAACGTCTACGACTCGAATCAGACCATCCTTGGCTGGATACACTGCCGTGATTTTTCCTAAAGGCCAACGACTAGGTGGCACATTGTCTTCCGAGACCACTACTATCTGTCCAACGGCCACATTTGTCTCACGCTTGTTCCACTTTTGACGAGGTTGAAGTCCATCTAAGTATTCTTTAGACCAACCGTTCCAGAATTCGGTATACAATCGGTATAAAAATTGGTATTGGTCCAATTTATTCGTTTTAATGTGTGATATATCTGGTCTCGGCAATGTGTTTATAGGCTGAAAATTAAAGAAATGAGACGGTGTTATTACTTCTATATCATCAGCATTTGGAGTTATCGACCAAAGTGGTCGGGAATTTAAACAACATTCAATCTGTTTCAAAACGTGATCGAATTTTCGAGCCGTAAGTTTTGTATCCTTCATTGTTCTCTTCAAGTGGTATTTTACAAGTCCAACAGCTCGTTCCCAAATGCCTGCCATGTGACTTGCTCGAGCCGGTATCCGTTTAAAAGTGATTCGTTTATTTGCTAACAATCTTGTCACCTCATTTGTTTGAGACAAAAATTGGTCATGCAGCAAATGGATCTCTTTTTCGGCACCCACAAAATTGGTTGCATTATCCGTGTATATGACCAATGGAATTCCACGTCGAGCGATGAAGTTCTCCAAAGCCATTATAAATTCAGCAGAAGATAAGTCACATACAAGCTCAAGATGTATCGCTTTAGTCGTTAAACATATAAATAATGCGATGTATGCTTTTGTGACTGGTGCGTTTCTGCGTTCACTTATTTTTATTTCAAAATAGCCAGCGTAATCGCATCCTACAAATGAAAAAGGCCTAGCTTGCTGTGTGCGAAACGATGGTAATTGTGCCATTTGTTGGGTTAGTAATTTCTTTTTAGTTCGATAACATACCATACAGCGACCTATGCATTTTTTGACTTGATTTCTAGCGTTTATGATCCAATACCGGTCCCTGAGTGCGCGAAGTGTTAATTGCACACCACCGTGTAACGCTTGTTGTTGATGAGTAAATTGAATCAACAATTGTGTGAAATGTGAATCGGGTGGCAAAATTAAAGCTGTGCTCTGCTGGAGCAACTCAGTATTGCTGACACGTCCGTTCATTCGTAGAAAACCCTCAGAATCAATGAATGGATTTAATTTGAGTAACTTGCTACTGTGTGGTAATGAACGATGAGTTCTTGTGCGTCCGATTTCGTGACCGAAAACTTCTGCCTGAATGTTTTTCACCCATCGCCTTTCAGCTGATTCGAATTCGAGTGCATCAATCGGTTGATATTTCATCACTCCTGTTTTTCTTTTGCTTGCCCAACGCATGGCATAACATGTAAATCGAATCAACTTCGTGTAGTCGGCGAATCGTTCTAAAATATAATTTTGTTTGGGTGTTGAAACGTGAAACATTTTAATACCTTTTCTTTTTTCTGGAGCAGTCTCAATTGGTAGTTTGACGTTTTGATTTGGATTCGGATCGGACGGACATGATAAAAATGATGGACCATGCCACCACATTTTCGATTTACCCAATTCTTCCATCGATATCCCACGCGATGCAATATCAGCTGGATTTTGCTTCGATGGAATATGCATCCAGTGCTTTGCTGGGATCGTTTGTTGAATTTCACTGACTCGATTGGCAACAAATGGAGCCCATTTGCTGGGATGAGTAGCAATCCAAGCCAGCACTATCTTTGAATCACACCATGCGAATAACTGAAATTCAGTGAGGGACAATGCCTGGATGCAACGAGTTACCAATTTTGTAGATAAAAGTGCACCACACAGTTCGAGTCTAGGAATTGTTGTTATTCGAATCGGCGCTACCTTTGTTTTGGCAGTTATTAAATGACATATTACTGTGTTATTTTCGTGAATGACTCGTAAATAGATGCAAGCTGCATATGCTAAAATTGCAGCATCGCAAAATGAATGCAGTTCGATTTTCTCCTTTTTATTTGACAATCTGAGCCAACGAGGCACTTTAATTGGAATGGGTGAGATTAATTCATTGTACATTGGTTTCCACTGATTTACGATGTGTTCGGGGAGCTGAGAATCCCAGCCTACGCTTTGTGGTAGCCGCCAAATGTCTTGCATGAGCATTTTGGTTTTCACCATACAAGGGGCTAACCAACCGAGTGGATCGAATAATTTTGCGATGGCTGATAAAACATTTCGTTTTGTCCAAGTACTTACATTGGCGCTTTCCAATGTTTTGAAAATAAATGCATCTGAATCAGCTTGCCAGGCAATTCCTAACGTTTTAAAAGTGGAATTGAAATCAATGCACTCTTCTCTATCATTTTCGGTAACATCATTCAAGATTTGTTGATTGTTGGATTTCCATTTCCGTAAATTGAAGCCATAGCGTGCAAGAGTTTCTGTGATCAATCGTCTGATTTCACATGCTAATTCGATGGTTGGAAATGATTTAAAAAAATCATCGATATAAAAACATGTTTGTATTATTTCAGCGAGCTGTGGATTCGAGGGTTTTATTTGCTCTCCAATTTCGAAGACACCACGTGTGGCTTGAAAAGGAGCGCTACTGGTGCCGAAAGTAACCGTCAATAATTTGTAAATGGCTATGCCATCGGTACCTGGTCGATGCCAAAGAATCACTTGAAGATTTGCATGGTCTTTGTTGACATACATCATGCGATACATTTTTTCAACGTCAGCTGACATGGCGAATTCAAATTTGCGCCAATTGATTAATAAATCAAATAATTCCGGCTGAATTACTGGACCCACACACAGACAATCATTTAGCGAAAAACCTGTGGTGGTTTTTGCCGATGCATCAAACACACTTCGTACTTTGGTAGTGCTGCTCGATTCTTTTATCACTGCGTGATGTGGTAAAAAACATTGAAATGCTTGTTCTGTTGTGACCAGTTCCATATGTCCAAGTTCCAAGTATTCTTCTAAAACAGCATCGTATTTTGCTTTTAATGATGCATCTTTTTCCAATCGACGTTGTAAGCATTTATAGCGACGCAGTGCCATTGCATAGGAATCACCAAGATATTTAAATGGATCGAGTTTAAATGGTAGATCAACAATAAATTTTCCATCATCACCACGTTTGACCGACTGTTTAAAAACGCTTTCGGCTAACTGTTCTTCTGGCTTCAAAAAACGTTTAACAGCTACCTCCTCAAGTTCCCAAAACGCTTTGAGTTGTGTGGTCAAATCGGATTCATGATTATTTAATTGTTCATAGTTTGTGTGATAACAAACGGTAATGGCTCGTTTTGAAATGTTGGTATTACCTGAAATTATCCAACCGAGTCGAGTTTGCTGCGCAATTGGTTGGTATCTGGTTCCCTTTTTAATACCATCCATTATGAAATCTGCGTGAGCGGATCCACCCAAAAGTAAATCAATTCTATGGGCGTCAAAATAATTCGGATCAGCCAACTTTAGACCGTTCAAATGATGCCATTGCTGAATGTGAGCCTTGCTACAACCTTTGATTGATCCAATTTTTCGAACCACTATTGCCTTTGTGGTCAAACGGTAATTTTTATCATGTATTGAACCAATTTCAAATGACACTTTACCTATCACGCTGCCAACTGGCGAATCACCGACACCAAACATTGGTGCATTGATACGGATGATCGATAATTTTAACAAATTGCACGCATGAAGTGATATTAAATTGGTGGTAGAACCCTGATCAATAAGTGATTTCGTAAGAATAGAACGATCATTGACACGAATTGGAACAATTGCAGTGGCTAATAATGTGTCGTCTTCGCTTTGATTGTTTAAATGATAAAAATGTTGACTACTAATTACACTTAAACTATCCTCTTCGAGTTCAGGGCCCTCTTGTTTACTTGAATACGACTCAGGCATGATATTGTTCAATTGGATATTCTCAGCAACATTTAAAAACACTTGTTTGTTGTCAACGTGCAACAGCGTATGATGAGAATCATTGCACTTTTTGCATGACGCTTCGAAGGGGCATTCTTTTACATCATGTGGATAGAAACAATTCACACAGAGGTGATTTTTAGCGATTAAATTATGGCGATCTCGAATTGGCATATCCCAGAGTGCATTACACCGAGAGGGCAAATGATTTCTTTTACATAGGACACATTTGTAATCCGCCTTCAAGGTAAAGAACGATCTAAATTTTTCAGTGGATTTTTTGTTATCTACATTCGGTTTGTGTATTTGATGACCTCTGAATGTTGGCTTCGATGATTTTTCATTTCCTTGAATTGGTGAAAAAGTTTCGGTAGTCTCTAAAATTGTGATGCGTGTTTCCAGATATGTCAGCATAGTCTGAAAAGCAGGCACCTTTCGCTTACCATCCAATTTTTCTTCCCAAAGAGCCAACGAATTTTTATCAAACCGCTGTGATAAGTGAAATACAAGAATCGCATTCCATGAAGAAGTGTCTATATTGCAACAGTGTAATGCTGCCATTAATCCATTGACAGTGTTCAACATAGTACGAAAAACATCAGCATTTGGTGCTTCAATACAAGGCATATCGTACAGTTTTTTTAAATGATCATTTATGATGGCCCTCTCATTTTCATATCGGTTTTGTAAAAGTTGCATAGCCTGTTGATAAGCGCCCGCGCCTGGTAAGATGTGGCTGACTAACGATCGAGCTTCACCAAAAAGTGAATCTTTCAAAGCTTGTAGTTTCTGAATTTCAGGAACTTTATCAGTAAAAACCGCAGCACAGGAGGCTTTGAATTCTATCCAGTCTGATAAAGCACCCGAAAATGGTGTGACTCGCATTGGAGCTAATTTAATCAATGGTTGAGTTTCATTCGAAGCTACAGCTTGTACATTTGGTGCATTTTCTATCAGTCTCAACTCAGTAATTAAATTTGCGACATGCATTTTTGCCTTCAAATACTGATTATGAATGTTTATGTATTCGTTTGTGATTTCACCCAAAGACACATCACCTGCGGCCACTAAAGCTGCTTCATGTTGTTCAAATGCATGGAAAAAATCTGACCACTTTTCATCTAAATCACTCTTCGATATAATTAAATTGCTGAGAGGATCATCAATGGTTAATTTTAGAGCTGCATTTGTTGCTGCCTTTATCATCCTTTGTGTGCGAGTCCGAACCTGATTGAGTATGTCAAAATTCGCATGAGGTGAAGTACCATGAGCAGAAACAGACTTACGTGGAGGTGACATTGTAAATTCAGTTGAGTAGCAAAAATCAAGTGGGAAAAATTTGCTATAAAATGCTTGATTTTATTTCAGATTTGTCGATTTATTTATTTAATTTTGTGTATACAAATTTCGAGCTGAGTGTCACATGCAAATTGGTTGGACAAAAAATTCGCATGCGATTTCAATTAAATCATGCACGAAGTTCAAATGAAGCGAACAACGTTTTGCTGTTCGAGAGCATCGACAAACTGTTTATTTCGTTGGTGTTCAAGACGGCGTCGTTTATTTTTCTTTTGAACTGCACGAGCGCATTTACAAGGTCCAGAACGTTCGGTTTGTGTTCCACGTGTTTCGAATGTTCGTGGCGATACACACTTCGTTTCAATGTGCACCGACTTCACTGCAGCAACGTTCAATGTTGTTGTACTGTTATTCCCAGAAATGGAATGCGAACGCTTGTGCTGAAATTTCGGTCGGTGGTGTCGATTGCCAGTGAAATGTGCTTCAGCTTTGAACGGTGTAGTTTTTTTTGTACGATAATTTGCGTCAGTTTTATCGGCAAATGGTTTCACGGCAACCGATTTCAAAGTTGGTTTTTTCTTTTCGATTTTGTCGTCGATTTCAGATAAAAAAACATCAGAACCGTCGCTCAAACTTAATGTGTCGCTGAGCTGTCCACCATCAGCCTCGTTTTCTTCAAACTTCGCTTTGCTACCAAAATGTGCAGAATTTGCTGCGATTTGATTACCTTTAACTAGAGAAGAAACGAGTGACGTGGTGAAATGATACTAAATGAATGTATTTTATTTTTTATTTATTTTTTAATGATTTGAATGCAGGTGATACAGGGTGAATTTGCGCGTGTGAATATGTGTGATAGTGTGTGGAAACGTTTGAGGAGAATGCGATGATGATTTAAACAAATATGGTTGGTTTGTGATGAGGTTTTTGTGCATAATTCGATTAAATCAAGAGAAATTCACTTCACTTTGAGTAAATCTCAGTAATTCAATCAAAATGAATGCACTATACGGTAAATCAGCCGTTCAAACTATGAAATCTAGCCAATTTACCGATTTGGAAACTTTCCGTGTGGCAACTTGCCGTGTTTTCTCACTTTGTGTGGAAAACGAGCACAAACCGTGCGATTTTGTCCGCTTATCAACGAGATCGATTTAATACTGATTGATCCAATGTCTTTTCATCATATTGATACGAAATGCTAACACACTTAATCACACGTATAAAAGTAATTACAATTTCAAAATGAGGTATTAAATGCTGCGCATGCACTGCTGTATCAAATCACACTTCAAAGAGAGTTTTATTTTTTCTTTTGGATAAACGTACCGTCTTCCATGCTGGTTTATACTGTAGTGTTTGAACTGAATGTATGACATTCAACGTGCAAAATTCTCTTTGTGTGCAGTGAAGTGACACGACATTGTATTGAGCCGCAATGTGAACTCAACTTAATGCTAGAGTGAGACTAAAATATGTTTCACGAATTTCGACTTCTACAAACTAAATCTCCGACAACACCAAAAAATCTAATATTATAGCGAAACATCATAATTTTCATTAAAAATATCCGATATTTTCGTAAATATTTTAAGGTTGATATTTTAAGTTTTGTTGAAAATATTTCTGGTTGCCCTGTTCATTTATGTTGATACAATTTGTAGTTTTGGAGATACATGCGAAAATGTGGCTTGGGTCTGGCCAGACTCATGCGTTCCGTGCATGAATTTTGGAACATGTGTTCCACGGAAGGTTAATCTCCTTTTGATTGATTGTGAACTTTCAAAGTTACCTTCTCTAGCAGCAACTGTTAATGCCGTATCTCCATTTTTATTTTCATGGTCAATACACGCTTTAGCGCCAAGAAGTAAACTAATGGTCTCTATGTGTCCTGAAAACGATTTGATTTTCATTAATCTCTTTTTGATTCATAGTGAACTTTCGAAGTTACCTTTCTTAGCAGCCAGTGTTATTGGCGTGTCTCCATCTTTATTTGCACGGTTAGTGTTTTTTGGATTGTAAAGAAGATATTTAACTAGTTTCTTGTGTCCTGAAAACGATTTGATTTTCATTAATCTCCTTTTGATTCATTGTGAACTTTTGGAGTTACCTTCTCTAGCAGCCAGTGTTAATGCCGTGTCTCCATTTTTATTTGCATGGTTAATATTTGCTCGATTGTAAAAAAGATATTCAACGAGTTCTTTTTGTCCTAAAAATGATTTGATTTTCATTAATCTCCTTTTGATTGATTGTGAAGTTACGAAGTTACCTTCTCTAGCAGCCAGTGTTAATGCCGTGTCTCCATTTTTATTTGCATGGTTAATATTTGCTCGATTGTGAAAAAGATATTCAACGAGTTCCTTTTGTCCTGAAAACGATTTGATTTTCTTTAATCTCCTTTTGATTGATTGTGAACTCAGGGATTACTATGGGCTGAAAATAGCAGCTGAAAATAGGTGATATCGCAAAATTTTGACTGAAAATAGCTGATATTTTCCAAATAAAACAATGGAATCCATTGATAGTCACACTGAATCCTTGAGATATCAAGTGAGATCTCAGTGAGATCTCAAGATATTTTCAGTCAAAATTTTGCGATATCACCTATTTTCAGCTGCTATTTTCAGCCCACAGTAATCCCTGTGTGAACTTTCGAAGTTACCTTCTCTAGCAGCCAGTGTTAATGCCGTGTCCCCATTTTTATTTGCATGGGTGATATTTGCTCGATTGTGAAAAAGATATTCAACGAGTTCCTTGTGTCCTGAAAACGATTTGATTTTCATTAATCTCCTTTTGATTGATTGTGTACTTTTGGAGTTACCTTCTCTAGCAGCCAGTGTTATTGGCGTGTCTCCATCTTTATTTGTATGGTTAATATTTGCTCCATTGTGAAGAAGATATTCAACGAAATCCTTTTGTCCTGAAAACGATTTGATTTTCATTAATCTCCTTTTGATTTATTGTGAACTTTCGGAGTTACCTTCTCTAGCAGCCAGTGTCAATGCCGTGTCTCCATTTTTATTTGCATGGTTAATATTTGCTCCATTGCGAAGAAATAATTCAACGAGTTCCCTTTGTCCCAAAATCGATTCGATTGTCATTAATCTCCAATTCATTGATTGTGAACTTTTGGATTTACCTTCTCTAGCAGCCAGTGTCAATGCCGTGTCTCCATCTTTATTTGCATAATTAATATTTGCTCCATTGATTACTCATTTAATTCTCTGACACGTTCCACATCTGTAGAACGCTGTTCCCACACGTTAGCCGTTCGGAACGGTCCGAACGGCTATTTGGTGTGGCACACATGTAACTACGTGTACATTTCATATTCGTCGTCGAGCGCTATATACTTGATTCATTACACACGTAACGAAGTGTGAGCAACGAAGAAAGCATATAGCGCCCGACGAATATGAAATGTACACGTAGTTACATGTGTGCCACACCGAATAGTCGTTCGGACCGTTCCGAACGGCTAACGTGTGGAAACAGCGTTCTACAGATGTGGAACGTGTCAGAGAATTAAAAGAGTACCACTTTCAGCAGCCCCCACTAAAACCGTGTCTCCATTTTTATCTGTAAAGTGAAAAGGGTGGGTCATTTTGAGCAATTTCACGTTAGAACAGCCGATGTAATGCAAACTTGGAACTTGTCGCGTTTGAAACAGAGTTTTGGGTCTTACATTTTTTTCGCAAGGGCGACGCATGGGAGTGTTCTTTTTAGATCTTCCAGTAGGTAATCTTGAACGCTACTGTATTAAGAATTGGGGGCCTCAAAATTTGCAGGCAAATGTGTTCTTATATAACACAGTGCAACATATTTTCTCGGGGTTGAACCGAACCAATATGAAATGAAAGTACTATTATATAGTAGTAAAACCCCAAAGGGATTTTTCGAAATTGGCTCGAATAAAAAAATTTCATTATCACACACATTTTCGCTTTCAGTACGATTTTTGAAAAAACATGTATTTTTTGATATTTTTTTTCTTTAATTTCTTGTTTCATTTCAAATGCAAAAAATATATTTTCAATATTATTTAACTTTTAATGCTCGATCACCGAAACTTACCTTAGTATTAGGGATTCCATATTTGATAAATGTATCCGTTGACGACTATTCCACAAAAACTCTCAAAAGCTCGAACGTATGATCTGGGAAGATGTTTTTTACAATTATTTTTAAATTACAATATTCATTAAGATTTCAGTTCACTGGAAATATTGAAGTTCTTTTTCTCAAGAGAAACGCTTGAATGAAAGTGCCATAAAAATTAAAAAAAAAAATCGTGAAAAATATTCAATGATCTCTAATAGTCTCATTCAAATAAAAACACAATTAACATTCGAAATTCATTGTTTTTCCAAGAAAAACGACACTTATTCCTGATATTTCAAAAAATAATCAAATAAAATCACGAAAAATCAATCTTTCATACTTACTAGCTCCTTGGTAAAAAAAAGACAATTGATCGTTTTAACTGCCGTCAATTAAATTTCACTTAAATTTCACTTGAATTTCGAATAAAATCTTATTATTGTGTTGTTAAACTCACCTTTTACAAATAAGAATGACTCTCTAAAACTTTAATTGCAGAGCGCTAATGATTTTTTTCAACTGATTACGTGGGAATTCCACAACCAACTGCTCGTAAGTATTTGCTACGCCCATCAAAATAATGTGTTTCGTTATCGATGTTAGAAGCATGAACAGCCGAATGTGAACCGAATGTTGCCATTTAACACTGGAAGTCCTAATGAACTGATTACGATAACAGGTACAGTCGATCGTGTCAGTTTGGTGCTTTTGTGATAATAGTAATCGGTTATTGAGTACGTCGGCTGACATCGGTCTGGTGGTGAGTCACTTATACATACGCAAAAGAAAATAAATGGTTTTTTTGTTGTGTCCACTAGCGCGTCCAAAATTTGGTACTAATTATGATTGTGTGAGTATCTCATCCCAAAATCCATACCAATGTGAACGTGCTTTGTTGTTGTTCGCATATTATATGCTAAATAAATAAAAAGGGAAAAAAATACGTAAAATGTGAATAGCATGAAGATAATGACAGCTGGGCAACGCTAGCAACGCATACATTCGCACATTGTGAAAAAAGTGGTATAAAATCAGCGGTTGCCCGCTGAAACTACG
Organism: Aphidoletes aphidimyza; assembly: GCA_030463065.1. Taxonomy (NCBI): domain Eukaryota; kingdom Metazoa; phylum Arthropoda; class Insecta; order Diptera; family Cecidomyiidae; genus Aphidoletes; species Aphidoletes aphidimyza. Next base: position 46,010,961 of record CM059996.1, read on the forward strand.
GCGCTGCGATCGGCGTTGCCGGACATATTCAAGCTTTGAAAATGGGCCATTAGTCAGTTTATGGGGAACATAAGTTACCTTCAGAGAGTAGAGAAACGTAAAAATACCTCACTGAGTGTCGCTACGACTCGGTACAGTCGTGGCGGCAAACATTCACGACGCCTCAGCGTCGTATTGATTTCGACGATGTTCGTATATGCATACGACATATGAGTCGTGAGGTACCACGATGTGAACGCTTCGCATGATGCGAGCGCTCTATGTGAGTACGACATATGAGTCGTACGCATATACGAACATCGTGGCACCTCTAAGTGCGTACGACTCATATGTCGAAATCAATACGACGCTGAGGCGTCGTGAATGTTTGCCGCCACGACTGTACCGAGTCGTAGCGACACTCAGTGAGACGTATCAAAGGTTTTTCACATTCCATAGAGAATTCAGAGAAATCCAATGCAAAGGATTTACTATCTGTTATTGATGTATGTAAATTCGTCTGCGATCATGTATATGCTGTCATCACATACCAAGGTAATGTAAGTAGGGAAATAAATTGCTTTGGATAAGGTACTATGTTGTATTTGAACAAATGAACGTATCATATCATATATGATAGGGCCTTTCCTAGGATTTTTGCGCCCGTTTGCGAGTTTTCGTGAGACTTGTTTTTTTTCATTTTTCGGTAAATCAAGAATTGTACAGCAGTGGAAATCACTGGAGTCGAGCAAATATTTCTGTAAACGTTATGTAGACAGGTTGTTTGTAGATTGCTATGTATACAAAATAAATGTTTACTCTTTCTTTTCTCATTTTCCATGAAATTGATGCCATCTTCCAAGTGTCATCAAATTACTACGAATTTCTAGTGCATTCTGTCAAATTGAAATAGCATGGGATTTTATCTGAGCCCAAAAGAATCAATAAAGTCCTTAAAACGATAATCCGTAAAAAAATGGATTCATCGCCACGTTTATAATTGAAGTTTTTCTTGCATGTGACTTAAACTGTTACAGATACCTCTTTTCATCTGACTCGAGAGTTAAACGTAATTACTTCAAGTAAAATCCAATGGGAAATTGATCAAATTTATTTTTGATTGAATTCCAACAATCAGTTGGAACCTAGGTTTGTTTACTACTGAAATGACTATTGAAATGTCAAAAGTACCGGATTGGTACCGGAAAGAACTTGAATGTACTTCAATACTATTCATTTTTTACACCACCATTTTGGTGCTGCTATATGACATCACTATAAGAATAGCATTGTAGTATAAAAAAAGTTCCTTCCAGTACCAATTCGGTACTTTTGACATTTCAATAGTCATTCAGTAGTAAACAAACCTAGGTTGGAACTGAGAATTATTTGCTGCTATTCAGATTCGACCCCATACAATACGTACATAAAAAAACAATACCTTTTGTTTGTATTGATATTTTGTAGTGCTTGCCATTTCTGCATCATACAGGTATTTTAAACTGATTTGAAATATTTAATTAAAAATCTAGCTGAAAATGGAGTTAGATTGCAACCCAATGACATAAAATCGATTGCCAGGTATATATTAAACGAATTGAATTTGATGAGAAACTTCACGGTATCGATTTTAGCATACTTGTAGTAGGATTTCGAAAAACCTCGCATCTTTCCCGACAAATGCCTCAAATTTCCTAATTTTCCTTTTTGGGCTGACAAAATAATTGTTCGAAAAGTGAATAAAAGCCACAATGTAATTTGTTATTCATTGTAACTGTTGGAATATATATATAATTGTAGTAAACACATCAATCTTTTAATAAACCAGTCATTTTTATTTAGTCCTTTGCATACAATCAATAATAAAGTTCAATTTGTCACCTTGTGGGTATCGATAATCAATTTCAACATTTCTCTAACGAATTTTTACTGAGCAATCATTTTCTCATTCGTCCAAAAATCATTTGAAGCAGGCAGAAGCAGGAAACCAAATATTAGAAATATTTTTCTATCAACTTAATGTATGGTGTTATAATATACAAATGATTTGCAGATTAACGAATAATTGTTCATTTGTATTTTGCCTGTACTTGTCTCTCTGAAATAGTCTCCAGTTAGCATTTAAATAGGACGCATGGATATAAGCTGTCTTAGTTCATTTATCCAGATCCAGAGTGAAATCAATGTGGCATATTCGAAAACTGAATATTTATTTCATTTATTTCCATTTGTTTGGTTTAACTTATTACATTCCTGCACAAACGCATCGCGTGAAACAATTTAAAGTGGCATGGATCCTCTTGAACACTGTTTATTTCATTTTACTCGTGAAATATTTGTACGTGATCATTGAATACATTATTTCTAGCCACTTTGATATTACGGTGTTTGTTGCATGTTCGGCTGCATTTGCAGGTTCTTCAAACAATTTCATTACACTGTATTCAAGTCTCACTTCTCCAAATGTGCCCCGTTATATTAGTAAATCGTTCGAGTGTATCATTCAGTACATCGAAAATAAGCTCAAATATCAACTTAAAATCGATACATTTAAAACAGCATTCTCACGAAAACTCATTCTACAATTACTGTTTGAGTTAGTAGCCGTCATATCTAGAATAATTAGTCCGAATCTAGGTGGTTGGGAAATTGTGCTGACTACGTTTTCAATCATCTACACACGCGTTGCTACGTATCAAATTTTACTATTCGTTTACTTGATCGAGTTTCTCTTGCATTCGGTCAACTTGAAAATAAAAGTGACTTTGCGTGAGCCCAGAAGAGTCAACAAAGTGCTCAATGTATTACACCATTTGAAATGGATTCATTACAATTTGTGGAAAATTTCACAAACTCTCAACCATCAATTCGGGCTGTTTATCATCACGTATTTACTTGATATTTGTCTCATCTGTTGTCACGGTTATAAATTAATATTCTCTTGGTCAAACACAGAAATCGAAAGTAAGTAGCATTTTGATTAATTAACCTCCATTTTACGATAAATAGAAACATGCAAAAAGAGAATATAGCCAGCTGGGCATCTTTCTAGGTCTACCTCTATTTGGTAGATCTTGTTGATTTTCAGTCGAATGAGTGTCACAAATGAATGATGATGTGACATTCACATTCACACTTAATTTCACCATCAACACATAGTGCAAAAATATTGAACCCTATTTTGATTTTACAGATCCGGTTTTCAGGCTCTTAAGCCATTTTGTTTCGATATTGATTTTTGTTGATGTTTGCAATAGTTGCATCATTCAGGTATGTTCAGTTCAATTTTAGCACTAAAACGAAAAGTTCATTGATTTTGTCCCATAATAAGCTCAAATGATAAAGTACCTTCAGTTCCATTCCTTTGGATGGTTTATACAGTGTTTCTCTAACTTAGAAAACAGGAAAACCGCTAATTGCGTGGCCAAAAGCTCTCTTTTTGGAATATACTTTGAATGTTACAATTTCATTCTCTTTCAGAAATCTGAACTCAATAAAAACATCGAAATATTAACATTTTGGGCAAATCACAATAAAAAGGTGCATTTAGCTAAACAAGAACTTCTGTCACAAATTAAACATTTGGATATTTCAATTGAAGCCAAAGGAATTTTTATCATAGATCGATCATTTTTAGCTGGGGTGAGATGACAAAATTCAATTTCGAATAAATAGTGACAAAAAGTAACCCTTTTAAATGTGATATATTTTAACTTTTTAGATGGTTGCGGCTTGTAGCACCTATATTATTATTTGCATTCAATTCTACATTGGTTAAATCATCTCGATGACATAAAAGAACAAATACAATAGATGCTTATCAGTGCCAAATACTAAACGTGCACCAAGAAATTTCAACTTCAAGTGAATCTATAAAATAAGGTTAGAACGCTTAAGCATTTAAACATATGTTAAAGAAGAACCAACAGAAACAGTTCTTTTTAAAATTAGCTTTCACGTTAAATTTCTTATCGTTTTAAAGTATTCCTAAAATGAATTTAATTACTCTATGAAATGTCCATGCGATCACACATGTAAAAAGTAATATGGCAAGTAAATAAAACAAGGGGCAAATGACTACCAATACTTCTAAACAAACGTCAAAAGTACCGGATAGTACTGAAACAAAATCTGCATCTACTGATGCGCAACTAGAAGGCATGCGAAACTGAATAGATAGAGAGAATCGACAGAATCGCATCTCGCACATCGGTATGTGCAGATATTGATTCAGTACTTGTCGGTACTTTTGACGTTTGTTTAGTAGTATTGGTAGTTGTTCGCCCCTTGAAATAAAATCAATGTCATTCTGATTGATTCAGTATAAACGATTATGATAGAACTTAAAAAAAAACCGTTGACTATAGCGTTATACCTTCACATTTAAGGTGCAATGGAAATTGAGAATGATGCAGTCATATGGCGATATCTAAATGATATCTAAAAAGTGCAAGAAAAGAATGAAGGTCGACAGTTAATTTTTTTTATTCTTTCAATAAATGTTTTTACAAATGTTTTTGACATATTCCTCGAGTAATCAATATCTTAGACGCAAGTGTTTAACATATGGTTTTAAAACGAGGAATTTTAAATTAATATTTGAAATGTTTGTTTGATATTGTAAGGGGTAATGGGGACAATTTGTCTTCAACAGACTACACACGGATAGACAATATTTCAATATATTTTATACATTTTTTATTAAAGGATATTATTGCAGTCTTCGTTCAAATCAATTTGAACACATCAGTATCGCAGGTTTCAGTTGGAATTGAAGTATCACAAGTTGTGATTCACAACTCCTGGATCTGTGTTAAAAATAAAAAGTTTAACAGTAAAATGTACAATTGCTTTCAAAACTTCTATAACAACGCTTCAACTGCGCGAATCGGTAATGAATTTGAAACTCAATTCAATTTCCACTTACAGAAAATATTGATATTCTCTCTAATAGTTTGAAAACAAACGGGATTTGTAAAAAAAACTATCGATTTATGATCACCCAATTCTTAGAAACAAATGCAGCTTCCTGCGTTGGTACACGATCCTCCTTGGAAAAGTTGTTCCTGACACTTTGCTTGACAGGCATGAGTCGGATTTGCCTGACTACAGGATTTTGGTGGGTGTGGTCTTTGTTTGTGGTCTGATAAGTGAAGTTATATTTATATAATTAGTAGTAAGAGCTTTAAATGTGTCTGAGAAAATGATTAACTTACTTTTCGGATGATTACTAAGTTCTGCAAGGGCAACGCATAGAAGAGCTGCGAAAACAATGAACAGTTTGAAATTCATTTTTGTTTTTCTATCGATCACTTTTTTGTTGATTTCCAATTGAAATATTAATTCTCAACTGATCTCCATTCAATTTAACATTCTCTTATATAGCAAGAAATTGATCATTCACGAAAAATTCCAATTTCAAATGCTTGACGAAAAAAAAAAATGCTTGTATATACATTAAGAATTCAATTATAAACAATAAATTTCAAAACATCTTAGCTGGAAGAACACAGGATATGAAGCAGTTGACTTTTCGAATAAGGTATTTTTAATTAACATATGAAATAAACGTTCGAATGAAATAACGATAAAACTGTTATCCGCAAAGTCCATACAATGAAATAAAACACATAAATGTATTGATTGGTTTACCACCTTAAGTGACTTTGCAATTTTAATTTCAAACAATTTTTATTAAAATCAAATGAAATAATTTTTCGGGTGCATTTCGACTGTGTTAGTCATCATCAGCGAGCTTCAAAATCAAACTAAAAAATAAGTGTAGCGTACGCCATCAAAGATAGTGCGAAACATTATTCCAACAATAAAATTACAAGAAAAGTCCATTTTATATCTCTAATAGTTCGAACATCGGTGACCGTATCGACGCTTCCATTGTATTCATCTCGAGATTCGTCTGTTCAAATTCATGTGTATTCTCACAAAGGCATTCAATTCTATGTCGTTAATATTCCAGTCTGTGTGTTCGTATTCCAAAGCATGTTATGCGACAGCTGATTTTGTTGTTTGTTGCTTGTTGCTTGTTGTCAGTATTCAAATGTTCGTTGAAACGTATACAAATGCATCGCTTTGTTTGTGCCAATATAATTTTGATCACACGTATTACAAGTGATTTTGTATATTCGAAAATTGTTTTAATGGCTCTGTTTTGTCTTTCAATTGAACCAACAAATTTTGAATTTGTTCATTGCTTGAATGAACCAATTCAAAATTGTTGTTTCTTCAATGCCATTTTTAGTTTGCTTATAATCTCAGGAATATACGGTACACTGATTAGTTTTATTGGTTGTGAACAACGACACTATCAGTTGACACACAGCCGTTTTATCGAATTTATTGAATATCGCTTATTCTCAATTCTCCTTTTACCGCTTTTCGTTCTCTCAAAACAACACAACCTAGCTACTGGTGCTGTTCGTGTGGTAGATGACTAATACAAATACACAAATGCTTAATATAAATACGCATGTAATGAATTTTCTCACTGAGTCGGCATCAGTGGCCAGTGCAAAAATTGTGTTGTGAGAGAATAAAAAAGATGAAAAAGAAAAGATTGGAGAAGTGACATTGAATTTGTATTTATGTGATCAATGTTCTATAGTAAATTTTCAATTCTCAACCCTAGGGGGAAATGACTATTTGTCCATTTGCGTATATGCGACGTATTTGTGATCATTTGCACCGCATTCGCAAGTGTATTTACATAGTATCATTCGTAGCTGTGCACGCATACTAACAAACAGTTCACACAAGATGTCAGTGTGCGCGTGCAGCTACAAATGATACTATGTAAATGCTTGCAAATATAAAGTTGTCATTTGCTTCATTTGTAGCGCATTTGTAGTATTTGCGGCAGTCATTTCCCCCTAGTCTCAACCCTTTCAACGGACAACTCAATTCAGTTCAAATACAAGCTAGAGCTTGTATTTACATTCTTTTGATTGTTGTTGCGCCAATCAAAATGCAATAAGACATGTTACGTGATAATGCGTCCCAATCCCACAAATCGGTTGGAGCCTTATTCCACATGTCATACTGCAAAATACCCTTGCTAACCAGTGAGCCTACATATGTTTCGTATCATCCGTCTTTTCGTGCCAATTCACAGCTCGCCTCCAGTGCAGCTTGTATTTACATTTTTCTGATTGCTGTTGCGATTACATGTGTCTTTATACAGCATGTACGATTTGTGCCAGTTTGAATTGTTGAAAACATTTGAGCAACAAAAATGTAAAAGAAAGAAACCCAATTTACGATTTGAAAGAAGAAAATTGAATGGAATGAATCTTCACATTAAAAAAAATAATAATATGAATCTTTATAGTTTGATGAATAAAAATTATGCAAACTTTATTTTTATTGAATATGTTTTAATCTAGGGGGAAAGAACTATTGGCATAACTGCGTGTATTTGCATTTCATTTGCGTTCATTTGCAAGCGTATTCGCATAGTATTTACATAGCATACACGAGCGCCACCTGTAGGCTGCGAATACGCCATATAATATCCTATGTAAATACATACATTTATTTGCACTATTTGCAGGCTATTTGCAGCGTTCTCTCCCCCTAGGTTTTAATTGATGCATATTAATTGAGTTTAAAATTTGGCATTTTCAAAGTACAAAACAAAATGTATGATTGAAAGAAAAGTGATTTAAATAGTTAAAATATTGGAATGAATTAAAATGTATGGAAAATTATGCACCGCACATCATGCAATCGTCTTTGTTTTCGATTGAACAAACCATGGCTGCCATGTTTTGTTCGACATCAGTTGTTGGCGATACAGTGTCATGCATTGATTCATTTGCGATGTCATTCATAACCAAATTTTCGATTGGATTCGTTGAAATATTGTACATTCCCGTTTTCAGTCCCAATTTCCAAGCGTAAAAATGCATCGAAGACATCTTCGCATAAATTGGATCAGCAATATAAATATTAAACGATTGACTTTGGTCGATGAATGCTCCACGATCTGCAGCCATATTCATCATTGTCTTGATTGGAATCTCCCAAATGGTTTTGTATAAATCGCGAATGTCTAGAGGAATTCGATTGATATTCTGAATTGATCCGTTATTGGCGATGATTTCGTTTTTCATTTCATCATTCCACATACCGATTGCAATTAAGTCTTTGATTAAGTGTTGATTAACTAATTGGACATTATTGGACAATACACGATGGTTTGAGAAGTTTGATGTGTATGGTTCGAAAGACTCGCTGTTACCAAGGATTTGAGCTGAATGAATATATTTAAAAAAAAAAATGAGTTTAAATTAGCGTTTTTTCTTAAAATTCTTCTGTTAAATGGACATTCGAAAAAAGGATCAAAATACTATATTTGTGTTTACCTGTTGACGTTGTTGGCATAGCACCCAATAATAAAGAGTTTCGAATACCATGCGCTGCAATCTTCTGCTTTAATGCATCCCAATCCCACAAGTCAGTTGGAGTTTTATTCCACATGTCATACTGCAAAATTCCCTTGCTAACCGGTGAGCCTTCATATGTTTCGTATCGTCCATCACTTTGTGCCAATTCACAGCTCGCCTCAAGCGCACCATAATAGATCGTTTCGAATATTTGCTGATTCAATTTACCCGCCTCTTCGCTGTCATACGGTAATCGCATGAGAATGAATGCATCAGCCAAACCTTGAATACCAATACCAATCGGACGATGGCGTAGATTTGATGTTTTGCATTCTGGTATCGGATAACAGTTGATATCGTTGATTTTATTGAGATTTCGTGTAACAACTTTGGTGATTTCCTTCAACATGTCAAAGTCATAGGTTTTGTCCGCTTTAACAAACATATTAACAGCTATTGAAGCCTGATTGCAAACGGCCACCTCATCGTGATCAGTATATAGAATCGATTCAGTGGAAAAATTGCTGCCACGAATCGTGCCCAAATTCTGTTGATTAGTTTTTCGATTGCAAGTATCTTTGTACAGCATGTACGGTGTACCAGTTTTAATTTGCAAATCAATTATTTGAAACCATAAATCACGTGCTTTCACTTGACGCACAAATTGACCATCACTTTCGTACTTTGTGTAACGAGCTTCAAATTCATCTCCCCAAATGGTGTACAAGTTAGGTGATTTGTGTGGGCACATCAAACTCCACATTCCATCGGCTTCAACGCGTTTCATAAACAAATCTGGTATCCAAAGACCCAACGATAAATCACGGCAACGTTCTTCTTCATGCACGGAATTTTTACGAATATTTAAAAATTCGAAAATATCAGCGTGCCATGGTTCCACGTAAATGGCAAATGCACCTGGGCGTCGGCCTCCATGATCGGCCAAACGAGCTGTTGCATTATACACACGCAACATCGGAACCAAACCAGTTGAAACACCACCGGACGAAGCAATCGTTGATCCTTTTGCTCGAATGCATTGCACATTTATACCAATTTCACCAGCAAATCGTGATATTGAAGCACAACGTGACAATGTATCGTAAATGCCAATCAAACTGTCTTCCGTCATAGCCGATAGAAAACATGAGCTCAACTGTGCTTGAGGCCTACCAATCGCAAACAATGTGGAACTATCGTGTATGAAATATTTCTTTGAAAGAAGATTGTAAGTTTCGATGGCATTGTCGATGTCTTCGCCATGAATACCAACGGCTATACGCATTAGCATGTGCTGTGGCCGCTCAACAATTTTACCATTTATTCTCAATAAGTATGATTTTTCAAGGGTTTTGAGACTGAAATAATCATAATCGAAATCACGATCGTATTCGATGGCTGAATTCAAACGTTCCGCATTTTTTTGGATTGTATTGTAAAACTGTTCACTTATCGTTGGCCTATCAGCTTTGTACAATTCCGTGACGACATCTATTAGATAATCCAAATAATATGCAAATGAATTGTATTTTTTTATAGGGAAAACGTTGATTAATTTCCTTGAAATTCAATTTACCTGAAAACAATTCCTTCGTTTCTTTGTGCAATTTTGACACACTTATTTGACTAGCAAGCATTGCGTAGTCAGCATTTTTGGTGGGATTTTTTGACGCTGCTTTACCTGGCCCAACATTTAATTGTTGGGTTTTCAAATCACTGTAAAAACCATTGATCGCTTGCATTTTTATTATATTCTGACAACAAAACACGTTTAAACTATAACTTAAAATTATTTTAAATACTTGAATTTATCGATTAGTCAAAAATATATTAAAAATATTAGCACATTTCATTTAAATTTTCAGTCAAAAAAAACGATATGAATTTCTCTAAGAAGGTGTTTATTGCTTGAAATCTGACTCACAACTCAATATTTCAGTGTATTTATCGAGAAAAAAAAGCGGGAACGCAAAATCGTGCGTTTACACATGTGCGAAAATATACATTATGTACTACATACAAACAAGCATGTACGGTGTGCGCGTCAAAGTAACTTATCTTACTATACTTACATTACATTCGTATGTGTTGCTGTATACAGGGACTTACATGATCGCACACATATTCACATGCATCAATGACAGGTAGTAAAAGTCGTAGTATTCTCAAATAACTCAAAGAATGGCGCGAATAGACAAATGAATGAATAAAACAAACTGCACAAAACGTGTGCATGCATGAAAAAAACAACACAACATTTGAAGAAAAAAAAACAAAGGCAATGAACAAACAACAAAATGTAAAAAAAAGAAAAAAACAATTATAATTTGAAAGAAAAAATATTGAACTTTGAACATAAAATCAAGTTTCCTTAGACAATAACGATCATCATCCAAAAAAGGATTTTAAGAGACGGCAGTCAAAAATCGGAAACACAAAGCAAAGAACATATTATTCACTATGCAGCTGCATATGGGGTAGTTTTTAAAGTTTGTGCATGCATTCATTTTGACTCTTGAATTGTTTGATTTTTAACGATTTTCTCTTGAAATAAATCATTTGTGTCTTTTATATATCTTGGTTCTTCATTGGGAATGCAGGGGGATGTAAAAAGGCTATGTTTTGCAGTGAAAATGGACAATGTAATTTTCACTCAAAAAAAAAAAAACACCAAACCGATAAATCACTGTAGCTCAAAGCTAGAGCATGTTCACTGTCTACATGATTAAATAGCATGTGTTCTTGAACTTCACTGAAATTAGTTGTCAAAACCTAATAAATTCAATTTTCGCTTGGTTCTTGTACAAATTTATGCACGCAGACTTTGAATCAATTGTGCTTGATATAAAAATTCAGTTTTTTTATTTCAATATTAATGGACATTTTCAATAAAACATATGCAAAACAAACAGCTTTCGTGTTATATTTGGATATTCACAGCGATTGATTTAACTAAGATATACTTCCATACATTCTTGGGCTTCTTCTTGAAGATTCTCAAGTTTTTCCAACAGCATAACCTAGGAAGATTCAATGAAGTTGTTGAATACGAAAAATAAAGTTTTAATTTGATCAATGTTTTACCTTTGCAGCAGAAACAAGCTGATGTGCCAATCGATAGTTCATGTGTTCAATATTGGACACCAAATCCTTAGGTTTGGCTCTTGCAATGTCTTCGATTTTCTTATACCCAGCATTGAACAGTTGCTTTGCTCTTCCCTTTAAAGTGGAAAACGTCATATTTAAAACCGGTCACAGGAAAATCTCAAATATTTATCACTCACCATTTTAACCGATGGCAGTTGCATCAATGGCACCAGTTCAACCGTACAAATATTGCTTAATCTTTGCGATAAATTTTTAAACAATTCACGAAATGCCCAAAATTCTTCGAGCTCCTCACAAAACTTCAGCAAACAACTAGCTTCAATGGCCGCCATTCCCATGAGATTCTGTACAACACCACGATCAATACCAAATAAAATTGCTGTTTCTGAAACTGGTTTGAGATGCCACAATTCATTCAAAACCATTGTCATGAAGAATTTCTTTATGGCACGTTCTTGATCAGGCTGAAACGGATGATTTCCATGAATACGATTTAAAACTGTTGATTTTTGATTTTGCATAAATTGTTTACTTTAACTCAACGAAATATTGAGTCTGTTTTGGGGCAATACCTTGAGCATTTGTCCAGACATCAATTTGCTGGCGGTTGATTCCGTGATGCCAATCACTCGGGCTGTGTGCAATTCATTGCGGTTGAGTTTGCTGTACTGAAATTGAAACAAACAATTCATAAATTCATCAAAATTTTTGATCGAGAACACCCAAAGTTGCCAAAGACACACCTCATTATAGAATGTGTTGCGATCCGGCATTGGTGGTGGATTATATTCATCGTATGGTGTGACAATGTACAACAAATGAAAATAATCCAGTAAAACCAGACTTTGTTGTGCCTTCTGAAGATCCGTGTAAACAATTTTCGATCGATTAAAATCAATGCCTGATTTAAATGACGACTTTCCCAGCATCTCAACTTGAAGTTTTGTTGATGATTTTAAAACGACACGTTTCTTTTGACTTAGTGTAATATTTTGGTAGAAACTCGACTCATGTGTACTTTGTGATGATGAACCAGAATTGACTAATTGAACTGTGATATCAGCTGCGGGTGTGATGGCCTTCGATCGAATGAGTTTCTCAATAATGTCATTAGTCAAACTCTTGGCATCGGTATCGAGAAAACGAGAAGCTTGAATGCTGAACATGGTCCGAGCCACAAGTTTTTGGAGTTCTGCTTGTGTTGAGGCAATATTTAATCCAATTGCGCTAAAAAAAATCGTTTATTAACATTTTTTTGTTTTGTTTAAAGAGTCCGGCCGAAATAGTAATTTACCTCAAAATCATTGCTTCCAATGCACGTGAATCACAATTCGGCATTTGACTGACCACTTCATCCATCGGTGAGCACAAAAGTTCTGATACTCTTTGATTGTCCTGCGGTGCACATATCATTATACTTTCACCAGCTTCTCCAAAACCAGCTCGGCCAGCTCGACCAACCATCTAAAACACAAATTCAAAATTAAATCAGTTAAATCTCCTAAAAACTAACGACGTCGTTTAAAATATCACCTGTTTGTATTTGCTAAGTGTAATAAAATCCCGTCCAACATACGGTGATCGAATGATGACACGTTTTGCTGGTAAATTTACGCCAGCAGCTAGCGTTGAGGTGCAACAAATGACACACAATACACCACATCGAAAGGCTTCTTCCAGATGGCGACGTTCATCTCCAGTCAATCCAGAATGATGATATGCGATGCCACACATAATACTCTTCTCAAGAATCGGACATATTGGACTTCCCATATCACTTTCAATTGCCTTTATTAAATTGCCACGTTCAACACTTTTGTGATTTAAAAACTTTTTTGGCAACATTATGCACAACAGTTTTGCCAAACTTTCGCAGTATTTTTTTGTTGAACAAAAAACCAAACATGATTTTTCTGGAATAACTTCGGACACCAAACCAGCCACTTGATCTGGATCCTTCTTTAGAGCATCGGCTTTGTACTGTACAAATTTGAAAGATTTAAATAAATAAAAATTAATCAAATCTTGTGAAAGAGCTGTTTGATGAAGATTCTTACATTAAATGAAACCGTTCGATCCACCACGAATGCATTTTCAATGCAATCAGCATCTTTTTTCACTTCAAGTATATCCGCACCACATTTTACGAATTCACGTAATTCAACGGGTCGAAAATCTTTTTGATAAACATCAGCCTCCAAGAATTTGGCCAACTCGGGTAGATTACCGATCGTCGCTGACATTCCAACAATTTGTATATTGGCTAAAATGGTTTCAAATTTAAATTGGGATTGTTGTTTTTTGTTCATTCAACACTAAATTTCGATGAAAAAAATTCAATCAAACGAACCGATTGAAACGAACCTTTGATAAACTGAATTTTCGTCAACAATGACTCTAAAACAGCACCTCGTCCAGATTCACCGATAATATGCAGCTCGTCAATAATAACCAGACCAATTTCATTGGTGCGCCCAGCTTCAATCAGACTATCAAATAAAACTAGTGCCTTTTCAATGGTTGCAATGTAAACGGATTTCTTGTTTCGTCGTTTGCGTGGCGGAACTGATCCTTTGCCGGCTGCATATTCTTCTATCAAAAATTTTAACTCCAGTGCAAACGGTGATAGTGACCAGACTTTTTCTTGAACAATTGATACGTACGGCAAAATGAACAGGCAACTCTTTTGACGGCACAAAATTTCACGGAAAATTAAAATTTCAGATACCAATGTTTTACCGCCGCTCGTTGGTAACGCGTAAATTAAATTTCGCTTCTGTTCAATGGCCGGCAGCTGAAGGCACTCTTTTTGCCAATCTAGAATAAGAGAAACAAGTTTAATTGATTTCAATATCGCATTCCAAAATGTCATAGCCGTCTTACCGTACAAATCGTCGATATTTTTGAAGGTTTTGATGAGCTTCTTCACTTGCAATGGCAGCCCAAAAAATGGTCCCATTGAGAAATAGTTTGATGCAGTAACTGGACTATGATGTCGGGTTTCTGTTTGTTGAATTGCTCTAAGTGATGTGTGCCGTACGTTCAAAGGTGTTCTTTCTCCGTGTTGCTCCTTCTGTTCAGAAGTGCCTTCAAATTTTGGTTGAATTTCAACATGTTGATTATTTTCTTTATCATCTTCATCGGAGAGTATAGCTAATGCACTCGAATTCGGATCAATGCATTCATTCAATCGTTCGGAAACGTTAAGCTCGTCATCGTCATTGTATGCAGCTAGCAACTGATCCTCGAGAAGTTCTGTATTGTTGGCCAGCACTTGTGTGGTCGTTATCATTTGCGCTAGAAGTTGATCTTCAATCATTTCGGTATTGAAATCAGTGCGTGGGCTTATGCTCGAAATGGCTTTGGGTACATGGTTTGGTGGAGTTGTAACCAATTTGGTCGGTTCATTCGGCTGTTTCAATTGCAAATACTGTGAATTGCAAACACTGCTTTTGTACACATCAAATTGCTCATTTGATGGATCCAAAAAATCTTGCGTATTAAATTTGTTCGCATTCAGTGTTTCGTCAACAATTGAACTGATATTCAATTGTAATGCGGTCAATTCCTTCAAAAACAATTGACTGGATTGGATTGTGAGTTCGGCCTCATGTTCAGCTTCTTCATTATCATTTTCTATTGGGTGATTTTCATGTTGTTCGCATTGATCATCATCGTCGATCACCTCTTTTAATGTAAATTCCAATTTTTCATGTTCATTTATAGGTTTCGCCACTTCCAACTCTTGATTTTGATTTGTTTCCTCTTCACTTCCATCTCGAATGATCAATTCATTGTCCAAACACCGTTGTGCTGAAATTATAGAGCTCTCCAATTGACTTTCGTACATAAATTGTGACAATCCATCGCATTGTGTAAAATTGTAATCGTTGGACGACACAGTTTTGTTTAAATTTTGTGCTGCTTGAATAAATGAAGTTTCAAGTTCAGGAATTTGTTTGATGAATTGCGATTGAAAAAATTGCGTGAAATTATCATCAAATGGATCGGCTGGATTTTTACGTATTTCCGGTGTTGCAATGGTAGTTGAATGCAATTTTGTTTTTTTCCTATTGCACGGTGAATTGAATCCACTGCCATCACTATTCCGTTTTAACGGTTGCGGTTTTTTAAATTCCATTTTAACTTGACAATTTACGTCTTTTTAGCCGATTTTATTTGGTTTTAAACATTGTTAAAATGCCACAAATTGTCCATCAATTGCACTTTTGAAATATTTACGATACAAAACACAATACAACAGGATAAATTTTCAACTATTTTTGGCATAACATTGGATGTTGACAATGTCATAACAAAAACGGCGCCGAATGTCACACACAACATTGTCAAACATTGACAATTTGACATTGCAATACATTCACCACACTGAAAGTCAACAACGTCAAAGGTTTCACTCATTTATGAGAGATTTGAGAACAAGATTAAAATAAATTATTATATTGATCATGAGTGAATGTTACACATTATCAGTCCCACCATAATCTAAGTAACTTAAAAACAAATACTCGTCATTTCCAGAAGGTTTTTACTTCAAACGACGCAAAAAAACATTGAAATTAAATTGATTGACTTGATTTTGAAAAAAAAAAAAACAAAACGAAAAGTGTTTGTAGTGTATTGAATTGAATTAATTTTGATCATTATATTGGTGACAGTCTCATTTTTAATCATTTTCACTGTGAAGATCTCTTTTCTTCAATCGAATATTTATTATTTCAATCAAGAGTTGTTGTTTTTTCTACCTTTCACTTTCGTCATTTAAGTAGACGTGCAAAAAAAATGACACAAAATCCACTTTCAAGTGAAATTTCAGTTGCAAAGACTTGATATTGAGACAGTGTACTCGTGAAAAAGTGCATACAATCGATTGGAGTTTGGTATTTGCTCAAGTTCTGTCAAATATTGTTTACGAGTATCGGTCATTGATCCGATTATACGATATTAACTCACACAATCCCAAAAGGGAAAACATCGAACTGTAATGAGTGTTTAAGTGAATTGACGTATTGTTTTTTAGCAATGATTTGCATTCGCAACCAATTAGTTCCGTTAGATCATTTTTTTTCGGACATCTGACCATTGGATTTTCAAAATTTATCTATTTTCAGAACATTTCAAAGCTAATAAATTAAAATGTCGGAAAGAACCTAAAAAATTTACGTCATTCAATCGAAAAAGTGTTTTTTATGCAAAATACACGTACAATATTCAATTTAAAAATGGATTCGGGTTGATAGGTCAATGAAAACAGCCGCATACAAAAGCATATTCACGTAACTTGCTTCACATTGGCTATACATTCATTTAGTTTTCATTTATTTTAGTGTAAATATGAATCAAGTCATTGAAACACATACTGTTTTTTTTTTTAGTTTTTTTCTTTTATTTTAATTTTTAGTCAAGCAAAATATTTGTGTATTCATTCAAAAACTATATATGGTTTTAAATGTGGTGGGCAAAAACGAAAAAAAAATAGAAGTTTGAAGTGAAAATACACACAATACTACATCGACACATCATAAATTTGAATATTTTTTCGCGATATCATAGCTGTAAATGAATTTCATTCGTAAACACGTATTCCGCAGGTATATCCATAAGCCAGTTGAGTGGAATCAAGTTAAAACGATGGCTACAGATAACGATGGATCAAAGTAACAAAACTAATTTTTTTTTCTACTTCTCTTTTTTTTGTCTCGAGATAATCAATTTAATTAATGGTTTTAATCATCATTTTTCAGTGCACAAAATGCAATTTCATTTGAATCAGTTAGTGATAAAATGCTATTCCCTGATTTGCCACCTGGTCCACTTGATCGATATCGAAAAAATGCAAAATTTGACTATCGTAAATTGGCTTTGATATTAGATGGTGAAAAATGTCTGCGATTCCGGGTGAGATCATATCCAAACCAGACAATTTTTGAATGTGATGATCTAAAATAAGGACAATTTGTGATTTTTTTCTTTCATAAATAGAACAAAGTTTGGAAGTTTCTAGAGGACAATCACCTATTTGCTCATTCTTATGAGGCGCATACGTTGGATCAAAACCGTGAAATAGCCGTCCAAAGAATAAACAAAATCATCGAAAGAGAGTTCGTTTCACTAGCTGATGTAAGTATACCTCAGAAGTCAAGGCTGGCTTGGTGGTCAGCAGAAATCAGAGCAAATAGACGCACACACACACAAAACTTCGTTTGAGTCCAAAAATGGACTTCATTTAAGTCTTTTTATGAATTTGGACTCCAAAGAAGTTTTGTGTGTGTGCGAAGCTAGTTATTTGCTTCCAGATCAACTGAGCAGCTAGCCAGCCTCGATGTCTGGAATACCTAGAAGTATACACAATCAATAGCAAAGAGCTATTTTAAGTGCAAATTTTATCACTTTTTATTCTAGTATATTTTCGAACCGGAAATCACTCAAACCTTTGTGTCCGCTTTGATATCATATGATCCAAGTTTAACCATAAAAGCCAGTTTGAGTACAAAAATGTTTCCGGGTGTATTGCGAACAATGGGAACAGATCGTCTCTTAAAACATGCTGAAGATGCTGAAAATGGTGTGATTCATGGATGTTTTGCATTAACCGAAGTGTCACATGGTTCAAATGCATTGGGCATGCGAACAACAGCTACATATGATATCAAAAATCGGCAATTTATAATGCATACACCTGATTTTGAAGCGGCCAAATGTTGGGTTGGAAATTTAGGTAAAACGGCAACCCATGCAATTGTTTATGCGCAACTCTACACACCAGACGGACAACATCACGGGTTGAATGGATTTTTAGTGCCAATTCGTGATACAAAAACATTACAACCATTTGCCGGTGTTACCGTTGGAGATTTGGGTGAAAAGATTGGCTTGAATGCTCTGGACAATGGATTTGTTATGTTCAATAAATATCGCATTCCAAAAGAGTTTCTGCTGGCAAAAACCGGTGATATTAACGACGATGGACAGTATGTGTCACCAATAAAAAACAATAAAAAACGAATCGGAGCCTCGTTTGGTGCTTTGTCTGGCGGACGTGTTAATATTTGTGGTAATATTGAATTTTGTTTCGACATATATATTTAAAGCTTACATACCCACATGCCCACCATACAGCGCAGCCACTTAATTTAATTGCAGTTAACAGACCGTTTAATGTTCTGATCCGTAGCATGGGGGTGAAGCTATTAATTTTTGTGGTTTCTATTGTTAGTGGTTGTCGGCTAAAAAGTCAATGTTTTTGTTTCATTTTAAATCAATTAACTAACAATCTTTTCAGGCATTTCCAATACATATTTGATAAAAGCAATATCGATTGCGGTTCGATACTCTGGCAGTCGAACACAATTTAAAGATGACGATGCAATCGATGAATTACCAATTTTGGAATATCAAAGTCAACAATATCGCCTTTTACCACATTTAACAACGGCAATCGTTCAAAAAATATTTACCGCATGGTTTTCGATGACGTTTACCGAATTTTCGAAGAGTTTATTTACTGGCGAAGTTGTACCGTATGTTGGTAATGAAATACATGCATTGTCATCAGCTGCAAAACCAGTTTGTACATGGGCTGTACGCGATGCAATTCAAGATTGTCGTGAAGCAACCGGTGGACATGGTTACTTAAAGGGTATGTTACTCTCTTTCTCGAATTTTCGAACACCAAAATTTAAATGTTACAATTTATTTATAATTTCTTTGTTTTTTTTTTAAATTTAAATACTAAACTTGCTGCGTAAGTATAGTTGCCGGTTTAGGTGATCTGCGAAATGATAACGATCCAAATTTAACATATGAAGGTGAAAATAATGTATTGCTACAGCAAGCCAGCAATTGGTTGCTGTCATGTCGAAAAACTGGATATGCACATTTTTCAGAAGCATCACCATTGAAATCGGCCCAATTTTTATGCGATTTTGATAAGATAATCAAACAAAAATGCTCTTGGACCACCACTATGGAAGCGATGAACCCAGAAAGTATGTGCTTTTGATTAGATTGTATGACCGTAATTTAATCTAATCACAATGCAAAACGATATTTAATTTTACAGACACATTGATTGCATTTGATTGGCTCGTGGCATGGCTACTTGAGAAAACCTATCAATATTCGTTGGGATTGCAACAAAGTGGCATGAGTGCATTCAATGTACGGAACAATATTCAAGTATTTCATGCACAAACACTGTCAATTGTATACGCTCAGGTAAGTTCATTTCAGAAGTACACTTCTAAAACAATTAATTTGATGAAAAAATAAAACTCTTCTGTTTACATTCATTTGGATTTTTTTCCCCCATATTTCCATCTATTAGAGAGCAATACTTGGTGTCTTCTGGGAATATGTAATGAAATTGGAAAAAATCCCCGAGCGTGCTGTACTCGAACGGATTGCGTCATTGTATGGTGCAAATTTATTGCAGCGTCATATCGGTCTGTTTTATGAGGTAAAATTGTATTTGATTCAATGGAAAAATTATGGAATAGGTCAAGCGTGAAAATCGTCGCATGACATCAGACAGACAGTTGTCATAGCTGTTATTTTGAGTGAATTGTCATGGTGCATCATGTACAACACATCTGTACAATGTTACTAAATATTTTGTTGTTATGTTGATCGTTTCTTAAAGGGTGGATACTTTACATCACCGCAACCCGTTGAACTGTTGAAAGCTGGAATCATTGAATTGTTGCCGATATTGAAAGAGGATGCAATCCCATTGATCGATGCAATAGCTCCAAATGATTTTATTTTGAATTCACCACTTGGCATGAGCGATGGCCAAGTATACAAGCATTTGCAATCAATTCTTTGGCAAACACCATCCACATTTGAGCGTCCAAATTGGTGGCCGCTTGTAACACACTGGAAAAATGATGCTGAAAAATCCAAATTATAAGGCTATGAGCGTAAAGTGACGTCGATAGATATGTTATACTGTGAAATGGTTGTGTGGTCTTTTTAAATTATCAAACGGTGATGTAGTTTTTAAGATAAAATGAGCATTTTTCCAAAGTATTTTTTTTAAATTGCTTTTTTGAAATTGTTTTTTTTTTATTGGTAATATTGGTACAAAAAAAATGAATAAACAATTTTTATTACTAAAAATTCCGAATAATCTTGTCCAATCTATAATATCACTTTAACTTAAACTGACTTTTGATTGAGCCCTTGGCTAGAGGCAAATGATTGTCACAATTACTCCAAATGCGCTGCAAATGAAGTAAATGATGAAGTTTGTATTTGCAAGCATTTACATAGCATCATTCGTAGCTATGCGCACACACACTGGCAGCTTGTGTCCCTTGTGAAAAAAAAATGACTGCCAGCCGACTGCTAGCCAACTATAGTCGCTTGATTTGGGACAATAGACGTCTGAAAACGATTTTCATGAACTTGAAACGGTGTCAGTCAATTGCCAGTCGTTTGCCAAACGACTGTCTGTTCAATCGTGTTATTTTCACAAGGGTTACACTGTTTGTTAGTACACGTGCACCGCTACACATGATGCTATGTAAATAGTATGCATAATACACGCAAGTGATATGCATCATGATGCAAATGATCACAAATGCGTCGTATATACGCAAATGAACAAATAAATCCTTTCCCCCTAGGCTGTTAGTCATCAATTGAGTTTTCAAAACGGAACATTTTTCAGCCATTTTCAGCGCAGAAAAAAGTTCCTAACTAATAAATAGTACATATTTCTTTCATGTTTTGTTGGTTGGAATGTGTTGAAGTACATGGGATGTATTAAATCGTTTGTTTTTCTTTTTATAGTTACAGTTACAATTTTTCCATATTGAAATTAAGAATTCATGTCTGAATTTACTTAATTCTAGTGTCAAAGGCAATCTATTGAATTTGATCGATAAATTTCTTTCTATTTCAAAGCATACGGGCTAAATTCACTGAGCTCTTGAGAATGTTTACAATCTAATCAGAAAGAAACGATGAAAAAAAAAATGTTTTCTAGCAACAAATTGTTTACCGATTACACAACTATACTTAAGCACAAATGATAATTGTGCCAACTTAAGATAGCTAGACACTGTTTTTTGTTGTTGTTGTTGCACAAACTTAAATTGAATCATTAATTTTTGATTATTCTTTTTCTTCTTTTTTTTTGTTGTTGCTTTTGTAGCTAACTAAAACACGAGTCATTGTCAGCGAAAATCAAAATAACAATTAAAAATGAACTACAGTTAACAAAAAAACGAGAGAATAGCACTAAAGTGACTTAGCGTAATTCTAATTCCCTTGCACACAAAAACAGAGTTTGTATTTTGTTGTTTTTTTTTTCCTCTACAATTTAATATTTACAAACGAAATTGGAAAATGGATAGAAAATTGAACCATTGCAAAGCACCATTCCAATGTGCTTAAACAAAAATAAAAATAATATTTACTAAACCGAAGTGAATCAGTTGAAAAAAAAAAATCAACTGATTTTTGAGCGCGGATGACCACCGATTGTCTCTGTAATTGTGTTGTTTTTTTAGTGTGAGTGTCTCATTTATTGATTTGGCTTAAATGTCCGCTTCCGTTGCATTTTAAAAGTAATTAGAATCCAAAACTGATTTACATACGACAAAAAAAATAATAATAATAAACTCGTAAAACGACTAAAATTGGTAAATTATTGTTGTTGTTGTTGTTGCTGTGAATGTGCGTGTGCGAATGGTGAATGTGCGTGCTGATGCTCGTTCGCAATAAGCTCACAGTTCATTTTACACATCTATTTTTTGCTTTTGATATCTTTTTTCAATCCATATGAATTGATGGCCTTGTATTCACGATCACATTGACGCAACATATCAAACCATTGATCGCCATTGACACGCGGTATTTGTGATGTGCCACCGTATACGGGTGGCAAATGTTTCGGCGAAATGTGTTTGTGCAATGATGCTAAATCACTGCCATGGAAGTAAATTCGATTACGCAATTTTTCACGTAAAAATGGTTTGAACAGTGCAAATACGATTTGAAAGATTTTCGGTTGATTGACAATGTGAATGCCTTTAATACGCAATGGTACGGAATCTTGAAGCCAATCAACGATACGTTTTGCAAATGCCGGTGTAAATTGCCATGTTTGTTGCAATGATAAACCATCCATATCAAATATCACACTAGCTCCATGCACCTGTGTTTCCGGTTCAAGGGTGGCAGCTTCCAAAAATATGACACATCCTTTGAACACTTCGTCCAATGACACTTCTTTGTGCTTCCAGCGTTCTATTTAAATAATACAAGGTGAAATTTGAAATGAAATTGAGTAAAAAATCAGAACTCTGCATTGAAACTAAATCACTTTGTGTATTTAAAAAAAAAAAACCGATACTCACTTCCAAGTTCCAATAACAAAATACGACGTCCCAATTGATCACGATTTGGAGCCACCACTAAAATATTTTGTTTGAAAATATTCTCTTCATTTGATGGCAACAAATCTTCGTAAACATCTTTATGCTTCTGTTTGAATGCATAATAATTTCTTATCTGAAAATCAAAGGAGTGGAAAATAATGAATGAAATGGAATAAATTCATTGAATCAATTCAGTCGGCTTAGAACTTTAAAATATGCTTAAAAACTTACCAATTTTCTTGCACTTTCCGGGTAAAATTTGCATGGACGTAAAAATCGAACAATCCAATCATCATTATCAATGGGAATATACAAGTCGGTATCCTCTATTCAACCCACAAAAAAACAGACACACATTAAATCAACTTGTTTATTGATCATATTTATCGAAATATTGTCGTTGATATAAAAAGAAGAAAATGTTTCTCTCTCTCATAATATGTCAATATCTAACCTTGCAATAAATGTCTCAATTCAACGATCGCTTTTTGCTTTATCTCTTCGGTTTCGCGTAGCTCTTTTTCAGCTACTTCACGGCCATATGGTGTGAGTGAATCGATTTCAAAACGAAGATAATCCGTTTCTGTTAGCTTGATGGCAGGAAGATCAGTTAAATCGGACAACATGTTGAATCTGTGTGAATAGAGAACGAAAAGAAAAATGATTAAAAAAAAAAAGAAAAAATCATAAAATGAAAATAAAAGTAACTGAACAATTGTGGACCATGGACTTTTAAGTGGGCCGATATATTTCAAGATAACTCGAGTAACGAATACAAACATCAGAGTGCAACGTGTTTTATCAGAAAAACTTTATCACAATTACAAAATAAACACAAATTTTTTGTGTTTGTTTATCTAAAGTCCAAAGTGTGGATACAATCGTAATTTAGTTATTAACGTTCCAAGTGTTTGATTATGCTTGAAAATGACACGAAGTCATGCGTTCATGCACTTTGTGAATGTATTTTTTTCTTGTGTATCATAAATGCTCAAAGTCTGTACTACAGACTCTGTTGCAACGGTTTTATCGTTATACGGATATGAATCACATTCAAAGGAAATCGACTTCTCCCATGTTTCCGCTAAAATTCATTCAGAATGTGTGTGTGTGTGTGTGTGTGTAACATTTCGTGTTGAATTTCTTAGTAAAGCAATTATGCTAATGTAATTTACAGCAAGCGATAAATGATTTACAATTTATATTTTATTGAAACACAAGTGTAGTTTCTTAATTGAAAATATGATTATCATGTTGTTGTTGTTTTTTTGCACTTGGATAGAGGATAGAATAGAGCTTAGGATTGACAAATAAGAAGGTTGCTTCAATGTAAACTACTTTATATTTGATCCAAGTATTAATTAATTTGGAAGTTTATAATTCAATTTACAATGGAATTGTTTAGTCCCTTGACATCAATCAGCGGTCAAATTATACAAAATATACACACATTCACTTCGCATTCATGCGTTTGAAAGTGCGTTTTTTTTTCGTTTGTTTTTGTTTCGGAGCTATTTTAAGTGTAATTATTTACTGGGAATGTTTACCCATCGATGCTCAGCTATTTGATTTTATCATTATTCGAAACAGTATAAAAATATCCAAATGAAGAAATGAACACCAATAAAAAGAAAAATCCTTTTAACGTTAAAATGTGAAATGCCGCGTATCGAACACGTTTTTATGCCTCTTTGTTAAATGTTTAAATGTGTGCATTCGAAATAATGATATTAATAACAGATGCCAAAAATACTGTTTATAATAAATGTTCACACATTCGAATTCGATAAAATTGCGACGAAATTCACAGTTAACATGAGAGAATCCATTGAATATTGTTCAAATGGTGTGGAAATATTTCTTTAACATGTTAAAATCGATATGTTTGTTCTTTGATTTCTGGTCAAATGGATTGATTGCAAAATAAAATCAAGGTACACAGGCTGTGTAACACACTGTGTAACACAGCAATTAGTCATGAGGATTTTTTCAATTTCTTGGGATTTTTGTCTTCTTTTTTTTATGTCGAGAGAAACTCGACAGTGAAAAACGGATTCCATAGTATACAAACTAAAAGATTCCCTCATTCGACCTAAAACACTTTGTTAGACTCTAATTACATGTTTAAATTCATCAGAATCATCATGCGCAACAATGTTTTGCAAATGTTCGAGCACGAGTTCAGTTTGATTTGGTTAATTTGCGGCAAATTTATCTAATTCTATGCGATTTCAGTTTGTTTTTGTTTCTGTGTGTTGTTTTTTCGTCATGCTTAATAACAGTTGCCTCGGTTTAATGAATGGGCGACTTTTGCTATAATCATCGCATCGCACATGTTTCGCGCGAAATATGAATGTTTTTTTCTTTTCTTTTTTTTTTTGTTTGTTCAACTCTTTGTTAGATCAGTTTTAATTGACCTTTTTGTATTGTGTTGAAACGTGATTTTTCAGACCCCCTCAAAATATACAAACAAAACAACAACAACAACAAAAAAAGATTGCGGAAAAAAAAGTGTCGAACGCAAGCAACAGAACGCAACAATAGACAGTCGACGATACTTTAAATGGAATATTGTCCGTGTTGAAGAATTTCACAACATTTAAATTCGCTTTTATTACAAATAAAAGCAGCTACAGCTGCATGAAATATCGTCACTTGTTATTTTTATTCAAACTTGTATTTGTCAATTAAAAATTAAATTTTCAATTCATTTAATTTTAATCAAAACCAAAAAAAAAAAATAAAACAAAAACAAAAAATCATGTTACGAACTTTTTTTTTTTAATTTCTGGACACTAACGTTCAATCGATGGAATCGAAACAAATAAATTGGTTCAACTAACAAACAAATAACACTCTCTTCACACGGCAACGTTTTTTTTTTTTTGGTGGATACTTTTGTTATTTAATTTTCAGCGAGTTTGGACGAAGAACGAAACTACATACAACATTCCATAATCATAACCAAAGCAATACTGATGATAAATGAATAGTTCATCGGTTTTATGAACGCCACGAATTTGTGTTGTGTGTTTGCGGTCACTCAAACGGTGAGTCGACGTTTTTAAGTTTTACAATGTGTTGTTGGTGTTTGTTGTTCGATCTCTCGCATCGATATCGTTAGCGTTGTGCGCACACACTCTGTATGCCGATACACTGTTGCTGGTTGCTGTACGTGTGACCGTTTGACGTAAATGTATATTTGATTTATTGTTTGTTCGAGAGTATGTGTGTGTGTGTGTGTGTGTGTGTGTGTGTATCACATGCCGTATGCTGTAGAATGTTTTGTTGACGCCTGTTGAATCTGAGCCATAGCTATTCTGCAACGGCTGGTTTTGTTGTGTATTTAACTGTGACTAAGACTAAAACGATTGCCTACAGTTGTATGCGTTTGGATCGTCATATGCTTTGGTTTTTCCTCCGTACATTCGGTTTTATTCCAAAAAACAAAATATATCATTGATGGCTAAACATAATTGACGTTAATTGTTTTTTTCTAAACAAAGAACTCTTTGAAACAGATGTTCTAAACAACAGAATTCATTTTTTTTTTCAAATTTTGTATGTTAGTTGAAAAGCGAGGCATGAGCCGTTAGATGATAGTCTAATGTTCGAGCAATTTGCAACAACAATAAAATTGTCGAATTTTGATTATTATTTCGAATTTAAAATTCAAAATCAAAATATTACGAAACACTCGCTTAAATCAACAACAAAAAAAACTCCACGTAATTGAGGAAGAAGGTGTTGTTTTGTAAACAATTTTTTTTTCTTCTCATTCTCAGCTTCATGCTTGATTTGGCATTAATGCTAATGTGTTTATAAGAAATACACGGTGACATTTCCCTTAATCGTTTGGATAATTGTATTTTTCTCTCTCTATTTTAAATTCTAAATCAAATAAATCGCTTTCACAATTGATTAAAACTGCAAATCGACTGGGGGACAATGTCAAGTAAATTAAGTGACTAAAATGAAATTAATTTGAGCGAAAGTCAATTTTAATTTTGTTGTGTCCGTCATTTGGCCGATAGGCATTGTCACACACATGAATCATAAGTTTAAAAATGAAAAAAAAAACAAATTTAACAAAACAAAAAGTGTTGATCGTCATTAGACAATAAAATATGGAAATATGACGCTAATTATATTCCATGAAAAACGCTTGAAATTTTGTCAAATGACAATTTTTTTAATTAAATTTCCTTCATTCAATGCTTATGGCAATTTCCATTCCGGTGCGAAGGTAAAATTTCGAAGATTACGACAAACATCATCATTGGTCCGATGAAATGTGTTGTTGTGTCGCGTGTGAAGGTCGTATTTGCCATTTCCATGGTAGGAAAAATTTACCTACTCCAAGAGTAGTGTACAACTACATCATAAAAATGGTGTTTAACAACACAAAACTGTTGGACTTCTGACATCGTAAAGTACATCTGAAGTAACCGATTCATATCTCACGTGAAACAAAAAAAAAATACAAAACAATTCCATTCATAGGAAAATATTTTTAATTTGCTTGGAAGTTTTATTTTTCAGCACTCTGCTCATTAATTTCTTTGATGTGTGAGAATGACTAACCGATTTCGATACCTGACCGCTTTTGACATTGCACTTTACAATACAGTATTTTGATTTTTTTTTTTTTTTTCGTTTTTTCTCGAATGAACCTCGGAACAAAACACAATGGTAATGTATGGTATTTACGCGATGAGGTTTAATTTTAAATGCGAGTGAATTGTTGTTGTTGTTGTTATTATTGTTCGCATTAATGTTGCATTATACTCTGTATAAGACACTGTACACACACGCATACACAGACACCCCATTGAATGTCAGAGACCGAATCAATGCTTTATTGATTTGGCCTTCAACCCGAAATTGAAATCGGTGCACAATTATAGTATTGATTGTCCGAATTTCATCATGTGTTTGTGGTGCGATTGCAAATCGTTTCTTTGGATTTCAACGGTGCGTGGAAGTGTATTGAGTCGCTAATTTTGGCATTTCATTGGAATTCATTTACGATTTTTCGTTTCGTTTACGACGTATCAATTCAAATCAAAGGGCTCATGTCAATACACACGAAAAAAAAAAACACCAAATAAAATCGATGCAAAAACCGCAAACAGGAAAAACATTGTCCACAATTGGAAGTGTTCGTTTAAATATATATTTTGCCGTGTTGCGTCTTTCCGTTCCTGCACAAATGCCGTCATTTCAACTCTAACGCAATATTCAAACGTGGATTTCGAACCAGTTTTTGTACGTTCTTTAGTCCGTTCCACAACATCGAAAAATCATCATCGAATACACTGGAAGCGTGCCACCAAACTAGTTCCCTCCCGTGTGACGTATCAATTTAGTGGCTAACATTCAACATATATTTAATACACAACATTTTGTGATAAAAATCATTGGATAAAATTCATTAGTCTGTTTTTCTTTCTTTTTTTTTTTTAAATCAAGAATTCAAGAAAACAAAAAACCAGTATCCAAATAGTTAAACTTTAGACTTGTATGTCGATGTTAAA
This sequence comes from Aphidoletes aphidimyza, assembly GCA_030463065.1. Lineage (NCBI taxonomy): Eukaryota > Metazoa > Arthropoda > Insecta > Diptera > Cecidomyiidae > Aphidoletes > Aphidoletes aphidimyza. The sequence goes on from CM059996.1 coordinate 46,039,395, forward strand.
ATTCATGAAACTTACAAGTCGATAGCGAAAACATCCAAATGAATGGGTGAATTTTTTGCGATGAACAATTCCATGATTCCAACACACACACACACACACAAAATAACACTTTATCAACTCTAAAGTGCACAAAAACACCACCACCCAGATTCTTGAATATTAATTAATGGAATATTTTATGTGTCGCACTGTGAAGCTACAAATGCACTTGATGCAATGCAAATTGCGTTGCTCCATTTATAAACGTTGCACACTGTAATTGTTGTGTTGTTGTTTTGTTCTCAAGTGCAACCAAATTACAACACACTTTAGATCCATTCTGAAGGTGGATTAGATGTTGACAAAATGGCAAAAGACCAACACTAAATAAATTGCTTCAAATTACCATGATGGTCATGGCATTTCATGTAAACAATCACTCTTTTAAACGCCATGTCAATGAATATACAGACGTCATAATTTGCCGGACAGTGTTTAATAAACATAACACACTTGGCTATGCTATTCAATTGTTCTGTTGGTTCATTGTTTTGTTTTTGTTTTTTTATTCTTTTGTCAGACTGAAATTGAAACCGTTTTCACTTTTTAAGTCAAAATATTCTGCTGGCGTATGCATGTGTGCAATTTTGATGTGACAGTAAACAAAAACCATCAAGTTATTATCTCACCGAAAGAGAGAATTAAGCGACTGTATTTTGGATACGTATCAGTTAAATACGAAATACAATGCAAATCAGAGCAATCTCATTATCGATTGCATGTTCCACGGAACTGCAGCATTTACAACCGATTCGAATAGATCAGAGTTCATTATTAATGCTCAAATTAACATTATTATATAATTGTAAGATAATTTTGCGGTGTGATTCTCTCTAATTGGATGCTATAGACCGTATTGAGTGTCTGTTTTTCTCGTTTTTCGTTCACTGATCCTTATTACTCTTATCAATCCTACATTTAAAGCATTTCAAACGATCATTTCTGTTGCTTGAACATGCAATTTGCAATTTAAGAAGCAGATTTCATTCAAAAGTACCGTAAATTAGCAACAACAACAAAAAATATGGTTAAATTACTCCAAATTGATTACGCTCAGAATGGAATGCTTTATATCGGCGTAAAATGTGGGTATAGGAAGGGGGAAATATCAAATCAAATTCAAATCAAATTCAAATAATCCAAATAGAACGCATAAAATATGATGTTGACCTTGGTTGTACACCGCGGGTTGCGATCGCCACGGCATACAGCTTAGAAATTTATAGATTGATTTTTAATTTGTTGGACACGAAATACGGCGCACACGAATCACAGATGCTAACTTTAACATCACTGCGATGGCGGAGAGAATCAGCAAACAATTTTTTTTTTATATGGTAATTTGGATTTTTCGTTTGTTTTTTCGTTTTTTCTTCGGTCATTTTTTGATAAAATGGTATAAATACAGAAATAGCACGCAAAGCAGTTTTGTTTAGAGAAATCAAAATGTAGAATATTCACACAAACAAACAAACAAACAAAAAAGGAAAAGAAATGAGCGTGAAGAAGGAATTGAAATTGTTGTATGTTATAAAGAAACTTGTTTCGTTCGGACTTTTGTTCCGTGTCACTTTTTTTCGTGTATTTAACAAGTGTTTGCTCGAATAATATAGCCGAATGAAATGTTTAATTTGGTTGGTTTGCGGTGGCCACAAATGGATATTTGGATTTTTGTTTTTGTTGAAGGTATTGTTATCAGACTTAATTAAGAACAAATTGTTACAAAATTGTTCAGTAATAATGTTACATTGTACATTGTACATTAAAGTATGAAACAAGATAATTTGATTACAGCTTAATTATCACCGAAGCTAGTCGATATCGTGACATTGTTTTCCTTTTTCTGGTTTTCATTTCCGTTCAGTTAATTTCCAACAACCATTGTTGTTTCCAAAAGATGCGTCTTTTGCCATATCATTTCATCATTCATTTTGGACATGTTATTTTTTCTTTAATCAAAACTTCCAGTTAGCTGTGACCTATAGGCCCTGGTCATAGTCGTTAAAACTGTTTAGTCTAAAAGTCATTCGTAATCAATGGACATAAAAATTCTGGGCCACAACCATATGCACGCAATAAACAGTGGTAAACAAATTTCCAGCAACGATGACTAAAGTTCAAATTCAGTGCGATACATATCAGCAATGGTTGTTGTTCAGACTCCATTTTACCTTGACATGAACGTGCACAACAATAAAACCTACAATTATATTGCATGTTGCTATTCTCAATGTTCAGCTTGGACGGTGCATCGACATTTTAATGGTCTTTTAACTCTTCTTGATTTTGGTCGTAAGCATCGTAAAGAGACGTGCGATTATAAAGGCGATTTAAAAAATGAAATTCCAGAATTGTTATTCAAATCGTATTAAAATTACACATACGTCAGACCTTCATCATGTTTCAGAAGAAAGAGCAAATCATTTCAATGTGGCAATTACAAAAATGAAATTGAAATGTGTCATACAAAAAAGAACAAAAACAAAACAAATGTCGACAAGAAGAAAAAAAAACAGACATTTTTACAAATTGAGGAGATTAATTGTTTGAGATTAGTGGGGTCTGACGATTCTGGTCTTCTATTCCACTATTTTAGAAAAATTTCCCTAATCTTTTCAACACTCATACAAATTGAAGTGATAACCAACGAAAACGAAAAAAAAAAATCCACATTTCAAAAGAGATTAGAAATATTGTTTTCTCTTGATCTGGTCGAAAATTGAAGGTTACTCATTAAAATTGCACACATGATCTTTCACACATAGATTTTCGATATCAAGAATATGCTCAAATCAAAAATAAATGATAATCGAAAATTAGCCTCATCGATAACTCAAAAAATCACTTACTCTAATGAGCGTCTGTAATTGTAATTATCAATCAACAGCTACGTCAAGATCGAAAAGTGTGTCGAGATTTTTGTTGTTGTTCAAACAAACTGTCATCAATTACTGAACAATCTTTGCAATTCCATATAAAATTGATTATTAGTAGCGAGTAAATAGTACTCGGGGTAGAAGTAGCTGAAGTGGTGATACCAATTTAACATCTCGGTCTGGTGATAAAACACTTGAGAAAATCATATGAAAAAGAAAGCGTCAAAAGACAATTTAGTCGTTTGGTAATTCGTCTATGCGCGCACCGTCGAAGGCACACTCATCCATACATTCCATGGGGTTACATAAAAACAACACTTGGGATGATGAAATATGCCTGCACATATAAAATGTGCAAAACCAGTAAATGTCTAAATCAGCTTGTAGATTACGGAGTATGTAAACAATCCCACATATGAATAACGCGCGGTTCTTATTCCCATGTCGTGTTGCGGCCGCGGATTCACTACGTTACTTGCCGTACGTTATTTATTACTAAATCGCGCATACTTTGCAAAAAAAAAATGCAACATTTTTTCCATTCGATTTATGATTTTGTTTTTTTTTTTTTTCAAAACCATTGCACCTCCACCAATGAAGCAATCGGCATATATATGCAATGGCTCACGCACAGTGATATCGTGTTGCATCGCAACCGCTTAGCTCAACTCAATTAAAATAAATCTCCCGATCCAATACACTGAACAAAATACTCACATGTTTTATGTCAAATGACTTGAAACGATTTAATTCTGCGTGCACCAAGTACGCACAAATGAATTTCAATATTTATGAATGTGTCGGTTGAAAACTTAAACGAAAAACAAAACTAACAAAATCGCTTGAATTTAACGCTAAATTTAACGTCCACTGTGGTTGGTGTCTCGATCAAAACTGTATCAGTCGAACCAAAGTGTCGAACAGCATAAAACATTTGTTTAGAATGCGAAAATGTGGTTTTGAATCGCATGCAGACCCCACAATTCGATTTTAGTTCGATGGGTCGTGTGTGTAAAACGACGCAATTGCATTTCAAATCAGTTTTACATTCAAATGTAATAAAATAAATGTACACTAAACCAGAAACACAACACACTACACATTTGTCTGGTGTTTGTTTTTGTAATGTCTACCGGAATTGAACTTCTTGTTTGGCCGAATACGGTGGAATTTTTACTTGTTCATAAAAATCGGTCAAATAATTCAATTGGACGGCGATTATATCAATTCCACAGTCTGAAATCCTATTTCTCAACGTTATTACATGTAATTTTGTCTTCCTCCAACTTTTAAATCTCTTTTTGGTTTGCCAAGCTTTTCAAATCAATCAACGTAGCTTAAAAATGCTAAAATCTTTAATTGCCACTTAATTGTCGAGTTAATTGTGTCAATTTCGGGAGAATTTCAATGAAGTATAAAATTGGTCAATACAAATCAAAACCAATAATGATTGTGTTTTATTGTTATTCTGTGATTGCTGTACACAACCGAAGCGTTTCCCTTTAAACGACGATAAAAATGCTCATTTTACTAGTGATTTTAATAGCAATTCATCGTTATTTTATTATTCCACAATTAAAATTGAATCTATTTTTAACCTTTAATTACAGACTCTTCAAAATTTCCCGCCGGGCGTTAAATTTCATATCACGTTTTTACGTGAATAATAAAAATCGCCTCCAATTTAATGACGTTTCAAAATCATCAAAATTTTGATGTAATTTGTTAAAAATCTTTCACCAAACTATTAATTTTCGATGTGTGTGTGTGTGTTTGTTTGTGTGTGATGTGTTAAGCGTTACTTGAATTAAAATCATATCATTATTTCGCAATAAATTTCCATACACAAATTCTGACTGGTTTTGTTGTTGTCGTTGTTGTTGTTGTTCTGATTTGTAAACCGGTTTCAAAAATAGTATCCAAATACGGTTAGATTTGCTATTGCAGAGAATCATGCGAGCCAATGGACAGTCTGAATATCGTTTTCGATGACCATTCTGGCGAGACACTCGGGTGTTTTTTTGTTGTTGTTATGTTAAAGGTTCGTCGTTCATGCACAACAATATTTCTGGAAGAGTAGACACATGCCCATAGAACACAATCAAACCACTCGATGACACACTGTAATACAGTGTAAACATTGCACATCGATAATAATTCGATGAGTATACAAATACACATCAGTCATAAAATTGTCAATTAATTCCGTGCAAACAGCACATTGCAACGAAGTCAGTGCTTATTAATTACGCGTGTTGGAATTTCAAAAAGCCTGTCATACTTGTTAAGAGATAAAATTAGCAAAAAAAAACGGTGCAACGAACTGAATGCTCTTCAGAATTCCATGTGATGATTGCTTTAGAATTTAGTCATTTGAGTGTTCGTCCACATCAGCTACAAATTAAACGGGTTGTAATCAGAAATAAATAAACAGATTTTCAATTTGAAGTCACCAAAAGGTGAAATTGAAGAAAAAAACACAAATTTGTTTGTTAATAATTATAAATGTCTTCATTTTCTGTTTTACCTTGAGTCCGTTGTTCTTATAGTTTAGTTTTTTTGTTGTTGTTGTATTTAATTATATAATAAATAAAAGCTACTTTGTGACAGAGATAGGAAAATGTGTGTATGTCTATGTGTTGTGTGAGTGTTTTTTGTTTCTGTTGTTCGCACATGGGTTTCTTTTCTTTTTTTTTTAATATAAAACTAAGTCAATTTGATTTCTATAAATAGACGTCATAGAAAGCACAATCACTTTCCGAAAAGATAGTCCAATGATCAACCAATAATTGCAATGTATTAATGGTTGGTCAGTGTAAACAATTAATGATTTCAATTGAGTTTTAATCTTGAATGACACATTAGTTACAGTTTGTTTGGAATTGAGCATTTTGTTGGGTGAACTTTTTTTTTCTCCAATGTCTCTTGGTAGAGTATTTTATCATAAGTAAAGAGTTAAATAGATTTCAGTGTTTAACTACATTGATTTAATATATTCAATCATATAATCGAATTGATTGCTACTGTATCTATTAACTGTGTGCTCTCGGTATGTCATTTAATGCTTTTTCACCATTCGATTTGAAAAAAAAAAACCAAACAAATCAAACAAATTAATCAATAGAACGTGTTGTAAATGAGATCGGGTTCATGTTTTCGGTCGAATTTTTTCATAAAAATATTTTTGCGTCAAATTATTGCCCTGTACTTTAATTTTATTTTGCAATTTATAGATGAAATGGAATTGCTGCAATGCAAATTCATAGAATTCATTCTCCAATTTCCATACATCGGATTTTTTTATTTCGGCTATCGTTTCGGGGCTGGGATCAATTTTTGATGTGGTTTGACGAAGATGTGATTTACTTGAATTCAGATATTGATTCATTGACCCTTTGAATATTCTACGAAAATATTGAAAATATTACTAAATTTTAGAGTATGAACAATTTTGATTAGATTATGTTAATGTTTTGGGACAGGCAATGTTTCTCACAGGAGGAGGAAATATGGCCATTGGGAAAGAGGAAAGAAAATAAATATCACAATTAAACATGTTATATCAAAATTTTTATATTCTCTTCAATTGAGAAGGAGAGACTTCCTCATTCCTATCCTTTTCCTCCTCAATGGTCTATTCATATTTCCTCCTCCTGTGAGAAACTGTGTCTGGTTTGGAAAAACTGCACAAGTCAATTCCACACTTACCGTGGCAATGACAATTCTAGCAAATATATAAAATCTTCCATTTCTTCCGTCACACCCACCAAAAAGTAATTGTTTACTAAATTATATTTTGCTTGTTCTAACGCCCACTGGCTGCCCGGTTTCCTTAAAGCAAAAATCAATTGAAATATCCGTTTTCAATCAACCCTTCAACATTCAACTCTAATCAATCCAATGTTTACACTTACCAGCACTCGGCCGCATGCCCACAAAAGAATGGCACTTGCAGCCACATATATTTTACATCACAATCCGGTTGCTTACGTCTTACACATTCATCTAATGTCTAAAATAGAATGAATTCCAAAAGAAAGTTAGTTTGACTTCAATCCAAGGTTCTAGTTGAACCATTCTACCGACTGAACACCCAATTTATATGAAATAAACTTACCATTTTATCGCCAGCTTTTCTTCGTACCAAATTTGGTCGGTAATTGTCTCCATACCGTAAGAAATAGTAATATGATACTAAACGGTCGATTGGTCGTCTTATTAAATTTATATAAATTGGTTTCTGTGGGATTTGAAATCTGAGAACAGAGTGATGTTTGGGTTAGAATTAGCAGATTTTAATTGTAAATTTCTTAAAATGTAAAAATTCTATTGCTATCAATTTGTTCAAACTTGTGTCGCCCATTTGAACCATGTAATAAACAATAACAAAAATTAATTTGAATGTGTGAAAAGTCAAATCGACAGTCAATTACGAAATAACGACATCTTCAATTATATTCGCAATAATCTCATGAATTCACTGTGTTAATGATTTTATCTATAAAAATATGTCTTTGCTATTTGTGTATTCACCGTCTAACGGATTCATTCCAATGTCATTCCAACACAATTCGTTTCAATGTTTAATTCTTGGAATCATGTAATAGTGTGACGAATGACACAGAGATACAGATTGCTACAGGATTACGATCTTCATTCAAAATTTATAAGACCAAGATGAGCTAAATGCTGATACCACGAGATGGTTTTCTATTGTTTGGCTTTAATGTGAATTTCAAGTGAAATTTCCATTCTACTTCAATACCAGCGTTAAAATTAACAGTTGAACAAAATTTCGCATATAATTCCAATAATTTTAAAAGAATGCATTGACTAAATCCATTGTGTGTAAATTCATAGAAATCGAAATGAACGCATAAAAACAAAGAAAATAAAAAAAATTGACATACATTTCTCAACATATCAACAAATGGGCAATATAAAGTTAATGATTACAGGCGAAGCATAGTAACGAGCTTTCAAATTGAAGGCTTCGATTCCAAAATGTTGAATTTCAAACACGATTTTTTTTTTTACAGCAAAAACATGTTACATTGTAAGTTTTCTATTTGATTGATCTGAAGTAATTGAAATTTGAGTATCAACGGTCTTTTGGGCATTTTCTCAAATCAAATGACTAGAAAGTCCATTTCAATGTCTCTTTGGTCAATCATATCGCATTTCATAAAAACAGATGTTTTTTTCGAACGCAATTTTTCCATACTTTTTGCACATAATTTTTCTCAAAATCATCAACACACTCACATTTATCAACGAAATATGTGATTTCAATAGTTTTCCGGGAATTTCACATGTCAAATACTTACTTAGAAAAGTCCAGATAAGCCATATGGCCATGATACAGCGCTGGTTTCATATCATTCCATGCGCTGATATTACGTGCAAAGCTAATCTAGAATTTGAACATAACAAAAAGTTGTAATTATTTGCAACATTCTCTCTTTTTTTATTTTAAATAACACTAAACGATATCAATAACAAACAACTTGGCACAATTGTTGACATTGTTCTTACTTGATTATTCAGTGATAACACATGCATATTTGCGGTGATATTAATATGTAGCACATAAAAGTGATTTTTTTTGCACAGATCATAGGCCAAATTGATGAAACTGGTGGATCCCGTCTTTGGAACGCGATTATAAATCACAATTAAATTATCATCAAATGAATTGGTCATGTCATTTGAGTGATGTGATTTAAGTGCAGCCGCTTCTGCATGGTTGTACATGGCATTTTCGGTTGTTTCTAGAGATGATCAATGAAATGATGCAATTTTTGTTTGTCAACACATTTTACATTTGAATTTTATTGATTTTATCAACGAAATTCAATGTAACTTACTTGCTTCCCAATAAAATCGTTCCATTCGTATGAAATATGACCAAACGCATAGCAGTGAAAAGGCACCACTCGCCGCACAAAACACCATCAACATTTTTCGCCTAGAAACCATATTTCTTTTGTATCATGGAAATTCACATTTAATGTTTATTTAAAAATTTTAAAACATTGATATGACTACTGATCAATCTAATTGAATTGGTTGTTTATCGAATTGTTCGACTACATTTTCACCAAATGGCACATAATAGAACATTCTTAATCGGTGTGAAACGAAAGTGGAAGTGTGGACTATACACACAAAAAAAGAATGGTTACAAACAAAAACAAATGATTGAATAACTGCGATGGTATTTTTATTTTTTGATGCATGCTTAGTAGCATGTCATACCGAACTGTCAAATTCCACTTTCCAGAGGAAACGTCAAAACAATATCACAACTGATCCGATACGGTACAAAACGAAACATATCACACAACATATTGAAAATGAATAAAATAAAGTAAAAAAAACACGTGTGAATTTGAAAAAAAAAATACATCAAAGAAATGGATGGTGATGAAAATGTGTGTCTAAACGTTGCCTTGAGAATTTCTTCTAATTTTTAAACGGTTCTTTTATCACAGGAAAACTTTATCGATACCGTTTCACCTTATGGCATCTGGTACCACTCAATCGAAACTAGACATTTCCAAACTTCAAGTCAGCGCTTTCAGTTTCACAACAAAAATATATTCGACATTGGATTTCCAGAAGCTTTCTATCCACACACAAAAAAAAACACAGAAAATTGGTAGACAACTATTTCTTTCACGATCTCACGAAAAACTCATAAATATATTTGAAAACAAAAAACGTCGGTGTTTTCCATACTAAAAGGTATTTTAGTAGCAAATAAAGGATTTAAAATGAGGCATTAACTTTATTAAAGTTAAAAATCACTTCAAAATTGTGAGTCTCAGTTCGTGGATAGTAGTTTTTAGTTGCAAGAAAAAAAATCACTTTTAGGAATTTTGAAAGGCATATAGAAAGAAAGTAATACGGAAAAAGAAGAAGAAGAAGTAGATCAACAAAGCGGGTACATAACAGTGTGGTTTATTTGGAAAGCAAGCTGTCAAAAGAAAAGTGGCACGGTTGAGTCGCAGTAAATATTTCGACAGAAAGAAAAAAACACACACACACTGTTTTTTTTCTTCTGGTGTTTGATATTTGATTGAAGTACCCGAACCAATCATTGAATTACATCGATCATACGTACGTGAAATGAGTAAACACATGTATTCGACGGCCAATTTAAGCGATGTTGAGCTAAAAGACGCGGGCAATCGTTCATTTTCAAGACGAGATTTTGACGATGCAATCAGCTGTTACACCAAAGCAATTGTAAGTAATTTTTCATGGACTTTGATTGCCATTTCGTGCATTGTTTTTTGTTTGTTTGTTTGTGTATGGAAAAAAACCATTTCACATTTGATAATATCGTTGATTGGATTTCAATGCCTGACAATTAGTTGAATAACATTGTATAATTTGGTAAAAAAAAAAAAAATTGCATACCAACGAAACATACACGTCTAATTGGATTAAAGTATTTTGAACGTTCAAACATCAAAACAGTAAATCAATGAAATTTGTCTATTTTTGACGCCAACACTAAAACTGTTGTTATGTTCATGAATTTTTTACTGCTATCCTAGCTGCTATCTATGGTCGTCATTGAAATGCAATACATTTGCCATGGCATAAGAATTGGCAAACAACAACAACAACAAGAACCACCAACAAAGTATATTCATATATGCGGAATCGATTTTTGTATTTACAGATAAAGAATCCCACAAATGCAACGTACTTCACAAATCGGGCACTGTGTTATTTGAAGCTCAAGCGATGGGAACAATCATGTCAAGATTGCCGTCGTGCCCTTGATATGGACCAAAGTTTGGTCAAAGGGCACTTTTTCTTAGGTCAAAGTTTGTTAGAATTAGAGTATTATGATGAAGCTATCAAACATCTGCAAAGAGGTACTTGAATTTCTTTTTCTTATTTTATTTTTTACATGTTTCACACGAAACCCTTGTTGTAAATGCAAATGGGCTGGCGGGGAATGAAACAATTGACCTTATAGTGTGGTTTGTTGTTTTGGCTTTCTGAACCTCAAAGGCTTTCTAAAACAAACAGACTCGATTCTAGTGGTAAATGGGGGACATTAATTTTCCATTGATTTATTATTTACAGCATGTGATTTGGCAAAAGAGCAAAAACGAAATTTTGGTGATGATATCGCCATACAATTGCGTGCAGCACGAAAAAAACGCTGGAATGTACAAGAAGAGCGTCGAATATGCCAAGAAATCCAATTGCAAACATATCTCAATAAGTTGATCAACGAAGATATGGAAAATCGTTTAGCCAAACTTAAAATGGATGACACGAAAAATGAAGAAGAAATTAAAAAAGAAGCCGTCGAAATTGAACAAGAATGTGTAAGTAAATGTCAATGTTAATTTGAATTTTTTTTTTGCCGGTCTGACTAAAATGCCACTTTTTGACAGTTATTTGTGCAAAGTTATTTAATTAATTGTTTTTCGTCTTCTTCAATTATTCCATTTCAGGAGAATAACATGACTGAATTGAATAATTTGTTCGCGAAAATTGACGATCGTCGCCGAGTAAGTTTGCATTTATCTTCCTTTGTTAAATTTCTCTCTTTGTTTCAATTCGGTTTGAATCGAAAGAAAGAAAGAAAATCAAAATTGTGTTGGCTGAAATCACAATATTTTGCCATAAGCACTGCGCCCCAAAACATGGACGTTCATTTCGAAATGCAAAACAATCATTTTGTTTTCGTTTTGTGCCAAACAAACAAACAGCTATTTTTATCAATTCAAATTGAATGGATCGTGGGTGTTGTGCATTTTAAACACAATTTAACGCCTGTCATAGCTGACTTAAGCACAATTCATTCACCTTTTTGCAACAACAACAAAAAAACAAACAAAACATGTATTATTTTATGTCGTAATAAAAATCTCTCTTTTTTTGCCAAAATTCATTGTAGAAACGTGATGTGCCGGATTATCTGTGCGGTAAAATTAGTTTTGAAATATTAGCCGATCCAGTAATCACACCATCCGGCATAACCTATGAACGTAAAGACATTGAAGAGCATCTGCAACGTGTCGGTCATTTTGATCCAGTTACACGGATAAAATTAACACAAGACGAATTGATACCGAATTACTCAATGAAAGAAGTTGTCGATGCCTTCCTAGCTGAAAACGAATGGGCTCATGACTACTAAGGACTACTTAATCCAAACAACAACAAAAAAACGTTTCTTTAAGGAAGGAATCAACTTTAAATAGATACTATATTTTTATTAACCTCGTATCCAATCGTCGTGTGTACATCAAATTTTTTGTGGAGTAAATGCCAGCTCCAAAACTAGAATGGTGTTTTACATTGATCGGTGTGACTGTTGAAAAATCATCACTCGATCGTAAATATCCAACTTTATGTCTACAATTTGTGATTCATAAAACTATATTACATACCCTTAGACAGTTCCTTCAACACTCAAAACTATAGATTCAGCAATTCCATGTTCAAATTGAGAGAAATCTCAAGAAAAATCACCTCAAAATGAACTCAAAACAGCCACATCGTTTACGAAACGCTTGGATACGTGGTTCAACAGTTATGCAAAGTGTTAAGACAAATCAATACCGTTGAAATACCTGAACTCTCTAATGATTTCAATTAAACGAAGGAAAACAAATTGTATGAATAGGAATGAATAAATGGAATTTAAAAATTATTTTGTTTTTTGTGTTTGAGTGAATTCGTTGTGAGAGGAATTTGTTTGTTGTGGTTCAAAACTCCTCCATAAAACCTAGATGTTAATTGTGTATCTTGAGATTTATCTGAAATAAATGATTCAGGTAAACATCAAATCAGCCGGTGTTTTGAATTTTTTTGTTTTGTTTTGTTACAATTCGAATAAAATAAAACAGGCACTGTTCCTCACAGCAGGAGGAAATTTGAAGAGGTCGTTGAGGAGGAGGAGGACAGGACTGAGGAAGTCAGTCTGATATTAAAAATATTATATTCTCCTCAATTGAGGAGGAAGGACTTCCACAGTCCTCTTCTCCTCCTCCTCAATGGCCTCTTCATATTTCCCCCTCCTCTGCGGAACACTACCTGAAATAAAATCATTTTGGTTTTTATATAGTTTATTGCAAAAAAACCCCAATTTATTAAAAAAAATGATTTTTTGAATAAAATTTAATGACTAATCTCACGTGAAACAAACGTAATCTAGATATACACTTGACTACAATCTTCATTTTTTTTAAAATAATAATCTTATGCTTCGAATTATCATCATCAAGATCATGATCTGCCATTGGGTTCGCTTTATTCTTCTGCGAATGCTAAACATAAATTTTTTTCATCTCGATGATGAATTAATGCAGTTGAATGCAGCCACTTGGGTATGTCATACCAACAGATGTAGAATTTTTTTTCAAGCTTGAACATAACACAAAAAAAATCTTAAATATTCACTTCTCTTTGACATGTCTGAGCTGTAGCTTTGTTTTCATGTTTGTTGTTGTTTTTCTCTTCTTTCAACATTACAAGAATTGAGTTAAACCTGAAAAACTACAATGTGATTGCATTTCAAATGCTTGAGAACATGTTTTGTCACCACAACAACAGTGTATGGTTTTTTTTTGGTTTGAGACACCTGAGCACTGTGTGTATGTATGATGTGCAAAGCAAAGGTTGGATGCGTGTGAGAGGCGAAATATTTTAAAATCTTTTTCTCATAATCGTTCAGTGATTTGGTTGGTTACCGTGCTAATCGTTGCCAGCAGTCATTTAAACAATTTATCAAAACGGTTTCAAGTAGGAAAAAATGTGAGTAGTTGCTCACGAAATGTCAGATGTTGATTTCTAAATGATCAAATAAATACTTTCGACACTTTGAGATTTTCATAAAAATTTGCCAACATTTATGTCGTGGGTCGTCGTATCATTAGATTAATTCCAATTGATTCACGTTTTTGACATCATTTTGTACGCGTCGTAATTTTTTAACATGACTTTACAATTCTCGGAGACTTGAATCAGCTTACCAGGCGGTTTGAATGTTTGTATTTCAATTGGAAATGTTATTTTTGATTTGAACGATTTTGAAAATCATTTTCATCACCATTTCTTGTAATTATAAAATTGGTCATTTTTTTCACATTTGTAGGCTTTTTATTGGCAATAAATGTGATGCTGACTGCTAAGTACAATGCGGTCATCAATTTTCATTTGTTCGTTGTTATTGGTGTGTAATTTGATCGCATGCGTGGTGATTGTTTAATCATTGAGGTTGAATTTTATTATCCGCTTTACGTGCTTTGAATCTTCATCGTAAACCATTCAACCACATCGCACAGTATGATTTCATATTTTGTACATCGTGTTCATGAATTTATCTGTTTAAATGTGCTTCCACTGAAATCGTTAGTAATTATCAATCAATCATCAAAACTAATGATGTCATAACTCTTCCTCATTTTTATCAGATTAAGCGGATCATAAATTACATTTCAAAGTGACTGCACTGGATTGCTATGGCGATGGACTTTTGTTGCCAATGAAAAGCATTCAATAAAAAGAAGATATCATTTAATCGTCTATAATATCATAAAATGAAGGCAACACTATGTTTGTTGTTGTTGTTTTTGTTGTTTGCACAGCAAAATTATTTCCAAACACTGAAATTTTCATTGCTCATTACAACTTATTAAATACATGTGAATATCTTGTACGTTTTCTAGATAAATACACTTTCATACATAACGAAATAACACACCACTTGACCACTTGAATTCTCTCTTCGTTGTGATGTCTTCTTGTCTTGACGTGGCATTTCCACGATATTTGTTTTTTTTTCTTTTCGTTTTTCATCTTGATTTCATTTGCACAGTAAAACACTCACTTCAACATAAAATACATTTTTTTGGAATAAAATTGTTGCAGCTATATATTGCAATATCTCAGGTCATAATATTGCTTCCTGGTGTGATGAAATAATTCAAATTGAATTCATCACCAAACAGACCATCATCATCGTTGTCGGTGTTTGTATTCATATTGATACCCAATTCAATCGGTTCCATGTCACTACTCGCAAAATATTCACTGCAAAAATCATTGTTATTGTTTCGTGATGAACGTAAACCGCATTCATGCACAATTTGATCTTTTGGTACTGGGTTCAAGTAATCGGGAAAATCTAAAAGCGAAAACAAACCAAAACAAAACAAAAGATGAATTTCAATTTGAAAAATTGTTTTAATTTTTTTATCATTGAAATAATCATACCAAGTATCGTTTGATCCTGGAAATTGAATGTACTTGGATTGACCACTTGAACTTCAACGGTTCGCCGAACACCATTGAGAATTTCACCGGCACTCTTTTTTAGTTCATCTTCAACAAGATTTTGATTGTTCGTAAGCATCGTTTTTTGGTATTGTGTGTCGACCTTTTTTTTTAACAAAAGAAAATTTGCAACACAAATTTTAATGTTGATTTGGATTTTGATAAATTGACCATCAATTATTGCAAATAGAAAGTAAAAAGAATAATAAATTGCACGGTTATAAATTCGATTCAGACACTTACTTGTCCGCCAGGCGATTTGGATCGTTCTAAAATTGATGTCAAATTGGCAACAGCAACGGATGTTTCGTCTTGATTTGGTTGTGATTGTGGCACTTCATTGTTCGTCTCTTCAATTTGTCCAAATGTCTTTTCCATTTTAAAGAATAATTCCAGTCTTTGCTTTTTCTGTATAAAAAAAAAACCATTGAAAACGAACAAATATATTGAATTGAACCAAAAACAACAACACCAATCATCTTTAAACGACCATAAATTGCCATTCAACGTGTGGTCTGTCAAGTGATTGGTTTAAAAAATCAAAATTCGTGTAAAAAAGAAATAAAAGAGAAAAAAATAAAAAATACGAAAATGACGGGATTACAGGGAAGTGTCCAAATGAGAATAACGATTCAAAATAGACGCATGAAATATGAAATTATGTTTTTTTTATAAATCGAAATCGATGGATATGGTATAAATCCATCAATTAAGTAAAACAAATGTAATTTTAGAGCTTTGGGTTGATTATGATAATGATTATACTAAATTTGGACACTTTTTCAGTAAATGAACGAATAAATATGGTCAGTGGTCATCTTACATGTTCCCATGCAAGTAAATTTGCTTCTGAATCTCTTGTCGATATAATCCATAGGTGTCCAGCGCCTTGTGGAGCTTTATTGCCCTTTCGAAAATGTGGATTAATTGATAAATTGTGTCGCACCGAGTTTTTCCAGCGGTCATCATTTGATTTGTAGAATGGAAAACGATCTCTGTATGAAATTTATCAACAAGATTTTGAATAGGTTAATATATATATACATTAATTCATTTGCAATTCGAAATGAAAATATTTCAAAAAAAAATACACAAAGCCAAACAAATTATTCAATTTTATTTAATTGGCCATAAAACAAACAATACAATATTAATTAAATAAATAAAATAGATTTCCTACTGTTAAATACAGTCAAACTAAATATTGTGTTTAACACACGCAAAAACACCTGATTATGTAAACAACATATTGTTTTCTTTCTCTCTCTCTCTCTCTTTCAACAACGTATACAAAAGGTGGAACATTGAATATTGACATAAATCCAAACGTATACAATGGAGAAATGCATGGCATTTGTGGGATTGGTTTCAATAAGGTGGTGACCAATGAATCAACATTTGCCATGCGCGCAAATCTATCTATAAATTTCAAAACAGAATGGATGTATTCATATCGATGACGAGGTAAAAATGGCGTATCGAATTTTGACGAGACACACATTTTGGCTTACATAAAATATCTTTCACTAAGATTCTCTGTGTTTTTGTTGTTGTTGTTTGTTATAATAATATCAGATATGGGAATGCTTTCTCTGAATTTTAATTGTGAGAAAAGAAATCTGTCTTTTTTTATTTAAAAAAAACTTTGAACAAGAAGCGATTTGACACAATCCAAATCGTAAGAATTAGATGAAATGCCGAAATTTATGGTTTTTCATCTTTTCCAAATCGTTTGCGTTCGTATGAGCCCATTGGCTCTGAAATACATGGTACGGCTGTCGATTTCTAGCTCAATTGATCATTCAAATTTCAAATCCATTGAACCTGAACACTTCCAATTAGAATTCAGGTGTATGTTGATTGTGAATGTAAAGTCCACATATATGTAAAAACAAAAAAAAATGAGAGCGATAAATTTCTGGCTAATTTTCAGTGAGCATAAAAAGGGTGAGCATGAGCACTGAGCACCACATGATCATAATTATATATGTTTGGAATGAACGAATGTGATGAAAAATGTCGAAAGGCGAGAGAGCAAAAACCACCCTCATTGCGATTAAACGAAGGATATAAATGCTTAACGATAAACGCCAATAAATGTTAATTTTGTGACTGTTTTCGCTTTTTCTTTTCTTTCTTCATTTTAATTGTGTTCGATTGTTTTTTCTGGTAGCATTAATAGCTTTTGCCTTCATTTTGCCCCCTTTTTTGTGTCGTATCTTTGCGCTGGTGAAATGGATATAATAATAATTTTCTGATCATCGAAATTGCTCACATTTCCGTGACGACTGGTTTTTTTTTTTTTTTGTTTCAGTGAGGGAACAATTTGCCACGTGACAGCATTTTGATATGTTTAAATGCACCTTTTACATGGTTCACTGCATTTTTGTGCATCGTTCACGGCAGGAGTGTGTGAACTTTTTGAACTTGCATGCAATTATAATGTCCAATCTGTATCTTCAGTTACTGAAGTTCAGTAATGCCAAAGAGTGCTCAGCACTCAGTGCTGTAATGACAGCATAGAACTTCTGTCAAACCAAATGTGAGTTTCAAATTTAAACAAATTTTAAATATATTTATTGAGGTGATTCGGTTCGAGAAAATAAAAACTTTCAATGAATTTCCGATAGTTCTATTAAATTATGGAAAGTCGAAAGCCCACCGGAACACCCAATCATCGAAATTGATTTTCGATGGGTGAAATTTAATCGTGTGTGTGTGACATTTATGCAAAACAAAATCATCGCCTGACGTTCAATACCAATTTTCGGCAATCGAAAGTGAACTGATGAAGGGGGCCATCACATCAATACAGGATGTTAGCTATTTATGGCAGTTATCATCGATAATTTTCCATTAAAATGCGACGGTTTTTTTTTTTGGCCCATGGATTTGAAAACCGAATCATATTTTTTGGTTGCCTCCTCTGTTAAATTCACCTGCGACTGACTAAGTCGTAAATAACAAAAGCAATAATAGAAACATAATTGTATGACGTCTTTTCATTGATCCCATTGAGCAGAACAAGTGAAAATACAACACACAGTGTCTGTATGGCATTTTTGGTTTTGTTCGGTTGGATTCGTGAGGGGGTTATATGAATCTAGTCAAAGTTATTGGAACACGCCATGCCATAATCAAAATATCGTAATGAACGTATTTTAAATGTTGCACACAAGAATCAAATGAATATGAACAACAACAACGACATCGAAATATACGTTTGTATTCGCTGATTTCGAGCATTTTCATTCGTCATAAACTATGTGTGGATAAATGCAGGATTTTGATGAACCGCGTCATATTCCGAAGCGATACATTTCCACGCTGGGGGGATTTGAAACATTACTAAACGATGTGGAGGACGTATGCGTGCATATAAAACATCTAGACGTTCCACTAGACATTCGATTCTCGTTGGCTCAATGCTCAAATCAAATGACAGAATGTGCAGAACAGCAACAAATGTGGCCGTCGTAGCCGAGAATGAGCGAGAGAAAAGTAGAATTGAAGGTAGTCACAAAAGCTGAACTGGTAGTACTACACAGCAAAAAAAAAAGAAAGAAAGATGGAGAAGTTTATGAATTTTCTGTCGAATAAAGTAAAATTTATATACACATGATAAATGAACCGTATTTCCGAGCACCGGTTCCTTGCCGTGACTGGTACCGAATGCATATCGATTTTTGATTTTCGCTTTTACCATTGGTCTGCGGTTATTTTCTATGGCGTTTTATTTCTACATATTTTTTTTCTTATTCGTTTTTCTTCCATCCAATTCGGGATAGTCTTTCTCTTTCTTCGCATTACAAAATTCGACGCAATACACATTTGTACAGGTGAATTTTTTGTTTTTTTCTTTCGAAAAATGCGGAGGATTTTTGTATGTTTTTATTTTCATTTCTTTTTTTTACTTTAATTTGGTAAATTGGCTGTAGAATATCATACAATGAAGTGTTTTTTTCTTCTCTGAAATATACTATTCCAGTGTCAAATACTTTTTTCTTTACAAATTTTTCATGGTTTTTTATGTAAATACGATTCACTTAATTCTTTATCATGACGTTTTTGTATGCATCATTTTTCATTTGGATTTTTTCATTTTTTTTGTACAAATAAGTGACTGAATTCAGTCAAAACATTATAAAATATATCTTTGCGTCTTGCGTCTTATGCACAGCAAGAAAAAAAAAATTGGGGCATAATTTGGTAAAAGAAAGAAACAAATTGAGACAAATTTGTCTCCAATTCCACAATAATGAAGCGACAATTAAGTACTCACGAAATCCAATTGTAAATTCCTGATACAGTTAATTCACCTTTATCCTCTAGAGCGTATTCAATCAACTCGGTGTACGTAAATGGTGGCTTTTTTGGTCTAAATTGCAAAATAATTCGCTTATTAAACATCATTTAAAGTAAAAATGTGCTCAATGCAATTACACTTACAAATTTGTTGGATTGTCAACGGTATTTGTGTCAATTATGGACGCTTGATTTGAAGCGTCCAATTCCGATGAGGTTGCTTCTTGTATGATTTTATCAACCTGTAATCCAGTTTCAGTACGCGATCGATTCACTTCGGGTGAAAGATGTGGTAATTCGTTGAGTTTGTAATTGTAAAGCCAAGATAGATTTTTATCCTCAGAATCATCGTGAACAGCAGCTAAATTGCGAAATATCAAAAGGTTCAACACTTAATTTGATTGATGACTTCAAAGAAATATTTGAAAAAAAAACACAAATTTTCAAAATCCATCGAATGAAATTCACTTCATCGAAATTCTAAATACGTTCATTCGACTGTTGACTGTTGACTGATCGAATCATATTCACAAAACGTGAAATGGGCAGAAAAACCTTGGAACACATGGTAACCAAGAATCAAGATTTTTCAATAATAATTCGAAATGCAATAACAATAACACAAATAAAAAACGGGTGCAAAGAGAATTGGAGCGCAAAAATCGCTTCACACACTGGTTTTCAAAGTAGAAAAGTTTTTTTTCCTTTTTTTTAAAAAAAAAAAAAGAAAAAAAGAGAGAGAGAAATGATCCTGTTACCATGTTAACGTTAAAACAAACTTTTTTCACCTAATAAACAATGAACTATGAGAGCGTGAGTTTTCTGTGGAGGAGAGCTCAATGTTTGTTGATTTTTCAATAACATCAACAAAAAATAAAACAACAACAGAATAGACGCCAAACGCTTGAATAAGCTATTTTACTATAAACACATTTATTATTGTTTAATAAGCCTGAAGTCTAGGACATAATGTTGCTGCAAAAATGTGTATCCATTTATTTATAATTGGTTGTAAATAAACGCCAACCTGAAATTTTGATCATGGCCACAATCAACCCAAGTAGCCATCTAATCGATCAAGCTTGCAAGTCGATTTGGATTAATCCATAACCGGCTGCTCATATTTAGAGCTTCCAAAAACCAAAAACCAAAAAAAAAATGATTGAAACAAAACAGCTTCCAATCCGACACATTTTTTGACTTACGTAAATTAGACGCTGATTTTTCTCTGCCTCCACTTTCAGCCTCCGGGTAAGCATTTTGTATAATTTCATATTCGGGCACATTGTGAATGGTATTTTGTGTATTTATTCGTTGTTCTACGGTAAGTTGAAGATGTTGTACATCATTTGGTGCAATTGTTTGATGATGTTGTACTTGAATCGTTGTATTTGGTTCAATGTGATGTGACATTTGTGCATTTAAATCACTTAAATTCACCGTATTCGTGCTGTTTGCATCGTAATAATAATTGCGTTGATCTAAATCCAAAATATCGGCATTACCCCAATTCGGTTCGAAATTGATATAATTTGTTTCAGTGGCGACCGGCGCTTGAATGCTTGTCAATAAATCATCTTCATATAAAATATTAACATATTCAATATTTTCACTGATTTCCATGGCATTGATCATTTGGGCTGCTGTTTGATGACAATTGATCGTTGTATCATTTGAATCTGGATGTTGTTCATGTCCATTTGATGGACTTGTTGAAATGATATATTGTTGATTTGTTTGAAAATTGTCATAATTATATGAGGTCATACATTTTTTTGCCACAATTTCTTTATCCGCATAATTTCCATATGGATTTGCATCACTGTATGGCCATTTTCGTTTTTGAGCTTCATGGTGACTGTTAAAATCACCAGAGCTCTCTTGATTTTTCATACTTTCAACCGTTTTTAAATTGCAAATGACCAGAAAATTGAACCAAACAATTATACAATCACCGTAATTTTGCAAGTGTTATGATTCAAAGCTAATTTTTTATTTTCGAATCAAATCGCTCAAAATGCACTTTATTTTTTTTTTTTGCACATAAAGAGACACCGAATTATTTAATCTTGACGATAGAAAAAAAAAACACCTTGAAAAATGTAATTTTCACTTTGTGTTGAAATCGCGTAAACAAAATTATCCACCGAACGAACACTCCATTATCGGTTGTTTTGTGAATGGATTTGACTGTTTTGTTGGAACCAAAACTATCTGCACCAGCCAAATCGTTTACGACTCAATGTCATGAAATGGAAACTCTGACTGAAAACATTGTTGCCGTTTCGATTTTCAATTGGAAATTGTAAATGCATGCGATATCCTTTTATTTTTTTCGAAATAGTTCGGAAAGTTCGGTTAAATGGTTCCGTACTTCGTGTACTTTGGTTCGGGTGCTATAAGCACCATGATATCCCTGTGTGTATGCATGTGTGTGTGTGTGTGTGCATATTATCCTGATCGGTGGAAAAGCATGTGTGAGTTGTATTCCACTATGTCAAATACAAAATAAATTGGTGAAACAAATACACCAATAAAAGTTCATTCATCGTTCGATTCATTTCGAACCGAAACACAAAATGCCAACGAAACTGTAGAGAAAACAAAACGGTGAATAAGGCACATTTCATATATTATGCTGTACGAATGCGCCAAAAACGGCATTTCTCCACCTATTCATGCGGAAAATATACAGAACAATAAATGAATAAAAGCGGTACGCAATTTTCAACTGGATTGACAATATGAATTCAGTTCAAAACCATTTCTAACCAACTGAATTGGGGACCGTGATACATGTGTAACCGTATTCAAATGTATACCGTGACGATGATTTTGTACAAATTGCTATTTTCTATTTACATGCATTTATTACATTGGTTTCGCTATTCAAATCCACATGCTAATCATACTGTGTTTTGTTGTTGTTGTTGTTGTTGTAGCTTTTCACATTTAAATAGTCTCTTGGAACTGTTGACGTAAAAAAATGTCGAAAATCAAGCATGACTGTGGCTTTGGCAGGTGTCATATCAAGACATTTGCTATGCTAAGCGCCGTTCCCCCCCTTCAATCGCTTTTTGAGCGCCCTGCAAACTCGGCCACACTCTCGTTTACATATTTAATCATTTGTGTAATTTTATTAATTGATATATTTACTCACAATCGGTGTTTATGGTAAATGTTTTGTTGTTGTGTTTGCTTATGGTTTGCTGCTTATTTAACCATGTGGGTGGATGTTTTTTGTTTGTTTGGCACAATTGAAAACTTCATTCTAGACTTCATCCTCGACTTCATTCTCGACTTCATTTTAAAAGCTTGCACAAAGATTATAACATTGCTTTGTTTCTACTTGGAATAAAAATTATTTCTCGGTTATCTGTCCATTTTAAAAATCGCATTCATCCATGTAACATGGACCATGTTCTAGATCGATTGCAATCGATCAAATGATGAACGAAGATGGTTTTGCAAAGTAAATATGGCTTAACAAAACCAGTATTATAAAATTCCAGTGAATTTATCAAAGTCCCAATAAACTTCATATATGTCTAAATTGAATGAGTTGATTGTGAATTCAATTTTAGTTGGGCGCAAGAATGTCTTTCCATTTGTGCAATCGATCGTAATCGTTGAATCAATGTGAACCGTTTTGTTACTTCTTCGATTCAAACAAAACTGAGTAAATGAATGTTATACATGCATTCCATTCGATAACCGTTTGCCAAGCGTGGCTGGGTTTGTACGAACGGGCGATCTGGGTAGTACAAAACAACGTTTATGAATTGTGATGACTTGCATTCGATGACAACACATTTCCATCGATCCCATTTAACATTGTGCCGACATGCAATCGGATGACGGTGACGACGACAAAGAATCCATTTTTCAATCGAATTGCATTCTTTTGGTCACAATGAAACCGCACCATGTTTAGATGTTTAAAAACGCGTGAAAGAAAGAAAAAAACAAACAAAGAAGAAATATGAAAACAAATTAAAAAAAAAACATGCAACACAGAAAGACTTCACTAAAGACGGAAACCTGTTTTCCATCCAATATATCTCTCCAACATATTGTCTCTCACCCGCGCTGATTGCTGCATAGCAGCGCTCAGATGCATTCTTATGAGACACAACACCAACTTATACGGTCGCATTACTTTTTACGTTTTATGCCATGGCAATGCAATTCATTCCGCTGGCTTTTCTTCTCTCCAGTGTGTTTGCATACAATTTATGGTTTTTAAAACAAAAATCTACAATTATGATATTCTAATATATGTTCGGGTGTATTGTGTGTGTGTGTGTTTGTGTTTTGTTGCTTGTATGTGGCAAAAGTAACACCGCCACGATCCATCTATGAATGCAAAAACAAACATTAAACACAATATTTTAAAATGAATGCGCACTGGATTGCATGCATAACGATGAAAAACGACGACGACGACGATGATGACGACGATGACGACGATGAAAGAAGTAAGAAGAAACCAAAAAACGCGAATGCAAGAAACATAATATAAATAAGAAGGTACGGCAAAACCGCGACCGCATCGTTGCGGAAAGCCATAAGATCAATGGTGAATGTATACCGCATACCGTGCAGCACGACAAATGAAATTACCGTTAACACAAAATCTCTTGAAGTGAAGTGTGGCTGTGTGAGCCATTCGCAGCCCAAATACATGAAGAAGATGAAACAAACCAACCAACCAGCCAGTCAGCCAGCCATCCAATCTCGTATGGTATGCCGTTTGCCCTGACGCTCTGAATATGTGTGTGTGTGTGTGTGTGTTGGGCGCGCGCGCGCTTCTACATCAAAAACACGACAACGACATTCCGATAGCGATGGCAAGGTATATACGCGCTCGAGCGGCCAAGCAAGGCACAACCAGCCAAGTTGTTGTATGTATGTATGTTTTTTTTTCCTTCTTTCTCAGGTAAATATTGTTTTTCGCCTTATACGTGCCAGCGGTTCGGTAACGCTGCAGCCCGCATACTTGAGCACTGCTCAACCGTATTCGGACGGCATTCGGTTCAACAAAATCCAATTGGATTTTTTAGTTCGTGCAAACACTTCAATCAGTGAGTGCGGGTACAGTGACTTGTGTCCGTTTTGTTTCATTTGTGAATGGGATTTTGTGGCTTTTTTTTTATATTGAAAATTGTGCAGTTTGTTTTATGTTTGGTATTTGCATTCACCATTAGGCATTGTGTGCTAAGTGATTTATCGAGTACGCAGATTTTTAAGCGAAAGGAAAAATCGAATGGATTCAATTGATTTTGTTTGGATTTGTTGACATATCGTGTTGGATGGATCATTTAAAAAATTGGAAGTCATCTTGAAATTCCATTTAAAAGAAAAAAATTGAATTATCGCGACGGTGACAAATTAAAAGAAGAAGAAGACGAAAAAAAAAGATTGAACATGAAATATGAAACATAATGGACATGCTGGTGGATTGTAAGCGTGCGGAAACCCCTTGATCACATTCGTCATATTATTTTTCGTTTCGTTTCTTTAAATCGAAAAGCTTAACAACCAGAAATGATTCCATCGAAATTTTAAGACGATTAACCAAGATTTGTCCATTCGAATTCAGAGGAAGAGTGTGTGTGTGTGTGCATCGCACAGTTGCAGCGAAGCAAGTGTTCATCGCCGAATCAAAGCAAGTGTGTAGTAGTGCAAAATAAACGAAAGGATAAAGTGAACATCTAAGAGCCGGGAAATTGAAAAAAAAAAACGTTGACATAAAGCTTGTGAATAACAGAAAAAAAATACGATTTACACAGCGATTTTTTTTTGGGGGGATTTATTGGGATTTAAAGCGAGTGAATATTGAATTCTTGAGATTCTTTATTTGATTTGTCGTTAATTCTGGATTAAAATTGTGAAAACATCAGTGATCAAGTGAGTATCAAATGGACTAAATAAATGCATCATGATTGCAAATTGATTGATCCAGTTTAGTTGATATGGGGGAATTCAAATAAATCAAGAACGTGATGAAATGATGGTTTTTTTTTCAAACATGCAATTTCAATTAGTTCGGTTTTTTTTGTAACTGCATTTGAAATGAAATCAATTTTCTCGCATGGAATTGCCAATTGAATGGCCAAATAATCATCGCCACGAAAGCGAGAACTTGTGAACATATACAAACATGAAATTTGAAGAATGGAACTTGAAAATTTAAACAAAAATATCTAAATAAACTGATATCGAATGGGGAATGGCATGCAGAGTCTAACCACAATCACCAACACTCACAGCCAATGAAACAATCAAACATTTTATTTTTGCACACACAGTGTGCAAATGGGACAGTTTAATTAGTATTATTAAACTAGTTAGAGACTTGATTTTGGTCTGGTATTTGTTTTTTCTCTCTCTCTTCTCTCATTTCTTAAGTTGGTTTTGTGAATGGCATGTGCGCCAGAAGCTAGAAGCTGAATAATAATAAATTTATATACTATAAAATATAAATAAAATTAAATGTAAAGCAGCAAAATGAGAGAGGTACAAAAACAAAAATAATTCGTATAATATTTCAAAATAAGCAGTCTTTGTGAACTGAAAACCATGATTATTGATCTCTCTCTATCGTGTTCGCTGAATTTTTTTTTTTTTTTGCACACCCATTTTAGTTCGAAGGCCAAACAAACCAACGCGTTTCTAAACAACCAAATCACCGCTGCGCTGATTGTGTGTTGGCTTTTATTTTTTTGTTTTTGTCTCTCTGTCTCGTCTTGCCGAACGTATATGACCAATACATGTCGTGCATATTCGATTTTCTGATGCGGAAAATAGATATATGTACCACTTAGTCCGGGTGCACAGTTACACGTACAAAATGGAAAAAATAGGCGCACACGATTTCGGGGTAATATTCAAGCAAAGCGAAAAATTTTAAAGAAAAAAACGATCTGGTAATTGGCAATATTGGTGAATTGATTTACACACTGCGTCTGTCGAAGTCACAATGATCATAATCGCCAGCTGTGTGTACAGAAACACTGTGTACAGTACACTCTCCAAATTATAATGATCACAATAAACAATTCATTAAATGGCTCAATTACGTATTAATTTCAACAGAAACTAACAAAAATATGATGTTATGAAAGCATTGAACAATGATTTTAAACTGAATGGACAATAGACAAATGATAACTTTTCATTCATATTCAATATTGTGTGTGTGTGTGTGTTTTTTTTGGATTCATTTTCAATTAAAATCAATTTTGAAAATTGCAATTTTCAATTGAAACATATTTTAATTTTTGTTGCTCGGAAATATTTCAACCGATTCTTAGAATGTGATTGGATAGCACGATATGATTTGGTTGGTGGACGTAATGCATTAAAATCCAATATTGATGTGTTTTATATAAAGTGAAAATGTACCAATAATAAATCGACCTACTTTTACCATTATCTTGGTTGTGCACACCATTCACTCAATTCATTGAAGAACTAGCAACGAATCTTATGGCAGAAACAAAAATAAATAAAAACAAAGCAGACACACAGAATATGAACTTCAATGTGTACTGCAAGAAAAAAAAGAGTTACGGCATGCAAGAGAAGAAATGATGAAGGAAATAACAACAACAACAAAAACAGCCACGCGCAAATGCATCAAGATTTACGGGCAAAAATACTATATAAAACAGACCTAAAAATTGAATTGTACACACGAACGAATTAGTTCGTATGGGGGTTTTGTATGTGTGTGTGTGTGTGTGTGCGTGCGCGCATTTGGCGTCAACAAGCATAGAATGCATGCTTGCGAAATACACACTGAACATTTCATTGTGCATAGCACTTACCATTTAACTTGTTCGCCAGTTTCGTGCAGATAAGTATTTATTATTGAAATGTCCGTATCACATTTATGAAATGAAGCAAGGAAATGAATACGAGCGCACAAATTGTGAGCAAGTTGCAGTGCGTCTTGTTGTGTTTTTTTTCTCAATTTTTGTTTTTTCTTCTTTTGACTGTTGTTCACTGCATACATTTAAAAAAAAAAATATGTTTCGTTTGTTATCTTTGCATTTATTCTCCCCCGATTCCAGTGTATGCATCGATTGAGAGCGCTATGAAAGCGCATGTTGTTTTCGTTTTGGTGATTTTGGTTGCGCTTGAAAACATTTCAATATCACATGATTATAAATCTCTTTCTTTTTTATTGTATGCATGCATTTTTTAATGTAGATCAATGGACTTCTCTATTTTATTGATTTTTCCTTCACTCTGCATTTATTTCGTTGGCTGGTTGTTTTTGTGTTTGGCGCTTTGACTCGATAATTGAATGGATATGACCGGCATAATTTTCGTCCCAATACCTTTTAACATAACTGATTAACTTGTTACTTTCTCCAAACAATTCGTTTTCGAATAAATTATACATTATTTTACTCAATGATCCATCGTGCGTGCGATCCAATTAAATATGCTCTGATATTCCTCTGACCAAAACCTGCTGTACACCAATATTTATGGCAAACAGAGAGTGAGAGAGAGATAAAAGCGAAAATCAGCTTGGTGGAATAAAAATATAAATCAGTATTGTGTGTGTGTGTGTGCGCTCGATTGTGCAGAAAGCAAAAAAAAGGGAAAACTTCTTCTATCCCATAAATAGTATAACGGCTTTTCTCCGATAACCGTTCTGATTCCCACGATTTTTCGAATCGCATCATTGCAGACAATTTGGCAACCGCATTTTCTCTCTTTCTCACCTCATCCATTGACTCTTTTTCGCCGAATTCCATTTTTTTGCGTTTTTGTTTGTGTTTCCGTTGCATGCTTTTGGTTTTCCCCCATCGTTTTGTAAATTGTGTGGATATAATTAACTCAAAACTCACACTGATTAAATCAACCTCGAAGAATGAACCGATCGCTACTAGTAGTAGAATCACTCAGCAAGTCAACAAATGAAGAAAAAAATCGGTAGAAAAAGACTCATGTCATGTAAAAGTATTTTTTCCGAACGAACAAAAAAAAAACCATTAAAATACAATGCGTTTTAGAGTGAGAGAATCAACAATGAAAAAAAATAACAGAATTCTGTGTGTTGAAGTTGTGCTTACTTTCTATTCTGCTACTTATTAGCTTTGGACGAAGCAACAACAACAACAGCATTGCTGTTACAGCAACAAAAAAAATCAGAAACAAAAGCCTGTAGAGTGACTGATGCCAAGATGATGAACACATTTCATTTAATTGCTAAAACAAATTTTTTTTCCGATTCTGATTTATGTTCCATTTCGTTGAGTCACTGCCCACTGCAGAAGCCACAACCATGCGAGTCTCTCTCTCTCTGTGTATGTGTGCTTGTCTATCTCAATTGTACCGTGATTTCTGTGTCAGTGCTATAAAAAAAAAGAAGAAGAAAAATACCCAGCATATCGTTTACGACCGCAAAAATAGCGCGAGAAATCATCATTCAAGTGTTTTTGTTGTTTTACCCATGAAAATGAAAAGTGGCGAATTGAGAAACAAAACAAAATGATAGAATCAGACATTGTTTATCTATTGTCAAGAATCAGCGGAATTGGGATAGCAAAAATTTTGTGTTATCTTTAAAGCAACTGACCGAGCAACGCGATTTAAGCGGAAATGGTCAGTTAAAACCTGACATATTTTAATGCTCACATTCCATACCAAAATACACACTTTATGGAGTTTCTTTCATGTGTTTTGCAATCAAAAAATTGTTTTGAGGTATAATTTTCTTCTTTATTTCAAATTAAAATGCTGTAAACGATGCCCACAGTGATTGCTATTCACAATGTGCTAAAAATAATTTATTAATGTTAAAATATTCAACGAAGATGAGGCAAGTATTCGACCGAGAGGGAAAGAGCTAGAGCGAGAGCATTGAAAATTCTTTAAAACCGCATTAAAAAATGGACAAAACGGTAATCCCAATTTATGGTTATGAATATTTTTGGCATGGAATTTCATACCTCGAGTGAGCTAGAGTCTTGTCCAGAGCCTTTTGGCTAAAGGTAGTAATTGGTAGCTGTTCAGTTGAAAAGCGTCATTTTTTATTAGAGGGATATAAAATCACACTGCATTTTAATAGCCAGTTATGTTTCAATGAATTTCGTTTGATTGAAGCCGCTTCGATATTATTGAACATCGCATTGCACAAGTTTAATGCCATTATCCAGGTGTAAAGTGAATTACAATTTTGTGTGTGTGTGTGTGTGTGTGTGTATATGTTCGGTGCCATTGCACAAAACCTCATATTACAACAATTTATAGATAAAACCTGTTGATTGTTCGTGTAACACGATCCAGACACACCAGGTAACTGAAATTTAAAAAAAAGAAAAACAGAAAAATAAAATCCGACTACATCAACCGTGCAATTGTACGCAATCATTTCAGTAGCTACTCTGAAGCAGTGCCATGATAATTATTTTCTATACTGAAAGCACGAAGAAAAGGGAAATTACATTATTTACGGATTTTCAATTCTCTTGCTCGCGCGCATGTGTGTGTTTTTTTCTTCACTCTGTTCGCATTCATTTTTCATCATCTTCGTCCAAAGCAAAACGGCGCGAGAAATTTTTTTTTATTTCATTAAACACTGCACCAAATAGTGTACCACGCAAGAGCAGAAATATGAGAGAAGAAAATATTGAGAGAGAAAAAAAAACTAGAGGCGTAAATTGAATACACCGATTTTAATGTGGCCCTAATTCGGTGCTTATACGCTGCATCGATTTGTACTTGAAAATTACTGTTCCGCCCACGTGAATCAAGCAAAAATGTGTACGGGAATGCGTGGTGTTTATGCGGTGTTGGTGCAAAAACCATTTTGGCATTATTACCACCAAAACCATTTCAAGGAAAATTTCACTTTGATATACACGTACTTGAAACATTTAAACTACAAATTATGGACAGAAGTGAACGCATCGAGAGTAGATTGATAAAGAGAGAGAGAGAGAGAGAGAGAGAGAGAGAGAGAGAGAGAGAGAGAGAGAGAGAGAGAGAGAGAGAGAGAGGTTCAATATCAATAATGTATTGAAATTAAAAAACCCGACTGCAGTTGGCCGTTTGCTGGCTAAAATCCGTGTGTTAGCGCTTCTTCTTATTAGATCATCTTTAAATATATTTCTTGTTTCGTTCACCATCTTCTGCTACAATTCAATCGATAGACAAATGAAGTTTGTTGCCCATGGTGTGGCGATCGTTTAAAATGCATGGTCTGAGATGAATACGAGCTACTCAATGTGAATGGGACAGACATCATCATCATCATCATCATCAACGTTTGCTGTTGTTTTATTTATTTCTGTGTGTTTTTGTTGCTGTTGTTGTTGTTCGTCGTTTATTTTGTAGAAAAGCATGTAAAACATTTTGTACCATCATGTGTAAGTTGAATGTTCACCTCGCGCGTTTGCCTGTTCTCGCAACGAAACCGGTTTTTATGGGGCAAATGTTTCACTTTATTTAAGATTCTTTTTATCAATTAAATATCGGTTTGTTTGCACTCTCTTCGAATTCTTTTTTTTTCAAGAAAACTGAGACTCTTGTCTTGGACCAAAGACTCTTGGTTTGAAATTAGTCGTTTAGTCTGTGCGTGTGTGTGACAATATGATTGTCTATGTCGCATGAAGAGAATCCTTCAATTTATTGACTTTAAAAAGAAAAAAATACGAATCGATTGAAGAATCAACATCAAAAAATCTCTTGTTTCACTTTGAACATGGAGAGACAAGAACACGAATCAACCGAACAACACATGAAACAAGTATATACTATTGAATGGTTTGTTTGATTTGTTGACTGGAAGTATTATGAGCCACACAAGCTTTTTTTAAACCTGTTTTGACGTTGAACGACGAAAATAGGAGAACGACATACGCATTCCGCACCTGTTGGCAAGCAACCGAAATCCAAAAAAATATATATATAACCAATTCAAATTCAAACACACACCAAATCTAATAATATATGCAAAGATAAAAACCAGTAAAATGTTATTTCCAAACAAACAACCAATTTATTCAAGTGATTCTTATTTCTGGCTGTTGATGAAAAACTGTGGTCTTCAGATTTATTTTAACATAAAATGCGGCCCATTGAAAAATGAACGCGATTGAAGTAAACGATTTGGAATTCAATGTATTTCGAACCAACAAAAAAAATGATAAAATTTTATGGTTGAATTCCATTGATTCCCGTTGGATTCTTACGTTAGAATGTGCTTTTTTCCCCGATGGTCCATGTCAAAATTGATTTGACCAATTTCCATATTTAACCATAAATACGAAACTGTTCTTTATTTTTTTTCTTTAAATTTCATCAATTTCCCCCCGGTGCGTTTCAATCACATTTCTATTAATTGTGTACTTTCTAATTCGATATGCCTAATGATAATTCGATTTATTACATCCATCTACAGATCTACACACAGTTGTTGTTTGTTTTTTTTTTTGCTCAACTGTTTGATGAAATAGATCAATTCAACTATAGCAATACCAAATTAGGTTGTGCATCGAATTTGACGCGTCACATACATTTCTAATGTAAACGCACTCAATCGCCTTGACAATCGAAACATCGAAAGTCATTTGTCGTTTGGAGGTCGGTTTCTTTTCTTTTGATTGTGTGTTTTTTTTTTTCAATTAAAGGCCAACAATAAAAACCTTCTCAAGTGAAATAACATTTTAAACCAAATTCACGCCTTTTGTGTAGTTGAACTGTGAGCATTTTATTTGGAGCATAGTAATGAATGAGAAGAATATTTCTTGTTTGTTGGGTGTGTTTGCGCTTGAAAGGCACACTAACAGCATTGTAAATTGCGTAGTGATGCGGAATGGAGAGTAGAAAGAAAACCAAAAATACCGATATGCAAGCTAATTAAGATGAATTGACATCGGATTAGTGAATGTAAACTAAAATCAATCTGGATTTAAGCAATTCGGAGCTCCCCCTTGACTTCCATCAGATAAATCACCTTTAATATGCGAGTTGTTTCCAAAGATTTATGACTTAATTTTTTGGTTTTGCCATATTAATCTGGCGCGTTAACCACCAAAACCATTTTTTTCGATTTTTAAATTATGATGCAAAATTTGTCATCGAAAGTAAACATTTTTATGATTGACAACCGTAAAATCGATCAAATTCCGCAACAACAACAAAATACCCTGCGAAGTGAAAATCACATTTGTTATTTTCGCTATTTTCATTTTTCATATATGTGGACAACCCAGAGAGTCTGCACTGGGCATCATCACGTTTACTTTTCGGTTTTTCTCTTTCTCAATTGGTAATTATTTTGTGTTATGAAGAGAAAAAAAAAATGAAGAACAATCATAAAAAGACACAATATTCAATACACTGGCACTGAGATGCGATTCCATTTCGCGCATTTCATATGCAATAGCATCAAAGCTAGCAAAAAACAGCCACAAAATGCTAAAATGGCATCGTCACCATAACCACATGTTTCAAATTCCAAATAAAATATTATTATATCCACGATTATATTCTATTTTCTTCGGCATCGTTTGAATCTTTCACAATACACGGTACATTTGTGTTTTTTTTTTGTCTTTCTTCTCTCTGATGAATGTTTATTTCACGTGCCCCAAGGCCCAAACAAATTCAAATCAGCCTAAGCTAACAGTTACAGCAAAACAAGAAAAACACAAAATAGAAATGCAAACTGCCAAGCCATTGACTGCATATTATAAATTATTGTTGACTCATACGTGTGCAAAAACAAAACAAAAAAACAGCTCTCTCGCACACATCTCTCGCATTCGCATGTTGCCAAGGCTGGCAACAGTCTCGCCGCATATAGTGAAATTTTCTTTCGAAGAGTTAGATTTGCAGTCGAATCACCAGTACACATTGATTACAGGCCATTATGATGTTGTCACGATCGAACACGTTGGAAAACATGTAAATTATATATGATGGGCAGCAAGTGCGATTTGTTGTTGAATAAAAAAAAAAAACAGTAACAACAAAAAACACGCTTGACCACTTGTGTAACCCAACCATTGTGGAATGCTTTTCTTTTCTCCAATTTTCAACCATACATTTGTAAAAACGCATCAAACGCCCTTAACTATTCGAAAGCATCGAGCATCATGCATCTAGCGATTCGGTGATTTAATCATCTTGGTCGAAGCACATCAACTTGGCAGATTCACAAATTGTGAATCACAATCCCTCGTGAAAAAAAATTGACTTCCAACCAGTTTTCATGAACTTTAGACGGTTTCAGTGCATTGCCAGTCGTTTTCAATCGATGGTCAATCGATTTTCAGTCACTTCCAATCGATTGCCAGTCGTTTTCTGGCCGAATTTTAGTCGTTTTTTGTCCCAATTTAGCCAGTTTGGTAGTCGTTTTATTTTCACAAGGGATACAAAAAAAAACAAATCGCCGACGAAATCAAACTTCAAATTGCATTTTTAACACGAAATGTTCAAACGTTAACCGATTGATTTATATTATTTTACTTCTGGGGATTCGAGATCCGATGTATTGATTCCATGCATACTTACCACTGGTAAGATACCAATAAACTCGATGTTCATAAAATATAAACTTTATATCGTGATGAGAGCCAATGAATCGTGTGTTCTTAATCGGAAGATAATGTTTACTTGGACAGCTCAAGAATTTTGAATTGATAAGAAACTTCGAACGAGCTTTAAATAATTTTGAATAATTTTCGATGACTCATTGAAATTCAATAAATTTGCATTATTTTTTTTCAGTCATGTGTGGTTTACGGTGTGGAATTTATATGGGATTTAGAATATTTGATGGGAAAGTTTGAAAAATTAGTTGCCACCCGAATGTAGGCCAATAAACATATAAAATTGTATCTTTTATGATGTTCAACAATTTAGTGATAGATCAATTTGCCCTCTCACATCAATCCCATTGCATCGAATCATCTGACGTATCATGCAATATCACAATCATACAATCACAAGAATTTATTATACTAATTCGTTTGATTGAATGATGATTATTTTATTTTCACGCCTCGATTTAACGATTGATATTTTAAAATCTCTTGATACATTTTCTAAGAAATATTTAAATAAATTACATTCATTATTGCTTCAATTGGTGTCATTTAATGGATTTAGCAATAAAGTGTCAATAAAATTCATTAAAACTAAACATCATCATATTGCAAAGAGAACAATAATTATCTCTCTATATTGCTCTCGATAGAGTTTGTTTTATTGTGATACACACAAGTGAAGAGCTTTCCATTTGTCTGAATTAGAAAAGCTGCATTCGAGCAACGGATTTAATACCACAATGAAAATCACCGATAAAAACAAAAACCTGAAAACTTCATGATGAACAGTGCTGGCTAAATAAATTGCACTCATCAAATTCACTCGAAAAGTCGGCTGAATATGTTTGAAAATTTTGTTAAAACACAAGTTGTAATTTATCATGCGATTCGAGAACACCGAATTAATATATCAAAATGAATGTAAACAAATTAGAAATGTTGTTATGATTGTTTGTTTGTTTAGTTCGATGAAATTTAATAATTATTTAGACGCATATTTACAAAACATTGTGCAAATTAACAAATCCATTTCATGCTTTCATCATTTTAACGGAATCTTTGGACAAAAAAGAACGAAGTCTTTGATCTTCAGTGAATGTAGAGAGGCAGCTATACAATTTCTAATGTTGAATGACGGCATATAATTGATGTCGTCACGTTATGTCGCACGCACATTACATCTAGACGATGTGTGTATTTTTCCCTTCTTCTAAGCACTCACAACAACATATACACCGGAAAAATGAGCAAGATTTTTTCTTTGCTCTGAAAATTACAATCACAAAATTGCCAATTTTTCTCACTTCTTTTCTCATCGAAAATTGGAGTTTCGTGTTATGTCCATTTGATTTCATTGAGAAATTATTTTATAGTAAGAGCTAGTTCATCATGAGTGGTGAATGAAAATGATATACAAGAAACAAAAAAAAAAAATTTGCAAAGAAAAAAAACTTGGCTCATTGTTGCGAGAAGTAAGCTTCTAATTGTTTTAATATGGTGTTGCTCAAGTTTTGATGGTCAGCATTTAGTATTATGTGGTTCAATGCCACATTTCGCTTGAAGTTAAAACAGAAAAAAAATTCATTCAGTTGTCTGAAAAAATATTCACTGTTGTTTCTTTAAATGTCTTTCTATATTTATACTGAGCTGACGCATATTGGCCGAATGTTTTGTGTCATTGCTCCATTTTCTTGTTCTTTGTTGTTGTTGTTGTTGCTGCTGCTGTCGATATTGTCCATATCGTTATGAAAGAACAAACGGAAAAGAACATAAAAACTGGACAATTGCGACCGATTGTTGAGTACACTTGCTTAATGATCATATATCGCAATATGAGATCGCTCCAAAGTCATAGCCCAGTAAAGCATCTGAGCTGAAAGAAAAATAAAATACCATTACGATTAACGGTAATTTCTGTGTTTCTTCATTTTTATTTTTTTTTTTATTATTAAATGTATTTGAAATGTTTTCAATCGCAATCATTTATTACATTTTGAGTTTACGAATGGACTATGACAATCATGTACTACTGAAATCGGCAGCCATGTAATCGACAAAAATGAATGAATGAAGAAAAAAAACGACCGAACTGTACACAAGGTGTTGATTCAATTCAACGAGATTATGTCATGTTAATTGTGTTTAATGGTTTTTCTAGTACAGGTGCCCAAAGTGCGTGCGTGCTTACCCAAAGATCTGATTACTTAAAAAATGATGAATTGGTGTGTCGGATAATTTGCCATATCATAAACATCACAATCAATGATGAGCTGTAACAATGAAAAGAGGCTATCCCAACCTGAAATGACATTCAATGTGGTTTATTGAGTGACGAAGAGCCATTGGGTGTGATCTAGGGTGTGATGCTCTGCCACAGCTCAGACATGCTACACAATATAATCGACCTTAAGCCTCAAGATACACCTAATTTGGTTAAAATTAAATAAAATTACTGATTTGGATGCGCGATCATTTGATGATTACACAACAATCGAATTCATAACATCGTCGAACTCGGTACAAGGAAGCAGTCTTAACGATTATGTCAAAATAGAAAACAGGTTTTGTTATGCCAAATATTTGATGCCTTACAGATGAACATTTGGCCGGATTGATTGCATCATCATTCATCATAAATTTTACATGCTCATCGATCCATATCGCATCGATTGAATGTAAATTTATCGCCTGATTGAACGACACCATCAATTTTTGTTTGCCACGTTTGTTATGATCATCGGTTCGTCATCTCATCATCATCAAAACTCAAAACAAAAGTGTAATCACGATTTACCTTGTAACAATGCCAAGATGAAAATCGTCACACCGCATGACATTGTTTCTTTTTGAAATGATTTGCATAAAAACTCATTGCATCTCAAAAATAAACTAGTTTGAGGCCGCTGCGTGATTTTTCGTAGTTTACTCCACATTTTATCATAAAACTTCAATCAACATGATGACGGTTTTTTTTTTCTGTGTGTTTTGCGTGAGATGAGCGCATTCCATGGGTGCGTTAATGAATGCTGAACTTTTAAAGTTCATCTTTATTTAAATGGAGTTGTCCAAAATGTGCGATTTAATGGCGATCACGCACCTGAGCCCAAATTTTAAATCGCCTTATCGATCGCATTGTGTTTTGTTTCATTTTGTGAAACAATGCCACATTTTTCATTTCACTTCGTTAAAATGAGCTATTTTTGGAGGAGTAAACATACATTTGGGTCAGCAGCACATTTATTTTAAATCAGTTATGGTAAAAGTCTGCTTTTCCAGAGGAAATTGTTACTTTTATGGGCTTACATGAGCCCAGACTGTATGCACGTCAACGTTTCAATGATGGTTTTTTTTTATGAACTTTCATAATTACTTATTCACATAAAATGCTAAAGACCAGCACAAATTCCGGTTTGACCGAATAATGACTGATGATTTTTATGACGGAAACTTGAATTTTATGGAAAACTTGAATTTGTTGCTGGATAAATTTGGTGAAATGAAAAGCGCGACACCATTTAAAATAAACCACAATGCATACTGCACACAGCCACACTGGTTAAATACCAATTTGTTGTGGTCATTTCCGCATTGCGCTGGAACGAGAAAAAAAAACAACAAAATCACGCGTTAAACATTCCGCTTAACATTTGTTAAATGAGGTAAAACACACCGTTTTATAAAAAACAAAGCATTGTGTTAAAAGCGTGTAACTGCTAATAAAATGTGCGACGAAACAAAGTACGGTTACACAAATAAAAGAGCGGTATTTAGATCCCAACTTTGATATACCGCGTCCCGGTAAATGTTTGTTTTTGGCACAAGTCAAACGGTGCGGTTTTTCTTATGTGATCGTGTGTTTTTTTGTGTTTTTTGTGTCTTTTAAGCTGCAAAAACCTAAAAAAAACTTCTCATCGTGCGGTAAATGACCACCGCTTTCTCAATCGAATTTAGCTTTTGGATTGTAATGCAAATCGAAAAAAAAAAATCGCTGTTTTTTTTCGCGATCGTGACACCAATCGATCAGTTATTATATACACAAACACATGCTACATTGTTAGCACATAACGGCAACCATTTCTTCACATGCTCAATAGAATAGAACTGAATTTGGTAGTCATATGACTTAAGAGTATTAAGTTAAGACCACCAAAAAATGGAATGAAATACAGAAAGTTGATCAAAATGATGATTCGATGACATTTTGATACATGGTTTGAAAGTGATTTCCAAACAGGCGTTTACATAACATATTTGCGTGTAATTTAAATTGTTTTTCGATGGATCAATTGAAAGTTTGATCGAAAATTGATAGGCTGGTCACAAATTGTGACTCACAATAGACATTTCACTATAAATATTGAGTAACAGATACTTTTGATGCGTATGAAATTCGAATTTTTAATTAACATGCAAAATATCAATTCATTGCGTTTGAGTAGTTCACACATCGGGTGTGTGATGATTTGAGCGATAAGATATCTACATCGATCACATTGTATTGAAAACAAAAGCCAATTTTTTATATGCTATTCATTGACGGTGGGTATCGATTTCAATATATGTTGCCGGTCATTGATCGGAACCGTATCGAATCGGGCTATTTAATTTGAATTCAAACACTTTCGCAAATACATTGCATGTCTGACTGAGTGAAGAGTTCATGTAATTGTTTTGCACAAGTTTCACATCCAATATTCCTCAGGCAGATTTTTTTTTTTTTTGCTTCTCTGTTTGTCATTGTCACGTTCGCACAATAGTCTTGGGCTTCTGTTTTTTTCTTTTCTTTTCTTTTGCTACTCAACTTTTTAAAATTGCACACAAAAGTCTGTATTGCATCGTAGAAACCAATTTTCTGATTGTTGTTTTGACCCATGAACAAAACACATGTCCAATTACATTTTAACATCGTGCATAATTGCCGTTCGAAATGTGATTTCTAATAAAGGGGCGAACACTTTCTGTGGCGTAGAGAGCAACAACAACAACAAAACACACAACGAAGAAATATTGGCTCTCTTTCACCTGGTGCGACATCACACGCGTTCGTGACTGGTCAAATCACCTTAAAGTGTTGCGATCTCAATCAAAATGTATGCATGTAGCATTCAGTGAAAGATCGCGGTGAATTTAATTGACATAAAGTGAGATTGAATTGGAATCGAGAGAGAGAGATAGAGAGAAAGAGCAAAATGTTTGCTTTGTTCGATCGCTTCTTAGTATGTTTGGTCGTCTGGTTTCGAAGATTAATGCACATTATATCAGTATTTATTGAAGTGATTCGTTATTTTTTTCATCTTCTATTTCAAACTAATTCAGTTGGATAATAAGTGTGAATAAATAGTGAAAGTGGCAATGGCAATTATAGGTGGCTGTTACGATTCTATAAGAGATCAAGAAAAATAAAAGAAATTACCAATCGCCACTTTCAAACAACAACACAATGTTTTAGTTCGTGTTTTTGATTAAGTGGTGACATTTTCTTTTTTCAACTGTTCATATTCTTGATTTGTTTGACCCCAGAGAGAGAGAGAGAGAGCAATAGAAAAAAAGCTGTCGGCCTGAAAACCTTTTGTTCTTTCATTTACGTGAATTGAAAAGCACGTGACTTTGTTTATCATGTTTTATTTTCATTTTTTTTTCTAAATTTGCAGATATGATATTGCACAGGTGTAAAAAACGGTTTTTATTTCTGCTGTGGCTAAGCATTTTGATTGTGTCGGGAGATTCACTGAGTTGGCAACCATGTCCTGAGCTTAGTTCAGCGCTACGCTATCCATGCCGATGTAAAGTTGAACCATTTGGACCAAAATCACAATTGGGTGCCGTTTCAATGGACTGTGATTATGTTGTGTTTCACACAGAATCACCAATCCTACCAAATGGTGCTCCAATCATCT
Source organism: Aphidoletes aphidimyza (assembly GCA_030463065.1). Lineage (NCBI taxonomy): Eukaryota > Metazoa > Arthropoda > Insecta > Diptera > Cecidomyiidae > Aphidoletes > Aphidoletes aphidimyza. The sequence continues at coordinate 46,079,400 of CM059996.1, forward strand.
CATTCTCGCAACGATACTGTGGCCGACAAGTATTGCCAACACAGGTAAGACATTTCGCATCCAAATTTAGTAAGAAAAAATTCCAGATTTGGCAAACACATTTTTTTCATGTTTCTCTTTTTTTTCTCTTAAAAATTGTTATAACAAAGGCATATGCAACGACACAATTGCCACTTCGAAGCTTAGATTTTTCACACAATTCAATACGACGACTGCCGGACAAAGCATTCTCAGGAATTGAGGTAAGCATCCCCCGAATCACCTCACTTTGAATTCAATTGCGTTAAAATTTACGTTATTTAAACTAATTATTTCCGTTTTATTTGGCTTTTCTTCAACTAGAACACATTGGCAATTCTCAAATTGTCTGATAATCTCTTTGGTGATTCATTGAATCCAATTTTTTCGACGGCTGAATTTCGACCACTGCATCAATTACGCATTTTAGACTTATCGGGCAACAAAATTCGGGCATTAGAAGAAGGCATACTCAAGGGATGTGAAAATCTTCAGGTAAAGCAACTCGTTCACAAAACAATCAACACATTTGTTTGGTATCATTTGTATTTGGCTTTTTTTTCTTCTTCTTCTCTATTTAAAATAAAATTACAAACGAGACTTTCTCTATGAAACACAATTTCTGGAATGCTTGAAAACTCGAACGGCATTTTAATTCAAACAAATTAATACTAACGACATAACCGAAGACAGTTATTTTACTCCAATTGTTGCAATAACAACAACCAAAAACCACCGATTCTCCATTAAATTGCCAATGAATTGGTTGCTTGTTCATTTAGAGGTCGATGTGCTATTGCAATTACCGTAAACTATTTTATCTTAAACTTGAGTGCGAAAAGTTTTTTTCCTTAAAAAAAAAAAATCAAATTAATGCCAAAATCACGTTACAATCGCAATAGAATCATGTGGTTCAACCGAGAGAGAGAGAAAAAAAGTGTGTACACACATCGGGTTTTTTGTTGTTGTTGTTGTTGAAAAAGAAATCAGTTTGATGAAGCGCATTCAGGTGATGCGCATCGCGCGCACAATGTTACAATTATCGACAATTTCTCATGGCTAATTGCCTATTCAATTCATCTGGAGGTGAGCGCGCGAACAAAACAAAAAAACTCTCAACAACTCTGAACGGTGGTATTGTTGTTGCGATTGTGTGTTCAACACACCGTAACTTGTGTGTGTGCATTTGTAAACTGAATAATTTTGTTTTTTTTTTTTTCTTTTTCTGAAACAATAATCTTGGTTCGTTCATAACACTTTCACGATAACCACAGACAATAGCACTGCGTTGAAAGAAAAAGAGTGATCTTGGAAAATGTAAGAAGCATTATGTAGGCCATTTCTTTTGTTTGCTTTTCGTTCAATGATTCCGCTTCTTTTTATTATTATTATTTTAAAAATATGTGGTCCAAGACCAAAAAGTTACACATTTTGTGTTAAAGAATTAAAGAATCGACAACGTAGAAGAGGAAAAGAAGAGAGTGTTTAAATTGGTCCGCTGTATTGGTGACGCCTGAAACAACCGACAGTTCAACGGTGGCAACGAAAAAGCATTCATGTTTTTCCGAAGCTCAATTCCAAATTCAGGCATTTGTAATGCGATTTTTTGTTGTTGCTTTTTTTACTTGAAATGTTCCAACGTTCCTAACAATGGTATAGCAATGAAAGCAAAATGTAATTCAAAAAAAAAAAAAAAAAAAATAATTGAAATTACAAAATGCTTTGGCATGAGAACAACCGAATGAATTGAATGTACGGCTCCGTTTCACACATGAATCAAACAAGTTTATATTGCCAAATGTCGAGTATAACATTATAATAATGACTAAGAGATTTCACTACACTGTCAATTCTTCAACCGTTATATTGTGTGCGCATTCATTTCGTTGGAAGGAAGGAGAAAAAACACGCACACATTTTGTTTTCGTTGGTAAATTTTATTAAACTGGAAATGCGTTTTATTGTAGGATTTGAACATTGCACGAAATAGTTTCACATCAGTGCCATCAACATCATTAAATGGACCGAATGCATTGAAATCGATTTCGTTGATGAACAACAGCATCGGTAAGTTTGCAATTGTCATTTTTTTGATTTTGTTAAATAAATGAAATTCCAACAATAACAACACAACAACAACCACAAAAAGAATAATTCAGTGCACAAATTACGGTTTCGTTTCATTTAATCTTTATAATTAACATGTGTAAAAACCGTTAGTTGGAATTTTATTTATTCATCTGTATTAATACAGTCATTAAAACACTATTTTAATCACTCAATGTTTCTTCATAACAGCCACCATTCGAACGGAAGCATTTGCAGCACAATCGACATTGGAGCGAATTGATTTACGTTACAATCGAATTGCGAGCATTGAAGGTGGTGCATTCATGGGTTTGACTTCACCCAAGGAAATTTACTTGGCTGGCAATCGATTGGTTCAACTCAACAGCGATGTTTTTGAGGTATTGATTCGTCATTAATAAATCAATTTTTATATCTCTCTGCATTTTATCACTTGAATTGCGTTCAAAATGGCTCAAATTCATTTCTTTCGTTCCCAGGGGGCTTCAACTTTGGAAAAATTGGATTTGTCTGAGAATTTCATGTCAGCATTCCCATCGATTGCTCTGCAAGAAGTCAACAACCTGAAATTGCTAAACTTATCATCCAATATGATTCAAAAGCTAGAAGCAGCTCATCTGGAGAACTTAAGATCACTTCAAGTGTTGGATCTAAGCCGAAATGGAATAAACTCAGTGCCACCAGCAACATTCAGAGACTTATCGCAACTGAAATACTTGGATTTGAGTTTGAACTCCTTACGAACGGTGCGTTTTACCTTTGGTGGAAACCATTGGCTATCATATATGATTCAAAGTACTAAAAACACGATTTATTTTCACAGATCGAAGATGATGCTCTTGAAGGATTGGATTCATTGCAAACGCTAATCCTCAGAGATAACAATATTTTACTAATACCCGGCAGTGCTCTGGGTCGACTACCTCGCCTCTCGAATTTATACTTGGACTATAATCGTGTTGCTGCTCTATCATCTGATATTCTTGGATCCATTCAACCAGAAGACATCAAGTACATGTCACTCTCACGAAATGTCATTCGTGAACTACCTCCGGGTAGCTTCGAAATGTTCCGAAATCTTCGCTATCTAGACTTGTCTGGAAATTCACTGGCAACAATCAGCGCTGATACATTCCAAGGCTTGGAAGCTGCACTGCGTGAATTAAGAGTATCACATAATCGTATTACTGGCATTGGAAATGTACCATTGGCATTACGAAAATTACGCATTTTGGATTTGAGTGACAATAATATTGTTGATATTTCGAAAAATTCATTGATGGGCTTGGAAAATTTACTGTATTTCAATTTAAGTCATAATCATCATTTGGGACCAATTCCAGCGAATTTGTTGCAACCATTGGTGAAGTTGCGAACAATCGATTTGAGTATGTCTGGTCTCAAAACACTACCATCCGATCTGTTTGAGAATTCACCCGATATGGAAATTATCATTTTGCGCAATAATGCCATTCAAGAAATTGGTGAAGATACTTTTTCAAATTTAAGAAATATTACATCAATCGATTTGTCATACAATCATATAACGAGCCTTCGATCAGCGTCATTCGTTAACGTAATGAATTTGAAAAAGCTCAATCTCAAAGGCAATCAATTGAGTGCATTCAAAGGTGAATTCTTTAACACGGGCACCGGTTTGGAAGAGCTCGATTTATCCGACAATCAATTGAGCTACCTGTTTCCATCGTCATTTAAAATCCATCCACGTTTACGGAAATTGATTATCTCAAATAACAAATTTAACTTTTTCCCATCGGAATTGATTGCCACATTGCAATACCTTGAACATATTGATTTATCCGGAAATGAATTGAAAGCCATTGATGAGCTCGATTTTGCACGTTTGCCACGATTAAGAATGCTGGAAATGGCCAACAATCAATTGGATTCGCTAAGTGAAATGGCATTCCATAATTCAACACAATTGCAAATTGTGGATTTGAGTAACAATAAATTGGATCGAATCGGTGAACGAACATTCGAAGGTTTAGTTCGTTTGGAAATGCTCAATTTAGAAGGGAATCGTTTGAATGATTTGCCAGAAACCATTTTTGATCGTGCAAAATTGCATATGTTAGAAAATATAAATTTGGCAAATAATAAATTTGATTATGCACCGTTGAAAGCATTGCAGCGACAATACTTTTTTGTTACATCGGTGGATTTGAGCCATAACAATATAAAAGCCATTCCATCCGAAGATAGTGTTATGGTGAACATCAAAAAACTTGATTTGTCATACAATCCGTTGACTGAAGAGACCGTGGAAAATATTTTGAATGAACCGAAAACGGTGCGTGAGTTAAATTTGGCCGGTACTGGTGTGAAAAGTATAACTTCATTGGAGACACCATTTTTGCAAAGCTTAAATTTATCGCACAATGACATTGTGACCATTAACGATGAAGCATTCGAACGTGCCACTTTACTCGAGAGCCTTGATTTGTCCAGCAATTTATTGACCGATATCAAACGATTGGCTAGAATGTGGCCACAATTGACCTCCCTTCAACACTTGGACCTGTCGAATAATTCATTTGAAATTATTTCCCAAGGTGATTTCGATAATTTGGATATGCTCAAATCATTGGCAATCAACGATCTCAATCAAGTAAATCGAATTGAGAAAAATGCATTCAAGAATTTGCCGGATTTGTCCGTGCTCAAGGCATACAATTATCCACGACTTGGTTATTTGGATGTGCAAGGAATTGTGGATTTGTTGCCAACGCTAAGCTCACTGGATGTTGAAATTAAGGATTCAGCCGTTGGAAGTGATCAAATTCAACCACCAAAGCATCCGCGTCTCAAACAGCTTGGAATCCGTGGCTATCGTTTGCGTAGCATTTCATCAGCTACATTGGCCGGACTCAAGAGTAAAGATTTGCAAATCAAACTTATGAACACATCGTTGAGTGTACTACCGCCGGCTCTACTGTTTCCAGTTCCGCGTTCATCGAACGTTGACTTGGATGTGTCCGGTTCAAAATTAACCGTTCTTTCACCACAATTCTTAAGCGCTCTCGAAGATCGTCGCAACAGTTTAACACTACATGGTTTAGACACGAATCCAATTCACTGTGATTGCAATGCACGTGCATTGCGACGATGGTTGCCCGGTTCACATATGTCACAGTTGCGATGCGCCACACCCGATTATTTAGCCGGTAAATTATTAACTGAGGTGGGTGATGATGAGCTAACATGCGATGCACGAAAACCAACCACAGCTACACCAATCGCAACCAAAACAACGGCACAAAAAATAACTACACGAATTGTCACGAAGTACACAACATCCGAACCAGAAATTATTTGGAGTATGCCACCATCACAAGCGCCAACAAAAATCAAAACCAAACCACCAATGATTAACAAAGCGGTCATTGCAAATGATGATACATTAATTATTATTATTGTGGGCAGTGTTGTTGCGTTCATTACCATTTTAATTATAATCATTTGCATTGTACGGTTGCGAATGAGTTCGAATAGCTATCACAATGGACCGATTCCAATGGGAATGCCGCCAATGCCACTTAGCTCGGCCAGCATACCGGTTGGATACAAGGGAACACCAACACCACTGTATGCGGTCCCTCCGTATGCTCAAAGCTATGCAACACTGCCACACAAAACGATGTCACATCAATCCATGTCAAATCTAAGCCAATCACGAACAAATTACTCAACTATGGGACGAAATCCATACTATCATCATCAGTCACCATCGTTAAATGGACAACCATTTGTTATTTACTCAGATGAGAAAAGCTACAGATAAAATTGGTCATCTGTTTAGAGATTTAAAGTTGCCAAACCGTGCTAAAGAATCTATACAATAACAACAACAACAACAACCATTTCGGTGTGCATTAAGCTTTAGCTCTACAAACAATTCATAAATTATTTGACCGTTTGCATTTCGCGTAACATTTACGCGTCATGCGTTTGCATGGAACAATAGTCAATACAAAATTGAAACGATTCGTAGATTTCGAGATTACATATTTATGATTGGTCCATCGTTGATGGGAATTGAACGATACAATAGACAAAAAAAAATGGAAACAAGTAATTGAGAAAGGAGTGAAAAATGAGGACCGCCTCAATTGTGTATATGTCATTTTTTTTTCTTCTATATAATCGAATAGAACAAAACATTGTCACAAAGCTCAAACTCTTTTGTAAATATCGAAATTAAAATTAAAATATTAAGGCATAAGTTTGATAAGCATCATCGAGCGAGAGTTTAAAAACAACAACAACAACAAATTTATAGTCGATAGATTAAACGAATAATATGTTAATTTACACTTTATTAAATAGAATTTGGTTCATAAGGAAGATGTTAAATTAAATTACGAAATAAACGAGAAAAAAAACGAGAACATTTAATCCGAAATCAGTTTGTTTACATTTATTGCTTGATGTTATTACATTAGAAATAAATTCGAGCCCATATAAATCACTGGTAGAGCGTACAGACTCTCGACAGAGTCTTCAAAGACTCTGCCAATGAACGCGGTTGAGTGCATGAGTAGACCACACATAGCTGTCAACTATGCGCGTCTGACTCACTTAGACGCGCATGTATGGTCGACTCACTCACTCAATTGTCATTCAATGGCAGAGTCTGTAGAGACTCTGTCGAGAGTCTGTTCGCTCTGCCAGTTGTTCATATGGGAGGCTGGATACGGTTTGTATGATTATATTTATTTTATCCATTTGATTATTTATTTATTGAAAGTCCAGTTTATTTGAAAATATCGATTTATTTATTTTTGTTGTGAATTTTCATATACTGCTTCAGTAAAACGCGTTGAATGAATCTCTTATCGTAAACCAAGCAAGCTAATGATCGTTCACCGGTATGTGTAATGTTATGATGTTTTAATGTTTCGAAAATTTCAAGGTAAATTCCAAATCAATATATTGTCAGTAATCTTGTCTACAGACGATGTAACAAAAATGTAATTTCATCATTGAAAAGTATTAAAATCTAGTATGAATATTTGTCGTCTCAAAATTCAATTTATATCTCAATCGTGATCGTATTTTGATTCTCCAGCTAACTTCAGATGCAATTCTCTTTTTTAAAAAAAGGTCGTCAGCTGTGTGAAGGAGCAAAATGATATCATTAGAATAATGTTCAAAATCTAGAATAAAATGAAACACATTTTAAATAGGAGGTATGAGTCAGTACCTAAAGACATGAAGAAGTTCCAAAGTAATACAGTTGCCAAGTATGGGCCATCTTGTAAAGGTCCCTTACGTTCGTGTTGAATCTCTTTTTTATGGTAAAGAACGGGCATAATGATCAATTTTATTAATGTGTACAAGCACATTATCGAAGCCATGATAATGCTGATTTTACGGACAAAATCTATCGGACTTTTGTGAATCATTTGTTCATTCGTCTGTACCCGAGCTAAAAACATTACACCTGCGTAAAAATGTCAATTAGTTAAGAAAATTCCAAAATGAAGACAATACCAAACAAAATGGTTACATACCATATGCCATCAAGCCTAATTGAATAGCTAGGATGGCGCAAATGATTGAAAAGTCTTTACGGAAGTAAAAATAGTGCAGTGGTGTTATGGCTAAGCCACAAATCATAGTAACCACACATAATAGAGCTCTTATTCTGGCGATATGTGATGCATTTTTTAGTTCAATCTGCAAATGATATCAAGTCGATTACATTAATAGGTTTTCCAAGTTTCTTTTAAATACAAAGAGCAAAATTATTTCTAAATGTTGGTTTTACAGATTTGACATTTTGACTTTTGCTTACGCACCCCACCAACTGTGTGATAAATTAAGATCAAGTGATTACAACTATTCTTTGCCAAACATAAAACGACTGGAATGGCAACTATTGACATCAATGGCAAAGGTATATCGAGTATCTGATTTTTGTGTAGTGAAAGTACTGCCATCTTGATTAATAAAATAATCGACGTTTCACAAAACAAAAACGTTGTAACATGATAGCATATTTCCATCCATCGTTTTCTCCATTTAAGGTCGAAGACCTCCACTATTCCCATGATCAATACTGTAAAAATATAGTCCACAATTAATAAACACTGTACAATTAAATACAGCTCGATATATTCGATTTGTTTCGGTTCTACCTTTGAAATAACCCATCAAAAACCATGCTACCGTAAATCTACTTTCAGAAATATTCACTTCATCCTGAAAAAAATATGAATCAGTTTAGTGAAAATAGTTTGATTAGGTGTAAATTCTGGAAATCATCAAAATAATTTATTGAAAATAGAAAAGTGAATATTTTCAAAGCATAAATCGATAAATATTAAAAATAGTGATATCCGGAATATATTCTCTTAATAGACACTTGACAGTAACTGATTCAAATTACCCAAATAGTTTTGAACAACGAAAACCAGAATGGATTGGAAAAAAGGTGAAGAATCCTGATTTGTTCCATCATCTAATTTTAAATCACTAAATTGAATCAAGCATGACTTTTTCACGTCTATTGTTGAAATTCTTTATGTTGCGACTATCATTCACTCATGACGTTGAAACATGTGGCTGCCATTGAATCGTTTGTTATCCTTTGCGTATCTATGAGTACAGATGTTGCATACAAACAAAGAATTGTCAATATGCACTGAAGTTAGTGCAGTTTTGTGTTAGTTATTGTGCACTTCTGCACTCAGATGTTGACATCAAGTTCAAATGTGTTAGTGCACCGATTTTTGGTAGCCGCATGAGCAGCTGTAATGTGGAGTTTTATTTTATGTTTGAATAAAAATTGATTTAATACTCTTTTGGAAGGAGTGGAATTCTTTCTCAAATTCAACAATTGTCCTGTGCGAAAAGTTCAAGAACAAATAACTTTTATCCAATTATTTGGGTCCTTCCGTGTGTATATACTAACTTGACTTTGTGTATGTATTAAATATGCATACATGAACGCAAGCACGTTGCGTAGGGTCAAGCGCAGGATTAAAGAATCGTACGTGTGAATGATGCGTGTACACGACTGTTCGAATTGTTTTGGGTAAATTGTTATGAATTTTTGAATTGTTGAATTCAATAAAATATTGGTTCACCTTTACAGGGTACGATTTCCCACAGCCACTAATATCACATATAAATACTGGTTTTTCCTCTGAATCAACGGTATGTTTTGCGGGCATATGCATTTTCAATGTGTAATTCTTTCTCATGAACAAATCTAAGCCACTATTCACGTTCAGTCGACGCTGACATAAGCCTAATTCACATCCGCGTTTATGTCCAATAAATGTATACAAATTTGGCTTCAGTTTGGCTTGAATTGAACGTAAAGTAAGCGTGGATGCATCCACATGTGGTTTGCGTGCATTTGAAATCGTCTCATATGTTTGTTGATTGATGTTGACAGTTTCTATTGCAAGTATCTAGGGGCTTATGTGTCAAGCGAGTCCCACGATTCTTTTGCAATTCCCTTAGTATTAAAGCGAGACCTGCGAGTTCCTATGATGTTATACAATGGGACCCGCAAGTCCTGCGAGTCCCTGCGAGTCTTACGCATATTAATACTATGTTGTACGAGTCCATACGAGTCCAAGTGACATTTATTAGATTTTAAAATGACAAAAACAGATTTTGAAGTATTTTCAATTCAGTCATAAATAGTTCATCATTTCAACTGTTTGTTTTGTGTATTGTACCACTTGTTAAAACATTTCATTTAAAAAAAAAGGAAAATACAGAGAAATTTTCAGGCGAAAGAGAATATTTTTTCAATATTGAATTCTAATTTGGGCATTGAAATTCCAAGAATTGTTAATAGTTCATTGTTTTGCAAGTGAAATGTCACACTTTTTTATAATGGCAACGATAATCGATAATCAAATGGTTGAAAACAAATGAAGAGATTTTTTATTTAATAATATTTGCGTTAAAACTTTTTCTCTTTGTTTTGTTATATATTATTATTTGACTTATTTAATAATCGAAAATGTATAAATACATTTGTAGTTTTGCATCGTATACAATTTCAAACGAACGTGTATTAGTGAAATGATGAATTGGTTGGCAAAAAGTCTCGCTTGGACTCGCACGGAATCGCAATATTTGTGACTTTTTGCATAGTATTTGAACGTAGGGACTCGCGTGGACTTTCATATAAAATATACTGAAATTTGCGAGTCCTGCGATTCCTCAGCGAATTTGTACGATTCCCGCGATTCTTTAGCGATTCCTTAGCTATTTCGCACGATTCCCACGATTTTTTGCGAGTTTTCTTGGGAATCGCGCAACTCAGAAGCCCCTAGGCAAGTATACTTGTCCAAAGAATCACGTTACCACACGTGGAACAATGTCAAAGTCCAAGATGGACAAATAAATCAAGTCTATGATTTAAAGTGAATTGATTGAATTCTTCCTCATTATCAGTTTTGTAAATGTGTGTATTTCGCCGAATATTTCTCTACACATTTATCTGATTAATGACATTTCAAGTGGGCCTTGAGGCCACCTCAAACAGTTTTGATTGAATATTCCAAACTTTGGTCAAATATTCATTGTTAATTAAAAATGCATTCGGAATAGCCGCACACGCGACTAAAATTTCAATGCAAAAAAATGCTTCCAGACGTTTTTTATAAAATTTGATTTGAGGTCATATTTTTTTTTAAATAGAGATAAACATTCACTCAAAAAGCACCCTGTTCAATTTTTCAAACTAAAGGTTAATGAATGGTGCATATAAAAAAAACAGTTAGTTTATTCCTTAAAATATTGACAATATCGAAATAAATTTAAGCCACAAAAAAATGTCATTTGAATGGAATGTAATGAAAATATTTCATTGGAGTATGTTTCAAAAAATGCGTATACGCATTTTTGAGTGTCAATAGATTTCGGTATTAAGTATTTTATCATAAGCTCATTTAAATTGGTCAATATCAATGATTATCTTATTTATTTAATGAATGAAATGTGTAAGGGCCGAAAAAATGCGATCAAAATTTGTTTGCATTGTTTGATTTTTTTTTTATTTAATGAGTTATGTAAAGATATATGTACGGCTCGTTTGAAATTTATCAACACTTCTTAAGTATGCGTGAGTCAAATGAGCCAGGAATTAAAAGTTTGTTAGATCTTTGAAAATAATATGTTTATTTTTTTTTTAATTGATCAAGAATCATTTGATTAACTTCTTTGATTGGTCGGTGTTTCTTTCTGAATCGGTGATTGGCATATCATTTTTGTTTAAGCTTTTCATATTTATCAATCATTTGTGTTTTGCAATTAAATTCGTGCGACAATCTCGCTCTCATTTTGTAATTTTCAAGGTATTCATTTTATGATTATTCGTTTTTGGACAAAAAATTACCATAAAATTGAGAAAAAAAATGAATACATTGTGAATCGACAGTTGACAGTGTCGAAAAGTCAAAGTCATGTGAGCTGAAGCATTTTTATGTAATCGTGATCGCGATCAATAATCGGACCAACATAAGAAAATTATGTTATTTTTTCAAACAGTTTATCAATGCTTGTCTGGTTTTTTTTTTTGTCAAATTACAAATCGATGATGCCGATAGATGGACCGGTTTTGCATTAGATGCGATTTGTGGTAATCAGTTTAGTATAAAAGCCGGTGCGGTCGGCTCATCAAATCATTCCAAAACATTATCAGCTCAAGTTAAGTGCTCTGAAGCTAAACAACTGCAAAAATGGTGAGACAATAGCAGAAATACAAAGATTCACTAGCGAACTTCATTTATTTTGTGAAAATTGTGCATTACTTTGGCAAAATTGGTTTGCAAAAAAAGCAACAGTCTCGATCAGTTTTGTTTTAGTGTGGCATAAATGTTACAGATCTAACAGTGCACATTTACATCAGACTTACTTTTGAGATTTGGATTACATGCGACGCAGAAAGATTGAAGATTTTTCATCACGATATTCTATTCTTTGCAGAAACTGTTCTTGTTCGGTTTGGCAATCATTGCCGCAGTGAATGCCGATGTTTCACATTTGAAACTTGGTGGTTCACCATACTCATACCCACAACCACAGCCGGCTCCAAGCTTCAGTGACTTCCCAGCACCAGCACCAGCTCCAGCTCCAGCTCCATTCCCAGCTCCTGCACCAGCTGTAAGGAAACATACTAAATTGTTTTGATCACTTTTCCCATGATTTCTAATTTGTTATGATTGCTATTTGATGTCCAAATTGTTACAAAATTAAACTGATTCAATTGCATCAATTTTATTTTTAGCCACAATACTTGCCACCAGCTCCAGCTCCAGCCCCTGCACCTGCACCTGCACCAGCTGTAAGAGTTTTTTTTTTTAAATATATATATATATATATAATAATGAATCACCATTTCCAACCCCAGCCGAAGACCAGGAGTGATTCAAATGATCATTCATTTTATGTATTCGCTCATTTTTATTCTAATTTTGTTTTAGCCACGCTATTTGCCACCAGCGCCAGCTCCAGCTCCAGCTCCTCTCCCAGCACCAGCCCCAGCTCCAATCTTCCGTAAGTAAAATTGAACTGTTTTTTTCAATATAGATGCATACACGTTTTCGTGATTAAGAAGTGGTTTTGATTCAAATTCAAACTGTATGAAATGAAAGAGTAGTGAATAATGTCTATCAGATACATTAATTAGATCTTTTTTTTCAACAGAAGAACAACAATCTTCCCCAATCCCAGCTCCAGCACCATTGCCAGCCCCAGCTCCACAAGTAAGTGTTGAATTTAAAAATGTTAAATTGAAGTGAGATTCAGCGCTTTACTTGATAGTTGGAAATGTGCTCCAAAATCAATTGAATAAACTTTAACATTTTTATCAACTTTCTTTAGCAACAATACTTGCCACCAGCACCAGCACCAGCTCCATTGCCAGCCCCAGCCCCTGCACCAGCTCCAATTCACCACCATGAGCCAGCTCCACAAGTAAGTATTCAAGTCAATATTAATTGAACAATTTTCTTTGGTGTTTAGATTTTTTATTCTGTTGTTCATTTGAAGTCACTTGGAATGAATTTGGGAAAATTCTGAAAATATGTCATTTCAAGAGAAAAGTTCTCTTTTCTTTCATTTATTTTTCTTGAATTGATGATTAAGTCCAAATTCAATTGATTTAATTGCATAATTTTTATTCTTTAAGCAACAATACTTGCCACCAGCACCAGCCCCAGCTCCTCTCCCAGCTCCAGCTCCTCTCCCAGCTCCAGCTCCTCTCCCAGCTTCAGCTCCTCTCCCAGCTCCAGCTCCAGCTCCAGCACCAGCACCAATCCAATTCTCTCCAGCTCCACAAGTAAATAATTTATTCATAAAATCTATCTGCACTGTGCAGAAGGACACACCGTGTGGTGCATCTCTAGTTCAATTCTATTATTGAAATGAATTTTACAAAGTTCTGAAAATATGTCATATCAAGAAATTCTCTTAGTTGCGTTTATTTTTCTTGAATTGTTGATGAATTTCAAAATCGACTGATTCAATTATTGATTATATAATTTGTATTCTTTCAGCAACAATACTTGCCACCAGCACCAGCTCCAGCTCCAGCTCCAATTCACCACCATCACCATGAACCAGCTCCACAAGTATGTCCTCAATTCAATATCTATTGATTCGAGTATCAATGAAATTTTTCAATCTTGAGATGTGTGCCGAACAAAATTCGAATATCGTCTTTTCTGTTTGTTTTGGATATTCGCGTTTTAATCAAAAGGAATCGAACATTTTTCTATTTGTTATAATTTATTCTCTTCGCATTTGATTTTCATATGAAGAAAATGCGTTTTGAACGGTTTTTTTCAAAAGTTTAATCAAGTGAATTAAGCAGAATTCTGAACGTCCGCACGAGAAATATTCTCTTTTCTTTCATTCATTTTTCTTGAATTGATGATTAAGTCCAAGATCATTTCATTTAATTGTATCATTTTTATTCTTTAAGCAACAATACTTGCCACCAGCACCAGCTCCAGCTCCTCTCCCAGCTCCAGCTGCATTGCCAGCTCCAGCACCAGCACCAATCCAATTCTCTCCAGCTCCACAAGTAAATAGTTCATTCATAAAATCTATTATCAACTTTCTTAAACACTTCTTTGAGTAATTAACCACATTTTTATTCCATCATAGCAACAATACTTGCCACCAGCACCAGCACCAGCACCAGCACCAGCACCAGCACCATTGCCAGCCCCTGTCCCAATCCAACAAGCACCAGCTCCACAGGTAAATATACGTTAATCATTTATTTCAATCAATTAACATGTCAATTTCGTGTTTATTCATAAAATATTTTACAAATTGACAATTAAGTCATTGTGCTTTAAGAAGTATTTAAAATATCAAAAGATTGATCACACTTGAACACTCTCATTTATTTTAGCCACAATACCTTCCACCACCACAGCCAGCACCTCAACCAGCCCCAATTTTCAGTAAGTGATATTCAAATCATAACACTCACATATTTCACTCTCCACTCCATTCTATTTATTGATCATCTTAATGGTTTTTTCCACAGACGCAGAAGCTTCTTTGCCAATTGCTCCAGCTCCATTGCCAGCATTGCCAGCTCCAGCTCCAATCCAACACCAAGAACCAGCTCCAGCTGCTACCTTCGACGAACAAGACGGATACAGTTACCGCAACCCAACCCAATTCTAAATTATTAGACACACATTTAGTCAAAACATGCACTCACGAGGCCATTATGTATAGGAATGTTGAAAAACATGAATATTTAAATATTAAAAACGAAATTTAAGAAATAAATAGCAAAGAAAAATGAACTTGATTCTCACTTCTCATTTCTCTTTTCTTTTTTCAATCATTCTGCAAATGTATTTGTCTGGAAATCTCTTTTTACTTGGCTTTAAAACTATCAAAATTGTTGCACACAACAATTGATCGCATCCAATTTGCATCATCCAAAAACAGAAATCACACAAACGTGTATGGTTATCCGGTCTCCGACGAAATGAATATCTAGTCCACCTTGACGCCTGATTTTGACATCAATTTAAGATATTTAATTTCGAAAAGATTTAAAAAAACAGTTCTGTAGAAATTTAAACTAAATTTCTAAATAATAAAACACAATTTTGAATAGTACTACCAATCTTATTAAAATAAGTGATTGAATGCATCTTTAACCGGATTCAATATTCCCTCAAATCGCTTTTAGTATATGTTTGATGTCAAAAACAGAGCTTGAAATAACTCATTCAAATTCAAGTGACATTCGGGTCAAATTCCCCGCTTCTGTGAACATTTGCTGGGATCCATTCCGTTTCCCCCGATTTATGACATAAATTTATGCGATAAATCTATTATTGATGATAAATCCAAGTTATTTCATTCCCTGAACCAACTCGAACTTCACTTCTCGAAGTAACTACATCTTAAAATTTGTGTATCGAAAAATTTCAATATCTATCCATTGTTTTATTTGGGAAATATCTGCTATTTTCAGTCGAAATTGTCAGATATGCGGTTATTGTCAGCCCATAGTAAATCCTGGTCCTTATACCAGCTTTTTAAATGGTTTACATTCAATTTTGAAATTCTACAAGGGGTTTATATCGAATGTTTAAACTCAGAACATTAGATATAAATTCAATGCTGGCATAATTATATTTATTTTTTCCATATGATTATCTATTATTGAACGTCCAGTTCATTTGAAAATATCGATTTATTTATTTTTGTTGTGAACTTTCATATGCTGCTAATGATCGTTCACCGGGTGTGTGTTATGATATGATGTTTTAATGTTTGGAAAATTTCAATATATTGTCAGTAATCTTGTCTACAGACGATAAACAAAAATGTAATTTGATCATTGAAAAATATTAAAATCTAGTATGATTATTTGTCGTCTCAAAATTCAAGTTATTTCTCAATCGAGATCTTATCGAGATCGTATTTTGATTTATTTTCCGCCCTTGTGAAAAAAAACGATTGCCAGCCAGTCGACTGTTAGACGACTATAGTCGATTGATTTGGGACAATAGACGTCTGAAACCGACTTTTTTGTACTTTAGACGGTTTCAGTCGATTGCCAATCGATTGCCAGTCGTTTTTTGTCCCAATTTAGCCGTTTGCCAAACGACTGTCTGTTCAATCGTTTTATTTTCACAAGGGCGTCTAACTTCAGATGCAATTCTCTTTTTCAAAAAAAAGGTCATCAGCTGTGGGAAGGAGCAAAACGATATCATTAGAAAAATGTTTAAAATCCAGAAAAAAATGAAACACATTTTAAATAGGAGGTATGAGTCAGTACCAAAAGAAATGACCACGTTCCAAAGTAGTACAGTTGCCAAGTATGGGCCGTCTTGTGAAGGTTCCTTACATTTCTGCGGAATTTCTTTTATATGGTAAAGAATGGGTATACTGAACATTGTTATAAATGAGCTAAACGACATTATCAGAAACATAATAAAGCTGATTTTAGGGCCAAAATCTATCAGACTGATGTGAATCATTTGTTCATTCGCCTGTACCCGAGTTAAAAGCATTAAACCTGCTCATGCGGCTACCTAAAATCGCTGCACTAACACATTTGAACTTGATGTCAACATCTGAGTGCAGAAGTGCACAATAACTAACACAAATACACTTCAGCGCATATTGGCAATTCTTTGTTTGTATGCAACATCTGTACTCATAGATACGCAAAGGATAACAAACGATTTAATGGCAGCCACATGTCTCAACGACGTGAGTGAACGTTAGTCGCAACATAAAGCATTTCAACAACAGACGTGAAAAAGTCATACTTGATTCGATTTAGTGATTTAAAATTAGATGATGGAACAAATCAGGACCTTCGGCAACCGAATGCGGAATCAAATGAGGAATAAAATGATACAATTTCGTGAACAAATGGAACAGATCATTTCAGATAATTTAAGATTTCTAATATTTATCTATTTCATTTTTGTCCTTCATTCTTTGTCCATTACTCTCTGGTCTTCGTGTTCCAAAACTATTTGGGTAATTTAGATCAGTTACTGTCAAGTGTCTATATTCAGAATATATTCCAGAATACCGTCCACATTCCGGAAATCACTATTTTTAATATAAAAATTATCTATTGTTCGAATCAAATCGATAGATTGTATTGAGATTTATCGACTTATACTTTGGAAACATATATTCACTTTTCTATTTTGAATAGTTTATTTTGTTGATTTCCAGAACTCGGACCGTATTCCGAAATATGGAGACTTGACTGTAACAATGACAGAGCATACTTAAAAACTTTCTACTGAATTGATTCATATTTTTTTTTGTTTTTAGGATGAAGTGAATATTTCTGAAAGTAGATTTACGGTCGCATGGATTATGATGGGTTATTTCAAAGGTAGAACCGAAACAAATCGAATATATCGAGCTGTATTTAATTGTAATGCGGATATCAATTATGAACTATATTTTTACAGTATTGATCATGGGAACAGTAGAAATCCTCGATCTCAAATGGAGAAAACGATGGATGGAAATATGCTGTCATGTCACAATGTTTCTGTTTTGTGAAACGTTGATTATTTTATCAATCAAGATGGCAGTACTTTCACTACACAAACATCCGAAAACCGATATACCTTTGCCATTGATGTCAATAGTTGCCATTCCAGTCGTTTTCTGTGTGGCAATGAATAGCTGTAATCACTTGATCTTAATTTATCATACAGTTTACGGGGTGCGTAGAACATTTAGAAATAATTTTGCACTCTGTATTAAAAAGAAACTTGGAAAACCTATTAATGTAATCGACTTGATATCATTTGCAGATTGATCTAAAAAATGCATCACATATCGCCAAAGTAAGAGCTCTTTTATTTGTGGTTACTATGATTTGTAGCTTAGCCATAATACCACTGCACTATTATTACTTTCGTCAAGACCTTTTCATCAATTTACCTATCCCAGTTATTCAATTATTCTTGATGATGTATGGTATGTAACCATTTTGTTTGGTGTTGTCTTCATTTTGGAATTTTCTTAACTAATTAACATTTGTACGCAGGTATATTGCTTTTAATTCCGGGAATGATATCCCATGAACGAATGATTCACAGCAGTCTGATAGATTTTGTTAATAAAATCAACATTCCTTCGTGTCTGATAATGTCGTTGTACATATTTATGGCAATGATCATTATGCCCCTTCATAACCATGAAAAAGAGATTCCACACGAACGTAAGAGACCTTTAGAATGCGGCCCATACTTGGCAGGTGTATTACTTTGGAACTTCTTCATGTCTTTGGGTACTGACTCATACCTCCTATTTAAAATGTGTTTCATTTTTTTCTGGATTTTAAACATTTTTCTAATGATATCGTTTTGCTCCTTCCCACAGCTGACGACTTTTTTTTGAAAGTGAGAATTGAATCTCAAGTTAGATGGAAAATTAATCAAAATACGATCTCGATTGAGAAATAACTTGAATTTTGAGACGACAAATAATCATACTGGATTTTAATATTTTTCACTGATCAAATTACATCTTTGTTTATCGTCTGTAGACAAGATTACTAACGATATATCGATCTGGAATTTACCTTAAAATTATCTAAACATTAAAACATCATAACATTACACACACTGGTGAACGATCATTAGCTTACTTGGTTTGTGATAAGAGATTCATTCAACGCGTTTTACTGAAGCAGTTTATGAAAATTCACAACAAAAATAAGTAAATCGATAGTTCAAATAAACTGGACTTTCAATAAATAAATAATCAAATGGAAAAAATAAATATAATCATTCCAACCGTATCCAGCCTCGAATTTATTTCTATTCTTAATGAAAAACTAATTTTGACTATTTCACTTGTTTTAAAAATGTTGAAATCAAATTTCTTATTGGAGAATTACAATTGAATCATAACACGCAATAAAGTCATTTAAAGTTTTTAAAATTATCTGTTTTGATGTTAGTATTTCAAAAAAAAAAAATTGTTTGTATATGAATTATGATTGAACTGAACTCGCATATGGAATGCCGATTAAAATGTGTTTATTTTCATTAGCGTACTTTTCGAGCTCTAAAATTGTTTCTTTACTCAAATTTAAAAACGCACTTACCGAATCAAATCAACTTGTGGCATTGAATTTGAACCAATTTTCGTGTGCTTATTATTTGTGCCATAATTGTGTGCTCGCTGTTGTTTGTTTACTTGAATTAACCATTCGCGAATATTCAGGAATGCCTGCGAATGCTCTGTGCAATTGTGCACTGGCGGACGTGCGAATGCTGTGTATTTTTGTACGAATCAACGCTCTTCCGTATAGGTTCTTGCGAAGTATGTACCGAATGCAGGCTTTTCTTCAAATAACCTTGTATTCGCAAATAGTTAAATCTCCCTAGGATTTTCCTTTACTCAAAAATTACCATATGAATATTATTTGGTTAACCCAAAGGGTTATCTAGTACGACAACAATCTGGTTGTACTAGTATAATCGCAAGCAATAGCCACACAATAGGCACAATCACTCACAGTCGGCGTAATCGTTCCTTTTCGCATCTCCTTATAAAGCACTCGCGTCACACTGTATGGCAGAGATTGCAGAGTAAATCCAAATGAGCTAACAGAGGACGAACGTTGTTAGCCTGGAAACGGCGTGCGTCGTTAGCCCAATAGTAAAATCATACAGTGAAGCGTTGCCGCATACACTCGATGTGTCATTATCTTCATACAGACTATACAGACTCTTGCGGTGAAGCGACAATGCTAATGGTAAGGCTAATGGAAATGCTCTGTTAGCATTAGCATTTGGAACTGACTTCTGTATGGTGACGAACTTTTGGATGAGAGCGTATAGTGTGTAAAGCGAGTGAGATGAAAAGAGATGCAAAGAGTTGCGATTGTGAGCGATTGCTCCGATTGTGTGGCTATTTCTTTCGATTATGCTTGCACAATCATATTATTGCCTAAAACTATGTACTATGTGAGCCTGTCGATGAGTGAGTGTGTCGATGAGTATGTGTCGATGAGTGAACGTGTCGATGAGCGAACGTATGGAAGTTTTCGCTGGGTCAAAATAGATGGCGCTGTTCATATTTAGTTCACCTGTTAATACATGTTTTTGTATGAACGTATTCCCCCCCCCTGATTTCACACATTTTGTTGTGTGGTTACTTTTGTCACCAAATAAAAATCTGGTCACTATTGTGACCAAATTGTTATTTGGTTACAAAAGTTACCAAAGTTTCCCATTTGAATTGTAGAGGGACAATTGTTGCATTTGAAAATTTGAAAAAGAATTTCACTCTAGGGGCATTTATCTCTCGCGAATGCGTGCGAATGTTGCACACATTCGTGCAAATGCCGACTAATGCGTGCGAATGCCGCGCTAAAGCTGCAAATGCGCACAAATATAATTTCAAATGGACGAATTATGTGTACACAGCGAATGCCAAATGTTGTTGTGTATGTTGTGATTGAAAAAGTGACATTTCACACAAAAGTGAATATTTGAAGTTTGTTCGGTGAAAAATGTTTAGTTATTGATACACATAATTCCAAATAAAAAGGAAATTATTCTATTCTCGGGCAATAAATTCTCAATGAAATTGTAATTCCGTTTCGAAGCGCCCAAAACACTTGATAAAATTGTGCTCATATTACAAGGTTTCTATATAGGTTCTTTTATATAATTGTGTATACAAAGCTGACAAGCAAATAGCTCTCGTGTTGACATTCAATTTGTGTTTTTCTAAAATAATGTTCATTTCGTTGGTATATGACTCGATTTCCAATATAATTTTTGAATTAATTGATGAAATGGAACTATCTTTATCAAAACCAGATTTAGTGATAATTTTTATTATATGTTTATTTAAAAATGATTGTACTGTGGTAGTTTGTTATGACATTTTAACTGAACACGAACATGAAAGAATGTATTTGTGTGAGTGTATACACCAACATTCGCCGGCATTCGTAAACATTCGCGAATATGAGGCGAGTTTGTGCATTGTTTTTATACGTCGACTGATACGAATTCGTGCGAATGCGTGCGAATGCCACAAAAATGTGCACAAAAAGTACGCATTCGTGAGAGATAAATGCCCCTAGATTTCACTCTTTCCAAAAGACCGATAAATCAATTTTTATTCAAAAATGAAATAAAATTTCACATCACAGCTGCTCATGCGGCTACCAAAAATCGGTGCACTAACACATTTGAACTTGATGTCAACATCTGAGTGCAGAAATGCACAATAACTAACACAAAACTGCACTAACTTCAGTGCATATTGACAATTCTTTGTTTGTATGCAACATCTGTACTCATAGATACGCAAAGGATAACAAACGATTTAATGGCAGCCACATGTCTCAACGACGTGAGTGAACGTTAGTCGCAACATAAAGCATTTCAACAACAGACGTGAAAAAGTCATACTTGATTCGATTTAGTGATTTAAAATTAGATGATGGAACAAATCAGGACCTTCGGCAACCGAATGCGGAATCAAATGAGGAATAAAATGATACAATTTCGTGAACAAATGGAACAGATCATTTCAGATAATTTAAGAATTCTAATATTTACCTATTTCATTTTTGCCTTTCACTTTTTTTCCTTTACTCTCTGGTCTTCGTGTTCCAAAATTATTTGGGTAATTTAGATCAGTTACTGTCAAGTGTCTATATTCAGAATATATTCCAGAATACCGTCCACATTCCGGAAATCACTATTTTTAATATAAAAATTATCAATTGTTCGAATCAAATCGATAGATTGTAATGAGATTTATAGATTTTTACTATGGAAATATATATTCACTTTTCTATTTTGAATAGTTTATTTTGTTGATTTCCAGAACTCGGACCGTATTCCGAAATATGGAGACTTGACTGTAACAATGACAGAGCATACTTAAAAACTATTTCTACTGAATTGATTCATATTTTTTTGTTTTTAGGATGAAGTGAATATTTCTGAAAGTAGATTTACGGTCGCATTTATTATGATGGGTTATTTCAAAGGTAGAACCGAAGCAAATCGAATATATCGAGCTGTATTTAATTGTACAGTGTTTGTTAATTATGAACTATATTTTTACAGTATTGATCATGGGAACAGTAGAAATCCTCGATCTCAAATGGAGAAAACGATGGATGGAAATATGCTATCATGTTACAACGTTTTTGTTTTGTGAAACGTCGATTATTTTATCAATCAAGATGGCAGTACTTTCACTACACAAACATCCGAAAACCGATATACCTTTGCCATTGATGTCAATAGCGGCCATTCCAGTCGTTTTCTGTGTGGCAATGAATAGCTGTAATCACTTGATCTTAATTTATCATACAGTTTACGGGGTGCGTAGAACATTTAGAAATAATTTTGCACTCTGTATTAAAAAGAAACTTGGAAAACCTATTAATATAATCGACTTGATATCATTTGCAGATTGAACTAAAAAATGCATCACATATCGCCAAAGTAAGAGCTCTTTTATTTGTGGTTACTATGATTTGTAGCTTAGCCATAATACCACTGCACTATTATTACTTTCGTCAAGACCTTTTCATCAATTTACCTATCCCAGTTATTCAATTATTCTTGATGATGTATGGTACGTAACCATTTTGTTTGGTGTTGTCTTCATTTTGGAATTTTCTTAACTAATTGACATTTGTATGCAGGTTTAGCGCTTTTTCTGCTGAGACAGTCACCCCATGAACAAATAATTCACAGCAATCTGATAGATTTTGCTCGTAAAATCAGCTTTCCTATGGTTGTGATAATATCGTTACACACAATAATAACAATGATCATTATGCCCCTTCATAACCATGAAAAAGAGATTCCGCAGAAACGTAAGGAACCTTTACTAGACGGCCCATACTTGACAGGTGTATTACTTTGGAACGTGGGCATTTCTTTAGGTACTGACTCATACACACAAAGAAGAATTTGAGTGACACTACTCCTAATGTTAGAGTAATCGCCAAGTTTACTCCTTTCTCTGTTTCGTTTACTCTGATTTCAGTGCTGTGATACATATTACTCACACATTTGCATAGCCTACACCGATCTGAGATGCGCGCTCAGTGAATGTTGTTGTGTGTTAAGAACTTAAGGAGAAGTTATGAACCGAAAAGGAGAAATGTGTTTTATTACACTGACATTGGAGTAAACGGAATATAAAAACAGAGTAAACGAGCCGATTACTCTAACCTTAAGGGTACTGTTACTCAATTTCTTCTTTGTGTGTACCTCCTATTTAAAATGTGTTTCATTTTTTTCTGGATTTTAAACATTTTTCTAATGATATCGTTTTGCTCCTTCCCACAGCTGACGACTTTTTTTTTAAAGTGAGAATTGAATCTCAATTTAGATGGAAAATAAATCAAAATACGATCTCGATATGATCTCGATTGAGGAATAACTTGAATTTTGAGACGACAAATAATCATACTGGATTTTAATATTTTTCACTGATCAAATTAGCATTTTTATTTATCGTCTGTAGACAAGATTACTGACAATAAATTGAAATTTTCGAAACAATAAAACAAAAAATCATAACACATTTGTGGTTAACGATCATTAGCCTACTTGGTTTGTGATAAGAGATTCATTCAACGCGTTTTACTGAAGTGCAGCACATGAAAGTTCACAAAAAAAAAAAAAATCGATATTTTCAAATAAACTAGACTTTCAATAATAAATAATAATCAAATAAATATAATTATACAAACCGTATAAGCCTCGAATTTATTTGTAATGTTCCGAGTTTAAACGTTCTATATTAGCCCCTTGTATAGTTCCAAAGTTCAATGTAAACCATGCTATTCTCAGATAGGCTGCTATTGTCAGCCCATAGTAATCCCTTATAGGCACAGTAAGAATCTTAGACTTCTCAGCAGTTTGACTCTCAATACGGAATCATCAGCTGTCAAACTTCTCCGTAGTTTAAATGTAATCTGCTGTCATTTCATTTTCAATGATTTTCAATACTGTTCAATAATTTCAGTATTTTCTAGTACAAAACATTTACATAAAATCGATTCGACTTGAAAAACTATGATGATATTTACGCGTATTAAAATTATTGAAAAGTATTGAAACAAATCTGAAATTGCAATCATTCTGCCAAACATAATTTGACAAAAGATACTGAAGAGTAAAAATCAGTGTTTTTCAATACTTTTCAATATTTTCAATTTTTTCAATGTTTCAATGGTGATTCGCCCCTTTGCTTCATTCATTCAAAATTATAGAAAATTAATCAAAATATAAGGAAAGATGTGTGCACTGTGTGACCCCCATCAAAAATCTCTGAAAAAGTGGAATAAATGTGTTTAAAATTGGTATAAACGACAGATTGCATAGTGTATGGACGATCAGTCTCATATTTCGATTTTTTTTAACCACTTTGATGCCGTTAATTGCTCTGAGCAACGCCCCACGATCGGTTATACCGCGCTCAGTTTTTATCGGACGACAGGACATTCTACAAGATATCGAAAAATTGCTTCAGTGACGTTTTCTGATCGTTCAGACAATAATATGGCGTCAGTACAAACTTATTTGAGTTAAAGTTCGAAATCTTAACTTTTAAATTGTCAACATTACAAAAGAATCAATAAAATCATATCACCGTCAACATTAAGCATTAGTTCCAAATAAAACTTGACAGTGTATTTTAAATTTAAAAATGGAATTTTGTAAATACATGACCTAGGAATACCAATCCATGTAAAAAATCGCATATTTTATCACATTCAACAGGTCTCACGGTTGGATGTTGTGAACAACCGCCCGCTAGATGGCACCACCAACAGGAGCATTTGTATCGTCACATTAAACACCTGCTTGCTTAAAATGTCATACAAGCGAAGCCTATTGATGACTTTTTGAAATTGACATTCTCGACTGGTGAACGTATAACGAACGAAGCAAAAAGAAAAACCAAAACGAAGAAATCAGTAACAAAGCGTAGCTCATTCACGTTGTTGAATGACAATATCTATCTTGTGTGTGTGTTTTCATTATTTTTTTTGCGACACCTTTAAATCCACAAATCATACGGTTGCGTTCGTCATCTTGATCATAAAACTTCGCAACGAAGTTGGCGAAATTCATTGGTATTGTGTGTATGTGCGTTTGATTAACATCGAAATTTTACCATAAATATCGAAAACAGTGACGTAAAAAACAGGAAGTTTTGATCCAAGTGAGTCAAAAAAATAAGAAAAATAAATAAGAAAAAAAAAACGCTCACACAAATCAAAACATTTGAAAAATTTGATGATTTGAAAATGGGCATTTACACAATGTGTAAAAGAGAGTCAGCTGTTCAGTCCAGTAGTTACATTGTTGCCCCTGATATCGAACGTGTTTTTTGTTTTATTTGATTTTGGATTTGTTTTTTTGTCTCTTTCGTAATTTTGCAGATTAAAAATGATGAATGTTTGAAAGAAAATGTACGACGTTTCTAGAAATTAGTGTTGGGGGCCCAAATTAAGGCATAACATGCACAACGAATCAATAATTACACGAAATTGATAAGTCAAGACAGCAACACAATAAAACAAGAGATAAAGAAAATTTGATTGAAGAGTTCAATTAAAAGTAGCAACGAAAAAAAAAGAAAGGCAGACGAAACAAAAAAAAAACACATCAGCCAAAATGAGCTTAGAATCGATAACATCGGAGTGGGACGAATTGTCCAAAGAGTATAGCAATTTAGAGGTTTGTGAAAACGAAATGTGATTTTATTTTTATTATTGAAATACAATTTTCCGTATGATTGGATTTGTTTCTTCCCAAAAAATTTCAATTAGGACGTGAGTAATGAATATGGTGAATTACTGGAGAAACTCGAGCAATTACAACAAAAATGTATGAAGGACATTGCTCATCAGCGATATCGCATTAGTCAAATTAGTAACAATCTTAAAAAGTAAGTATCACGGAGTAATTTCCACATTACAAAATTCAAATGAAAAATGCGTGTAAAATTGTGAAATGAGCACGTTTTTTTACATTAAAAGCGACCGATTTAGATATCATTGATAAATGTTTCATTGAATATTTTTACGACAAACAATCACACCAGATATGTGAGCAGCAATGTAACAACATCAGTTGAGAAAGATCAAGTGGCTGACCTTGAGAAGAATATTATTAAACGTAAAGCTCAACTGTACGACATTGACCAAACACTTCCACAAAAGAACGGAACGTATTTAAATGTAAGTGTTGAATGCATAATTTGTTTTTATGCTTTTTTTTGTGTTCATTTCAAACAAAACAAACCGAAAAACCGCCAACTAACGATTTAATTTGTGTAATAATGCACACAAAATGTGTTGTGTGTGTTATCATTAACGTTGCTGTTGCTATAAATTTGTCACAATAATTAATTTTCAGATAATTCTGGGCGATGTGAATGTCTCAATATTGAATCGAAAGAGTAAATACCAGTATAAGGACGATTATGAGAAATTTAAATTGATTTTAAATGGGATTGGTTTATGTATGGCAATCCTGAATCTA
Source organism: Aphidoletes aphidimyza (assembly GCA_030463065.1). Classification (NCBI taxonomy): domain Eukaryota; kingdom Metazoa; phylum Arthropoda; class Insecta; order Diptera; family Cecidomyiidae; genus Aphidoletes; species Aphidoletes aphidimyza. Next base: position 46,106,075 of record CM059996.1, read on the forward strand.
ACACATAATAGCAGGTAATTTGGAATGTGTAGCATTGAATGGCAAAACAAGTGAAATTTCATCGAAACATTGTTTTGAATTATTTTTTTTTTTTTTTTTGTTTTTTCATATTAGAATACTGGAGTTGGCGTTTATATTTTTATTGGTATGGTATTATTGTACATTGACCATACGAGAGTCAATATTAAAAGTAAATGGATCCCGGATAAAGGGCTGGTGGCGTACACATCATTTCATTTCAACGGCATGCGCTGGTGTGCTATTGATTTGGCCACAAGGCGAACCATGGCAAATGTTTCGACATCAATTTATGTATTTTAATGCATACATTTCGGTGGTGCAATTTTTGCAATTTCGTTACCAAAAAGGTGTACTGTATCGCCTCAAAGCGTTGGGCGAACGTCATGACATGGATATTACAATTGAAGGTTTCCATTCGTGGATGTGGCGTGGCCTAAGCTTTCTGCTACCATTCCTATTCGCTGGCTACGTGTTTCAGGCCTACAATGCATATGTGTTGTATAAATTTAGCTCACATCCGGATGCACCGTGGCAAGTAAGCGTATTGAGTGTACTGTTTTTCATTCTATTTGTTGGAAATACAGTCACCACATTGCTTGTCATACCGGAAAAAATTCGCACACGTGTTAAAGAACAGTATCGCTTGATGACATTGTCCAAACAAAAAAAGGTTAGTTTTCATCCACACATAACATTATTTATTGGACATTCGAGAAGACGACTTAGACGAGATGGTTTTTTTTTTGTTGTTGTTGTTTGATTTGAGAATTCATCACATTTACTGCTTTGTCATGGTCTTTTTGCAAGCATAAAGACAATACAGCAAATTGATCATCATTTGCGTTCATTGAGATGTGAACAGGGCTTTTCGATAAAATCTTTAATCTTCATCATACATAATAATTCTCATCGGTTATGATGTAGATGCGTGTTGAAATGTGCTAATAAATGTTAACTAAAATCGAACTTTTTTTTTCTCATTACAGGAAGGTTAAAGCCAAATCTTCATGCCAAGTGTGCGACAAACGTATCAAAATTGTATTAATGCAAATTCCCAGCCGTGAAATTTATTTATTTAATGAGAAGCAAATGCCAATACATTTACAACTCATACACCTTTTTTGAACACTTGTTTTATATGTCTATAAATCTGTAATGGAATCCAATGTAATTCATGAATTATTTTTTTTTTTTGTATGAAAATTTGTTGCAAGCACAAAAATATTAATGCAATAGCAAATGTATTGTGAAAAAAAACAAAGTGTGAAACCAAACCTCATGCGCAATAAGCTGATACCTCTATGTTTGATGGCATACAACACTTTGTGATTGCGTTTATTTACAATTGATGTAATTTATCATGAAAAAAAAAACAAATCCACAAAATTACAATTTGTGATGAATATATGAAAAAAAAAATGGACGAAAAGAAATGATTGAATGAACTGGATTCATTGGACCGGAACAAGTTGTATACAGGAGAAATTGTTTACCAAATTAAATGAAACACCAATAAAATCGACAAAAAATTTGTTCGTTTTTTTTACATTTATTTTTGTTAGAATACATTAATAATTTGAGTTATTGTTTACTCTAAGTGAACATTGAAATGTGTTTTTTCGTGTGTGTGTGTGTGTGTGTGTGTGTGTGACACGGACCGTGTCGTCGACGATACGATTTTAGGCATTTGATGGATTGACTTGAATATGAAATTTACATGATGGCATATTTTGAACTTCAGCCGTCACCGTGCTGTTGATGCCCAAATTTGCCAAACTACCACGAACCAATCCGCATGTGTATGCAACAAATTTGGGTGCCTCTTCCAAATACTGTGCACTATTCGAAATATTCACTAGAAAACGGAATGCATTGTCTTGTAACACATAAACACCTTTGTGATTGGTGCGTAAATTATCAATTTGTTTTTTATAAATCGATGTCCAAAAATCGGTGCAAATGAATTTCATTGTTTCTAGATCATCTTTAAAACGGAATCGTGGCCATTCACGTGTTAATCGTTCTGTTAATCGATATCCCGTTGAGAATCCAATGTATTCAATTGTCGACAAATTGGTGTTGTTATTTGATTGCTGTGAATTTTCATCGCCCATCGAATATTTGACCACTTCGTAGTGTAAAATATCAAACACACTTTCGATCATCTTTACAATTGTGATTGATTGGGGTTGCACTTCAAATTAAAAAAAAAAGATTGAATTTTTGTTTGAACTTAATGAAATTATTCACAATTTTTTTATGGAATTTTCATATTCTGACCCAAAAAAAAAAACACAAAACCCAAAATCGGAGACGTTCTGATATTGAACTAAATAAACATAATCAGCATTTCAAATTCCATTGCATCTCATTCATTTTGACATATGTTACGTACAAATGAAACGCTGCAACTTCATATCAATACGGTGCAAGCTTTTGCCAACCTCGCGCACCGCTGTCACTTCAGTCTTTTAACAAGACGATAAAATAATTGCTCGTCACCGTGCGGCAATATTTCAATAGTTAAAAGTGAAATTTTTCAATTTTAATACGGATAAAAAGTGTTTTAAACAATTATCAAGATGTCACGTTACATGAATCGACCCGAGAATGCTCTGAAAAGAGCCAATGGTAAGTGGAAATTTTCTTGATTTCGAATTTTCTTTTGTGAGTGAGAATTTTTTTTTTTTGTGTGTAAGTTTAAATGGTTCAAAATGGATGCCGCACCTAAACACCGCAACCACGTTGACTGCCATTCATAACCCAACAAAAAAAAAGTGGTGGAAAATTTTATGCAAATTTTCTATAAAAATGCCGTGCAAATGATAGCTAAAAATGAATGTGAATGGTGTTTTTGATGAGAATATCAAGAAAAGAAAGAAAAAAAAAACGGTTCAATAAATGGTGTTTCTATGCAAAATCCATCACCTGCTGTTATACGAGTATTTTATATGCAGCTTGTACGCAAATCTATATATGTTGATATGACGTAGCCGTGTAGATGAATAGGTCAAACGATTAAGATGCAACGCAGAATAATATGCCAATAAATATTTATTCACTGTGAAAATGCAACAAATAATTAAATGTGTTTTTTTCTCATTTTTTTTTTCTTCCTCATGACACCAACAGAATTCATCGATGTTGGAAAGAAATCGCGAGCCTTGGACACCCTCCAAGAGGTGTTCCGTAATAAAAAGTTTACATACAGCTATTCCGAATCGGTGATTGAACCAATTATGTTTAAATATTTGGATTTGTGTGTTGAATTGAAAAAATCGCACATTGCCAAGGAGGGTCTCTTCCAATACCGTAACATGTTCCAATTGGTAAATGTTGGTTCATTAGAAAATGTTATCCGTGGATATTTGAAAATGGCCGAAGAGCGTACAGAAGCCGCTCAACAGCAATCATCTCAGGCGGTCATTGATATCGATGATTTGGATAATTTAGCAACACCCGAAAGTATTTTGATGAGCGCTGTTTGCGGTGAAGATGCTCAAGATCGTTCCGATCGTACCATTTTATTGCCATGGGTGAAATTTTTATGGGAATCATATTGCCAATGTTTGGAATTGTTGCGTGTTAATGCACATTGTGAAGCATTGTACCATGATATTGCACGTATGGCCTTCGCTTTTTGCTTGAAATACAATCGTAAAATGGAATTCCGTAAATTGTGCGAAAAATTGCGCAAACATTTGGAAGATATTTGCAAGGCAACCAATCAAACTACTGGTGTCAGTATTACAAAGCCGGAAACACAACAACTCAATCTTGATACTAGGTAAGTTGCTTTGCTCAAAACAACCAATGGTTCTACTGTTGTTGTTTTTTTTTTTTTTTATTCATAGACCAATAAAACTGCAATTTTTTTTCTCGTAATACAGATTAAACCAGTTGGATAGTGCAATTAGCATGGAATTGTGGCAAGAAGCCTACAAAGCCATTGAAGATGTTCATAATTTAATGAATTTGGCCAAAAAGCAACCGGTTGCCAAAACAATGGCCAATTATTATCAAAAGCTTGCTATGGTATTTTGGAAAGCCGGCAATCATTTATTCCATGCTGCTGCTCTATTGAAACTCTTCCAATTGACACGTGAAATGAAAAAGAATATCACCGCTGAGGAGTTGCAGCGCATGGCAACACATGTGTTGGTTGCAACATTGGCTGTGCCATTGCCATCGGCACATCCAGAATTCGATCGTTTCATTGAAACCGACAAAAGTCCATTGGAGAAGGCACAACGGTTGGCCACTTTGTTGGGCCTTCAAAATCCACCAACTCGTGTATCATTGTTAAAGGATATGATTCGTTATAATGTTGTTCTGCTGGCTGGTGAACAATATCGCAACCTTTATCAATGGCTCGAAATCGATTTTGATCCGCTGAATTTGTGCTCACGCGTTAAAAACATCACCGATGTCATTGTTGCCGATGAAAAGCATCCATTGCAACAATACGTTCAATCGTTGCATGATGTGACCATTGTACGTTTAATTCGTGAAATTTCCCAAGTCTACCAATCCATTGAATTCGTACGCATTTTATCGCTCGCTAAATTCATTGATAAATATGCATTGGAGCGTATTTTAGTCGATTGTGTGCGTCACAATGATATGCAAATTCGTATCGATCATCAGGAGAATTGCATTCATTTTGGTACGGAATTGGCGGAGAGCCAGCGTGAAGATCGTCCAGATGGTCCAATGTTACAATCGATGCCATCCGAACAAATTCGTTCGCAATTGGTGAACATGTCAATTGTATTGCATCGTGCAATCAATACCATTAATCCAAATCGCAAGAAGGCCGACCGTGATCGTATTCGTGCATCAATTGTTGATAGCTATCACGCTACCAAAGCTAAAGAGCATCAACGTATTTTGCAACGTCAAAAGATGATTGAAGACCTCAAAGAATCGATTGAACGTAAAAATAATGAACGTGAAGAGGAAGAGCTGCGGCGTCAAGAGGAAGAACAGCGTCGTCAAAAATTGGCCGAACAAAAGCGTTTGGAATTGGAGCTCGAGGAGCGTGAACGCAAACGACATGCCAACGAAATTCAACAAATCAAGGAGAAGAGCTTGAAAGAGAAAATGCAACAAATTTCACAAACAACGCACGGTCAAAAGGTGCTGAAAAAATTGGATGAAGATGAGCTTAAGAAATTGGATGCCGAACAAATTGCCAAACGTGAATCAGAAGAATTGCAAAAAGAGCGCAAAGAATTACAATCGAAATTGAAATCACAAGATAAAAAGGTTGACTACTTTGAACGGGCCAAACGTCAAGAGGAAATTGCATTGATTGAAAAATACTTGGAAGATAAACAAGTGGCCGACAAAGAATTCTGGGAAACACAAGAGAAACAGCGTATTGAAAATGCAATTTCAGAACGTGAAACAGCGCTTAAAGAACAAGTGCGATTGTCACGTATGCATCCGGATCGTGATGGTTTCTTGGATCGCTTGCGAAAAGATCGCAATTCAAATTTCGAAGAAAAAGTGGCTGCATTTGAAAAATTATTGGAAGAAGAGCGTAAGCGTCGTATTGCCGATCGTATTGTACAACGTCGTGAAGAGCGTCGACAAAAATATTTGGATGAAATTGCCGCTGAAAAGAAACGTCGCGAAGATGAAGAACGTAAAATCAAAGAAGAAGCCGAACGATTGGAACGCGAACGTCGGGCTAAAGAGCGTGAAGCGGAACTTGAACGATCGGCTCAAATTCAACGCGCTAAAGATGAAGAAAATGAACGCAAAATGGCCGAACGTAGAGCTCTCGAGCAAAAAGAAAAAGAAACTCAATCATCTTGGCGTAATGCACCGGCAGCCGGTGATAAACCATCTACCGAAAAATATAAGGCACCAGGTAAGAATTTTAGCTTGACAATTTTGAATTTACTAATTGAGTAGAATTTCAAATTCTTTTCATAATGAAACAAATTTCGCTATTGAAAACAATATATTAAACGATATATTTGTTTTGTTTATAATTTAGGCTTTGCACGTGCTGGTAACGAACGTGCTGGTGGTAATGAACGTGCTGGTAATGAACGTGCTGGCATTGAACGTGCGGGCAACGATGAACCAGCCGGTGATTGGCGCACAAAAGAAGAAGCGAAACGACCTGAAGCTGATAATAAATGGCGTCGCAATGAAGACAGAGACAGAGATAATCGCCGTGGCGATCGTGAAATTCACCGTGGAGGTGACGACAGGCCAATTCGACGAGGTGGAAATGACCGAACGGATGATCGTCGAGGTGACAGAAGCGATCGGGGTGATCGCGAAAACCGTGGCGGTGACCGTATAGAACGTGGCGGTGATCGTATGGAACGTGGCGGTGATCGTATGGAACGTGGTGGAGACCGTGGTGGGGACCGTGGAAGTGATCGTGGTCCCTGGAGACGTGATGGAAATCGCGATGGTAATCGCGATGGTAATCGTGGTGGTGAGATCCGTAGAAGCGAAAATCGTCCAACACAGGACGGTGGAAGTTGGCGCTCAAACACGGCTGCACCACGCAATGAAGAGATTAAGCGTCGTGAAAAGTCCCCAGTTAAAGGTATTTACCCACAAAAAGTCAATGGTTCTGTAATTGGATTTTATTAATCAATCATTTTATACGTTGATTTTCAGATTCAGACGGATGGACAGATGTACGCCGCAAGTAAATAATTGCACGAGCCATGGTTTATTTTTATTTCTTATACAATTATGCATTATTCAAACTCTGTGTAAAATTGATTTAATAAAATAAATATCCAGAGTCACACTTGACGCTCTTTTCCTATCATTTGATGATATTTTCCTCTGCACATTTAAGTCATAAAAAGTGGTTTTGTTTACATGTGCATTCAAATTGTATCGAGCGCGTCTAGTGAACAAACAAATCGGGATTAAGAAATCGAATACCGTAAAAACTGTCAAAATTCACGAGTCATCAACTTCCGTTGCGTTTCATATGTTCAATTCGAGAATTGGTTTCCACATTGTTTCTCGTGAGAAAGCCGCGTTTCAACGTCACCGCTGTCGTTTCGCTCACTCATTGTATATTGCTCTTCTCTTTGCCCATTACACATACAAGCGCAACAGGCAAAAACAACGCAAACAATGAATGGCAAAGAAGCAAAATGGCTGGCGGTTAGTCTTTATTTGATCGTCATCGAGAACGGATTGCTTTTAATACACGCATAATCAACGCGGTCATTGAAACCAGTTCTGCTTTCTTCCAAGCCAAAAAAAAAAACAGCAACGCAAAGCAAAGCAAAAAAAACACAAAACACATTGCAATTTCTTATGCTAGGCAAATACACACACACACATAGCAACAAGAAATAGAAAATTTGCCCGAACAAAAACAACGAACACATAAACTAAAGAAGTGGCATTCATCGTTTAAGCGGACACAAATTGTTTCTTCGTGACAAGAAATAGATTTAGTGTTAATCCATATCTAGGGTGTTAATAGCGTTTGGTGTGTTTGTGTGTGCATTTTATGATCTAATTGTTCATTTGCTCAAATGTCAAGCGTGTTCAACTCATTCGATTTGATTGCAAAAAGAATTCTGCTATAGAAAAAAACCAAAAGTTTAGCAAGAAGCAAGAAAATCTAAAGAATCAATCGAAACGCATCCGTATCTTGTGCAAAAATTATTAATAATTGTATCGAGAACGAATAGACGCAAGAAATTAAACACGATTGTTATCTGTGTGTGAAGCGTTCAAGTGTGACCATAAAATTGTGTGCTAGATTTTAACGTTTTTGGTGAGAAAGACGAGCCGGGAGAAAGAAAAAAAATCTTTAATAAAAGAAAAAAACACCCAATCAAATCGATTGATCCGTCACTGATTTACATTTCAATCGAACAATGTCTGAGGATAATAACCAACAGAATGGGACTAGCAATGGCGATGTGCCCGAAATCGAACTGATTATCAAGGTATGTTTAGATCAACAATAATCAATTTGTTATTTGAAAAAAAATTTGGTTTTTTTTTTCATTTTTCCCACAACACAAAATTCTCATTGTTAGAATCCATTCGATTTTAGCGTCTCGTCATAATCTATTGATGTGTATGTTTCTGTGTGTGTGCTTGTGTATTTGTGACATTTCACGACTGATTATTGCATTAAAACAATTTTTGTAGTGTTGGCCTTGGTTTGAATTTTGTGTGTGCGCTTTTGTTGTTGTTGTTGTTGTCTTCATTTTTGATTTGTTGGCGATGTTGCAATCACTTTTCGCGCGTACCCATACAAACGACGCCGATTGTCCGGCTCACATTAAATGCGCTCAAATCAAAAAACTATAAATGTGTTTATTTTCTAAATTAGGCACGTTCTTAAATGCAAATACAAATATGAAAATAGAGAAAGAAACAAAAAAAACAACACACAAAATAATTGAAAACAACATTTTACACGGTTTTTCAATGAAACGATGTTTTTGTTGTTGTACAAATCTAAAAACAAAAATTTTCATTCTTGACTTGATATTTTTTGCACTGTCCAATTTCGGTATAAATATAGAATTTGTAGAATTTTGTTGTTGTTGTTGTTTTTTTTCGCATGATGACGTAATCCACCCGTTTGGTTTCGATGAATGTGTATGTGTTTATTTTAGCGCGCGGTCACATTTAGCCGCTAATTTATTATTGATTGCTACGTAAAATGTGTGTTGAATTGTGTTCAAAAACCCGTATTATTCAATATTGATTTTGGTATTGTGTTGAGTCGATTTAATTGGCAAGTTGGTTCAATTTGTCGAAAGACAACGACAACAACAACAGCAACAAAAATGAACCAAACGTTTTCGTCTGCTTTATTACTAGTTATTAACTTGGAACCAAACCAAAAAAAAACCAACTGAAAATCTGCTCCAAAATGCTCACTGCCAGTGTGAGTCACTGCACACACTTTGCCGATGCAATGCATTTTCAAGTCTTCACTTCATTTGGCCGAGCAGATGTTTGCTAAGGCACAATAAAATTGAACCAACATTCGAAATAAATATTGCGGCCATATTCTGTCACTTTGATGATTTTTTTTTCTTGGTTTCGTTGTTGTTTTCTCTTCATTTCTTGACTCTCCACTTACTCACGTTGCGTTGTTGGTACAATGACGGCATTCGATGTGATCATTCAGAATAAAAGACAAAAAAAATTGTTGTACAAAACGAAATATCAACAAGCTCATAATGATCATCATATTCATCATTTTAAACAGTTTGAATCGGTCGCACCCAATGGATACCGTCAAACACCAATCAAAGCGGCTTTTTCTTTACGATGTGTTTCATTTTTCGGTTTGTTTACATTTATGGCAACAAGTTGGTGGGAGGATTTAACATATCGAACACATTCTAGACTATTGCGCAACTCTTGAATTATCGCTTAGTTTATCGTTGAAATGACTAGCCAAACAATTTTTGCCATTTGATATTTTATATCACCAAACAACAACAACAAAAAAAGTGCAAGATTTATGGAATTTTTATCATTTTACCATGACAACATATCTTGAATTTTCCGTCCTTAGTTTTTAATGTAAAAAAATAAAACTGTTTATCTTGACATTTCGCAAGTAGCTAGTTTTGTTTCATTACACACAGTCAATATTTATAAATGTGTCGTCATTCGACACCCCACAAAAATTGATCATCTCAAATTACCCAGATTATGTGGATGATCTTACCTCACTCAACAGAATTTTTACTATCATTGATTGCGTCACACAGACACAAACATAGCATCTGTTTTTCTCTTTTTCTTTTTTTGAATCATACTAGCAACAGATGCAAAATGCCATGACAAACGGCTATAAATTACTTCTCCCTTCTTTTCATTTTTGTGAAGTCATTTTCGGTGGAAAAAATTCGGTTTATTTTTTCTAAATATAATTGAAATGACTTATTCGAAGTGTTTTAAGCGAATCGGAATTTGTTCAATTGAAATATCAATTTAGAAATGTGCTCACATTTCTAAACCATGAAGTCATTTCAATCGTTCTTTTATTGGAAACTTCAATCTATGCCTTGCTATTTCTTGAAGACTATAGTCTTCTTATAAGAACCTAGAAACTAAATCAATAACTTACCTTTGCATCATTTCTAACCATTTAACTTATTCAACGTCTACATTTAAGTTGTCCACCTTTTACATTCGCAATCACAACAGTCGTTTGCATCAATCACGTTTTCATTTTCATCATTTTGCTTTTAAATGGTTTTTGAAAATGAGGTCTCTGGGCCAATTCTCAATGTAGCACAAATCATCGATAAATGTCCAAGAATCATTAAAGACCATTTTAACAGAGTGGACATTACCAATTAAAGCCATAAGCACGTTAGCTTTGATTAAATTGGAAATAAGAACATCTATTTTAAATGAGAATGATGTTGTCCATTTATGGGGACGACACACGGTAGAACAGACACAACAATAAACTTGTATCTTTCCATTTTGTAGTTGCTAATTGTTATTGGTGATTCTAAACGCTGTTGAGAGTTATTGACTTAATTAAATTTGAACTCGGCTTATGTTCACGAAATGTCCGTCATTTAAACCTTCAATTTGCAGCAATCAATTCGAAAGATATGAAAATAATTTCCAAATTCCACGTTTTTTTTTTTCGTGTGTACTTGAAACATTCCATCGAAACATTACATCCTGAAATCTTTATCTCGAAAATTGCATCCAAAATGAACACACGCACCACCTTCATTCATGATATGAATCACATGAACTGGTTTTAGCTCGTTTCGAAATAATTTTCTGGAATAATTTTCAATAAAATAACAATTGTACCATGTGTTTTGAATTTTAAATAAAATAGAAGCTTATTACTGAAGAATAAGAATAGTTCATTTGAAATTTTTGTTTTTTGTTTTTTCATGAGAAACATGTTTTGAATTTAAACAACGTGTTCCCTTGTTCTTTATCCAATGAACAATTAAGAACCGCTGTATCAACAGCAACACACATTTGTCACACTTAATTGCACCTCTTTTATTGCCGAAGCGAATCAAGTTTTATACTCGAAAATAAATGAATATGAAATGTACAAATGATTATTCAATCATAAATTATAAATCAATTTTGGCCAAAAGTGGTCAGTGTGGTGTGTGTGCGATGACATCATATTTTTCGGCTAATCGCTTGATTGATAGTAACTTTGCATGTCAACAATGCAGTTGAAAATGTGGTATTTTATTTTGTCGATAATAAACTAAATTGTTATCAAACTGGCATCTCAAGTGGTTGTTTATGCTTGTTTGTTTTTTTTGTTTTGTTTTTGTGTTTTTCAACAAATGGTTCGATATTCGTTTGCGATCTCTTTTTTCATCGATGTTTTTTTTTTACTGTATGGTTTTTTTTGTGTGTTCAACGTATAAGGCAGTGGCGTCTCTTGTTCGGTAGTGGTTCAGCACGCAGATACCAACGGCAGCAGCTGCAACAACGATAGCAATGCAACAAAATGCTCACTAAGCACAAAAACGGCATCATAGTTGTAGAATCTCACGGTAGCAATGGCGTTAACGCTATTGCGATGAATAGCTGCAAAATGCTAACTTTCGATTCAAAAAAAAAAAGAAGCAAAAAAAAAATTATTTCGATTAGCACTGCAAAGCGATTGCAATTTCGCAACCGTATCGTATTGGATAAACTTGATTCTTGGCAATTGGTTGTTGGGCGTTTGTTGTTGTTGTTTCTTTCTTATTTCGTTGCAGCATAAAAGCACGCACGTGCATAATGGCAGTTGGCAAAGCAATAGCAATTCACCAACCAAGTGATTAACTAAAATAGAGAGTGAAACGAAAGAGACATTTATTTATTATTTTTTTCTTCTTCAAACTGCAAAGTACCTCCACAATAACCGATGTGTACGGTTGTGTAGTCGCGATGTGCAATGGAATGCGATATTTTTCTACATCGAAAAATAAAAATGTCTTATGAATCAAAGTCACACACAATCACAGTCAATGTGCGCACCAACACACACATAAGCCACGTGAAACAAACGGCAGAAATATACAATTTCGTTTGGTTTAGCGATGAAACACATTTTTTTTGTTGTTTCAAAATAAAGACGAATGAAAATGTAGTTGAAACAAATGCAAGAAAAACTATGTGAAGCGCATACCAAGTAAAGAAAAGTCTATAATTGCAGTAAACAAACGAACAACAACGAAAAAAACAACGCGTTCAGCAGCAGCTTTTGTTTATTCAGTAATGCTCTCACTTTTTTGCGGTGCGCGCGATGCCCCAGAAACATTTGACCGAGAAGTGTTTCGGTGCTACTTTTTTTTTCGTTCCATTAGTCTGCTCTTTAATGCATCGACACGTACCAAATGTGAAATGATTGTATGTATACCAAAGCGAAATCTAAAGCGCCACCAATATGCAATTTTTCATATTCTTCTTGTGTGTGTGTGTGTGCTTGAAAATAATATTGACGATTTACACTCATTTTTCGCCTTTGTTTTGACTAAATCAGAGCACAGCTACGTGAGCTCAGCTCACATTCAGGGCCAACATCTATTTTAATTGAAAAGAAAGTGTTTGCTGTGACGAAAACAAAACAAAAAAAAACACCGTGTTCTATGCACATCACGTTGTTTATACACATTTATCGTGGCAAAGAAATCCGCTTGGAGTACTCATGATTTGAATGAAATGAGACGAATTGTTTTCATATGGAAAGAAAAAGAAAGAAAGAAACAAAAAACCAAAAAATCAAAATAAATAATGTTGACGATCGTCTTACTGAATTCGACCAACTTAAGTCCGTAACAACCGAAACGCGCTTGTTTATCTGTTTCAGATCTTTTCGGATAGAGTGAGGAAAAAAAATGTGTATTTTCAGTCCGGCACGATATTATTATTATACATGGCCTCAAGTGATAGAGAAATATAGTTTCTATACACAAGCGAAAGAAGAATGCACGATTTTTGTTGTTGTTGTTTCTTTCGTCGAAACTCATGACAAGATCATGTGATTAAGTCGAATTCAGTCAGCCAAACGATACATACAACACACGTTGGAATAAACAATTTCGTACGGCGAATCCATTTTCGGCCTTAATTTTGTGTTTTTCGTGCGAACAAAGTGCTTATAATATTTAGTTGACTGAATTTTGTATTTCAACATTTCACTATTTCTTCCCATTCCAAAATGATGTATGATTAGCCTATAATTTGATAATTTTCATGACGCTAAAAAGAACCGTGAAGAGTAAAGCACATGAACAAACCCAACTTACATTCCCCCTCACTCATTTTCAATTGGCTTTCTTTTGGCGTAATTTAATCACATCTCCAACAATAATTACAATGAGCATGATACTTATATTTTCTATTTCATCTCAACACATCTTGAACACAAACCATAAAAAACTAACAAGTGAACGTAATTATTAGATGAGAGGCCAATTGTTGAATGTGTGTAATTGTTGAAAACGACACGTTAAAATGTAATGATTCCAATGTTGTGTTGGTGGCGTTCGAAAAAACAAACGAAATTAGAACAATATACACATTTTCGCTGTTATAACAAGTAAGTTACCAGTAGTAACTTAAAATGACATTGAAGCGGCCAACTCAAGATTACAGATAACGAAACGAAAATTTTTAGTTTGTTTGCTTCCTGCAAATAGCATGAGCAAACCGTTTGCGCTTTTTATCAACATTTCTAAAATGTTAATTTAGTCAAAAGTGAACAAGTCAAAAGCTAAAATCTAGCCACAGTAAAGCCTTTATTTTACTAAAAAAGCTGGCGGACTGAGGATCCATTCTCACGGTCAGAAACACGAAACATTGTATTTAACGTGATAAAAAAAATTGTTGCTATGAAATTCACCAAAAAAAAAACACACACATTCAATGTTTAACGGAAATTCATTGCACGAGAAGAAATGAGACGAGAATGAACAATAAAAACAATGCGAACCGCAATACATTGAACGGAAATTGGGAATACAGTTGATTTAACATATTCATACACTTGGCGTGGTGATAAAAAGATTTTCAATGATAAGATATGTATGGATTGCGTTTTGTGAGTACACATTAAGCATGACCAATTGCGTCATTCAACAAATTCGTATTCACTATTGTGTGCCTGAGAAAAATAAACCAATTCGGGACGTTAATTTACTTGCATAAATGAATATTGGATTAATAGATATACAATGAATTCAATGCCAACAAAATGTATACAAATTTTCACCTGGAGATGATAACACAATATCGGCATTTCTGCCGCTAGATTGCGTTTTCAAACGATAGGCATTTTTTTGTTGTTGTTGTTATTGTTGTATCGCTCAGAAACGTGATCAATTCATTTTATTTCAATGGGTAAACAAAACCAACAACAAGAACATCATCAAAAAAAAACGTTGAAAAATTCATTAGATCGATCGAAAGGTCTTACATTGATGTGCTTTGAAGAACATATTGTAACTTCTAACTGAATCAAGAGATAATAACGTTAAACAAACAACAACAAAAAATCGCATGGTAAATATAATTATGCTAATTACATCTTCAATCGAGAATTCATTCCGGAATCTACAGTTGCAATAAAGCAATTTTCGATAATTACCTTTTGACGAGAAGCCTTAGCTACCACTTTTTTTTCTTTTCATTCACCGTGTGATTCAGATGCAAGCGTAATTCTTGCTTTTATTGTTGTTGTTGTTGTTGTTTAAAAAGTACTTAACATTGAATTTACGTTCAGTTTTCTCATTGAAATTTTCACTCATTTTGCGAAAAGAAAAGTAATTGCCATGGCCTATCATCATATTCTGTCTCCGTGTGCTCACGCCGGTTGTTCATGCCAATGAAGTAAAATCGATGGCATTAAATGAAGGTTGATTGCCGTTAATCTAATTAAAAACTTGTCTATTGAAAACTTGGTGCAAAACAACCAAATCCCAGAAAAGCCAAAGCACTAGACTAGAGTGTCTGACATGATATCGGTCGTTGTGTTATCAAAGCACACATTCCTTTGGCACACACTCCACATCCATTCAAAGGTTAACCATATGAAATTTAGGTAGCTCACATAAGTATCGAGTATTTTTTTTTAAAAAAGAAGATTTTTCTATCATTTTTTGTGTTTGTGGTTTTTTTTTGTTGTTTGTTTGTTTGTATTTTATGCGTTTGATTGGAATGTGCGTGGCACAATTCCACTAGAAATCTTTTGTATGATGCTTAAAATTAGCTCCACATGAGTACCTCGAAGGCCAATGCTTAGATGTTATAGATTTTGTTGTTGTCTGAACAATTCAACTTTCGATTCCAATTACAAAACCTGCAAAAGATGCGTTTTGTTTGCATTAAATTTTTTTTGTTTGTTTTTGTTTTTGTTTATTTTGTTGTTGTTGTTTTCGTCAATGTTCACTGTTCACATATGAGTAATATTATCATTATATGTGCAATGAACAGTGTGCATGCCCGCGAATTGTGTGTGCGTTTTAATCATGGTTTTTTTGGTTTTTCGTTTGTGCGATTTCTACTTTTTCGCGAGCATTTGTTAAATCATTGTTATTATCGTAATCGATAGAAATGGCGGGTAAACGGTTTTATGTTGTTGCTAGCAATGTGATATGATAAATTACATCAAACACATATATCACCACATACAATTCGCCTCGTATTCATTGAATTTTCGTGTAGAAAAGAGGCTCAAAATCGATGGCAAAATCCAAAAAAAAGTGTTTTGATTCTCTGAAATCAAAAAATGAAGCAAACACAAATTTCGGCGCACACGTGCACAACCAATACCCAAACACACACACACACAAACATAATAACGCATATTGAGATACAGCGACTAGATCACAACTAGAGAAAGCAATAAATCGTACAAGCTGGTGTCTATGTAATAGTTGTAGTTTTTAGCATGGTCAAGCATGAAAACTATGCAACACGCGATCAATTATATTCGCTTTTCTTCTTCTTTAATTACTCGAATTTAATTCAATTTGTTTAACTTTTGGCTCGCGTACTCACCAGCTCCATGATACATTCGATAGAAATATATACACACACACACACACAAAAAAAACAACAACTGCAGCAGCAGCACCAAAACAGAAATTCGAATGAAAATTTCGTAGCGAGAAAAAAAAAACTATTCTTGCGCTGAAAATGAAACAAAAAACCCAACAAACAGAATTTGTGGCATTCGTTAAATGGTGAAATTGTATGAATGACCTGTGTAATAACTATCGTGCACACCATCTGAATTGAATGTGTGCATACTCAAAACAATGGTATAATTGAATGATACAGAAAAGAAAAAATATGGTTTTAATTGGAAATTGTGTGAAGTCATTCACAAATTTTATATAATCACCCAATTGACATGAATGTCAGTCATCGGTAAATCTAATGACACCTTTAGGCAAATGACAGATAAATTCATGCATATGAATTGAGATTTGAGTTGCCATAGAAGGTCAATCCTATAGACAAACATAAAACTCAAAGAAAAAGGTTAAACATAAAAGGTTACTAATGGAGTGCAATACAATTTGCGGTTAATTGAATGTTTCTCAATAATAAAAAAAAAATCCAGTCTCAAATGATTCATTTGCACCACGAAACCAATTTTTTTTTCTCTCATTCATATTGAGCTTATAATTATTAACATTTTGCACAATAATGTCATTTTATTTATTTCAAAATTCGAATTAAGAAAACAAATAACACAATAACAATATTGAATAATACGGTATTTTCGATTGCAGGCATCAACCATTGACGGTAGACGAAAGGGAGCATGCTTATTCTGTCAAGAATATTTTATGGATTTGTATTTGTTGGCCGAATTGAAAACAATCAGTTTAAAGGTAAGGTCGATTATTTTGTTTTGTTTTGTTTTGTTTTTTTTCACGCATTTTTTCTATTGCAAATGACAAATGATGATTTGTGTTACAACAAATTCATATACAAAATATTTGTACGTTTCAAATTATACGACATGGTTCAATTAACATTCGATTCCAAAATCAATATTTACAATTCGACACCGATTTTTTGTTTGTTTTGTTTTTCTTCGATGAAACCCAGGTGACAACAGTTGATATGCAAAAACCACCACCAGATTTCCGTACCAACTTTGAAGCAACACATCCACCAATTTTGATTGACAATGGATTAGCCATTTTGGAAAATGATAAAATCGAACGGCATATCATGAAAAGCATTCCAGGCGGCTATAATCTCTTCGTACAGGTACAGCTACTATCGTCCGGAGATATTCAATTTATATCCCGGACATATGTTGTCTCTTTTTGGTAAATTTGAATTGACTAAACTAATGTTTAAAAAAAAAACCTCATGTTTGCAGGACAAAGAGGTTGCAACATTGATCGAGAATATTTATTCAAAGTTAAAGTTGATGCTGGTGAAAAAAGATGAAACGAAAAATAATGCATTGTTAGGCCATTTAACGAAGATCAATGATCATTTGGCACAACGAGGCACCCGCTTTTTGACCGGCGACACAATGTGCTGCTTTGACTGTGAACTAATGCCACGACTTCAACACATTCGAGTAGCTGGAAAATACTTTGTTGACTTTGAAATTCCAGTAAGTGAATCCTTGACATTGCGTCCGTTGAATCGATATATTCGTTTTTCGCTATAAAACATGTGAAATTTGACAAAAATGCGTTAATTTGTTCGGTTTAAAGCCAATGAATTGAATTTAATAACATGATTATTTTCCCATTCAGGTTCATCTAACAGCTTTATGGCGATACATGTATCACATGTATCAATTGGATGCATTCACACAGTCGTGTCCAGCCGACCAAGACATCATAAACCATTATAAATTGCAACAGGTATGTTGACTCTGCTCCGGTCGTTATAACGCACATTATTCTCTTTTTTTTTTTAAATTATTATTATCATTTGCGAGCGACTTTAAACTGTTATTTTAATGGATTTCTCCCTTTTTTTGTCTTTTTTTTTGTCTTTTTTTTGTCTTCGTCAAACTATCAATGAAAAAAACCAAAAAAAAAACTAAATAAAATCAAACACATTTGTGTACGTGTGTTTGTGTACAAAGTCGAAAGGTGATCACAAGGTATCAATATAAAAAAAAGCTCTTTATGAATCTTATCATTAACCTATGTGTTATGCTCGATGCAAAGTAAAATCCACATTCAAGCATCATTATGTTTCGCAAAGTTCACAGTTTTCAACAATATTCATACTTTGTAGCGCTTGTTATTCACACACCAATCAGCTGAACCGTAAAGCTTTAGCTGATTCTGTTGTTAATGTTTCACTCTCATTACGCTATTGACCCACTGCAATTGACAACGTCGCTCATCTTCATGTTTTTTTTATATGTGTTAAAGTCATTTTTTTTTGTTAATGTGTTTATCCAATTTTGAAGCCGAACAATTGATGACAAATTTCGTTTATGTTTGTAATTTACAGATGTTGAAGATGAAGAAGCACGAAGAATTGGAAACACCAACATTCACAACATCAATCCCAATTGATATCGTTGAATAAGAACCATCGCGTGTTTTTTTTTTCCCACCAGCTGGTCTACAAAATGCAACATCAAAACATCCAACCATCCAAAATGCAATTTACAATTATTTTCTTGCAATTGGCAAACAATTCAACACCAGAAATATTATTCAACGAGGAAATAAATAATAATGGAATAAAATTATTTAAAAAAAAGAAAAAAAAAATTATCATATTTACACATTGTCACATTTATATGAAAAAATATATAATGCGAAGCCAATTCAAGATAGCTAATGTTTTTTGTCTTAATTTTTAAGCAAACAAACAACAACAAAAACTTCTAATGTATTCTTCATGATAGATTCATAAGCGAATACAACGATTAAGTGAAACACAAATCAAAACAAACCGAGAAAAAAGAAAAAATGTGAAATTACAGAAAAAAAAAAACAATCAAAAATAAACGACAACGAAAAATGAAGTTGCAAAATATTTAAAAAAAACATCTATACGCCTTATTCGAATAGAATACGTACAAATATATAAAAAAAAAACAACAACAAAATCATATAAACAAGTATTTTAGATTCAATTACCAACGATGAAACTTTTCTTAATGGACAAATTAAAGACATTTAAAAGTTACGATTTTATCTGTTTGGCTGAAAGGTGGAGCCAGATTTTTTTTTAATTCCCTTCAGATGATATAATAGTCGATCAAAATTTTCAATATTAAAAATGAAAAACAAAATTTACTAAAAGCTACCAGTTTGCTCCAGTTTGCTACAAATCTTAAAATACATAAGAACTCCATGAAAACTTCCGATATAAAATATCTATTCAAAATTGTATCAACACATTTTCTTTTCGACTTTTTTACATCAACATTTTGATCTTGAACGAAAGACTATGTTATAACAAATGTTTGAAATGTAAATATATAGAATTAATGATAATTTTTTTTACAATGCGTATTTTAGATTGAATTTCTTTTTATTTAAGAAAAGGTTGAAAATACATTCACACACACACACACACACACACACACACAAACAACAACAACATAGTGATAGGGCCAATTTTATAAGAACAAGCGAATAGACGATAAACACCTTTGCAACATCGGAATCAATTACTTAGAGAAAACCAATGTGTTTTCATAGAAAATCACAATGAAGTTAAAGAGTTTAATCACAATAAATGCCTTCAAAATAAATGCTATTTGAATTTTTGTATTTATCCTAAGCAGAATTATTGTTTCACAAATTGTCTCAATAAATTCGGTCAGCTAACTATAAAATCAATGAAAATTGTATGCAAGGAAAAGAGAAAATTCCAAGTGTTTATGTGGTTAAGAAGACATTCTTTAATTTATTGTTTTTCATTGAAAATGGTTTCATTGACCATTTGTGTTAACACACAATAAGTGATTTGTATCTTTTGTTTTTGGTCATTTCATTCGGTTTCGTTTAATTTGTTATTTTAATTTTTTTTTGGAAAAATAAAGTAAAACATAGAAGCTTTAATATTTTGAGTGTTTCATTACTTCAAGTTTTTCAGGTTTTTTTTTGCTTTCAAATAAATAAATCGTATAAAATAAATGCGATAAATCAAATGGAATGGTTCATTGTTAATGGGATCTAATCTTCAAAGTGTCATAAAGACATAAATTCATTGCAAACCGATCCAAGCCAATGTTCAAAGAAACGGGAGTGCTTGAAGCAGCAATACGCAATCAGCATGATAAAGTCGTTAAACAAATATACTTCACCAAAATTTGTGGTTAATACCAAGTTTAACTACGTGGCACATGAACCAGAGGCTCGGAACATCAAAATATAGGATAAATATAGAGACATTTAACACAAAATAATATTTACAGACAAAAGACAACAGCAATAATTATGTGCAATGTGCACAAAGACAGGATTAAATGCTTGAAGTACTTCGAAAACAGGATTAAATGTGAAAAATCATGAAATTGACTAATGAGAGTAATTAACCTGTTTAAACCGAACAACATGATCCAGGTATCGAATTGAATTGCTGCCATATTTGGTTTTGTTCTCTTTTCTCCTTGAACCACTGTCAGATTACTGAGCGGCGCTCTCAGTGAGCGCTGTTTGTGTGTTGAACTTCAAAAATATTACTGAGCCAATCATTTCTTTCGCTAAAAAGTGAGATTTGCATGACATGCACACAAATGAATCTGTCACAATCGAGTACAGAAACCCCTAGAGTGCATGAAAGGATATCTCTGTAGTAGTATTGTTTCGAATGTCGATCCCCTATCAAATAAAAAACCACTTGGCGTGGTAAATCCTCGTGCCGCAAGCGAAAACGGTACACAAAATAAGTGATATCAATTTTGTGACGCGGCTAGCGAGCTATTTTCATATAATTTTTTCGCCTTTACTTTCCGAGACCTTTCCAATGATACTCAGCTCATTTTGATCGGTAATATGGTTTAAAAGTTCGAAACTGCGTGTATATATAAGCTTGTGGCATTGTACTAATATGCAAGAGCATAGTAGTTGCTTGCGTCACTCGCGTGGACTACCGTCCACAGTGATAACACACTTCAATTTTTCGAGACAAATATGAAAATAAATATATTTGAATACGGTATTCACTATATGGAATTCCATTTCTAAATACTAATATTCCTCGAACATCTGTAAATTTTCTCAAATCCGTGAAGCACCCTCCACAATTGTTAACTTATATTCTTCTACATTTATTCACAAATTCATCTCTTTCATTTGTTTACCTGTTTTTAATCTTTTAAACACATCACATTCATGTGTCGCTATAGCGGTTGTTTTTGGGCAAATCTCAATTTTAATTGTTTATGAAAAAGGACATAGAGAATGTGTGAGAGTCATTAGAGGTACTAATGGCCTGGCACTGCGTGCAGTGCTGGTTAAAGGTGTACAACGGACAGGATGTTGTCCGTCCGTGTGGTGTCCGTCCGTCCGTTTAATGAGATAGGACGGACGGACAATTTTCATTTTGTCCGACTTGAGAAGAAGGACGGACGGACATTTTTCATTTTGTCCGACTCGAGAAGAAGGACGGACGGACGGACAAATGCCTAGGACGGACGGACAAAATTTGTAAGTTCGGACAGACAAACATAAATTTTGTTCTAAAATTGGCTAAAGGACGGACAAAAATCCTTGTTTGTCCGTCCGTCCTGAGGCATTTGTCCGTCCGTCCGTCCTTCTTCTCAAGTCGGACAAAATGAAAAATGTCCGTCTGTCCTATTGAAAATCACGGACGGACGGACGGACAACATCCTGTCCGTTGTACACCTCTAGTGCTGGTAATAATATAATAATATCTTGGTCATATCTTGCAAGTGCATTACTGCATACATGATTATTTGCATTCTGGATGCTATAAAAACAGTTGTTGATTCCAAAATATGATCAGTTTGCGTTGAGAAGTTACTCTTGTCAGGTCAGGCGAACAGGACGATCCTGATTGCATTTACTGCATCAAACATTTGAAAATCAAAATTAGAAAAATTGTTCTCGTTGTACACAGAAGTGACAAAAAAACATCAAGTGTTTTCGAATTCAAGTCATATTCGAAGTGTAAAATGATTCCCATTCGAGCTGTAAAAGTTACACCGCCGTTCAATAACGTAAGGAATTTTCACTAATAATCGTTTACTGGCAACTTAACTTATTTTTTATTTGAAATTGAACCACATTTTAGCTGGATGAGAAAATTGGTGAGTACTTTGGACGATTTGGTGATGTGGAATCGGTCTGGATGTATGGTGAAGGCGCTGATCATTGGAATTTGGTGACATTTAAAACGGTGGAAGCAGCAACAGCAGTTCTAAGAAATTCAATGCATCGCATTACCAACTATGACGTTGAAGTTAAAGCGGCTGAGCCATGGCTGCAGCCCGATCAAATTTTAAATGCACTAAATGACGATTGTTTGCGTAAGATCTTCGATTGTTTGGAATATGAAGATGTTTCAAATGCCGCCGATGTCTGTACACGCTTTGCGGAACGAGCAAGAGAGACGTTTTCAAAACGATCATTTTGCATCGATGTATCTTCAAATGAAATCGATGAAGCGATGACAATGGTCCGTAAATTTGGTTCAGTGACAAAACAACTTACGATCGCAAGTTGTTACTCCATACCGAATGAAACCATTGATCCAATTTTGCGAAAGTGCAGTGCGACATTGGAATATTCAACCACGCGTGATTTAGGCTTTATAGTGCTTAAACGTGTGCGATTTCATCGCCTCGGATGTATATTTAGAAAATTGAAAACATTATGCTTAAAGAATTGTCCAATCCCGAATTTGGATGACTTATTGGCCATTTGTCCCGAGCAAAAGAAGTTGGAAAGATAATTGCTTTGTTCGTCAAATTCGGAAGCTGGAAGAACTTCATCTGAAATCACCAAGTTGTGATAAAAAGCTCACAGTCTCTAAAGTGAATAGACTCATTATCCTGGATTGAAAAAGATACAAATTCAATTCGTGGGCGGGGAATATTTGGTGGATATATTTCCTACGATTGGTCAACATCTTCGCGAATTAATGGAACTGAAAGTAGATTTCGGGTATGTGCGGGAACCACATCGATTTCAGCAGAATGTACGGAGCCTGGGCCAGCTCAATTCTTTACATACATTGGAGCTCAATTTGAACGGAATATTGATTGCCCCATTAATGGAAGCATTGGTCGAAAATCAAATGCCAATCAAGCAGTTGACAATCACAAAGGGTCAAATTGATTCAGTTGCCATCAAGAATATGTCATAATTTAAGCAAATGAATACACTTAAATTACAATTTATCAAAGGTGTTACAGATGAGCATGTTATTGAACTGACCAAAAAATTGCCACATCTTAAAGAGCTGATTTTACTTGGTAGATCGTCTGAACACATTACACTCGTTGCATTGAAAAATGTGTTAAAACCTGCTATGAAGCTTTCGAGTTTGAGATTCTCATTATTCTCCTCATCATCGATCGTTTCAATTGATACAGATGTCTATCTGGAAATGGTGAAATTGAATTAAAAACGGCCAGAAAACATACAACTTACCATACACTTTTTGGGCAGTAAGGAAAAGGTTCGCATTTCGGATGAAGTTTTAATTGAAAACCGTAATTGGCTGAGAATTATTGTTAAATAATCTAGAGACTACAACTGTTTCCTTCACTTTCTAGTACGTCGGACATTTGTAAAAGCACACAGAAAGAGCTTTTTATTTCATAAGAACACAGTTAGCATAGTTTTGCTATCTGTGAAAGTTGAAAGTTGTCAATCAGTGTAATTGTTCTTCCGTGCCGAAAATCTAACCGAAAATACAAAATCATTTGTTATCGCCCACGAAATTACAATAAATTTTTGCCTTTTCCAATAAAATTGATAACTTTTTGTATGAAATTTTCAAATTATTGATTTTCTTATATGTGAAATTTAAAAACTTGCCAAGAATAAAAGACGCTGACGCGAATTTTCAAAAATTTATGCCCAAAAAAATACAATGGATTACTTCAAATTTCTAACTCAAGCTGAACAATTTCTTCTCATGGCATTCACAAATTCTAAAGATGACATGACTTTGTTTTTACTGCGAACCATATCAAACTATTTGATGCAAACAAATAAACATCGATGTAAAAATTTAAATGAAGATATTATTTTTACCAACTAGTAAGAAGTGTCTAAACAACATCGAAATGAGACAAAAGTGAAGGAGGAGTTGAATGAAGTTATTCGATTTTTCAATCATTTTCATAAAAACATAAACAAATCATATAATTTCGTTTAACAAGTTTTTTTCCATTTCAAATTGAAATTTTCAATTGTCTTAATTATTAGCTCGAAACGTCAAAAACTAAACATAAATAAAGAACTTTTTCGTGTGTATTTTTTTTTACTTTATCGAGTGTGCAGAATCACAGTTCAAAAAATTGAGGAAAAAAAATCAAAATAGGTGCCGACACGTTCATACTAAAACAAAAACTAATAAAGTACTGTTTCACAACAATGGTATTAAATTTGATTTAATAAAATGATAAAAAAAACAGAGGAGACGATATATTTTCGCATTTTGTATGTGAAAAAAAAAATGTACAGCATTTTTAAGAACGATATGACAAATATCACTTGTACTTGGATATGTACGGTATTCGTTTATCATATAATTCGGCAGGTAATAGAGACTGTAAAAATAGATGAGTTAAAATGGCAGTAATGCCCCATATTCGTGCATCATCAACTGTATAAACTGGTATGCTATACGCACCAGTTGATGTACCACTTGTGCTACTTGTATCCCGGCTAATTCGTGGTATCATGCGAAATTGTGTATGTTTTCTGGTTCGACACAATTCGGACACCGGAACGGTAAAAACTCGTTCGACCTCTTCACTATTAATTTTTAGTAAATCAGTTCGATAGCCATGAATCATACCAATGACTGGCATTATAGCGGGTGCATTTCGTAAATGTACCAATGATGTTTGTCCCCATAATTCGATACGATCACGTCCAATACCAATTTCTTCTTCAGTTTCACGCAAGGCACAATCAACATATGAAGCATCGTGTTCCTCCAAAAGTCCACCTGACCCGGCAAGCATTAAATAAAACAAAAACAACAAAAAATGCAATGTTATAATCGATGCAGTTTTCCGTTTTTTTTTTTGGTTTGTAGGAAACTTTTTTTTTTGACCTATAGAATGACCTTTTTTTACCTGGAAATGACACTTGGCTAACATGCTTTCGTAATTTATTTGACCGCAAAGTATATAATAGCGATGGTTCATCGCTTTGTTTGTCACATTTAACAATTGGTATTAAAACGGAGGCCACTTTTACGGATGGATGCAATTTGATTGTCGTATTCCGCGTGGCAACTTTCATATTGTTAATGCATTTTGTACGATTTTCATCGTTGCATAAAAACTCCACCGTCATCAAACCAGGCGAATCACTAAACTTTCGTTTCACATTCAATAGAATTGTTCGTGATGTCAACATTATCTATTTAATCGCTTTGGATAAACCAAACAATTGAGTTTTTACTTCTTCTAGTTTTTTTTGATTGTTGTTTGTTGAATTTATATGAGAATTGTTGAACATTTATGATGAACTAAATTTGTTGTACATAATTTATACAACTTTTCCTTCAAATCAAAATAAACTTTGTACTGTATGTGAGTGAACGACTATGACAGCTGTTTTATAGCACGTTCCGCTTTCCGTTCGATTTCAATTGTCTCCACTTGACGTTTTGCCATGTCAAAAATGTTGTTTCTTATTGAGAAAGTTTTTTGTCATCAGTTGGACAAATGCCGTTTGACAGCTCGATTATTATCCGCATAATAAAAGCCGCCTAAACAAAACGAGCGAAACGGCAAGAATGAAAATGAATGTGCTGTTTGAATGACACATGCTTTTTATTCACATTTTTATTCTGTTTTTGGCAGGGTTTTTTGCTGATTTTAATGGGGCATTGATAACTTACTTATCTATAAATTACCTTTAAAAATCCTCTATTCTAGCTGAAAATGTATTTCACTCTTCAGTTCACATTGCCTTTCGTTCTCTTCAAAAGCCCAGTTACCATCAAAACCGAAAACCGAAAAAATCTTCCCCCAAAAAAAAACTGCAAATTGTCATTTTGATTTGCAAATAAATGTATTTATTTGTATGTCACAAGTCTTATTTCGGTACATTTTCATTTTACAACTAATAAACACTTGCTTATCCGGTATGTTCAATTTATAAAAAGATCCATTTTTAGTCATTTTCTTTTTATTTAATTAATTAATTTATTTTTTTTTTTTATGTTTACGTTTTATGTAAACTGCATTTTAATTGCACATCATTCGCTAAAATATAGCATACACGTTCATTTTGTTGTTGTTGAATTTTATCATATTGACACCGGTGAAAAGCAGTGATTCCGATCACCAAAAGTGTCATTTTCTGGTTTTCGTTCCATTTTTTATTTAAATTTTTTCTATTTCAGTTAATTGAAAGATTTGTGTAGATCAAAAAAAGAAAACGCTAGCAAGATATAAATTTGGAATTACCAGGCAACTGTATTCGTATGAATTTTAGAATCAACGTTGATGAAGGAAATTTAAAATTGATTTTAGCGTGTAGGAGTGGAAAAAAAATAGATTCAATATTAAATTGGTAATATTTGTGGTTTGCTAAATAGAGTTTTGGGCATAAGAATTGATCTACGCTGTTATCTAATCTCTGTTTTTTTTAAAGAGTTACATTTAATGCAAGAATGGACAATAGGCAGTACGCAGTCAAATACGTTTGTTATCCTTCTAATATCCAACATCAAACTACATAGCAATAATAGTTTTTTTTTTATTGTAAATGGAATTTGGTTGTGTTGTATTTTTATCGTCATATGAATGAAACCAATTGTCATGGATATTTTCGATTGATTTGATATTTTTCATGTTTTTTTTTTTAATTTTTTTTAATTTCTATCTCGAATTTTTGAGATTTTCAATTTCTATTGATACCTTTACCAATAAATTATAAAAAAAAGAGAGAAACAACTTAAAACTTAAAAATAAATACAAATCACACAATATTCTTTCTCTGATCGACCAGCCAGATTGATTGGTTTTTGTTTCTTTTTACTGCATTTACTTAAATAAATTTTATAAATAACATTTCAATGCGACTATTTTTGTTTGTTTTTTGTATGTTTCGTACAAAATAGTTTGTATCTTGACCAGATCTCATGAAAATTAACATAAAAGATTCTTTGTTCTTCGTTATTACACAACAAAAAAATAGTTTGTGACAAATGGTTCATATTTGAAATTCAAATGTTCAATCAAATTTGTTGAGATAACACCAATTTCGTTATTCAATTTGAATTTTAAACAACAGCAAAACAAAAAACGATACGTTTCTCTTGGTGTATAAATAAAGCGTGCAAGGACTTGAATCGAGTGTCAAATGTTGCTCATGTGAGTTTGGCACATTAGACTAAAAGGATGACCACTAAAGATGTCTTTGATTTTTTTTTGGTTGTTGTTGGTGTGTATGTGTTTTTGTTCGTCTTCTTCAAATGTTTGTTTTTTGTTTCACTGCCTACAAAAGATTTCACTACTTAACAAATTACACAATGACTACTGAATTTACTAAACATCCATACACACACACAAAGAAAACGCCCACATGGACATTGATTTGTGTTTCTATACGTTGCTTTCGGTGCGTTTTGATGGGGAAAATCGCGGTGATGATGTGATTGGATAAACTGTATGATTTCTACGTCGATTAAAGCTATTTGGTGAACTTCGTTCGACTAAATTAGCTAGCAATGGAAGAGAGTCGTTGCGTGATGCTCGCCGTTCACTGTCATAATCATTGGCATAACGTTTAAAACCGCCATCATTTTTACCATTGTTCACCTTTGGTTGATCGCATTTTTTCAGAATTTTCGGTGAACGAACCGACGATGGTAACAGTGATGTGGATTCATTGGCTGAACCATCCGAATAAACTGGAAAATGTGATTCAAGTACACCACTTGGCAGTCGCATCACATTTTGTTGTGGATAATTTTCAATGGTAACCAATGATGAGAATGCACTGTGATACGTATCACTTGAACTGGTATTATTTTGTGGATCATCTGGCATTTCCGAGCACCAACTGTGATCTTTTCGTCGGCAGCATGCAATTTTTAACGTTGGTGTTGAACGTTTGCATGGGCAACGTGGACATTTTGAACCGCATCCATCTAAAATTGCACTATCGCTCAACGTCAATTTAATTGTGCTCATCGATGTATCCATTGATTCGTTGTCCAAATTATCAGCGGATTTGGAATTTTCCGTTGGATTCGTTGCGCAGCACCGTAATTTCGTTAAACTATGCATCGATTCAAAACTGTCACCACTTGAATCGCTGCTTAGCAAAGGCACTGGATTTGTGATGAAAATTTTTCCCATTCGTTTGTATTTGTCGACGGATTGCCAATCATCAGCGCATGTTGATAAATTGCCGGTAATTTTTGGTGCACGTCGCATCACTTTCGGTGTATGCAATTGTGATTCGATGAGATCGGTTTCATTTAAATTGATTGCCATATTAAATTGATTTGCATTTGGTGATGCCAAACGATGTAGATAATTTTCAATGCTTGATGCCAAATTAAATGCTAAACTCGTGCGTGAACTAATGCTTGAAATTTCGGATAATGTTTCGGGGCTGGCCAATGGTGCCATGCCCAACCATTCATCGTCTTTGGCAAAATCAATTGTACGTGGCGATTTTTTTGGTTGTTGCTTTCCAATTGGCGGCACTTTCTTTTTTAACTCATTCGCATTGGTTTGTCGATGTAAAATACTTTTCAAGAAGAAATTCGGTGATGGTGTGGTTGTGGATGGCAATGAGCTTTTGATATCAAAATGAACACGTGATGACGTTCGATACGGTTGATCAGCTAATATCACAGTTGTGGCTTCACTTGGCCCAGCCGATGTACTTCGTCCCAGTAAATGATCATCATGTGTATGAATGCTACCAGTTCCATCATAATGTAGGATTGAATTCAATTGACTACGGCTGAATAGGCTGCCGGCCATCGATGATGCTTTGCTTGAGCATGAAATCAATGGAAATGGTTCACCGGCCGGACTTTGAAGGCTTGTAAACGATGTTTCCAGACACACTTGCTGTGAACTGATTGGCGTTGTAATTACATTTAAATCAGACTCAATCGATAGATTAACATTCGAAGATTGACGTTGAGGTTTACGTGGACCATGCGTCGTTATAACCTACAGACATCACACACACACACAAAAAAATGAAACAAAGTGTAAGAGAAAATATTAGTAGAGATTTGATTAAAATGGCCCCGATTTGATTTCCATACATTGGTACAACAATAGCCACAAATGTTTTTTTTTTAACGAACAAACATGAGCAATCTACTTGGACAGAATACAACAATATCGCAAGGACATTCGTGCTTATTTTTGATTGTGTTAATAAGACACGGATTTTTGTGTTTGTATTTTGTTTTTTTTTTTGCGAATGATTATTTTTTCTAAATATAATTTAAATGTTCAGATTTTAATTTGCAAAATTACAACATCTAATTGTTTAAGTTCGTGCGAAATTTCATTTTAAACAAAAAAAAATTGTTTTTGTTTTGGATTATTTGGATGCTTGAGGTTGAGTAATTTGGTTGCTGCTTAAATTTTAAGTGTTTTTTTGTTTGTTTGTTACCTAAGGTCACACACATACAATACATTACGAGAACTAGATTCCAACGTGTTTCAAATTAATTAATAAAAATTAAAAACGGAAAAATAAACCAAACAGGTGTACACGATTTTCGATTGAAAATTCATTTGAAATGCTTAATTAAATAGATTTAGAGAAAAAAAAACACACGAAAATTTTGAAACATGAACGACATTTCTTGCGTTTCGGAAGATATATCACGAACTCACGTTTTTTTTTTCAATGGGGAAAGGCCAGATAAAATTATAGAAATTAACTGAAAGTGTTAACGAAAACTAAAAACGAAAAAAAAAATTCCAAGGAAGATAAATTACCTAAAATTAATTTCTACTATAACTATAAATGTCATTGAATCCATAAATCATTTGATTCGGATTCATCTGGTTACATAGGCTAGATGTTATTTTGTAGGGGATGGAAACAAATTTACGTCAGATAAAGATACAATTGGTCTAAATTGTTTTGGAATAAAAAAAAACCGTTGAAAAAACACAGAGAGAGAGAGAGTGAGACAGAGCGAGACAGAAAGATTAACAGAGAGAAAGAGCGAAAAACGTCATTCCAGGCTAAGCGAGCTATTTGTAGCTAAATTGGATTTCAGATGTTTAATGTCACTCAATCGAAAACTAATCAACATTAAATTGCATCCATCCAACCAACGATAACTAACGAAAACTCTCAACTGAATAAATGGAAAAAAAAAACATTTTAAATTTGATGAAAATTATAAAACCCAGAAATTCAAAAACAACCAAAAAAAAAACTGGAAACCAAAAAAAAGAACCAAAATAGAAACAAAGAAAACTGCAAAAAAAATTGAACTAAAATAAATAAACAAATGAAAAATAAAAAAATTGATCAAGTACCTGGTATCATAAATGGGTCTGGATATCGAATTTAAGGTAGCTGTAGAGCCCGTACAATTGTTGGCGTATTTTAGAGGCCGATCTTTGAAATGAACTACCTACAGAATAACAATTGTTGGTGGTTGTCATTGTGTGATGTTTTAAATTGGAGAGAGAGATATGCACAATAGAGATTATAGTTCATAAAAGATTAGATTATGTCACAGATCACAGATGAGTTGATTGTTGTCATTTTTTGGGAGCGGATGGTGATTTTATTTTGTTTTGTTTTAAATGGTTGGCTGCGGGTGGATGGAGTTCACCCATTTTTTTTTTTTTTTTATAATAGATCAAATATTTATGTGAATAAAATGTCAGTTATACAAAATTTGATTAAAGCCTACACGAAAAGAATGTATGTATACATTGTATAGGAAAGAATACAATAAACGAATATAACGAGTATATAAAACGTAGCGGCATAGCCCACAACAAAAAAAAAAATACGAACATTAACACTGTTGTCTCATATGGAAATG
Source organism: Aphidoletes aphidimyza (assembly GCA_030463065.1). Taxonomy (NCBI): domain Eukaryota; kingdom Metazoa; phylum Arthropoda; class Insecta; order Diptera; family Cecidomyiidae; genus Aphidoletes; species Aphidoletes aphidimyza. Next base: position 46,137,281 of record CM059996.1, read on the forward strand.
TTCATTCAGGTTTGATTAAATTACTGTTTTTCTTTTGGCAAATGTTCAGTTCAATCAATTCGTATGACATTCTCACAGTTCAGAAAATAGTTTGTCTAAAAGAATGCTTTTATTGGGGGTGGAGGTTGGGTTTTCGTTTTGGAATTTCGAAAGGAAAACGAACGGTGAATTGTAGAGTAAGAGTTGAAACAAAAAGCAATCGAATCAAAACTATCTATGTGGTGGTATATAAATGGAGATAGAGCGATAGATAATAACAACTAAGCAAAAAGTTGAACACATTTGAAGATGTGATTAATTTTGGTAAAGCTTTCAGGTTGATGGTTACAAAGAACATTTCACGGCGGGAATGTCACTGTTCATAATCATCAGAATTTGAATTTCGGTAGGGGCGCAAAACGGTTGGTGTGTGTGTGTGCATAAAACTATGTGCTTTATTAGATCCTATCTATTTGATATGCTCACAACTGTGCATTTTGATAGTCCCAGATAAAGATGGTGCAGTAAAAAAAAACAAAATCAGTAAATTATAAAGCCAACTACAATAAAAAAAAAACTAGTTGGCAAAGTGAAACGAAAAGGATAAAATTGAAAATGTTCAAATGGTTAACATCAAAATAAAAACGGATTAAATTGCAAAACAAAACAAAATAAAATCAAAACCAAAGTTTGTTGAGTTAAACATTGAAACAAGTGTAAATTGTTGGATTTGCTTAACAAGTGCATTATCACACACACATGTGTCTACAGCTATTTGATTATACATATAATTTTTTTTTTGCTCTACCAAACATCGTGAGAGTAGTAACTACCAAAATCGAAAACAACAACAAATCAATAATAAAAAAAACACACATTACAAGTTGTTATTAACAACCATAAATAAAGTGAAAATACGAGTTCGAAATGAAAGGAAATAATTGTGTTGTAAAAAAAAAGCAAACGAGTGAAACAGCGCATAAAAGTACACATCATCCGTGGGGTGGTGATAAGCATATACGCATAAAAAGTTAAACAATTTTCTACTTACTTTATTGAGGGCTGCTAAAACCGTGTCAGGCATATGGTCTTGGATCATGGCTGGTGATATCAGCACTTCGTCAAAATCAATATTATCCACCCAGATAGCTTGATACACCGGCTCATGTGTTTTCAATACTTGTCTGCACATTTCGTGTGTGTTTGTGTGTGTGTTGTTGTTGGGCGAATAAAAAGAATGAAATCACATTTTGGATTTACGCTTTATAAATATATGTAATCAAAATGAAATGGTAGAAATGTGGTGGGGTGGGAGGGGTTTAACTTGAAAATGAATCGCATACGGGAAATTGAGAAATGTACAACAACAACAAAAAAAATGCCTTTGATTTTCATGACTGCAATAAATGATTTAAATGTATATGTGATAAAATTTGGGAATGGTTAATTTCACATGCCCACTTAATTAAAAATGAAAACGGAAATTCGATACATTCATTTGTTGTTGTGGATTTGATTGATTCAAACAGCAAAAGCAATATAACAAAATTGATTGAATGACCTTCATCTTTATTCATTTTACGGTTAAAAAATGCCATCGATTCGATTTTAACATGTTGAAATGTCACATTGTGAATAATATTCATTGAAATCGAATCGATTCCAATTCCACCGTTGAACTAGAAGACCAAATTCTAACGCTAAATTTAGATAAAAACCAACATGCATTATTAATTCAAATGATTAAATCGGTTATCTGTGTTTCAATTCGGTTCCGAATTTCTCTTAACAAACAATTTTTTTTTTTTTTTGTTCTTTTGTTATACACAATTGATTTCCTCATGGTTTGTTGCGCTAAGTTGTCTCCTCATTAAATTGTTGACTAGTAAATGGACTATAAGAACTAGTTTGAAAGCCCTTTTTGTAAGCCACTTAATTTCATGCATTCAACCATGAAATTTGATCAAAATTGAAGTTGAAGTTAGACTAGAAATTTGGTTGGTCATATTTCAATTTTTGGCCGGGCCACATGCATGACACAAAGAGAGAGAATGAGAGAGACACACACAGACAGAGAATGAGGGGTGGTAAATATTCATAGCATTCATCGGGAAGTTGACACACATTTTTGGTTTTCAATCTCACACTCAAAGTTTTGCATAGAAAAAAAAAACCATAAAACTCTTTCGCATTCATAAAATATCGTTCCTATATAGATCAAATTATTACTTGGCAAAAAAAAACAAACTTTTCAATTTTTAGTCGAAAAACTAGAACTGGTATGCAAATTGTTTTCGTTTTCAAACAAAACAAACGAAAAAAAATGTAAACTCCAATAAAACGCCACACTACTATGTTTCTATTATATAAATATGGATATAGCTTAGTTTTGAATAAACAAAAACAAGAAGAACAGACATAATTCTATACATAGTCAATTGTTCAACGAGAAAAGCCATCAACAGGATATTCTAGGATATAGAAGTCAAACAGAAATTTCAAAATGATAACAAAGACAGAGAGTTTCGGATGATAAAACAAGAACCTAAGTTGTACGGTTGTTTTGGTGTTTGTTTGAGTTCGGCATTGCCTCAATAACAGAACAAAAAAAAAGCACGCAAATAATCTAAGTTTTTTGTTTGGTTAGTTTTTTAAGGATTTTTTGTTTTTTGTCATTCGTTTACTCTATTCGTTTACGCAATGTGTTAGAGTTTATTTTGAATCGTACCTCCAGCCTTGCTCGTATTTTTGTCTGTAAAACAAAATATTTTATTTGTTATGGTTTTTTTTTTTTTGGTGTGTGTGTGTGTGTTTAAAGTTTGTTCAAAGGAAACTTTGATTTAAAAAAAAAAGTATTCATTCGCTTTAACCACCAGTGGTGATCCACCACAGACTATTTATACTCATCGAAAAAATGCGAGTATTGACCGATAGAGAAAAGTTCAATGAGATTTCATGTATTTCGATATGACCGAGTCCAATGATACACAGAGAAGTAGAGAAAAGTAAAATTGAGTTTTAAAGCTTTTGGTGTTATTATTAAAAGTTAAATTAGTGTCAAAGTTTCAGTGTAAGTGTAATATCTGGTATTGAAGCGGTGTGTGTGTGTGTGTTTTCATTTTGATAAAAATGATTGTTTGAGATTGTCAGCGAAAAGCAGTGATGAATCGCGTGAAAAGCTTTAGATGCTTGTTGTTGTTGTTGTTTGTTTAAAATTGAAAGCGAACATTGATGATGAACGATTTAAAAATGGATGGTAAAAACAATAACAACAACAACAACAACAAAAATGGCAAAACTTACTCTTCTGGTGATGGATGATGTCGTACGATGTGAATTATTCGACCCGGCGGATATAATGGGTTGTGTAATGTTAGCGCTATTGAACTATCGTTTGGATGTGTACTGGCTTTTCGGGCGGAATATCTTTCCTGGAAAATTCCGACGACGGCAACAGACAGAAACAGAGAGAAAATGCAGCAAATTTAATAGTTTTCGCAAAAACAACTTTCACAATTTTCAATTCACATTAACGGGTGTGAATTACGGAAAAGTTTTGCTGTTCACAACAGATAAATATGATATGACATCAATAGAAAATTTTACCTGTTCATAGTTATTTACATGGGCATCATGACTGCTCATTTCTTGTACCGATGTTGGTACAATATTACAGCAACAAATCATCGAGCACGTGATGGTTTTCCATTTTGGGTCGACACTACGTTTGATCGCATTAATTAAATCAGCACGAAGTGCTTCCATTTGATATAAACCGATGCGCGGTACAACATCCTTACCAACAACCACCGATGTTATAAAAGACTTTGAGTATTCAACCGCAGGCATACTACACACGAAACACAGACAGACAGAGAGAAAAAGATGCATTTTTCTTTTAAGTTATAAATTAAATACCATTGAAGAATGAAGAAATGACTTTTTAATTTTATTTTCTTTTTTTTCTCACTTGAGTTCTCGTTAAGAGAGCCAGTTGAGAGTCAGTCACATAAACAAAGGGCTCTTACCTCAGTAATCCTGAGACGACAACGACAGAGAGAGTGCAAAAAGAGACAAACAGAAACAAAAAAAAAAGACGAAGATATATTAGAAAACGACATAAAGCCATAAGACACACGACACATGACATAAAAATAAAAAGAGTCATATTTTTTTTTGTTATGTGTTTGAGTTTGAAGAAAGAAAAAAAAATGTCAATGTGATTTTTTTGTTTGTTTTTTTTCGTTGATTACATACCTCCCGGTGGCGAATAGCTATAACAAAGTAACGACGGATAATGTGGCTTCAATAGAATTGAAAGTATGGCCGCTGTGCCAGCACCCAGCGAGTGACCAACAATCACAAGGCCAAATGTGTCCGTTTTACGTTCCAGATTATGTTGTTGCGCTCGTTGAATGAGATTTTCATCGTCAAGTTTACATCGAATGTAAACGGCTGCTTGTACCATTCCTTTATGTCCAACCCAATCATCACGTCGCGGTTCAAGCGGTAACACTTCACCTTCGGCATTCAAATCGGTGAGCACATCTTTCATGCTCAATGTGCCACGTATACTGATCACAATTTTCTCTTTTGTATAATCAACGGCCACAAAGAATGGTGTTTCACCCACATCCACATGGAATGTTGTATAAATCACTTCAGCCTCTGTATTATTTAGCATCTTTTTCATTGCAGCATAGTTGCAATAGCAGCAATTATCTTCAATAATATCGGTGGTGTCTTTGTTCGTGCGACAGCATGAAAAACAGCAACAACGCACTTTCGTGCATAGTTGACACATTCCCGTCTTTGAGTGTGTCATCAAAAACATAGGCCAACCGTATGCGCTCAATGCGTAGTGCATAAAATGTATAACCATCTAAAGTGTACGCGAGGGCGGGAGGACAAAAAGTGGGTAAAGTAATTTTCAATTTTCTAATTAAATTTTATGCAAATTTCATTGCAACGCTGTTTTCTATGAGATTATCACAAAATATTGTGTGTTGTCGTTTCTTGACATTGATAAAATTACCTGGAAACGTTCATAGTCTTTGGGATCGTTGAGACGCAAAAATTGTGTACGCTCTGTAATTGGTACACCGCTTAAAAATTCATAAGTACCATTCTTTTTCTAGGATATTTGTAGGAACCGAGAGAAAATGCACAACAAAAAAAATGGAAATTTCACATTTGATTGAATTAGTTGCTTTTGTTTATAATTTAAATTCAATTACACGTGCAACAAATTATACCTGTCTCACAATAGTTTGACGTTCAAGCTTTTGAAATTTACGTAGTAAAACTAAACCGGCAACAACATCCGACGGTACGACATCCAATTCACGGAAGAAATCACTCAACAGACGAGCAATATCAGCAAAGGAATTTCGATTGTGCTCCGATGAACTCATACAACAAAATATTAAACGACATCGATGATCCCAACTGTCTTGATAAGCACGAATCACTTTTCTGTAAAATTGGCATGCACGTGTGCAATACATTCATCGTTTAATTTTCATTTTATAAATAATCGAGAGCAAAGAATTGGAGAAAGAGAAACAGAAACATGTGTGTTCTATTTGAATGTTTATGCAATGAATGCAGACCTTTGTCTCCAGTTTCGATTCATGCTGCCGCTACGTTTATAGTTGAATCGTGATTCGGACTCTCGCATTGATCGTTGATATTTTTTCATTTTGACCCATGATCGACCGGCCGCATCGAATGTACACCATATTGTTATCAGCATAGTTAGTAGAACAGCCCAATTACATATGACTAAACCTGATAAATAACAAAATGAATGTCTGTATTTCGTCTTCTTCTTCTTCTTTTGCTTCTGTTTCTTGTTTTATCTTTTCTCTGAATTTTTGTTTTGAATACGGTTTCACTGAATTCACTTACCGAGCATAACTTCTCTGGCTTCGCTAGTTGGTACGCTGATATAGAATTTAACCAGCCATACAACGCCTAATGTGAGCCATGCCACGTCAACGGCCATCATAACTATGGAATGAAAATGAGTGTAAAGAAAAACAGTATAGTGTGAGAAGAGAAAAACCAACATCAACATTTTGTTTTCAGCACCATCACGTCAATTCACAATCGGCGCACGGAGTGAGGGGGCAAGAAAATGGAAAATATAAATAAATAAAGTAGCAAAATTGGATTTTCAACAACGATGTAAATGTATTCATTCTTCAAATAGCAAACTAATTGAATAACGATTAGATATTTCTAGTCTCTAGTTTTTGTTCGGTTTGTTCTCAATCAATATTATCGATGTGAATTTAAAACCATATGAAATTCATTGTTTTGTTTAATTGAAGCGCTAATTTTTGTTTTTTCGTTTTTATTTTTCCATATGTTCTCAAATTGCAAATGTTAGCGGTTGATTGAGAACGAAAAAAAAAAACAAGCAACAAATGAACAACAACAAGTGAATGCATCTAGGAATGCATTAAACATTCCAAATGAATCCAATAAAATTGTAAATAGATGCAATATTTATTGCTAAAATGAAATCATACGTTTTTGCTTATAATGAGGTTAAAATGCTATTGCTGTTCAATTAAATGAACACATCCATTTCATATTGTGCCGATGTGAATTTGGTTTTTCATTAAAAAAATGTTGTGGGAAATGTGTGTGTTTATTTTGTTCGTTACCTAGTTTTGCATACAGCCAATAATGAATATTGACACGCGGCGTTGTGTCCAAAATGCTTCCTCGCATCGAAATGATGCATATTCCTAATTCGACCGACACAGACACTGTAACGAAATCATGGGAAAAGAGTAAAAGATGAGTTGTGTGTGTGTGTGTGTGTTTTGTTTGTTTCATCATCACAATCATGAAGCAAACAATTCATCTTCATTCAAACATTGAGTAAAATTCATGATTGTTCGTAAATACTTTTTGCATACTCTATATGTTATATATGGCAATACACAAAAAAAGGAATCAAGAGGAAACTCACCAACAAGTATGCAAATATATCCGATTTTGTAGAAAAACAGCAGCTCTATGGGTTTGCTAGATAGATCATATTCTAAGTATATAACTGAAAACGACAAAATGATAAGCCTGAAAATAATAACAGGACACGTTTGGATTAGTCATTTACTGGATAAAGAGAGTCGAGAGCGTTGCGAAGAGATAGATTTCAACTTTGAACATGTCACTATCGTTTCCACATTCAATGTTTCAATATAATGCAAATAAAGCGTTGTACTCGGCTTTCGTTGAGTCAACTTTGTTGATTGGGCTACCAGGAAAAAAAAATCAACGTCTGCTTGATTTGCAATGAAGTGCTGATAATCAAACATTACTAATAGCCCAGATATGGCATTAGCAAGATAAAAACAACGAAATTCGGTTGTTTTTTTTATTTTTATTAATTTTTTTTTTGTTGAAGAAAACAAAATTAAACTCACCAAACTGAATGAATTGTAAAGAGAAACGCTCCAGGAACGACCAAATCATCGGATCCAACGGACCAACGTCGACGAAATACAACCAGACCAGGCATCTACGATAGCGCGAAAAAAAAACGAAATAGAATTCAATTATTGAAAAAGCAAAAAAACAAAAACGAACAAAAAAACACAAATGAAATCACAGAGCTAATTTGATATTGGGCTAATTTAATAACTCTCAGACAGAGAGAGAGAGCCCAAGTTCGAAGTCAGTGTTACGTGGAATATTTTCACGGTGATTTTTCCAAAGCACTTTTTTGCGTGTTGCGCATGAATGGACAAACAACTGAATGAATTTGTATAATACATTTTCGGTTTTTGTTGTTTTTTTTTTCAACCACAAGGTAAATTCCAAACCAAATGGACATTGGCCGGGGTCCGTTAAAATGGCGAAGAGTGCGGTACCTACACATTTTTTTTTTCTGTGGTTGATGGTTTAAACGATGTAAACGTGTGCATTCGATGACCGACCGATACATACAGTGTATACACACATTTTCGAACGCAATATATGTATCCGAAGCAAATAATTAACGTAATTCTTTTGTATTTTTTAGGTCAATAAACAATAATTTGAAAACATCAAATCAATTCCGCACAAATAGCCATTTGAATGCTGTCGCATAGCCGAGTGCAATATGATCCAATACCACAAATGGCACTCTGTGTGCCATTGTGTGGTGATGTTGTTGTTTATTTGTATATGCACCATACGCCAAAGCCACGCTTGCTCGCCTCGTTTCGTTCGTTTGCCTGCTTCGCACGAAAAACCAGCGTCGTTCAATGTTTCAAAACTGTATTTATAAATATAAAACATATAAAGCAGTGCGTACGGGCAACGGCAGCAGAGTAAACTCATTTAATCCACGATAGATAAGAAATCGATTATCATAGACACTGATTTTTCAGTATATAGTCACACTGGCCACGCAATTACTACGAATTAAAAGCATGGAGCCAATTTTCTGTGTCGATTTAACAAAGCACAAAATATAAAACAAGCAAGTAAAATACACAAACACACAAAACCAAACGACCGTTTTTCGTGCTGCTGCTGCCGTTTCTCGTGTTGATGATGATGACGACGACAACGAAGAATGAAATTATTATGTGCTGTGCCCTGTTTACGCAAAAAAGCTGAACTAATTAAAATTTGATTTGCTTATTTGTTTGTTTGTTTTGTTCGATCGTTGTTGAGTTGGGTTTGGTTTTTGGGGCTTTGGTTTATTTAATGATATTGCAAAATATCCATATGAAACATCCATATTTGATGGTGAATGTATCGATTTTGCTGACACAACAACGACACCAAACGCAAGAGACGCAATGAACAAATCAAACCAACCAATTGTTTCAAAGTTGAAACTTTTGCAGCAAATCGATTGATTTTACGAAACCGAAATAATTGATTGAAAAAGGCCCATCCAATGGATGGATTGAAGAGTTATTCAATCGATCATATGCATATGCACATATATTGCATATATATGAGATGTAAACAAAACTGAGCAAAAACAATATTCCGAAATCGAAAAAAAAGCATAATGAACTTTGAGTTTGCGGTTAAGTCACTCAGCCAACCAGACTCGTCTGCCATACAATCAGCGAAGGTTATCGCTTTTAAAATTCAAGTTTCATTTTCAGTCCCTATGTTTTTTTTTTTTTTGTTTTATTGTTGCTACATATTACAGCAATAGCGAAAGAGCAACAGCAGCAAAAACACGTTTCATGTTGCTTCGATGCGATCAAAGTGTACAACATTGTTTTTTTTTGGGTTGATGTGCCGACCGCTATTATAATTTTCATATATGTTAACTCGTTCAAAAATTGATGGCATTTCAACATGTGTGAATGTAAGCGCACAACCCATTTTTTTTTCTCTTCATCGTCTAAATTTGTGGGTTGAAAATGTATATTTCTCTCGCATTTCAAAGAAGAACGAACAAAAAAAAACAAATTGAAAATTGCAAAACAAACGAGAAAAAGAAAAAAACAACAGTCATTTCGAATCAGTTTGAAAAGAAGAATCAAGAAAATGCAATAAACAAACGCTTCGTTTCCTTAGAGAAATTGCATTGCGACGAATGTAAATTACAAATCAGTGCTATGTATTGAGTGGAAGAATGTTGTCAGTTTTACGGTTTCTGTGTGAGAAACACACAGGTTATTGATTTATAAAAATAAAAAGCGGCCAACATTATTGGATTTGAACGGAAGAAAGAAACGTGGGTCAACGTTCTCATAGTCACACAACACTGTGTGTGCTGTGTGTTTCAGTTGTTTGGTATCCGTATTTTTATTGGCTTGAGCCATAATTGTCCAATAAAGCTTTTCGTATCGTTCCTTTTTGTTATGCATATTTTATAAGGAAATCACCATTAGTGTTTTGCATGCCGCACAAACACAAAGTCATCTCTCATGTGGTTTACGAGAGAGAGTTTTTGGTGGATAAAAAACAAAAAAAAACCCACTTAAAATGGTTCGAATGCGATTTGGTTTCGAAATGTGATAATTTCCTTCGGGAAATTACAAATTTCGGACATCCTTTGGAGGGATTTCACCGCCAAAAAACACATCAGAAAGTTTAATCAAGTGAAAATTTATTTAAAATGCAACCAAAATGATATCATTGCTGGTTTTCTTGTTTACTTACCTTACTGGTGGATGGTTGTGTGTGTGTGACTATTGGTGAATATGGCCAAAACAATATAAAACCGTCATTCACTTTATTTCACCCATTCAGGGGCTCTCTAGTTATTTACGACGATTTGATGAGGTTTTTTATTAATTATTCGATAAGACATTTTTGCCCAGCAAATATTTTCCAAGTCTAAATACACACCGACACTCAGATACACAAACACACACACCAACACTGTGGATTTGTGAAATGGTTGTGAAAGCACAAGCAACACACAGTAGTCAAAGCAGTCGTCGTTCAATGCTGATCCTTGTTCAGCAATGCACCCGTACGGTTGAGTTTGCCATTCGTGATGAGTGCTGCAGGAAAAAAAAAGCAACAAAACATAAGCATATGTTAGCTATATGGCATGTATTTAGCACTTGTTTTTATTTTTTTTTTTTTTCATTCTTCTCTTTCACAAAAACACAAAACACGAAATAGTGTGGCTGAATCGTTTTCAATGGGGGATTCGTGCATAGTAAACAGTTTCCGGTTGTCGACATTTAAAAAGTCCAAATGGCTTTTTATTCGCATCATACACACACAAACACAGGCTCACATTCACACAGAAAAAGAACTCACTCTCACACAAGCACCAGTCCCTGTTTGTGATTTGATTTTTTCTCTTGTTTTTTTTTTTTTTTTTTTTTTTTTTTTTAAATTCCAAAGTCTTTATAGTACTAGTTTGTAAATGTTTGCATAACTCCACTTGAATTGGTTTTCCATGGCAAGTGAAAAACTATGTTATACTTTCCATCTATCTGTTCATTCCTGAGTTGCTTGAATTTTGAGCTGTGTGATAAAAGACAAGCACATTCCTCTCAGCATTAGCCGTGCACATACGTGTGTTTATATTTCCTTTTGAACAAGCATTCAACAGCACATGCACGATGAGAATAGGTTTTATTTTTATGTTTTGTTCGTTTTGGTTTGCAAGCACAACTTATTTGTGTGTTCTCGAATATAAATGCGTGCATTGAAAATCATAATGTGTTTCAATATGTTCGCCGTGTGTGTGTGTGTGTGCGAGCGCGGGGGACTCATGTGAAAACACGTTGCACAAACCCATTTCCCCATGTGTGTACCAATGCATTAGCGCTCTCAAGTGCATTTATATATGCTTTTTGATGCACTTCGATCTCTTGAACAAAGCGCACACATTTGTTTTAAAATATAACCTGAATAATTGTTTAATAATCGCACATCGGAGTATTTTTGTATTTAACCACATGAAATAATTGAGCACTTGTCACTTGGCACACGCACTAAAACCGGTTCAAGTTATCGCACCGAAGAACAAAAACAGACAACAACGAAATTTATCGAATACAGTTAAAAAAAAAAACTTTAGACAATTTTAATCCAGGGGATCTTGAAAAACATATCTCTTGGAACATTCGACTGAAAAGCATTTTTGTTGTGCATAATTTAAAATGGGAGAAAATGAAAAAAAAACGAAACGAAACAGAGCAATGTGGTTCGGTGGCCGAAAAGAGAAAAACACACAGAATGATGAATATTTTCCATCAAATGCTACGCGATTTGGCTTGAAGCGTATTTTTGTTGAAGGGAAGCCCAAGCTTAGTATCAGAAATCGCTTATCGCTTTGCAACCCTCTTTTTTCAGTAACAGCTCACCCAAAAAATGCCATGCACAAGACAATTTCAGCCATCGAAATGAAGGAATTAATTTCATCCCCCGAAAATATATACGGTTTTTGGTTTGCTTGTGCTCAGATGCGACATACACATACACCACCGTCCATCCGACACCGAAAATTGAGCGCAAACCAAAAACGACTATCGAAAGAGCGAAGCGCTAAAACAAGTCATGGAGCCTCACATCACATTCATAATCATCACTGTGCACAGCATTCCCTTTTGCTGTTGCCGAAACACACACACACACACACACAAAGTATATATAAAGAAATATTTGACGTTTTACTTGGGCTTCCTAACGAGCCCCGTACATAAGAATATTTCATCTCTCGTGTAATAATAAGGGAAAATAATATATTTATTTTTTGCATTTATATAGCATGCGAATGTTAGGTAGTGATATATTCTGCGTTGAGTCCGTAGTTAATGTCACTTGTGTGTGAATCTCAACCGATGAGGGGGATGATGATGCAAAGGAAAAATGGAATCAAATGAAGAATTCTGGCTACAAATGTATTTTTGAATGTGCGTAACGTAGCCCGTAATGTTTTACATTGTTACATTTTCGGATGGTAACTACATTTTACACACCGTTTTAAAACATTAGCGTATCTATATTTTGTCTGAAATTTTACTGTCAACAGTTTTTGATGTTCGAAATGTTTGATATATGTGGTGTTTTTCGTCGTCTTGTCAATTTTTTGTCAATTGAATTGTATTATTTGATTTTCGTCGACAACACACCATTTTCCATTAGCGAATTGAAATGTTTGATGGCACGCATATTCGATTTGAAAATTCCTATATTTAGTATTAACACACACACACACACATACAAAACACATTCATGTCACACCGCTTCGTTCACATTTCACATTTCCAATCCGTGAGCTCATCGATGACATGAAAATTCTTTGACCGAAACATTTCAGTTGATTGACTGAATGCTTATAAATGCTCGAGTTTGTCGTTTAACGTTTCATTTTTTGTTCGGTCTCTTTTGTTCGTCAATCGTGTACATTCGTTGTTTTAAAGAAAAAAAATTCAATTTATATTTGCAGCAAATACACAAAGACCTCCTCCACAATATTCCAACATCATTTCACAATCGAAACTGTGGCAATAATTTTGCTGCTTTTTTCTCTGTCTTCTTTTATTGGAAAACTCTTTGATTGTGTTTTGATTGTAATTCAAGATTATTTATAAATATTTTATTTTTTGTTGTTGTTTTACTGTTTATTTTCGAAGGGTTTACTTTCATATGCTCGTTTCTCTTCATTAACTTGATCATGAAATGAATAGCAAAAGAGAAGACAGAGCAACAACAAAAAACCAAACCAGAACTACGCAAAAACCAACAATTGAATGAAACTAATGAACGAATTCAGTTTATGTTTGCTTTTTTTTTGCTTTTACTTTATTTCATCTGAATTGGATATTTGATTATTGTGATATCATATATTTTTGCACTCAGATCCAATCGATTTCTAGCCACTAAACATAAAACAACTAAATCACAATCAAATATTATATGTATAACATTTAAACACACAAAAAAAAACGATTCGACACACTCGAAAACAGTTGAAAACAGAGCGTACGACAGTAAAAAAGAAGGCTATACCGCAGTGATTGGGATTATGTATACATTTAGATGATGTCTTTTGCTGACTGAACACAGACTGCTGTGAGTGAAACAGAAATACCGAACGATACAGCAAAAAAAAAAACAACAACTGAAGATTGTGTGCGCTTTGGCCCGTGCTCCGAATATTGAGGATTTCGGTGTGTGTATTGAATGAGAGAGACAGAGAGAGAGAGAGAGAGCGCGCGTAGAATGGTGAAGCTACTCAATGTGCAGCTCTCGTACGACTAACACGAATTACCGAAATTAGTCGGGTTTCTCGAGTGCCGTGCTCGTTGCGTTCGTGCTCGTCACACACAAGCCGTTGCGTCACCGAGTGAGATGGCTGCTATTTACAATTCAGTTGTGTTGACGCTATCGGGTATCGCGCACAAACCGTTTCCATTGTACACACGAGGAAAGCGCATTGCGGCTTCTGCCGCTGTTGCCACTTCTTTCTTCTGTTTCTTCTTTTCTTTTCATTTTTTGTATTTTTGCTCTTGTTTTACTCACTTTCTGTCTTCAGTACACGCTACATGGAAATCAAACATTCAAAACTCATATGCTCATCATCATCATCAAAGCCCCTGTGTTCGTGTTGCAAGTTTGGCTTCGTTGTTCGTTGCCATTACGGCTCGCTAAATGCTTGTCAATGCATTTTTTATGCTCAAATATTGGCCACATGGGTACACAGATCCGTCGTCTCCGTGAGCCATTAAATCGGATTGTCGACGTTGCAATTTCCGAAGATTTTTTTTATATCGATTTATTTCCAATACATGGAAAGTTGGATTCAACGTCCGCATGGAATAACATCGGCACCGTCGGATATTGGATATTTCATTCCACACACAAAAAAACAACAAAAACACAGCAGCCTTTGAACGCTTGATACGTGTTTACGATTGATGCAACCAAAAAGCCCGAAACAAGTGGTAACCAAGACGAGCTAGACGTGATGCATGTTGAAAGAATACCTCAGTCAATCGTTATGAACGATAATTATCTACCGCTGAATGAAAAAAGAGAATACACAGAGAGAGAGAGAGAGAGAGACACACAAAAAAGCAGATCCAAACAACTTCGATTTGGAAACTGTGCCGCATTCACATGAACAACGGCTACCGGTGCTGTATTGTTATGTCGAATACAATGTTTTCATTTACGAATTTCACTGCCTGAAATTGACGCCTCATCAAAGACGGCTGCTCAATTCGCTACTATGTTTTTCATGCCTTTGTATACGAATATTTGTGGTTGTTGTTGTTTGCTCTTATCTAAGAATCTCACGTGAGAGCTGTGTGTTGTCATTTTGCAGCCATAATTCAGCACTTTTCAATGTTCAAGGTGATTAATTGGTGTGACTTGCACGCGATTTGATAAATAAAAAAACACACACACAATCCGGTAAACAAGTAACGAAATAGATAGACAATGAGAGAGAAAGAGAGAAAGAGAGAGAAAGACTTTTGAAAACAAAACAAAAAATAGCGCATTGATTGAAAGAGTCGCTTGAGCAAACGCGATGTATTCATTATCACATCAGATTTCATTAGTTATTCAGTGTTTAAGTCGTCTTGCGTTACTTACTCTAGGCTATTTTCAATTCAACACAAACAACAAATTACGCGCAGGCAAAACAGAGAGCGAAAAAAAAACAAATTGTTAAATTTAATTTTCTAGGTGAGCAAAAATAAAATCGCGTCAATTTGATTACTAACTTTAACAATATACCCAACGTCATTTTTTCAAACAAAAAAAACACACACACACACACAATAAACCACCTTCTGCGTATAAGCGTAACAACGTGTTTTTTTTTTCATTCAATTAAATTCAAGGATGAAATACCTGGTTTTTATTGAATCATCGCACAGTGTTTCATTTGCAAAATGTCAAACGGTCGATTGAAATTGAGTTTTAATTGATTTAATTTGAACTCCATAGACAGACGATGAGAGGGAGAATAAGATCCGTTTGTTGTTTGTTTGCTTGCTTGCTTGCTTTTTTTTGTTATCGTTGACGTTTCGATGAAGAATTGTTTATTCAATTGCGAATGAAATATACATATAACAGCAGCCTCGATATCTCCCCTCATCATTTCAACATCACATCTTAGAATTGAGATGCTGTTTGTGAGGCTCAAGGAAAACAAATTAACATGCACATTCAAATAGTGAAGATAGTAATTCATTTTAACGCAATAGTTTTGCATTTGCAATTCAATTCGTTGAATAATTGTTACACTGAAGTCTCGACTGTAGTGAATGGCAATTTACAAAATTAGCTATTTTGCATTTTGCAAAAGCAGAAAAATGTTTTTTATTGTCCATTAAGAAATATTTATAGATATCATCCACTCGAAACCATTTATTTTTGGTTGCTCATCAATCAATTTGGTTGCTCATCAAGGTGTTGAAAGAACCAACAGCCTAATGCATCATCTCAGAATGCCATTCTGTACGATGATATCAATCAACTTATAGAAGATTGAAGTTTAAATTTATTTTCTAGTATTTTAAGACGTTATGATAGTATTTCTATTTTTTTTTTAGTTTATGTAACTTGTTTGCACTCTGCACTCGGTCAGCTTTGTATCTGGCACCTGTGCTGGGCAAGATACCAAATGAAAATATCTAGATAAGATAAGATTTTTTTGGTCAAACGATATCTTATCTTTAAAAAATGCTGAAGATAAGATGGTATCTGCAAAGACTTCAATTTTTTTCGATATATTTTGATACAGATCGTAGTAATGATGCCATGCATTTTGCGATTGTATATGGTGAGTATACAATCAGGAAGAATTGTTTTGGGTATTACGTTGTATCTGATTAATTTAAACTTTTCATCAAAACAAACCTTTCACCAAGTTACACACAATAATCCGAATCGCATCCGAAATTTCATCGTGCAAAACAGATTACATCGAACGGTCGACCGGCATATTGTCCAACTCCACTATCGAATTATCGAAGTAGACTTGTAGACCAAAATTGTATTGATGGTAGTATTTTTTTGTATTATTATTTTTTTTGTAAATATGATGTGTCCTGGCACATATATGTCTCTTATATTGAATGTTTTGCTAATTCTACTTTTACCTGTTTCATTAGATATTCGAAATAATCCCATCAAACATCAATTTCAATATATTCGTTTTAAATTTATACCCAAGAAGAATCACAACAACAGTAGGCCCAACATACCGCCATGCATTCATTGGGGATTTAAGATTACCTCTCAATCGTGGTCGTGATAGGTAGTTGACGTCGAGTATCACCCTGCCCATGAAAAAAACGATCTATATCCCATGGTCAAGCATCTGATGGAAACGATTCTTCTGAACACGCAGTTCATTAACAGGATGATCAGCTGCATCGCTATAATTTTTACTATTCATCAAATCCATGTCGTATTTATGCATTAAACTTCCAAAAGAGCATGCAACTTTGATGGCAGGTTCACATTGATTACACTTTAAAACAACAATAGACAAACACGTAATATGGAAGAAAAAATAATCGCATTTTTAATATAACCACACAAGGAAAGCAAATAGAACAATAACTTAACATGCGGTTCAATAGTGAAGATGAAGTAATTCATTTTCAACGCAATATTTTTGCATTTGCAATTCAATCACTGAATAATTGTTTTAATTCTGTGTTATTAGACGTATTTATAATGATTTCGTTGCTAAATGGCTTCAAACCGAAATATTTCAGTTCAAAAACATTTCTTTGATGAAAATCTGTAATTGGTTAATTCAACCCATTCTAATAATTGGAAGAAGTTCCTAGGAAACCATGTCATATGTCCGATAAATGTCGAAAAAATTACAATTTTATTGCAGTTTTTGGTCTATAACCTATTATATTTATTTTATTATGTTGTGAGTTATAAAGACTCTCTCTAGATTAGAGAGTCTACAGGAAATTTGCGACATGACCGCTGAAAATTGTGGTGTTGGTACCTCTGTCCCAAATGTAGTACATAAACGGATGAACTGCGTGAAAGCAAGTGTGTAATCTGCTTTTAGGCTTCGGGTGCCATCCTTGAAAATGAATGTCAATAAAATAAATTAGAATTTCGAAGTAACCATGTTAATCTCATCGCTTTTGAATTTAAATGAATCGTCAAATTTTACTTGTTGCGCCAGCTGCTTCCGTATGTTCTTCAGTGATTTCAATGATGGCTGTATGAATTGCATATTTCACGTACAATTGATCAATTGAATCTAAAAGGCCACTAAAATTGGCTCTACCATCAAACATTGAAACCATTCCCATCTAAGGAAAAACAGAACATTATTGATATTGTATTCATTTCATGGATGCAGGTAAAACACATACGTTTCTCAAAATTTCTTTAAGATCAAATGTTGTCTCGATCTTAAATTTTGGAATTATTACTTCACATCGATGAAAGTCCATTTGATCCATGATTTGCGAGAAGTTATAATTGTTCATCTGCGATTCAAGTGCATTTAATCCGGTCCGATTGTGCGGTAGAATAATTACATATTATTAAATGAGAAATTTGAATTCGCATAATCTAGCCGAAGCAATTTAGCATCCAAATCATACGATTCGTAACTCCCAAACCAACCTAAAACTCTCATAAAGTCAACTTCAACTGTTTCCGTTGCATTTGTGTAAAATTTTTGTTTGCTAGTTGCTTTCTTCAAAAATGGTTTGGCCCATGCGCTCTTAAAATAAATTGCATTTACTAAAACAACGCTTGAGTAATATTCAAATATTTCTGGTGTGACAATTTCTTTGATTCGTTCCTTGGTTTTCTCCATCACAAACTGATTGATCATATGTGCGGTGTCATTTGCTTTCGTAAAATCAACAAACTCAGTGTCTGAGAAGAACTTATCGGCAGCCGCTTCTTGAAAACGCTTTTTCAATTGATAACCTTGCTGCACATAAATTCGATTGGCCACAACTAGCTCGGCTTGTCCAACACTTTTGTCGAGCAATCCGTAATATTGATGGAATTGGTCTGCAATCGTGGCGTGATCACCGCTCAAATGCAGACCTTTTCGTATTTCTCCAAAAGTAGTTCCATTGGTTGCTTGCGAGAAGAGCGGAAGCGCCATCGATACCGAAAAAGGCGAAATAATCATATTTCCAGGCGTTTTTTGGGCACATTGCTACATCAGTGCAAAATAAATAAAACACTTGAAAAAACATCGATTTGAATTTGAATATTGATTGGCTACCTGATAAAATTCTGTCGCGAAACCCGAAATTCCTTTGGTGTATTCACCAACTTGTGTGTTTGAAGTAACCTCTGAGCAATTTGCAAGTAGGATCAAGGATAATAACACTAACTTTTTTATCCAATTATCACCAACTCTGTTGAAAATCTTTGCATTTTTTGAATTCATTGTTGCTTCTACGGTACTCGCAAATGTGATGCTCAAACACTTGAATGCAAATGAAATTGTATTTTTTGTCGTGAAATGAAATTCAAACACCAAATCTTCAACTTATTGATACTTCCTGTGTTTCGAATCTGTGTACAGATTTCAAACTCCAACAACAATAAAACGACACACTAAAGCAATCAGCACTGAACAATGAACATATTCAAATCATAACAAATCAAATGACTACATTGTTACGAAATAAAACTGCGGACAATATGTTTGGAAACATTTCATGAATGTTCCTATTAATTTCAATGTATGTGGACTTTCTACCTTATACATGTCTAAAGCTTTGAATTTTTCGCATACAAGAAATTGAATTTTGAGTCGCGCCAATGTTTTTCAGAAAAAAAAAATCTTACAATGTATTTCAAATGGGAGTTGGAATTCATTTTAAACATTTACAACAACAAAAATATTCAAGAATAGTGAACTGTTTACGAACATTGGACTTCAGTTCTGTCCTACATCAAGTTCCTATGAAAGGTTCACTATTCTTTTACTTTTCTTGAATATTTGTGTTGTCGTAAATGTTCAAAATGAATTGAACCCATTTGAAATACATTTGCGTGAACTGTTCACAGGGATTACTATGGGCAGACAATAGCAGCCTACCTGAAAATAGCAGATATTTTCCAAATAAAACAATGGATTTCATTGATAGTCACACTGAATCTTTAGGATCCACTTACAAGCTCTAGCTTTGTATTTAAACAGAATTGTTTTTGTCATTAATTGGGCTGATGATCGAAAAAGCTCGATCAATGCACCGTTTTCTAGCAAGAGTCGGGGAAATATTAAATAATTTAGTATAATGAGCTAGGATAGCTGTAGAATGTTATAAAGTTGAAGTCTTTGAGTGAAGAATTAAACAGCAAACGGGTATGACACTTACCACTTATTTCGTTTTGAGTGAAATTAGCTTAAGTTTGAGTCAATACAATCTTTCTTTCTTCAGCTCTAGAGAAATTCCAAAACAACTTATAGGCTTTCAATTTATACGAATTTACTTGGTAAGGTGTTTCGAACTCCTTATACGCCAAATAAAGTTGAAATTAGCATTGTATTGTATTCAAATTCAATTCATGACAAGCATTCATAGAGATTTAAGAGAGCTGTTTTCAAGAACTTTGCACTTCTATCAGGTAATTTTATTAGATTATATATCATCTATTAAAGGATATCATGTGAAATAATATTATTTAAAATTTTCCCAGATATGCCGACCAGAAGAAGACCATGTATTACTGCTCCAACATATATGTATAATGTTACTATACATCATTATAATTAATCATTGAAAAAAACGTCGAATTGTTTTGTTTTGCTCCAAACATAAGGAAAGCATTGATAATCTTCATAAATTTATTGAAATTGATCATTTATTTTATCAATTCAGAAATGTAGAATAACAAAAAAATTATTATCGTGTAACAAAAAATAGAAATAAATCACCATCACTTGTATTTATGTAATACAATGTTAACATTTGATTTCAATGAGCTGTAAGAATTAAATTCCATTCGATTCTTTGAATTGTCCCGAATTTCCATTACATCAACTGTCGGTTGATTTGTGTACTCTGGATGGATTTTTAAATGGATTTCGTGAACCACTTTGGTTTAGTTTGCTGCTATTGAGATAAGAGCTTCTGAATGCTGGTAAACTGCCAACGTGTCGAAAACGATCAATTTTTGGTTGAACATCGAGTACTGGTTTTCCGGCAGCTGAAGTTCTTAGTACTGATTGATTGTGTGCCGATATTTGTCCGTTCTCTATTCAATGCTGTCCGTTCATCTATTTTACGTGTCCGTCCATTATCGCCCCTCTTCATTTCAATATCAAATTGAGATTTTATTGCGAGGCTCAAGGAAAACAAATTGACATGCACATTCAATGGTGAAGATAGTAATTCACCTTGTCTCGGCTGTAGTGAATGACAATTTACAAACTAAGCTATTTTACATTAAAAACAAATGCGTTTCAACAATATCCATCAAAAAAATCGAAATCACGTCGTGCTATGCATTAAACTTCCAAAAGCATGAACCTGCCATCAAACATTAATTACACTTAAAAAACCAAAGAATAGACAAAAAACGTAATAAGAAAAGAAAAAAATGATCGCATTTTTAATATTGCACACACAAAAATTTATTAGTTCTTGTTTTTCATAGTTCTAGGAAATGTTCAGCACGAAACATAAATACAATTCGTTCGTCGTTCGCATTATAGTTTTGGTTTTGTTTTCATATTATAAGAAGTTTTGCTTCTTCTGTTTTTTTTTTCATTTGTTGTCATAAAGAATAAATACAAAATAAATTTCCATATTTGTATACATATTTTTTTTTGTTTCGTTTATTGTACATTTGAGCTGAGGAAACTCTGTTTGCGTAAATGTTTTTTTTTCTCTCATGAAATTGGCAAACCCCAAAAAGTGAATAAATAACAATAATAGCATGTGTATAAGTGTTTTATTTTCGGGTTTTTGCTCTTGCCTTTAATATGCAGTCATCATTCTACGGTTTTTTTTTGGTTGTTATCGATTACACACTTAGTAGTTGTTTGCTTGTTCATTTATGGTTGCTTTCTTATCGGGAATATATATATATAATTTATTTGTGTTTTGATTGAGCGAAACGGGGAAAGGAGGAAGGGTGGGTGGGTGTCGGCAAAAGGGTAGAAACTTGGGTTTTGGTAAAGCGATTGAGAATATGTGGGCAAAATGTGAAAAGTGAACAACACATACATATCGAGAGCGAAAAAATTGATAGATCGATAAAGTTGAGTAAGAGACAGGGGGGAAAAAATAGTCTTAAACACAAGTAACAAGTTTTCAGAAGATATATACCGATTCGAATCAATACAGGTAGTGTTGTTTTTATTTTATCAATTCCTCCCCATTGGAACTATTGTACTTGCATTTCTATAAATGTTGATAAAAAAAATAATTCATTCTTTTCATTCTCTCTCTCTGTTCATTCGGTTCTGCTATAATTTTTTTTCTCTCTTTCTTCTCTTCTCTTCGTTTTTTTTATTCTCTTTGCTTTTTTGCTTTCTATCTTCATTTTTATTGCATATCAAGCGAAAACAAAACGAAAAAAAAACAATCGAAAATTCCTATCCGAACCGGTGCAATAAAATGACTTTGGTAAACCATTAACGGACGACAACCAACAACGACACAAAAAAAATGCAATTGCACTTATCGTCGGCCCCCCTTTCATATTTACACCAGTTTAAGCTCGTTGTCTTGTAATTGAACCAAACGAAATGCTTCACGTATCGTCGGTGTCATAAGCAAACGTAAATCGTCGGCACTTTTTTTCGGTAGCGTTGATAGCAATTCCATCGATGCAATGACCAATTGCGATAGAACCGAACGTTTAAAATTTAAATCTTTTAAAATGCTTGATGCACGCTGTTGTTCAATTTCCGGTGCAATGGTTTTATTCGATTCGGTAAGTTCGATGCTTGGTGAACGTGCAACATCAAATGGATTATTACGTGCATTGATTTGATTCAATGGTGATATCGAACCCGCATCACTTGCATTTAATTCATCATTTTCATCCGAATTTGTTTCAGTATTCCGTTCATTTTTAATGCATTCATCCGCCGATGCATTTTCATTGGCATCACATGTTAACGAATCCAGTGATTTTTGTGTTTGCCACATTGTACCATCACCATTTCGTATATTTGAATTATTTAAATAAATTTCACATACTAAATTCCATGCATCTTGCAATGAAAATAAATACCGTACAAAATTCTCTTTTTTCTTCACGGATGATGTGTTTACACGTGAACATGATTTCAGAATATAATTTAAATCATCCACATTGAGATTGTATGCGGAAATATCAACGAGATATGAATCAACCATTGATATAAAATAAATCATCCATGATGATGTCATTTGTTTGTATAAATTGGCAGCAAAATCAATATTCGACACTTTTTGCATGAGAAATTTCAGGCCAGGACGTGAATCAAATTCCAATGAGCTGGTTAAATATTGTTTCACACAACGCAATAAAATTTCACGTGATCGAAATCCAATGTTGTATTGTGCACCACCCGATTTGCTAGTGGTGATATTTTCAAAAATGCATGAATGCACTTCGGCCGGCACACATTTTAAATTGCCAAGCAACAATTTGGCAACGAGTGGCAATAGCATTTGATTTGCCAATAAACCAATCACTAAACTACGATATGGAATTCGAATGACAAAATTTTCAACACTTTGACCAAAGCTGGTTGTCAATGGATACAGCAAAAATGAATAGCTTCGATCATCCGACGGGATTTTACCATCGCTGGTTGTTGTGTATGCATTTTTCATTTGTGGATCACGTTGATTATCCATTAAAAATACTTGCTGAGCAAGCGCATTGATTCGCATAATTTCTTCAATTGTACTGTCACGTCGTGCGGCCACTTTAACCGATGCACAATCACCATAGAAGCTATTCGATTTTTCATGAAATGCAAATGACAATTGACGCAATGGTGCCACCGTTACGGTGCACGATCGATGAATAGCCGAACACGCAATCAACCATTGCATCTCATTAAATAAATGACCGGTTGATAAAATAACATGTTTTAAACATGACACACCCACCCGGGCAACCGATTCCTGTGATTGTGCCGAACATTCAATCAATACCAATAGAATTTGTTTGAGCGTTAATGTGGCGGCCGATGACATTTTGGAATTTTGTTGTTCACCATAAATATTATTCATGTCATCCGAACTCATTTGATTATGATTATGATTGTGAAATTTGAGATTATCATTGGGTCGTTTAATGGATGTGACTTTGGTTTTGATTGGACTTTTATCGATACGTTCCAATTGACTGAAATGACCTTGAGCCTGTTGTTCAATACAATCCACCACTAAATCGGTTGTCATGCCACAACAATGTTTAAAATTCTTTTCAATCATTATCCAATTGGCGCTCATTTTATTGACATACCGTAACCAATCTTGGATCATTGGTATGAGTAAATGATTGATACAATAGAAACCGAATTCAATTCCGGGAGTTGTTTGTAAATTTTTAAATAATTTTAGTATACATTGTAAAATAGCCGATTGATGCTGTACGTGGCATACAATTAATGCATTTGTCAGGCCATCGAGTAATAAAAACCATACTTTAAGCACTCCCGATGTTTTATCCAATTCATCAATTTTTATTATGGAATCTTTATCGATGTGCAGTGAACGATACGAAATCATGTGTTGTTCATTTGTATTTTGGAGATAATCATTGCCAAAGTATGTGAAATTTTCCATGGAATTTGGTATATTTGCATCGATTGTGTGCGTATAAGCGATACCTTTTATTTTGTGCGTTGAATGGAAGTTTGGACATTTCGGCATATTATACATAAACGATAGAATCGATGCACAACGTTCTAAAAATTTTAAAATCTCATGCAAAAATTCAATGGGACGAAAACCAGTGTCAAATTCATTTGCACATCCATTGCTATTCGATGATGTTGCATCCAAATATGATAATAAACATAAAATACAATCTAAACCAGCATTTGCAAAAACAAGTGTATTGTCGCTTTCGAGAAATACTCGAAATATATCAATTATATTGGTTGTATTTAAGGGACGGTTTCTTGCATTCCGTAGAGTGCCAAATAATGGACGCCAACCAGATCGGATTTCGGTTCGATGCGCCTCAACAATTTCATATAAACAGGCGACGATTTGATCCTGTGAATTGAACAAACAAAAAGCAAATTTGTTAAATAAAATCATATTGAGAAATGTTTGTGAATGGATTTTTTTCGATGCGTATTTTCCAAAACTTACCTGAACGTCTATATCGCATGTTTCCATGCTTAAGAGATTTTCAAATGGTTTTAGTAACGCTTCATTGAAGTGGAAATGTGGTAATTCGGTTTGTTCGACGAGAAGACTTGTGATGACATCTTGAATGTATTCAATTGCTCGTTTTGATATCGATCGATCCTTGTGACATGCAGCCTAAACAATACAATTTTTTTATATAAAAAAAAATATTAATGACGACAAATTGATGTATGAATTACTAATTATGGTAAAATATATCAACACAAGCCTAAAAAAGACATCTTACATCCATTAAATGTGGCCCAGCTATTGCCCACACTTTCAAAATATGCAGAAGTGGTCTTGAACTGCGAAATACTCGGAGTGTAACATCGCCAACACGATGCAACAGCAATGCTAACGGCATTGAATCATTTTTTTGTTTCCATGCGCGTGTTGGCCACCACATCCGATTCACTTTTTTCGATCCACTGCTTCGATACAGTTGATCACGCGATGCACGGCATAAATTTTTCGTAAATTGTAACAATGCTGGCAAACATAGCCGATCGGCTGCATCGGCAAATAGATTTTCTGCTTGATGTGATAGCGTACACAATACTTTGGCTGTATCAGCTTGACTGAGCAATGTTTCATTCGAGCTATTGCGATTCTTTAAAATTGCAGCCACATTTGTCGATGGGTTTTGCAATGGTGTTTGTAGAAAACTATAAACGTCAACACTGCAACAAATGCAGAAATTTGATTTGATTCATTAGTTTTGCAAATTAATGGTTTTCTTTGGATTTTCGATTGGAAATTTGCTAACTTACCAAGTTTCATCGTCGTCAATGGGGCAAGAGGAAAGATTGAGTTTGTCATTGCCGGTTCCAGGTACAATAACCGATTTTTCCGAGTTGTCAGCTATTTTTGGATTGCTTTTCGATGGACTCAATGTGGTATTTTGTAAGCTAAATAAATCATGTTCGATTTGTGTAACGTGTCGACAAACGGAAAACACCGGTATCCAACATTCCGGGCTATATGATCCCAATTCCAATCCACCGGTAAGCACAACATCCATTGATAATGCTTGACTGGCCGTTATTCGAGGTCCAGACGTTGAACACACATTTGTCGCAAGTAATGATAAAATTTTCCCAGCCAAATGCTGTAAATTCAATGAATTGCTAAGTGTTGCTGCTGCATGTAAACCTTCTAAGCTCAACGCAAATAATGCTTCGCCGCCAATATTTTGTGGCTTTTTAAATTTTAGTGTTTTCTGTGACATAGCAACCAAACGATTCTTGGTCGACGTATTGAAATCATCTAGAGCCGCACTTAACACCGTTACCATTGATTCCCAGCAACAGGTTAATAAACGTCGTGCCAATTTATTGGCCGCATCACGACGTGGATTTGGTACATCTATGTGTAATGTGCCAACATTTTGTAAACGTTGCCATTCCGAGAGCATTTGTGTTTGTCCAATGCCAGCTGCATCTTGTAGTAATTCGATTAGAGCACATCGATTTTCAAAGCATTCCTCTTTATTTATGTGGATCATTGGATTCGAAGCGATAATTGATTGATATAATTCACATAACCAACCAGTTGATAGGTAAACTAAAACACCCGTATTTTGTACAGATGCAACAAATTGCTGTTCAGTCAGTGGAATGGTAATGGAATCCTTGGAATTTGCGAGAGAGAGCGAGAGAGAGAATAAAATGAAATTTAATGAGTTTTTTTTAGAAAGTTCAGCCAGTTATTTCAAAATTCTTGTCTTGAATGTTAACAATATCCGACTTGAAGTTACTTTCATACCTCTGAATTTTCATAGTGACCGGATTTCATTAATTGAAAACTAAGTAACAACGCTGAGTATGTAGCCAAATAAATTCCATCGGCATTAATTGCAGTCAAATTATAATCAAAATCGGAATAATTCATGCTATTCTCTTGGCATATGTTTGATGCAAATTCTTGAATCGCTTCATCCACTTCGACGGATGTCCGAAGCTTTAATAATTTCGGTACCAAATTATTTGCTAGAGATTTGGTAAATTCACGTGCATGTTGTCGATCAAATTCACTATTTGATCCCATTGGTGGTGGTGCTTCGAGATGAGAATACGGCCAATTGCCTTCATTTCGTGATGAATTTTCATCACTTGATGAATGACATTCGTCCTCTGGACCCTCTGTATCACCAGAACCGGTTGATGCAATCTCACCATCATTTGCATCAAGTTCACTCTCTGAACCAGACGATGTTTCGAAGCCATTTTCACGTAGCTCAGCTACAGCATCTCTGTTCATTTTTAAAATTAGCAACATTGATGTTTATTATTTTATTGATTTATGGAATTAGGTCAGAGGAGGGATGAAAAAAAAACAAGAAAAAAATAAACAACTATGAGTTGAGTGAAAGTTCAGCGACTGTCTCACCTGTACGGTGCTGGTAACCTAGCCATATACTGATACGTAAGCGGTCCAGTGTAATCAACCTCTTTTAACGTTCCATATCGATTGTTGATTATTTGAACCGTTTGATCGTTCATTGCATTTTCATCGATATTTCCCGAGCATAATGTTTGCAAACTCTCCAATAGCGCAACAATACATTCAACACTTGCTTGAAGTGCTGTTTCACATGCATTACCCGCCTGTGCTGACAACGCACATTCTTCCATGGCATCAATTATTCTGTGTGGAATGACAAACGAGCAAAATAGCAGAGCAACAAAAAAATAGATGTTTAATACTCCATAATTAGTTTTTGTTGTTGTTGTCGTTGTTGTTCAATTTAAATAAAATCCATAACAAATATGTTTACATACAATCGAAATAGAGCCATATCATCGCCACAATTATGACCTTGATTTTTATCCATGTACAAAATCACAGATAAATCAACGAGACGTGCTGGTGATCTGTAAATATATGTACGGAGATGCAGATTATACAGTTGTTAACAACAACATCAGAAAAAAAATGCGAAAACAAATGTATGCGAAACGAATTTATTTGCATATAAAATGGATTATTATGAAACCACTTGTCAGTATTGTCAATTGCATACCGAAAAATCTCCTTGACACATTTCAATGGGTCCGAGCGATTCTGTGGCAATGGTAGCAATAGCATGCGATGAAATAACGCTTCAAGCATTGGACGCAATGAATTTTGTGCACCAGCTATCCGTAGCAATTGAATGGCTGTTAAATAGATGCATCTAGCTTGTGGTGGCTCCAAACCGGGACCAGTGAAAAAACCGCGTGTTTCATTTTCTATGATGTGAAGCGCATCTCTGCAACGTAACAAGAGCAACACACACAAAAAAAAAAAAACACAGAAATTTATTCATAGGTCACTAAAAAGTCACTTTTAAGTTTCAAACGGAAAAACAAAGCGGTTAGATGCGCTAAAACTTACTTGTATGTGAATTTTTTGTCTAAATTAACTCGTCCCGGTGATCCAAGTGCAGCAGCCAATGTTGGGCAAAATTTTTGCCATAAAAATGCGGTAAAATGTGGATTTGTTTGAACATTTTTCGGTAATGCTGTTGTCAATGTGAGAATGCATTCGGTTAAATACAGAGAACCAGATGCTTCACTTTTCTTTGGTGTTCCAACTCTGCAAAAAAAAACAACACGTATTATTTCAAAAGAAAGTTCATTGGAATGAATTGAACATTATGGAAATGAAAAACATGGAGACACGTTACTTTGGTTCAATTAATCGGCTGCACAGCCATTGCATAACCGGGATCACCTCATTGTAAACAGCCGATGCTTGAGCAACACTAATCAAACCAGTTGGTGCTGATTTCATTACATCTTCTGTTTCGTCTTTTAAAAATGCGCAAAATGTTCGTAGACATTGACTAGCTGCTGCTAACGATGCAGCACGAACAGCACGTGAACCACTTTCCCAGCATTCACCTTAACCGAATGAAAATATAAAGAGGAAGACGAGAAAAAAAAAATAAAACATGTGAAATGACTTTCTACGGAACATTTAAAACAGATGAAGAATGTTTTGAGCGCGTGATAATTACCGCATTTTGAAAGAATTTCAATTAAGAGACGGCCGTTTAATGTGCACGATGGTGAACATGCCATTGATAAAAATAAACGTAAAATGTTAACAAGCGTTTCTTCAGTTGCCCAGGAACCTTGTATTAGTACCGATGAAGTGGTTCGTAACAGTTGAGCTGGTAACCATAAGGAATCATCTTCTGGCTCAATTCCAATGGAAAATCGCTCATCCTTAATGACCCGCTTTAGTGTTGAACAAACAACACCAACAACAACAACAAAATGGAAGAAATTTCGTGAGTTTATTGTGTGAACAATATGATCTAACTACATTTACAGTAATGAGCTCTTGATTTAAGGCAAATTAAATCATTAATTAAAGTCTTTAATTTAGAAACTCTAATGGATGTGATTATATGCTATGTAAACATACATAAGAGCATATCAAAACACTCAAAGGTTAAAATATTTAATGCCAAAGTAGTAAATAGACAAGTTCTACAGTTTTAACCATCTAAACAAGTTTAATCGTCTAAAAATAATCTCATTCACCAGCAAAATGGTGCAAAACTAAAGAAAAAACAAAACACACAAAAATGATACCGAATTCAGCTGTTAGTTAAATGAATCAACACAAAAGCAGAGATATTTTAATTACTTTTCAGGACTCATTAAGTTGATGCTTTTCAATTTTATTTAGATTACTGTAAAATAAACCTAAATGAAAGTAGACACAAACACACACACACACACACACGTATGAAAACGAAAAAACGACCGCACATCATTTGGACTTACATGCATTCCATTCAGTGCCAACGAGATAAATTTCGGC
This sequence comes from Aphidoletes aphidimyza, assembly GCA_030463065.1. Lineage (NCBI taxonomy): Eukaryota > Metazoa > Arthropoda > Insecta > Diptera > Cecidomyiidae > Aphidoletes > Aphidoletes aphidimyza. The sequence goes on from CM059996.1 coordinate 46,166,857, forward strand.
CGTTTTGTTTCCAATGCCATTTGTATTGCTGTCAAACAAACAGCACGTAATTCATATGATGCGTCACGATGTGTACCGTGTTGCCGTTGCAACTTATCTAAAATGAGATGAGATAAACCACACGAAAAAAAAAGAACCGTAAACAAAACACCCCGTAAACAAAACATCCTCGCAACATAAAATACACACTCCAAATGTGGAGTTCATTTTCAAAAGCGATTTGTGTTTTTGTTTTTTTTGGAAAATTTCATACCATAAGCATTTTGCGACGCATTTTTCAAATTCATTAACTTTGGTCCCGTTGCTTCTTTGACTAATTGTGCTAATAAATCCTCCATTCTGTTGTTTTTGGTATTTGGTGGTTGTTGTGTGTATCACGGTGTTCGGTTACTTTATTTACAGTTACACTTCAAGTGTTTAACTGTTTGTGTATCGATTTTTTTGTTGTAGTAACATTTAACGTTTTGTATTTTCTTTTTGTTGTTGTTGTATTCTAGGCAACTCCCATCGTATAACGAGTATTTTGGTCTACGTATATAATGTATATGGTCTACGGAACACTTTACCGACGTTGACTCATTTATGATTCAGTTTTCTGATGTAATAAAAACAAACCTTCCTGCTTTTATCTGTTTTGACAGAAATCAAAAGAGAATAAAAAAGAAAAATTAACAACAACAACAACGACATGAAGAAGACGAAAAATCAAACTCCAAATCAACTGCACACATAATTACATAGGGTGTGTGAATGAACCGAACGATATTGCTTTTATAGCGCGCATACGGGTAGCATAAAATGCCGCTTTGAATGAAAATTCAATGCAAAAAAAAAACAAGCAAACAAGCAAACACACAAAATAGCAAAGCCAACAATGCTATGCTTGAGTAGATACAGAGAGTCGCAACTGCAGAACAATAACGCGGTACCGTCTTTACGGTTTGCTGTGAACGAGTGTCGTATAAAGAAAATGATGATTGCGTGCAAATTATTGCGATAAAAATGAGAAATATACACAAGAACGGTGTGTATTCATTTTGCCAAATGTTTATTTTTATCGATTTTTTTTTGTTTTTTCACTCTCTCTCTCTTTCTCTCGCTATTTTGCTACAATTTTTTGTTTTGCAATTTTCCAGTGAGTGTGTTTTTTTCGATTTGAGATAATAGGTTGGGTTGCGTCACAGTATGGTTCGTATAAACCATCCCAAAGGGTATATTTATCGGAAAATAACTATACCAATTTTGGACATTTCAAACGAATTAATTGTGATTTTGCTATTTTTAAACCATTTCTATAGAATATATGCAAATATTTTGTAAAATTTTTCATTCGATGAGAAAAAAAAAACGCACCCAAAATTTCTATTGATTACATATTGCACACACGAAATGGAAAAAAAAACTTCACTTCAACCCACTGATTTTTCCACTTCTAAACAGATGCACCGCATAATTGTTACCTTATCGACGTTTTTTTTTTCTTTTATCGACACGAATAACTACTTAGAATGCTCAATTGTTGCGGTTACAACAAATTTAGATCCGAATGCTTTTTTTTTCATCAATTTGACTGCATTAAAATCGAAAATATTTGTTTTTTTGCACGAAATCGTTCGAAACCTAAAACCCGATGAAAAACACACAACTTTTTTTTCTTGACACAATATGTTACGGAATAGCAGCGTGTAACATGCAACAGCAGTTCGTTCTTACTCGTACATACAACTTGAATTGTTTTGGTGTGGACGACATTTTTCCTCCGACACCACCATCCTAGCTGAATTGAATAGTAAATGGTTGTGCGCCTGTGCGCAATATTCATTGTTACTATTGTTACGTGAAATAACATTCATACGCTGTTGCTGCATTTGTATGTAAATAATATGAAAAAGGAAAAGAGGAAACAAAAAATAGTAGAAGAACCCAGCACAACTATCTACTCACGGATAATGATATCTTCAAACTCATTTTCAAGCATATTATGTGCGGTTTTAAATGAGAGAAACAAAAGACACCTAGAAAGAATGGAAAATAGACATCACACAAATCTGAATACATTTCAATTCATTTATACTCACTTTGTGCAGACACTTCATTTCCTACTCGCTATCATCAGCAAAGCAAAGCAGCAAAAAAAAAACAAAAAAATGGAAATTTATGACAACTGACATGAACTTCCAAACAAATATGCTCTATAGCTTATTTGCAAAAGTCTGCTTCTTTGAAACCGAATCGTCCTTTCAACAATATGCTATTATGTATCATGATACTAGTCTTGATAGCCCAAGGGTGTTTATGATAATAATCAGTAGTAAATGTTTTAGTTAGGTATAGACATCTATAAAAGCAATAAATAACCACCCTTTCATGCGTTTATTCAATAATATATACGATTAGAATCTATAGTAAATGTTGGAAAAACTTTCGATTTTTATGTCACTCTGTAATAGTTTGGCTACAGTTGATAGCCATCCTCTATTCGAATATACATTGAATTCATCGATGAGACATGATTTTAGTGACAAAATTACGATACCGTCTATAATACGAGCTAAATATGGAAGCTGAATAGGACAAAAGAGCTGTGTTGATTGAGCCAATGATTGGTCACCAATCAAGTCACTAAGAGATTTCAAGGAATTTTCATCAACTACGTTTGACGACGCTCAGGTAATTGATGAGCCAGTCTCTTTCCGCAATCAATTTAGTTTGATCCAAAACTCCTCTACCACTCTCTAAGCATATCATTGTCTCCATCATTTTTACTTACCAAAGAAGAAACCATATTTTAAAAAAAAAAACGAAAATAAATAACAACCACATAAGACTACACTCAAAAATTGTCCATATTTAAATATATTTAAATTTAGAGAGAATGAAAAAAAAACCACAAGTTACAGAATCATTATATGTTTCGAAATGGTAGAAAATCGATGTTTGTGTTAATAAAATGCATTCGTATCGAATTTATTTGACTGGTTTCATTTGCCAAAGGCCATCATTCAAATAATGACAGTTCTCAACGCCAACACCTTTATTGACTTTTGCTCTGTTCAAATCACAAGAAAGAAAGAAATTTCAACTGCGTTAGAAAGTTAACAATTTGATAAATGTATGCGTTTGACTTACATATCTTCGGTGGATAATATCGTAAAACCAATGGCGAGTGCATGTTGTTTACCTTCGGCCATGATTGCAACAACCGTTCCCTTATCTACAGGTGTCATGCATGCACCCGGTGATGTTAAACCCGGGCACATAATATTCGCACCGCTCAACACAAAACGAATGGCACCTTTATCGACTTGCAACATTGGCAAAAAGTATGGAAATTTGTGTAATAGGCGAAGTGTTGGCATCCATGGTCCTTCACGTTGCCGAAAAAATAGCTGATCACCGGCGCTATTAATCAAAATTTCGATATGCTCTTGACATTTAACAATTTTAAATGCATCTTTTTTCGGTAAAATCTGATCGATATTGTGTTCAACGTGTGGAAATTGATCGATTAATTTCGTACGGATGCCTTTTTGCACAGACGATTTCAGCTGTTGTGTACCTGAAATGTTTTCTTTTTCATCAAATCTGTGCGTAGAAATTGTAAAACGAAAATGATTAATAATATGTTTTCAATGTAGCAATTCGAATCGTGATTGAAATTTCAAGCCAACAATTGTCGTCAACACTTACTTTTTAAACATTTTTGGTGTTTAGCTTTTAATTTAAAACAAAAAGAATAAAAGAAATGTATGGTTTTCTATTTCACGGTGATAGACTTTTGCGGTTGCTTTTGCTGTTATAATATTTGACATTTGCAACGTCAAAATTGTCGGTATTAGATCTAGTACCATCTTCATACACGAGACAGCCGCTTAAAGTGAGGTTAGGCTCAACTATTCGGAACAAATGGTACGCATCGGAATTGAAAATACCCGTTTAACATTTCAAATCAAAGCATATTTTATTTCCAATTGAAATCCAATAAACTATTACAATTGATCATTCCAATATGAATTGCTACAACATTTTACGATTTTTGTTTGTTTCACGGTAAATACACGGTTTTTTTGTTTCAAATTCCAACAATAATAATTATTCGCAACAAATACAAATTCATCTGTTTACACGGTATATTTAATTACTAATAACAATTCGCTGAATTCCGGGTGATTTAAAACACAGAGCTAATGATAAAAAATATGATTTAGAACCAGACAATGGAAGCCATTTCGAAGCATTTTGGTTTTTTTTTGTTTCTTCTTCATTTGTTCCTGTTTGTTATAATCAGTTTCATCGACTTAATTCTATTCAATTAGAATATTTTTCACTGGCAGTTAACATTGTTAACATAACACAGTCATGATTACATTTGATTTTTTTTATATATAATTAACAAAAATATCCAATTCACTTCAGTTCAATTCACACAGCAGTTTCATGATCAGTTTCTTCAATACAGCCCAAACGCCATGAATTTATGTCACCCACTGAAATGATTTGATAACGTAGAGAAAAATAAAAATCAAAAATGTATTATCCGTCAACAGGTCAATCGAGGTCGTCGATTCGAGAAAAAAAAGAATCTGTTGAATTTTACTAAATGTTTGTTTCAAATTTGAAGGGAGGGATTTAGTTGTTTTTTAGCATTACAGAAAAACATCTCAATAATGGAATCTCACGGTCAACATTTTTTCTGTGGAATTTGTTTCAATTCAAAGAATTTTAGGAGGTTCCGTTATTCGGAGGCTGAAATATAAAATTAAATAGATTCGTTTCAAGGGGACAAATTTTGATTTCACTATTTTGAAGGGCCCTTACATACAGCATAGGGAAGCCCATGCACAGTGAATGTATTTTACTGAAGAATTAGTCTCTGGTCTGCGTTAGCAACTGACCGCTAGGACTAATATGTAATGTCAACCGACGCTCAAGTGTGGTGCGGCAGAGAGCCACATCAGTTAATCTGAGGGGTTGACGCTAAATATTAGTCCTAGCGGTCAGTTGTCAACGCTGGCTAACTAACGCTGACCAGAGATGAATTCCCCAGTAAAATAAATTCACTGCCAATACATCCCACCCATTGAGAGTTTTTATTATTGAGAGGTTTTTCTGTTACCCAATACACTCGATATATACACATTTTGCCAAAACTCACCGTAATAATATTTGGATATTCTGGGAATGCCTGTTACAATTAAAAGGTAATAAATAAAGTAATACGAAATATGATGAAAGGGTTAAAGGGATATCAAAAATATGGAAAATACAAAAAAAGCCAAAGAGATATTAGATTTGAATATACAGCGTGTTTGTATTTGTTTTTTTTTTATTGAATTAATTTGTTATAGAAAGCATTCACAATAAAATGAAATGGGCAAAACAAATAAACCAAAAAAAAACTGATAAAACGACAATACTGGTAATTAAATTACATTCTCTTTTTTGTTTATTTTGGTCACCTTGTAATATATTATGTTGTTTGTAAATTGAATTTGTGTGTTTTTTTTTATCGCAATTTGTATGTTAAATTAGTAAATCTTGAATTCAATAAATAGCAAGTTGTGTGCTTTTTAATTAAATCACTTCAAAAAAAAAAAAAAATGAAAATTATGCCTGTTTTGAAACAAAGTTTATCAAAAATGAACGTAATTAATGATTAAATTAAATATTTACTCCATGATGGACAAACAAAAATATCAGTCGATCTACCTAAACGCCTAGAATTAATATATTTAATGATTTTGTTTAGGATTTCTTCATAATTTATTGATTTTTATATTTATATATATTTTGTTTTGTATAATTTGTCACACCTAAACTAACTGGTAAATTATTGTAATTGTAATTCCAATTGAAAACATTGGGTGAAATCAATCGATGATAAATTGATATATATATATATATATATATATATATTGATACTGATACTCCGAATGAAGCGCTCAAAATACACACACTTTGAACACACATCGAGACATTTATTATTTATTGTTTAAATCTATTTTGCGCTTTTAATTTTTTTTTTTTTTTGAAAATTGAATGTAATTTGTGTCATTTAAAGTGAAATACACGGATTTCATCGATATGATCTAGCAAAAGTTTACTTTAAATATACTAACAGCAATGTTACGTTTTGATTGAGCACACACAATTTTAATTGAGCAAATATATCAACTTATCGCTATTTGTTTCTTTTTTCTAAATGTAAAGCAAGATAAAATTTCTTTGTTTGTGTTTCGTTTGCATTTGCATTTTATGTTATGTGTTTTTCATTCAACACGGAGATATTTTATTATAATCATGGTTTGTTCTATGATTTGTCGAAAATGCTGATTGTTTCTGTAGCATATATGGCTTTGATTGGTGACGGCCTAGCAAGGGAACATGCTCATCTAAAAAAAAATATTTTTTATATCAAAAAAGATGGAAAGAAAGAATAAAAGAAAAAACAAACACACAAACGAATAAAAGAAAATGGAAATTACGTACAAAACAACAAATGGAAAGAAAATACAAGCAAAATGAGATTTAACAATTTTAGCAAATCGTTTTGATATTCCCATACATCGGATTGGTTTTCTGTCATTCGATTTTTGGGCCAAATCATTTTTGCTGATCTTGGATGGATCAAGTATTTATTTCATAATACGGCATGAAATGAAGACATCTCATTACATTCATTTGAGAATTGATATTACCATTCAGTTAATAGGGGAATTTAGCTTTGTACAAATCAAGAAAATATTGTAGAAGATAGAAGACATTTCGTGCGATTTTGTATAGAATTTTTGGAAAGAAAATTGTGTTGATAAAAAGGAAATGCTTTTATTGAGTGTGTGGATTTGTGAACAGTACAAATACGACATCAAATTGACTTTTAAAGTGCTGAATAAAATTGAAGGGTTGATATTTGAATTTACCTTGTAATTGACGATTAATTAGAGCGTTGATGCCTTGGTCATCGCTTCCATTCATTTTCACCTGTAACATTGGTTTATCTTCACCACCATTTTCGTCATACGGCGTCTGGATGTGACCATTACTGTTAGACAGTGTTTCACTCACCTAAACACATGAAACGCATCAAAATGTCATTTTTTTTTGGTTTATTATTGTGCCATTCTCTGTTGTTGTTTTCTCGCAAGTAAAATTTGCCATTCAGAAATCATTAATTATTTTACAACTTACTTGAGTGACTTGCATTAGTTTTTTCACCACATCTTTACCAAGTATATGATCAAATACAGTTCGTAGAAATGAATCGTTGATTATGGACAATCTTAGCTTGTCTCTATGCCATATAAGTACACGTGATTCTTCCATTGCCATTATCGACACCTACAAATACAATAAAAGACCCTCGTTATAACAATTTGCTCTTTCTCTCTCTCTCCCTCGCTCTCTCGCTTGCATGCAACCCAATTTCAATTGGCATCACAATAGGATTATGACAAAATACAATCATTTTATTGCTGCACATCTTCTTGTTTGGCAGTGAAACGCAATTGAAGCTGATTTAATTCGTAACTACACAAGTGTTTTTTTTAAACCACTTACAAAAACACAATGTTTATTAAATTGTAAGTTAACGTATTGAAAATAAAATGTTTGCAAGCAAGACGATGGCAAATTGGCTGTTATAGCAGCGAGATATCAATTATGGAAGTTTTGTAAAGCAGCGGAAAAAACAAGCAACAAAAATGCCAATGCCAATTTACGAAATGCTAAACAGACGTTGTTTTTTTGTTTTGTTTCACGCCGTTCTGCATGAGAAACTTTGAAAATATATTACGTTTATAAATTTACCGAAAAATGCTTGCAAACTTTTATTAAAATATCTATTAAGTGTTTGTGTATTTTAAAAGTGTGCTGTATTCAAATCCATTTTTGATTGTACTCAATGTTAATAAAAATGTGTCTGTTTAAAATGTGAGAAAAATTCCACCTTTTGCCTTTTCTCATCATTTTTTTCCACTGTTTATTTGGGTCTTTTTTTATTCAAACAGAACTATATTTGCTCTTTCAAATTGAAAGTCTCAATAACTCGCCGGTCGTACTACTTTTCGACAAAATAAAGGAATATTTCAGTCAAAGTTTGACTCTTACCTGAAAATAATCATCGGTTGATACTCCAAACCATTCCGGTGAGTCGAGGAATTGATGCTGGAACACTATATGTAGGGCTCTTTGGTTTTGTGACACAACTAATCTATATAATTCCACAACAAACAAACAGATTCAAGAGTGAACGAGTAATTTATTAAAATAAAAAAAAAAAAACAAAAAACAAAAAACTCCTAAAATGTGTGATCATGTGAAAAGCATTGAGTCTGAATTTGCAAAACCAATTATTGGCGGCTACACAACACATTTTTAAAACAAAAGTGCTAATTTCTTTCACACAACCGAAACATGTGATGAGTTTTATTCGAAATCGACTGATTGTGTAAACAAAGATCAAAAATGAATGGACACCATTCAGACTCCATGAATCAAACATGCCAAACATTGATCAAATTTATAAAATCAATATATTTTGAATAGAGTTTATTGAACGCTTACTTTCCAGATAGTACAAGTGATAGACTATCGACTTTGGTAACCTTTTCTTGTGCGTAAATCTCTTGATATTTGAGCGAACGTATCATCTTCATGCAATTTAGAATTTTTTTAAATTGATGTCGAGACACTTTTAACGGTTTGAATAGCGCAATATACACCTACAAATTGAATGGATAAATAAATAAACACATTTTGAACATTATCATTCATATTTTAACACCATAAATTGTGTTTGAAATGTTAAAAATAGACACATTAATTGTAAATCGATAGTAAACAAAACGAAAGAAAAAACGGGACTTTACCGCATCGATTTCCTTTTCAAAACGGATCGGCCTAAATTGATAGATCAATACTGACAGGTAAATGAAATTGACAACTAAAAACAGGCCATTCCATATCAGAGCGTCCAATGAACATTCGATTAGGTAACTCCACATTGTCATTAATATACTGGCAAAGACCAGAGCACATCGTGCTAATAAAAATCCACCAGATTTGTGCGGTGACAAAAATGCAATCAAAAATAGTGCATTTGCCACTTGAAAATACACGTGACGTGGCTGTTGCCATTGCCATTCGGTGCATTTATTTGTAAAATCACCAAATGCATTGCTTAGATATTCATTGAAACCGTTCGATAGATTGGCTAATGTATGGCTATTGATTGCATCGTTATCATTTGTGGCCACTTTGACCACTTCATTGGTCACATTCATGTATGGAATATCATCAGGTCCATCGGGTGTTGGCGTTGTATCGGCCATTTCTGCATTTAGCATGTTTTGTATTCAATCAAACCATCAATGCACAATGTTTCATTTCACATTCCACATTTGTCATTCGAAAAAAAACAAACAATATCAATCAGCGATTACACATATGAATCGAACGATTGTTTTGATTGTAAAATTCACTTTCGGTTTTGTTCTTTTGATCGATTTTCTTGATTATCATTTCTTTGAATTTCGGTTGTTTTTTTTGTTTTCTCTTTCGATTTTCATTTATCAATTGTTTTTGTATTTTAATTTGCAAAAAGCACTACAGTTCTTATCGTTTATCACCCGCATTTTAATCACTTTCAATTGTGTTTTTGTTATGAATCACTTCTAAAACAGGAAAAGGGAAAAAAAATGATATCGTCAAAAGAGTCGTTGATTTCCTTACAGCGCTGGCCGATTCATCGGCGCCACAATCTAAAATAAGAGAAGAAAAAAAACAAAAGATCGTTGAACACTTAGGAGATTTCATTGCGGAATTCAAACAACCACAAAATGGAACACTTCAACCACACACCAGCACACACGATTTCGAGATACATATAAGTGCATCTAACATGAGTCAGGCTCCTATCTCTCACGCAATATCACTAAAACTGAATCATTTTACAAACAAAAATTCACAATTCTCCACACAGAGCATTTTCTGCGTATTTTGCAGTGGCAAATTATAACAACAGCCAAGATTGACTTGTACTTTGTAAATAAAGTCTTTATCGTCTATAATAAACGGTCTATTTACTGAAATGGTCACTGCCATTTCTTACGAGAATTGCTTTTCTTTTTCATTGGCATATATGATGTCATTCAGCTGATTAAATACGCACACACCACAAATTTCCGCTATAAAAATCATTTGAGTGTCACGTTCTCGTTGAAATGTTTCAAATCCAAACGAGTCGAAGTTGAGGATTTCACTTAAAAGTTATTATGAAACTGCGATGTAGTTTGAGTTAATCGTCAAATAAAGCAGCCTACACACACCACACACACACACACGTACACACAAACCTCCAATTTATTTCCAAGAATGGCAATAAAACCTCGATTTGTGTGTGTGTTCTTTTTTTCTTCAATCAAACTAATAAGATGAACGGCTCAGCCATGGCTTAGTTCAAGCTTGTTATTGAAAATGAATGGGCTACAAAACAATCAAAAAACACTAAAAGCACCAAGTGACACTTGATATATGACCATTTTTCATTGTATTTGGTTGGGCTTTTTTCCCATTTGAATAGAAGAACGCATCAATTTTTTTCACATTTCATCCATCCAACAAAATACAATCCTCTTTCAATTTTAAATACACATATGCAAATGAACCACTAAAAATAGCATTTTTCATGCGTTTTTTTTTCGTGTGTGTGTGTTTGTTTCAGTCGGTCCAATTCATCGATGGAGAAACACAAAAAAAATTCAGTTCAAATTATGCGAGACATTGAAATGTCTCAGGTTGTTATGGTTAATCATGTCAAACAGAATGTTTTTGTATCAATTTTACACAATTTGCACACCATGTAAACATCATACAACAACAACAAAATCTGGTTCACTTCAAATTTACTTACAACAATAAAAGATTTTGTGCAAAATGACTGCAGACTTTACACACAAACAAAACACACAATTTCAACAAAAACAACGATTTAGACGCTGATGGAAGTGGACAAATAACAAAAAAAAACTCGTTGACACCAAAATCATTCAATGTGTCCGTACAGAAAATTCGAATCGAACAGCAAGCACACACGGTAAACGACCAAACATTTGGTTTGACGTATCGAAACTGCAACACACCAAAAAAAAAATCATTCGATTCGATTACACTTTCGTTTTAAAAACCATGTTTGTATTTTAACACATGAAAATTGGCAAGAAATAGATGTTGACGTGTGTGTGCGTGTGTGTGTGTGAGTGTTGCGATGTGTGAATGCGATGTCAAATAGAATTAAATAGTGCCGAAAAGGAACGATATACCGTAATTATTATTTACATACGGCTCTTTCAACAGCTGGTTCAAACAAACAATTTTGAGGGATGAGGTCAAACATATCATGCTCTCTCCTTTGCACAACAATATTCAAATCGGCATACAACACACAGTTTGACTCTTTTCATTCACAAAAATGTTCATGTGGAATAGTCACACGCATACATAGACAAACGTTTGCTGGAATCGGCAATGGTATAACGCCATCTCTTTTTCGTCATTCCAAACCATTCACGCTTTTGTATAGAGTTGAATGGATAAACGACATCTAGTCAAAGACTTATCGGCTACGATTTGCCGGTATCAAAAACGATAATGATTGTGTGTAGTTTGAATGTTTGTGAATGGGAGGAGCTACAAGTGATAAGTTTAAACAATATTTCACCTTACGATGTTTTGTTAACAAGTGACCTTTTTTTTAAACAAATGTAATAGTAAACATAGTTCTTGACTGAAGAATGTCACTTCACGCTGGTCACTTTGATGTTTCGATCAATAAGCTAACATTTTTCGAAATTGATTTATTTACCCTGTCGGAATTCCTTTCAAAATCCTCTTTTATCTTTGTCACTTTTTTGTTTTTTTGTTTTAATTTTTAATGAGAATTAACTTGTAAATATTTGACTTTCACACTGACCAATTTTGATTTGAACAACCACAACCAAAAAAAGAACACAATTTGAACCAAACCAAACCAAATCAAATTACTTCAAAAACAGTTTCGAAACAAAACCTTTGACGAAATGCATTTTTCCGTGTTCTGTTTAATTTCATCGTCAGTGCGTTGCATTTGCCGAATGCATTTCCTTTTTTTAAGGTGTTGTTTTCGTTTGATTGTGGTGTGTCCGCTCGAGTGTGTCTGCTTCCGTTATTCTAGGCTCTTCTGATCCGTAACATAAACGGAGTCAAGTAGTTGGCAAAAGCCAACAGACCTCCGAACTAGTTGAGGTTTGATAATTTCAATTCGAAATGTTGAATGCTTAGAATTGAACATTTGAAAAGGAAATACGAAATGTACGAGGGAAATGACGAGAGAAAGGGTGATGGCGTCATTAAGAGTCTCAATTCTAAAGGTTTAAATTGCAACTTTACGATGTAAAGTTTACGTTTCATATGATGACAGAAATGATTCTTTAATTTTGTGCTGTGTAAATAAAAACTCGTCACATTTAGTAGTAAATTTGAGCGGTTTTTGATTCTCAAGTGGATTCAACTTGATCCTCTGTCAGAATGAGTGACATAAATCATAATCGGCACATGCTTTTAACAACTGTGTCTCTGAATGAATATATTCATTCAATGTCTTTTGGCAATGTTTGGTATTTACATTGGAAATGAAAGATAACATTGATTGATATTTCCATCTTCGAATCGGAGACTCCGATGATATCTGTCTCTTTATCATCATATATGACACGGTATACGGAAGACAATTTGGATTTTTAACAGTCAAACCATTCAAAAAGAAATGAATCCGATACATCAAAAGAGATAGTAATACAATTTGTTTTTGATTTGTTTATTCACAGGATGAGTATAATTTTAAACATAAAACAGACCACGAGTCATACCGATATCATGAACACCGACATTCAGGATGTGATTTTTATCAACAATCCACTCTCTAATTGTATTTTATGTACAAATTAGCTGCTTCCTAGGCTTTTGCATCCTTATTCTCAATATTGGCACATAATTTATCATTTCCGATGGGATGCATCCGTGCAAGCGGAAGGAGTAACACCAAATGAGCATTTCCCTTTTCGGAGCACTGCAACAGAAAATGCACAACATTGATTTCATATCGTGCCAGATTCGATGCACATTTTCCCCACATATCATTTGCCGGCCATAAATTTCATGAAATCATTTAATTTATTCGTTAATTGGAAAAATATCCTTACCAGTAACCTCACTGGTAACCAATGCAATACAAAAAAAAAAAAAAACAAAATTGGTTTAGAAAATGAAGCAACAAACCGACGAGAACGGAACAATGTTAATATTAAAACCGGAATGGGTGCTCCGAAGCAAAACCGATGCGCAAACTTTGTGAAATATTATATTATGCAGCAGTATATATATGCATCATAATTGCATGTGTTGTACATTTTCAGTCGCACCGCACTGAATACACTGCTCTCACTCACAACAGCTTCAATTAGACTTGCTCTCGACAGTGAATCGAGAGAAAAAAAAACTACAACTCTTTAAGCTGAACAAAATAAATGTTCTCGCTCATGAGTTAGTGTTTTGTTTATATGCTCAGGCGAAAAAGCGTGTCATGCACAGTGAAAGAGAGGGAGAGAGAGCAAGAGAGAGAGAGAGAAAGAGAGAGAGAGAAAGAGAGACAAGTGAACGAAAAAAACTGAACATGCCGCCACACAATGCGCTCTCGTCTGGAACATTTGATGTTTATATGTAAGGCACAAGTAAACAATATTGGCCGGGTCCGTAAAATATGTGATCACACAAACGCATTACCAGCGAGAGATGTTTGGAAATTGAGGCGAACGCAACAGCAGAGAGCGTGCTTGTGTGTTTGTGTATCGTTTTAATGAAAAGGAGAGTAAATATGAGCGTGTAATGTATCGAAGCTCACCGAATCCCATTCGATTGACGGAGATCTGTTGATTTAGTCAGTATTTGGTTGTAGTTCGGTGTGGTTCGGTTTAATCGCAACGGCCGATTTCGTATTTGAATTTTAACTTCATTTTGTTGTTGTTGTAAAAACGTTTTTTTATTTTTTTTTATTTTTAAAATCACTTTGACAACAATTACGAGATACTCATCCCAAGTGAACTTTGTGACTATTGACCATTTATTTGCAAAAAAAAAGGAAGCGATCATCAGAAAAAGTAACGTCATCAAAGATCAAAAACGTTGATTTTGGTTTTTTCTTACTTTTCAACAGCAACAATGACAAATAAACCGTATCTATCAGTGAAAAGTTTGCTGAATAGCGAATAAAGCGCAATCAATTTGCTTTTAGCTGGAGTTTATTAGCTTGACACACCGCGATCAAGTTGTGTTGGTGTATATTCATTACATGTTTTTTTGTTGTCATTCTCTGGTGTCACATCTCACAGTTGATAGCACGTCTATTTTTCGTGTGTTTGTGTGTGTGTGTTGTGAAATGATATTGACGTGAATTAAGTGCAAAAAAAAAATAAAAATAACAACCGTACTTGTCGCCACCGTGTTGCATTCAAATGAACCTTGATTTTTCCGTTTAAAGTGGTTTCAGCTGTGTTTTGAGCTCAATTCAATGCGCCAAAAGTGTGATACAGATAAAAAAAAGTGGCAAAAACTTGCAACTAATTTGGATTGAAGAAAATGCGAAACAACATTTTTTAACAAAATCCATCCAAGACCATTTAGTGTGCTGATCAATAACGTTTTTGATTTTCAGTCGTTATAATAATTTATTTAATTTCATATTTTGAGCCCAACAAAAAAAATCAAAAATTCAGTGAGTCTGTGAAAACATTCTGTCCATAAATCCAAAATGCATGGAATAATTGGAGTTGAATGATCGCATCCTCGCGACCTGCAGTTATAGGCAGCAAGTGTTCATAAATTCAATTGTTCGTTGCAAGCATCAATTAAAATATGTTGGCACCGAAAAAGGGTGAAACCACTTCACTCTCTCGATATTCGAATGTATTTTTTGTGTTAAGTGTTGTGATCAGTATTTGTTTGGTGAATGTTTATCAGGCAAATGGCCATACAACCAACGAAGCAGAACTGAATTTTGCGCCGGAACATATTGAACAGACATGTATTGAAAAATGCCCGGATCAAGTAAGTGCAAAGTCTTGTTTGTTGGCCGTTCGACAACGAAAAACTCATTCTCATTTGAATGAGGGTCCGAATTTTGTAGATTTGTTGTTTTCTCTTTTTTTTTGGTAGTCAAAGTGGTTCACATACTGGCAAATTCTTAATAAAATCCAGTTGACAGCTTGAAAAACAGCATCATTTCAATTAAACAAATACAAACGAGAGAGAGAGAGAGAGAGAGAGAGAGAGAGAGAGAGAGAGAAACGAAAAAACGGACAAATATTGACATTTTCTGTCGTTCTAATAAATGTGGCCGTTATGCATAAACTACAACACCAATATTCGGATGTGGTTGACGTTGCCATCGTTCCGAATCATATTATTGTTTGTTTGCCTTTTGAAATCTAATTGATTCAATTAGATGTGAAAAAAAATAAATAAACTGTGGCTTTTGTTATTTCGTTGATTCCGATTCAAATCCACATTCTTTCTCTCTGGCTGTATGACTGTACAGTGTACACATAACAACACATTGTATAACATTCACCGTGTCCATTATCCCGTAGCATTTGTGATGGTCGCATCTTAGTGTTGTGCAGCATTGTAAATTGCGGCATATTTTTTGTGTGTGCAATATTGATCAGTCAAAATCAGTCTGAAGCAAAAAAAAAAAACATTGTTTGTCATTTACACTGACTGATTGATTGAATCATAATGATACATCGCAGAGTCTAAATTTGACCAAACAAAACCATTTTCCAAAAACGGCTTTTTATTAGATATAAAAACCTATCATTATAAATTTATTCTACCAAACCAACACACAAATGCATGCAATGACATTCTATTGCATTGTATTTTCACAATGGAACCTCATTTCAAAATGATTTTCATTCATTTGAAAAAAAAAAAATCGAGAATATTTGCTAGAATTCCTCGCAAAAATTCATTTACTTCATATGAAGTTGGACTTCAATTTTTCAATGGAGCTTTGACCAAATGAAATAATTGACAGTTAGATCGTTGGCGTTTCATGTTGTTTTTTGTGCTAACAACACTGAAATCAATATGATTCGGAAGTTGTGTGTTTATTATGGATTCAGTCGGTTACGCAAACTGATTCTCGTTCTCTAACTCACGAAAAATTCGAATTCATTTTTCATGTTACACAATTTGTTGTGAGTGCAATTGGCAAAAATACGAACAAACCAGAGTGTACCAATTCAATGTTTTTTGCATGTGAATTTCAGACTGAAAATGACCGTTTGTCGTTGTGTTCATCAAAATGAACAATATATGTGCGCGGCGCACAAACTAAGCATTTGCTGCGCCAATTTTCACTTGATTCGAAAAACTAGAGCAAATAAGGTATTTGTCATGGAGTTTTAACGAGCGACTATATAATGTTTTATGAATTACCGTAAATTGACACATTAATTCAGAATGGAACAAAAGAGCGCTGCTACTGAAACTAAACTCGCCGTCCCGTTCCCGTTCGAATGGCGATTCGACAAGAGATCACGGCACATTCAAATTTTTCGACTCACATCTTTTTTAAATGAATGATTTTAATGGTGATCATTGATTTTTTTTTTCTAATTTTAATAGCATATTCGGTTTAGTCCGTTTTGTAGCCAAGCAGAAGCAGTACATTCATATGCTAATTTACGGCATTTTTGTTGTTGCTTTTGGTTGTGCGTATTATAATATTTTGCGTGGAAAATACTAAAGCATGAAAAATAACCTCATGATAACGAAATCGTTGACCTTTTTCCTCTTTTGCACAAAACAAGTAACGAGCGCGTTTACAAAAAAAATGATGTGTACGATTTATATACAAACAAATTGCTGACGCATTTTGCCTAGTAATTTGCGATTCTATTGATGAAAGTGAGCGAAATTATTGCTCTATATTGAGCTAGCTGGTGGAAATGACAAGAAAACGCAATGCCATTTACTCGTAGCATCTTTCACGTGATAATTTATGTTTTCCGGTGAGATTTTAGTTCGTTTAAATAAATTTTTACATACAAAATATTTTGCCAGTCCAGCAAAATGCTTTCATGACGTTTGCAGTTCTCGTTTTTTTTTGTTGATAAAAAGAAAAACTTGTATTCTCATGTGATAGACATGCGGCCGATGGAATCGAGGCGAGATCAATTTTCGCGCGTCAATTGTCAATCATATATGAATTTGCGTTTTATACAACTTTTTATACGGTTTTATACTGTTTTGCCACAAGACTCTTGCGCCAGCCAATTTTGAAAATAAATATTTCTTCTGTTTTTGTGTTTGCTTCGTTGCAAAACATGATTATTTCTGTTTTGTAATTATTCAGCACATTTTCCAATACAGAATGAAAACAAATCAAATATGAAGCCGAGCGTTGCAGTGACATTTGTGGAAAAAATACTACCTTGTTTTGTTTTTTAGCACATGTTTAGCGTCTATTGGACACTGGTCTAGTGATAATGAACGTGCCATGATAGACTACATCATGTTGACATTTGCAAACCGGACTATGAATGCAATACACGGAAATTCTTACCACATTTCAAGAGTAATTTGATTCAATTGGCTTGGCGCAAACTCATTTTAATTAATCCAAAAATAAACAAACAAGTTTTAATCATCGGCTTTTTTTTCGTTGTTGCCCCGTCTTAAGTGATCAAAATTCGCTGAATATGTTTATTTACTGAACAATTTTGATTGACGTACGTTTAAGTCACAATTGTATGATTAATCTCACTCTCAATCAATAATAAACATTTAAAATATATTTTTAACGCATTTTTTGTGCCATTCCAAGCAAAAAGAGTTCGTATCAACACGAATGCAATAAATGATTCGATACGCAAATCAGAATTGTATATTTTGAAGAGAATTTCCCCTTTGTCAACTGTTTCATTACTGACACAAACACCTTTAGCCGGAATTCTTTTGGTTTGCGTCCGCATTTAATGTGAATCATTCACATTTGGCCATAAACTCATTTGATGTTTGTCAATTTTTTTTGTTTAGACCAAATTTATTTTCAGTTAATCAATTTCATCGCGTAAATCGAACTGACTATAAATGAATGATAAACGGTTCTACGCATCCCGTTTGCACCCTTTCCAGTGGCCGTTGCGATACAAATAAGTATGATGCGGCCAACAACAGTAAATATCATGATTGTGTGCCTAAAGTAAATCTTCCGGTCGCAAAATGGCTCTCATAAATGAACACACACAAAAACCGCACACATTATCTTTGTACTTACAAAGAGTCATACGCTGACCAAGCGCAAATGATATAGTTTTTTTTTTGCATTGATAGTCTAAAAATGATGTGATGGAACATTATTGTCCGGTGATTCTCACGATGTTGCTGTTTAAAACTTTCATTTGTCAAAACTTGAAATGTGAAATGGCATTTGACATCAAAAAACAGTTCTCAATGAAAATCGACTATTTTCATTCATTCATACGTTTTTGACATGCTTCACCGAATTCTCGCCGATCAAAACAAAAAATGCACATCTCATTTTTTTTTCTCTCTCTCTCTCTTCCCGCTCGCTCTGTGTATCTAATGAGCAACGAGTGCATCAGCATAGTTTACGTTATTTTCTGAATGGTTTGGTTTTCTAACGATTGACTTGTGCCAGTTGTACCATGGATGTATAAAATACATGTGATAATTTGAAACTGGCTTGTTAACTGTGTGTTGGATGCTTTTAAATGGAGTTTTGTTGCACGCAACTCATCTCAGATGTGGTACAATTCAGTTTAAAATAATATACTTAGTAGAATAATGGTTGGACCGCGCGAGCTCATCACATTAGAGTGAATGCGATGGATGGTCACAATCCATTGAGATAAATTTTCGAGCGAAAAAAAAAAAAATTGTTTCAGCCAACAAATGAGAGTGGCCGCATAGTGTATAACATTTTTGCGTTTCCACTTCCGAACACTGTCTGTGTGTTGTTGATGATTTGTTGTTGTTGTTGTTGCTGATGCTGCTACTTTTTTTTATCATACTTATTGGGCTGAGCCGTACTATTTGTTTCAATTATCTCATTACATTTCATCAGACCGGGCGTTTGTGAGTGTTTACTGCAGAAATTTTCTCTCCCTTTTCATCTATGTCGATGTTCGGCCATTTGATGCTGTTGTTATTGTTGTTAATTTTGTGTGTGTTTTTTTTTTATTTCCACTGTAACTAATGTTGATAATCACAAAACCGAACAGTTTTGAGTCGTGGTCAAACGCAGCATGAACTCAAAAAAAAAGAAGAAGTGAGCAACCAACAACAAACGATTTATGTATATGTGTTTCTGTTGAATGAAGGTTGAAAATTTTCGCCGCGGAAGAACCAATTAACAGGCTATGCTGTCTGTATGTGTTAAATTAAAATCATTTAAATTTTGTTTTAATCTTTCGTTCCATTCGACTGTGTATTGTTACGGCTGCTGCTGTTAAAGCATAAAAGCAACAAGCAGAAGAAGGAGAAAAAACAAACACACAACAAAAATGAGCATCAAATGGCTATTGAGACGCGTTCCCTTGAATAAAAGTGCTATTTAAAACGCATGCAATTCATAATTAGTTTTTGGAAATGGTTGCCCGTTGTCAAATCAATCTTTCAGACCAGAAATTAAGATAATGGGCTAATGCACACAATTCACACAACATGCTGAAAAAGAAACAAATCGCGTATAAAACAAATTTGTAAAATCAATTACAAGACTTCCCTTGCACTTGAATCGTCATCATGGTTGGCGAATCGAAAATAGAAATTGCTTCCTTTTTGATATATATGTTTAAAAACCGGATATTCGTTCTATAAGCAGAACACACCAAACATAGAATGTGTTCAACAAGTGACTAGTGACCACACGATACCATAAATTGTTGAATTTCCAGAAACATTGTTTTTGTTGTTGTCAATTTTTAATTGGTTATAATTGTAAATTGTTTTTTTTTTTTTAATTTCAGAATCAAAATGCGTCGAATAGTGCAGAGTGTGTGGAACAATGTGGCCAAACTCAGGTAATACTACTGCCATACATGCCAGAAATGGTATTTTATGCTGCGCTTTTGTTTTTATTTTTTTTTTTATTTTTGTCAAAGTTGCGGGGAACGCATGAAACCATAAAGAATCATTCTCTAGTAACACGTGGGGATCTCGTACCAATTGCGTTTTTTTGTTGTTGTTTTATTCCTTTTTTTTCGTATTCGCCAATAATGATCAAACATGAATGAATATTTCCAGCAATGTGACGCTTCATGTGAATATGTGAATTTTCTTACATTAAATTTGTTCCGTATGTGGAACGCATTTTTTTTTCCAGTAGTCACTAAATATCGAGCTGCTCTGTATTGTATCATATATTGCGCGACGATGCGTATTTCCGGCACAAAACAAATTAACAATAAACGCATTAATATCAGGTGAATTCATGCAAACATTTCTGTACACTGTGTGTGTGTGTGTTTGTGCGTTCAACGTGTGCGTTTTATACAAGAAAGGTTTTGCTCATTTGTTTTCCATTGTCCGTCTGTTTTGTGTGTGTGTGTGTGTTTGCCTGTGTTCGTTCATTTCAACGCATCTCTGGAGTTCTGTATTCTGCTATCATTCCATTGCCTGCATATTATAATTTATATTCAACAACAACAAAATTCGCTTCTTTCTATTTATTATTAAATATTTCATAAATTAAAATTTAAAATAATGAAAGAAAAAAAAAACCACAGAGAATCATTTGTCGACAACTCCAATAGCCAACAAACCAGCTGATAAAAGTATTCTATCAAAGTTCAAAAGACTATCAATTGGCTGTATCGAAGCCAGTTCGAACGGCTTCAGTACGGTTTTGTGCCGTTACACATTAAATATAGAAAAAGATCAACCGAAAAAATACCACGCGCATCAACGACAAAAAAAAAATCGTCTTAACACTTTTGTTTCATCATCATTTAAAAAAAATGTCATCCATTTTATCATGTTTGTTTGGCGGAGAATTAGAAAAATGTGGAAAAAGGGTTTTTTTCCTGTTCTGTTGTTGTGATTAGATGTTTGAAAAATAACAAATAAGGGTTATCAAGGTTCAGCCTCACTGGTGACCAGAGTCTGAAATAGTCTATGGCTGTGGAATTTCATTCACAAGCCGACAACTTGGAAGACGATAACATCAGGTCATTGCCTTAATTTAGAAAAATTGGATTTTAATTCATTCAACTCGATCATGAAAATGAATTCATATTGGATTTATTCAATAAATGTTTAGCTATTCAACGATATGCGATGGGTGTGGGTGGTTTCTAACTGCGATGATGTAATTGACCGTTGAACGACGAATCATAAATGATAAAAAAAGGTCATTTTCGACATGAACAAAAGTTCAAGTGAAAATTATTATGATTTTCAAAAAGATTAAATAAATGTGCAGCGGCACAGGTTTCAAAAGTTCCGAAAAAAATAATAATAACACAAACAGAAACATGAGGGTTCTCTGATTTATGGATGCTAAATGTATTTGTGCCAAGATTTCGTTTATGACATACAAAACGAACACATCGATCAGCATTTGAAAATTGTGCTACAATGATTTTTTTTTTAAAACGCCTGCGCTTTCCGGATTCTCTTCGTTATAACGTCTTGTGGACTAACTGTATTTAAACAAAAGAGAAACAACAACAACAACACAAACCGAATACAAAACACACAGCCAAGCGGCGCATAATAAATGCCTTAACGTTTCATGCTTAAAAGAAAAACAGCAAATCCAACCATAGTTCATTCATATTTCAAACGCTCCCAAATGAACGTTCCAATGAACTGCAATGAATTCCATATGATTGAGCGTCCAGCAAACTGTTGCTCAGTTTGTATGCGATTCCATTTGCCGTTCCAATGAAATGCGCAGCATCGTTAATAATAAACACGCACATAAATTTAAGTTTAAAATCAGTTTATGGATAGAGAGCAAAGAACACAAAAAAAAACACCCGAAGAAGATCATGCTTACACACACTTATTGCTCAGAACCAGCACTTTTAATACATATTGACTTTTGCTCGTTTGGACTCTTTTTTTTGTTGTCTTTAAAACCCGTCAAATTTTTGTGATATTGATATGAATACACATGGCATTCGATCATTTCATGTGCTGATTATTTATAATCCTGTCGCACACTTGATACTATACGAATTGATAGACGAACTTTGTTTTATAAGAACCATACATTTGTAAGAAATGATTTCTATGCGGCTTTAAAACATGTGATCATTGTATGGTCATGGACATTTCACATTACATGAGTGCATTAAAATTGATTCGCTTTCAATATTAAAAATATGCTTTTATATGAAAAAATTTACAGAAATTTCGGAATAGAATCCATAGAATGTATTGTTGCTGGGGGTATTTTGATGTAAAAAGAACTCAATTAGGACAACCAAATTCGATTTACCCGCATTCTAATGCCTCATCACTAGTTCCATTGCCGTTCTGCGTTAGATCCTATTTCTTGTTACTTTGATATCCTCATTTCTCTTTCCTGTACCAGCAAAATTTCAACGCATTTCCTCAATTTTTTCCACAAAATTCCATTAAAAATATTCTTTCAATTAAAAATGTCTTCCTTTTAATCAAATGTATACACGATTCCGAGCCAAAATAGTCTTGTTGATGACTTTGTTTGCAAAGGCAATGTTTTATTTGCCGTAGAAAACAGTAAACAGAACAGAAGAACATGTTTTGTTGTTTATTAAACCACTTTATGGTTGGATCGTTGTTGTTGTTATCTTATGCTTCAATTAGATGGTTCATGCACGTGTTCATCGCAATCGGAACAATGATCATAATAACAATAATTATAGTTTGACGTGCTCGTGCTGCATAAATTTTTGTTGTTTTTTTTTTGTTTCGTTTCCATTTCCATGGCATTTGTGTGTTGTGTGCGCACATTTAATTAATAGTGTGTTTTCATTTTATTACCGCATGATCTTTTCTTCCATCATCTTCTCCCTTGTTCAATTCAACGACCAATTGAGCTCAAGTGCCATAAACAATGCATTGAAGCTCACTCAGTGTTATTGTATTAGAATTTTAAATTGGAGTGCGGTTTTGTTTTAAAAATAGCAACCAAAGCGCAATGTTATCAACAGAAACGGAACATTTTATTTAAGGAAGATTCATTTGAAATGTTAATAATGGAGAAGATGAAGAAAAGAAAATGGAGAAATTTATCAATATCTCTTTCGCAAGAACAACATAAATTTCTTGTTGCAGAAAGCTACGATCAACGACTCATAGCAATCAAAAGTATGAATATTAATTTCTTCATCGCTAAATAATCAAATGATCATTGACTATAAACTATTTGAATATTCTCCAGCTATTATCAAGTGGCAACATGTTGCTATTCCTTCTTTCAATGATTTTCTACTGTTTTTTTGCAGCATTGACTTAGTGTTTTTTTTTATAATCATATAAAAAATGATACATTATTATGGCCTGCCCACGAAACATATGTTTGATTTGAGTGTTTGTCGAAATGAGACTCAATTTGCGTGTATGTTTTTTTTTTTGTTCATTCTTTCTTCATGAAAAATGACGTTTGGCGTCACGAAATGATGTCAATTTTTCATTGTTGTTGTTGTTGTTTGCTTCTAATAAAAATAAAACAAAAAATTCGACCATTTCCTTATGGCTTTAGTGTGCAGCTGGGTGTAGACTCTGGGAAACAGCACTCGATACATCTTGTAAGGCGGCATGTGTGAGTATTTGAATTTCTTTGTTTGTATTTTCATGTTCATAAGAAATGTCCAACAAAACAAAAAAATCATCTTTTAATTGCATGCTGAACTAAATTGAAAATAATGCTTTCTGATTCCAAGTAAATAGAAAACCGAATAGTTGAAAATTAATTGTTTTTTTTTTTTTTGTTAAATTTCATATACACATTTAATAAAGAATACAACGGATCAAGATGTTGAAGACTGGTATTGCGTGATGGGCTGTAATAATGCCATTTCTCGATACTTCAATTGGCTCATGGGTGAGAGACAAGTTCAAATCATGCAAAGCATCGAATAAAAACAAAAATGATTTGAAACTAAATCAATGAAAATGTGTGTGTGTGTTTTTTTTTAGAGGAAATTGGAAAACCACCAGCTCCAGCGCTTCTCGCCGATTCATTGACATCGAC
The DNA here is from genome assembly GCA_030463065.1 of Aphidoletes aphidimyza. Lineage (NCBI taxonomy): Eukaryota > Metazoa > Arthropoda > Insecta > Diptera > Cecidomyiidae > Aphidoletes > Aphidoletes aphidimyza. The sequence goes on from CM059996.1 coordinate 46,191,161, forward strand.
ATCACTGTCATTGGAATGGGAGGTACCCGAACACCTATCGAGCATCATGAAGCGGCGAAAAAATGTGCTAAAAAACTATTTGGTTCAATGGCGTTACGAGGAAAGTGGAAATGATTGGAAATATTATCGCAATCAAAGCATGGAAGGCAGTACAACAATTCATGTTGAAAATTTACAACCATACACAAAGTATCGCGTAAGTTAAATCCGAATGATAAACGATATCATAACGATAGCAGTCTTTGTGAATTTAATCAATTGCTTTTGAATTTTTAATCAATATAATTAACAGTTTCGAGTGGCATTGATATTGTCATCGTTTCGTGAAATTGAATTGTATTCAGAGCAAAGTTTGGTCATTATAACCGCTGAAGAAGGTCCACCACAATCTGAACCCGATATTGTAAGAGCCGTAGCTGTTGATCACACAAGGATATCTATATCATGGGAACCCGGCCTATTGAAAAATGGCCCAATCTTATTTTATGTGCTACAAATCAAAGAATCACATCGAGACACATACTTCGCAATTAAGGTTCAAAACAATTTTCAAATGCACTTTGAAATGCTGCGCATTTTGTCTTCTTTTCTTTCAAATGCACATGTTCTTTTCAATGTTGTTTCTTCTTTAGTTTAGCCTTGAATCGTAGTAAAAACTCTCTATCTCTTTCTACAGCCTAGTAATTAAATCGATGATTCAATTTCTTATGCACAGTGCTAAATCAATAAAAATCTATTCGAATGACTTCGAAATAGAGCCATAGAAAAAAATAATGCAGTAATGATGATATAATGTGAGCGGCTCTGTTTGAACATGATGCATTTTCTCACATCATTTTTGATTCCGGCTGTAGTATCAATTTTAATTGCATTTGATTAAATGTAACTAGATCAAGCTGCAACACATTTTTATGACATTTACAGCACAATGTTATTTGTTTTGGGTATTGCATGTGTTTTTTTTTACGTCACTTGGGGTTCAAATTCACATCATAAAAAAACAATCGATGCGTTGCAATATTTTATACATCAATTCAACAGGCACTGGCACTTTTGAACACCACATTTTTGATTGCATGCTTATTAAACCCGGTTAGAAACTATTTGCTTTCTTCAAATGTTGTGTTGTGTTATGCATGATAGCTATTAAATCACTTTGTTTTTAAATATAATTTGCTTGTAATTTGTATTTATTAATTTAAAAAAATTAACCTAGACCTTAAGACCCAAGTGTTAACTGTTTTGATTTTTCTTTACAATCCATCAAAAGGACATACCAAAAGAGCAGCAAGAGATTTTAATTGAAAATCTGAAGCCAAGCACCGAATATACGGTGGAAGTGCAAATGCGAAATAAAGCCGGTATTGGACCAGCAGCTGTTATCAATGTTACAACCAGTCAAAAGCCAGAAGTTCGACATGATGATGAAACACTCAAACTAATCATTGTATCGGACTATCAAATTATGATGCAAGGATCACAATACTTTTATGAACGACCGAATCTGATTTACAACAGCAGTGATGTTATTACGGGTATTGGGATTCATGTTACCAAAAAGCTACTGTTCATAGCCGATAAATCACGTGCAATCTACAAGTGAGACTTCAAAGATAGCAGCATTTTTTTTGCTTCATTGAGCACATTACGAAAATTTGATTAAATTCAATAATTTTTTTACGTTTCCAGAGCCCCTCTAAACCATTCGTCACTGAGTTCACGGGTGCTAATTTATTCAACAGAGGACACCAATCAAATACCGTTAACACTGTCGGTTGATTGGCTGAATGACAAACTCTACATTCTGTTTGAAAGCAATTCAACGGTAAATCTTTATCTTCCCACCCGTGATTTTTTGTTTCACATTATAAATATTTGCGGCGAGCAAATTTCAAAAGCGATAATTTTATTATTTTGTTGAATTTTATTGTGTACATTTTTCAGAATCAAAAAGGATGGCAAATATCACGTTGCAATTTCGATGGCAGTCAATTGCAGGTTGTTTACAGTGGACTTCAATCGAAACCGGTACATTTTCAAGTGGATCCATTCAATGGGTGTGTATTAATCAACAAAAAAAAAAAAAAAAATCACAATGAATTGAAATCGCGCCGCACACTTACACAAATTCAATTGAAAATGTCTCTCCATTCCAATTTTGTAGATATTTATTTTGGTCGTTGAGCGCAGAGGCGACTAGTGATAATGGTGTGTTTCGTTTGGATTTAAGCGATGTATCAAATGGTGTTAAACATGAAATTGCACCAACGCTAATATTCAATCGGTTTGACGTTGGTGTATTCACAATTGATTATATTCATTATAAAATTTTGGTGCCAATACAAGAGCTAAATACCGTGATATCGATGGATTTGAGCGGTGATAAATATGTGGATATTCGTAAAAATACACAAACACCCATGTTTGCCACCGTTAAATCATTTGCAATGGCCAATGATTTATTTTACTGGACCAACGGACCCGCCCTTATGATGGAAGAATATCATGAAATTATCAAAAATTATTATGTGCATACATTCAAAAGTTTTGCCGAATTGAGTAATTTTCAATTTATTTGCGTGAAATTACCATCAGCCCAACCAACACCAAAACCATTGAATCCATCCAGCAATATACAGGCACTGTTGAGCATCGATCGTGCTAAAGTATCATGGCGAATGCCACATCTGTTGAGCATTCAAGGACGCGGTGCATGGCAAGATTGGACCTATGAATTGGAAATTATTGATGAAGATCACAACGACACCAAACGCATTGAGAGTCAAATTAAAGCGTTACATTACACGGTCACCAATTTGAGCCCGGACACACGATATCGATTTCGTGTGGCTGCCTACACAAATGCCGGCTACAGTCCGTACAGTGTGGAATTCCGCGGGCAAACATTAAAATTACCACACAATCGACAAATCATTTGGGCTTCACACGATGGACTCATTCAAAGTGACATTTTAGGTGATAATATTCATATGTTAATTCCACAAAAAAAACTCAACTGCAATATTACCAATCTCGAATGGTTTGAAGATGTGCTATTTTTCGTATGCAATTATTCATTATATTCATTTAATCGCACGACAAATATTACGGAAAAATTGAATGTCATCGATTCCGTGCAAGCGATTGCTGTTGATTGGATTGGACGTCGTTTGTATTGGTTTAGTCCACGCCATCAAATGATCATTCGTGGAAATATTGTAAATTTCGAACCTGAAATCCTATTTCCGCTGTCAACCGATGAAACGGATATTAAAATTGATTCATTGCGTGGATTTTTATACTTTTCAACTGGGCATTCGGTGGAATTTTGCCGCTTAAATTGCAAAAATAAAAATAAAATGGAATTTTATCGCATGCAAGCGTATACCGGTAAAAAAGTGATGGGACTTACATTGGATTTTGATTCGAATCGTGTGTATTGGATTGTACGAAGCTATGAAGCATCCACATTAATTTCCGTACCAATGATTGATGATGAAACAAATTGGAGCATTGAACAACGATTTCAATTGATCGAGCATACATTACCGGAAAAACAAATTCTTGGACCGCTTGCATATTTAAGTGATCGCCTGCTTTGGCTTCAAGATGATCGAACAGTTGTGATTGGTAATTTAACGGGCAAAAATTTAGCGCACATTAAAAGTATTGAATTGAAAGATTTGAATGTATTTTCGGTGATTGATTTAACACAACGCGGTCTACCCGATTCAAGTCAACCATTCAATGTGATTCCAGAACCGATCAATGCAACAACCATTTTGGTCGATGGAAAATGGAATAGCTTTGTTGTGAGTTGGCAACCAATACAATCAGTTAATTATGGTACTGTTTTCTATGAAGTTCGATACCTAAATCATTCGTTTGTCGATGCAAATCCATTCATCAAAATTGAGGATAACCAACTTCCGCCGTACACACAATTAAACATTACAATAAAAGCATTCACCTATTGGGCAACATCGTCTATTGTAAAAGTACACATTTATTCACCGGCCGATTTACCATCACAACCATTGAAGCCACGCATTTTCATCTCACATATGCACAATCCACTGCATGGTGGTTTAAATATTGAAACTGTTTTCCGTTGGAATGCACCGAATCCAATGAATGGGCCACTTCTTGGCTATAAAATCACCTGTTGGCATGAAAAAAACTATATTCGACATGAATTATTCACCGATTATCATCTACAACCCGAGATAAATGAAAAATATATGGAAAATTTACCAAAAAATGCGACCATCTATTGCAAAGTAAAAGCGGTAACAACGGCTGGTGAGGGTATTTATTCGCGTCTCGTGAGCATGAGCACCACCGTTGAAAAACCATTGCCACGTCTATTTGCCGCCAGCAATGAAGTCATTTATGTGGTGGATTTTGATTTGGATAAAAGTAAAATGATTGTAAATGCTGGCAGTCGTGTTCATCATTTATGCTTTATTGCATTAAATAAACAACTATTTTGGACAAATGAAAACAATGAATTGATGTCATGGAGTCGAAATGGTAAACAAAAATTGTTTTCAATCAATGCACCAGTCTTATCAATAACGGTTAATTGGATTGAACGAATTCTCTATTGGTCACAACTTGAAACAAACGGTAGCTCAATCAATGAATTCAATTTAAATACACAAAAATCCAAATTTTTACTCGAATCATCCAGTTTTATCAACAATTTAAATATGGCACCAATAAATCGAGAATTATTTTGGATTGAATCCGAGATGCCCATTTCAACGAGTGGTAAACTTGTATCGTATCGCTTCAATGAAGGCAATGCAACCATTTTTCGTGATTCAAAAAATGCACCAATTTTGGTGGCGCAAAAAATCTTATTTCTTGACACATTTAACGAAGGTCATGAGAAAATTCTTTGGCTTAACGAACACAATCAGCTGATGTCAACGGATATTCGTTTGCGAATTTCAAGGCCAGCCACATTCATCTATCAACCGAATACAATGAATCTGATTCAAGACAGTGGTCGTATGTATTGGACACAGGCTGATACATTGTATGCAGAAAATCCACCCGAGCACACACCATACCAACGAAAATTATTCTATCCGATGAAAATTTTACCAATTTTCCGTCAAAATTATCCACCTTTACACTGTTTATTGCCACGTCGTCACTTCGATCGGAAAAATGTTTCATTGTACGAATCAACCGATCGATCGCTATGGCTACAGCTGCCGGTACCAAAACGTTATGAAAATTGCTCATTTGAACCGATGCTATTGAAATATAAAATCATTTATTCGGAATTAATGAACGATAGCATGCGATCGTGCACTATTGAAACGTGCACGGTCATTGAAACATATGATAAAGTCATTGAAATTGTCAACTTGAAACCGTTTACAAAATATCAATTTCAAATTAGCATCAGCAATTATTACACAGACAAAATGAATATTACCATGAATTTTACGCGGCCAGTTATGTTTCAAACAAAAACTGGTACACCATCGAGACCGCAAAATGTTTCAGCAAAGATTCTCAGTCCAACGGAGATTAATTTAAATTGGTTGCCACCGCTCGAAATAAACGGTGAACGAATCAAATATGAAGTGCACTATCAAACCGAAAATGAAATCAATGGCTACAAAAATCAATTGCAATTGCTGATTAAAGGTACTAGTTTTAATTCAGTTGACACAAACAATTATTTATTCTAATTTATTCATATATTTTTTTAAACATTTTTCCGTTTTCATTTTTAAACTTCCTGTAAACTAAAATCTAAGATGACAGTGTCACCTCAATTAACATCACAAAACTACTGCCAAATCAACCGTATAACGTATGGATTCGAGCTTATACAACAGAAACACTGCATAATCAAAGTCTACCATTGAAAATTCAAACATTACCCGATCCAGAAATGGTTCATTTAATTGCATCGACATCAAAAACACTTACCATTGAATGGGAACCATATATGCAAGCGCTAAAATACATCATGTCATGTCATCCAATTGGATATGATGATTCAACTGCTGAAATTATACTCGATTCAAGTCATCAGATAAACAGTTCAAATGTACAACAAGATGGAAAGATGTTGAAGGTAATGAATTTGCATCCAAAAACTCAGTATACATTTTGGTTGTCATTTTGGTTTGAAAATCGTCCGGAACCATACACATGGCCACGTGATGATCGATTTGTATTTGAAACGCTTGCTGATAAACCAAATGCACCGGGCAAACCAAGCATTAATCATGTACGCAGTGATGTGTACCAGGTGACCTGGACACCAGCCGAAGGCAATGGAGCATTAATTGAAGAGTACAGTTTGGAAGGGTTACGATATCGAGGTTTGAATCGAGCTGAACGTTCAACAAATTCCAGTGATAAATATAATGACACAATTCTGACAAACACTCTGGCTAATATTCCGCTAACGGTTGATGATCCAACACCGATCGCCGACGATTGGACGGAATACTATTCGGGTAATGAAACCTATTGGATTATCAAAGATTTAGATGAACCGATTGCAATGTATTCGTTTCGGGTGCGTGCACGAAATGGTTACGGTTGGAGTGAATACAGTGAATTGAGTGAACCAATTACGGAGATTTATCCATTGGGTGAACATCGAGAATATCTAATAATTGCTGTAGCTGCACCGGCATTTGTTGCCATTATCATTATCGCATTCAGTTGTATCGTTTGTGGTGAGTGTTAAAGTTTTTATGAATTGAATTGAACATATTGAAGTTGAATGAAAATTTAAATTTTGGTTTCGTTTTTTTTTTTTTTGCTTTACTTTGTGCAGTGTTTCGACGGAAGACTTCGGACAAAAAGAATTTCCAAGATGCAAATACTGGACGCATTGATGTGGAATTAGCCACATTACAGAATTTACCACGCAACGGTACATTTGTACAAAGTAACAATATTTTGTATACATTTGGTCCGATCACGGATGGTGACATCGCTTTACTGCCACAAATTCGACGTGAACAAATTACAATTGCCAATTTCCTTGGCAGCGGTGCTTTTGGCGAAGTGTACGAAGGATTCGTGAGAAATGTTGGCACTGAACTTGAAACACGGGTTGCAATTAAAACATTACGCAAAGGAGCAACTGAACAAGAGAAAGGTGAATTTCTGCAGGAAGCACAATTGATGAGCAATTTCAAGCACAAACACATTCTCAGTTTGATTGGTGTGTGCTTTGATACGGACACTCTATATATTATCATGGAATTGATGCAGGGCGGTGATTTGCTCAGCTTTTTACGACAAAGTCGACCATGCGAAGTAAGTTAAAGACTAATATCAATTGAAAAAAATTTCATGACATTTTCAAGCTCTCAAATAAAATCCACGTTATTTGAATCTGATTAATTTGAATTCTAAAGGGAATGGTATCCGCATTGACTTTGCTCGATTTGACGACAATGTGTGTGGATATTGCATCGGGGTGCCGATACTTGGAAGAAATGCATTTTGTGCATCGTGATTTGGCGTGTCGAAACTGTTTGGTATCATCGGTTGATCCAGAGAATCGTGTTGTTAAAATCGGTGATTTTGGTTTAGCTCGTGACATTTACAAAAATGATTACTATCGCAAAGATGGCGAAGGTCTATTGCCCGTTCGATGGATGTCACCAGAGAGTTTAGTTGATGGTGTTTTCACATCACAATCGGATATTTGGGCATTTGGTGTTTTGTGTTGGGAAATCATGACATTGGGACAACAACCATATCCAGCTCGTACAAACGTTGAAGTTTTACATTATGTCCGAGATGGTGGACGCTTAGATAAACCATCCAATTGCCCAGATGATTTGTAAGTAATTTTTTTTTTTTTTTGCGACATTTTAATATTTTGTTTGTAAAACACACCAAGGGGCAAGTGCCAAGGCTCACTACAAAATGAGTCATGCACTCGTGCCATGGTGAAATATATTAAAGCTAATAAATTTGATTTGATTTGATTAGATATCAATTAATGTTGAAGTGTTGGAGCTATCGACCCGAGGAACGGCCAACATTCCGGTATTGCTTGGATGTGCTACAAAGTTTACGCACTCAATTTGAAGATATTCGCATAAATATGGAAAATGCGAGTCGAAATTTTGCTGGTAAGTTTTATTTTCTTTTTTCTTCAATGGTTCATTTGGGATGTTGATCATCATTCTATCTAACCCATAAAACATAATTCATTGCCATCGTAATTGTGTGAATCATCAATGCTTTTTGCTAAAGTTGAATTAAAACAAAAAAAGAAAAGAAAACAACAAATCCGCTTATTTAGATTAAATTTAGATAAACTTTTAATTTCGTCTTCTCAGGTGGAATATTTAACCGTTCGTATTTATTAGCCGATGAAAATCATAATCATGCAAAAGGTAATACGATATGTGAACATCAAATTGATTTTATGCAAATCGTAGCTTAGCATTTCATTCATTCGAACATTTTCAAATTGTTTAGTTGATTGATTTCGATATTTGTTTGAACACACACACAAAATCTTAAATTTTAAGATAAATAAAACCAAACATAAAACGTTTAATCTCTTAATTTTTCACATCGTAACAGAAGTTGTAAAGTATGTAAACACACCGTTCACAATGCCCGAGTCATATTCAGTGCCAAAAACGAATGAGTATTTGGAGTTAATATGTGATGAAAACGATGATCGTCCGCTTGTTGTGAATCCATATGAAATACCATTGCCACCGCTCGATGAAATTGAAATCGTACACCGCAGTAGTTCAACATCAAGTATAAAAAGCAATGGTAAATCCACCGAATTTGATGTAAATCATGTGGATCATGGTGACACGGATGTGGACTGTACAAAAGGACGAACAATATCAAGTGCATCAACGGTTAGTGAATCGAGTGTATACAATTTACCGAAAAAGAAGGAACTGATGAATGTGACAGAAGATACAGATGTACCAAATACCAATTGTATTTTAACAATGGCCATGCCAAATGCAAGAGAAACATGTATGGGCAATGAAAAGCTATTGTTACCACAACAGCCACCCTATGCACCAGACATTAATAAACGAAAAATACAACAGATGTATGCAAATACAAACATTGAAAGTGCAATTCGCACTTGCGACGGTATCACATCAATGTGAGACTTCAACAACAACAACAACAACAAATGTGTAAGCTTAAGTTCCCATCCTCAAAATAAAACCGAAAACATCATGTTATTGCTGAAAAAAACTGATGTGCATTTTTCCATGAACATTTTTATCGTAGGTCATGAGAGAGTCATTTCGTTGTGCAAACATTGCTTTACGCCGGAGATAAGACTAACATGTTTTATTTCACTCACAATTCTGTTTTTTCGTTTTGTTTTGGTCCTAATTTTATTGAACAAGACTTTTTATGCTAAGATGATGAGCATTTTGCTCTCGACCGTATTTTACAATATCGCTAATTTTATTTTTATATATTCAAAACCAAATGATGTTAGATAAATGGTTATATTAGAGCCGAATTCAGATGAGTTGCACATCAAATGTCTTTATATTAAAGATGTTTGTTTTTTCTTTCTCTCTCTCTCTCTCTCGACAATCATAGCATATATTTTTAATGGTTCACATACCTTTGTAATAAGAAATTTGATGATCAATCTAGCTAGTGGAGTAAAAAAAAATTACGATATAAACAAAACAAAATGAAATCTTGTAGAAAATTGTGTTTTATTGCGAAACATTTTTCAATTTGATCAGATCTAGAAATGACTTAATCGGTAAGTTTTCTATTTAGAATTATTTTCATTTTTTTTTCTTTTCATTCTTTTCATTCTTTTCATTCTTTTCATTCGATTCGCTTTCCTCATTTTGACTCTCCATTTTATTTTCATACATTATATTTTTAGCTTATTTCGATAAGTAACTGCATACAGAAGACAAACCAAAAAAAAACATCTGTTTGATATGCATTCACGCGTACCCGCGGGTAAAACATTTTTTTAGACCAAATTAACGTCAATGTTTATCAATATTTGCATGCGATATTTTAAAAATGGGATATTCTAAATCGAAACAAACAAACACAATTGGAATATATCAATATTTGCGAACATTCTGTTATGAAAAAAGTCGGGCATTTCAATTAAATTATTGTTTATTTAGCACCTTACGATTACAAATGAAATAATATCGATTGAAAAATTGAACTTTTCATTTAAAAAAAAAAAAAAAAAAAGAAAAAAATGCTCATAAATGAACGTTTAAAAGTGTGGTTGACCCAAAATGATGTTGCTGTTACATTACACACGTAGATCAGTAAAATGTTTACACAATTTGTAAATATCAAAACTTACTAACTATTCTCTATCAAAAGAATTTAGTTAAATTCTATGCTTTTGTTCTCATTCATTTCTTTTTTTTTTTTGTTTTATCCCGACACGGAAGTTCATATCATGAATCTTCGAAACATAGCTTCCGCACTCAACACTTACGAAGCTAAATTATATATTTTATAAATTAATGTTCGCATGTTTCAGACTTTATTAACAAGTCGATCGCACACTTCACTGTCCTTTTCACGTTCTTTTTCGATATCAATTTGATCTAAATTGCGATTGGAGATTTTTGTTTCGGTTTTCGTTGATTTCGGTACATAACCGTACATGAATATAGCGGCAATAACGAGTAAGGCACCAATTGAAAATTGTATCGTCAATACAAATTTGAAAATAAAAATAGATGCAATACATGTGATAATAATAGCCAATGATGTGGCAAATCCTTTTAAAATATTATCCGCATATTTGACCACCATTGCAACAAGTAATCCACCGCATGCGTTCAACGCAACTAAATATACCACATACAAGTCATAGCCATGGAAAAAACCTTTGGCATTGATTTGATTGTAGTCAGAGCCCAAGCATGTTATAACACTGATTGGAATACTGAGAAGACTCATTTGAACGTTTCGCATCCAGACGGAAATGTCGGCACCCTTGAGAATTTTTTCAAAAAAGATTCCAGCAAAACCGGATAGCACGCATGCACCTAAGACCGCACTAAAACCGATAAAACGATTCCCTTGATCATCTGCAGCCGAATGTGATGGCGACTTACTCTGACCACCCTGAGCCAATTGCACTAATGCAACGCCCGCAATCAATAACAGTAATGATCCCCATTGTGTGTGTAGTAATTTTTTACGGAGAATTAGAACGGCAAATATTGCAGTTGTTAAAATTTTCAATTGATAGCTGACCTAAAGCGTGAAAAAAAAAACAACAAAAACAAACAAACAAAACACAGAACATTTGTTAAATTCAAGTCAAATTGGTTCGATAAAATACAGTTTTACGTGAATAAAATTGAGGACAAATGAGGTTTACACACCTGATTCGTGGCAGCATCTAAATTGGCAGCCGAAATATACAATAGATTATTTTGTATAACATACAGTAGCGATGGCACGCACACTTTTAACGTATCCAATAGATTTTCTATGATGGTTTTGCGCAATGCTCGGCCAAATTTATAGGCATTTTTATCTTGTTCGTAGAACACTAGCAACAGGCATGTGACTAATTTTGTCACTTCACCCATGACTACGGCTGCAAAAAACAAAACCAAATACAAAAAACAAACAATAAAATCAAGTTTAACGATTAAGCTACAGATTAATGGTGATTTATGAGGTATGATGTAATGGTTTTTAGTTGAATGAACGATCAATTGAAAATTGGTTATTGGCAATCACTTATTGCTTACCCGTGGTTTTGATGAATTGATCTTCTTTTGATGCTCGTGTGGCTGCATACCGCATACTCAGCCCGAGGATGGCATTTTGCAGTGTTAACGTTATTAAACTCACATATTTCAAGGTATTTTGGTTTTCTTTTGGTGTTGAATCAGCCATGTTGTGAAGATGCCAGTGACAAATGCAATAAAAAAAATTAGACGTAGCGTAAAATAGCCCATAAATTTTTGTCGACAACACAATTTTTTTTGTTTGTTTTGTTTTCTATTAAAGTTTGTTTGGTCTGTTTTTTAAAGATTTCAATCGGAATATGCCAGAAAAATCTTGTTGAATGGATTCAATTTTCAAACGTTATTTTACAAAACTGAATGCTTGAAATTCCAAACACAACTATCTCAAAAGTCCCGAAACCGTATCTTCCATCCAGAATTTACTTACTATGTATCATCATTATTTGGTTGTGGGCAGCTAATCGGTATACACAAAAACACACACGATCCAAAATACTCTTTGCAATCTCACGATAAATGTTCAATTGTTGATAAGATTTCCGTTGTTGCCCTATGCCACACACGGCTAAGACTGTCGACTGCTACAATTGAATTCACAATTTTTATCAACCAAGCGAATACATAGCATAATAACAAACCAAACATTCAACAAAAAAAAAGGTTTCTCAAAGCAATCAATGGATTTGTAGTCGTAGTCGTACATTCACATACATTAAGACATTGGATTTGGATACGTTGACAATATATCATTTGACAGCTACCATTCGGCTTCTGTTTGGGAATAATTGTGTCTTAAATTTACAAATTCTGTCACAATAATACAGTTTATATTGCGGTTTGGTATAGTTTTCCAACAATAGATGGCGCTTGTTATTTGTTTTAGTTCTGATGAGGACGTATGTAATCTATAGATTCAAATCGATTAATTATATAGTTGAAAAGTGAAATTGTTCATGCGTTAATGGTTTATTTAAGTTTTTGGCTACTTCAGAAATGCCCAAAAAATCCACTTGTTTTGGTGTCCAAATGTTGCTAGTCGCCAATGAATGTGACAATCACAAGACCAATTTGTAGTGCAGTTCTACTGTTTTTCGCGCTCGATTCCACTTCGAATTTGGTATTTGTCATCGTGTATCAATCATTTTGGCTCAATTGACTGCTGAACACGTTTTGTTTTTGAATAAATTCAATCGAATCTCACGGAAAATCTACGATGTCTCTTTATGAGGTGCATTTTTCTAACTAATTCATATCGACTCTTCCTCATCCAGGATTTGTCTGGTTTTTTTCTATATTTTCTTTTACATTTGTGTATATTTTGCGCAGCAAATTTCTGTGATGATGTTTAATTACATCACACATGAAAAAAACATATTGGTATCACCATTCAAAATGTCTCACATGGATTTCTGGACGATGATTGATGATATCTTCAAGCAAAGCCGCTCGGAAACCATTTTTGGTAAGATATCTTCATTTTTTTGTTGTTGAAAATTTCATGCCGTTTGTTAGACTTTTTGAATGTTTAATGTTTTGTCTGTTGAAAATAGAATTTCTTCGAAACACTGCATTTGAATTGGATGGCAAATCAGATTTCACCAGCGATGAATCCGTACGTCGGTTCTACATGATGATGCGAATTTACCAGACAGGTGCGTACACCGGGCCCCCTCTCTGATCCCGCCATGAAACAAACAAAACACACATCCAATGTTCAATGTCCATTGACATTTATTTATGCAAATAAAGCTCAACATTTGCTTCAACATAAGTAAAATTCCAATTTTTTTCAAATAATTCTGTGTATTATCTCATTATTACAAATGTGTGACAAAAAGAGGCGTTTTGCAGTGGAAAAAAACCGCAAACTTTGGAGAATATATAAATAAAATGTATTTAAATAACATGTTAATTGTGGATATTTTATTTCGTCACATGATTTGAATGTGTCAGATTTTGGTTTTGTTGATCCTTAGCCACTTGTCGATTATAAAATTCTTGCTGAAGCTCTTGTAGGTTTAATTCTAATATTTCGACCTGAAAATATTGCGAAATTTCGGTTGAGAAAACATTGTAATTTTCATAAAACATTTCAATGATAGTTTACCTCTTCAAATCGTAGTGCATCACGCGCTTGTTTCACATAGCCTTTGATAATATTAATTTGTTCGACCAGGGGATCATTCAATGACCCACTGGTGTCAAGAGATTGCGGATTCCAATTGTCAAGTGAATTTACAGCCGTCTATCATGAGAAATGGAATATTTTTTTTGTCATTTATTCAAATTCAAATGCAACAAATTAAGAAGTGGCAAAACTTTAAACTTACCCCAGACGCTGCGACTTTATCTAATTGTGCTCTCGTCACCGGTAATGATGCACCGACAAATTCATTTCTTTCAATCGCTTCCATTGCAAGGCGACGCTCACGTTCGATTCGCATTTCCGTTTCCATGCGTCGTTTGTTTTGCAATCGCTTTATTTCATCTTCAAGTGGCAATGGGCTTAATGTTAATAGCTCATCTTTAATATACTTAATGCATGCCAAACGGATTGCTTTTTTCAATGCCTCTTCTCGACTCCCAACCGGACACTGTAAGCTTAAAATCGATTTGCTATACGCATCAATCAATTCAGCAGTGCGTCCAATTTTTGCACGTAAGGCACCAGCATCGGCTAACGTATAAATTGCATCACCTTCGAAAAGACGACCGATAATTTTTTCATACATTTTCGTATCGGGTGCAATATCACGTTTTAGTTGCTCAATTTTTTCATAGTACAGTGTGACCGGCGGCCGTGACGTTCGACTATCTTGCATCTCTTTGCGATTGTTTAACAAATGCAAACAATGTTCACATACACGGAATGGTTCTTCGGGTTTTTTACTATCAACCGGTTGTGGTTCTGTTGGTGAAAAAGATGGATTCACGATGGCAGCTGAAATGATTTATGATAAAATTGAGGGGATCAACTCGAAACTCGCATAAATTGTGATAAAAACTTTGGACTTACCAGCATCGCTTATGTCAAGGAATAGAGAGCAATCATGACACATAATTGAACCACATAATCGGCAATGATGCTGACGTCGAGTGAGATAAAAGCGTTTCACACAATTTGGACATAACTTAACTGCATCACCATCCAACCAAGGAACAATCTAAAGAGCGTTTTGATGATAGTTGTCAATTCAATATAAAAATAGTTCAAAAATGAATGTAATTTTTTGTTCGCTTACATTTTTCTCATGCTGTCTCCTTTGGGCCGGATCACGTGGCAAATCGGTCAATAATTTATGAAGACGAATAATTAGCTTATTTGTTTCAGTGGCGTATCGTTCGAGTCGTGGTGTTCGTATAGCACGAAAATATGACATATGACTGCAATCGGTGCCAATATCTTGTGGATAAACTGGAGCCGAAACATTAATTTTGCCCGGTTGAAAATTGCTCGCGGTCTGTGTATTCGGTGAGATTGTTTCATCCAAACGTTTAATTTTATTCTTAGCCGAAATAAAAATGTCTTTAAATGATTTCAATAAGTCTTGGTCATCTTCCGAATGTGTATCAAAATGGGCGGTTAATCGTTCAGGTGATTGAAAATTGGCTTTGCATATTGGACATAAAAATCCTTCCATCACCTCTTCACGTTCATCAAACATTTCACCAAATGGATTTGACATTTTCGATTTAACAACAACTCGAATCTTTCAAAAACTGTTTGTTAACTAATTGTTAAATGAGAAAATGAAACAAACATCGATCCAATTATTATGTTATTCTTTTATCAACATTCTATTCGATATTTAAAAATGTATCACAGTTTTATCAAATTCTAGTGAATATTTTATAATTAAACCATTAGTTTGAAAATTTGAAAATTGAATATTTCATTGTCAACTACAACAAAATCGATCGAAGAAATGAAAATAACACGAATGGGAATGGTAAAGTTTTCTTTTTTGCTTGAACAAAAAAAAAAAATAGTTTCACTTCCTCAATCAACAACAGTGGTGTGTGGAATAATTTTGACGTTTCCATTCATTCAATATTTGTGACATTTGGAATTTGGTTTTAGGCTGCGTACAACGTGCAGCGCGCGCGTTCAGTGCATGAATGAATCCGGCAATGTGAATTGTAACCAAATGGTGAAATATTACTTTGAATTTCGAATTGACTTGTCTGTTCAATATGTTCTGTTTGGTTCTGTGTTCTGTGTGTTGTTTTTTTCTGTTGTTGTTGTTGTTGTTGTGTGGTTGGGCTCACAAGTACGCATATGTGTTGCACGAATGCGTTGGTATTTTTACTTTGATCCTTTTGTTCGCACTGGCCCCGAGTGTCTCTACTAAATTCAATATTATACTCTATATATAACAAACATATTCTATCTTGAAAATTCTATTTACGAGCTTCACTATCTCTATATTTCTTAAATATAAACAACGTTTGGAGTAGCCGCATCGCGCGCGTACACTCCGTTTTTATTTTTTTTTTTTTTATTTTGTTCATGTTATACACGCATAATACTCAAGTGGCCCATATGTGTACGACGAACAACGGTCTCTCTCTCAAACGGTCTCAACAAACCAAATGCGATTTTTTTCTCACCCATTTTGTACTACGCGTTAACGATCGAATAAATTAAATTGGTTTTATAATGTAATAATAGCAGTTCAGTCGTTTTTCGTATGGCAAACGAATCGAAAGCAGACGCGCTCGTCTTTCTCGTCTACACAAAAACGTATTTTGATTTTCGTTTCAATTTCATTTCTCGTTGTCAGTTGATTATTTTCGGTGCTCGGTGTATGTTGTTCATATTTTGTTATATAGATTGTTTTTTTTTCGTGTCTGTTTGTTTGTTGGTTTCGGTCAGTCGGTATTGTTTATAAAGGAGAGTAGTGAATAGCAAGTTTGAGTAACCAAGGTCATTTGAATTTTGCAGGACTGGGGTCTCTATCGGTTCAATCAATGCACTCAACAAGCAATATTATATTGAGCATTGGATTTAGTTTTGGGTGCTGAAAATTGTGCGTGTGGGTGTTGGTAAAACAGTGTGCTTACGCGACAAAAATTTTTCGTGACAAAAAAAGAAGAAGAAAAACTGTCGTTTTTTCTCTCTCACTCTCACGCGATAGAGTGAAAACGAGTCGTGTAAAACGACCAACAAAAATCTCAAAGTAGGCAGTCTAGTTCAAAAGAAAAATCCAAAATCCAAAATAAAAAAAAAAAAAAACAACCAAAAATGACACAACTGTATATTGATGTACCGATTCCAACATCGAGTCCCCCTACAATAAGTTTAACGACCGGGGACACACCAACCACACTCATCGAATTAACATTGAGCGCTGAAAATTTGATTAACGCTGATGTTCTATCCAAATCGGATCCATTCTGTGTCATTCGCATGAAAGACACGTATCAAGATAAATTCCATGAAATTGGCCGCACCGAAATGATCAAAGATAATCTCAATCCACAATGGGTGAAAAAATTTCTAATCAATTACAATTTTGAGTCAACACAAAAAATACGCTTCGAAGTATGGGATCAAGATCCAAACGGAAACGATTTTCTTGGTGAATATGAAACAACATTGGCGGATATTGTATCAAATTCGGGCCGTCAATTTCGTGGTAAATTGATACACAAAAGTGTACGAAATGCGGGCTCACTGATTATTGTTACGGAAGAAGTGACGGCTTGTAAACAAAATATTCAAATGCAATTTCATGCCAAGCATCTTGATAAACTATGTTGGTATGCACGTAATGATCCATTTTTAGTATTTTATCGTTCAAACGAAGATGGTTCATCGTCGATTGTTGCCCGTACAGAGGTCGCGCATTCCACACAAAATCCCAAATGGCAGCCAATTGCAACGAAAGCACGTACTTTATGTAACGGTGACTATGAACGTAGCATTAAAATTGAATGCTATGACAATCGTTCAAGCGGTGATCATAAGCTAATTGGCACGTGTCATACATGCTTGAATATACTGTCAAAGGGTCCTGGCGACAATAATACATATGCATTGCGCAATCCAAAGAAGCAAGACAAAAAAGAACATTCCGGCATCCTTGAGCTAGTTAGCGTGAGCATTTGCGAAGAAATCACATTTATGGATTATATACGGGGTGGGACACAAGTACATTTTGCGGTTGCCATTGATTTTACAGCATCAAATAAACCACCAACCGACCCACACTCATTACACTATCTCAGCGCACACAAACCCAACAGCTATGAGATTGCATTGAAAAGCGTTGGCGAAATTATACAACATTATGATACGAGTCGAATGTATCCTGCATTCGGTAAGATTTTCTTAATTACAAATTTATAGTGATGATATTTGTAACGAAAATTCGAGTTTAAAACAACATTATTGATGTCAAACTATAAAAAACTATTATAAACAAAAAAAAAACTATTATAAACACACACACAAAAAACTATCTCATCAAATTTCATAAATTTATAGGTTTTGGCGCCAAACTACCGCCAAATGGTGAAGTTTCACATCAATTTCCATTGAATGGCAACGAAAAGCATCCATATTGCTCAAGCATTGAAGAGATTCTCCAACACTATCGTGACACCCTCAAGAAAGTTGAACTATTTGGTCCGTCAAGTTTTGCACCAGTTATAAATAATACAATTAATATTGCAAAGCAACTTGATCAAGATGGCAAACATTATTTCGTGCTGCTTATTATTACGGATGGTGTGATTGCAGACCGAAAACAAACCATCAATTCAATCATTGATGCATCGAAATGGCCCATTTCAATAATTATTGTTGGCGTTGGTGATGCTGACTTTGGTGATATGGATGATTTAGATTCAGACGATTGTCGCCTATCAATCAATGGACGCACCGCTGAACGTGACATTGTACAATTTGTGCCATTAAATCAATTTTTAACCGGTCATATTGTTCGATCTCAAGCCGTTTTAGCCAAAGAAGTGTTGGCTGAAATTCCCGATCAAATTACCGGTTTTATGCGATCCAGAGGATACAAACCAAATCCCAACGATGCCAAACATTAATATTACAAGAATTTTAAAGAAAAAAAAAAAGGTATCAACAAGAATTCATACGAACGAACGAATTTAGTTCAAAATCGTTTAAAATCAATCAGTGTGTGGTGGTCAATCAAAGAATTTAATCGATGTGCATTTAATTGATGGCCTTTAATTGTTTTCATGCCAAATAACGTCTATAATAATTATTTAATCGTCGAACAACAGGAATATTTACACACAAAACAACCGTTAGCAATTAGAATTTTATTGAAACTATACAAAATTAATTAAAATTGTATGAGAAGAAGAAGAAGAAAAAAAACAGAACCAACCCGATTTCATTCTTGATCGAATTTTTTTTATTCGTTAATGCATGCATATATACACACACACACATATATATTTGATGAGCAAATACAATTCAATCAATCTCTCTATTTAAATGTCATCACTTTGTTTAGTTTTTTAATTGTTGTTGTTGTTGCTTTGTTACAATGTATTACTATTGACTTTTTGGAATAAATATTTACTTCATCAAAATAAAATAATTACAAAAAAAAAACAACAAAATAGAAGAAATAGAACTCCATAAGTGAAATTGTTTGTTTTGTGTGCGATTACCACTTGATATTAAGTGCAGTATTCATCTTTTCAACGGCATGATAAGTTGTGTGTAATAGTGATGTGGCCTTGTCACTATCAACGCCATCCAGGAATTGCGCGTATATATGATCAGTGTCGGTATTTTGTATCGTTGATTGTGGTAATTTATCATAAAATTCCATTAGCTGTGCGGTCATTTCCCGTACACTATCACCACTTCCGGGACGAATTTGAGCGCCACCATTCAAACAGCCCGACGGGCATGCCATCACTTCAACATAATGATAAGATGATTTGCCGCGTTTAAGTTTTTGCACGAGATTTTGAATGTTTCGAAAACCATTTGCAATGGCAAAACTCAATACAATTTTACCATCACGTTCAAGGTAAACTTCTTTAAAATCTGGATTTCGTAATGTTTTAAAATCCACATGTTCAATGGTTTCATTGAATAATTCTTTGGCTGCATACTTAAAAATATGCTCTGCATATCCACCAGAACCAGAATGTTCATATCCATACACCGAATGGGTGGGTGCATCTGTTTGCCATGGCCAATCCATATGCATGGCCATTTCGTCCATCAAACTGTTATTCTCTCCGCTTAGCATCTGTTCAATTTCAATTGATGTGATGACACAATCAACATCACGCGAATTTAATGTTTCATTAAAAAAATCCTCACGTGATGCTTCCAATTTTTTGTCATAGCATGGCATTACAGTCACATGATAAATTCGATCGGCGCTTACATTCAATTGCTGTGACAAATATTGTTTCACCAGAACACCCATTATTTGTTGTGGTGATCGTGTTGTTGATATATATGGTAAAATGAATGTACCGTGAGTTTTTTCCGCATAGCAAACCCAACCGGGACACGTTGAACTTAACATGGGCATCACATTTGATTTGGCGTCATTATTTATGATCATCGATTTATAACGCTCCAAAAATTCATTGCGACTTTCAATTAATGATAAATCATCAGCAATTTTTGTATTGATAACAAAATCAGCGCCCAAACGCTTTAAGTAACCGGTAAGTCGTTGTGCAATCTCTTCAGCATCACATGCACCATATTTATAAGCCAATGATAAAATCGATTGTTGTGACACCGTAAATATGATGGTTTTTATTTGATCATCATTGCCCATTGTTTTATTAGCGTTATTTTCTTTTAGCACTTTTAATACCTCCTCTTGACTTTGCTGCGTAATTAAAACACCTTCGGCTGATGTGATGCAACCGGAGCATGCCAAACAATCACCCAATGTGATTTCAACTTTTTGTAATTTTGGTGCACGCAAATCAATATCAACACCATCCGCAGCAATTGTAATCTTTGAACCAGTTTTGGTTTTTCCTTTTTTAATTTCCACCGGTTTAATGCATTCTTGGGACGGTGTTATGAAATCATCTAAATTTGTTAACTGTAGCGCTCCACTAAATCGTGACATTTTGTTGTTGTTGTCTCTGCTGTCTCTATTTTTGTTTTGAATGCGCTAGCAAATGTGAGTTGTGTATGGGTGTTTGTGTGTGTCGACTTTATTTTTCTCGATTGAATTGCGGTCTTTGCGTTTTACTTTTTTTACGAAGCCAATCACAATAGAGACTGACCTTTCGGAATAATATCTCTATTTTTTTTTCGTGTGTTTTAACAAATGCGCACTGAATTGTAATATGTATACACGATTGAACAGACCACCTCAGAAGAACCTGATGAACTTGAACTGTCAAAAATAAATCAACAAACAAATAAATTAATGTCTTCGAATACACAAATTCTCGATGTTGCAACCAATTAGATGTAAGAAAAATAAAATAATTGTACTTGAAAAACTTACCGAAACGTAAAATCAAATATCGATTGAATCGCGATAAGTTGTTATGTGTTTTATTTTTTATTGAGAGAGAGAAAGAGAAATAAGATGGAAGAAAAAAATTAATTCGTTCACACGTTTTGAGTTTTACTCTAAATAAAAATGTGCTTCGTGTAATTAGTTTGCTGCTGTAATGTTATAAAAAAGAAACAAGAAACAACACACAACACACACACATGACTTATATGGAGTTTGACAGCTTCGAATGTTTTTGTTGTAAATTTTGACATTTGTGACAAATGAATGGACAGAATCAGCAGTGAAACGCTTTCATACGCTATCGTTCCAAATGATATCATCACAGTGACTTTTTTTTTACATTGAATCAATTCACATTCTGTTTCTATGGCATAGAATAGATTTATTATTTTAGCGTTGTAGTTGGCATTTTAGTTGATGTTTGCGAGTTTTCCTTACTTTTGTGTTTTGTATTGGATTTTGTTTACAAATCAAATTTTCTTCAGTTGTTTTTTTTTTGATGTGCCTTTTTGTAAATGAAATCAAATTGAAATATTGAAAACATCACATAGCACCTAATTGGAAATTTTGCGTTTCGTGTTTGTGGAATGTTAATGTGAAGAGGCCTATCTCAAAACGTAGCAGTAGCAAAAAAAAAATCCATCCAAAATTAAATAAAAAAAAAAATGCCTCCGCAAAAGTGGTCAACGAACGCAACATCTGCGAAATATGTAACCGATGATATGTTGGCACCGTTTGTATCCAGTTTTTTGCCAACATCACAAGTTGAGCTAACGATAAGCTGTAAAAATCTCATAAATGCTGACATTTTAAGTAAATCCGATCCATTTTGTCTGGTTTTGATGAAAGAACCATGGCAACATCAGTACTTTGAAGTTGCACGCACTGAAGTGATACAAGACTCTCTAAATCCACAATGGGTGAAAAAAGTGATAATCAATTATAATTTTGAAACTATTCAAAAAATTCAATTTCAAATCCATGACGAAGATGTGGGTGATACAGACTTTTTGGGCAAATTTGAAACAACACTTAGTGAATTGGTGTCATTTTCAGGACGTCAATTTGTTGGAAAATTGACCGGGGTATCGAATCGAAATTGTGGTGAAATTGTTATAGTTACTGAAGAGGTTATTAGTTGTAAACAAGTGGCTGACATTCAATTTCGTGCTGAAAATTTGACAAAACTTTCGTGGATTTGGAGTAATGATCCATTTTTGGTGATTTCAAGGTCAAATGAAGATGGTTCGTATTCGGTTGTTATGAAAACGGATCCAGTACAATCAACGCAGAATCCAACTTGGAAACCATTTAATATACGAGCAACGACACTTTGCAACGGTGATTTTGATAGAAATATTAAAATTGATTGTTATGATCATCGAAGTAATGGCAGTCACAAGTTGATTGGAACATGTTATACAAATCTCCGAAGTTTATCGACACAAAATCAACCGCCAATGACCTTGGTGAATGAAGAAAAGCAAAAAATGAATTCAGCACATGGTTCAGATGGTGTTTTAAAAGTAGCCAACATTAAAATCACTGAAGACGTTTCGTTTTTGGATTACATTAAAAATGGCACACAAATGCATTTTGCTGTTGCTATTGATTTTACCGCTTCGAATGGTGTTTATACCGATCAAAAATCGCTGCATTACTTAAGCGACTACTATCCCAATCAGTACGAAATGGCTCTGAAAGCAGTTGGCGAGATAATTGAACACTATGATCATGCTCAACTTTTTCCCGCTTTTGGTAAGTTTGACGATATATTTTACCCAAATCACTCCCATTCTTTGACATTCGAATGATAAAAAAAAAAACCAAAAATTGTCATTTCTTTTCGAATTTAGGTTTTGGTGCTAGAATTCCGCCAACCGATCAAGTTTCGCATCAATTCCCACTGAACGGTAATCCATCACATCCATATTGCTCAAGCGTTGCTGAAATTCTTACGCATTATCGCAATCAACTTCGAGTTGTAACACTTTATGGGCCAACCAATTTTTCGCCTGTAATAAGCAACACCGCCGCTATCGCACGCCAATACCAAGATGGAAGACATTACTTTGTTTTACTTATCATCACCGACGGAATCATCAGTGATATGCATCAAACCAAACGTTCAATTATTGAAGCGTCCACATTACCAATTTCGATTATTATTGTTGGAGTTGGTGATGCTGATTTTGATGCTATGGACGAACTTGATTCGGATGATGTTCGCTTAAGTGCTGATGGTCAATACGCTGCACGAGATATTGTACAATTTGTTCCATTGAATAAATTTTTACCGAAAAATGGATCGGCAATTAAATCACAAGCTGACTTGGCTAAAGAGGTTCTTGCTGAAGTGCCTGCACAACTAACGGGTTTCATGAATTCACGTGGTTTTAAACCACAAACACCATCAAATGTACCGGATTCATCGAATATTGTACCAACGGCACCAAAAATTTGAACAAAAACAAAAACTCCAAACTGCGTTTATTTTAATTAAACTAGAGTTTGAAATGATTTAATGCTGTCAAAATATGTTACGGGTGTAATTTTTTTTTTTCATATACATATGTTTTTATTGATGTACTTATGAAAATAATCTTCTTAATTATCAAAGCTACTTCCAGCTACATTGAGTCAATATGTCCATATTTGGAACGCGTACAATCACATTTTTTGTTGTTGATATAAATGTATTTTTGTCGAAATGATGCTTTTTTATTCAATGCTAAAATGATTTAGATATAAATCAAGAATTTTTATTAGTCAACATTGTTATCGATGTCAATTTATGTTTGATTCATAATATTCGCTTTGAGTTGTTGTATTTTTAATTGCACAAAATATATTAATGAAATCTTTGTGTCAAATCATTTGTATCTTATATGGGTCAATTGATTTGTGAATTTGTGACAATGGAACGGCACAGGACGTGACCAGATACGGAACGCAAGTATAGTAAACAAATTGTCACAATCCACACCGTTTGAGTGTGTTATTATTTGTTTTGATGTGAAATGTGGACCGTATAGTTTTGGAGATACTGAAACTGGATATGGATATAGGTATGTATAGAGAGAGATACATAGATGGTATAGATGGTATAGATACCCAAAACAAGCTTATTAAGTCAGACACATTTATTATTTAGAAACCATTGACATTTGAACTCATGATAGTGAATTGGAATTTGGCATTGGTGGCGTTGAAAATGAATGTTAACTATAGAAACGGTAATAAAAATAACTGACCCTTGCCAAAAAGAGTCAAATGAATTTAAAAAACCGAAACAGAATAAAGCGATACAATGCTCAAAACGGCTCAAAATGACACAAAACGCTAATTTTGGTATTTTCCAGTTGTGAAATAAAGTGTCTCATGTTCATTCTCAGGGTTTCATTTGTGACTGGAGGGAAATTATTGCGCAAACTCTTATCTTCTTGATGTTTGAACATATGGCCAATGTTATCAACATTATTTTCAGTGCCACGAAACACCCTCGAAGTGAAAGGTATTAAAAAGCTTTTCTCCTCGGCATAGCAGTAAAGTCGTAGTTTAGGTGTCGTACGGGTTTAGTTGAAAACGTTGAAAGTAAGAAGTAAGACTTCATAACCGGACTTCATTTGCATAAAGACAAAAACGACCAATTCAAATCAAATAAAAATGTCACCACGAAAGTGGGCAACAAGTGCTGAATCAGCGAAATACATAACGGATGAGATGTTGGCACCTTTTGTATCAAGCTTTTTACCAACCTCACAACTCGAATTGACTTTGAGCGCCAAAAATCTCATCAATGCTGATATAATTACCAAATCAGATCCATTTTGTTTGGTGTCGATGCGAGAACCATGGGAAGATCAATACCGTGAAATTGCTCGCACTGAAATCATCAAAGATTCCCTGAATCCACAGTGGGTGAAAAAATTGATTTTAAATTACAATTTTGAAACCATACAAAAGATAACATTTGAAATTCGTGATGAGGATTTACAAGGATACGACTATTTGGGCCGATTCGAGACTACACTTAGTGAATTGGTTTCATTTGCGGGTCGTCAGTTTATCGGAAAACTTAAAGGAACATCGAAACGAGATTGTGGTGAAATTATAATTGTCACCGAAGAGGTGTCGAGCTGCAAACAAATTGCTGCAATTCAATTTCATGCAGAAAATTTAACAAAACTCTCGCTGCTAAGCAGCAATGATCCATTTCTGGTCATTTCACGTTCCAATGAAGATGGCTCATATTCGGTTGTAACAAAAACTGAACCAGTACGATCTACACAAAGTCCAACCTGGAAACCATTTACTATGCGAGCAACGACACTTTGCAACGGAGATTTTGAACGGAATATTAAAATTGATTGCTATGACCACAGGAGCAATGGAAATCACAAGTTGATCGGGACGTGTTACACAAATCTCAACGATTTGTCAGCACCGAATCAACAACCGATGATCCTGGTCAATGAGAAAAAGCAAAAAGAACATCCGGGTCATCGTTCGGATGGTGTATTAAAAGTGGCCGACATCAAAATTGCCGAAGATGTGTCATTTTTAGATTTCATCAAAAATGGAACTCAAATGCATTTTGCGGTGGCTATTGATTTTACGGCATCAAACCACACCAAAGGACTGCATCACTTGGCTGACGGTCGTATGAACAACTATGAAATTGCACTTCGAGGTGTTGGCGAAATCATTCAACAATACGATAGTTCTCAATTGTTTCCCGCATTCGGTATGTTCCACAACACACAATTTTATGCCAATTTTTATCCGATTTCATAGTCATGATGAAAAAAAAAAAAAAAACAATTATTTTCTTTAGGTTTTGGTGCAAAATTGCCACCGTCTGGCCGTATTTCGCATCAGTTTCCACTCAATGGAAATTCATCACATCCATATTGTTCGGGTGTTGAAGACATTCTATATCATTATCGAACTCAAGTAAACAGTGTACAATTTTATGGACCAACAAATTTTGCACCGGTAATCAATAACACAAGTTCAATTGCAAGTCAATTTCAAGATGGAAAGCATTATTTTGTTTTGCTGATCATCACCGATGGCATAATTTCTGATTTACATCAAACAAAACGTGCCATCATAAATGCGTCCAGCCTTCCAATATCCATTATTATCGTTGGCGTTGGTGATGCAGATTTTGATGCGATGGATGAGCTTGATTCAGATGAAGTTCGGTTGACGTGTGAAGGCCGTTATGCTGAACGAGACATTGTACAATTTGTTCCATTGAAAAAATTCCTATCAACAAGTGGACCATATATCAAATCACAGGCTGATCTAGCCAAAGAAGTGCTTGCCGAAGTACCTGAACAATTAACCAGTTTTATGAAATCACATGGATTCAAACCACAAATGCTACCTCCTTCAAATCTACCGCCAGATTCAACAATTATTATGCCAACCGCACCGAAGATGTGAAATTAATGAATCTAGTTAGAATATTTACTCTCGTATAGAATATTTACTCACGAGCTTTTCAGGTGTTCACAATGTGTTTGCCAAATCGTTTTCGAAATCATTTCAATGTTTCGTGTATCTTATGACCATTTTCATCTTTGAAACGTACAATCATATCACTGTTAAAGGTAAATTTCGTCTTACTTCTAAGTGATACTATGTTTAGTGTGTGAAACATTATCTGCTACAAATTTTTACCTTAATCATTAATCATTCAAAAATATGTTTCTACTACGAATAAAATATGTCATGAATTAAATTCCGAAATCAATGCACATTTGCCAATGGTTTTATTTTATTTAACGATTTTCGAAGCCCGTTTCATTTAACGCATTCTTCTTCTAAAAATAACCAAGGAAACGCAGTAGCAAAATGATGACTACAATGAATATGTATGTAGGGGGGCTCCTGTTATAGGCTGTATTACGTCACAAATGTGTTCTATGACGTCATAGTCTCATTTTGTATTCCGATATGATAAACTCATGGGGATCATAAGATGTGAGAAAATCTGCGCATTCTTCAGCAGGCGCAGATTTCACATCTGAATGTGAACATTGGACCAACCCAATAGGCATCGCAGCAATGCACCATTTCTGTGACGTCACATGGACTCAAGCCAGAAATGAAGCAAGTAGAAAGCCTCTGAAATGATTCAATGCGAATTCATGCTCGATGAGAAACAAAAATTGTTCAAATCAATTGGTTCAAATATAACATGTTCAACATTGATGGACTTGTTTTTGCTCGCGGATAAAATAGAGAAGAATTGGTTAGAATCTATTAAGAAATTTTAAGAAACCCAAAATTCAATTAGAATTTTTTATGAAAATGTGCATATTTTAGTGTTTGATTGGATAAAAAAGATTGATTCAATAAAATCCTTCAATGTAATTTACAATGTCGTTAAATTAATTTCATATCATTTCAAAATAAATCAAATCAAATCATTGGAAGTAGTACAGAATGCAGCCAGATTCCCAAAACAAATGCCATTGTCAGAATATGTCAGAATTAAATATAAGACGAACTGTCACAGGACATTCGTAGATAACAAAGACTTTTCTCAGTTGACAACACGATATCTGTTCTCTTGGAATTAGTTTTTAGTTTTTGTTTTGGTGTAAATTTTTGTTTACATTCTCATTGCTGTCACTTTCGCTTTCATCGAGTTTCAGTTAAACAAATAAATGTAGATTTCATTGCATTGCTTGTGGGTGTGTGTCTCAATTTTAATATTCAGAATGGTCGATTTACATTGAATTTCATCATAAAACGAAAAGTTATATTTTGTGCGTTCTGCTCATGATTCCAATTTATTGTTCTGACGTCATAGCAGCTTGGCTGGTGATGGGTGTTATTATAGCACAACGCATGCCACTAGTTGCATTTAGATATCGTTTATGACAAAGCGTCGCATCGACGTCAAAACAAATTCTTCGAATTGTTGATAGAACGACATTTAATCGTACCATTGTTATATTAATGGGTCTCGCCTATGTTAGTTGACCATTTTGACTATATTAGCAAATTAATAGGCCTCCCATAATGATTGGACAATTTTATATTTAGACAAAACAGTTGTGAAACAGTAGCGTGATAGAATTTTTGTGGTAGTGCTAAATTTCAGGCGAAACACAAATATTTTGATATTACCACCAGATTAGATACTATAAATAGAATGTAAATCATTTTCTATCAATTAAATCCGATCCGTGTGTTGACATTCCGTGACTAAATGCGAAATAAAAACGAAAAAGTTGCGCAGACTAAACGACTCGTCGAACATTTTACCAGTTAAGCACGCAAACAGTGTCAACCCTCAACACTTCTATAGTGACGGTGGGTTGTTTTGGTTTCAGTGTCAAAGAGCACGTTGAAAGAACACGTCGTTCAAAGTAGTGAAATAAACAATCCTGATCCTTGTAGCTTGAAGTAGTGTGTTTTGTAGACTTTTAATTTTAATTTTTGATAATCGATTGTTATATTAAAAGAAATAACAAAAAAAAAAGTTCAAAAAATTCAAAATGCAACAACACAAGTGGAATCAATCAGCTTCCGCTCAGTACGTAACCGATGAGATGTTGGCTCCGTTTGTAAAAGATTTTTTACCAACATCACAAATTGAGATAACGATGAGCTGTAGAAATCTCATAAACGCTGATATCATATCAAAGTCCGATCCGTATTGTGTGATTTCGATGCAAGAGCCACGATGGCAAGATAAATACTATGAAATTGCACGCACCGAAACAATTGACGACACACTAAATCCACAATGGGTGAAAAAAGTCATTCTGAACTACAATTTTGAATCGGTGCAAAAACTTAAGTTTGAAATTTGGGATGAAGATTTAAAGGGAGCCGATTTTTTGGGACGCTTTGAAACCAAGCTTAGTGATTTGGTATCAATTTCTGGCCGTCAATTCATCGGTAAACTAACTGGTGTACCAGGTCGTGATTGTGGTGAAATAATTATTGTATCGGAAGAAGTGAACAGTTGCAAGCAAATTGCTCACATTCAATTTCGTGCAGAAGATTTGAAAAAATGCTCGTGGCTGTGCGGTAATGATCCGTTTTTGGTGATTTCGAGATCCAACGAAGATGGTTCAAATTCGGTTGTGACAAAAACCGAAGTTGTTCGATCAACACAAAATCCACATTGGCAACCGATTCATATTCGAGCAACGACTCTGTGCAACGGTGATTTTGATCGTAATATCAAAATTGATTGCTATGACCATCGAAATAATGGAAGTCATAAATTGATTGGGACGTGCTTTACATCACTAAGAATATTAAGCTCGACGTCTGACAATCAACACGAAATGATTTTTTCAAATGAAAATCGAAGTGCTGTTGGTGTTTTGAAAGTGGACAAAATCAACATGACCGAAGACATTACATTTTTGGATTACATTCGCAATGGAACACAAATGCATTTTGCGGTGGCTATTGATTTTACGGCATCGAATGGAAATTATACGGATCCAAAATCACTGCATTATTTGTCACCGCATCGCCAGAATAGCTATGAAATCGCATTAAGGGCTGTCGGCGAAATCATACAACAATACGATAGCTCTCAACTGTTTCCAGCATTTGGTAGGCTTTTTCGTCATTTTTTTGTGGTTATTGAAATAACTTTTGCCCGATTCAAGCTATTAATTCATATGAATTGTTAAATATCTAATTCTCGCTGTTTTTTTTTTTTTCTAATTTTGACTTATTTTTTCTGGGGTTAAATCAGGATTTGGAGCCAAACTGCCACCTTCAGGACAAGTTTCACATCAGTTTCCTCTAAACGGAAATCCATCACACCCATATTGTTCTGGAATCGATGAGATTCTAACACATTATCGCAATCAACTTGGACATGTTACACTTTATGGACCAACCAACTTTGCACCGGTAATAAACAATACAACTGCCATCGCACGTGAATTTCAAGATGGCAAACATTATTTTGTTTTACTTATCATCACCGACGGAATTATAAGCGATATGCATTTTACCAAACACGCTATAATCGATGCATCAACATTACCAATGTCAATAATTATTGTGGGTGTTGGTGATGCAGAATTTGATAGCATGGATGAACTTGATTCGGATAATGTTCGATTAAATGTTGATGGAAAATATGCTGAACGTGATATTGTACAATTTGTTCCACTGAATAAATTTCTCGAGAAAAATGGAGCAACTGTAAAATCACAGGCTGACCTCGCCAAAGAAGTACTCGCTGAAATACCAGAACAATTAACTAGCTTTATGAAATCACGCGATATTAAACCACAAATGGCACCAACACAAACGCCAACTGCACAAATATCATCTAATTTATATCCAACGGCACCATTATCTTAACATAATTTTTAAATACTCTTTCAACTCATTCCATTAACATATTGAAATTTATCAAATTCATAAAAAAAAGATAACTTTTTTTTAAATCAAACTTAAATTCTTCGATGTACTTTTAATGTAACAGATGATTGAACAAAAATTATGTGTGTGTTCGTCCATAGAATATTTTATAAATATTTTCATAATAATATTTAGTTAAGAGCGCTGCCTTTTAACTATTTCGAGTCGCTTTCGATGTAAAAGAAAATACAATCATCATTTTTGAAGTGTTAACATGTGTCGCCAAAGTTTACTGTAAACCATCTAAAATACATTTTCTTTTTCTCTCGATAATCTAAGTCAATTTCGTATATTTCTAAGATACTCGAGTTGTGCAGAATATTGATATTTGTATTAGTTTACATTCGAATAAATAAAATAACTAAATAAAGAGAGTGAATTACTTTAATCAATCCATTCGATGTTTTTATAAAAATCTAATATATTAGATTTCTTTTACTTGAAAATGGTAATAGTGTTTCTATAGTCAACTTCAAGCTCTTTGTGAAAAAAATGACCGCCAGCCAGTCGACTTTTCCACGAATCGTATGTACTTTTTACGGTTTCGATCGATTGCCAGTCGTTTTTTGCCTCAATTTAGACGACTGTCTGTTCAATCGTTTTATTTTCACAAGGGTAAACATAGGTTATCCTTGGGATAAATAAACTATTCCTTTGGCTATAAGGATAAGATGCTGTTTTTCGAATCTACATACTTATTACGAATCTAACTGTAAAAATGAAACTTATCACATATCTTATGAGAGCCTTGGATTCAAACTAAACCCACTAAAAGTTGTAAGTTCGAATATAGAAGTTTATCTTTCAACAATTTTTCACGGTTACACCGAGGTAATTCCATTTTTGTTGCAAAAAATTTCCGTTTCTTACGTGTAGATTTGAACTTTAAGAATTTCAAAAGCCATATCTCTTCTTGCAAACTATATTCCGATTGTTTAAGGCGTAAAACCGATTTTTAACCAGTTTTGTAGCAGAACCTGTTCTTTTTGTGACTCTATTGAGAAATGTATGTTGTATGGTGTTATCACTACACAATCTGTTTGAATTCGTTTTTCATTGGAAGTGCACAGGACGCAGCCAGATTTCAATCAATAGAATTGGCACTTTGGTAAGCAATCCTGGAAGAACCGTCAAAGTGACGTACAATTTTCGCAAACCCTCTTTTTGTTGATTAGAGCAATATATCAATTCACCAGAGTATTCAATTGATTACAACATTTTTTTTACCAAATTTGAAAATTATTACTCACCTTCGTTGTCAATCGTTTGTGTAGTAAATATAGTAAATAATTTCGGAAATTTATTGATATTAAAATTGCGTGCCAGGATTTGTGTTGACATTAAGTTCAAACAAAAAAAAAAAAAAAAAAATCCAATGAGAATTGGTGAATGAATGGAGAATATAGAAAGTGATACATATATTCAGTAGTTATATTGAGATTGAGGCTGACTCATTTGTTGACATTCATGATAAATGCAAAGAATATGAAGAATCTTTCATGACCAAACATGCAGGCAATGTCATGCAAATAATAATTGATATTAAATGAATATAACTCGATATTAAATGTCGCCAAATATGCTGCATGCAAATGAAAGTTGATTAAATATCGTAGTTTATTTTTAAACTGTAGTTGAAGCGAATAGGAACGGTTCAGTTCAGTTAGTTTTAAGTATAAAATCAGTGTGACAAAAACAAAATTCAGGCATAATGCTGCAACAGCAAAAATGGCCTCGTTCGGCGTCCGCTCAGTACATAACCGATGAGATGTTAGAACCGTTTGTTTCGAATTTATTGCCCACGTCACAAGTTGAGGTGACTTTAAGCTGTAGAAATCTCATAAACGCTGATATCATCACCAAATCCGATCCGTATTGTGTAATTTGGATGCAAGAGCCAAGATGGCAAGATAATTACTATGAAATTGCACGCACCGAAACGATTGACGACACACTAAATCCACAATGGGTGAAAAAAGTCATTCTGAACTACAATTTTGAATCGGTGCAAAAACTTAAGTTTGAAATTTGGGATGAAGATTTGAAGGGAGCTGATTTTTTGGGAAGATTTGAAACGACCCTCGGTGATTTAGTGTCAATTCCTGGCCGCCAATTCATCGGTAAACTTTCTGGTGTACCAGGTCGAGATTGTGGTGAAATTATTATCGTTACTGAAGAGGTGTCAAACTGCAAGCAAATTGCTGAAATTCAATTTCATGCGGAAGATTTACTGAAATTATCGTGGATTTGGAGCAATGATCCATTTTTAGTGATTTCGAGATCCAACGAAGATGGTTCACAATCGGTTGTTATGAAAACGGAAGTGGAACGATCAACGCAGAATCCAATTTGGAAACCAATTTTCATTCGAGCAACAACACTTTGCAACGGTGATTTTGATCGAAATATCAAAATCGATTGCTATGATCATAGAAATAGTGGAAGTCATAAGCTGATTGGAACATGTCATACGTCTCTGAATGCATTGAACACGAATAATGGAATTCAAATGCCGATGATTTTAATCAATGAGAAAAAGATGAAGAAAGATCCCAACAAAGGTGCTGCTGGTGTATTAAAAATTGATAAAATTAATTTGACCGAAGACATTACATTTTTGGATTACATTCGTCATGGAACACAATTACATTTTGCAGTGGCTATCGATTTTACAGCTTCCAATGGAGCTTTTACCGATCCAAAATCACTGCATTATCTGTCACCGCATCGCCAGAATAGCTATGAGGTCGCACTGAGAGCTGTGGGCGAAATCATTCAACACTACGACAGTTCACAGCTGTTTCCGGCATTTGGTAAAATGTTGTTTAAATGAATATTTAACTCGTATTTTAGCCAAATTATTTCGATTTTTGCTGATAAAATGTTTTTTCTTTATCATAGGTTTTGGAGCAAAACTGCCTCCATCGGGACAAATTTCACATCAATTTCCTCTGAATGGCAATCCAGCCCATCCATATTGTTCGGGTGTTGAAGAAATCCTAAATCATTATCGAAGTCAACTAAAACGTGTTACACTCTATGGTCCAACGAATTTTTCACCCGTAATATCCAACACAAGTTCAATTGCACGTGAATTTCAAGATGGCAAACATTATTTTGTTTTACTTATTATCACCGATGGAATCATTAGCGATATGCATCTAACAAAACGATGTATTGTTGAAGCATCAACATTACCATTGTCGATAATCATTGTGGGTGTTGGTGATGCTGATTTTGAAAATATGAACGAACTTGACTCAGACGATGTTCGATTAACTGTTGATGGGCGATATGCTGAACGTGATATTGTACAATTCGTTCCACTGAATAAATTTCTCGAAAAAAATGGATCGACAGTCAAATCACAAGCTGAATTAGCTAAAGAAGTTTTGGCTGAAATTCCGGAACAATTAACTAGCTTCATGAAATCACGTGGAATTACACCAAAAATGAATACGCCACAGAATGTGTCTTCAACGTTGTTATATCCAACGGCACCTATGGGTTAAATGCACAAATATTCACACATCAAATGACTTCAAAAGACCGTTCAATACCTCACCAAGATTTTTATCAAATTTATGTCACTTTTGACCAATTTTTATTAGTCATTAGTGTATGCATTTTAAGCGTAGAATAATGAATAAGCTAGAATATTGTAACATGTTAAATATGTTTGTCTCGATTAAGATTCATTATGCCGCACAATTTTAGCATTATTTTTCTAATCTAAGCCAAGATATTTTTGAACCGTGATTTATGTCTTAAATATATAACTGAATATGAGCACAAACCTTAAAATATGTGTGTTTTGTTTTTTAATTTTTGGAAGACGTGACATGGAAGACGTGCACAATCGATTATAATAACCAAAATACAACATCGAAGGCAATAATATTTAGAATTTCCTGAGACATTTTCCAAATATTATGAATTACACGTTTATGGAAATTGGAAGTCTATTTTGGAGCTGCACTTCAAGTATCATTATTAAAATGGATCATCTTGTATTCAAAGACACACGTTTAATGATGAAATATAAACAAAAATAGCATTTTAAAGAGCGCAGCAAGGGAAAATCTCCAATCAAATCATTTCTTCTTCCATTAATTCTTCAATTATTCATGTACAAATACACTGTTGTTATTTTACCTCTGTTTTTCTAATTTTAGCCATGGCTTTTTTGACCGTCATTTATGTCTCAAATATCATATTCAAATCAGTCAGCCTTTAAAACGTTAAAACACGTCGACAAAGCTGGTTGTAGATGATATATTTATTGAAATCATGAAACGATATTTTTTTATACGTGATTTTAACTCTTTTGGATTTGATTTGATATTTATATCTTGATATAAAATGATGGTTTATCTGTCATAAAAGAAATAGTCCAGTAATCTCAGTTCATTTTTTTTTATTTTCTTCTGAATTTTATAGTTTCTTCGGTTATAAGATAATAAAAGTGGAATGTTAAAGATTGGAATGTTGAAGATTGTGCAATGTGCATAAAATGTTTATTAGCATGTGATTAAAAGTCTGGTGAGTAAGGAATACATTAAGGTCAGTATCATAATGAGTTTTTGGGGGTGTTTTTACCACTTACTGAATTCAAATGAATAAAAAAACGCATTCGGAATGCTGATTTAACAATACACAGTAGTCTCATGTACATTCTCAGCTGTGAATTTCAAATAGAGAAAAGCTCTGGTGGGAGCTGATTTTTTTTCTTGGTGTCTTTTGTGAAATCGGAAATGCGCATGACTCATTCAAATGGCATATATATACAGGATTCATCCATCCGAAAAATGTGTTTTCTTTCATAGCATTATTCAAGTGTCGACAGCATGAAACAGTTTACAAACAAATGTAGTTGTACATATTGTGGTCTCGTCAAGACAGTGCTTGTTTGAGCTCATTTTCACATGGGAGAGTGATTTTGTAAATTATTACCAAAAAGAAAATCGATTGATTGAACACGAAATTTACGTCATCCGAACCAAAAAAAAATCATTGTTAGAACAAACGAATACATCGAGCAATAACAAAAAAAGACAAGTAAATCGATAAAACACCATTTTAGTTGCGTAGAATCATCGAAGGATTAACATCGTCGATAAATCATAGTTTCGTCCTTTAGTGTTGTGAACAAAGTTTTTCTTTTTTTTTGTGTGAAAAATAAACGTGAATCCATTAGCGAAAAGTAAAATCGTTCAAAAATGAGCACCATACATGTATTCATAAAACGACGAAATCGTCCAACACAAAAACCTGTGCCGCATCTAAAAAAATCAGCCCAATACATAACGGATGATATGTTAGCTCCATATGTTCCAAGTTTCTTCCCAACATCACAAGTGGAATTGACAATCAGTTGCCGTGATCTGATAATGACACATCTCATGAGCAAATCCGACACATTTTGTATTATATCAATGAAACGTCCTTGGCAAGATAAATATCTGGAAGTTGCACGTACTGAAGTACTTGAAAATACCCAAAATCCGCAATGGGTGAAGAAAATCATTTTGGCATATAATTTCGAAACAATTCAAAATATCAAATTTGAAATACGTGACAAGGATATGAAACCGCATGATATTCTCGGTCGCTATGAAACAACACTTAGTGAATTGGTATCAGGCTATGGCCGTCAAACGATTGGAAAACTTGTCGGTAAAATTGAAGGATTTACACCGTACGGAACGACTGGTTTTGGTGAAATTATCATTGGTAAGAACATTACCCTCGATTGTAATAAAATATGCCACATTTAAACAAAAAAAAAAAAAAAACAACAAAAACTGAACAAAAAACTTTATATAATTGCAGTAACTGAGGAAATGACTGCCTGCAAACAAGTAGCTGAAATTCAATTTAGTGCTGAGGATTTACCAAAATTATCTTGGATTCGTAATAACGATACATTTTTGGTTATATCCCGTTCCAATGAAGATGGTTCATATTCCATTGTTTTAAAAACCGATACCGTGCATTCAACACAGAATCCAAAGTGGGATCCATTTTCAATTCGAGCTACAACACTCTGCAATGGAGACTTTGAAAGGTCAATTAAAATCGATTGCTATAACTATCGAGACAATGGAAGTCATAAACTAATTGGAACGTGCTACACAAGTCTCACCAATTTATCTGCACAATGTGACGAACCAATGAATTTAGTGAATGAAGAGAAGCTAAAAACCAAACCAAACTATGAACCGAGCGGTGTACTAAAAGTGGAAAAAATCAACATTACCGAGGACATAACATTTTTGGATTACATACGTCACGGCACTCAAATGCATTTTGCTGTAGCTATTGATTTTACGGCATCGAATGGTGTTCACACGGATCCAAAGTCATTGCATTATTTAAGCGATGATCATATGAATAACTATGAAATTGCACTGAGAGGTGTGGGTGAAATTATTCAACACTATGATAGCTCGCAATTGTTTCCGGCGTTTGGTAAGATTTATATCCACTTTTTTCGATGTTGATGTTTTTCAAATCATTTCAATCGCTATTCCACATTCTTTGCTGAATTTCTAATTGTTCATTTGTCATTTTTCACGAAATTCAAATTCATGCAGGTTTCGGTGCTAAATTACCACCATCGGATACAGTATCATTCCAATTTCCATTGAACGACAACGCAGCGCATCCGTATTGCTCGAGTGTCGATGAAATTCTCAGGCATTATCGAAATCAATTGAATAAAGTACAACTCTATGGACCAACCAATTTTTCGCCTGTGATAAACAACACAATTTCCATTGCAAAGGAATTTCAAGATGGAAAACATTATTTTATTTTATTAATTATAACGGATGGAGCAATAAGTGATATGCATTTAACAAAGAGTGCAATTATCGATGCATCAACATTACCCATATCGATAATTATTGTGGGCGTTGGTGATGCAGACTTTGAAGCCATGAACGAACTTGATTCAGATGATGTTCGATTGTCGGTTGATGATCGTTTTGCTGAACGTGATATCGTACAATTTGTTCCGCTCAATAATTTCCTATCGAAGAGCGGAGCTGGAATTAAATGTCAAGCCGATTTAGCTGAAGAGGTTTTGGCTGAAATCCCCGAACAATTGACCAGTTTCATGAAATCACGTGGATTAAAACCAGAGATTCCAACCAATTTACCGCAAGAAGCAGCGGCCATTGTGCCAACGGCACCATTGCATTAGGCACACATTTTAAGTTTTAATCTAGTTTTAATCGGATTTTAATTACTTTGTGATTTTATAAACTACGATTTTATGTGGTGTGGTTCATTGAGTTGACATTTTCCGTGTGCAATATTTTCCATTCCAAATGTTTGATGTGTTTTTTTTTTTTGTAGTGTGATAAAATCTGATTCATAGACACAGAATAACGAAAATGCTGATGGAAATGCGAAAAAAAAACTTTATTTCATGATGAACAAATTTTGTTTTTTAGATTTATCGTGTTCCTGTTTCGATTAGCTAAATCTATTTACTTCAACCTTGTTCGAACTAAATATAGGCACACTTGTTTGTCTTTCTCACACAAATATTTACATTGGCTACGAAACAGATGGCTTTTAACACTACTCCAATATGCAATTGCCTATAAAACTAAATTCAATTGCTCATAAATAAAATAATTACACGCATATGTCCAATTTCTAACGAAAATATTCCATCAAAATAGCGATTTAGAGCACTTATTGCTTTAATAATGTAGTAACGCAATGTGGATTAAAAGAAAATTGAATAATATGATAACAAGTCGACAAGTTTACTCTAGAGTTTAACTATTCCCTTTGCGTTGATACTACATGCAACATTATTGCTGCTCTAGGAAAATTATATATGCTATTAACTAAATCGAATTGAAAAAAAATGACTCCCTTGTGAAAAAAATGACTGCCAGCCAGTCGACTGTTAGACGACTATAGTCGTCTGATTTGGGACAATAGACGTCTGAAAATGATTTTCATGTACTTTAGACGGTTTCAGTCGATTACCAGCTAGGGGGTAGACACGAATTTTAGTAGAGCTAGTTTCATTTAAGTTTCTTTTAGTTCCTTCTAGTTTTTCTAATATGCGTTAAAAATGCTAGTTTTTCTAATATTTCTAGTAAATCGTGTTTCTTATGGCCAATTTCTTCCATAAGAATAACATTGACAATACATTCCTTATGGAAGGAACTCCATAAGAAATGTATTGGCAATGCAATTCTTATGGATTGAAATGTCCATAAGAAATACATTGGTAATGTTATTCTTATGGAAGATGTATCACGCAGTTTTTTCTCTAATATTCTTCTAATAGCTTCTAGTAAGCTCTAGTTTTTCTAGTTTTTGCTAGTTTCTAATTCGTGTCTCCCCCCCCCCCCCTAGATTGCCAATCGTTTTCTATCTAGTCCCAATTTAGGTGTTTGACAAATGACTGTCTGTTCAATTGTTTTATTTTCACAAGGGCTCCTATTACACCATTTTAATACTTATACGATATAGATTTTGATCAACTTCTAGACACTTCACATTCTCGAATTGTTCGTATTGCAATAAGTATAAATTGAGCAATGAATGAAAACAAAGTGCAATGAAGACCACTCGAGACTGGAATACATTAAGGATGTGTTAGGATCTATGGTCTGCCTTCAAATACAAATAAACGAGAATCTATAAAATAAACTCTCTAGAAAAATGTATTCAATATTTTGGACCAAAATGTATTTCTCTATTCGGATACTCGTCTCTGATTATCGAATGCGGAACACCCTGTTCGTTTCATGCGTAATGTGCGAAATGCATTAAATTATATTTTCGATACATATTGAAATGTTACACACTTTATCCATACGAGATATTGGTACATTTATGTGTCAAGTTCGCGTCTATGTGCTACAAATGGTTCAGTATGTCATTTGGTTAATGTGTATCGTATGAATGTGTGTGTGTGTGTGTTTTTTTTACCGCTAATGTTTTATGTATCAAATAATAATCGAGAAAAATCAAAATTTTATGAAATTCTACGGTTGGCTGCATGTTTATAAAAGCTTTATATTAATTATGCATGAGAATATTCTGCTCATGGGCTTTGATTACATTACAATTTATTGATTTTTTTTTTTCAGAGTAGTTGAGTAAAATTTCCAAATATCAAAATTTCACAAAATTTTATCACGATTTCCGAGTTCCGTGTGCCTCTTACCCGCTTCGCCAACGGTATCAAGAGCGACAATATTGTATCATAAAACGTTTTTTTCTATAGTCTAAAATAAATAAAATAAACTTTAACTATCCAAAACAAAAACAAAAACAAAAGCATTTATTGTTATCATTGGTCCGTTCTAGGTTGTAGTAAATAATTGTACAGAGAATAGCATCCACTTGAGTTGTAGGTAATAATAGTATAGTACATGGATGAAGGTGGGTGCTGTAATAATTTGTTCGAGAAATTATGTCACAAGTCAAAAATAGAGCGTCACGTTTGTGTGTATGGAACATTGAATGGCGCGAAATAATTCTCATGGGGTTGGATATTTTACAATGAAAACGAAAACTCAACTCCGTATTGGTCAGCATACAGGTGTGTCTCACCCGCATGAACTGTGCATGTGAATTTGCCAATATGTTCTTGACATTTACTTGTGACATACGAAGCGAAAAATTGCGCAGACTCACGAATCGCAAGAGAGAAGAGAAGAAAAAAAAACTATGAAATACTTCTTTTTTTTTGTTATCCATGGCAAAAGTGTTACTTCATCAAAAGCCATAGCTATAGAAATAAAGGTGAAATGACAGAAGTGGCATTTAATGTGGTGTTGTTTTGTTTGTAAACGGTAAACTTATTCACATATTTGTGAATATTTGGCTTGAAATAAAAAATTCATTCATTTTGGGAAAATATTTATTCAGCAAACAAAAATAACAAAAAAACAAAAAAATAACAGAAAAAAGCACGAGAAAACCATTGACGATTTACAAGTGCGAGGACAAGTGAATTTTATATGGCAGGCGATGTGAAAATTCAATAACATTTGAACATCTCTAGCACTCTCTAAATCTCTATCCAATCAATCAATCACACATTATATACAATCAGCACAATGCCTAGTACCCTGAAAAAATGGACTCCAAATGTAATTTCCGGAAAGCCAAACGAAGCGCTGAATCCTCTTTCATCAAGCGCTCTACCCACTTCACAAGTTGAATTGACCGTTAGTTGCAGAAATCTTTTAGACACAGACCTGCTAAGCAAATCAGATCCTTGTAAGTATTTTGTGGCGTTGAATGTTACACACATCTGAAACTTTGAAAATTGATTCATGCATGGTCCTAGAGGTCATAGAACAAAAACCAGTCAAGTGACTCTCAAACGGTTATAAACTGTTTTGAGATTTACATGACTGGATCTCGAAGTGTTCCGTTAGCTTAATGACACCAAACATTTAACGCATATAAATAGTAAACATGATAAATTTTCCCGTAATTTCAGTTTGTGTGGTGTCAATGAAAGAGCCATGGCAAGATCAATACTACGAAATTGGTCGCACCGAAACCATTAACGATACACTCAATCCACAATGGGTGAAGAAGGTGATTGCTGACTACAATTTTGAATCGATACAAAAAGTTAAATTTGAAGTAATGGAAAAGGATTTGCAAGGTGCCGATTTTTTGGGCTTCTTTGAAACGACACTCAGTGATTTGGTGTCATTTTCCAGCCGTCAATTTATTGGTAAATTGACGGGTGTACCGAATAAAGATTGTGGTGAAATTATTATCGTTACGGAGGAAGTGTCCAGTTGCAAGCAAACGGCTGAAATTCAATTCCATGCAAAACGTTTAACCAAATTGTCGTTCATCTGTAGTAATGATCCATTTTTGGCCATTTCACGTTCCAACGAAGATGGTTCATTTTCGGTGGTTTGTAAAACGGATCATGTACGTTCCACCCAAAATCCCACCTGGAAACCAATCACCATTCGCATTACAACACTCTGCAATGCTGACTACGAACGAAACATTAAAATCGATTGCTATGACCATCGAATTAATGGCAATCATAAATTGATTGGCACATGCTATACAACGTTACAGCGATTAACATCGAAAGATGAACCGCCAATGAATTTGGTGAATGAGGAAACACAAAAGACAAATCCCGAACACACCACCGATGGCACATTAAAAGTCGTCAAAATTTCGGTTTCCGAAGATGTAACATTTTTGGATTACATACGAAATGGTACACAAATGCATTTTGCGGTTGCTATTGATTTTACGGCATCAAATGGACGCCATACGCATCCATCGTCTCTACACTATTTGAGTCCAGAGCGTCAAAATTTCTATGAAATTGCAATACGTGGTGTTGGTGAAATTGTTCAACACTACAACAGCTCTCAACTATTTCCAGCTTTTGGTAAACAACAATACAATTTTAAAACGAACAAAAAAAAAATCAATTCTAATTAACTCCGCCAACTGTTGGCGTTCTCTCTCTGACGTGGCTCATTATCATTTGTTTTTTTTTTTTTTTTTCATTTTCCCCTTTTTTTCCCAATCTGTAATAGGTTTTGGCGCTAAACTACCACCGAATGGAAAAGTTTCACATCTCTTCCCCTTGAACGGAAAT
This sequence comes from Aphidoletes aphidimyza, assembly GCA_030463065.1. Taxonomy (NCBI): domain Eukaryota; kingdom Metazoa; phylum Arthropoda; class Insecta; order Diptera; family Cecidomyiidae; genus Aphidoletes; species Aphidoletes aphidimyza. The sequence goes on from CM059996.1 coordinate 46,233,478, forward strand.
CCATCGCATCCGTTTTGTGCGGGCGTCGATGACATTTTAAAACAATATCGAATTCGTTTGAAGAATGTGGAACTATTTGGTCCGACTAATTTTTCTCCTGTCATCAATACAACTGTCACTATTGCTAAACAATTTCAAAATGGTAAACACTATTTTGTGTTGCTAATTATAACGGATGGTGTTATCAGTGATATGCATCAAACGAAACGATGTATTGTTGAAGCATCCACATTACCAATATCGATAATTATTGTTGGTGTTGGTGATGCGGTGTTTGATGCAATGGACGAGCTTGATGCGGACGATGTACGGCTTAGCGCTGGAGGTCGCTATGCCGAACAGGATATCGTTCAATTTGTTCCTTTAAATAAATTTTTATCGCGAAACGGTGAATCAATCAAATCTCAAGCCGATTTAGCACGTGAAGTACTTGCTGAAATCCCGGAACAAATCACCGGTTATATGAAAAAGCATGGATTTAAACCAAAGATACCCGATATGCCAGCGTCACTGCCTCCAGACGCATCAACTATTGTACCAACAGCACCAATGGCCTAAATTGGGCGCCATTTTACAGAATTTAACAAAAAACTAAAAACAAAACAAAACCAAACCAAACCTAAATCAGTAGTGAACGTTATTGAATGAGTATTTGGTTAACTAACAAAGTAGATGTACCTCAGGTTGTTTAAAAACAGATGGGTTTTTTGCTCTCGGTATTTTTATAAAGAAACCAAACAAAAAACAAAAAACATATAAAACACACACACAAACACACACCAAAAACTCAGAATTGAAAATATATGTTATTGACAATTGCAATCAAAGCCTAATGCACCAACGAAATTGTCTCCATTTAAAAAAAAAAAACATTTAGAATATCGAAAATAAGTTTTGATATATAGAACAATTTGATTTTAGTATGGACAACAACGTATGGACATTTAGTACAATTTATTGATTTAGTTGGTACATGTTAAACAGGTGAACACATTCAAATGTGTACACGCATTGCGTTGAATTGAGCAATTTGAATTGCGTGCTACGTGCTAATCCATAAACAGATGACAACATCTAAACATGCAATCAAAATGGGGGAAAGAAAAAAAAACAGAACAACTCCTTTAGCACAAATTTAAGAGAGTATATAAAAAATTATGTTATAAATGTAAAATTTATTGGCGTAAATATTCGTCTATTGAATGAAAAACCAAAAAAAAAACACAAAAAAAAAATAATTAATGAAAAAAACAAAGAATTTTGACCATTGTTTTGCCGTTTCCAACAAATATTTTAGCAAATTCCAGATTTTGAGCATATTTAACGTGTGTTTGCTTTTTACATACTAAGCGATGTTGTGAATGTGTTGTTATTTACTTATTATATTATTTATTTAAAACAGAGGATTTTCTCCCCCCCGCCCCCCGCAAACACAACAACAAAATCAATTTATAAAAAAAAAATAGCAATTAGTTGAAATCCGCACAAAATAAAAAAACTATTGAAAATCAAGCAACAATTGAATGATGGTGTTTTGAAATTTATTCGTTGTATTCGAGATTGGTTACATCATTTACCTCAACGATTTTTGAATGGTTTGTGACAATTGAACACTGTTCAATGAACAGTATGCAGCCACATTACAGTCAAATGATAATAAACAAAACCGGGAAGAACTGTCACAATGACAATTCTGTTATTGCATATCATCGATTACACTTTTTTTTATTGGTTGGTTAACAAAACGATATAATTTGGTTTTTTTCAACGTTTTTCTACATTTTTTTAAAGAATTTCAATAGATTTTCGTTCACATTCCCAATAAATCAATAGATAAAATAACAGCTCTCGGGCAGCATGAGTGGAAGTATTGTAAATGTTCTTACGCCAAATGGTCGCCGGCAAAATGTTAAAGTACAACCAAATACAGCGATATTAAAGGTACGATTATTTGCGATAAACCCCGAAAAATGGATTTTTTTTCATTTTTATGCATGATTTTATGATCAGGTTTTAGAAGAAGTGTGCGAAAAGCATAAATTTGATTCAAATGAATATGATTTAAAACATCACAAACGTATTTTGGATTTAACAACGTCATTTCGATTTTCTGGACTACCAAATAATGCGCAATTGGAAATGGTTGAGGCGCAAAAGAAGCGTGTGGATGTTGAGGTGGAGCTAGTTGTACAATTGGGCGATGGAACACGTTTAGATGGAAAATTTAAATCAAACACAACACTGTTGAGCATTATACAGCAATTGTGTCCAAATGAAATCACCGGTGATGACCTGTTTGTTATTTACATGCGTACAGAAGTTGCAAGCGATAAATTAGAAAGTACCACTTTGAAGGATTTGGGTTTGATTAGTGGACGTGCTATCGTTCGTATTGTGCATCGTGATCCAAATGCCGCTAAAATGTAAGCTCTTTTTAATCTCTGATCTATGTTTTGATGAAATAACAACAACAAAAAAGTTAACCAACAAAAATATCTAGTCAAGCAAATGTGGCACTGAATCTACAGCCCAAGCCAAACGAAACAAAAGAAGAAACGTGTGAAACGAAACAGGAATCAAGTGGTGCTAAGGTTGATGAGTCTCAAATTAAAATGCGAAAAACTGAAAATGAATCGAAGTTGAATACACCATTTTCTCTGATGATTCAAAGTGAAATAGAAAAAAAGAAAAAAGAATTGGCCGCACAAGATTTAAATCAAGCGCAACAATTGGGTGAAGAATGTTCCGGAGAAATAGGACGGAAGTTAGCTACAAGCAATGAAGATGTGCATGAAATGCCAGAAAAAGAGGAGAAAATGGAAGTTGAACCACCAAGTGAAGCTCAAGAAGCTATGGAAGCGGAAGAGGATGCGGACAATGGAGAGATACATATCGTAAGTGGAAACTCATCTATTATGATTGAAACGCATAAAATGCCAAAATTATTCCATTTCATTTTGTATTCATGTTAAACAGTTGGGTGATCGAAATGCTGTATTGTTCACCAAAGATGCAGCAAAAGCGGCCAATTTAAGCGATTTACCAGATTCATTTTTCGACTTGAATGTAAATGATCTGAAGCTGTTAATCAAGGATTTGCGAACACAAGCAGTTGGCACAGTTGATCAACCGCTCATGACAGCCAAACTTCGTGAAATGGAGGAGGAGCAAAAGCAGCTGTCCTTATTGAATCGTTATAACACCGTCATCATACGAATCCAATTTCCAAATCGTTATGTGTTGCAAGGCACATTTACTCCATACGAAACCATCGATACTGTCATTGGGTTCGTACGTGCCTATCTCATAAGCTCCGACATCGAATTCTATTTGTGTGAGTTTCAATTTACGTTTTAATTTATTTCGAAAAAACAAAAATATATTTTCATTTAAAAATTGTATGCAGATACAACACCACCGAAAAGCATTTTATTGAAAGAGTCTCGACTATTTGAAGCGAATTGTGTGCCATCCGCAATTTTACACTTTGGTTCGGAAGAAAAACGAACAAATTATTTAAAAGAAGATATTTTAGATAAGATTTCATCACCAAGAGCATCACTGTTGCAAGCGCTAAACGATCGGTATGTTAACTGACACAATTGTGTCATATTTTTTCATCCTGATATATAAACGTGTTAATCGTTTTAAAATAGTATATGCAGCTATACGCTTATGATATATTGTGTGAACATGAACATGTGTCAATTGTTGTTGTTTATTTTTTTAAACAGAGGTATTAAACAGACATCGAATATATCGAGCCACATGTCAAGCACCGAAAATAAACCATCGACGTCACAGCAAACTCGTAAATCAAATGCATCTAATTTTAGCTCAGCTTCGAACCCATCAACTTCCGGTGATGCTAAATTGCCCAAATGGTTTAAACCATTCGGCAAATGAACCAAATTTTATATACACACACACGGAAAAAAAACACAAAGAAGAAACACACACAGTGTCACAGTGATACATCTTGTTATTGCATTTTCATTTGAAATAAAAACAAAATAATTTTTTTTTTCTCATAAAACATAGACTACTTTGCATTATACTCTGTTTTGAACTTAGGTTAAATTTTACATCTAATCTTGTCTAAATTGATGCTGTCATTTTTTTTAAAAGGTTTGTTTTGTTTATCATTTGTTATATAGTGAATTTTTTAATGTGTCTTTGCAAAATGTGTGCCGTTTCATAGGCTTTCTTGGACCATTCAATTGGTATCTGCATGTTTGTTCGAATGTTTTTGATTTTTTTTTTTTTTTTTTTGTATATTGGATATCGGCCATAGCTTATAATCACACACTACCACCAACTGTTGTCGTTTCGGTTAAAATCAAGCGGTGGATTCACAATCTAAATACTTTAATAATCTATCTAAATGAATGCAGACAATAAGCGCCGAATATCAAAACCCACTCAATTATTTATCACTTAACAAAAATTAACAAAAATCAAAAATGCGATCGATACCGCCCCAACGAAATGCCTATGCACCGTGCACCAAGTCACAAAGTGCAATTGTATGACATTTGTTTGTTGTCACATCGATTTTTTTTTTGTTGGTTTTTGTCTTTTTAGAATTTGGTTGGTCGAGCAAACAAAAAATGTGTTTCATAATAAATTCTCAATATTATAGAGTGCACTTGTACAAACATTTGCAAATAATGCAATTGAAATGTGACTTGTTACATATCATTCTAATTCGGTCGCATCCGGATGCATTTTTTAAAGATTTTGTTTGGTTGTTTTTTTATTTTCAAGAAACATTTTGTTGGTTTCAATTACATCAACAAGGCATTTGAATGAACGAAAAACTTGAGCAGATTTCGATTGCATCTAGTTTTTACGTTTCGATTTTTTTTTCGAAAAGAAACCAACAACGACAAATTTTTTTTATTCAAAATTGTATCGCCCAAAAGTTGTCTTAAAAAAAAAACAGAATCAAAAGTTCGTTTTAAATATTTGGTTGGATTTTAAATGGTTGAATGTGTTGAATGGAGTCGGTGTTCGTGTTTCATGGATGCGCGAGGAGGGAAAAAGAGGGAACATACAATTTGTATACAATTTCCAAAAACAATGTTTTCAACTAAAACGTTACTCTTAAGATGGCAAAATTTCAGTCATTTGTTGCTGCTTTTTGTGGTTTTTCTGTCTAAACAAAGTTCAAGTGTTTTTTGAATGGATTTTGGTTAAAGTTACTGAAGAAAAAAAAAATTTTATCAATGAAAATTACAACAATAAAAAATGAGAAAAAAAAGGAAGATGAAGTTGCTATCGAAAATGAAAATCTTAAATAAATGAACTTAATTCATCTTCTAAATATGAATGAAATCGTGTCACTTAACAAATAAATTCTGTTCAAAATGATCAAATTAAAATTTACAAAATATCCGTTTTTGTTTTCTTTGAAAATATAAAACCCAACATTTCCATACATTGAGTTCATATTACAAAATATTGTACGTGTGGTGTGGTGATAATTGTGACGTGGTTTTTTTTTTCCACCATCGAAAATGATTTCGTTCACTAGTAATAATATGTTATCGGCTGCCCGAATATAGAGATGTGTGCGCAACGTTAGATGGGCACGCTATTGTGGCGATTTGGATTTTCAAAATGGTTTATTTTTCATTGTTTTCTCTCGAGGGTTTTAATCATGTATATCTAATAATAATATTAATTTTATGATACAATCGGCATTTTCATATAGTTTCATTCCAAAGAAAGAAAAAAACACACAACATCAACAATTTTTGTTTTTATAAAACTTCATCTAATCGAAGTTATCAAATCTATTTCATTTAAAGTCTCTAGACTTGTTCATTTGTCTTGTTAAAATGCTTCTTTTATTTCCCTTTCAAATATTTGTTATTTTTTTCATCATTTTGTTGCAATCGACTATTTTTCTCTCCATGCAATTTGTTTTCTGTTTAATTTGTTCAACGATGAGTGATTGTTGTTTGTTTGCGTTTTTATCAAGGAGTGGAATGATTTCCAAATGATTCAATTACAATTCATGAATTTTCGAATGGTGTGATATTCATTCCAGTGATAATATGTTTACATTATTCAAATACACCCAAACAACAAACAGCACATAAAAATTGTGTATGTTTTTTTTTTTGGTTTGACTTTTTTAGTTGATTTCAATCGGTTCAACACACCAACAGAAATATAAAAAAAACAACAACATTGCTTTACATTCGTGAACCTTTTTGTTGTAAAACTTTTGCACGATCATTTGATTCTTGTTCACGACCAATCGTTGGTCCAATGCATTCCTTTGATACGACACACAAAAATTCAGCATTTTCTTCGGAACCGTAATTGTATTGTGTGCCAATGTTTATCAACTGTTCAAAACGCCATCCGTCTGACATTGTGGACACCATCTGCAAGTGAAAATGGAAATACAGGTTCAAATAATTGTAAAAGAAATTCTTTATCAACCCTTCACCTCCATAGAATTAATGGTGGCACCGGACACAGACGGACTATTGCTTTTTTTTTGTCTGTACGGTCCGTCTGAAATCGTGTCCGTTGCTACCTTTACATGGAATATGTATGAAATGAGTCTGTACTGACCTGTGTTAGTTCATTTTCTTGACATTGTAATACGCGATAGACTCGTTTTTTATCTAAAGTCGGTCGATTGTCTCTTAATGTAATGCATTCCTTAATTAAACCTATCAAATGCGTTACATTATAAAATTCGGCCTCTTCCAGCACACCTTCTTCGGATAGACCATCTAATACTAATTTGCCATGTCGCAGGTAATTCAGTACGGGTGCAAAATATCGTGGATCTCTGTCAATCAAATAGGCTCCAGTTTCATCCTGTTATCCAATATAAACAAAAACAAACACCAATGAATGCATCGTCAATGTATAAAAACATCTATAGAATGGTTTTGATGTGTCACAAGCACACAATTCTCATTCAATCGCATGAATTGCATTTAAATGCAAACAAAAGTCACACAAAAACCATATTCTATTTCATTGAAAATGTTAGATAATAAAAATGACAAACACACACACACACAAACACCAATCGGATAATCAGATAAAAATGCAACATACTTTGTCTGATATTAGGTCACTGTCTTGAATGAGACGCGCTAAAAAGGAATTTGGATCGCGCGACAAAGTGGTTTTGGTTGTGAGAAAACAAGTGCCACCCACATTCAATCGCACCCATTGATTGCTGCCCTGTTTTGTTAGCATATTTGGACTTTTTCTAGGATTTAAATTCACCGTCGACATTATTTTTTGTTTTGTATTGTCAATTTTCCAAATAATTGTCTCGTGTACAATGGCAAATGAAAACACAATAACAACAACAACAACAAAAAATCACACAAAACTAAAAGCAATAAAAATGCTTTCGATTTGCCTGAATCAAGCCAGTGAGAACTGAACGAATGTTTCTTTCACCCGAAATTAAATAAAACACACACAATACAAGAAATGATTGTTGCCTCTATCGACGCACCAGTATCACTTTTGCGAAAATGATTTATTGAATACTCTCTGCACACGCATACCACGATACTGAGCCATTCGAATGACAGTTTGATAGTCATTCCTGTGGTTGAGCTGTAGCTTTTTGGGACACATTTACAGCATTCTAGCAGTCACAATGTATAAATGGATATTGTAGCTGAAACAATTGTTCGTCAGTTCGTTTAATCTGTATATACTGTCAATAAATACAGAGTATTTGAAGTGCTTTGAATGTAATTTTATGGTTTTTTTTTCTCAATAAAACGATCAAAAATCACAAAAATCACAAAATTGCATTTGAATTCTGTGAATTTCCATAGAAATCACATCCGTAACGTCTGAATCGGGCAATACTAATTTCAATTTAATCTCATCGTGTGTGCCATCACTCACACACACGCATCAATTCACAATATTTGACATAATCACGCAGTTGTCAAAATTTATTTTCCCATTCATCAGGCGTAAAGTAAGAGCGAATTCTGTGTGTTTTTTTTTTATTTGTAACTTCGCAAATTGCATTCGAGTTGACGTCTTAATTTTGGTCTGCAAGAAATTTTTGTGTCAAATCACTTTTTTCCGCAGTAATCATCAGTTTTTGGCTCACGTGCGTACATGTGCATTTATCAAAGCGTTTTTTTTTGCGTTGATAAATTTTAGTGTACGAAAAAGTGCGAATAAAAGTGACTAAATATATTTGTTAGGTGCATTTTCTTTCGATTGCTACTAACATATAATTTTTTTTTTTGGTTGGGGGAAGCGCGAATTGACCAAACGCAACTAGTATTTTTTTAAATTGTTTTTTTTTTTTGGAAATTACAAACGAAATTGAATTTTGTTGTTGGATTTGTGCATACCAAAAAAATTGTCAAATTTTGTTGGAGAAAAAAAAAATCAACATTCAATAAATATAGACGAGATGCCCGTTAAAGTTGAAGTGATACCACCACCATCGCAATCCAAGCAATTAGGTTTTCCAAAGACTCTTTTATATAATGGTTCAAAATTTGAAGGTTCACAAAAATCGAAAGGCAATTCATATGCCGTGGAAGTTGTTTTACAGGTATTATCAAAATCAAAAGCAGTATGATGACATATGTGTTTGCTTAAACAAAACAAAAAAAAAATGAATCAAAGTTGGGTTGCAGTGATAACGAAGTAACAAAACAAAAACAAATTATCATCATTTCAGCACGTTGACGAAGAAAATTCATATTTATGCGGCTACTTGAAGATCACGGGTCTTACATTCGAATATCCCATGCTAACGACATTCTTTGATGGTGAAATTATATCAAAGAAATATCCATTTCTCACACGAAAATGGGATGCTGATGAAGATGTCGACCGAAAGCACTGGGTAAATCATTTTGCAACATTTTTACGACAACCAAATGTTGTCTTCTTTACAAACTTCAGACTTGTAATCAAATTTCAAAAAAAAAAACCAAATCGTTTTTTATGCACATTTTAGAGCAAATTCTCTGCATTTAAGAACAAATATGAGAAAACATTCAACTCTGATAACTTTGACTATGACAGTTTAGCAAAGAGCGATTATGTTTTTATGCGATGGAAAGAGCACTTCTTGGTAGGTCAACACATGTTTAACATTTCTGTTTATTCGAACTACAATTGATGATTTGCTATATATTTAAATGACTGGTTTAATAATCAAAAGATAAAACTGGATTTTGATAATTATAGGTACCTGATCATACCATCAAAGATATAAACGGCGCTTCATTCGCTGGTTTCTACTATATTTGCTTTCAAAAATCAAAAGCCGAAATGGAGGGCTATTATTATCACAGATCGTCTGAATGGTGAGTTTTATTTTTCGTACACCATTTCACAGAGATAAGGTTTACGTGACAACAACAATCAAAATGTGCTTTTTTTGTGTCATGCAATCAAATATTTTAATGCTAACACTTGACAAATTTTCGATATTTCGCCCTTCTTAGGTTTCAGTCATTAACGTTAAAACATGTGCCGGAAAGCTGCATTCAAATCTACGAGTTTAGATGAACGGGTGCGATTGCATTGTAATTTAACTTATTAAATTGATTAAGTGCTGTTTTTTTTATCAGTTGGTTTAGTGTTTTTTTTTTGTCATAATTTTTCTCGTTTCAATTGTAATATTATTCAAGAAAATTTTCTTTGGAAAAAAAAACCCAATTGAAACTTAATCGTGTTTCCCAACCAATATTTACCATAGATTAAATCAATTTACCCTGATGCTACTAATTTACCTGTAAAAAAAAACAAACAACAATTGATTGGTGGTGTTTTTGTCATATCAGGCTTTTACCAAGAAAAAAAAAAACGAAACAAAAACTAAAATATTAACACATTTGTATCATCAGGACATGAACATTAGCGCATAATACATATTTAGTTTAAGATTGTTTGTTATTCTAAACAACTTGCTATAATGCTCTTGATTCAGTTATAAAATTGATTTATTTTTTTCTCTTCGAAAACCACAAAATTACCAAAATCCATAAAAATTAATTTTTTTTGGTAAAAATAATGACATTTGCATTCGTATTTGAAATACGAAGCGAAATAACATTTGAATCTATATTTTGCACATGATCTGATTCACATCGAAAATGTTCCGTTACAAATTACAGTTACAGATAATAATTTCGGTTTAAAAAACAAAACAAAAAAAACGTTCAAAAAATGAAATCAGTCAATGAGACATTTCCAAGCCACTTTGATATATAAATCCTTTCCAAAGACTTTTTATATATGAGACCCCTCACTCCCTCCTTCCCTCCCCTGAGATAAAAGTGGCAAGTTTCTAACTGATCAAGATTGTATTGAAATGTAAATTAAGAAAATGATTAATAACGAAGAAACAAGCAAATTTAGGGAAAATTGTTGATTTTTTTTTTACGAAAACAATTTCTTGCTAAAAACAAATGGAACACATAACGGAAATTATTTGAAATTAAGTTTAACTGTAAACAATTAATAGAAATGAATGGAAACAAAAAAATAAGCGATAGTGAACATGATGATGTTAGGGACAGTCTGTTTCAAAGTGATTTTATACTGAAACAGAAAACAAATGGACTTAATTGAACACGTGTGTGGTTGCTTTTTGTTTTATTTTTCTGTTTTCTCTTGACTAATATTATAATCTATTTGATAACAATTAAGGTAGTGAACAACCAGGACAAATATCAACGAAAAACAAAAACAAAAACAAATCCAACTTAAAAGTGTAGACAATTTTAATATTTTATATGATGATCGATGATAATGATGAATGAAGAAAGACAAATGAAGAGAAAAGCCATAAAATGAAGTATGTTTAATGAGTAGCCATGACTAAATCTAAGAGACAACGTTTCAGTTTTGAGTTAAATTAATAGCGACAGAAAGTTGGTTCATTTCGGTCATTTATCAATAAACACATTTTTTTTGTTGGTTATTTGTTTCCCCCTTTTGAAACTACATCAATTTTTTGTCCGTTTTCTTGAAATTTAACTGATTGGTCATTTCAATCGATTAATGCAGATCTGTAGAATTGAAAACGATGTTTCACAGTTGATACCACTTTCATTTCTAAAATATGTTCAAAAATTCACAGAGTTTAAAGCAGATATATTTGAATTGTAAATGAATATTTTGTATATTTCATGGGTGAATTTGATTCCAATAACATCAAATTTGGTTCATATCATGAAGCTCACTTGAACATAAGTTGCATTAATAGGTCCGAGGGCTCGAATTTAAACAGGGTTTGAACAACAAAAAAACACATTAGGTTAGAGATTCATAACTGTGAGCCAAATGACAGTGGTCGAATCACTTCTACTTGAAGTTCAATAAATTTCTTCACATCTTAGTTAAACTTTACATACAAACATTGAATTGACAAAAAACATCCAAACATTTGATCAATGCAACTAGATTACTACATATGCATTCATCCGTTCATTGAAATAAACAAATCTCTACAAACATACGCCAAATTACTTCAAAAGCCGATTAATTTGATTAGTGAGTTTCCGCGTTTTTTGTATACCAATTTCGTTGCAAATCTTCTAGTTAATTATTTCGCTTTGTATCAATATCAACAAAAATGTTTAAGTTCATCAAAAACCAATTGTTCTCGATGATTTTTGGAAATTAAAAATAAAACAAAAACATGCCAACAAACAAACACAAAATTGGAATTTTGATTGTTTTTATTTTGATCTAGGATTTACAGTTGGTGAGTTTCGTATAAATTTATGGAGATTCTCGAAAGCAATAGTATTCAATGCGTTTCAAGAAAATTGCAGTATACAACAACGAAAGTATTTTATTTGAAAATTGCAGCGGAAACGGGTGAGTATTCTGTCGGTGGCTTGATCAATAAAACAGACAAATAAATGAAATTTTCTCCGTGTTCTTGAAGCACATTTTCCCCTTCCAACATGTTTGAGTTATTTTCTAAATTTATTCATATATTTATCTCTTTCATTTGTTTACCTGTTTTTAATCTTTTAAACTCATCACATTCATGTGTCGCTATAGCGGTTGTTTTTGGGCAAATCTCAATTTTAATTGTTTATGAAAAAGGACCTGAGAATGTGTGAGAGTCATTAGAGGTACTAATGGCCTAGATCTTACACTGCGTGCAGTGATGGTAATAATATAATAATATCTTGGTCATATCTTGCAAGTGTATTGCTGCATACATGATTATTTGCATTCTGGATGCTATAAAAACAGTTGTTGATTCCAAAATATGATCAGTTTGTGTTGAGAAGTTACTCTAGTCGGGTCAGCCGGACAGCACGATCCTGATTACATTTCGAAGTTTAAAAAAAACAATTTACTGCATCAAACATTTGAAAATCACAAGTACGATATTCAGTCTGAAATATTAAACTCAGTTTGAGATTTTAAATTTACCTCTCGAAATTATTTATCAAAGAACAAATTCAGAAAAATTATTCTCGTTGTGCACAAAAGTGACAAAAAACATCAAGTGTTTTCGAATCCAAGTATTATTCAAATTGTAAAATGATTCCCATTCGAGCTCTAACATTTACACCGCTGTTAAATAACGTAAGGAATTTTTAGTAATGATCGTTTACTGGCAATTTAACTTATTTTTTATTTGAAATTGAACCACATTTTAGCTGGATGAGAAAATTGGTGAGTACTTTGGACGATTTGGTGAAGTGGATTCGGTCTGGAAGGCGCTGATCATTGGAATTTGGTGACATTTAAAACGGTGGAAGCAGCAACAGCAGTTCTAAGAAATCCAATGCATCGCATTACCAACTATGACGTTGAAGTTAAAGCGGCTGAGCCATGGCTGCAGCCCGATCAAATTCTAAATGCACTAAATGACGATTGTTTGCGTAAGATCTTCGACTGTTTGGGCTATGAAGATGTTTCGAATGCAGCCGATGTCTGTACACGCTTTGCGGAACGAGCACAAGAGACCTTTTCGAAACGATCTTTTGGTATCGATGTATCTTCACATAAAATCGATGAAGGGATGACAATGGTCCGTAAATTTGGTTCAGTGGCAAAACAACTTACTATCGCAGAATATGGTGAAGATATACCGGAAGAAACTATTGAAACCATTTTTCGAAAGTGCAGTTCAACATTGGAATACTTACTCATACGTCATTTGGACACACGTGTGCCATTTCATCGCTCCGGATGCATATTCAGAAAATTGACATTTTTATCCTTGTGGTTTTGTTCAATCCCAAATTTGGACGATTTATTAGCCATTTGTCCCGAGTTAAAGAAGTTGAGACTCTTCGGTGGCAACTGCAAAGATGGACGAATCGTTTGTCAATTTCAAAAGCTGGAAGAGCTTGATATTTTCCTTGATAATCCTCGTGCACTTTTAGGCTCTGAAGTGAATAGACTCATTAGGCTGCATCCTGGATTGAAAAAGTTGAAAATTAAATTCGGTGGCGGGAAATATTCGGTGGATATATTTCTTACGATTGGTCAATATCTTCGCGAATTAATGGAACTAGAAGTAGATTTATGGTTTTGGAACGAACTACATCAATTTGAGCGAAATGTTTGCAGCCTGGGCCAGCTTAATTCTTTACGTAAATTGAAGCTCGATTTCAACGGAATGTCGATTGCCCCATTAATGGAAGCATTGGCCAAAAACCAAGTGCCAATCAAGCAGTTGGAACTGACAATTGGTCAAATTGATACAGTTGCCATCAAAAATATGTCACACTTAAAGCAAATGGACACACTTGACCTAGGATTGTGCAGTGGTCTTACAGATGAGCATGTTATTGAACTGACCAAAAAATTGCCACATCTTAAAGAGCTGATTTTACTTGGTAGCACAACTGAACACATTACACTCGTTGCATTGAAAAATGTGTTAACACATGCTATAAAGCTTTCGTATTTGATATTCTGCCTATCAGAATCGCCGATCGTTTCAATTGGTACGAATGATTATGTGGAAATGTTGAAATTGATTCAAAGTCGGCCAGAAAACATAAAACTTATCATACAATTTGATGAAAAGGCGACGAATAAGGTTCATATTTCAGATGAAGTATTAATTGAAAACCGTAATTGGCTGGAAATTATTGTTAAATAAAGTGATTATAGCCAGGGATTACTATGGGCTGAGAATAGCAGCCTATCTGAAAATAGCAGCCTATCTGAAAATAGCAGCTGAAAATAGCTGATATTGCAAAATAGCGGCTGAAAATAGCAGATATTTTCCAAATAAAACAATGGAATCCATTGATAGTTACACTGAATCTTTGAAATCGCACTGAGATCTCACTCGAGGTCTCAAAGATTCAGTGTGACTATCAATGGATTCCATTGTTTTATTTGGAATATATCTGCTATTTTCAGCCGCTATTTTGCAATATCAGCTATTTTCAGTCAAAATTTTGCGATATCACCTATTTTCAGCTGCTATTTTCAGATAGGCTGCTATTTTCAGCCCATAGTAATCCCTGATTATAGCTGTTTCCTTCAGCAAATTTATAGTTGGACTTAAGCCCCACAAGTTTCTCGAATATACCAATGCGATATCTCTTACCGTTTGTTTACGATATTTAATTATACTTTATGACGTGAAACATATCGAATGGCATTCAAATTTTTGAAAAGATCAAATGTGTATATGTGTATGAAAAAAACCAAATGAGACAATAAATTTAACTATGTTCATTGATTGAAACTATGGTGTTTCTATTTATTTCCTTGAATCAAATTTGAAACATGTAGTACGAAAAAACTATTACATTTTGAACTTTATTTGCTTTGTTCTTTCGGCTTCTGAAATTAAATTGATAGTGAAGAAAATAACAATACAATTAATTAATTAAATTCCTTACCTTGGTATCCATCAATACCAGTTTGATCATTGTTATCCACAGGTTCTCAAGTTGATAGTGATTTTGGGTAATCCTTATACTTGATATCATAGCAAGGCCTACATAGTAGAACATATAGTAGAACTGCCTGAGATCTGTTAAATGCATTCGCTGTGAATTGCCTATGATTTCCGTTCGGCTTTGATGCGGCGTATACGATACAGTTTTGTCGGGCGACAGAGACGCTATCCACTTAGTTCGTTTCTTTGTGTTCAACGCCTGTGAAATGCATAAAATAAATATTGGCTGGATAATTACGATATTCTAAGTATTCTAAAAGTCGAAACTTAAAATCTACGATTTTTTTTTTAGAAAACTGGCTTGAATTAAATCCCGAAGTCTTAACTATATTCCATCTTAAGAAGTATCTCCACAGAGTCATATATAGCTGAACAATTTTACCAGGAAATGTTTCAGAAAATCTTCAGATGTCTGCTCTCGCCACAGCAAACTGTTTGTCTCATCGAAAATGTTATTTGCACACACATTTTTGCAAGCTGTTGTTTAAAATATAATATAAAATAGAAAATGTTAGTCGAAAAATACCATTATAGAATCGAATGTATATTAAATATTGAATTTAAACAGACAATTAAAAAAAGAAAGTGAGTTTTATGTGTTGCGACAGGTTCTAGACAAAAGTGTACATTTCAATTTATTCAAAATAAAGTCATTAGGAACTTATGCACAGGACATTTTGTCGTGACACTGAGAGGCCTAAATAGAGTAATTAAACCTTTTTAAACCGAACAACAAGATTCAGGTATCGAATTTAAGCGGCCATTTTTGGTTCTTCATTCTTTTTTTTCTCCCTGAAACAGTGTGAGATTACTGTGAGTGCTGTTTGTGTGTTGAACTTTCAAAATATTGTTCAGCCAATCAATCATTTCGCTAAAAAGTGAGATTTTTGCATGACATGCACACAAGTGTAATCTGTAACAACCGACTACAGATTTGCCCAAAAGTTAACGAATTCCATTTCTGAATACTAATATTCCTGTGAAAATATGCATGCTCGTTTACTATTGGGTAAATCCGTAGTCGAATGTGACAATTTACTTGTGTGTGAGCATTTATTCGTTATAAAATGGTACTTTTATTTTTATCATGAATACTATGATGGTATTAAAACAAGATGCTATGCTACACACACAAAAAGCGGCAAATTAAAGTGCTTGCCGTAAATTTGAAATAATTCATATACATTTTCTCAAAAAAAAAACCATTACAACAGTACATACATGTAAGTATGATAGACAAAGGCAGGCAGGCATACAAATCAAACAGAAAAATTAATGAACCAACAAGAAATTTTCTCGAATTCTTGAAGCACATTTCTCCCTCCAACATTTTTAAGTTATACTATACATTTATTCATATATTCATCTCTCTCATTTGTTTGCCTGCTTTTAAACAAATCACATTCATGTGTCTATAGCGGTTGTTTTTAGGAACTCTCGATTCTTACTGTATGTGAAAGAGGACCTGAGAATGTGTAAGAGTCATTAGAGGTACTAATGGCCTGGATCTTACACTACGTGCAGTGCTGGTACAACAATATCTTGTTTTTTTTTTTTTTTTTTTTGTAAAAAACGAATGACGCCCAATTGGTAATATCTTTTAAGTGCATTGTTGAAATACTTAAGAAATTGATTGTTCTAAGAAATTCAATGCATCGCATTACCAACTATGACGTTGAAGTTAAAGCGGCTGATCCATGGCCGCAGCACGATCAAATTCTAAATGCACTCAGTGACGATTGTTTGCGTAAGATCTTCGACTGTTTGGGCTATGAAGATGTTTCGAATGCCGCCGATGTCTGTACACGCTTTGCGGAACGAGCACAAGAGACCTTTTCGAAACGGTCTTTTTGCATCACTGCATCAATTTTTCGAAAGTGCAGCGCGAAATTGGAATATTTAACCATACGTAAGTCGGAGAAATACAGAATTATAATTAGTTGCTCGAAGTGTTCAATCCCAAACTTGGGTGACTTATTGGCCATTTGTCCCGAGCTAAAGAAGTTGGAAATCGACGTTAGCAACTGGAAAGATATATGCAGCGTTCGTCAAATTCGGAAGCTGGAAGAACTTCATCTGATATCACTACGTGATGATGACAAAATCACAGTCTCTGAAGTGAATAGACTCATTATACTGCATCCTGGATTGAAACAGTTACAAATTGATTTCGTATGCGGGGAATATTTGGTGGATATATTTCCTATGATTGGTCAACATCTTCGCGAATTAATGGAACTGAAAGTAGATTTCGGGTATGTGTGGGAACCACATCGATTTCAGCAGAATGTACGGAGCCTGGGCCAGCTTAATTCTTTACATACATTGGAGCTCAATTTGGGTGGAATATTGATTGCCCCATTAATGGAAGCATTGGCCGAAAATCAAATGCCAATCAAACAGTTGACAATCATAGGGGGTCAAATTGATTCAGTTGCCATCAAGAATATGTCACAATTAAATCAAATGAATACACTTAAATTACAATTTATCAAAGGTGTTACAGATGAGCATGTTATTGAACTGAACAAAAAATTGCCACAAAAAATGTGTTAACAAATGCTATGAAGCTTTCGAGTTTGGCATTGTCATTATCAATATCACCGATCGTTTCAATTGGTACAAATGACTATCTGGAAATGGTGAAATTGATTCAAAATCGGCCAGAAAACATACAACTTAACATACGATTTGATTTCGCCATTGGTAAGGTTCGCATTTCGGATGAAGTTTTAATTGAAAACCGTAATTGGCTGAGAATCGTTGAATAATGTAGTGACTATAAATGTTTCCTTCACTTTCTAGTACGTAAGACATTTTTAAAAGCATACACTCATATAAAATTATTCGCCGCTTCACACGTTATGTTCGCGTCGAATGCACTCCTCGACGCGAACATAACGTGTGAAGCGACAAATAATTTTGTATGAGCAGAAAGAGATTCACATTTTATACGAACATAGTTGAATGCATGAGAATATTCATGACTTAAAATATTAAAATACGGTGAAATCAAATATAGAAAATGATTTTCAAACAAAAGTGAAATTAGAGATACAGATTTTGTTTGTTCAGCAAAGAATACTGTTCAATTTTTAGCGAAATTGGAATCATTTGACAGTTCAAGTATAAACACTATGTAAGAACAGTGGCAACACTTATGTATTTCTCATATATTTGTAAAATGTTTCCAAAGTGTTCATCATTCTTTGTAGTTAATTTTCAACCAAAAGTCCAAAGCAAAATCTATAATTTTTTTTTCTATTAAACTGGCTTGAATTGACAGCCCACAATCTTAACTTTAAATCGTCAACAATGTACAAACAAAAATTAATAAATTCATATCAAGTGCAAACTTAGCAGTGTATTTAGATATGAGCTAGTGTATTGGAACTAGATTTAAACGAGGCGAAGTTAACGTTTACACGTAAGTATAAGTAGGTAAGTAAATTGTCTCAATGGGCATGCTCAGACCTGAAATGTAAGTAACAAACTTTAAAATGAAAATCGATCAATGTCGCTAAAGCCAAAGAAATGTGCTCAAAGCGCTGAAAAATAGAAAGTTGTCTTGGTGCGTTGGAAGACAGCAAGAGAGGGGAAAATATCGCTCAATCGCAAGCTCATTTCACTCAAAACGAAAATAGAGGTAACAGTTGAACCACGTTTGCTGTTTAATTCTTCGCTCAATCGTATTAACTTTGCTGTAGAATGCTGTCTTCAGATGAAATTGAAATTTCAACGAAATTTAAGGAAATTTAGAACAGAATCAAACCGAACGCTTTTATTTGATTTTTGAATACCACGACTGATTGTTAGAATCTACAATGTTAAAATTCAGTTTACTTTTTAAAATTGATCTTTCCATCATTTATTGTTCCGCCATATATTCCTTTTTGGTTGGGTATTTTTCTAATTTCAGACTTCATGTTCACATCTTTGGTCATGCCTATGGGGGAATAAATAAGAATAAATAACAGGACTCGTTGTTATAATTTACAAAGTGAACATTTCACTTTCCAATAAGGATTGTTTCAAGGTTTGAATTAGAATTTGTTGCTTGGCAGGGCTCTGTTTTATTTTCTGTCGTCACTTCTATGGAGGAAAATTAATTGCTTTTTATTCGCGTGATATTGAATCAGAGGAAATTGAGTTTTTTCTACATTCACAAAAAAAAAAATACAAACCCAATAACAATTTTTTGTTTTTGCAAGAAGTTGACATCAATATATCTACAACAGTCCAAATGTTTTTGAATCCTTTTTTTGCCATCAACTTTTTTGCATCTGTGCCCGCCGAGGTGCCCGCCGTAGCCTGTTCCATATCTGGAAAAAGAAATTGAGGAAAACTAACTAGAGAACAAGAATGGAACGGCCAACAGAAAATTGTATCAACTTGAATGTTTGTATGGACAGGTTTCCTAACCGAGGTTTACACTCACCTTTGATGATTTTTTTTCGTACTCAGTGCATCCAACGGTGAAAGCTTCTTTTGGAGGCTATGTCAGAACCTATGATTGTGAACACAAGAAATTGTAACATATTGCCATAATGACATCTATGTAGAAAATTGAATCGTGAGACAGACACACAAAGGACGTTTTTGATTGAAAATCAAAATACTACTAATCTTAGGATTCAGTGAACAACGTTTGAAGAGCTTTAGCCATCTTTGTGACATGTATCGAAATATTCTTTCAGTTCATTTCCCAATAAAAAAATGTTTTGTTCATGTTTTCTATTTCATTGACAAAACGTGTTGTGCATTTGTGTTGTGATTCACAACTTGTGACACCACAGTCAATTTCGAAACGAAAACGAAAGAAAAAAATGCATGTAAAAGAAGAAAATGGAATACATGGTGACATGCATTGAAATAATCCAAAGTTTATTTCTCAATGTTTTCTGTTGTTGTTCTTTTCTGACAATTATTCAACAAAGGAAGAAAGAAAGAAAGGAAGAAAGAGAGAAAGAAAGAAAGGAGAAAATAAGAAAGACTGTATTCACTCAAGCTCATTCCACTCAAAACAAAACCAGTGGTAACGGCCAAACCATGTTTGCTGTTTAATTCTTCACTCAAACGCTTCACCTTTACCAACATTCAACAGCTATGTTTCGTGCGGCTTTGTAAACAACAAAAAATTGTTTAACATTTCCCCGTATTTCGTTTGGCAAACGGTGCAATGGATCGAGTATCACGTCGTTGTTACCTATGCATGTGTTTTACCTGTTTGGTTTCCAGTTGATCGTTGCAACCGGTTTCAATGGAATGACAGTTGATCGCGAACACTCGAACGGTGAAGATCACGAATTTTCTGTTTTTTTTTTGGTGTGTGTATATAAAATTGGTTTTAAGTGTGTTTGGTGAAGACCGAAGACACATCTGCTGAAGCGAAAAAATACGTTAAGTGAATGGGATAATCAGTATTCCGTAAATGTGTGTTTGTTCTTGAGTGAACTAAATCGGTTGGTTAAGAGAGAAAGCTGTTTTAAGTCGATAGCAATGAATTTTCGATTGATTTTGAAAGAGAAGTAACGACACATCGGGGTTTATCGAAACAAAACAAAAAAAAAGTGCACAAACATAAATTTATCAGATAAAAGAAGAACGAACAAATTCCGCAAAGAAGATTTTAAATTTTTCGCCAAATAAAATATGTGTTAGCATGAAACATAGTAAAGGTTAAAAACCCAACAGTTTACAAGCAAACAAAAACAAAAACAAAATAAACGCGATTCAGTGTCGCAACCAAAAGGAAAATTTGCATAAATTGTTTCTAACGTGAATAATTGTGTTAAAAGCGAAATAAGAAACCACGCGCATAGCAAACAAGAAAGAGAAAGAGACAAATTAACATCGTTAAAATTCACCAACTGAATATTTAAATACGACGATCAACTGCCACATTGAAGCATTTTATGCAGAAGCAATTCGACGAGAAAAGTAAGAAAATTTGTTTTTATTGGATTTTTTGTTGTTGTTGTTCGTTTTAAACAAAACATACAAACCGATATTTGTAGGAGAATTTCAAACAACACATCTGCCGGGCAAATGAAATGATGTTGCATTTATTTGAATAATGGCATCGGCATTTTTTTTCCTGCAGAAATGGGTTAAAATGATCGATGATGATGATAAATAACACGAAGATAACAAAATATTTTTTCCATTATGACACTTGGCATCAGTCAACAGATGATTGGAAAAACAAGTGTTTGTTTTTTTTCTCTCTCTCTACGGAACTTTATCATTTTGTATGTGTCTTCTTCATGGGAGAGATCTTTGAGGTTCATCGAATGCATGTAGCGTTGTGCATGTTCTTTAAAATAATTTCGTATGCCGATAGCCATCTAATTAGAAAGTTATCGCGCCCAATCATTCGGTTGTGTTTTTTTTGGCATACGTTCTTCTACATTTATCTGCTGGGATAGATAAATATATACATTTAAATGGCACAATTAAGCGTAAAATGCAGAATGAAAGTCATAAAAATGGGATGTACCGAGGGAAAAAAGTCACAGTGACACCGTTTTCTCAAATGGTGTTTCATGTGTATGTCACTGCCGACCGGAAACGCATATTAAGCAATTTTTTCTGTCTTTAACATGAAAATTAAATTCTTATTTTCAAAAGAAACGAACTGCCCAAAAAAAGACTTGGTTCATTTTGAATTGGTCGCACGTAAACCTATAATCACCATAATTTTACAAGCCGACAACCAGATAAGTACGTGGAAAGTATTTTCTCTACCACGACTGAACATTCTTAGTAGCTGACTAAATGTGCGCGCCACTTTTTTTTTCTCCTGCTTTACGCAAGTGTTTTTTTTTTCATTATTTTTCATAGCTTTGTTCGTTGATCGTGTTTTGTTTTTTTTTTTGCTTTTTTTGAAGAAAATTGTGTGTTCAGTAAATGATGATGAATATTGTTCATGATCATAGAGCAAGTAGTTTCAATGTTTGCACTTTTCTTTGAATGTGCTGTTTCGAAGATACACGATCATCCATTATATTGAAGTGTGTTAACACTGAATCGATTAGAAAAATACACTCGACTCGTGCAAATAGAGAACAAAAGGCCGATTTTGTTGTTGTTGTTCAAGTGGTGTGCGGTGTGCGCCTTCGATGATGAGCATCGTTGAATTGGGCTCATGGCAGAACATTGCTGCAAATCGGAATGCAGGTTCCATGTGTTTCATCATCCCAACCCATATTCCATAAAACGCTCTCTATCAAAACGATGCAAAAAGAGAAAAAAACAAAATTGTCGCGAAGCGTCAACTTCCATGGAAATTATTTATCGGCTGAAAGTTCTCGGACAAAGAAACACAATTTATTTGTTTTTACCTTATTCAACTGGCTTGAATTTCAAAGAGAAAGAAAAATAGTACAAAGTCACATAAAACTCAGAAATAGTACGAGGTTTACCTCGTAAAGAGGTAACAACAACTGAAAAATATGCAATCACTGGATTTTATGCGGTGTGCGCTAAGTGCGGTTAAAAGAGTGTTGACATTTTTAATTGGCCTAAATAATTGTGAGCGGTTTTATTATATGATGGAATAAATGGCATGATCTAAATTTTGAAAATGGTTAAATGGACGGTTTTAGTAGTGTACGAAGGAACGATATTTAATTTGTAAGATTCTTGTAAGAAATCTATAGCGAATCTAAATTAGCTAAACGTGATGTGATATATTATGTCAAATGATATTAAACAAATACAATGGAAACGTGCTAAATTTGGTTGAATTTGTGAAAGAATTTTCGCGGGAATTCGCCCATAAGAGCAATTGTGTGTTCGATTCTAGTTTTGTTGGGTTATCGACACGAGTATCGAATAGAGCGCCTGATTAAAAGTCAAATATTTATTCACAACACAGAATACAAAGCGATTCTTTTGTTTTGGCTTCTCTTTGTGAAAAATTCACTGAATGTGTTGATATCATAAAATAATTTGTTCTGTGTACTTTCCATTTGGGCACAAAAAACCATGTATTTGTTGTTGTTGTTGTAACAATTACAATCACTAACCATGCAGTTTTCTCTTTTTTTTTTGCTCTGCGTCGTCAGTTGCTCATTCTTTTCATTTTGGAATTCTTTTCATGCCACGAGCGCACACACAATAATCCGTGAAATGAGCAACAAATGTTTGCAACAACAACAAAAAAAAACGATTTCAATTAAAAATTGTGCGCTGTTTGTGTGGATGCCTAGGTGGATGCATATTATGGTTGGTGTCGAGACGATTCTGACTGTGCTTGATTTGGCTCTTTACCTTTGTGGGTTGCATATTTTGTTGTTGTTGTTGTTGTTTCGTTCCAACCAATAAAAACCATTTCGCTTCGTACTTTTCCCTTCTGTTGAGTGCAAATTAAGCATGAATTACACACTCACACACCAAACGGAAAACGATATCACACAACTTATAATCAAAGACAATATAATTACACTGTGTGTACGTGAAACGTGTGTATGCCATGCAATTTAAGTGATGTTGTTCCTGAATTGATTGAAAATCTCTGGCAATTTGCCAATTTCTTCAAATTCGTCTCCCCCTTCCCCGACTGGTTCAGTTCCAAAACAAAAGACTGCAAAACCATTACGAATTACATTCAAAAGAACACTTAATTTCGCAATGCTTGAAAAAAAAACGACTCATTTTAAGACGCCGATCAACTGGAGCAATTGTGAAATCATTATTTATGCCCTGTGTTGACCTCGTGGATTTTTGTTATAAATTTTACGATGCGGAGAATTGCCACGTACTTTATCGAGATGATAAGCAAAAATATTGTCTATGCTACAAATTGTATTGGGCTTTTTGATTTTAAATACATTGAAATCACTTTTAAAAAGTTGGCCATATTTCATTGCATTTGTTTGCTCTGCCAGCCAATTGTTTCGTAGGCGAAGCCGTTTTCGCTGTTTGCGAAAAATACACGAATCTGCTCTCCCGCTCTCTGCTGTTGTTGAATCAGTGTTGCATATTCAACTGTGAACTTTTAATGCATGTATCGTAAGTTGAAGCATACAATCAATGTAACATGTACCGAGTGTGCTCAGCTGGTATTTATATATGGCACCATTGGCTTGAATGTCGAACAAACGATTCAATGAGAGAGACTATTGAACAAAAAATGGATCAAAAAATGAGCGTATATGCACTACTTTAAGCATAGTTATTGTGATTCAGAGCAGCATTCGATAAAAATGACATTCACAGCGTGAAGAAATTCAATACATATATATTTTCTGTATGCTCACTGGATATGCTGCAGATACCACACAAAAGACTTCAATTCTCTCATTTAGTAGTAGGCATCCATAGATTTACCGCTATATTTGTTTACCATTCATGTAAAAAAAAAAACACCATTTCGAAAATATGAATGCTTTCGATGAAAATTATGATGATTAGATGTCAATAAAAGGAGAAACAGAAACATCAACACCAAAACGGACGGGAGTCGAGATTGTTTTGATCGAATAGGCAAAACCGATTTCATCGATTAATGAGACCGTTTGCATAAATGAAATCATTAAGATTGTGCTTTTTTTTCTCTCTTCATTCGCCCCTGTTTTCTATTTTCATTCAATCAATTCAAAACATTCATTTAACTTTACCGTTCAATGAATCATCAGAAGAAAAAAAACCGAAATAAGATTATGAATTTGACTTTTTTTTTCCACCACTCTCGCGAAACCATTTGATTCATTGGCCAAGCAATTATAATTCTACCATCAACTGGTAGAATCATGAAATAATTATGATATTATGCAATAAGTATGGTAGCGGTGACGGTACGCCCTAATGATCTAGAAATTACCCGAGAATAATGAATCACAATTGACCATTTGCTTGAAATTGGATGCTATTGTCTATTCTTTTTTTTTATGCATTATCATAATCATAATGAAGTTGATTTTCAACACTTGTTCCAAGTTCATTTATTAATT
The DNA here is from genome assembly GCA_030463065.1 of Aphidoletes aphidimyza. Taxonomy (NCBI): domain Eukaryota; kingdom Metazoa; phylum Arthropoda; class Insecta; order Diptera; family Cecidomyiidae; genus Aphidoletes; species Aphidoletes aphidimyza. The sequence goes on from CM059996.1 coordinate 46,258,366, forward strand.
GATTGAAATCAACCAGTTCAAGCGATTAATGCGTGTGCTTTTTTGTTGTTGCTGATGGCCAACTGTGTGTTCAGAACTCTAGCCTCATAGCAGTTATGAAGCTAATGGAGTCCGTTGTTTTTGACGTGCTTTGTTTTATTTCGGCCGAATTGTGTCAACTCATTCGCATTTCCTCAACAAAAGTTTAAGAAAAAGGTCATTGGATGAGTGACGGCATCAAAACAGATGATGTCATTCGCTTTAATTGATTTCATGCTGCACACCTTAGAACACTTAAATTATGCTCGTAATGCAGGTCATTTGGATTTAAATTTATGATCAGAGGATTAACAGAGCCTTGAGGCGGTTTTTCATAGTGCGTCTATCAATCTGATACTGAATATCATCAATAATTTAAAAAGTGGATTAACATAATTGCAAATTTTCAAAGGTAATTCGAAGTAATAAAATTTGTAAGCATCAATTTTGATGTGATTCACATCATGTGAATGGCAATAGTGTGGGAGTGACTAGGGGAGAGATAACAGCATTGGAAAAAAAATCCAAATTTTAACAATTTGGAAAATCAACGCTTTTTATTTGTGCAAATATCAAGCCACGAAGCGTTTCAAATAGACTCTAGGCACCGGGCACCGGCCTCCGACTATCTTATCGTGGTTAATGCTTAAAAGTTTATGAACCTTAACCATAATACCAGGCTATTGATATGCTAACCATAAAAGTCATGCAGTGAAACATGAGCTGCTCATTAGAAAATCATTAAAATTTCTTCGTCAGATTCACAGTCAAAACGTATATATGCTCGTAATGACTACTAAAGATCAACATTGATTACTATCATTTTTCTTACATAAGCTATAAAAATGGTTAAATTAGAGCACGCATCACTAGTAACAAAAACTAAAGGAAAATCCAATGCAGGAAACCATCGAACACCAAGAGAGAGAGAGAGAGAGAAAAAAAACAACAACTTTGCCGAGATTGTCGGTATATGAAAAGACGTCGGTCGAGAACAGCCAGATCAATGATCTGGTGTAATTGGTACTGAGAATTTATTTCTGCTTCAATGCGATTATTCGTTGAACCGCTTCCAGAAATAGAGAAAAAAAAACAATCAATGCGGCTTCCAAAACGATCCATGAACACTAAACAATCCCAAAATGATATTGTACGTGAAGTTGAAATTATTATTTGATAGAACTGTTTCTTTTTTTTTTATCTTGGTCTCTCTCTCTCTCCCTCTCAAACGTAACCGTTTCTATTGTGTGTTTGTGTACGTGCCCGAAACGATATTTGCATAGAAGAGAAATAGCGGTCAAATTGAATTGAAATTTGGTGTTAATATTTCATATCTTATTTATTGATTATATGTAAAATGTCGATGGTGTAAAATACGAGACCAATTTTCGATGACCGAATACCGCAAATGCCAAATCAAAATACTACAAGAAGAAGAAGAAGAAGAAGAAGAAGAAAAAAATCCAACGGAAAACGGTACGGAATTGTGAATTCTGCGAACAATCGAATAATCTGGGCGTGAGAGAGAGGAAAATCAAACCAAATGTGTTGATTGTTTATGAAATGATCAATTTCTGGTTTAGATTTTCTTTTGCCGGTTTCAATTACACCGTGCCACTATTCACGTTTTCAGTTTGTTTTTTTTTTCCTCACATTCGAAAAAATAGCAACGTGTAAATGTTGCCTATATTTTTTCTGTGCAAATTTCATTTGTGTGCGTGGTGCGAAACTCCAAGTAATTGGACTGGAAATATCGTATTCGCATTACCAAATAGAACTTATCAACTGGGAATGTATCTCTATGAATTTGCGCTTGCGAATGAACAAAATAAAAATTTTCTCTTGGATTTTTCTGTTGTTTTTGTTTGTGTTTAGTTTTTAATGCGTTTTAAAAGTGTATTTTCTAACTTGACTGAACAATTGCCATCGAAACGGGTACACTTCTGGGTGTTTGAGAGTTGGTCCAATGGTTCATAAGATATCACGTGCACTGGTGATGGTGGTTGACTTTCTGTATTATTATATTTGCGATACATTTCAACGAAATACAACAACAACAAAATATGTAGAGTTCAACATTGATATCAAAAACCGACGACATTGTCGATTTGTTGTCGTTCCATTTTGATGAGAATGATACGGATTTGGAAAGTTGAATCCAAATCAAATGAATGACGCTCACGAACATTGCCCCTTCCCGCCTAGTAATAAATATATTTTCATTCGCGTATCACAAACCGTATAATAATTTCTGGTCTGTCTGAAGCTAATGAACTGGCGCGAATAAAGGCCGAATAAATAAATAACCAATAACATTGCAATCAATCAAAGAGAAATTATTGCACTCAATTGACTCATACAAAAATCCAGTAATAAAATGCATTGAGCGTTGGTTTTGGCTCAAGATAAACGATACACCGTGAAAGACGCAATCCAACAAACTTGATTGGAAAATAGTATGCAATTTAATACCGTCTAATTTCTGTATTTGATTTTGAAATGCATCAGCAACCAGTACAATTGAAATTGAAAGAGAAGATCGAAATAAAAAAAAAAGAAAGGAAAAAGAACTCATCTTCAGACATTAGCATATATATCGTTTCACGTTGGTTGCCATCAAATTTCGCTGTACACTCTCAAAACCAATCGAATGTGTGTGGCGCAGAGTGGATTTTTTGCGCGAATCACAAAGGGAAAAAGAAAGCGATAACACCGATTTACATAGTCAATTGAAATGCAATTTATATTTGCATGCGTACCCGATTTAAATAGAAGCACGGATCTTGATCGATAAACTAGTTCACGCGAAAAAAACCACCAACAACAACAACAACAACACAATAAATAGCAAAGGCCCATTGTTCTCAGTCGGCTGTAGCCGAAATGCCACTTTTTTGTTGTTGTTCTTCTTCTTCTTCTTTCACCATTTTGCAAACGTCTTTCATCGCATTCTTGTTTTTTTTTTCTTTTGATTTTCATTATCATTTTTTCGGATCATTCCCTTGAATATTAATTAATTGCCATTGTTGACACTTCGGTTGATATGGAAAATTGCCCCGCTGACAACTTTCATTAAAACAGCAATTGGGTGTGAAAACATGCCATTTGATTTGACGCAAATTTCCGGTCCGTTTGACTTTTTATCTGTGTTGTTATTGTTGTTGTTGGTTTTAATGCGCCACACGATTGTCTAGCCAACAATTGTTCATTTAAAATGGAGAATGTAAAATAACAAAAAAAGTAAGATGCAAAATGAAATGTGGTCATTTTTATTTTCTTATACTTGAACTTGACGAAAAAGGACTGCATCGAAACATTCACAATCATTTTTTTTTCATTCATTCATTCAGTAATGATGAAGTGAAATAAACTTGTTAAACAAGCTAAAAAATTGTTCGCGTGTTCAGAGCATTGATCATCATACGAATGACTACTGTCGAGAAACTAAGATATACATGATCTCCTTACTCTCCTTTGTCACTCATACTTCTTTTTTTATTTCTTCTCTACTTCTTTGCATCGACATACAACAATGAAATGTTGACGGCAGACGATTTATAATGCACACGAGCAAGAAGAAAACAAAAAAACACTCTCAAAGTGAAATTATAAGTGGCATGCAATGCGACAATTGTGCATGCAATAATAAAATGAAAACCAGTTCTCGTGTTTAGTTGTCTACAGCCGATCGGTTTTTGAGACGATACGATGCCCTGGAATATCACATTTCGCTGAAAAATTATGCAGCTATGCCGCCGGTTGGAAAGCACATGAATGGCGACAATGTGATCTTAACCACTGAGTCATAGTGAAATCTGTTGTTAATTAAAAAAAACAACGTTCATTTGGTTTCTTCATTAAAATATGAATAGCCCAATGTTGTAAAACTGTAGGTTTGAATGTGCTCTGGCCAACCGATTCCAAAATAGTTAAGTGGCTATTCACCAAACAATCAAACATCCAAAAACCAATATTCTACACACACACACACACACACACACACACACACACTTTTACTGTCTTCAAAAGAGGTTTACTTCACTGTTTACCTTACTTTCTTTCTCTGCTCATTCGTTTCTTCTGTCTGCTTCTTAATTTTACATTTCCATTGCCACAAAAATAAACAGAGATTTTGATATCAATTCTTGTATCAATTCCACAATCAGCGGCCGTAATGAAAAGAGATACGAAAATTCCGAAAAAAAACATGCGACTCTCGTCTCAATTGCGTAGAAATCAAGCCACATGGCGATCGCCAAATCGCAATGAAAAGGAAAGAGCGTAAAAGTCTAAATAAGTTGTGGCGCAAAAAAAAAAAAAAAAATAAACGACAGCAGCCAGAAACGACAAAAGATGTGCGCTTATTATTAACGTTCGCTGGATATAATCCGAGAATTGAGGTCACAGAGACACATATCGAAATAAACCGAAGAAAAACACCAATATGTTAAACATTGTATGATGGATTGCTGGGTTACGATCGATTTTTAGCGTGGTGCTCAGTGAGAAAAAGAATGTGATACGAAAATGTGTATACAATACACATGGAACGGTTAGTTTTGAGTCGAGGCAATGAACCGCAACCAGTCGTCAATATTATTTTATGGTTTTGAATGTGCTCGTAAAAGTGGATTTATTGAAATGAAAATTTCTATGCAGCAAATAACATTGAAACCAAAGTAAGACGTCAAACCAAGTTGATATGTAATGATGCCCGATTTACCTACCGTTTGCTGTAAATGTAAAAGTATTATGCTTACGAGCGAGTGATCAGTGTTCGTCAATAATCAGCTTCCAGAAATAAAAACACGAGTCGCTCTGAAGAAGATACAGAACTTTGACCAAAGTTACATTCACTTCATTGACATTTAAGACGGTTCAAGCCTTTGCAAATCAAAAATTGAATGTTTCCGTTGATTTTAGGGCGGTAATTTTCGAATGAGCAACGGTATTGCCTGTCATTTAACTACACAATGTTGTAGCTTGAACAATTTTTTTTTTTTAACAATTTTCATAATTGTTAATTTTGCCATTTTTCTCGCTTTTGTAATTTAACCGAATCAATTTGATAATTATGCAGTTTAATTTATTGTCATGCTTTTGAATCGAAAATTTGAGGCTTCGGTGGATTTTAACATTAAAATTAGATCTTTTTAACCAGAAATGTATCATCAGAAGCTCATTATAATGTTCAGCTAAATTTAAACATCTAATTTATGGTGTCATGTTATAACATTCTTAATGGAATCAACGTTTTAATGACCGCATTACATATTTTTGATTTGGAGACACACAAAAAACAGACTTTAAATTTTCAAAGATTTGTTATATTAATATTTCTGTCAAATGGAAAAAAAGAGCGAAAGAAATTTGTATGACGCATTGATCCGCTTAAAAGTATAGTCCATTGAAGACTGTGAGAGTTTAGAGATGGATTTTGATCAACACAATATTAACAACAACAACAAAATGGTTCATGAATACTCTGAATGATACTTGGAAACTTTCTCATGTACGGTTCGGTGAATCTTTGCCAAAACAAAAGAAGACCCAAGTGGTGCTTCGGTGCATATGAATATCAAAAGCGAATCTCTATATCTTTTGATGTGCTTCTGTGCTTTCGACAAATGAGAACCATAAATAAAAACATTTCTCCCCCGCCGTACAAAACGTTCCAAATCGCGTCTTAAATGTCTATGAATATGCAAACGAACCAATTGACCCACATTTTGTACGCTTGACTCATTTGATTATTTACGATATTTTGTTTTTATTTTCCACTTTAAACCTTTTTTTTGAAAAGACTTATTTACATGGAATAAATAATGGCGTGTGCGTAAATATAGCGAATGTCGACGACATTAAGTCAAAATAAACAGACAACCAATAAAAATGATGACGTTTCGGAACGAGATCTTCTCTTTGCTTAGCCAGCCACTTTAAATGCGAGTTCACAAAAAAAAGTGAATTTATTACAAAGCACAATTCCTTTTTCTCTTGCTCTCATCGGAATCGAATGGTAGCGCCCTCGATTATCATGCAGATTACTCGATCAGCACATAAATCTGACAGCAACTTCAGTAAATAACTAGCGGGGCTATTACAATTAAAATCACTCGCATTTGTTACCTTAATGAAATTCAATCACACGAAATGAACGCAATTTCTCAAAGCCAATTTCGGTCATCAAACTTCGATCAACAACAACAATATATTATCTCATATCTTATAAAAATCAGCAAAAATCACTTACCGGTGCTCTCTTTATTGGATTGCACCAATTCATATCGTAAAATTGGTGTTCAATCAATTGTTTAAAACAATTGTTTCCAAAATTACAACACACAATAATAATCTGTAAAAAAAAAATTCGATTTAAGGTGAATTGAAACACGTCTTAAAGTTCCGGAATTGTTGTAAATAATTTGAGCAAAAGTGAAATCGATTAATTTGTGATCGAAATATCGATCGCCATTGTTTTTAGTAAACACTTTTTACACTGAAAGGCGAGACTGTGAGCTTTATAAACATCGAGAGTGATTTATTTTTTTTTGGAGATGAAGAGAATGAACAGAATTTTCGGATTAACAACCGTTTTGGATCTTGTCCCGTCATTTTTACGCTTTTGTTTAAATATTGAAATTTATGCAAACAATTATAAATTGATCGCTTTTCACTCGAGTTTTTTGATCGAACAATCATGATAAGCATTTCAAAATCAAGTGATCATTTTGATCAGCATTTCGCTGACCAGAAAGAAAGAAACCAATTAATCGAAACAATACGATCAAAATGCATCATAACAACAACAAAAAAATGAACTCCGAAAGAAAAAAATGAATCGCGTGAAATTTTTCATAATCTTCAATCATCTGGTTTTGTTTGACCGTTTGGTTGCGTTGCTGCTTTTTTTGCTGGTACTCATGCATAGCCAATTCCACATGTGTGAATGTTGAATGCTGAATGAAATCAAGCGCCGTTTAAGATGCGGTGGTGATCGAAAGAGATATGTTGAATAGAGCGAAATTATAACGTAGCCACCCGAATCAATGCCATTGAATAGGCCAACTGATTGTTAGTTAATTTCTTTTTTCTTTATCTTATTGAATTCTGGACAATGGCAAAATAAAATCGAAAACATTTCAACTTGGTTTTCAAGTTTGGTGCGCGCACACGCTAATAATAAACGTTTTGTTTTTATCCGTTTGAAAATGGTTTGACGTTTTTTAAAAGGTGACGTTGAAAAGTAAAAAAAAGCCCATTTTTGCATATCGGCAAAATGAAATAAATTAGCATATTTGCAACAGATTAATGTAGATTACCTTAAATTGGCTGCAAAAAAAAAAAACAAAATGGGTATAAAATGAAGTGAAACAAGTCGATCAGTTTCGCTTGAATGTGATTTCAACTGCGCCGCAAAATAAATGTGCCTATAGTTTTCCCCCTCATTTGAATGAAAGAGAGAAATGAAAAAAAAAGCGAATCGGATGCGGACTTTTACTTATGAGCTATTTTAAATGATATTGGTCAAATTGCAATCAATGGCATAGAAATTGGATGGTCTTCATCGACCGATGCGAGGCTAATTTGCATGCGTGCATATCTCAAGTGTATCATTATTCAGTTGCAGTGAAACTGAAACATATTGATATATGCATAATGTGCAAATGCAATTGATTGCAAATTTCACTCGATGTGAAGATCAAAGTCATTACATTGCCTATGGAGAGGTAAATGAACATTGGTTTGCATGTTGCCAGTGCTTTGACTAGCCAGTATATTATTAATTGCTAATACATGGCTATTATCTACATCGATCATATATTGCATGGTGAAGGAAATTGGAATCGAGCTCGCAATCTGTTGAACGATCATTTCATTTAAACATCGATCACGGACAAAAGAATCAGGAAAATAAAGTAACATTATTTTAGCACCAGAAGCAAAATTATACATGTGGCTACATGTGGTAATTGAATGCAGCCGAAAACAATAACAAAAACACAAACACGGCATACAAAATCCCAAATGTCACAGCATTACGACGCAGATAGAGCGGCCACCGAGATTAATCTTTTTGCGGAAGTTTTACAGTACCGCACATTTATTACGTGCGATTAACATTTTGCATTGGGCCACTTTTTGACACAAATTCGCAAACATACACAAACAAACACACACAATGTGTATTGTTGAGTACAATACAGATTATGTGGTCGCTATTTTGTTTTTGTCTCGATTACAGTGGTGCTTATGTTGCAATCTAACAGTATAGAATGAGTAGTGCCCTGAAAGTCGTGTGGTCACGGGAGCCTTTTAATTTAAATTGTTGTTATTTTTGTGTATGTGTTGTTTGATTATTTCTGCCATTCGTGAACATTCGAACGAAACCGTAGATTTTCTTGTGTTTGTTTTCGTTTTGTTTTAAAATTGTACAGATTTTTACACGAACTTTGAGCCAATTTTTCACGTAATATCCATTGTTTTTTGTTTGTTTTTGCTGACAACTTAAGACTTAACCAATTTTGAAAAATTGAGCTGATTCCATTGTTGTCCATCAACATGAGTACAGTTGCAATAAAACAAAAAAAGAGCCACATTCAACAGTGCAGTCGATTACACAAATGAGTGTTGGACATTTATACTATTTTTTTTTTATAAGAGATATCTTTACCTAACTGATGCTGGGCTCTCGGTTTTTGCTTTCGGTTTTTTCTGTCATTCAAAACAAATATTTGCATTTCGATAAGCGGCAAATGCAATTCACAGATGATTTCATCAGAAACAAAACACAAAATACAAATGAAACCACACACAACACCCATTTCACCATGTTTTCGTTTAGAAAGTCACGGAAATCGCAGTATTTTGCATGATCATAAAAAAAACCAGCAACCATAAGACGTCTAATAAACCAAGGTAGGAGAAGACAAAATATTGATCCACGTCACAAACTCAACATATTTCAGTCAATTTGATCAAATTTAACCGTTTTGTGTTGTGCAGCGTGATGTATGCTGCTCGTGATTTGGTGGGTAACAAAAATCCTCAAAACGACAACACAACAAAAAAAAAAGAAACAGAAAAAAATCTCACACACCAATGCAACTATTGAAATTTATAATAAATCTTGAGAAAAGCCAAACAATCAACGTGAACGCGCGCGCGCTACTAGTCTATTGTCTCAAACCATAAACTCTCAACGGGACGACTTTTTTTGCTGTTGTTGAATAGAGTTCGTATGTGAAATTGAGTGTCTTTTGCCTGGCTCATTTTTTATAGCATTTAAACGAAACAATTATTTAATTAAATGATAAAATTGCCATGAATATTTTTTTCTATTCTGCGAAAGTGGTTTTGTCTTCATCTCTTCATTTAAGGAGCTTACAAGAGCATTCTTCTTGAGCGACACCGGTTTTTTTTCTGCTGCTGCTGCTGCTGTTGTTGTTGTTGTTGTTGTGCAAAATAAGACATTTTCAGTTCATAATTTTTGGTTTGAATTTATTTTCTCAAGACCATTTTTATGCAACGTTGAATAATTTCTGTTTTTTTGTCTTTATAAAAACATGTTTACAAGTTAATTGAGTGAAGTTGCATTTGAGTGAACAGAACAACAGAAAAATGCCACCCATTCGGATTCGCTCAGTTGCATTATTTAATCATTAATTACGTTTTGGTGAAGTGACAACACTTTCGATTCGTTACTGAACTTTATTAGATCGATTTAATTGATGTTACAATGCCTTTCGATTGAATTGCCAAACGAATGGAGAAAGTGGTGTCGGCTGTACAATGTAACACGCAATGTATACTTTAATTTCGAAAATGTAAACAAACGCTTTACATGTAATGGACAAGAGAAGAGAAGTAAAAAAAAAACCACACGCTTCCGGGCTGTTGTAATTTTTTTTGCTATCTTTTGTTGTAAATTTCATCTGTCATTTCATCTTGGTTGCCGCTGTTCGTTGTTTGGACAGTTGTTTTCCACGTGATAACAAAACGAAGGAAATTATGTAAAAATGTAATCGTCCAAATAAGAAGACATCACTTTTCCACGTGTTATGCTGTAAACCAATTGAGTAGATCTTTGTTTTGGCCAATTCAACTTAGACGACATTTTACGCAACTTGAAATTTACCTTTTTCGATGAACTTTTCAAAACATTACAAATGTGATTATCCATACATTCTTTGAATCCAACTTTGTACAGTTGATTTCTACTCAACGTCACATGATTTAAGACCAAAACCAAATTATGGTATTGTTACATTGCATGGAAATGTGCAATCTCTAAATGCTGACGAGAGGAATAACAACAACAACAACAAATGGCTGAATTGTTTGTTGAAAACTGTTTGCTTGAAATGGAATCATGCAGCTTTAGATGCATCTAAGACCAATTTGTTTACATTTGTTCATTTTTTTTAAAACGAAAAGAGTGGTTAAGTCATGCACTTCCATTTTAAGATGGCAATGATTAAGTTGCATGCGCCAAGTGATTATAAACACACGAAACAGCCGCATTTACTGATGATTGATTGAAAACTGAATGTAATTTGTTTGAAAATGAAAACGGCGCATTGCAGATCATAAGAATTAACTTTTGGATTTGATGACCTTTTTCAGAGATATATCGGTTTGGGCGTCGCAATGACATCGAACTCGGATAAAAATCGATCACAAAATGGCAACGGTAAACAAAAGGATCTCTGGGTTAATCAACAAGTAAGTTATTCAAATGGTAATTTTTATTGAAAGGAGCTTAGGATAGAGTAAACAGAGTTAGATTCAACGAAATGAACTATATGGCACATGCTTTCCAATGTTTGAAAGACTAGAATCAACTTGGGCACCTTAAATCAGCATGATATGTGACCTTTTACATTGTTTCTTTTGCTATCTCACAAATGAACATTTTAATCATAGCACAAATGGCCGACTTTTTTTCCACCATAAACACACCACTGAATAAGCTAGAGCGCTAGAGCGCTAGAGCGCTAGAGCTCAAGCAATTAGCATACAATCATTGCGTGAGAAGAATGCAATTTACAATGTTTTGAATTGAACAAAAAAAAATGAATAATTTATCATAAAGTGCGCTCGATTTCTAGCGTAAAAATTTATTAAACTCAGTTTAGTATCGTAGTAATGGGTCTTGTTTTGAAAAGAAAAAAAAACGATTCAGGCATTGAAATGAAACGTGAGTCGTATTATTTTTTTTTCGTCTTTCAAAACAAATTGAAATAAATTTGCCATGTTAAATGTTTGCAAGAGAGTTCATGATCATATCTCTCAAGTTAAGCAAACATAATCTTCCAATCTGACCGAAAAGAATGCTTTTGAAAAATTGTCCAAAACATGAGATAATTTCACGTTGCGATGATTTCACCGCGATAGTTTCAGTTAAGACATTAAAAACCGTGGAAAACGTACGTGAAATATTAAGCAAACTGAACAATGCTGTTCTTGTACTGTAAAAGGTGTCTCACATTATCCAAATTCTAATGATTCTGTTGCTCCGTCATAACATTCTATTTTCATGTCATGATTTCAATTGACGAAAATATCAAACCTCACCCTTAAGGGCATACTTAAATAGCGTTAAATACAGTCATTTTGTAAATTATAACAGTCCAAGACTCATTTGTGCCAAAAAATTCATTAAAATCCAGAGTTGTTAATTACAGCTAACAATTGCACGAAATTCTTTTTGTTTTTTTTTTTTGGACGAACCACATAAATGCTCTTCCCGATGTAAACACAGAGTGCACGAGCAATGTAAATAATAAGTAATAATTATTTTCCGTTGCTGTTACTTGATGAGTTTTCAAGCAATGAAATTCGTAAATGAGCAGCTGTCATTGTACGGAAGAGCCGTTATACCAAACATTCGCACCGTCAAACAATAAAATACGAAATAAAAACAACGAGAAACAAAAAAAAAGCATGAACTGTGACAAGCTGCTTGGAAAATGTTCCAAATATTATATTAACACGCAGAACAGTTTGAGGTATGGCAAAATTCGGACAATAAGACAGAAAAAAAAAACGTTATACACAAAATTCCACAATATGAAAATACTACACACAAGGTCAACCAAATGTTTGGTATGATACGCTGTGCGTATCTCTCTGCAGAGAGAGAGAGAGAGAGAGAGAGAGAGAGAGAGAGATGAATGCCAATATTTGTATTAATGACCAAATACCAAATCGCCTCTTGTTGCAGACCAATTTTTATTATACACTAATTTGTCTCTCACACTCTTTTCGGCCGAAAAAGGAATTGACCAACACTTGAAACATCATCAATAGGATATCCATGAGTGCATAAAGAGTAATAAATCAACCGTAAGCAACTTAATTGTTTCGACGACGTAGTTTTTGTGTTTTTTAAAAATATGTGTTTCTGTGCAAATGATATCTTTATAAAATATTGTAAATTGAAATTCACAGCTCAATGGATTTTATAATTTATTCTCATGCTCTTTTCCAGTTGCTACAGCCGTCTTTGTGTGTGTGTGTGTGTGTGTGTGTGTGTGTGTGTGTGTACTCACCCTTAGTTTTTTTTCCTGCGTGTGAGAACAACAGCTCAATAAAAAAAAATACACCTCAGTACAATGGAATTAAATGCGAACGTGCGTAATTCTAAGTTTGCGTACCAATTTATTCAATGGTGATACTTCACTGGAACTAATTCGCTTGAGAATGCCACGATGTGTAAATTTATTGTGTTCAGATAAATGGTTGATCGTTCCGAGTGATTATTTGATTCGGAAAATGTCATGCACGCAGACAGATGAACATTCAGAACACACAAGTTGAAGCTCGATTGCATTGAATGCAAAAATACGGCCAAGAACTTGGCATGAGTCATACGTTTTGCGATGTCAACATGGTTATTATTATTCCAAAAATAAAACATGGTTATTATTGTCATCGAGATCAAAATATTGATTTCGTACCATATTCAATGCATTCACGTCACTCTGCTGACGTTGGGTGGAGTTGCATGATCATTCAATTTAAACCACGTTCCAGATGTGACAACACATATTCAACTCTATAGAGTATCCATGAAAAATCGCAAATGTTACCTATATTTCAATACTTTCTTCAAAGATCAGCAGTCAATGTCTTCTTAACTACATAGCTCAATATTTTCGAATGGATTCCATGCTCTGGCATTGAAAAACTAGCAACACTCCAACATTCTCATGAGGAAATAACGTAAATGTTGGTTTTATATTTGGTTGCTTTTATTTCCGCTTGTAAATCATCCCATTTCGCTTAGATCAGCATAATTCTGAAACTATGTTGCAATTAAACTCTTCTGCTAATTGTGTATACAAATATTCTTTACAGATGTGCTAAAAATTACGACACATCAAACAAACGGCAAAAGCGCAAAAATGACAAAATCGCGCACTGATTTCTTTTTTTGTCTGTAGATGAATCTCTTTTATTTCCAGCAAGTTTATGATCATGATGGTACACTTAGATGTGCGAGTCTGAGTTTTATTTTGCACATCTTTCACATTGACATAAAATTTGCCGTTGCCTTTGCTTGTTTTGCTTATACACTATTATATTCGCTGATTTACAAGTTTGCAAAATCGTACTTTTTTTTCTTGTGCATTATATTTTATGAGTCTCAAGAACTCTCATCATGATCTCGTACGATTTATGTTACCGAATTACACAATGTGACGTAGAATTTCATTGAAATTGGAAACAAACATACGGCTGTTTCGTCGTCGGAACGTCAACCACATTGCCATATTGTTGAATATAGTATATACATTTCATTCAATTCAATTTGAATCTTTTTGAAACCTTTATTTGCATAATGATTATGAAATGGTGAGATTTTATTTTGAGTAGACATACAGTACATTGATACACACCGAATCATTGAATTTAAATCGAGAGAAGAAGAAGAAGAAGAAGAAAAAACGAAACGGGCACATTTTGTTGGCTCCATATGTGTTACCAATTGTAAATCGGCTGGTATGCTAATTGGTATGTGTCGATTCGAAACACGCATCATGAATTCATTCGTGTTGAATTGAATTTAAGTTGTTCTGATCTGATCTTTGGTTTGAAATTCGGTCGTGTCTGTATAGTTCATTTTTTTTTTTGGTATTTTCTCACAAATGATAATTTTCGACTGGGTGTTTTGAATCAACATTTCGAATATTATGGCTAAAAGTCAACGAATTTTTCGAAATTTCGGATTGAGCCACAAAATACACAATGAAAACCGTTAACTTTTCGCATCTTCTATATATTGATGATAGCTCGTGTAAACCATCTAAAATAGAATCTGTATTTATTAGCAAAATGATAATTGTTAATGTCAAAGCCAAACAATGCGCAAATGATCGGTTTGTGTGGTTGACCCAAGCGATTACGGTACTTTATTTGCTTGGATTAAATTTTGGTCATCGTGCCGCGAAACATCTCTCTGCAGTACATCATCAACGCAAAACCAACACGATGGCTCAATTTAAAACGCATTAAGCAAATGTTTTAACATTGAAATGGATTGCACCAATCACATTGTTGGCATTTTTTTTGTTTGGAATGGTATGCTCATTGCTCATGTGATCATGTTCAAATATTCAATTAGAAATTCACATTGAGCATCATGAAATGGTGAGCTCAAAATTGTCGAAATGAGATTTTTTTCCATTGTCGATCATATTGGATTGAATTAATAATGTACACGTACAGTGCATCAATCAACCAACATCTTTTTCTTCGTCTTTGTTGTTGTTTTTGATGCGCTGTCAATTTAAATGCTGAAACACCAAAAATAATCGTTATATGAATACTTTCTAGTGGATTTTCTAAAATGTTTCCAACTATTCGATTGCAGTTTTGACATATTTTCACATTTCCATTCAATTTTCTAATGGAGTTTCATTTCATCCTGACAAATCAAATTGTTCCATCGATCGATAGGATTTTATGAGGGCATCGATATAATTAAATTACTCTATTCAATATGAAATGGAGTAATAAGAGCTAGTAATTGCTGTCTATTGAATATGTTCAATTGACTTAAGTGTGTTCAATGTTCATTGCTTTTGCTTTACATTGGACCAAATAAAAGATTACATTTTCCAAACGATCACGAATTACACTCAAATAGAAATAAATTTCAAAGCGCGTTTCATGCACGATAAAAATAAGACTTTCAACCAAATGCAAGTCACATGCGTCAACAACGCTGCTTTTAATCGCTACGCCTTTATTTTTAAGTGAAGAGAGCAAAAAAAAACACACACATTACACATACGAATCTTGACTGCGTTGAACGCTAAAATATGCGCCTTTCAACTAAAGTACAATACCGTTAGAGTGTTCTGATTTTTTAAGTGTGCAAACAACTATCGATTTGATTTGGCCAAGGTTTAGTTGTGTGTTGTTTTTTTTTCCTTTCAGAAGAAAACAAGTGCAGAAAATCTTGAAGTAACTACATTTTAACAACACAGTCACATGCTTGAACAAAATGATTTTTCCTTCCAGCAAAAATTGTCTACACCTCAAAGACGAATCGATTTAGCGAGTCGATCAAAAAGAAAAGAAAATTAATCGGCTTGAAATCGGTTGTGTGCTCAATGGAAATATCCACACTGTTACAATCGAACAACGATTAATTGCAGAAAATGGCGTTGAACAAGATTTGCCCAAAAAAAAAAATATTCGAACAGCTAGCGGCGAATCAAGCGATAGTCTCATACTGTTGTTAATTTGATAGTTTCTTATTAGCTGGTCCATGTCTAGGTCCATGTGCCTCACAATGACAGAATCCAAAATGGTATAACCAATGTGGTTTTATCGCACCAATGCTTCATCATCATTTTCTAGTCGATTCAATAGAAAATTGCATGAAACGAATTAGAAATGATTTCTTAGCGCATTTCCAATTTATTATTGGCAATTTCCAATTTGCTATTGTCCGAAAGAACATCACACTTGATTCGAAACAAATTAATCGAAATTGTAATTTTCACATGATTTATTGGTCAAACATTTAACTGCGATATGCTATAGCAATCGATAGCGATCAGCTGAAATTTACTCTCAATATGCTTCCAATGGATTTTGATTCGAATTAATCAAACTTTGTTTTTCGGCAAATATATCATTTTTAATCGTAAATTAATCGATAATTTGAATTTTGAATGGTAAACTCTATGGAAAATGTTATGATTTAATTTGACATGCTGCGCCATGTCCGCTGTCTGCTGTCTGTATTATTAAAGAGTTGAACGCAATGATTGAATCATGTGTATGAATCATTATATCCATTTCATAAGCGCACATTTCATTTGCTCATTTTTCATTGTCAATTTGTACGTATGGCTTGAACATTGAAGCAGCTGGGCTTTTAACGGAATCATTAGAGTTTTTGTTTTCTCGTCGAAATTCAAAAACAAATGTGATACAAAAAACCATGTTAAAAGAAATTCTATTTTGATATTGCGTTGAAATGTCTAAAATACACATGTTATTTTCATTGATTTGAACAAAATTTACGCAAATAAATTTGAATTGTATTTGTTTGCCACACTTTTGAATTGTTTTCTTTTTCTTCATTTGAATGAAATCTTTCTGTTGAGAACCTGTAAATCTAATTTCAGTGAATAACAATTTCTTCGTTGAA
This sequence comes from Aphidoletes aphidimyza, assembly GCA_030463065.1. Taxonomy (NCBI): domain Eukaryota; kingdom Metazoa; phylum Arthropoda; class Insecta; order Diptera; family Cecidomyiidae; genus Aphidoletes; species Aphidoletes aphidimyza. The sequence continues at coordinate 46,275,056 of CM059996.1, forward strand.
CTGAAAAAAAAAACATAGTGTATTTTCACCTAGAGCAATTTGAAAATGTTCAAATAATGAGTTTTAATGAAAATGGCATTTTAATGAAAGGCCATACCAAGTTAAACTGAAGGCGAATTCAACGAAACATATTGCATCACAAAGTCTTCCTTGTTAAGACTTTAAATTTTAATGTCAATTTTAATCAGCCAAGCATCACAAATGATCGATTTAAAAAAAAAACACCTATTTGTTACCATTTGGACGCGTTTGTTTTTTTATTACAACTCTGATTGTTTTCGATTAATACTGAATGCACAAAGTATTAATTAAATGATTTTTTTCTTTTCGAGCGATGTTAATAAATAGATTTGAATACATGCATAAATTGCCAGCGTGCAATACTGAAAGATGGTGAGAAATTTAAGGTCTATCCTTTTATCGGATGGTTTATGAAGATGCCGTACTGGGAGTGCTGGCGGTGGTTGAAGTTGAAGTGGTCGATGCTGTCGATTCCGTCGTACCACTTGATGATGATGGTTGAGTTGTGCTTCCACCTTGATGCAAAAAAAATAAATACAAATTAATCATTCAATTAGTAAATGAAAGGTGCTCTTTGATGGAAATATCTCTTCATTCGATCCGATTTGATTTAGATTAAGTCAATCAAGGCTACACATTTAATTGGGCTTAAATAGGTTATCCATAGCCTGCAGCTCATGTGTCAGTTCACGATGTAAAAAAAACCTTACCTGGATTTGGGGCCGGGCCACCTGGATATGGAATCGGATAAACACCTGGACATTTTTTGCATTTTTTGCACTTGCGTTTTTTGTCTTTACTCGTGTTCTTCTTGCATGTTTTACACTTTTTAGTAGTTTTACTTTTCTTATTGCTGCCACTGGAACTTTTCTCTCTTTTTCGTATGATAACACGACCAGGACTAGGTTGGTTTCCAGATTTTTTGTTTTGCAAGAATCCAAGGGGTTCGGGATCAGCTGAAGCGAAGAGGTTTTTTTTTTCATTGAGAAAATACATTTTCGACTGAAATTTGTCGAATTTCTCGATTCACTTACCTAAGGGTTCTGCATATGATTTTGGTTCAGCAAATGCCTCTGCCTCAGCTTCTGGTTCTGGATCAGGCTCTGGGTCTGCTCGAGAAGTAATCTATCGGAAATGAATTTATCAATAATATACACCACAACGAATGCCTTAATTGGCTCAAATTACTTACAATAACCGCGCAAAGCACTAGCAACCAAACACTTAAATGTTTCATTTTGGTTTGATACGAAGTGATCGGATTGAATTGATCGATTAATACCTTGAATTTATGATGCTCCAGTATTTATATCAGAAACGATTAATTTAGACTATTTTCAATCACTATAATGTAACCTAGTCTCTTGTTTTCGAAACACACACACACACTTTGCCCAAATGTAAACAAAATCTCAATTGTTGACCATTTTTTATTTGAAAGAGAAAAAAAAACAATTGTTTTTCCAGCGTAAATAAAAGTACTTGTTGTTTACAAAGAAGTGGAATCTTACAATATGGTGCTACTTCTGAGCATTTCAATATGAATGCCAAATGACCTGTATTAATTGTCTCGATTTTTCACCCAGATTTATTTCATTGTTCAAATTTGTTTAACAACTGTTCAATGAAATGAAGCGACATAATTCAAAAGTCGTTGTATTTAATCAGCTTTTTGTTGGATTTATAACATGACTTGATATGGTGTCAGGCTTTGGATTCGTGGTGCATTGTGTATGGCGTATTGAAATTTAGAATACCATGAAGCTAGGACACAGCGAATAATGTTTGATTTGTTATGTTCAAATATTTGCCAAAAATTGTATATTTAGCTTATTTTTGATCTTGCCATCTGAAAAATATTTATTCACCTATTTCTTCATTTTTTTTCCTCTTCTCTTGCACACTTTTCATTCCCATTAGATAAACATGCCGAAAAAATGTGCACGACATCCATCATCGCGAAGTGATAGAAAAACGGACTCAGTGATATCATCCGATTCGGATATTCGATTCACACGACGAAAATTGGGTGATACACAAAAATGTGGATGTGCTGTGATTGCCGGTCTGCTCATATTCATGTTGTTCGCTGTTATAGCATTGTACATTGGATGTAAGTATTGAAAATTATTTAAATAAAAAAAAAAAAAAACGAACTCACATTTTCCCCTCGGGCAATTTCATTAAGCATTCATCTATTGAGACGATAACCATGAGCAATCTGTAAGATAAAATAAATAAATGGCAACACATTCAAAAGAACAATTACTACTTTGAACGATGAAAATAAATAATGTGCGAAATGTGCGTCGTTTATTAGCACAACTTTCAGTTCACTGTTTAAATCTGACACAACTGCGTGCTGCGTGTTCAATGAATCAGCTTTTAAATGCGCAATTTTCATATTCAATCACTTTCAACTTCACATTTTATTACAAATTCTTTGTATTTTTCAAGTATGCATGTCAAAATGTTCGCTTCATTCGTATACATAAAATTATACAATTTTCAAACTGAAAAAATGAACTCAGAGCATTTCACGAGGTGAAAACGAATCACATCCACGAACAATGGAAATTGTTTAAAGAAAAAAGCACGAGCAGCCGAAAAAAATATGCAGCGGGAATTGCCATTAAATCACAGTAAAATGTAGAATTTGTAACCGCAAATAATAACGCTCAACATTTGAGTTTATAAATTACGCTCATATAAAATCTTTATTAATGCCCGCGTACCACGCAGTTTTCACCGATTGTTATTGCACGTTTCATTGCTCTCGATGTGTATGAAAATGCGGACAAAAGGTTGACATCATGGCTGCATCATACTGAGTTAACTGAGTTTGTCGCTTTTCATTTAAATTTAAAAGATGAGCAATCTTACGCGGAATCGCGCAAATTTTGATTTAATTATCATCTACAATAAACAAACCGGAGAAAGAGAGAGAGAGATACTTAGTTTTGGCTTTTTCTACGCTTCAATTTCACATACCGCACAATCATGTCACGTACTTCACGTACACGTTTCGTTTTTTTTCCGCGATAATGGAAATTGCGATAAACGGCATTTTTTCCAGTAAATTTCCTTTCATTTCTAGAGAATAAAACAACGAAAATAAGCACACACACACACAAAAACAAAACAAAGGAAGCAAAGCATTTGCCGCAAAACAAAAACTATTCGCTTTCAAATATAATTTCAGAAAAATTTTAATTAACTTTTGCTAAGAAAAAACTACACACCGAAATTGATTAGGGCAATTTTTATGCACACCTCAAATCTGATTTAAGGGAATAATTTCGAAAATGTGTGTGTTTTTTTCATGGTATCCGGCATATCAGCATTGACTATGCTGTAAATCAAAGTTTTTTTTAATTCAAAGTCTCATTATAAAAAAAAAAAATAAAATAAAATTCACGAATGAGATTTAAACATTTTCAAATAAAAAAATAAATTGATTATTACAAGTATCGAAAGTAATTAACAGCACGAACCAAAACCATAATTATTCAATCTGTATGTGCAAACAATATGCAGTTGTGCTATTGCAGCCAAATGATTCCATTTCTAAATGATTACGTATTCAATAGTTACTTCATAATGGATTAATTCGCATCCATTTCTTAATCCACCATATACGGCATAATAAATCCGTTGAATTCCCACGATTATTACTACAATGAACGACGATCGGTCGTTTTTTGTTTTCTATGAGTCTTCTCAAACTCCACAGTTTTGCCAACAATGGATTGAAACGGCTTTAAAATCCATTGGCAAACTTTCAGCTCTTCAGATAGTTAAGCGTGTATTTTTCTACCCAAAATTGAATTGTGCTGTAAATAGTCACATATTTATCACTTTTATCAGTTTAAATAGTTCTCATCATTAAAATTAATTTTCACGAAGATAAGTCACCTCTGGGAAAGATATTCAGTCAAGGCGCCGCCGGAGTGAAAAGAAAGCAACAAAAAAAAAATTGTTTATTGTTTGGAAGATTGGTAGATCGCTTAATGTTAAATTACCTATTTTTCACTCTAGTTTTTATAGAAACTAACCACTTTCCATTTTTTCTAATTCAATGTCAAAATGTGTTTTTTTGTTGTCGTTTTCATGTTTTGTAGATAATTTATATAAATTTGATTCACTGCCGGAACGGATATTCCGAGCCAAGCTTCGAGTAACGGGCGGAGAAAACTGGACAATGGAATTGGCCGATCAAAGCTCATTGCGATTTCAACATCGAGCCAAATTCTATCAAGATGCCATCAATCAAATGATGAATCGATCAGATCTTAGAGAAGGTTATAAACGGAGTGAAGTTCTGGCATTAGATGGGTAAATTACATTTATCAATTCGTTTGAAATTTGTTGATAAAAAGTTGAAATAAATTTTTGTTCACGTTCGTTTGAAAAATGCGGTTGAAAACTGTCCTCAAACAATTGTCAGGCAAAAATTCCGAGAAAAAAATGTGTTGAAACTTTTGTTCATTGACAAATCTTTTTCGATGCCGATTTTAAGATGTTTCATCATATACAATTTCTCTTTGTAGTGATGAAGATAGATCTGACATGACAATACATTTTAATCTAAATTTCGATCCGCACACCGCATTGGTATCATCAGCTGACCTATTATCGGTGTTTATGGAGCAAATTGGCCAACGGATGGTGCCTCAATTTGCCAATCTAACGATTGATACAAACAGTTTGGATATAAACGAAGTGACCGGATTTATGGGTGAAGAGCCTTCAACAAATGCATCACCACTACGTCCAGAGGAAACATCAGACAAATCTCCAAAAGTGCAAAAACCTCAGCGTCGTTGTGAACCGCTAAAGCTTGACTATTGCAGAGCCATTGGCTACAATGTTACTACCTATCCAAATTTACTTGGCCACAAAAATATCGACGAAGTTAAAGCGGATTTAATTGCATTCCGTGAAATTGTTGATTCCGAATGCTATCGACAGGCATACGATTTTGTGTGTCGTTTATTGCAGCCACCATGCACATATCGAGATCCATTTGAACCGGAAATGAATCCAATATGCCGCGATTATTGTTTGGATTTTCAGAAATCATGTGGAAGTCGGATTTCAAATCATTTTAAATCGTTTTTCGATTGCGAACGTTTTCCTGAGTCAACGGGACCGCAAAGTTGTCACCCAAAACCAAACTGCATTGAAGATCTTCAAGCAAAAGCATTGTCAAATCGCCTTTGTGATGGTATACCCGATTGTTATGATCTATCCGACGAATTTAAATGCTCGTATTGTGAATTAGATAGCCTTTATTGTGGTCGCAGCAGAACATGCATTCCAAAGTCCGCACGATGCGATGGGAAATTTGACTGTCCTGATGGTCTCGATGAACGTGATTGCCGTAAGACATATTTCAAATTTTCTTTCGAACATTTTTTTGAATCTCTCAAATATTTGATCGAACCTTTCAATTTATTTTACAGTTTCAATAGCTCCATTGTTATCGGAGCTTAATGATCCAAGACCCTTAACACCACAACAAGTTCGCTTCAATTCGGAGGGTTTTGCAATATTCTCAGAGAAAGGTGAATCTGGTAAATTGTGTGCTGAAGGTTTGGACACACCAAATGAAAAAGAAATTCAAAAAACTGTCGCCGAATCGCTATGCAAAGCACTAGGCTATGAGTAAGTTGAACAAGAAAAGCAAAAATTCTAGCAAACAACCAACAAAATCAACTAAAATCGATGGATTTTCTCTTTTTTTTTATAGAAAAGTTACATTTTCTGAGGTTCGAAATGACACCGAGTCCAACACGCGTTATGTTAAAGTGCTGGATCCAAAAGCGGCTGAAATTTCATTTGTCCGAACAACATGTGAAAAGAAACAGGCTCTTTATGTTTCATGTGGAAATTTGGGTATGTTTCAGTAAACAAGGGTACATTTCATTTGAAGAATTTAAATAATTTAATAACTGATAAAAAATCGAATTTTCTATTTCAGAGTGTGGCGTACAGTCAATACTGAGTGCAAATATGAACTCAAATTCAGCAGCTAGTTTATCGAAAATGGCCGCACCAGGCGATTGGCCATGGCATGTGTCACTTCATCGTGATGAAACTCATGTGTGTGATGGCACTTTGGTGTCGGAAAATTGGGTATTGACTACCGAATCATGCTTCCAGGGTCAATCAAAGGCAACATGGATCGCTATTTTCGGAAATATTCGATTGAATGCCAACACACCATGGAGCCAAAGAAGACGTATTGTAAGCAATCTGTTTTCCCATATCTTTTGAGTGTTTCATTTTACCATTTAAGGCTAACTTGCATCGTTTTTTCGTCTGAATTACCCTTGGCAGATTGGAATGGTAAAATCACCAGTAGAAGGATCAACTGCTGCATTAATTCGTCTTGAAACGCCAGTTACATTTTCGGATTTTATTCGACCAATTTGTTTGCCAGATGTTTTAAATGTGAAAAATTATGCATCGGCTCAAACGAATGGTTCAGTTGAACCACTAGAAAAACAGTCGACCGAAACATTGTCACGAAGCAAAAAGGATGAAAAATATGAAACTCTTTTGCCCGAAAATCGAGACTACTTCATTGGTCCAGAGGATTCATTTGAAATGGAGATTGAGGAGGAGCTGGTGCGAAAAATTCGAGCAATTCCAACCGAATACTACAGTTCAACAGCGGCAATGATGTCGACAACAACAACAACAACAGAAGCCTCTCGTATCGCCGAAAATAGTACAGCATCAAAAGAGGGAAGAAGTATGATCGGTGCTGAATCACCAGCATCAACACAATGGACAACGTGTAACACACTGGGATGGTCACGACAACGCGATCATTTGCAAAGAGTTCAATTGAAACTGAGCAATATGGCCACTTGTGAGAATATTTCAATTGCAACGGTAAATTCGATGTGCACCGAAGCAGCATTCCATAAGCAAGATTGCACAGAAGAAGAGTATGCTGGAAGTCCGGTAATGTGTCAACTGCCAAATAGTAATCGATGGGCTTTGGTTGGTGTTGCGAGCTGGCGAATAGCATGCCAACCCAATGGCATCGAACGGCCCCGAATGTATGACAAAATTACACCAAACTCAGCATGGATTCAACACACTATAAATGCAACGTAATCAAACATCGTTGGGCCCAGTGTCGATACAATTTGTTTGTAAATATTATGTGAAATGTACAGAATTTTGTATTGTGTATCAAAGTACATCGTCTAAAAACGAAACAAAACCTATTAAAACATTATTATTTTTTTTTATGAATTGTTAACATTCGATGGGAATGATACTGATCACTTTTCAACAGAATGCGCCATTATTAAATTCCATTTTTTTTTCTTTTGTAATGACTTGAATTAATTGAGACTATGTTTTACGAATATAATCATTCGAATAGAAAATAAATCGTTTTTAAGTTTCATTGAATGGAGATTGAGCTTGAGAATGTAGTCGATCTGTGAACTGTTCCTTGTAGTCTTGAAGAATGTTGACTTAAAATCATTGGAATAGTTTTTATTTATTCTCTCGAAAATATGGTTTCTTTTAGATGGTCTTCAAAAGTGAGCTTTTTTTTAAATATTGGTCAATGGCTTAATTATGTGAGATTTTCATCTTGCCTTACAAAACTGTGACCGGATTTAAGCATCTTTTGGTGACTGTCACTTTACAAACAACGACAAAGTAACCATCGACATCACCCCAAACGTTTTACTACTTTCTAGACTACTTTTTAGTGAATAAAACATATCAACTGACGATAAAATCTTAAACGACAAATATTTATTTCTTTTTCTCTCCTTATGTTGTTGTTAACCTTAATCATGCCAAAATAATATTTAAGCAAAGTTTACTAATTTACGATTAGATTAAGGATTATAAATGGAGTTATAATTAATATATGAACTATTTGATAGATGACTTAGCCAAACATTTGATGAATAAATTTATATCAATTCAATTTAACTTTGAAATATTTCTGTACATTCAATTGGAACCTTGGAACTGGTCTACAGTTTCATGGAAAGTGGTCGGAGAGAGTTGACATCTAGAGAGAAGCTTATCTTGACAGGACCTACATCTTTGCTGAAAACATCAAATCAACATCAACTCCTCTACTCGTTTCTGTGTTGTTAACTAGGTTGTTAACAATATTTTGGTTTTTACATTTTTTCAGTAACTCTAGAAGCGAGACACAAAATAATGTCTGATTGAAATATCAACGTGTTTGACATTATTTTATGTCGAATGGATTCGTGTTTTCGTGATTCTTAGATTCGCAGTATTCTACTCATAGGTTCTGACGCTAGTCGAATAGGTCGAATTAGCGATATTACTAAATAATAAAAAGTAGGGAAAATGTGTCACTACAATTAAATAAAATTTTATTTCACTTTTCGTAAACCAAACTAAATCAAATTTGAGTAATGCATAAAACTTGGACATAAAACTTTAAAACACACTGCAAACTATAAATCAGTGCGGAATGATCTTGTTGTTGTGGATGATTTGATTTTCATTCATCTTCGTTTAATTGATTCATTCAATCAATTTGATTGCGAAGTTTTCAAGTTACCAGGTTGAGCTGCAGAAGCTGTTGCATTTGTAAGAAATTTAACGATCTCTGTGTGTTTTAAAAACGATTTGGTTTAATTAATCTTCTTTTGAGTTTTTATGAAATTTCAAAGTTACCATTTGTAGCAGCCCACATCAATGCCGTGTGTCCATATATATTTGCATGATTAACATTTGCTCCATTTTGAAGAAGTAATTCAACTGTCTCCTTGTGTCCTGAAAACGATTTGATTTTCATTAATCTCCTTCATAGGTCACTCGTTCAATGTTAGAATTCATGTTCATTTTCTTCGAAAAATGACACACGCAAATAAATGCAAATTTTACTAAAAGATTTAGAATTTCTGAAGTGGAAACCATATTCCAATGGAATTCTTGCAAACCTAAAGTGAATTAAATTGACGGTATACCATCTATATCCATTTATGAAAAAAAGAAAACCCCATTATTTTGTCTATGTAAACAAATGTTAAGTTTTATTGTTGAATGTGAAAGAGAAAAAGCCTTATGGATAACTTCGTGGCAAAATTGTACATGTTGTATATTGTAGAATCAATAATCATTTTTATTTAAAAAGGAACTTATGGTTTGTGTGGTTGGCCATTTTATTTTCATCAGTATATTTATCCTTAAATCATAAATTAATTTTTGGCCACAGCCATTTGACGTATTTCACACGTAAAACACCATTGAAAATTGGCTGTCGAAAAAAAAAAATTCTGAACTTGTTTCACGTCAAAATAAATTACTCAAGCATAATGTAATCCATCTAGCGATTAATATTTTTAAAAAAAATTGTATGTATGAAAGTACAAATTCAATATATTAATATTCACTTGAACAAACTTAACCAAAATTATTTGACGAATAAATTAAATTAAATAATTGATTTTAGATTCTTATTTTTAAAGTTGAAAAAGTTTGGTATGCTTTGTGACATGGCCAAGCATCCGTATAGTTGAAGTACACCATATTTTCAATGCACATTTTCATCAGCTGGATCACCCCCGACTAGTGAATATTTGTGGCACCAAACTATGAATTCATCCATGTGAAACCATACAAAGGATTTCTTCCGAGGAAGCATCAAAATTACTCGAAATTACTGCTAAATGTGTTGGTATCAAAATGTAAAATGCAAACAAAAAAAACGGTGTGTATAATTTTTAATTCTATTTCCATTTATTTCGTTGCATTCGATTTGCTTGGAAGATATACAAAACTACAACAACAACAAAATCATCGTCACTCGACAAAATAATTCGCATTCGTTGAAACATAAATGCTTAAAATTGCAATAGAAACCCGAATTTCTATTCTATTTCAATTCATCAATGCATTTTTGATGGAACAATTGACATGAAAGCTGACTGTTAAATAGGCACACAGTTCAAATATTACATGGCATCGAATCGAGCAAAATGTTAAAGAACAAATCAGACAGACAGACAGAAAGAAAAGAAAGTAACGATTCAACTAAAAAAAAAAATGGGAATTTTTCTAATTAATTTAATTTGCTTTTTAACAAAGGTGGAAAAAAATACAAAGACAAAAAAATAATAAGAAGAAAATAAATAAATAGATTAATAATGAAATGACACACAGTGTCAATAAGAATACGGAAGTAAACATTAAAGCGCATTATTTACACATGACTTTGTGCAATGGCATTAATCGTTTGTCGCCCCCCCCCCCTAAAAAAATTAAACACGGTCAACAAAGTAGAAAACTAGCTGCAAGATTCCTCATACAAAAAAAATGTCCGGCTGTATAAAAATAAATAAGTTAGAAAAATGTGCTTAAAATCTAAAGAGCGAAATATATTAAATGTTATCGTCAAGCGAACGAAAATTCGTTTTCATGAATTGACTATAAATAGATGTGTTTACAGCCCTCTCTAAAAAAAAACCAATCTAAACTCAAAACTCGAGATGAATTTTTTTTGTTATCATCGAAAATAGAGAGAATTTGTCTTTTTTGTACTGTAAAATGTTCATCATCCATTAAAATGATGTCTCAAGTGTTTTAGTAGCTGCATTATCTGGTTCATGTGGTGTTTGTGACATCTCTTTCGTCGGTTTATGCAATAGTTTTTTGGCAAGTGATGTACCGTATGGTTTAATTTCACCTCGCATAAAATTATTTTCTTCAGCCTGCAGAAACAGGTTCTCTTCCATCGAAAAATTGGTTTCAATAACACCAGTTTCCGGTGATGATTCGGTTTTGGCAATAATTGGCTCAAATGCTTCAGCCGAAGCACTTGGTGTGTGTGGCATTGATATGTTCATCTCACTTTGATTGACAGCATTCTCGGGGATTGCGGCCAATTTCTTCTGTGGCGTTGCATAAATCGCATTATTTTGTGACACATCATTATTTTGTATTTTAACTTCAATGTCTTGGGTATCGGTGGATGTGACAACAACATCATCTTCAATATTTGCTTCAGGAATCGATGCAATTGAACTTTTATTGAAATTACTGTACTTCCATCGTGATCGTGGTGACATTAAATTGGTTTTTTTGTATGGCGATGATGATGGAGCCGGCTGAAGAATACGTCGATTCATAAATGATTTTGGTGATGAACTTAAATCAAGGATTTTCATTGGTGATGCGGCAAGTGAATCATGTTTTAATTTCAATTGTTCCACAGCCGATGGTTTTGTTGACATCTTTTTATTTGTGGCATTCAATAATAATTTTTTAAAATCATTTAGCGATGTCTTTGGCGTTCCAAGTCGATCACTGCACATTGTTGTTTGAGCATTGACTGGCCGATTGAATGTGACCTGCGATATTGATGTACTATCTCCAAAATTGTTTTCATCTTTTTGTGATGTTTCTTTTACATTTGCTGCTGCTTTCAATGGAGTCGATGTTTTAAAGGTGGATTTTGATTTTGGTGTTGATTTTCTCACACCAAAATCAAGTGGCACAATGAATTTACGGGTGCGACGCTTCGATTTGGATCGTTTTTTTGGATCTTTTGATTTTGTTAAATTTTCCCATGAAAAACGTCGCTTGATTTCCTTGGGTTTGGTTTCCTTTTCATCGATCATTGGCCAGGTATCCGATTTTGTTTCTCTACTTGAATCACTCAATTCTAGAAATCAATCAAAATGAAAATGGGAATTAAATTTGGTTGTTGTTGATGTTCACTTTAAAAATCGGATGTGATTATCTTTGGCTTACCTGAATCCGATACAGAAATGGTTGATTTCTCCGAAATGTTGAGCTCACATTTGTCAGCGGCAAGTGTGACATAAACATCATCTAAACCGGTTGAGTCGCGATTTGAATCCATTTTTTCAAATGGAGGTGAGCGTTTATCGCTCATCCGTTTCACTTCATCGACGACATCTGAATCTTTCAAACCACTTGTCACATTTCTACTACATTCACTAGCCAATCCGGTGCTTTGTGCCGTTGATGTTCCTTTGAATGTTGTACACAAGCTACGCTTATATCGCAACGTATTTGAATCATACACAAACATTCCATTTGCATTAAGTTTGACATTTGTGCCACTGATCAATCGAACATTCTTCTCGTTGGCAAGCAAATTGTCATCGTAATTTGAATTTCCAGGTAATTCATTCAATGACACATATTCCGTTTTCAAATTAACATTGCCCGCAAGTATTCGATCAAGATCTTCATTCACAATATCACTCACTCTATAGGAGTTTACATGCGTTTGTGATCGAACATCGGTGATTGTCACATATTCACCGTTATCAGTTTCGTCCGTTGGACTACATTTAATATCAGATTCGATATTTGCATTTTCATCTGTAGTCGATTTAATCTGTAAAAATGGCTGCGGACTATGCACTTGAGCTATGGTTCTCTCTTCGCCCAGTTCACTTAACGGCAAATCCTTTTGATTGATGTTCAAACTTGACAGCATCGATTCCATGGCTGCAACTCGATCTTCATCATCACTATTCAACGGAGTTATAATACAAATCGATGGTATTCGCGTGGAATTGATTTGAGTTTTGCCTCGAATCCGTTTAACACGTTCCACACCCTCAAAGTCCGAATTTTCCGATATTTCAAGGTCCGAGATTGTTGTTCCCACGCCACCACACGAATCAAGCCGTTCAATTTTATTGAAATTATTTGCTGTATTACGTGTTTCACGCACATTTATAGCCTCTTTTTCATTTGAACGCTTTGGAATGGTGTCATTTTTATTAGTTAATTGTTTTGGTTTACCATAGTTACTAATATTCATAATTTTTGAATTTAATGAACTTTTTCGCTCTGGTGCAATTGGCATTTCAACGAGACTATTGTTGCTCAGCGAACCGAGCAATGCGGTACAAACAGTACCCGAGCTAGCTGTAGTTGATGTTGAACCTTTTCCAAACAGTTCATAATCACTGTCCACAGAAATTGTGGTTCGACTAAGACTATCGCCAAGGCTGCTTGACATATTGCTACCATCAATTGGCAGCAGGGCAGAAGTGCTCAGCATAGCTGGAACAACATTTAATTCCTCCTCTTTCAATGTCTTTAGTCCAGAATCCACATGAAATGATGTAAAATATCCCTCGGTATCACACGAATACATACTCTCATTATCATCAAATAAATCAACGTAACCGGTTGGTACTTCATGTGTTATCGTATCATCACTTGTAATACTACTTGATGTTGATGTATTGATACGTCGTTTTGTCAGCACTGTTGTGGCATTCGTAATCACTGGCTTATTCTGATTCAACGAGCTACATGAATTGCTTGATTTTTTATGCATAGCAATTTCACTACTGGCCGATGTTCGTCCGGATTCAGAACTTGCGCTCCAATTGCCTGACGATGAATTTGGCTCTTCACAACGATATTGCTTGTTTCGACGTTGTCGTCGTGTCATCGATGTTCGCAATTTCACGGGATGCGTTGGCGATGAAAACACTTTTATATCACTGTCAATTAAATTCGTAAACAATCGATCGGACGATGAGTACAATGGATTTTGTTTTAGACTCTTTTCGGCGGTTGTTTTTAATTTTGCTTTGGTGTTTTTTATACTGTCACAATGATTGACACCATTTGGTGTCGGTTCACTTTCTTCATTTTCATCGATTTTATTGATTAATTTAAGACGATGTCGGCCCCATTGTTTGAGCGCTTTGAAATTGGAAAAACGATTTGATGAGCGCAAACTATCGGTGCCATTGCTTCGAAGTAAATCATTTGATTTACTGCGTGGCATTGATTGTGTGATCTTTTCTTCAGCATTCGATGAAGTACCCACTACTGCACTGTGCCTCCTGTAATACAATAAAAATATCATTTATTTTACACATTGATCAAATTTAGTCATTTCAAAGAGAACGAAATTTGGTGTTTGTTTTGAGCATTTTGGATTTTCTGAACAAAAATATAGTGTTTTTTGACATCGACTCCCTAAGAATCGATGAGTTTAATTCAGAAATTCCGGAATGATCAAACCAAAGTGATATATTGTTAATAGTTTACAAAGAAACTAAAAGAAACATGGCAAAAGAAAAGGGGCTTACATTTGTGTGTAGGCTTCCTTGATGTCCTTATCATCGATGCCAGCAATGGTGTTTCTCCGTTTGCCAGACGCTTTGCGTGGTCGCAGTGAACGTCGGGTGGCTTGAAATTCATCCAGATATCGTACTTTGCCCGTTGGAACATGCCCCAATGACTTTCGAATTGAGCACATTCGATCAAATCGAACATTTGATGTATTCACACGTACAATTTCGGCTGGATACTTTTGAGCAATGGTTGCACATTGTTCTTCCGGTGATGGGAGTTTGTGATCCAATGGAACATCATTCACTGCATCGACCATATCATTTGTACTGGTCGATGTAACATCAATTCCATCAACATAAGACGTTGAAAAGCTGGCATACGATTCTTCGGCAATGGTTGAATGATTATTATACAGCGAACTGGTTCCAACTTTAATCAAACAATTTGGTGCAACCGTTATATCTCCAATTGCTTCCGATGATGTCCATTTTCTGAGCTCTTCAATGGAAGCCGGCTGTAATTACAAGACACAAAACAAAGAATTTGTAAATGTCCACATGACGAAATGAAACAACAACAACGAAAAAAACACACACACACATTCTTCGGTTCAATTACAACCTTATGTCCATTTTAATTAAATGAACCATTTGGGTCGGTTACACCAAAAGAATAAACAAAAATATAATTTAAAATATATAAAACCAACAACAACAACAATGAATGAATTACGTACCATTCGTGTTTCGATTTCTGCATCAATATTTCTTGTGATTTGTCGTCTTGTATGGCCAAATGACATTGGACACATGGAGAAACTGTCTTCGCTGCTTGTATCACCGATGCATATGGGCACAATCGGTGCTGGAGCCGCCAATTCATACAACCGTTGAATATGTTGCGGTCGTGTTGATGCAGTGAACAGTGACGTGCTGATTGTTCGTTTCGTTTTATAAATTGATACATCATTGTCGTCTATAAAATTCGTTTTATTCGTCGTTTTATCTGGTGGACGCGGGATTTTTTTTTGGTTGGATACAATGTTGAATGCACGAATGAGAAATGCGGGGAGAGAAAAAAAAAGAACAACGAGAAAAATGAGCGGTTTAGAGAAATCGAAATAAATCTAAATGAACGAAGAGGAAAAACAAGTTATCACCAATATGGTATTGAAGCACTCATTCGATAAATCATTTCATTTCGTTTTTTTTTTTCTCAACCATTTTCGAATGATTTTGATTTTTTTTTTTTCTTTTTACTACATAATATTGATTATGTATTGGAATACACATCAAGAAAAGAGAATGGAGAGGAAAGCAAATTAAAAAAAAAAGAAACACTTACATATTATCGTTGTGTCAACATTTTCTAGGCTTTTCTCAACACCGACGATGCGCTTTTGTATGTTATTGCTACGTTCACGAATCGAATGCAATTCATTTCCTAAATCGCATAGAATATTATCGGCGACTAGAACAACTGAAGCCAATTGTCGTAATATATTAGCAAGTGTACAGTTTGCTATCGCTGTAAAATCATCGTGGGACGCATTCGTTGCATTTGATGGCTGTTGGTTTGGTGGTGCTGCTGTTGTTGTTGATTGTTGTGTGGGCCGTGATAAGAATACCGGTTCTACAATGCGCTGAATAAATGGCATTTTCGAAACGGTAGCTCTTCGTCTCGATCGACGACACTTTGCTGTTTTTGTTGTTGTATTTGTTGTTGTTGTTAGAAATTTAATCTGAAAAATACAATCGACCAACAAAATAAAAAAAAAGAAAAAGAAAATCAACACAAATAAAATAGAAAAATACATTTAGACATGAAATGCAACGAAACGACAAAAAATAAAAACCGGTAACGAGGGAGAGAATAACGTTAAATACAAAAACCGACCCAAATGAATTGTGTGCAAAGAATTTATCACTTGCATCAAAGTAAGTATGGATTCGTTAACGTTTTCGAATCGAAATTCTAGTGGCAATAATAACAACAACAACAAAAAAACTAAGTAAGGCTTGGCTTTGGCTTGAAAAATGTATCGGGAAATTTGACACCATAAAAATAATTCTCACTCGAAGATACACACACACACGCACACAGAAAATAGAAATAGATACGTGTTTCGTGGTCAAAACCATATGCGCGTATGTAGTCAAGCAAGAATGATAGCAGATGGGCAGGTGAATATAAGTAGACGACCAGAAGTATTTCAGCACAAATAAGTATGTGTCCAACCCGTTCTAGACGAATCCAAAGTAATGCTCTTGCCATTTTAATTTATCGGGATTAGTAATAAGTACGTACTAAGTTCAATGATACCGCAAATAAGTCGTTTTTGAAAGAAAAAAAAAAGTTGTGCTCGATACAAATCGGATTGAAGAATTAACAGTTATATAATTCGAATGGAATTTGGCTGATTGAGGCTGGGTTCGATTTAATAAAGAAAGGCCACAGATCCAATGATTTTATGGCAATGGACCTTTCACAGACGCCTTATTTCAGCCGTCACGCATTGATTTTTCATTGCAATCTTGTCAAGTTGATGTCTAATAAGCCATTGAACACATCACTCAAAACCATATTTGCAATTATCGCAATACTATACGATTAAAATGTCGCCTTCGTCCAATTTAATAGCGATTTAAATAAAAAAGCAAACAGCACACCGCATAAACTCTCTTGTACACGCACTCCATTCAATTTGTATCACGTACTTGCTAGTTCGTAGCATGAAATGTATCTAAAATGAATGTGCTGCTGCTTAGTGCTTACGCTGTCTGTTTAACAGACCTTTACGGTTGAATGCCGAAGTCAGCAATATAAATACAATTTCAATAAACAATAACCAGTATTGAGAGAGCTCAAAAGAGATTGTGTCATTTTCGTTCAATCGAAATGTAAACATATGAAAGTAAAATCACTAGAAATTGATTATTTATGAACAGATAGCTTACTTTTTTAACTTGTTATAAACATTCAGTCATGTGAAAAAGTATATTTGTTTTTTTCAATCGTTTATAGACCACAGCGATAATATTTGTTTTTTATTTCCATTGAAAATTATGATCTAATTAGTAGCGGAAGTGGTGCTAGGTTATTTGTTGTTGTTAAACTGCATTGTGTCTACGGTTCAATAAGAAGTCAATTTTGTAAATAAATGAAATTTTTGTTTTTTTCATTGCGTGGAACGAAGCTGTTTTTTTTTGTTTTGTTTTGCTTCACGAGAAAATTGACTCAGTGCATTCAAAGAGGTTTACTATTCCGATGCGATTCATATAAGTATATACAAATATAAAACGATAACGAAATGCATTTTGCCCGCAGTTGGTTGCACAGAAGCGCATAATTAGTTCAGTTTTCTTAAGAATGGAACTTTTTTTTTTCAATTAAATCGGATTATTGAACAAAAATCAAAGATTAAAACTGTAAAATATGTGAATGTCCATAAATTGTATGAGAAAGATCCCAAAAAAATCTATCCAAAGTTGTCTTGTCATGGTTTGAATCCATCGAGAAAATGCCCTCACTCACTCACTTAAATAAAAATGATTAAATTAAGCGATAAATACAAAATGACAGTCAGTCTGAAGGAAAGGAAACGGCACACTAAACAATTTTGTGCATTAAATGCAGGCAAACGGTCACAAAATGTGACTGTGTACCAGAGCACCATCGCAGACTAAACATTTTTATCAATTCGATACGTTATTCCCAATTGCTTCACTCCGTTTGAATTGGGAGAGATGAGAGAGAGAGGAAGAGAGAGAGAGAGAGAGAGAGAGAGAGAGAGAGAGAGAGAGAGAGAGGAAGAGAGAGAGAGAGAGAGAGAGAGACAGAATGAAAAAAAAATTGGTGTATCGTTTGCGACGAAATTTTATAGTTCAAGTGACTGCTTTATTGGTACTTATCTGCTGGCTTGTTGTCGTTTTCGTCGTCGTCGATGTATCCATGTGATACGATACACAACCGACACCAGGATCAAAAGCGACGAGACAAAAATTGATTGTTATTTTGGTACTGGTACTTATATCCGCCCCATTTAAAAACGTTTCTCGGTATTATTTCTTTTACTCTCTTTTTTCTCTCTCTCTCTCTCACTCTTTCACACCGTGGATCTTGAGACAATGTTGAAATGCAAGACAACGGGCGAAAAAAAAAATACGAAACGAAAAATGTTGCCGAACTGAGAAAACGTGAAATTGGACAACTCTATGTACTTGATGATTAAATGAAATGCAATGCACGCCGTATGGTTGACTTGAGAATCGGAAACATTGCTGCTGATTGCAAATGAAGGCTGTGGCCTGACGGCGGTTTTAATGCTGTTCATCGTCCATCGAATGCCGATCACAGTGACGACAAAATGTTATTGCTCTTTTTTTTTGTATGTTTGGTTTTTGCTGCTTCACTTCGTGTGTTCAACGATTTAAAAGAGAGAAAAATACAACGAACCAAACAACAACAACAACAACAACAAATATAATATAACGAACACGAAAACGAAAGAATATCTGGAAATCTACGCATTGTCGAGTATGTGCATTGTGCAATCGTCGTTAACATCACGCGCGCACACGCGCTTCGCAATGTTAATGTGTATGACGAAGTTTGTGCGTGAGCGCAAGTGAAACGCGCAAACGGCATATTGCATGCAATACAAGGGAATTTCATACCGAATGAAGCTCACACTAACTCGCCTTAATCAACTCCAAACCGAATATTAGTATTACCTTACCTTTTTCCCCAATGATGTATTTGATTTCATTGGGATTTTTGTTGTTGCTGTTGTTGTTAAAGAAAGATTCAAAGAATATTGTGCTTCTTCATTTCACCCCCCCCCCCTCCCCTCACAGTTCTTTTCGTTAGGTTTTACGTTTTTATGGCAGCACGCAGGAAAAGAAAAATAAACTCAATCAAAACATTCTACTGGCACGACGGTTCAAGTCTTATTCGCATGTACCTGTCGTTTCTACTCGATCGATTCGTTCGAATGCGATACTTTTTTTTCGCTCGCGTTGATGGCGTTGTTTTTCGCATATCTTCATCGTGCGCAATAATTCAATGGCTTGCAGAAAAACCACTAAATTGCTCACTTGCATAGATTCGATAACACGCTGACTGTTCGGTTCGATTCGATGCCTCGAAGATGTGCATAAGAAAAAGAGCATCGTTTTGCCCATATACAGAAACAACAGCAACCGAGCAAGTACAAACTAGAGAATTTATTGAAACATGAATTGATTGTGTCTTTTTGTGTGTGTGTGTGTGTGTGTGTATTTGCTCGCTGATTCTTTTTCAATTGGCAATTTTTTGTTTGTTTTTTTTTTTGCAACGGCAAAAATACTATCACGTTGATTCATTCGTTGGCATGTACAACGACCATATAAGTGCATCACAAGCCATAACATACGTTGATTTAATTGAATCTGAGCGCAAAGTATGGAATGAGTAAATGCATTGAACAGTGCAATTTTTTGTTGTTGTTGTTGTTGTTATTCCTCCGCATTTTGTTGCTTTTGTTTTTTTTTCGGTTCGGTTTTTTTTGTAATGTAGAAAAACCATTCTCCCTTTTTAGTTAAAAAAACTCAAGTGCTGCTTTCATCCGTCAATCTAAAAAGTGCTATGAGATTGCATTTGCTATTTGTATGCAACAATATCACGACTATCAAGTCGATTGAAACGGTTTTCTGGTTTTCATTTTATCAAAATGAGTCAAGAGAATTTTGAATATCGTATTTATAGGCCGACACCCTGCTATTTGTTTTTTTTAAATACTCGTTTTTTGTAAAAACAAAGTGTTGTTTGTGTTTTTTTCCGCTTTTGTTTCCGATTTAAAAAAAAAGCGAACAGATTTATTGACAGACACATTGAATTATAACAGTCTAGTTCCGACCCGGCCCCAAAAATTCATATGAAAAACACACAACATACACACACACCGACAAAATAGTACATAAAATGCGCGACCAAATTACAAAACATCGAAATGAGAATAAGATGAAGAGAAAATCAACACAAGCAAGGCACAAAAATCCGGAAAAGGCACGTACAAAAATCAACCGACAAAAAAAAAATAAACGATGAAATAAAACAAATCGAACAACACCGTGTGGAAAGAAAGAAAAAGAAGAGCTCTCTAAGAATTTCGTTTATGTGTATATAAGGCAAAATCATTCGGAACAACAACAACAACAACAACAAAACCAGAATGCATACACTCATACATATTGCACAAGGTAGATTTATTACTTGCTGAGATCCCTGAATGCATTTTTGAAGAGACGAAGATGAAAACGACAAACCAAACAAAAAAAAAAAAACAAAAAACAACAGCAACAAGAAGAAGAAGACAAGAGAATACAAACAGCACACAAAACACTCAATAGGAGCAAGCACAGAGCGCGCTCAGAGCACACACTCAATCTCTCAATAGTACGCACCGTAAACAAAGATAGAGGCGACGTAACTATAGCAAATGCTCGCACACACATGCAGATGCGGTCTTTCATCGCCACTTATAAACGGGCTACAGAAGAAAAAAGTTTAAATTCGTATACAGCACATAAACCGAATGGCATACAACGGCGACGGCTGTTGTACCGTGCACCAAAAACTGATGAATGACTTTCGTTAAAAACTCGAACGCCAGAAGAAGCAGACTGCACATTTTTGTGTGTGTGTTCATATATTCACTGTTTTGTTGTTCGGTTGTTTCTGTTACATTATATTCACACACACATTTATTCATTTTGGTTATTATTATTGCTTACGGGTTTTTTTCTCTCTCTTTCTTTTGTTTTTTTTTGTATGTACGAATTTTTGCCGTGCATTGTCTATAGCCAAAACAACAGATTGCATTTAACTTACCGACAGAACGAAAAAAAATGCGTGACTTAGGCGTTTACCGCTGAATTTTACACATTTAGCTTGACTATGTACAAATTCCAGTTTTTTTCTTGTTTTTTTTTTAAAAAATGTTATGTATTTTCAATTCACGTCAAAAAATCATTTACACATGGAATTTGCGAGACAAAAAAAACGTTCACATTCCATTTGCATGGTTAAAATGCGAAACATTGTCGTTGTTTCCACAATTTTTCACATTTGACACTCATTATTCTATTTGTCGACAACGGGGGAAAAAAAATAACAATATTACATTTTGTTCCATTTTTGGTTTTTTTTTATCATCTCAAAAATGTTTATTTACACACATGAATTGTTCACCTTCACATCCCGTTCATTTCAGTGAGTGTTTCCTCTTTCAAATTAATTGACACGGATACGATGATACACAAAATAAAATTTGATACAGCCGTCGCATTACACTCATTTTATTTGTTTATTATATATCAAATGTGGAATTTTACAGCCACAAGACACGTTTTGGTCATTCGGAATGAATTTAACATTTCATGGCCACGAATCTTCTTTTTTTTCTTTTTATAAATTATACTTGTGTTTTTTTTTTTTTGACTTAAACCGCGAACACCATCGAACCAGAAGAAAAAAAAAAACGATTCAACTAAAAATATTTATGAAATTCAACAACAATTGACTGAGAAATACCACGGCACTTGATTTACACCATATGTACAGCAACAACGTTTTTCGTCCATTCAGAATGTGCGCAACAAAATCTTAATATATTGTCGAAAGCAATAGCAAACAGCATCGGCAGCAGCAGAGAAACCGAAAAAATGATGATGCTGATTCGGTTCATTCCATGTTTCTGTGTTCACTTTGTGTGACCCGTGTGTAAACTAGTTGCACGTTCGACTTGACGTAGCACTGCAGCCGTACTGCCATTGAAGCTCTCAGCAAACAGTCTTGGAACAACAGTTCATGTTTAACGCGCACATAATATAGTATTGGTATGTTTGGGCCCATTGCATATGTATGAGTGAGCGTGTGTATTTCATTCTGTTTTACTATTCTGTTTCATTCGAATAGCATTTGTGTAAATTTGGCTACGAAACGTTTGGTTTTTGGTTGTTGTTTTTGGTGTTAGTGAAGCGAAACGGCGCTTTCGGTAATATGTGCACGTGTGTGTAATGTATGTCTGAAAGGGTAAGTTATGCTATGCGGCTAACAAATTGCGCTTATTTTCTTCATTTATTGTGTGTGAGTCGATCCTGCCACAACCGAGGACTATCACGTAAATTCATCAATTTACTTTTGCGAATTGTGTCTAATTTCTAGTTTGCTTCCGTTGTTTGCACACACATAGCTAACCCACAAAAAAAAAACAACAAAGCTCAAAAATAGACTTTTTGCAATTCATTGAATTCGCCTTGCCGTTGGCAATTATTTTTGCTTCTCTACTGATCTTTATCTTCTGCTATTTCACGTTTCGTCTGCAACAGTCTGTTGTTTATGTTTCAATTTTCGTACGGATTTTCAGGTGTTTCGGTTTTTTTTTCTCGGTTGCTCTGTTTCCACGAACATTTCGTTTCGCTGTTGCTTATTAACCTTAGTTTTTCCGTTTGACTTTTGTAAAACATTCAGATCTAATCTTTTACAGAAATGGACTTTTTTACCCTGACTGTCTTTCTTTTTTTTTCTACTCAATCAAACATTTTTTTTTTTTATGATTTGATGACAACGTCCAAAAATAATAAAATGTCTACACTTTTATCAACAGAATTATGCAATAGCCGATAACTAGAGGTGATAACCGTATATTTAAAGAAGAGAATTGTCAATAGATCAGATAGTAGTCAGTTTGAAGTGAACGAAAATGGAGGTGTCCGGTTTATCATTTATTGCCAATCCACCCGAGCAACCGATGCAATTGTTCCAAGAATGGCATACCGAAGTTCAACAAAATGATCCAACTCGTTTTAATGATGTCATGACAATTGCCAGCATTGATGAGTAAGTATTAAATTAAAGGATGGATTGCCGGCTATTTTCTTTGCTATTGAATTATGTACAAACAATGTTTGTTCACACAGCATTGATGGATTGCTGAATCGTAATGTGGCTCTACGAAAATTCGATGAAAATGGTTTTTCATTTGTCACCGAACGAAGTTCCAAGAAATATAAAAATTTTGTATGTACTATCGCTATATTGTGTCTATATTGCGTAAAATTGTGTGTAAATAAATTTCCACAACGTTTTTCTATTCAGATGAAAAATCCAAGTGTCGCAGCCGTATTTTTATGGATGTATATGATAAATGGAACTTATATTACCCGCCAGGTATAAAACATATTGCATAGAGTGTATAGTATATACAAATCTTCACTAGAATCTTCATATTCCGAAATTAAAATCACTGGAATTCGGCCTAAATCAGTTGTTTACTTAAAAATCGTAAGCCCAATTCTATGGATATGATAAAAATTATTTACTCGTCGGGTTTTATTCCGGGATTCTATTTCACCATTATTATTTGTTGACATCCATAAATTTATTTATCTACAGATAAAGAAACGTTTTAATAAATGTGTCGAATTTTCAAATATTCATTGTTTGCAGATTCGTGTTACAGGTACAGTGTCTGAATTGAGTGAACCAGAGATAGTTGAATTTTATAAAGAAGAACCATTGATGGCAAAAATTCGTAGCAAAATTTGTCGAATTGGTGAAGAAATTAATTGGAATGAGTTAAAAGCAACCCACGATCAAGTTTTAAAAGACTATCAAGAAGGTCGAGATACATTGCCGCAAAGTGATTCTTAGTAAGTGTGATTTGTGTGTATTAAAAATAGCAAATGTCCCAGCGTCAAGAGTATTCAATTGTGATTCTACATTTTTGTTGTTGTTGTGTCTCTCCAATTAGCACTGCGTTGAGAATCACACCACTTAAATTTGATTTTTATTACGCACGAAAAGATGAGATTGCTGATCGTGTAAAATATACACGAAACGATGGAAATTGGGTTAAATGTCATATTGCCACTTAAACTAAATGTATTTTTAAACATTTGTGAATCATTTGGGAAATAAATAATTTGAATCATCAAAATATTCTATCAATTGATTAATTTGCCGGTATTCAATGGGCCGCACAATAAAACATATGATTGTAATTGTTTCAAGTAAACAAGTTGATGAGCCAACTTCACACCAGTTCAATCAAAATCGAATGACATTTCCGCATCTTTTTTTTTTAAATTCTTGTGTGTGTGTGTGTGTGTGTTGTTGACGTTTTGTATTGAAATGTCAATTTGTATTTTTGTTTTATATTTATAATGTTATTTTCATATTTCGTTTTAGTCGCATATACGTATCATATCGGATGTCGTGAAGTTAATAAAGAAAATCGCAGAAACAAAAAAAAACGTCGTCCGAGTAAATTGGGTTTCATTCAATTTTTATATGGTTTTGTTGTGAAAATTGGCGTTTGTGTGTTTTTTGTTTCCTTAAGTTGTGAATTTTGAGGTGGAAAAAAATGGATGAAATTTTGGACACGGTCGATGAAAGATTAGAGCCCACCTTGGAGGTATTGATATGTCATAATAATGATGATGTTGAATTGGCTCTCGACCCATTTGCAGACAATGAAGCACGATTGCCAATCAAAGAGGAATATGTTGAGCCACATTTTGAAGAATTCGATGTAAATGAAGTGCAACTGGTTGAATTGCAAATTAAAAGCGACAAAAATGACATTGAATCGGATCACGATGATTATTTTGAGCAGAGTAATGATTTTCCGATGGATTCGGATGATGATTTTACACCACTCATTGATTCAGTGGAACCGGAACAAAAATCGATCGATTCGTCCGAATACAAATTGATTGCGTCAACAGAACCAAAATCAGAAATGAAAGATGATCCAGAAATAAAAATTGAACATGAAACAAATACAAAGAATGTTACCGTAAAAGTGGCAAAGCGATTAGTGAAAGGAAAACAAAAGAAAGAGAAAGAGAAAGATAAATCGAACAATGTGAAAAGTACTGCTCAAAAACCGGGAGGTAAAAAGAAAGGTCGACCAAAATCACAAGACGAACATGAATGTTCATTCTGTGGAAAAAAGTATGCGTATGCAAGTTTACTTAAGATTCATGTTCGAACCCATCAAATGGACAAAGGTCATAATTGTCCAGTGTGTCAAAAATCATTTGCACGGGCCGATCATTGTAAGCAGCATATAAATAATGTACATAACGGTGAATTGGTCGATGGTGTTGTACGGAAACCAACATTTGAACGAAAATGTGAGATTTGTAGTAAAGTGTTTCATCATTCGGGTAATTTACGGAAGCATATGATTTTGCACAGTGGAGAAAGACCATTTTCGTGTAATGAATGTGGACGAACGTTTGTACTTTCGCAACATTTAAAATCACATTTAAAATTGGTACATTCGGATGAGAAAAATTTTCAATGTGCAATCTGTGGAAAACTGTTCAATCACAGTGGCAATTATAAGAAACACATGAAAATCCATAATGGTGAACGACCATTTAAATGTTATTGCGGCAAAGCATTTGGGCAGAGCTCAAATTATCATGCACATATGCGAGTACATCTTAATGATCGTCCGTATAAATGTGATCAGTGTGATAAATCATTTGTTCAGGCAATCAATTTAACGTTACACAAACGAGTTCATACTGGCGGTATGTATTTCTTTATTCACATTTATGTCTTCTATTGAAATAAATCTCTATTGTGGGACTAGTGACATAAATCTAATTATTTTCCCTCTTTTATTTTTTTCACAGAGAAACCATTCAAATGTGAAGTGTGTCAGAGGGCTTTTCGTCGAAAATCTCAATGCTTGGCACATCAAAGAGTTCACAATAGCATTAAACCGTTTCGATGCAGTCAATGCCCACGTCAATTTACTCATCAAACACATCTTAGGTCTCATGAAAAGTTCCACACCATGGAACCACAATTCAAATGTACCGACTGTACAAAAGCATTTGTCTACAATCATCAATTGGTGTTGCATCTTCGAACACACACCGGTGAACGTCCATTTCGATGTGACATATGTGGAGCACAGTTTGCATCAACCGCACAATTAAAACGGCATACAAGAATGCAGCATGAAGATGCGATTAAAGTGGAAGAGACAAAATTACACTCGTGTCCAGAGTGCCAAAAAATATTCCGTGATAAACGTTTGTTAGCCAATCACCAAAGAATTCATACCGGAATCAAGCCATACAAATGTGAATTTTGTGACAAAAGTTTTATTACACAAAGTGATTGCAAGAAACATACACGAGTACATACGGGTAATTGAAATATTTTCTCAATCATTTTCAAAATTGCAATTTTGATACTCAAACCTAATTTTTTTTTTTCTTGTCTCGTTCAATTAGGTGAAAAACCATATCAATGTGAATTGTGCGCCAAACAATTCACTTTTTCAAATAGCTATCGAATTCACATGCGTAATCATTCTGGTATCAAACCGTTTGTGTGTCCCGTGTGTGGCAAAGCGTTTTCATGCTCCAGTGACCGTAGCAAGCATGTTAAAGCACACAATCAAACTCAACAAATTCTAAACCAACCAGAAGAACAACAAACAACACAACATATGAATAACTAATATTTAATTTGGAAATGTGTTCTTTGTATGAATGATTTGGTTTGTGGTCTATTCATAATTTTATGGACATTGTACAATCATAATGTGTGTTGGAAATCTTGAAAATAAAACACAAAAAAAAACAAAAACAAAAACGAGCGAATGAACTTTGATTGTGAAAGTTAAAATAGCAATAAATATCATTTCATTTCACTGAACCAGAATGACACCAATAAAAACCGGGTACTTTTCTTAAATTGTATGTATCAAGCGGTAATACACATTTTGTTTACAAACTTCATAAAATTGTTATATTGATAAGCGGTTTTTGTTACAAATGTGTGAAGCACGTGCTGCTGTAAACATACACACAAATACATGCAGTATGATGACGCTCTATCGAGTGAACTCTGTACATTGGAGAAATTCATAAATGACTGATTTGAGCAGATGATTTTGGGCACACAGCAACGCACACGAAAAAACAAAATAGGACAACCGACAAACCGCTTCCTTTCAATTGGGACATTTTGATCATTTCAAAAGCATTACTAATCGAAACAACGAAAAACCCAAGGGGCGAACAACTACCAATACTACTAAACAAACGTCAAAAGTACCGACAAGTACTGAATCAATATCTGCACATACCGATGTGCGAGATGCGATTCTGTCGATTCTCTCTATCTATTCAGTTTCGCATGCCTTCTAGTTCGCATCAGTAGATGCAGATTCTGTTTCAGTACTATCCGGTACTTTTGACGTTTGTTTAGTAGTATTGGTAGTCATTTGCCCCTCGGAAAAACCACAGTATTTTTATTATTAGAAATGGAAAAGAAGAAAAGGTTTTTTGTTGGGAAAATGTATTGGAACATTTGGGTTTGTCAGCTGTCCCAATTTTTTTCGTGCACGTTGCTGCTCCGCTCAAATGCATTCTCAATGCATCAGAACTGGTTTGGTAAATTATTTACGATATTTGGAAATGCGACCTATTTCACCAGGGGTCACTTGGTGGTGTTTTCAAACCAATTTGATCGTCATTTGTTCCACTTATCATTTTTGGAAAAATTCAATGTTCGAAAATTGTCCATGATTCAACAACCGAAATGATGAATGCCGGCATATTTCTCTCTACTCCTGCTCTGGAGTGTCCATCGCGAAGAAGACCACAGAGAAGAATTTATTTCAGAACGAATTCCATAGCTGACAATCAATACGCATATTTTTTTCGTAGAAAGTTTTTTGTTGGATTTTTTATTCATTTTTCCCGCTCGCATTTAAACCCAATTATTTTAAGTTGGAATTTTTTTCCATCTTTCGTTGGACCTAGGTGAGTTATTTTCATGATTTGTCAAGTTTTTTCACTCCTCACCGAATCACGCTGTTATCAGCACTTTTGAAAAAAATCATCAGCTTGGAATTTACAAAAAAAAAGTTTTTCCTCTCGAAGTGCAAAATACAAGGCAAAATACGTATAACAATTCCACCTAGTGAAGTAGAAACGTGTACATTTTTTTCATGCGGGCAATGCACATCACTTAAAATAGTGAACCAAGTGATACCGTTTAGCTATTTAATTCCTTAAGACTTTATGGACGCATGACTTTTTGTGTGTATTGCATTATTTTTGAAATAAGAGTAAACGAATTTGAATTTATGAATGTTGAGATGGCAATAAATATTATACATTTGTATAAATTTAAAGAATTTGGCACTTTACTGAAATATCAATAAAATGTACTATAATCAATGATATAATTTTGTTTACAAACTTTGTTTGATAAATGTTTCGTAAATCTGGGGGATACTTGTTTCAATTGTCAACTACATGCAAACAGCTTGATGCGAACATGTGGTGTGATAAGAATACCGCAGTGTTTCACTTCTTAATCTAACACAGGGAAAAAAATATTGCCTGAAGATGCGTGTATATTGGTGAATCGAATGTTAATGAATATTGCTTCACTTTACGTTTTACGTTCTCAACACATTACAATCTGGAGTCTCACACAGACGCACAAAACGTGTTCCATCGCATCGTACAATTCACACGTACTACAAACCGGCATCCATGGATATGTGCTTGTGTGCATACTACTGTGTTTTGATTTCTATACAATCATATGTCGAGTCCGTTTTAGAGCAGCAATCGTATGTACATTAAATGGGAATCTTGTCTGTTAAGACTATATATGTTAGAAACTTCATGAAACTCTTTTCAGTTGTTTTCTGAACACTGGCCTGATAAATACGTTTATTTAAGAGACGCGCTTATAACCACGTGGTCGCTGTACATCAGCCAAATTGTATATTTATATTTAACAAAAAAAAAAAACAAAGTTTAATTGTTGATAAAAGAAATTGAAAAACACTGAATTTAAATTTAGACATAACAGACATATCGATAACCAATGTGAGTTTATTTAAATCAACGATTTTATCCATTAGAAGAATAGAAGAAACCGGTGAACGGTGATGATTTTTTATGCAACAATAACACATTAATAAGACATCTTTTGCTTGTCTAGAATGAAGAAGTTTCAAAAATGTGGTTTTTTAAGATCGATTTTTGCCTACGTTTATTCTATTGAAATCAATCAATCAGTGAACAGGTGGTTGAATGGCTGCAAATCTACGCTATTGGTTGTGTCTATTGTACAACGCAAAAACAGTGTCCGTGTGATACGATGCTTAGCTACGCAGTACTCACTGTATAGCACCAATGTGAATCGGTGTCATATACATACAAAACATTTTGAATGTGCGTCTTTGTTTACGATGTGTGTAGTTTTTTGTTGTTGTTGTTGCTTATAGTTCAACAGAGGCGCTCTGTCAAAAGTTTAGTTTGAATCGATTCTAACGTATTTTTTTTTTGTTCATTTGAATATAATCAGTAGTCATATTTTTTAATGGTTAGACGTTTTTATACTGCCAGTTCAAAGATTAATATTGATAAATTATGGCTCTGAGAATTTTTTTTTCCCATTCTCTTTATGAAATTGTTTCTTTTATGATGCTTTTTTTAACTTTTCTTTTATGATATTGTCATGGATTTGGTTTCTTTTGATTAGAGCTGTCAACGGACAAGAAATTTTGCGAACGTTCGTTCGTTCGTTCGTTCGTAGCATTTTTTCTGCGAACAAATGTTCGTTCGTTCGTAGCACTTTTTCTGCGAACAATGTTCGTTCGTTCGCATGTTCGTTCGTTTGTTCGCAAAATAATTAAAAAAATGAAGGTATATGCATAAGGTGGCTCACGTCAATTGTTTCATGCAAAATGTTTGAGAACAACCCCCAGCTTTACTTTTTGGGTCAAGCCAAACATATGTTCAAAATTATAGATCGATACGACGACTCTAAACCGATTATTCAGAATTTTGGGAAATTTGTCACATTTTTGTGTCTCCAGACGGTATTTCTCGGTCTGAATTAGTTTTCTAACAGGAATTTGTTATTCTTCATAATTTGTTATATCAAGAAAACATGATTTTTCATGAATTTTCACATTTTCAATAAAATCCAAATGTCTCAATATTGCACAAACACAATATTTGTTTTTAATGGTTAAGTTAGTTAAACACGAAGAGGGAGTAAATTCTTTCCAAATTCCCTTCAGAAAACTCATTTTGACCGAGAAAAACCGCATGGAGACACAAAAATGTGACAATTTCCCCAACATTCGGAAAATTCGGTTTAGAGCCCTCGTATCGATTTGAAATGTTGAAAATTCACCCAAAAAATAAAACTGGGGGGTGTTCCCAAACATTTTGCATGGAACAATCGACGTGAGCCACCTTATGCATATAATTTCATTTTTTTATTATTTTGCGAACAAACGAACGAACATGCGAACGAACGAACGAACAAAATTGAAATTAATTTTTTTTGCGAACAATGTTCGTTCGTTCGTAAAAATTATTTTGTTCGTTCGTTCGTTCGTACATTACAAAAAAATGCTACGAACGAACGAACGACGTCCGTTGACAGCTCTACTTTTGATGGTTTTATTTTACTTGTCATTCATTTCAGACTCTTTTTTTTGAAAGCTTCATCCGGTGTGTACCTGAGAAACTATAAACACGATAAATATGGAAGCAGAACTAATTTTTGAGGACTTTAAGTCGTTAAAGGGAAAAAGTTTTGGCGCCCCAATCGATGTTGATGGCGAAGTTGTATTTCAAACTGGCATGGTCGGTTATCCGGAATCAATGACTGACCCTTCATACCATGGACAAATTCTAGTGCTTACTTATCCAATGATTGGCAACTATGGCATTCCAGGCGATGACAAAGATGAATACGGTTTACCGAAATTCTTTGAATCGATTGATAAGATTTGGGTTGCCGGTTTGGTTGTTGATGAATTGTGTGATGAACCATCACATTGGCGGGCCAAGCAATCACTATCCGATTGGATGAAAAAACATAACATTCCCGGTATTAGTGGCATTGATACGCGAGCGCTAACTAAAAAGATTCGTGAAAAGGGCACCATTATGGGTATGTCAATGTTTAAACACAACTTCTACTTTTCTACGCTTTTTTCCCGCGTAAATTCTGTTATTTTGAAAAGATCTTCAAAAATGTGCACCGGATATTTGGATGTTTTTCTTATCACATCACAATCATAATTTTACTAGTTTTTTTTTAACTCAAAGTGTTTTTTTCCGGTCCCCAGGTCGAATCGTTCAAAGTGGATCAACTCGAAAAACGGCCAAATTTGTTGACCAAAGTAAACGCAATTTCGTCGATGAGGTGTCGGTGAAGGCAGTTAAAACGTACAATCCAGGCGGCTCGCCACGCATTTGTGCCATCGATTGTGGTTTAAAATTGAATCAAATTCGTTGTTTTTTGAAGCGTGGTGCTCGTGTTGATGTTGTACCATGGAATCACAAATTAAATGACGCAGATTACGATGGTTTATTTTTAAGTAATGGTCCTGGTGATCCAGTGGTTTGTGAGCAAACAGTGGCCAATATTCGAAGTGTAATTCAATCGGGTAGTAAAAAGCCAATTTTTGGTATTTGTTTGGGACATCAATTGTTGTCAACGGCAATCGGTTGCAACACATACAAAATGTTATACGGTAATCGTGGTCATAATTTGCCATGCATTCACAAAGGCACTGGCAATTGCTATATGACATCACAAAATCATGGTTATGCGGTTAATTCATCGACCATACCCGATCAATGGGAAATATTATTTGAGAATAGCAACGATGGCAGTAACGAAGGTATTGTGCACAAGGAAATGCCATTTTTCAGTGTACAATTCCATCCAGAGCACACAGCTGGACCCGACGATCTTGAGTGTTTGTTTGATGTATTTTTGGATGCTGTGAAAAATAACACCAATGCCAATTTCAATGTGAAACAGCGTATAATTGAAGAGCTTGAATTCAAGCCGGGAAAAAATGTAAAAGTGACGAAACCAAGAAAAGTGCTTATCTTAGGCTCTGGTGGTTTATCGATTGGTCAAGCCGGTGAATTTGATTATTCTGGTTCACAAGCCATTAAAGCGTTGAAAGAAGAGCACATTCAAACCATTCTTATCAATCCAAATATTGCAACCGTCCAAACGTCCCAAGGTATGGCTGACAAAGTTTACTTCTTGCCCATCACTCCGGAGTACGTTGAACAAGTGATCAAAGTTGAACGGCCACAAGGTGTGCTGTTGACATTTGGCGGACAAACGGCATTGAATTGCGGTGTTGAGCTGGTTAGAACGGGCGTTTTTGAAAAGTATAACGTCCAAATTTTGGGCACACCAATCGAATCAATCATCGAAACTGAAGATCGTGAAATTTTTGCCAAGCGTGTGAATTCAATTGGTGAAAAAGTGGCACCATCGGCTTGTGTTTATTCCGTTGAAGGTGCACTAACAGCAGCAGAGAGCTTGGGTTATCCGGTGATGATTCGTGCCGCATTTGCTTTAGGTGGTTTGGGCAGTGGATTTGCAAATAATAAAGCCGAACTTGTTAAATTGGCCGAACAAAGTTTGGCACATTCAAAACAATTGATCATCGATAAATCACTAAAAGGATGGAAAGAAGTTGAATACGAAGTGGTGCGAGATGCATACAACAACTGCATTACAGTGTGTAATATGGAAAATGTTGATCCGCTTGGTATTCACACTGGTGAGAGTATTGTTGTTGCTCCATCGCAAACGTTGAGCAATCGTGAGTATTATATGTTGAGAGCGACCGCCTTAAAAGTGATTCGTCATTTTGGTATTGTCGGTGAATGTAACATTCAATATGCACTGAGTCCGCATTCCGAGGAGTTTTACATTATTGAAGTGAATGCACGTTTATCACGGAGTTCAGCACTCGCAAGCAAAGCAACTGGCTACCCATTGGCTTACGTTGCTGCAAAATTGGCATTGAATATGCCACTACCGGAAATCAAAAATACAGTCACTGGTGTGACAACCGCATGCTTTGAACCAAGTTTGGACTACTGTGTTGTTAAAGTTCCACGATGGGATTTGGCCAAATTTATGCGTGTTAGCAAAAATATTGGTAGCTCCATGAAGAGTGTTGGTGAAGTGATGGCAATTGGTCGAAAATTTGAAGAAGCATTCCAAAAAGCATTACGAATGGTTGATGAAAATGTTAACGGTTTTGATCCATATCTAAAACAAGTGAATGACATTGAATTGAAACAGCCAACCGATAAACGAATGTTTGTACTTGCCGCTGCATTGAAATCGGGTTATTCTGTTGAAAAAATTTATGAACTAACCAAAATCGATCCATGGTTTTTGAATAAATTCCAAAATATCATCAAAAATATCACCACTCTGGAAAAGCATGGCGAATTGACGGATGAAATGTTGATTTGTTCGAAAAAACTTGGATTTTCTGACAAACAAATTGCTCAGGCTGTTGGAAGTACGGAATTGGCTGTACGAAAACATCGTAAAGAAATTGGTGTGTTGCCGTCGATTAAGCAAATTGATACGGTTGCTGGTGAATGGCCAGCATCAACGAATTATTTGTATTTGACATACAGTGGCAATGAAAATGACATTGAAACACCAAGCAACGACTATACAATGGTCATTGGATCCGGTGTTTATCGAATCGGAAGCTCCGTTGAATTCGATTGGTGTGCCGTTGGTTGTTTGCGTGAACTGAGAAAACTTGGCCGCAAAACAATTATGGTCAATTACAATCCGGAAACAGTGTCAACCGATTACGATATGTGCGATCGTTTGTACTTTGAAGAAATTTCCTTCGAAGTGGTCATGGATATTTATGAGTATGAGAATCCAGAGGGTATTATTTTGTCGATGGGTGGTCAATTGCCGAACAACATTTGTATGGATTTGCATCGACAACAAGCTAGAATACTTGGAACATCGCCTGAAAGTGTTGATGGTGCTGAAAATCGTTTCAAATTCTCACGTATGTTGGATCGCAAAGGAATTTTACAGCCACGTTGGAAAGAGTTAACCGATTTAAAATCAGCATTTGCATTTTGCAACGAAGTTGGCTATCCATGTTTGATCAGACCATCGTACGTATTGTCGGGTGCTGCTATGAATGTAGCACATAATGATCAAGATTTGGAAGAATACTTGAAATCAGCTTCAGATGTGAGCAAAGAGCATCCGGTTGTAATTTCGAAATTTTTAACCGAAGCTAAAGAAATTGATGTGGATGCGGTTGCGTGTGATGGTGAAATTCTTTGTATGGCTGTTTCTGAGCACGTTGAAAATGCGGGCGTTCATTCAGGTGATGCTACTTTGGTTACACCACCTCAAGATATCAACAGCGAAACACTCGAACGAATTAAAATCATTGCACGTGATATTGCTGCTCTTCTTGATGTCAGTGGACCATTCAACATGCAATTGATTGCCAAAAATAACGAACTTAAGGTCATCGAATGTAATGTTCGAGTTTCCAGATCATTCCCATTTGTATCGAAGGCATTGAATTATGACTTTGTAGCACTGGCAACCAGAGTTATTGTTGGTTTGGAAGTGGATCCGGTGAATGTGTTGAAAGGATGTGGAAAGGTAAATATTGACAATATTCTTCATTTTTAACATCATTATTTTGAAGTCATCAAAATCGAGTGCAAATTGGGACACATTGACCCAATAACCTTGAACAAAGTAGGCAGTTAAGGCCTTACTTGCAACTCTAGCGATTGGAATCGCTCGCGATTGCTCTATGGATATTAAATGGTATCAACATGTGTAATCGCAGCACGATTGCAATCGCTGGAGTTGCAAGTAAGGCCTTTATAGTTCTAATCTAATGCTAGTCAAAAAATGCCGATTTGTTCAGGTTTGATGGGAACGGATTTTTGTCGTGTCCAGCTTTATATTGGCTTTAAATCGCTTATTTGGTTCACTGTTAGTCATTTTTGTTGCACACGGTTATTTTAAGCGCTTTTTATCTTCGAATTATAATGGATTTTAATTGATTGAGAATTTTAAATTGATTGGAAAAATTTGTGTTATTTTTGTTGTTGTTAATGAACAGGTTGGTGTAAAAGTGCCGCAATTTAGTTTCTCACGATTAGCTGGAGCCGATGTGACACTAGGAGTTGAGATGGCATCAACCGGTGAAGTTGCATGCTTCGGTGACAATCGTTTTGAAGCATACCTCAAAGCAATGATTTCAACTGGCTTTCAAATTCCAAAAAGTGGAATTCTTTTGAGTATTGGAAGTTTCAAGGTATATTTTGTTTGTACTGCATTTGTAAATTTCAAATAATTCATTGTTAAATATATATTGAAATTTGATGTTTTATTTGTCTCTTTAAAGCACAAACTGGAACTTCTTCCATCGATACGTACTCTATCAAAAATGGGCTATAAATTGTACGCTTCAATGGGAACTGGTGATTTCTACACTGAACATGGTGTTGATGTAATTATCACATTTTTATCTTTTTGGGTGAAAAATCTGGTAGTTTGAAATAATTGTCTTGAAAATGTATAATTTTCCATTCAAACAGATCGAATCAGTTCACTGGACATTCGAAAAATTGGATCAACCTGGTGATAGCGGTGAGCTACAGTACCTGGCTGAATTTTTAGCGGAAAAAAATATCGATTTAGTGATAAATTTGCCAATGCGAAATGGTGGTGCACGTCGTGTGTCTTCCTTTGTAACGCATGGTTACCGAACCCGTCGATTAGCGGTTGATTTGACCATTCCATTGGTGACTGATGTAAAATGTACAAAATTATTAATTGAAGCGATGCGAATGATTGGTGGTGCACCAGTGATGAAAACGCACACCGACTGCATGACATCACGCAATATTAAGAAATTGCCTGGATTTATTGATGTTCACGTTCATTTACGTGATCCAGGTGCAACACACAAAGAAGATTTCTCTTCAGGAACTGCAGCTGCATTGGCCGGTGGAGTTACAATGGTAGATAGACAAATTCGAATAAAATCCAGTTCTCATTGCATTCAATTGGTCTAAGCGGTTTTGTTCATTACATTTCATTGTGTTTTTTTTTTATCTTTCAAAGGTACTAGCGATGCCAAATACATCACCAACAATTACTGATAAAGATGCATTTGAATTGGTCAAAGACATTGCTCGGCTCAAAGCACGTTGTGATTATGGAATTTATGTGGGTGCCTCATCGGATAATTACGATGTCATTCATGAATTGGCTGGTGAAGCAGCCGCGCTAAAAATGTATTTGAATCAAACATTTTCAACGTTGCAATTGAATGACATGCTCATTTGGAAAAAACATTTAAAAAATTGGCCAAAAGGTGCACCGTTGGTTGTACACGCTGAACGACAATCAACAGCAGCTGTTATATTTTTGGCTAGTGTTTTAGAACGTTCCATTCACGTAGCGCACGTGGCACGCAAAGAAGAGATTGAAATTGTTCGTACGGCTAAAAAACGTGGCATCAAAATCACATGTGAAGTTTGTCCACATCATTTATTCTTATCAACCGACAATATTCCGCAGCTTGGTGCCGGTCGAGCTGAAGTTAGACCGGTGCTGTGCTCACCAGAAGATCAAGCCGCATTGTGGGATAATATGGAATATATTGATGTATTCGCTACAGATCATGCTCCGCACACAATTGAAGAGAAAGATTCAGCAAAACCACCACCAGGTTTTCCAGGTCTAGAAACAATTTTACCATTGCTGTTGAATGCCGTCAACGAAGGGCGACTCACACTTGAAGATGTTATTAACAAATTCCATCGAAATCCACGTAAAATTTTCAATTTACCCGAACAACCAAATACATACGTTGAAGTTGATTTGGATGAAGAATGGACGATTCCAGCCAAACCAGAACATTCCAAAGCACATTGGACACCGTTTGCCGGAATGAAAATTAAAGGTTCCGTTCATCGTGTTGTTTTGCGCGGTGAAGTTGCATTCGTTGATGGTGAAGTGTTAATTTCACCGGGCTACGGACAAAATGTCCGGGAATGGAACACAGTTTCAAAAACTGATTACAAACATGTTTTGGAGAAGATTGAAAATCTATCGGTTGGTAGCGATATGTTTGAATCAACACTTAAAACCGATTCAAAGGGTTCAGAGCTAATGAATGACGTTCAGACCAATGATTTCTTCTCAAAACTGCTCGCTGAACCAATTGTCAAGCCAAACGTACACTTTGCATCGAATGATCGCATCAGACAAACATCACCATTGCCACGGGTGCGTTGTGATTCGGCTGGCAATACAACGCTCAAGGAGCTCGTTCAAACAACAACCGCACAAACCGCTTCAATTCAACATGGATTACATGGCAAGCATATTCTTGGCGCTGCCATGTTTACCAAAGAACAATTGAATGATATCTTTGATTTGGCACAAATTTTCAAGGGTCGTGTGGCCAAAGATCGTAATATATCAGATGTATTGCGTGGCAAAATTATGGCATCCATCTTTTATGAAGTGAGCACTCGAACAATGTGCAGCTTTGCATCGGCAATGCATCGTTTGGGTGGACAAGTGATTTACATGAATGAATCCAGTTCATCGGTTCAAAAGGGTGAAACACTTGCTGACAGTATTACAGTGATGGCTGGCTATTCCGATGTTATTGTCTTGCGTCATCCAGATCGTGGCGCTGTTTTGGTTGGTTGAATGAAAAAAAAAAAATTCTAAAGAAATTTGTGATTTTAATTTTGAAAAATGTGTCAATTTTCAAATTGTAGGAAGCGAGTCAGCACAGTCGAAAGCCGATTATCAACGCCGGTGATGGTATCGGTGAGCATCCAACACAAGCTTTGTTGGATATTTTCACAATTCGACAGGAAATTGGTACAGTCAACAAGCTAAACATTACAATGGTTGGTGATCTTAAGAATGGTCGTACGGTTCATTCATTGGCCAAATTGCTTACGCTGTATGATGTTCAATTGAACTATGTCAGTCCACCAAGTCTTTCGATGCCCGAGCATATCACAAACAGTCCAGAAATGAAACGAATCAAACAAAAGGTAAATGTCTATTGAACTTCTCAAATGATTTACTTGAATAAATTTTAAATGCCTTCATAAGACCTCAGGACTAATTGACTCTTTTCACATTTCAAGGTGTACAACACTCTAGCCGAAGCACTTCCAGACACCGATGTATTGTATATGACACGTATTCAAAAGGAACGTTTTGCATCTGAAGATGAATACAACAATGTGCGTGGACATTTTGTTGTCACACCACAGCTCATGACATTGGCTAAGCGTCGCATGATTGTAATGCATCCATTACCAAGAGTTGATGAAATTTCAAAAGAATTTGACAACGATCCACGTGCGGCATACTTTAGACAAGCTGAAAATGGCATGTATATCCGAATGGCTCTATTGGCCATGGTTTTAGGCAAATCTGATTAATCAGATCATGATTTACTATTGAATATATTACCTCATTTATTCATGACTTAATTTCTTCTTTTTCCCCATCAACAATTGTTGGGATAACAATTAATTGTTCAAACAATGTACAATTCCATGCAGTGAATAAAAAACAACGAATTTATCGATTTATAATTTTTCGATTGTGTTTTTATTTTGTTAATTTGACTTTATTCTGTTTGTTTTTGTTTTGTTCAAATATGAAACGAGACCATAGGTAGATTATTTGTATGGTGGCAATTAATATCTGTATTTATGTATCAAATATATCATTTTGTAAGCCATTTTTTTGATTTGATTTCACTTAAAACATTAGATAAAAAGTAGATAGCTAAATGTGTTTATATCGAAGTTTACGTATATTGAGTGAAATCTTCCGTTTCTCTGTCGTTCTTCGCATTATTGTTAACGGCTTGATTTGATGTTGAAGCCGATGTTCCATTCTCTTTTAGGATCTGGAAATCAGTTTATTTGAATTAATATTCATTATATCACAATGATCATATTTGAATTTACCTTTGATCGAAGATGTTTGATTCGACGCAGTCTCTCTAGCCAGTTTGATGCATACGGTCTTCCGTTCTTTGTTTGAAGTGATTTTGCCACCAACGATGCCAACTGTTGAATGAAATGCAATAGAGAAATTAATTCACATCGATATTCAATTTTGAATTCAGTAATGTCTACAAAATGGTCTTCTACTCACATTTGCATGCAATGCCAACTGTCTTGCATATCCTGGTGCACTTGCATCAGAAATAATTTTCGGTTCAGTATGGCAAATGAATTTGGCCACATCATCTTTGCATCGAACATAAATTCGATTGCTATTCAATTCTAACGGTTCAATGATAACACTTGCATAGTTAAACTGGCCTTTGATCGTATTTAAATTATACTCTTCGCCGCTCTCATTGTACACAATTGATACGTAATCATTGCCAATGTTTTTCTTTTTCTCCGTACGATTTGGATCGTCATCTTTGTTTGGCATTAATGTAGCCACATGGAATGTCACTTGTATGATATCATCCTGCCAAACGTATGTAAAATTTCCATCTCGACCATCCGTTTCCATGTCAATGAACAAATTCAATTCTTTGGCATTCTTGAGCGATACCAAAGCTCCTAAATTCTGTATAAAATCCATGTAACGTAAACTGCCATATCGGTTGCTTAAAATCTCAACTTCGTTGTGTGTTTGACCACGGCCCACATATAACACTCCAATTTTGTGCGTTTCAAATGGTGGAATATAATTGATCATACTGAACAGTGAAATAAAATAAAATCCAAATATATTAAGAATGTCTGATGAAATAAATTTGAACAACAACAACAACAAAAATGTCGACTGAACTTACTCGATTGTTCTCGAATTTTTCGGATTAATTAAAAGTGGCTGTTCGGTCACTTTGTTTGGGCCCGTGTAAAATAATTGCAAAAAAATCGCATTTGGACTCAGCACCGAACGAGCTTCAAAAAGGAAAACGAAATTTGAATGTTGTAATCGAATTGATTTGTGTGTGTGTGAGTGGAATGATTGAAAATTACAAGATTTTCACTTACTGCCTTTGAACGTCCACTTTGAATTGTCACGATTGTCATGTTCACCGCGTACAACTGATATGGTTTTTGAACGACCTCGTTGAAAATCGTTGAAATTATTCGAATTATTAAATTGCGACATTTCGAAATGGTTTCGAGCTAACATGCGTGGCGATAATGGTGCATGTGATTGGGGTGGTTTCGTTGCCAAATTCGGCATATCAATATTCAATTTGAATTTGGCCGAAGAAGCGCCTATATTGATTGCAGATCCCGATGAACTGTGCCTTGTCTCATTCATTTGTGTCTGTTGCTGACGGGATTGAGCTTGTTCTTGTTGTTGCAATGCATCATCGGCCGAATGCTGTTTTCTTGGCATTGCCGCACTCTGACCAAACGGTGTCAAACTATCAACGGACGAATTTTGTGTTGGTTTTGTGGTTGATGTTGAATTGGTGACATTTTGTGATGAACTGGACTTTGCAATGAAATCATTGTGTTGATTTTTTGCTGTTCCACTGGCAACCACGGAAATCGTTCCGTCCACTTTCACCTTTTGCTGATCGATTTGATTTGTCTTCGGTGGCGTTGCATCACCTATTTCCTCTGGAATTGCTTCGCAACTTGAAGAAAACAAAAAAATTATGGCAATTACATTTGTTATCATTTCATTTCGATATTTGAAATTAAAATGTTTAACATTTGATCAGCTGCTCACTTACCTTGGTCTCAAATTCTTTTTCTTTTGCTGTTGTTCATTGTCATTGATGTTAAATTCATCATCGGTTGAACCGTGTGCAGCTACAATTACTCCAGTTTGTTGTGGATTTTGAGTTGATTTCTGTCCAACATATGGATTTCGCCAATTTGAGCTCATTTCCGGGCTTGAATTGACTCGTCGCACTGGATTTCTGGATTTAGCCTCATTTTCATCAAAATTAACATCATTGCCATCATCATCTTCGCCTTCACCATCCGGATCAGTGAAACTACCCGACGCTACTTTATCGTTATTTGCTGGTTTTGGAATATTGATTGGACCACTTAACGGATGTGAATTCGTTGAATTAGCTTCCGTCGCTGTCGCACTCACACTCTCCACCTTCTGTGCAGTGGCTGTATTTTGAACGTTTTCTGGTAATTTTTCAATCACCTCAGCTGGTTTCACATTATTTGGATCAACTGTAACTGATTTTTTCTTAACCACTTCCAGCGGTTGCATTTGTTCATTTGTAATATTCACATTGGCACTCCACAATAGTTGTTCTTCGTTTAATAAATCTTGAAAATTATAAATTTCACCCAACGATGGTGTGCACATGTTGATTAAATCTTGAAGTGGTACATCACATGATAACGAATCTAATGCAATGTGATTTTGAATTTTCATAATCCAAGACATGTTTCCGGTGGGTCGTCGTATAACAATTTCAGCCCAACCAGAGCATGAACAAATGCACACTTGTTTGATACGTTCGATACTTTGCTGTGGCGACAAATACATTGGATGACCGATTGAACCATGTTTGCTCACTGTTTCCGACGAATGATCTAGTGTGTCTGGATTACTACCCCGTCGTGACAACGCATCTAAACTGCCCGATGAATTGAAACGTCCTTCATTCGATGTACTTTTGAACATTTTATTTGAATCCACGGAATTCATGCCGAATGGTGTTGTCATCGATGATGAATTTGACGATACAAAATCACTACTCTCCGATATTTCACCGCTATTATGCTGCAACGTGGCTTTAGTGTACCGGCGACACAATTCACTGCCACTGGATTTCAATGAACTCACCTCTGGTGATGTGGCACCATTTGATGAACTGGGTTCTGTTGATTTTGTTGATTTGCACACAAGAATACATCGATCACATAAACCATTTCGAACTGCTTGTGATGAGCAACCGCTTGTTGTAATTGTAATCACATTGTGTCCAACTAACCAGGACATTGAATGACCATTGGCCAACAAATATTCGGCGGTTGGTGAACGTTTTGGCAATGCTGAACATGTCGAATATGTATGCCGTGATAAAAAATCGATACATGTGTCAGCCAATTCCATGTGAAAATTGTATGCCACTTCATCAGCCGCTTCGTCACTTTTGATTTGAAGATTTTGAAGTGATGGACGTTCACGTTGCTTTGCCCCACGTTCCGTTAAACTGGAACTTCGTTTGCGATTCGATGAATCTTCATTGATTGGTGCGTAATCGTTGCGTTTCATTTCTTCAAATGGTTTTTGCACATTTGTGGTTAAACCTTTTAAAATGTACTGCACAAAATCCTTGCGCCATGACAGTTTGCACTTCAAAAACCAACCGGCAATCACATGATGAGCCAGTGATACGGTGTAATGATCATATTTATGTGGATTTGTATATGGCAATGAAATTGCAAACACATACATGTATTGTGTGTTTGTGAAATTTGCAAATAAACGACTCGGCAATCGGCTGAGAGCTGTTTCGAAGAAATCGATACAATTTCATTAAACATTCAATATCTGCTTATTGCAAAAAGCAATGACCGATGTCAAACTTACTTGATAGAAACTCTAACACCGGAACAGCAACGTTCAATGTCGTTGACATTCGGCTCATGTCGAATAAAATTTCGGCCAAATGTCGTAGCATCAAATCCAAAATCTCCATTAGCATTACGGTGAACGCTTGAATACAAACGCGCGGTGTATTTTCCAATGACAGTAAACCTGGCCGCAATGAAGCGATCATGCGCGTTTGAATTTGAGTGCTTAGATTCTGATGATATGGTATTAATGCTGCTATTACATTTAAAACGAATGCCTGAAAGTCGGATAATTGTGGTTTGTGCGTTGCTGGAACAAAAGTATCGATTCGAAGTTTGCTGTTTGGATGCTGTTGCTGTAAGAAACAAACAGTACATTTATTAGTAAACAGTATTTTAGCTCGTCTGCACTTGGTTTGTCATTATAAATGGGACAAGGATTCCATATAGTGTGCTTTACCTTGGTAACCAATCCAATTATGGCGGCGGCCAGTGCTTCCATATCAACACCACGGAACAGAGCTTTATTTTGCAATATCAACGGTAAACCTTTTAAAACCAGCTGCATAACCGACCAATCATTTTCATTCAATAAACAATCGATGATAATTTTGCAGCTACGTTTAATCGAAATGGTGGTTTGTGTTTCGGTCTCCTGGGATGATTGCTGTGTAATAGCAGTCGGTTGATTTTGTTGTTGACGATTTGCTTGATGATGGCCCAATTCAGTGTCAATGC
The DNA here is from genome assembly GCA_030463065.1 of Aphidoletes aphidimyza. Lineage (NCBI taxonomy): Eukaryota > Metazoa > Arthropoda > Insecta > Diptera > Cecidomyiidae > Aphidoletes > Aphidoletes aphidimyza. Next base: position 46,318,393 of record CM059996.1, read on the forward strand.
TTAAAAAATGACTGAATCGTATGCGATTACACTTTAAATCATCAAGATAACCAACATAGTAGTTTGCATTAGCTCGTATTCGCAGAAGCCATGTAAAAATACTACTTCGAATTGGCACTGATGATTCCAGAAGCACCGGTTTTTGATAGTACTTTTCCAAATGTGCATTTAACATTGTGAATATTTTGATGGCATGTGCCGTGGGTAAAGTGTAGAGTTTCGATAGAAAAACCTGATGAAAAGAGAAACAAAAAACGCAATTAATATCTCAATCGTCGTGTAAAAATTGATAAAGTGTTCAATTTACCCGAATTAATTCATCGATAATCATGGCAATGTGTGACAGCTCTTCATCATTTTTCAAAATGACTCGACTATCATCGTTGAATCGATCAAACGGTCGATTCAATAGCTTTTCCACAATGTCAAGCAATTCAATGCTTCGCTTTGTGTCGCATTGAGCGGCAAATTTCAACAGCAAATCACCAACACTCGTTCGAATTTTTGCATCATTTTCATATGCAATGTTTGTAAATGTTGGAATGACGATGGTTTCTAAGATTTCTTCTTCATATGCCGATCTGTTGACGGTTCAATTGTTGTTGTCATTTTTGTTTATAAGGAAGAAGTTGAAATTGAAATGAAAGGCAGATATTTACCTGTTATTGTCCATAATGCGCCTAAGCACATGCAATGCTTTGTGTCGGATTTTCGGAGTTTGCATATTAAAAAATCGATGCATAAATGTGTTCAATTCATGTAGCCACTGTGTTTGTGTTGGTGTGATTTTGGTTGCTTTGTACTCCATAAGATGCATAATTGACTCTTCGGAACGACTGTCACACACGTATTCGATGACTGCGTAAATTGTATGCGGATCTGTAGCTGCTTCATTGCGTTGAAGAAGCTGTTCAATTTTATCCAATGCCTCATGATATGCATTTTGAATGACAGTATCTTTCGGAAGTCCGTCATTTTTCTCTGCAATTTTTGGAAATTGATTTTTGTATAGTTTTCATTTTTGTTTGTTTGGTTATTGAATTATGAAAGAAGAAGTAATGAATAGCTACCGTAATAGTGAATATTATCAGCAATAGTCCGTAAAATTTCACACAACACATCCCACGTTGGTTCACTTAAATCACGTCCAGACACATGAATCAATCGCTGAATACCAATTATCACTTCGTATGTTACAATAACTCGTTGACTTTTAAGTGCCTAAAAATGAGAAGATGTAAATTTCATGTTTGGATAAAGTCAAAGACACATTCTTCAAACAAACAAAAAAATCCAATACGCAAAACTTACAGCCAAAAAGCTTTGTAAGACCAACGTCGGCGATTGTTTGAACAGGTCATTGGCTTTGGAGCATGTCGTTCCCCATAGTCCCATGTTGATATAAAAAACTGCGCCACGTAGCAGTGCATCGTCATTAACATAATTCGAGTTATTCAGTAGACTACACATGTAAAGCAGTGCAGCATGACCCATTTTTGTTCCAAGCAATTTTTTCATAATATCCCATGATTTTTGCACGTAAATCTCACGATTGACTGTCCGACATAGCGCATTTACCTACGGAAAAATTACAAGGGCAATAAAAAAAGAAAAATTAATGAAAGAAATTAAAAAAAAAAACCATAAAAATGCAAGAAGCGAAGACATTAACACATTAAATAATGAATGGATTAAGATTATCGAAAGTACAACTTGAAAAAAAAACTCAACAATTTCGGACACCATTTCCATTGAATAATTGGAGTTAAGTTTTCTACTATTCAAATAAAAAGAAAACCGATCAAAACTGAATCAAATGAATGTGAAATGAATGTGTGATTTACCCAATCTGGCAGCATTTTGTTTGGCAGTACTGTGTAGCAAAGAATAGCATCCAATACATCTAAGCACTGAAAAACAATATCATCCGGTGTGCAGCACATCAAACAGGCGTATCTATTGTTGAGTAAATCGACGAATTGATTAGAATCATTTAGCATGTGTTAAATTAAAATGGTAAATTCATTACGTTATAATTCCATCGACAATTTTTGGATCCAAGTAGGCGGCATTATACACGATGATATTGTATACCATGATTAAAATCTCTTTAATTTGTTTTGTATCACTGACTTTTGCCAGCCACCGATTCAATATAAAATCACCAATTATGTCATCGATATCTTTAATATTTTTGCCATTATCGGTCATGGTTTTTAGTAAATCTAATTGACACTGAACATCCTCTAGGTTATCATTTACTTCAATTACACGAAAAAAGTGGCCACGCATCACCGATAAATCTTCATATTGACATTGCACCAATTTTTGATAAAATCGATAGGTTATGTGACGATGATCAATTGGTCTTGCTACTGTAATCAAATCCTTGGTCAGTTCATACAAGTGGATTATTGTTGCCTGTTTACCATATTTGCATGTCATTCAAATGAAAGCAATTTTTTTTTAGTAAAATTGTGTATTCAAAATAAATAATTGAAAGAAGAAAAAAAAAACCAGAGAGAGAAAGAGAGAGAAGACTCACGTCTGCCAATCGATTAATTTTATCCGATTCGCAAAGCTCTTTGAGTGTTTTGCATCGTTGTGCTGTAGCCACTTGTGGTTGAAGTAACACTTCTAATTCACGCAACAAGTCTGCATCGGTTTTTTCACGACTACTCCCTATAACACACACAAAAAAGCCATACAAATTCAATGCATTTCAAATTCAACTGCAACATAAATTCATTCACAACTTACCGCTGGCATTTTTGTCCATGCGAAAAAAATTCTTTAATTTCGATAATGAATCCTTTTGACTCATCGTGGCTGACCGTATCGATTCGTTAAATGTGAATTACTTTCTGGGCTGACTCTGTGTGTTGTTGTGATGAAACAGCAACACACATTCATTCACTGTGCAACAACAATGAAAATATACTAATTTACTTAGTCAAACGAATCACACACAATCGATTGCTCGAATTTGTTCTCAAACTATCACGTTATTCTGTGTGGCATTTGTTTAAATGCTAGCAATATTTCACTAGCCACACAATCCACACCATTAAAAATCACACTGGAAATCAAGACGACAAAAAAAAAACACTTCGTACTCTCCTCTACAGTACGGGAGCTGCAATCAATCATCTGTCGAAGAACAAGAATACTGTCATTGGTTGCGTAAACTTTTGTCTCTCTTCAGCTGACATTCACCTTTTTTAGGGGTGCCACATGCAAATGCTACTCTACGTAATCAATTCAAATGTTTTGCATAAGGCGGCATAAGAACATCTTATTAAGAAGATAAACACCCGTAGGTACCGAATGAAGAACAGTTTTATTCATTTGGCTTCTTTAAACCGGACCTGAGATGTGTGAACTTATTCACGCGCTTATCGAGGGCGAATAGAAAAAGAAAAACGCTTTTAATTCAGAAATATTTCTCATGTTTCACAATAAAATAAATAAAACTGGAGATTTTACTTAAGATTTCGAAATGTTGTTATATCAACTGCTCAATTCAAAGAACGCTTCGACATGTTTTGATGTTCAGCATTTTGTTGAAGTTCAATGCCAATTCATTTTTTTCATTCAAATTCACAAGTGTTTTTGTATTTTTATACATCAAATTAGTTCATACGGTTATTTTTAGACATTTATTGTTACCAAAAATGACTTGGTGCCGCTGGAATGTCTGTTAATGTCGTAAACATTGAGAAAATGAAATATTCAGGTGTTTTGTTTTAAATAAATTGTAGTTGGAACCTTGCGAGTATGACAAAAAATGATAAATGTGTTGAAAAATTGATGTTATTTGATACAAATGTTAATGCTTCTAGTTGATATGTTCCAAGTTTCGGGTAAATAAGCATTGCGATTGTGTTTTCAGTCAAACTGATGACGTTATTTTAATGATGAATGTTTTATTCAGGTAAATTCAGTATTATTATAAGTATCCTTCCTCAATACGCTGAACAAATTCATTCCAATTCGATTAAACCTAAGGTGTTTCTGGTTTTAACAAACCAAATTTCCAATAAGAAAAACACAATGAAACTCTACACAATTTCAATATAACAGAAATGAATAAATTTCTGTTATAAATGAATATTTAATATGACATTTGATTGTGGTGGGAGTTTGCTACGAAACGAATGACATTTAAACTGTCAATTGTTCGATGACAAACATCTGATCTAAAAATCCCCCACATGGGATAAATTCTCTTTTTTCTCCGGAGTAGATCGTGTATCATTGTGTATCGTCGAAATATCTTTCATTAAAAAAAATAAAAAATAAAAAATTTCGTGTTTAAAAGTGTTCTTGGATTTTCTTTAACAAAAAAAAACACAGCCAAAACCAAAATGTTGGTGAGTAAAAGCTGAAATTGTATTGTTTTCATGAATTCTCATTGAAAATTTGATCAAATTTAGTGTGCAGTTTGAACATTTCCTTTTATAGTAATGAGTCATCGTTATGATGAATTTTGTCTTGACATTTTATTTCGACTGCTTAGACATCACTAATCAATATTGGATATTTGTTTGATTTTAGGACCCCAATGAAGATACCGAATGGAATGATATTTTACGTTCAAAAGGCATTTTGCCACCAAAAGAGGCCGAAATTACGGAAGAATCACTGGTGAATATGGTTGAACAAGCCATCGAAAATAAACTGAACAGTAAGTGATGAAAAATAGTCATCAGATCTTCAGAATTGATGTGTGAAGGTTAATTTTTTTTTGGTTGGCTTTATTTTAGATGAAAAGCAGATGTCAGATATGAATTTGGATGAGCTTGATGAGCTGGAAGATTCTGAAGATGAGGCAATTCTTATGGAGTATCGTAATAAGCGAATTGCTGAAATTAAAGCATTGGCGGAGAAGAGTAAATTTGGCAGCGTTCGCGAAATATCCGGACAAGATTATGTGGAGGAAGTGAATAAGGCCGGCGATGGCATTTATGTTGTATTACATTTGTATGAAAGAGGAATCCCATTGTGTGCACTTATCAATCAATTTATTGTCGATTTGGCTGCACGCAATCCACATACCAAATTTGTAAAAGCCATTGCAAAAACGTGCATACCAAATTTTCCGGAAAAAAATTTACCCAGCATATTCATTTACTATGAAGGTCAATTGAAAAAACAAATCATTGGCCCAGTTGAGCTGCGTGGTGAAAAGTTAACACTTGATGAATTCGAGTATATGCTTGGTCTTTATGATGCAATCAAAACCGAAATTAAAGAAGATCCACGACAACAAGTGAAAGACAAATTATTCTCCGATTTGGCTGACACCAATGATTGGTGATTTAACATGAATATGACAATTATACGTTAAACATCTCACATCAAAAACGATCATACACCATCTCATACTAAATCACTTTTCGTATTTTCGTGTTACTCGAACAAAACATTTGTAATTGTGTTTATTTATTTTTCACATTCATAAAATAAAATGGCGTTTATTTTGGAACCTGTTTTTGTTTTCTGCGATTAAACTCTATTTGTTGTTTGTGTTTTACTAATTTGAATTTATAGCTTGAGATACTCCAATTAACTAAACATAAAAATCAGCAATAAAGCACCAAATTTTCATGAATTAATTAGATTATTTAGTAAGATTCTTGATCTACATTGAAAAATTGAAAATTCTGATTCAAAATAACACAGATCCGGAAGATTCGGCTTTAGAAGAGACCTATCTAAGATTGTGAAAAATTTAGATCATTTGAGCTTCTCGGACCAATTTTCAACAATATACATAAAATTGGTTTTAAATGTTACATTTCATGTAATCTCTTCCATTTTTCTGTTTGATAGAAGAAGATTGTTTGAATAAACCAAAATAAGAAAAATCTTTGTTATCATTCACAAATAACTACTCCAAGGTTCTAAACTGTTTCGTATAGAAACAATGAATTGAATTTTTTTTTTTCTAAAAGTGTCAATAGCCGGATACGAAAAAAGCAAATTCCTTATCGCAAATAGGTTGCACGCCATGTGCTGTCACTGTATAGTGTTATAAAATAAATTCATTCGATCGATGATTTATCTTTATTGGTAGCTGTATAAATTGAAGCCCAAGACGTGATCTATAGTGATTTTAGTGTGATCATTGAATATTAAATTTGGAGTAAAACATCAGTTTTTACACAACTATACACGAATTAAGATGAGTGAGCAAAATGTTTTCGAACAGTTTCCATGGATTACAAATCATTTTGTTGAAAGTGTTATCAAAAAGTCGGAACCAAATAGAAATGTTGTTTTAAAATCATTCAATGTAACATTTGCATTTAAAAATGGTCAAAATTTTTCTAGCGATATGGTAACCATATCAGCTGTTTTTGATAAGACATGTGATGGTGGCGAGATAAAACGGGATTTTCTTATGAAAATTGCCCTACAAACGGAAGATTTTGCAAAAATATGCGAAGAATGTCACATTTATGAACGAGAAATTGAAGCATACACAAAAGTTTTACCCGCTGTTGAAAAATGCTTTGATACAGTTGGAATATCGGGTCGTATTGCACCTAGGTAATAAAAAACTTCTTTTCCTTTTTTCTTATTAAATCAATCAAGAAAAATCTCAGCCTTGGTCTTTATCTTTGTGAAAAAGTAGGAATTTGAAATTTTTTTAAAAATTTAAACATTGGTAAAGATAAGATAAACTATGTCAATTTCGCAACGTTTCAGATGTTTTTTAGCTGATATTGAGAAGAAAGTGCTTGTTTTCGAGGACTTGAGGGAACATCAATTTAAAAGTGTTGATAGAATGCATGGATTGGATAGAGAACACTTGAAATTGTCACTGGTAGCGCTAGCAAAATGGCATGCAGGAACGGCTACATTGCTTTTGACGGTGTGTTTGACAGTAGAATAATTTTTTTTCTAAAAATAGATGATTGAAATCCAAAAATATGCTACAAAAATGACAAATTCACAATATTTCTTTCAGAATCCAGAGCTTTTCGAATGGTATACGAAGAAAGTAGTCTATCAAAATGCTCCAATGTTGAATAGTTTCTTTGATAATATTGCAAAAGGTGTTGGAAATACCGTAAAAGATTTATCAGGCTTTGAAAATATTGCAAATAAGCTAATCAATATACCAAAGTCCGTGCATGAAAATATTTACAAATTGTATATGCCTCAAAAAGATGGCTTTAATGTTATAACACATGGTGATATGTTTTTAAATAATATTTTGTTTCGACATGATCCAAATGGAAATCCAATCGATATTCGACTTGTGAGTAAATGGCCTTCAATTTTCCACTATATTACGTACAATTTTTGTTTAAATCATATTTTTGTTTTATAGGTTGACTTTCCGATCGGAAAACATCTATCTCCTGCAATAGATTTGGTGTGTCTCCTGTATGGTTCAGCCAGTTCATCAATTCGACAACGAGATCGTGAGCATCTGATTCGATACTATCATTCTGAATTGATTAAAAATTTGAAGCTACTTAAATTCCCCGCAACAATTCCCACTTTACTCGATATTCAATCGGCAACATTTCGTGCTGATTTGTATAGCGCACTCATTGTATTGTTCATCACGGGTTTACGGTACGTGCATAAATCTTTTGATGGTGGATTTCTTGAGGCTGCCGATAATGGTGAAACTGCGGCAGAAAAGGATTCGGAGAAGCTATATTCACATCCAAAGTGTCTCGATCAATTGAAATATTTGTTGGATTTGTTCGACAGAAGAGGATATTTTGATTATTAATAGGTGAAACACTAGAAATTCACGTTTTTTTGTTGAAAATGCAAAATTTTATTTTCGAATTTAATATTATGGTTTATCCATTAAACAATTGAGTATACTCATGCATCAAATGTATTAGGCTTCAATCAATATGGCATTTTTTTCTTTTAAAACTATAATTGTTGCTTTTCATTTCATCGACACATGTGTCAATACTGTAGTATTGATGTGTCAAAATGATGTTTAAAAAAAAAATTATCCTTAGTAAAGTACATGTAATAGCGTTTATAGTTATTATACAAATATAAAACTAATTTGCACTTTGCGTCAAAGTATTTGGCCGTGATGTTTGTAATTTTGAATTTAAACAAATGAACATAAAATGACAAATGTGTGTGTGTGTTCAATTATATGAAGTTGATGGTTGAGCAGTTTCATTGTGCACATCCAACAGTTCAATTTCCGTGGTATTATTCATTTTTTCGGCGTGTTCTTCCCTCAAAAATTTGTAAAGTGATAGCACAATGTAGGAAAGGCATGTCCCAAATAACATACCTAGTTTTGTATATACAAATAAAATTGAGTTTTGTAAATTGTTTTTTTTTTGCATTCGGTTTTATCCAGTTGACGTGCTGGATTGACTTACCTCCCATACATGTTGCGCCCAAAACAATGCCAATCGAACATAGAATGTTATCTGCATTACTCGCTTGAAACGGACACCAAGTCACTAAGTAAACGGCTAAGACAACCAACGAAGCCATAAATAGCACCAGTGTTATCATAAATGGTAGCAATAAAAGTGGTTTTCTCTATTCAACACAAAAAATAAACACACAAAAATAAAACGTCGGAACAAATGTTATTCAAATTTACGTTTTGTTTACATTTCTGAGATTGAATATGTTTTGAGTAGAAAAAAAAAACAAACAATGCCGGAATAAATAGTCGAAAATAAAGTGACTTTTAGGTTGTCCATAGACAGTGTCTATTAGACACCCAAACATACCTTTTGTGCTCCAATCATCGCACATAAACTCACGGCTATACATAGCGGATTGATGACTGAAAGTAGTTTACATTTCAAATAGAATTGTATTTCAACTGTTTAAAAGTGTAGATTATTTGTGTGTGTGTGGATAAAATCAATGAACATACTGCGACTAAAAACATCTCGATGGATATTACTATCTGACTTTGGATCCCGTGTTAATTCTATGCACGCAATGATTCCAACATTTAGAAAAATGAATACGTACGCAACTATAAGTACACTTTCTGGTTCCATTTGTATGGCAAATGTAATTTCGCTTTGGCACTCGTCAAATATGTTTCAATTCAAATCGAATTTAATGAGCATTCGAATGAAAATTTCATTTACATCCAAATGTCGTATGCTGCAAAAAACCAAAAATACCAATTACAATGAATGAAAAATTCCAATACGAATTGGAATAAACTGTAACAAACCTTTGGATTACTAACTAGTTCAAATAGAACAAACAAACAAATTAACAAAAAAAAAAAAAAAAGAAAAACAATTCAACCAAATTAAATGAATGGCATTGACACCACACACACGTGACCATTCAGCAAACTGTATGAGATTTTAACATCGTCATTACAATGTAGTCGATAAATTGTAATCAGAATTGATTAGATTGGCAACCGTATCACAAATTATATCAATCAATTCGTCGTTGTCACTAATACTTAAACTATGTGGGAAATTGCTTTTGCAATTTCTGTAGAAAAATATTTCATTTAATTCACTTTCACTATACATCGATCATATACAATTTTACAACAGATATTAAATACTAGACAAAAACGACATTCATTGGATTTGTTCTGTTATTGTCATCGACAATTTTTATCCAGACTAAACACTTTTCTGTGCAGAAATTTAATACATTGGGTGAACAAACAGAAACAAAAAATCGCCGAATCACTTCTGTCACAGAAATATTTTGTTATTTTTTAATATTGAAAATACTTTGATCACTAGCGAACATCAGCAGTTCGCAATCGTATATGGCAATTCATATACCGTAATATGATCATTTAGTCCAAAAACAATCAAATCATTCGCACACACGCGCGAATCACACAAGACAGTGTTGTTATTTTTATCATATGTCAAAATTGTACAAGTGACATTTCTACACAAACGCCCAATGTTTGTGTAGAATTCCACCTTATTTCATTCATTCTGGATAAAAAAAAAAAAATTGTGCTAATCATTTTCATCATATCGATATCAGCAGTGTTTTGTTTTCAATTTCGAATCTGATTTGTTTGCAAATATTGCAAATGTGAGGATCAATTGCAACTAATTTAATTGAATTTGTTGTTTTTTTTTTATTTCTGTTGCTTTGATTTGCGCTTTTGCTTGCGTTCGATTTATTTTCATAATTGTTGATTTATCTCATCATATCTGACTAGATCTATTTCGATTGTGAATGATTTGGCTTTGTATTTGAAACGAAACACCAAATTTGACTGCAACAGTCAATAATTAGCATATCAATCATGAAAGTCATCGTACAAATTATTGCCACCCTATTGATTTGCACAAATATTGCATTTTTTATTTACGTTCAATTGAAACAAGCACAATTGTTTAGTATAGCAATAATATTTGGTTATCGTGAGTTTTATTGTTTTATTATCATTTCGTTTATCCATTTATAGAAGCGCACATAAAACTGCAATAAAAAAAAAACTAATCACCATACAAATTTGATTGTTTTTCTTTTTTGACGATAGTTTTTTGTCCATTGGGTGTGATTGCCGGTGTTTGTGCATTTATTGGAGCTGAAAAGGTATTTACAATCGAAATTCAATTAGACATTTTAATTATCAACTTGTTGCAATGTTTCGTTTTAATTATTTTTTTCGTTTAATTGTTTCGTTTTATTCGTATCTTCGGTAGAAAAAACCAGATTTATTGTTGCCATTGTTGGTTTTACTTTCTGCGTCCATTGTGTTAATAGCAATCGCTGTGGTGGGACTAATTGTGTACTATCTTTTTACCGAAGGAAGTGGCCATGAGGCTATTTATTTTGAAAATGACCGATTTGTGATACCACTTCCAATTTCATTTGCAATTTGCTTTGCAGGTAAGTACATAACAACCATACATAACACTGATAACAAACACTAAATATGAAAATAGCCTGAAGAAAATGTTAAATTCATTTGAATTTACTTTCGATTAGGTATTGTTGTTGCATCATGTTTTTTGTTCCTAACATGCTCTCTGTACAAATCTACAAAACAAGAAATACCGAGAGGAAGACATATTTTTTCACCGTATCCACCGGAATTTAGACCATTAGGCAACACCGTCCTCACAACCGACATGTGAATTACAATTTAATTCGCATTTATGTTGATATCTCAGCCATTTGAAGAGTTTGCTGTTGAATTGCCAGCTGCAATCAAATAAAGCGACTGTCAATGGAGTTTATTGCTAGATCAACCCTCCATAAATCACAAACACTTTAAAACATATCCATATCCATTGGATATTATTCAATGGCTTAAGCCATTTCTATTTATAGGACATGAACATTCCATCAACGTTTTCATGTCATTTTAATTGGAATTCAATTGATTTAATTAGCTTGTATCTGCGACTTGTAAAGTACTGGAATTTGCCATCAAATGCTCCATTGTATGATCACAGTCGTTTTATTTAGTTTCAACAGGCAACAAAACGACGACAAACTCCTTTTTTGGCCACACATGAGCTATCTCAGCATACCAACAACACGAATCTCTGAAAATGGAATTAAAAGATCTGAAACATATATTTTTTTATAACTATGTTATAAGTAGAAATTAGTGTGAATTTGAGATTTTTCTATGATTTTACTTTATGATGTATTCGAATTTATAAAAAAACGCACACACACGCCACACAAAATGTGCGCCAAATTGTAATGCCATCAGTATTATTTTTACGACAATAAATACTTACCATTTAATTTTGTCCGTGTTTTTTTTTTGTAGTCCTTTCATGTTCGTGAGAGAATATTTACATAAGAAAAATCCATTGAAAGTTTGCTTTAATAAATTTAATTATTTTATTGGTGAATAGATTGATAAATGCTCAAAATAATTATATCGCAATGCAATAATTTTTCGATAATGAGTAAGTCAATATGTTTCTACGAAATAACGATAGAGATTCAGCAACATTATCTTGTATTGATGTTATACATAGTTCAACATGTTATTTTAAGGCTCTCCCAGATAGGAGTCCTTTGAATATTGTTGTATTTGATGACACTTCAAAATGATGATTGAAATCACTCTCTGGTATTGTGTTGTCCATTCTATCACATCATAACGTATCAAAGGACGAGCGCATTTGGAGTGAATTTGCGTGATTCAATGTAATTGATATTGCTTCAGTGTCGACTTGAGTGTGTTCTCGGTACTGCTAACAGGTCACCAGTGGTGTTGTGTGTATGTAGCTCAAAACCAGTCATCCTCTTTCGCCTCGTTGGCCTTTCATACATATACGTATACCATGAATAGGTGACAATCCAAAAGTATGACATAATTCCTATAACTAATCATACATGAACTCAATTAATTTGCACTTTTATCCGATTACATGTATTTACTATTTACCTCCCATCCAAATCACAGAATGTACAAATCCCATGCCACTAATAACAGATATAATACAATGTCCAACGCTATCTTCGATATCCGCAAGACTGCAGTAAATCATTAGACAAAATGGTAATACGAATAATGTGATGATGAATAGTGCAAGCAAAATGATTAAAGGCCACAGTAAATCTGGTTGTTTCTGTAATGGTGCAGAGCATGAAAAAAAACACACACATTTTAATCTAAATTATGAAAAAAAAATGAAGCAGACGAGACACATTACGACTGACGGAGGACAAAAGATATTGAAGAATCTTCACTCAATCAATGTGACTACGAATGTTATGTTATGTTATTTAATTTATTAAATTCTAAATCAACTGACGTTCAAAGGTACGGTTTGTTGTGGTTAATGACCACACAAATTTTGTAACAAACAAACACGAATTTTAGTGATTCGTTTACACCTCTTCTACTTACTTTTTGAACGCCAACAAATGCACCAACACAAAACAGCACATATATTGGACATACAACTGTAACAAACAACAAAATATGTGTACACTTTTAATTAGAATTTACCGTATATATATATTTCTGTACACGCAAACTATGGGATAGGCAACATCACCAACCAAAACTGAACACAATCCGTATGAAGCGACTATCTGTCCGCTGAAATGTATGTGATTCGGCATATATCACAATGCCAATATTTATTGCTATTAAGAGACCAATTACCACAATTACACCAATTTTTAAATCAAATTGTAAGAATTTTTGAACTCGCAACTGTTTTAATCCCATTTTCAATTTTCAACTGGTTCAGGGTGTGCCACTCAAATATTATAATTCTTTTAATTACTAACTAAAACTTTATTCGATTTTTTTTTTCAGTTATTGTTTAATTTAAACACATTTATTGATCCTTAAGCGTTATTCAATTGAATATAATTGTCCGTAAAGATGCAAAAATATATCTAAGAAAATACTCAAGCCCATTGAATCGGTGTCCAAAAATTGGTGGGCAAAAAATGTATTTAAAAAACGGATTTTTCAAATTTCAGGTAAAAATTTCAATATTTTAGATATTAATTTGTAAAATAACTCTATTGAATTTGAAATAGTTCTGAAAAAAGCCAACTTAAAACATTCAACGCGGACACTGTGTCAACTCCCACATTTTGCTACTTTTTCGGCTAACGTCAACCCAACTACTGAAATTATATGAACCGTTGCATGAAATTATATCACCATTATTGGTAAACTTATAGTGTCACGCAGGATGTAATGTGTAACGTGCCACTTTCTTTCATTCGTCACTAGGCGATGAAATGAAAATAAATCTTTTTACAAAATGTGTATTGTTAAGGTATTCCCTTGAGGGCACTAGTTGCTACTTGATATTCTCGAATCAAACATTATTTATTCTGCACATGTGAAGATTTGTATAGGTTTGGTATGGTCAATACCGTGTGGATATACAAAAAAAAAAAACCAGTCACACTTCATTTTCAATAGGAGAACTCCAAAAATTTTGCATTTTTTTGAAGCTTGCTTTGATATTTAGTTTTAACTGAAACGCATGTGCAAGCCCTGAGCCATGCGATACACGCAACGGAGATTCAGATCTATTCATTTGCTGGAAGGCAAAGCCTAATTTACATATTTGCATGAAAAAGAAAAAAGAATTTCCATAGTTCAATAGTTAACAGATTATTATTATTTTGACATTTCTCTAAAAAAAAAATGCTATTATGTATGAAGTTTGCGTGTTTAAATGCTTATATGTGCGTGCATGAATACAGGCACACAGATATATAGTTCAAGTTTTCCACCTCCTCCTCCTCGTCGTCTATCACAGACATTTTACAGCGTAGATCTGGGCGCGGATGTATTAAAATTTGAAGCTTTGACTATTTCAATGAAACTAAACAAAGCACATTTCCTGGTTTATTCGAAATTCCTGGACACAATTTATGACTTTATTTTTATAGTATTATTTTCTGGCTTCCTCCAGATTTATCAATTGTTTCATTCATAAATGTTCGCTCAGAAGATGTAATGTAAAAAAAAATATGTGCCTGTTTGAATCGATAAGCACATTCTGTTCAATTTGGCAAATTCCTACAAAGTCACGATTTAATTTAAGAAAAATGCCACTCATCGACGAAGCAAAAAACATTTGATTTGATAATCTATATTATACAGATGTAGAATTCCTCCTATAAAGTTCACGGCTAGGGACCAAATAATCTTTAATTGCTGACGGCATTAACAGATAGGTCAGTAGGTTAGTTGGCTATAATGTTACATTTTGATAATTTTATAGACATCAGCCCTTTGCAATATTAAAATACCAGATTATCTTGTGTTGTCTGAAATATGAAATAAACAGTTGAATCGCTAATTAGTTTGCAGCTTAATAACAGTCTATTCGAAATTGTGTGTGAAAATAGATGTAGCAATGTTTTGGATTGCCTTATTCAGTGTTTTTCTGCTTTCAATGTAAGTTTTTTAATTGAAAAGACTATTTAGGATTGTCTGAAGATCCCTTAGTTACACTCACTGAGTGTCACTCGGTATAATGATTAATTGTGAGTTCCAATTTGTGATTTTATGTTGAAAATTGTTGTGCCTTTTTTGCTCTAGAGCAACATCGCTAACCACGGAGGGTGTGAGTACTCATCTGAATGATTCAGGGCGATCATTTCCGGAGAATTTTATCTTTGGTGTATCGTCAGCTGCCTATCAAATTGAAGGTGCTTGGAATGCTGATGGGAAAGGATCTAGCATTTGGGATGAATTTACACATTTGCATCCCGAAAAAATTACTGACGCCCAAAATGCAGATGTGACTGCAAATTCATATGACTTTTTCTTGGACGATATTGAGGCAGTTAAAAATTTAAATGTAAAAATCTCTAAAGAGGATTGAAAAATCCTTTTCGTTTCTGTTTTAACCAATGTCTATCAATTTAAAGTTTAGATGAACTTTTATCGATTTTCGATTTCATGGTCTCGTATTCTACCCACGGGTGATATAACTAATGTGAATGAAAAAGGCATCGATTACTACAACAAGTTGATAAACAAGCTCGTAAAATGCAATGTGATACCGATGGTGACAATGTATCACTTTGATTTGCCAAATGAATTGCAAAAGTTTGGCGGTTTTACCAATTCAATTATTGTTGAATATTTTGAAGATTATGCAAAATTATTGTATGATCGTTTTGGTGATCGTGTCAAATACTGGGTCACATTCAATGAACCGGCTGAATTTTGTGTGCAAGGCTACGGAACTGATCATCATGCACCAGCAATGAATGCACATGGAATTGGCGAATATTTGTGTGTACATAATGCTTTAAAAGCACATGCAACTGCTTATCATTTGTACAAAGACTTCTATTATGAGCAGTTTAGGGGAAAGATTGGAATTGCTATAGATTCGTTATTTTATTATTCAGATGTGAATGACAGTAATTTAGTTGAACAAGCGTTGCAATTTTCGGTAAGTTTAAATTGTCACTTTTGCCACCACAAATCAATTACGAGCTATTTTCATAGCTAGGCTGGGTAGCTCATTCGATTTACAGTAAAGAAGGAAATTATCCGTCAACTATGATAGCACAAATTGGCAACAACAGTAAACAAGAAGGACGAACACGATCACGATTACCAACATTTTCAGATGATTGGATAGAAAAAATTCGCGGTTCAGCCGATTTCATGGGATTCAGTTATTATACAAGTCGATTTATCGATATACCAGTGGAACCATTTGGAATTAATCCATCGATTGAGAGAGATCGAATGTATGAAATGAAAATTAAACCAGAGTGGATAAAAAGCAAATCCGAATGGCTATACTCAGTCCCCGAAGGTTTTGGCGATGTTTTGAGGTACTTTCTGGAGCAGAACTTTTGGATTTACATTTTCTTACTACTTTCCTGGGTTTGAACGTAAATTATTGAAATTAGATGGATAAAATTGGAATATAACAATCCTGAGGTGATAGTTCTTGAAAATGGTTGGTCAGATGGTGGTGAAATTAACGATGATGGACGGATTATGTACTTCCGTGACCATTTCCAGCAAGTTCTAGATGCAATATTGAACGATGGTTGTAATGTGAAAGGGTTTTCAGGTAGATTTGATGCTATTGAAATTGTTGAAACCACTTCCACATTCAATTTTTGAAATTGATTCGATTTTCAGTTTGGTCACTCATTGATAACTTTGAATGGATTAGTGGATACACGTAAGAATTTCGTTTAATGATTACACTTTGTTTCAAATTCATTGAAAGACAATTTAATAAATATTTAATGACAGTGAAAAATTTGGACTGTATTCGGTGAACATGTCTTCTCCAAAACGAGAGCGTATACCTAAGAAATCAACACAATTCATAAGAACAGTGGCTTCAACACATAGCATTCCAGAATTACATTGAATGTTTTTATAATGAGAAGAATTCTTCTTTTCAGGAGAATAAGTAATTTAAAGAATAAAACATATTGAATTGAACATACTCGTTTAAGAGCCCAACAACGTTCTAAGTCGTTATCATTTGAAATGACAAATAGACTTGTTAGGTGACATTTTTAATGCACTTCCATACGTTTTATAATATTTTAGTTATATGATATAACCAACAGGTTATATGTAACTTATATCTGGCTAACTGGTTGAAAACAAACGACTCTAGAAAAAATTAATACAATTCATCTCAATTTATTCCGTCGGAGCTAATGCTTACATGGATTTTATAATTGTAGCAATAATTCATCATTCGGAAAAATCAAGTGGTAATTAATACATTGTGTTGGAATAATATTAGATTTATATTAGCATTTTTATGTTTTTCGATCATTTCTTTAATGAGATGCGAATCAATTGAAATATTAACGTTTAAAACAAAATTAACACTTGATAACATACTGAAGTTATTCGATTAGATGAAATTAAACAGATAAATAATGACTAATCAAACATCGTTTCACAATTTATCGCTATAGAAACAATAAAAACAAAAGCTTAAATGTCAATAATTATACAGATTAAAACTGTTGGTTTCTGGAGCAATAAACCACTTTAATGGAATGTTGGGGCGATGACCACAAACCAAAGTTGGTTTTCTGCGTACGCTATTGCTCTTTAACACATATTTTGACAGTCTGATCAGTTAAGGCGGTTTTTATATTTTATATATTTTATCTTAATAAAAAATGTCTCGGCCTTCAATGCGACAAATGCGAACAGTCGATTTGTGTTTGATATCCGTCAACACATTTAACTACGTGCAACAGTGAGCATAGACAGGCGCTATGTCATTTTGTCACGTGATCTTTTTGTTCTGTATTCACAGTTCATTGGCTTGTTTGTCTTTTTTGTATCCTTAATTTCCGTTTCATCTCTTTTTCATCCAGTGATTCGTGTGATGTATGCGGTATTTATTGCGCGCTATGCTATACAATAGTTGAAATAGCACAAGCCAATGTTGATCTGTTTGCAATAATGTTCGTTTTGATGCATGATTTGAAACAAAAAGTTAAACTATTTTCTCTGTTCATTATTAAATTTTATTATTGAAATCCAAGACCACAGGACAATTGTTAGTAGTATAATATTTGGTGACAATTTTCAACTATTTTCATTATCATCATTTGATTTTTGAAACTTTTAAACAAATTTTTGTATTTTACTTCGTAAACCTGTCATTAAATTTAAATATAGAAAAAACAAGCTTTGCACAAGAATATTTGTCGATATTTTAGAATCCAATGGCACATGAGCCAGCACACTTCCAGCATCCGTTACAGTCGGAATCACTGCTGCATTTAACGTAGTTGTAATCTTGTGATCTTCCTTTGGATGTGTAACACCATTCACGTTCACGACCAAGAACGGCATGACAATATGCCCAACAGTATCCCTTGCTACAACCGAAACGTGTGCATGATGGTGAGTCCAAAGCAGCATTTACTCCACCAGCAATTGCTTTTCCGGCCTCGATTCCAATGCCAATTCCTTCGGCAACTTGTCTCGAGTTGCGTGTTAAAGTTGCGTTGCTGACAGACTCTTCGAATGGATTAAGATCACCGAAGCTAGCGGCGTGAACTGAGTTCAAGTAAAAGACAGAAGCTGTCAATACGACGAATAAAAGAGCTGTTGCTGAAGTCATCTTGCCAAGTAAACTCGTAGAAAACTAATACCGTTTATGTCGTTTACTTCTCTATTTATATTGAAATCTGAAACTGTTTGATTTTCCGAAACTATTAATCAAGCAATTGAACCACATCAATTTCGTTGCATTGTAGGCGACAGTAAACCACAAATAATATCATGTTAATTCTTTACCAACACGGTGCTTCGTCTCTTTTCACACGCTGTGTGAAAACTATATGACACACGTGCTGATGAGATTCAATTACTTGAGTATAAATTATTCAACATTTTTAATTATTCAATTAAAATACTTGTTCAAGCGCCCAAGAAACAACAACCAGATTTTCATGGCATTCAATCCAATCAATTTATTAGCTTGGATATTTTTATGCGATAAATTTATGGAATAAATCCAAATAAAACAATGATAGTTACTCTGAATTCATTGATAGTCACTCTAAATCTATGGGAAGAAGGCTACCAAAGAAGAGTCAAAGAAGAGTGACCGTCAAGAAGAGTGACCATCAATTGATCCATTAATGGAATGGATTGTTTTAATTTGGATCTATTAGATAAATGTCAAAGCGGTGCAACGATGAGACTACGCGGCCTAACTACGCTATGCAAATCACATGGCGTAGCTTACTTAGTGCCCTAGCGCATTTGTATGTCGCTTCACCGCTTTGATAAATGTATCGCATAAAAATATTCAAGCTAATACATTTATTGGATCGTATTCGCTGCAGATTTTATTCCTCTTTCGAAATATCCAGTTGATATCAACGAGTACGAACATTTCATCTGGGTATGGTATCTTGTATAAGTCAAGAGCACCTTGAATTTGCATACTGATATTCTATCAAATAGAAGTCGATTATAAATTAACAATTTTTTTTGTGAGTGTAAATTACTCGAGATGAGAGAATGAGCATTGAGCAATATGTTTGGGAAGATGGTAAAAATCAATCAAACAGACAATGAATAGTGTCTAATGATGCAATCTTCATTATTTGTCGACATTGATCAAAACTTCATAGACATAATCGATGTTAACAGTTTAGCCCTGAAGAATATTCCGATAAGAGTCGAAACGTCGGCAAATATTGATTTAAAACAAGACTGCATCGGCTTTCAATTTCTCCACAGCAAATCAACTGCTAAAACCAACAAATTTTGGTGTGGCCTTGGATTCACGCAAAGATTATATGAAGTTCATGTCTAGGAACCATGTAAACATTACGCATTCCTAACACCATCAACAGATGGGTGAATATGGTTTAGCAATGATAATTTGATATATTTAGACATTTTTATAGAGACCAGCTTAATTGTCAAACCGCAACACTATCGTGATGAATATGTGCACATATAAATACATTTATTTAGTGTCGGAAATTAGGCATAGAAAACACAATTTAAAATAAAATCAACTTAAGATAACATATTGACGTTTTCAAGAAATAATGACTAATCATAGATATTTTCGCAAGTGATAAATCTCAGTGAATGTTTAAGGTTTGAAAGCAATCGATCAGTTCGTTCTCGATTTCGAAATTTAATATTTTTCAAAATATCTGTTCTTTCTTTTTATCCTTTTGCTTTCATTTCCATCAATTTGTCCGTCCGTTCTCTGTATAGCTTTGTCCGTTTTTGATTTTGTTCGTCCATCCGTTCTCACATATAATTTGTCTGAGCATGCACAACACACTCTAATAGCTGTTTTACTCTCTAGAGTAAAAAGAAGCACAATAATTTACAACATTTCACAATTATTTATTTTGCTCGATGTGATTTTTAATGAAGGAGTTCATCCAAAAAAGATTGTTGATATTTTTTTTCTCAAACAAAAAAAGCACTGAATGTGTCACTCTAAATCATTGGTTTGATCAAAAGTGATACTAAGCTTTAAACTAAATAGTACTTTTTATGCCACATTTCAGACATTACATAAATGTGCACAATCATCACAATGATCATGCGGTTTAACATTCAAAGGGCTGGTCTCTTATAGAGACTCTTTATAAATCATCTCAAAATATAGTACTATCATTGATAACCCATAGTGACCCATCTGTAAATTGCGTTAGCAATGAGAGATTATTCAGCTCCTAGCCGTGAACTTCATAAACGAACTTTTTACATCTGTAAAAAATTGATCTGTAAGATTTTATCAATTCGTACACTTTTTTGTATTGTCATAATTAAAATGCGACTTTGCAGAAATTTGTCAAAAATTGAAGGAAATTATCGCATTTGTCAGATCTTTTAACAATTAAAATCAGTTAATAATTCTTGAGTGAATAAGCATATTCACTTGAAGTCGGCCAAATTCTGAGTAGACAATCATTGAAATTTTGCCCTGTCAATGGGTATTGATATTCGAAACTAAGTTTGGGTTAAAAACAAAACCAAAAAACATGAAATCAATTTTTCTTTGTTTGGATACACACACACACCGATCTAAACTTATGGACTGTGAAGTGAAAACATGCAATTGAATCTTATCAAATGGCACGTGTGAAACACATATGTGTGTTTCACACGTGTGGATTGTAAAAAGAGGCGTAACACCGTATTTAGTATTGGATTTAAATGCCGTTACATGTCGATTGCTGTTGCCTAAAATGCCACGAAATTGATATGGTTCAATTGCTTGAGTGATTGTTTGGAAAATCAAACAGTTTCAGATTTCAATATAAATAGAAAAGTAAACAACATAAACGGTAGTAGTTTCCTAAAAGTTTACTTCGCAAGATGACTTCAGTAAAATCAATATTATTCGTCGTATTAACAGCTTCGATCTTTTACTTGAACTCGGTTCATGGTAAGCCAAACTTCGACGATATTCATCCGATTGAGGAGTCTGTCAGTAACGCAACTTTAACACGAAATATCAGACAAGTTTCCGAAGGAATGGAAATTGGAAAGGTGATTGCTGATGGAGTAGGTGCTGCTTTGAACTCACCACCATGCACACGTTCCGGTTGCAGCAAGGGATATTGCTGGGCATATTGTCATGCTGTTCTTGGTCACGAACGTGAATGGTGTTGGACGACCAGAGGAGGTTCACAAGATTACAATTATGTTCATTGCAACAACGATTCAGATTGTGACGGATGCTGGAAGTGTGCTGGCACATGTGCTGTTGGATTTTAAAACATCGACAAATATTCTTGTGTGAAGTTTTTTACGGCTGTATTCGAATTTGATAACACGTTTTGGAAGGCTTAAAAATATTGAAAATTGTACTAACATATTTTAGTGCTATATAGTACTAACAATGCCTTGCAAGACCATGGATTTTATTAATAAAGCTTCACTATGAATAGTGAAAAAAAAATCGCATTTTATTCAATGCACATCGATCGGACACAAATGTGCGCTTTACTGATTCTTCTTTTCCGAAACTTTTTCATACATCTTTTAGCTGACGCCGCTCTTTCAAAACATCAATACGGAACAATATTGAGAAATTAGTTCATTAGTGGCAGCGACAGTTCTACAACGATCAATTCTAATGAATGTTCGAAATTGGAAATTCAATGAAAAGATTAATTTGATTTGACTTACGATGAAGTATTTGAACCATTATCAGTGAATATGTTTTCTAATAGACTGGTTGGGTGACATTTTTGTTGCACTTTGATAAGATGTAATGTAACGTATGCTTGTATTAACAGCTCAAAAACAGATAATAAATTTTAAAATGCAAACGAAACGGTTGTTTGTTAAGTATTAATAATAATAAATCAAGAAGTAGTTTCACAAATTCAACCTTTTATCCGGAGCCGATCAACAACTATAATGCATGTTTTGGCAATTTTATAGTCCTAAACACCAAATTCGATATTCTAACGAGCCGGGGTGGAATGCAAGAACCCCAGACAATAAAACGTTATTTGAATATCACACACTGAAATTTCTGAATGAATAATTCACATTGAATGGCCTCATAAACATTACCTTCCTCAATAGGGCATTGAAAGTCATGAATATCTTACCCCCATCTTACTACTTTCACAATGTTGACACAGCAATGTGCATTTGAATGAACCAGTTTTCAATATTATTATAAACTACAAAGCCGGTATATAAACTGCTCAATCAAATACAACAAAATAGCCGGTAATGTTTCTCCTCTAGATGCCTCCTCTAGAATCTTAAATATTTCGCGTTAAATTCATGTTTTATGACCTTGAATTCTTGTTCTCATGCAAACAAGCCTCACTACAGCAAATAATTTGTATGTTATTGAATTCTATAGCAGCGTGTTTTAACAGGTGACGATAATTCAATTTTCACAAAATCGTTTTTCAATACTGTTCTTTTAATTGCATACTTTAGACAAAATAACGTATTATTTTTATATTCATAATCAAACTTTATTTTAAAATAACCCATAAAAATGATTGACAATTTCATGCTATCATATGATTTTTCATTATTTTCTTTTTAATTATTAATGATAAACGTTAAAGCAAGGGAAAAAGTGTGTGCAGGAATGCTATGTGACGTCTTAAAATCCAATAGTACATGAGCCAGCACACTTCCAGCATCCGTTACAGTCGCCATCACTGCCGCATTTGATGTAATTGTAATCTTGTGATTTTCCTCTGGTTGTGTAACACCATTCACGTTCACGACCAAGAGCGCCATGACAATATGCCCAGCAATATCCATTATGGCAGCCAGCACGTGTACAGGATGGTGAGTCCAAAGCACGATTTACTCCATCAGCAATCAACTGCCCAGCCTGGAGTGCAACACCTGCTCCTTCAGCATATTGTCTTCTATTACGTGTTAAAGTTGCGTTACTGGTGGGCTCTTCAGTTGGGTTAATATCGCCGGCGCTTGGCTTTCCATGAACTGAGCTCAAGTAACATACAGAAGCTGTCAACACGACGAATAAAAGAGTAGTTGTCGAAGTCATCTTGCAAAAAGGACTCGAAGAGAACTGATACCGTCTGTGCTGATCGCTTCCTTATTTATATTGAAATCATCTCGTATTCAACACTTTATCCCCAAAAACTCCAGTTTTGTGGAACACCAAATAGCAGATCAGTGTAAATGACCAGTCAAAGTGACCGATGAAATCAAATGTATATTAGCTAGAGACGTTTATGTGTTGTAACAGAAGACCCGTATTCAGGTTTTTGCGCATCTATTCATCATATACGATATCTACCGATGTCTCAAAATTTCAATATAAAATGTATAACTGTTAAAAATTCAAAATCGCATTCAGTTGTATACATATATTATAATAACTGTGTTCGAATGTTGTTCTGTTGTTCTGCTTTCACACACTTTGAATTCACGTTCAATGAAATAATGCTAATTTTGCTATTTATAATAATTTATTTGAAATGAAATTCAAGAAAATGGATGACAATTTAATATTTTCATATAATTTTCAATCAATTTAAACTGTAATTTGATATTGAAACTGTAACATTTGTGCGATTTTTCTGCAAATAAATTTAATTAGAGTCAAATATGGAAATAAAACTGCCTCCAAGAATATTCGGTGAGTGTTTAGAATCCAACAGCACATGACGCAGCACACTTCCAGCATCCGTCACAATCGGAATCGCTGGTGCATCCAACGTAGTTGTAATCTTGTGAGCTTCCTCTGGTTGTGTAACACCATTCACGTTCGTGACCAAGAACGGCATGACAATATGCCCAGCAATATCCTTTGCTGCAACCGAAACGTGTACATTTGTCTGATTCCAAGGCGGCATTAACTCCTCCAGCAATAGACTGTGCAGCCGAGATTGCGGTACCTGCTGCACCTACTGCGTCGCCAAATTTTCCTCTTTTATTACGTGTTAATGTTGCGTTACCGATGGACTCTCCAATCGGGTTGATATCGCTGAGGCTTGGCATTCCATGAACACAGCTCAAGTAAAACACAGAAGCTGTCAACACGACGAATAAGAGTGCAGTTGCTGAAGTCATCTTGCCAAGTGAACTCGAAGAAAACTAATGCTGTTTATGCATTTTGCAGCTCTATTTATATTGAAATTGTCTACGATGGCATACAACATTGTAGCCCCAAAAATCTATTTTTGTGAAAAAACAAATTTAATATCGGAGCAAGTAACTTACTAGTCAAATCAAAGTGACCGACGCAATCACAAGAAGATTAGTATTCACAGTTGTTGTACATTTAATCACAATGCATAATATCTTCCAAAAGTCCAAAATAGCAACAAATATTTAGATAGCAAGTAATTTAGGTAAGAAACATAGTCAAGACTTACATGACAATTACCCAGCAATATCGTCTTTACATACATGTTCGATAACGAGTGAAAAAAAAACGGATTTCTGAATCTGGTTTGAAATTTTAGTTTTACAAAACTATCAATACTTACATATCAATGTCCAATACTTCCAACAATTTTCGATAATTTAACATGTTAAACAGTAAGATAACTTGTTGAGGCATAAAGGGCGTTGTGACAGAAATTGAATTTCATTCGAATTCCTCGGTCAAACTTGATTTTATTCCTTGGTCAAACTATCGAAAGATTTGTTTAATCTTTACAACATATGGACCGCACATTTTCATACGTTAGTGGAATTCAGTGTCAAATTGACAATCATATAAATCAACAGTTTACAGCAGTTTCAAGCAATTTAAAAATTTAGGTATTTCATGCGAAATTCTTTGGATCAATTAAACAAGAATATGAATCAAGTAGTTTGAAGAGATAGAGTAATACGTTTTGGCGAATATTTTGGCATTTTATGGATATAAAATACTCGTGACTTCCAGGTATGCAAACATGTTTTTTGGTCCACAGCTCGTTTATTTTTTCTTGTTGCATTGTGTGGAAAACATGAACAAAGTTCAATGAAAATATCAAGCTTCGATGATAAATTGAAAACTCACACATTTTCAAATGCTTTTCGAAGATTTTCTAGGAAGTATTTGAAAAAAAACGACACATTTTGTCACACTGCGATGACAAGGCTCACTTTGTAGGGTTTAGATGTGAACACAGAACAAAAAGAGATGGAAATATACATCTGTATCTATCCGTCTCTCTCCAACATTCTCTGCCAGAAAAAAAAACCCTTTAAAGTGAGCCTTGTCATCGCACTGTGCATTTTGTTATAATCATGCATATAATAGCAAAATTAGCTGGTTATTTCAACAGTAGGTATATAAGAGTTTTGCGTACTTTGAAATGTGAATCCTAGTTTTTGACGAGTGCCAGCCTGGCAGGTACACTTTGTCAGGTTTTTTTTCTACATAGAGAATTATACATATGCAGATTTACATTTCCATCTCTGTTTGTTCTAGAAAAAAACCCTACAACTGCACTCGTGCACACGTTCAATGTCCAAAGCCGTTGATAATATCTATTATAAATAGAGTGGCTGCCACATGTTTCTAATCCCATTCGCGGAGCAAATGGAACTGGAACCAAGAAGCCTTCGATGCTTCTGCCTGGTTAAACAGGCTAATCACCCTTGGTATAAGAATGACATGACAACATAAAATTTCAAACAATTTTCTTGGAACATTTTGATAAGAAAAAATTCAATGTGTATTTTTTTTTCAAATATATATGTACCAAAAAGAACAATATTGAAAAATGACTATGTTTAAATTGAAGTATTGGCAAAAGGAATAAGACAACTTTTCTGCCATTTAAGACATCCTACGAAAGAGAATGATATAAAGAAAGAAAGAAATTAAGGAAATAGCACGTATGTGGAATACGAGTCATTGGCGGTAGTGTCGGTATTAGTATGGTTACTTGAAGGTACTTCCGACGTCACCATGGTGCCATTGGAATGGCAGTAGGGTTTGTCATTTTCCCCTCGACTATAATTATGAATGCACTGCTATTGCAGTGTCTGTCCATGGATCATGAATTGTGCGACAGCGTTAGAGAAATTCTTAGAGAGAAAAACAGATTTCATTGCTAAAATGAAAATCCCCAACAAATGATTAGCCTAAGATAAATACAATTTATATTATTATTATTGCTGTACGAAACTCAATACAAAAATAATAAACAAAAATCCCAATAATCCCAAGCGAATGTGGAGCAGGGATTACTTTGGGCTGACAATAGTAGCCTATCCGAGAATAATAAAATAATAGTGGCTGAAAATTGCAGATATTTTTCAAATAAAATATTGATCTTTTTGATACACATCATAACAATTGTGACTCGGAATCCATTATTTTAGATAGGCTGCTATAGTCAGCCCATAGTAATCCATGTGTTCACTTCAAAGAATTCATTTTCAATAAAAATCCCAATAAAATTACTTTAACGACACCATTGAAAAATGTAATCAGTTTAAAAATATAAGTAAATCATTGTGTCGGAGATTTAGTTTGTAGAAGTCGAAATTCGTGAAACATATTTTAGTCTCACTCTAGCATTAAGTTGAGTTCACATTGCGGCTCAATACAATGTCGTGTCACTTCACTGCACACAAAGAGAATTTTGCACGTTGAATGTCATACATTCAGTTCAAACACTACAGTATAAACCAGCATGGAAGACGGTACGTTTATCCAAAAGAAAAAATAAAACTCTCTTTGAAGTGTGATTTGATACAGCAGTGCATGCGCAGCATTTAATACCTCATTTTGAAATTGTAATTACTTTTATACGTGTGATTAAGTGTGTTAGCATTTCGTATCAATATGATGAAAAGACATTGGATCAATCAGTATTAAATCGATCTCGTTGATAAGCGGACAAAATCGCACGGTTTGTGCTCGTTTTCCACACAAAGTGAGAAAACACGGCAAGTTGCCACACGGAAAGTTTCCAAATCGGTAAATTGGCTAGATTTCATAGTTTGAACGGCTGATTTACCGTATAGTGCATTCATTTTGATTGAATTACTGAGATTTACTCAAAGTGAAGTGAATTTCTCTTGATTTAATCGAATTATGCACAAAAACCTCATCACAAACCAACCATATTTGTTTAAATCATCATCGCATTCTCCTCAAACGTTTCCACACACTATCACACATATTCACACGCGCAAATTCACCCTGTATCACCTGCATTCAAATCATTAAAAAATAAATAAAAAATAAAATACATTCATTTAGTATCATTTCACCACGTCACTCGTTTCTTCTCTAGTTAAAGGTAATCAAATCGCAGCAAATTCTGCACATTTTGGTAGCAAAGCGAAGTTTGAAGAAAACGAGGCTGATGGTGGACAGCTCAGCGACACATTAAGTTTGAGCGACGGTTCTGATGTTTTTTTATCTGAAATCGACGACAAAATCGAAAAGAAAAAACCAACTTTGAAATCGGTTGCCGTGAAACCATTTGCCGATAAAACTGACGCAAATTATCGTACAAAAAAAACTACACCGTTCAAAGCTGAAGCACATTTCACTGGCAATCGACACCACCGACCGAAATTTCAGCACAAGCGTTCGCATTCCATTTCTGGGAATAACAGTACAACAACATTGAACGTTGCTGCAGTGAAGTCGGTGCACATTGAAACGAAGTGTGTATCGCCACGAACATTCGAAACACGTGGAACACAAACCGAACGTTCTGGACCTTGTAAATGCGCTCGTGCAGTTCAAAAGAAAAATAAACGACGCCGTCTTGAACACCAACGAAATAAACAGTTTGTCGATGCTCTCGAACAGCAAAACGTTGTTCGCTTCATTTGAACTTCGTGCATGATTTAATTGAAATCGCATGCGAATTTTTTGTCCAACCAATTTGCATGTGACACTCAGCTCGAAATTTGTATACACAAAATTAAATAAATAAATCGACAAATCTGAAATAAAATCAAGCATTTTATAGCAAATTTTTCCCACTTGATTTTTGCTACTCAACTGAATTTACAATGTCACCTCCACGTAAGTCTGTTTCTGCTCATGGTACTTCACCTCATGCGAATTTTGACATACTCAATCAGGTTCGGACTCGCACACAAAGGATGATAAAGGCAGCAACAAATGCAGCTCTAAAATTAACCATTGATGATCCTCTCAGCAATTTAATTATATCGAAGAGTGATTTAGATGAAAAGTGGTCAGATTTTTTCCATGCATTTGAACAACATGAAGCAGCTTTAGTGGCCGCAGGTGATGTGTCTTTGGGTGAAATCACAAACGAATACATAAACATTCATAATCAGTATTTGAAGGCAAAAATGCATGTCGCAAATTTAATTACTGAGTTGAGACTGATAGAAAATGCACCAAATGTACAAGCTGTAGCTTCGAATGAAACTCAACCATTGATTAAATTAGCTCCAATGCGAGTCACACCATTTTCGGGTGCTTTATCAGACTGGATAGAATTCAAAGCCTCCTGTGCTGCGGTTTTTACTGATAAAGTTCCTGAAATTCAGAAACTACAAGCTTTGAAAGATTCACTTTTTGGTGAAGCTCGATCGTTAGTCAGCCACATCTTACCAGGCGCGGGCGCTTATCAACAGGCTATGCAACTTTTACAAAACCGATATGAAAATGAGAGGGCCATCATAAATGATCATTTAAAAAAACTGTACGATATGCCTTGTATTGAAGCACCAAATGCTGATGTTTTTCGTACTATGTTGAACACTGTCAATGGATTAATGGCAGCATTACACTGTTGCAATATAGACACTTCTTCATGGAATGCGATTCTTGTATTTCACTTATCACAGCGGTTTGATAAAAATTCGTTGGCTCTTTGGGAAGAAAAATTGGATGGTAAGCGAAAGGTGCCTGCTTTTCAGACTATGCTGACATATCTGGAAACACGCATCACAATTTTAGAGACTACCGAAACTTTTTCACCAATTCAAGGAAATGAAAAATCATCGAAGCCAACATTCAGAGGTCATCAAATACACAAACCGAATGTAGATAACAAAAAATCCACTGAAAAATTTAGATCGTTCTTTACCTTGAAGGCGGATTACAAATGTGTCCTATGTAAAAGAAATCATTTGCCCTCTCGGTGTAATGCACTCTGGGATATGCCAATTCGAGATCGCCATAATTTAATCGCTAAAAATCACCTCTGTGTGAATTGTTTCTATCCACATGATGTAAAAGAATGCCCCTTCGAAGCGTCATGCAAAAAGTGCAATGATTCTCATCATACGCTGTTGCACGTTGACAACAAACAAGTGTTTTTAAATGTTGCTGAGAATATCCAATTGAACAATATCATGCCTGAGTCGTATTCAAGTAAACAAGAGGGCCCTGAACTCGAAGAGGATAGTTTAAGTGTAATTAGTAGTCAACATTTTTATCATTTAAACAATCAAAGCGAAGACGACACATTATTAGCCACTGCAATTGTTCCAATTCGTGTCAATGATCGTTCTATTCTTACGAAATCACTTATTGATCAGGGTTCTACCACCAATTTAATATCACTTCATGCGTGCAATTTGTTAAAATTATCGATCATCCGTATCAATGCACCAATGTTTGGTGTCGGTGATTCGCCAGTTGGCAGCGTGATAGGTAAAGTGTCATTTGAAATTGGTTCAATACATGATAAAAATTACCGTTTGACCACAAAGGCAATAGTGGTTCGAAAAATTGGATCAATCAAAGGTTGTAGCAAGGCTCACATTCAGCAATGGCATCATTTGAACGGTCTAAAGTTGGCTGATCCGAATTATTTTGACGCCCATAGAATTGATTTACTTTTGGGTGGATCCGCTCACGCAGATTTCATAATGGATGGTATTAAAAAGGGAACCAGATACCAACCAATTGCGCAGCAAACTCGACTCGGTTGGATAATTTCAGGTAATACCAACATTTCAAAACGAGCCATTACCGTTTGTTATCACACAAACTATGAACAATTAAATAATCATGAATCCGATTTGACCACACAACTCAAAGCGTTTTGGGAACTTGAGGAGGTAGCTGTTAAACGTTTTTTGAAGCCAGAAGAACAGTTAGCCGAAAGCGTTTTTAAACAGTCGGTCAAACGTGGTGATGATGGAAAATTTATTGTTGATCTACCATTTAAACTCGATCCATTTAAATATCTTGGTGATTCCTATGCAATGGCACTGCGTCGCTATAAATGCTTACAACGTCGATTGGAAAAAGATGCATCATTAAAAGCAAAATACGATGCTGTTTTAGAAGAATACTTGGAACTTGGACATATGGAACTGGTCACAACAGAACAAGCATTTCAATGTTTTTTACCACATCACGCAGTGATAAAAGAATCGAGCAGCACTACCAAAGTACGAAGTGTGTTTGATGCATCGGCAAAAACCACCACAGGTTTTTCGCTAAATGATTGTCTGTGTGTGGGTCCAGTAATTCAGCCGGAATTATTTGATTTATTAATCAATTGGCGCAAATTTGAATTCGCCATGTCAGCTGACGTTGAAAAAATGTATCGCATGATGTATGTCAACAAAGACCATGCAAATCTTCAAGTGATTCTTTGGCATCGACCAGGTACCGATGGCATAGCCATTTACAAATTATTGACGGTTACTTTCGGCACCAGTAGCGCTCCTTTTCAAGCCACACGTGGTGTCTTCGAAATTGGAGAGCAAATAAAACCCTCGAATCCACAGCTCGCTGAAATAATACAAACATGTTTTTATATCGATGATTTTTTTAAATCATTTCCAACCATCGAATTAGCATGTGAAATCAGACGATTGATCACAGAAACTCTTGCACGCTATGGCTTCAATTTACGGAAATGGAAATCCAACAATCAACAAATCTTGAATGATGTTACCGAAAATGATAGAGAAGAGTGCATTGATTTCAATTCCACTTTTAAAACGTTAGGAATTGCCTGGCAAGCTGATTCAGATGCATTTATTTTCAAAACATTGGAAAGCGCCAATGTAAGTACTTGGACAAAACGAAATGTTTTATCAGCCATCGCAAAATTATTCGATCCACTCGGTTGGTTAGCCCCTTGTATGGTGAAAACCAAAATGCTCATGCAAGACATTTGGCGGCTACCACAAAGCGTAGGCTGGGATTCTCAGCTCCCCGAACACATCGTAAATCAGTGGAAACCAATGTACAATGAATTAATCTCACCCATTCCAATTAAAGTGCCTCGTTGGCTCAGATTGTCAAATAAAAAGGAGAAAATCGAACTGCATTCATTTTGCGATGCTGCAATTTTAGCATATGCAGCTTGCATCTATTTACGAGTCATTCACGAAAATAACACAGTAATATGTCATTTAATAACTGCCAAAACAAAGGTAGCGCCGATTCGAATAACAACAATTCCTAGACTCGAACTGTGTGGTGCACTTTTATCTACAAAATTGGTAACTCGTTGCATCCAGGCATTGTCCCTCACTGAATTTCAGTTATTCGCATGGTGTGATTCAAAGATAGTGCTGGCTTGGATTGCTACTCATCCCAGCAAATGGGCTCCATTTGTTGCCAATCGAGTCAGTGAAATTCAACAAACGATCCCAGCAAAGCACTGGATGCATATTCCATCGAAGCAAAATCCAGCTGATATTGCATCGCGTGGGATATCGATGGAAGAATTGGGTAAATCGAAAATGTGGTGGCATGGTCCATCATTTTTATCATGTCCGTCCGATCCGAATCCAAATCAAAACGTCAAACTACCAATTGAGACTGCTCCAGAAAAAAGAAAAGGTATTAAAATGTTTCACGTTTCAACACCCAAACAAAATTATATTTTAGAACGATTCGCCGACTACACGAAGTTGATTCGATTTACATGTTATGCCATGCGTTGGGCAAGCAAAAGAAAAACAGGAGTGATGAAATATCAACCGATTGATGCACTCGAATTCGAATCAGCTGAAAGGCGATGGGTGAAAAACATTCAGGCAGAAGTTTTCGGTCACGAAATCGGACGCACAAGAACTCATCGTTCATTACCACACAGTAGCAAGTTACTCAAATTAAATCCATTCATTGATTCTGAGGGTTTTCTACGAATGAACGGACGTGTCAGCAATACTGAGTTGCTCCAGCAGAGCACAGCTTTAATTTTGCCACCCGATTCACATTTCACACAATTGTTGATTCAATTTACTCATCAACAACAAGCGTTACACGGTGGTGTGCAATTAACACTTCGCGCACTCAGGGACCGGTATTGGATCATAAACGCTAGAAATCAAGTCAAAAAATGCATAGGTCGCTGTATGGTATGTTATCGAACTAAAAAGAAATTACTAACCCAACAAATGGCACAATTACCATCGTTTCGCACACAGCAAGCTAGGCCTTTTTCATTTGTAGGATGCGATTACGCTGGCTATTTTGAAATAAAAATAAGTGAACGCAGAAACGCACCAGTCACAAAAGCATACATCGCATTATTTATATGTTTAACGACTAAAGCGATACATCTTGAGCTTGTATGTGACTTATCTTCTGCTGAATTTATAATGGCTTTGGAGAACTTCATCGCTCGACGTGGAATTCCATTGGTCATATACACGGATAATGCAACCAATTTTGTGGGTGCCGAAAAAGAGATCCATTTGCTGCATGACCAATTTTTGTCTCAAACAAATGAGGTGACAAGATTGTTAGCAAATAAACGAATCACTTTTAAACGGATACCGGCTCGAGCAAGTCACATGGCAGGCATTTGGGAACGAGCTGTTGGACTCGTAAAATACCACTTGAAGAGAACAATGAAGGATACAAAACTTACGGCTCGAAAATTCGATCACGTTTTGAAACAGATTGAATGTTGTTTAAATTCCCGACCACTTTGGTCGATAACTCCAAATGCTGATGATATAGAAGTAATAACACCGTCTCATTTCTTTAATTTTCAGCCTATAAACACATTGCCGAGACCAGATATATCACACATTAAAACGAATAAATTGGACCAATACCAATTTTTATACCGATTGTATACCGAATTCTGGAACGGTTGGTCTAAAGAATACTTAGATGGACTTCAACCTCGTCAAAAGTGGAACAAGCGTGAGACAAATGTGGCCGTTGGACAGATAGTAGTGGTCTCGGAAGACAATGTGCCACCTAGTCGTTGGCCTTTAGGAAAAATCACGGCAGTGTATCCAGCCAAGGATGGTCTGATTCGAGTCGTAGACGTTCTATGTAAAGGGTCGACACTGAAGAGACCAATCCATCGTTTGGGAATTCTCCCTATTCTGGACAATGAGATATTGAACAACTCTTCATATGAGCAGTCCAATGGGGGGGAGGATGTCGGAGATTTAGTTTGTAGAAGTCGAAATTCGTGAAACATATTTTAGTCTCACTCTAGCATTAAGTTGAGTTCACATTGCGGCTCAATACAATGTCGTGTCACTTCACTGCACACAAAGAGAATTTTGCACGTTGAATGTCATACATTCAGTTCAAACACTACAGTATAAACCAGCATGGAAGACGGTACGTTTATCCAAAAGAAAAAATAAAACTCTCTTTGAAGTGTGATTTGATACAGCAGTGCATGCGCAGCATTTAATACCTCATTTTGAAATTGTAATTACTTTTATACGTGTGATTAAGTGTGTTAGCATTTCGTATCAATATGATGAAAAGACATTGGATCAATCAGTATTAAATCGATCTCGTTGATAAGCGGACAAAATCGCACGGTTTGTGCTCGTTTTCCACACAAAGTGAGAAAACACGGCAAGTTGCCACACGGAAAGTTTCCAAATCGGTAAATTGGCTAGATTTCATAGTTTGAACGGCTGATTTACCGTATAGTGCATTCATTTTGATTGAATTACTGAGATTTACTCAAAGTGAAGTGAATTTCTCTTGATTTAATCGAATTATGCACAAAAACCTCATCACAAACCAACCATATTTGTTTAAATCATCATCGCATTCTCCTCAAACGTTTCCACACACTATCACACATATTCACACGCGCAAATTCACCCTGTATCACCTGCATTCAAATCATTAAAAAATAAATAAAAAATAAAATACATTCATTTAGTATCATTTCACCACGTCACTCGTTTCTTCTCTAGTTAAAGGTAATCAAATCGCAGCAAATTCTGCACACATTGCATGGCCTCTGCTCAAACTGTCAAACCTATATTATTCATATTTATATGGAAATAATTTGCTTTCAATTCAATTTTTGTTAACAAAATAAAATCGAATAAAAGTTTAATCAAAGTTGTATTGAATCATACATCAATATCCGTAGTTTATATACTATTAGTATAATACTATTGATGTTGTCTGGTCGTTTACCTGCCTGGTTACCTGCTTTGCCATTGCACAAAAGTCACGTAACATTTACATTTTTGTGCGTTTATTCATACAACGCAATAATTTAAATAACTTTTTATCTGTCGAACGATAAATAATATTTTTAAAATAAAATTTAGATTTTATCAGTTAACTCTACTATGTGCTTGAATAATAGTAGTATACAATCAAAAACGATAAAATGTTCATGATTGTTTGAAAAATTGAACTTTCGTGTCTAAATATTGATAGTTTTGTAAAACTAAAATTTCAAACCAAATTTAGAAAATCAGTTTTTTTGTCACTCATTATCGCATATATTGAGACGATATTGCTGGGCATATTTCTTATCTAAATAACTCATTATCTAAATATTCGTTGCTATTTTGGACTTTCGGAAGTTATCGTATATTTTAGTTGAATGTACAAAACTGTGAATACCGATAAATATTCGATTAAAATACACAAATGCTCCTAGCTAATCTACTTGTTATTTCGTCGGTCACTTTGATTTGACTGGTCATGTTTTGCGATTACATGTTCCACAGTATAAATAGAGCAGCAAAAAGCATAAACAGCATTAGTTTTCTTCGAGTTCACTTGGCAAGATGACTTCAGCAACTGCACTCTTATTCGTTGTGTTGACAGCTTCTGTGTTTTACTTGAGCTGTGTTCATGGAATGCCAAGCCTCAGCGATATCAACCCAACTGAAGAGCTCAACAATAACAGTAATGCAACTTTAACACGTAATTCTAGACAAGTAATCGCAGCAATAGGTGTTGGAGTTCAGGCTGGACAGGCTATTGCTGATGGTGTAAGTGCTGCTTTGAACTCACCAACATGTACACGTTCCGGTTGTCATAAGGGTTATTGCTGGTCGTATTGTCATGCCGTTCTTGGTAATGAACGTGAATGGTGTTACACAACCAAAGGAAGCTCACAAGATTACAACTACGTTGGATGCAGCAGCGATTCAGAATGTGACGGTTGCTGGAAGTGCGGTGGACCATGTGCTGCTTTCTAAAATCTCAACTCTTGTACACAGTTTATTTTCATATTTAAATCAAATGTTTTGGCAGAAAATCAAATAAGAATTGAAATGATTTGAAATTTAAACGAAAATTTGAAATTGTCAACAATTTTCTAGGATTGTTTTAATAATAAAGTATTTTTTGTGAATAATAAAATAATATTTGATTTAATTTAAAATATGAAACATTAAGAGATTGCGAAAGGATTATGTTGAATAGATGTCTTAATTGTAAATCAGAAGTGGCAGAAGAGCAGCTTACGTTCTTACAGCGTTTATGGTGTTTATGCAAAGATCGAGAAACACTTTACACATCGGATTTCAGACAAACAGAACAAAATGGTTTTTATTGAGTCAACATTTTTGACCAGTGAAATTCTAGGTTAAATTTCCAAAACGGCATATGATTTTGATTGATCAATTGAATTTCCAAAATTGAATAATTTGGTACCGTTGATCTATTTTTGGTAGCTACCAACGAATTTAAAGCTGATTTTCAGAATGATAAACACAACTGGCGAGCTAATCTCTTGCTTTGGCATATTTTCTTGTTTTTGATTGCAATTGACATATTAAGCAGATGATTTTTCAAAAGTATTCAATTCATGGTCAACAATAGGCTTGCGAGGTTTTATCATTGTTTTAAGCAAATGTTTGAATGCGTCCATCTCAATTGGCTGAAGTTCAAATCGGTTCAATATAATCAGAGAGAACAAGTAGATAACAGCACGAAACTGATTTCAGAGTTGAACAAAACTGCAATTTATTCCGCAATATTGTCACGTTTCCGTATGGATATGCAATGTATATTATACAAAAACCACAAAAATGTTAGGTGATGTGAATGAATATTTCTGAATTATACCATGTTGTCTATGATTCTTTCTGTATACATTGCATCTTAATTTTACCTCAAGTTATACTGAAAATTTTCAAACCAAACGATCATTTATATTTACGTTGAACATATTTTCAAGAGCTCTCTCTCTCTCTCTCTCTCTCTCTCTCTCTCTCTCTCTCTCTCTCTCTCTCTCTCTCTCTCTCTCTCTCTCTCTCTCTCTCTCTCTCTCTCTCTCTTTGTGCAACACTTTGGAAAATTTATATTTGGTTCATATAAACGAGGACAGCACCTGGTAAATAGCAATTTGGTCAGAGGGTTTACTTTCTTTGCAAAGCATGCTATTACCAGAGGTCGCCATCGGCCTAATTCGTGCCATCTAGAACCGGTCTCAATTTTTGGCGTTTCTATAAAAAAACTTGTTTTTGCCCGAATATGGTCCGATTGCGACTCTGGCTATAGCTTGAAAAAGCGAACTTTAGTGTCCAAATATTGATAGCGTTGTAAAACTAACATTTCAAACTAAATCTATGGAAGTCAGTTTTTGTTTCATTCATTATCGATAATATTGTTGTCTCTTATCAACATTACTTATTATCTAAATGTTCGATGCTATTTTGGACTTTCGGAAGTTATCGTATATTGTAATTAAATGTACAAAACTGTGAATACCGATCACTGTTCCTTTATAATACAGACACGCTCCTGGCTAATCTACTTGTGATATTGTCGGTCACTTTGTTTGGACTGGTCAATGGTCATTTACTTGTTCTGCGATTACATGTTCCACATAAATAGATTTTTGACGATTTCAATATAAATAGAGCAGCAAAAAGCATAAACAGCATTAGTTTTCTTCGAGTTCACTTGGCAAGATGACTTCAGCAACTGCACTCTTATTCGTTGTGTTGACAGCTTCTGTATTTTACTTGAGCTGTGTTCATGGGATGCCAAGCCTCAGCGATATCAACCCGATTGGAGAGTCCATCGGTAACGCAACATTAACACGTAATAAAAGAGGAAAATTTGGCGACGCAGTAGGTGCAGCAGGTACTGCAATCACGGCTGGACAGGCTATTGCTGGAGGAGTAGGTGCTGCTTTGAACTCAGACAAATGTACACGTTTCGGTTGCAGCAAAGGATATTGCTGGGCATATTGTCATGCCGTTCTTGGTCACGAACGTGAATGGTGTTACACAACCAGAGGAAGCTCACAAGATTACAACTACGTTGGATGCACCAGCGATTCCGATTGTGACGGATGCTGGAAGTGTGCTGCGTCATGTGCTGTTGGATTCTAAACACTCACCGAATATTCTTGGAGGCAGTTTTATTTCCATATTTGACTCTAATTAAATTTATTTGCAGAAAAATCGCACAAATGTTACAGTTTCAAAATCAAATTACAGTTTAAATTGATTGAAAATTATATGAAAATATTAAATTGTCAACCATTTCCTTGAATTTTATTTCAAATAAATTATTATAAATAGCAAAATTAGCATTATTTCATTGAACGTGAATTCAAAGTGTGTGAAAGCAGAACAACAGAACAACATTCGAACACAGTTATTATAATATATGTATACAACTAAACGTGATTTTGGATTTTTAACACGTCGTGAGGAAGACCGTATTTAAATGTACAGTGTATTTATGAGACAACGAACGCTTAGCGCCACCGCGGTGACAGTGTAAAATTAAATGCAAATTGACACTTCAGCTGGATAGTGAGTGCATCTTATGCAGAGCCATTGGTACCAACTACTAACTCATGAATACATGCGTACATTTACGTAGAATTTGGACAGTCATTGTTGTTTAACATTTTAGAAGGTTAAAAAAATGTTTATAAAATAATAAATGTTTATATGCTCACAGGCTATAATTATGGTCTTTATGTCCACTCATGAACAGTTGTTTCAGAACTGACTTTTAATTTCAATTCAATTCTGCAGTAGTGACAACATTCAAGTAACATAAAAAAAAGTAGCAACATAGAACGTACTCATTTTATATTTGACGTACGTCAAAGTGTTGAAAATAAAGAAAAAGAAGAGGAAGTATTGAAACCACATCTTCCACGCGATGTTTTAACAGGTAATATGTATATATTATATTGGAATTTTAACACATCGTATATGATGAATAGATGCACAAAAACCTGAATACGGGTCTTCTGTTACAACACATAAACGTCTCTAGCTAATATACATTTGATTTCATCGGTCACTTTGACTGGTCATTTACACTGATCTGCTATTTGGTGTTCCACAAAACTGGAGTTTTTGGAAATAAAGTGTTGAATACGAGATGATTTCAATATAAATGAGGAAGCGATCAGCACAGACAGTATCAGTTTTGAAAATGCTGGGCATATTGTCATGGCGCTCTTGGTCGTGAACGTGAATGGTTTTACACAACCAGAGGAAGATCACAAGATTATAATTATACTCATGTACTATTGGATTTTAATATGTTACCTTAAACAAGAAGGCAGTTTTGTTTCACATTTGACCAAAATGAAATTTATTGGAAGAAAAATTACTTCCAATTTTGACGTTTCAAAATCAAATATAGGTGTTGATTTTCTTGTATTTCGTCAATAAACTGTTGTTAGGAATAATAATAAATAAGGTGTTACTTGATCTATTTAGCTCTCATATTTTATTTTAATATTATTTTCAATATGTCAATGCATACTTTGAATAAAATAAGCTTTCTCCTGCTATTCTACAATGAAACTTTATTATCAAAATCCAATTATTTTTTTTACAATTCAATCGTATAATTTCTCAATCATTTCAAACCATTAATTGATTTTGAAACATCAAAATTGGAATTGATTTTTCTTCCAAATACATTATTAATATCAAATATGGAAAAAACGGCGTACACGAATATTTGGGGAGGTCTTAGAATCCAATAGCACATGAGCCAGCACACTTCCAGCACCCGTTACAGTCGGAATCGCTGTTGCATCTAACGTAGTTGTAATCTTGGGATCTTCCTCTGGTTGTGTAACACCATTCACGTTCACGACCAAGAACAGCATGACAATATGCCCAGCAATATCCCTTGCTACAACCGTAACGTGTACACGATGGTGAGTCCAAAGCAGAATTTACTCCACCAGCAATCGCCTTTCCAGCCTCGATTCCAAAGCCAATTCCTTCGGCAACTTGTCTCGAGTCACGTGTTAAAGTTGCGTTTCCGATAGACTCTTCGATCGGGTTGATATCGTCGATGCTTGGCTTTCCATGAACTGAGTTCAAGTAAAAGACAGAAGCTGTCAATACGACGAATAAAAGAGCTGTTGCTGAAGTCATCCTGCCAAGTGAACTCGAAGAAAACTAATGCTGTTTGGGCATTTCGCTGCTCTATTTATACTGAAATCGTCTATTGTATGCATTCCCAATCGTTGTGATCTTCTTTTGTGGAACAAATGAAAACGCAGCAACTGAATGTGACAGGTTAATCAAAGATTTTTATCGCATCAAATTTTGATTAATTGGGAATTTTTGTTTACGAGTTTTCACAAAAACATTCACACCAGCCTTTGATGGATTTTTGCATACTCACAGCTGTTTTGATAGCATTTGCTAGGATTGGAATTCCCATTATTTATGTGAAACTAACAGAAAACTAACGATTGGATTTCCCTATCAAGTTTTGATTACGGCATTCACTTTGATTTGACTGATATATAGAGACAGTGTTTTCACAATACACAATATTATGAAAACCCATTAAATGTTTATATTTTCAGAAGATTCTTATCAAAAGGGCATGTAATTCAAAGTATAATTATTTCTTTTGCTGTAATAATTCAAAGCATAAGAATAAATTGAATCGTTTAAGAAATTTAGCGCCTTTTAAATGATAGATTTATTTGACTGTGTTCTATTCGGTCTAAAAGACATCGGATAAAAAAGCGTCATAAGTGGTCTTTGATTAAAATCTAATGTTAAAACAAACTATTACTTACATCAATCAAGTCGCTGTTTCTATTCAATAGATTCAATCCATAAGTCATTAAACATACCAACGACTGAAAAGCACAATTAGCAAAACATCAGGGGAAATAAGCTGAGACTAGATTTAGTTTTCATCCATTGCTGAATTAGAAGTTAAAGCATTCGAAATTCGAAATATTCTCAGAACGCTTAGTGTACATCTGAGTGATAGCTCACATAAGTGTGATATTTATCAATAAAACAGCAAAATAGTTATATTAAATTACACGCGAGTCTCCGTTGGCGTTAAAGGCCTAATTTCAGGCGTTTGTAGAAATTATGTACAATTGAAAGAGAGCAAAGTTGTTTACGTTGTAGTTTGGAATAACTTATTCTAGTAGACATAATTATCTAACTTACCATTAATTCAATTGAGCATTTAAATTTTTTTTAAAACCACATGCAAACCATTCGATCTGTATGATTTATTTATTCTTTTCCTTGATCTCAAACTTCAAAATGGAACTGCTAATATTTGAAGAAGAAGACATTTGGGAAATGCGCAGTGAAGATTTTTCACGACTGTATCGCCAGTAACTCGCAGAGGGGAATATCTTCAATGGCAAACAATGAACCGAAAAGCTCGCACGCTCACCAGTCTATATCTCGAAGGCGATTAATTAATTCATGTGGGAAATGAAATCAAATCATCACATGAACAAGATACTGCAATGCTAAAATATCCATAATGAAACACAGTCTACCAGATAGCTTCGATAACCTTGTTACTGCGATTGCATTTCAATGAGTCTAACACCATTTGGTCCTGCGTCATTTTGGTCTAACAAATGACAAAACTCAGTCTAAAATTAAAGTATGTTTGAATCAAACCAAAAGAAATCTCTAAGTCTAAGACTGTATGTTGTTGTTTGCTCTTGAAGCTAGACCTGAGGAAGAATTATAGCTAGAATTATAGTGAATAGAAAATCAAAAACAATAGATTATTCCCAATGTCCACCAGAAGTTCAATATATTGCATTGGATGAATTTTGCATAGAGGTTCTATGCAAAAATTACTGGAGGATTTCAAACACAATACAATCGAACCAACATTAATCTACGAGGATAATCAAAGTTGCTTATATATGACTGAAAACGAAAAACTTCCGAACTGGACGAAATACATTGTGGTGAAATTTCATTTTATCACAGATTATATTGAAACAATGAAACTCTATGCATCGTTCATTTGACTGACAGCTTTCAATAGATTTTATGTTGTTGCATACTTTGAATAAAATAAGCCTTCTTCTGTTATTCTCCAATGAAACTTTATTTTCAAAATACACAAAATTGTTTACAAATCAATTATTTCGTATAATTGTTCAATCACTTTAAACTTTTACTTAACTTTGCTACGTCAGTGATTTTTCTTCGGAATATATTTGATTAAAATCAAATATGGGAAAAACGGTGCACAAAAATATTTGGTGAAGTTTTAAAATCCAACAGCACATGAGCCAGCACACTTCCAGCATCCATTACAGTCAGAATCGCTTCTGCATTTAACGTATTTGTAATCTTGAGATCTTCCTTTGGTTGTGTAACACCATTCACGTTCGTGACCAAGAACGGCATGACAATATGCCCAGCAATATCCCTTGCTGCAACCAGAACGTGTGCATGATGGTGAGTTCAAAGCACGATCCACTCCCTTACCAATCTCCCTTCCAGCCTCGAATCCAATGCCAATTCCTTGGGCAACTTGTCTGGAGTTACGTGTTAAAGTTGCGTTACTGACAGACTCTTCAAGCGGGTTAATATCGCCGAAGCTAGCAGCGTCAACTGAACTCAAGTAAAACACAGAAGTTGTCAATACAACGAACAAAAGAGCTGTTGCTGAAGTCATCTTGACGACTAAACTTTTAGAAAACTAATGATGTTTATGCTTTTTGCTGCTCTATTTATACTGAAATCGTCTATTGTATGCATTTTATCAACGATTTCTAACTCATTATTCTAATCAAATGGATATTAATTGGGAAATTTTTATTACGATTTTTCATAAAACCATTCTCAGCCACCTTTGATGGATTTTTGCGCATGCTGCTGTTTTAATTTCCATTAGTTAAGAGAAACTAATAGAAAACTAATGATTGAAATTCCCTATCAAGTTTTGATTACGGCAGTCACTTTGATTTGTGTGTTCAGAACACGCAATACTGTCGTACACATCGAATGTTTATATTTTCAAATGGTTCTAGTCAAAAAGGCATGAATTCAAAGAATAATTAATTCTTCTACTGTAATAAATCAAGACACAAGAATGAGTAGAAATTAACATTTTCATGCTGAACTGCGTAAAAACGATATGATAGCAACGTAACACGATAAGCAGTGTTTATTAAACACCTTGTTGATTTCGCACGGTAAAACTCACTTCAAGCATTCATAAGCACCAAGTCTACGTTCGTCGATGACACTCTTAAACAGTTTTACATTCACACTTGTATTGATTGAATGTTGATTCGCCAAAATATGAGCGGTCAACGCTGACTTGTATCTTGGAGGAATTATCTTCGAAAATTGACTGCGAGTCCATGCGATTTGTGCAAGTACTTGCGAATGCCTAAGGC
This sequence comes from Aphidoletes aphidimyza, assembly GCA_030463065.1. Classification (NCBI taxonomy): domain Eukaryota; kingdom Metazoa; phylum Arthropoda; class Insecta; order Diptera; family Cecidomyiidae; genus Aphidoletes; species Aphidoletes aphidimyza. The sequence continues at coordinate 46,361,608 of CM059996.1, forward strand.
TATTGAACGATTGTTGCAAAAATACGCAATGAGCAAATGTGTGTGCACTCGCAAACTTCTATGAGTTCTACACATTCTGGCGTTGTTCCTATGTTTCCTTCGATTTAGCGCGCATTCGTGCTTGACTCGCACGTGTTTACGTGTGTTTGTTACTGACACTCGTGAGACTTCCGAGTAGGGGCAAGTAGATAAATTCCCCTAGACTTGTATGCGTGTTTTTGCTCAATAAAATTAACTTGTTTTTAAAATCGAGTTCCTATCGATCTCTTTATTTGACCAATATACACAGGGTTACAGTCATTGCACTCAATACGATAAATGCCTGATTTTTTCAATTCATCTGTTTTGTCTTTTGTGCTTCCATCTAAATCACTTAATTTATTCTTGTTTTTTTGAACAATCATCGTATCGTGATCATTAAAAGTCGATGTCACTTTATTTGTAATTTTACCAATTTCTACGTAAATTCAAGTATGGGAAAAACGATGTACAAGAATATTAGGTGAGTGTTTAGAATCCAACAGCACATAAGCCAGCACACTTCCAGCATCCGTTACAGTCTGAATCGCTGTTGCATTTAACGTAATGGTAATCTTGTGATCTTCCTCTGGTTGTGTAACACCATTCACGTTCACGACCAAGAACGGCATGACAATATGCCCAGCAATATCCTTTGCTGCAACCGAAACGTGTACATGAGTCTGAGCTCAAAAATCGTGCATTTTTGGCCAAATTTTCCTTGCTTGAAAATCAGTTGAGCCGCAATTATTCAGAGGTTCGTATGATGTGTAAGATCATGAGATATTGGCCGATAATATGTTTTATAACACATCACACACAGGTCTAAGTTTTTGTCAATTTATTGAATTTCTTTGTTGTTTTTTTATTGGGACTTTTTTCAAGCAAGAGATTAGCTCGCCAGTTGTGTTTATCATTCTGAAAATCAACTTTAAATTCATTGGTAGCTACCAAAAAAGAAACCAACAATGGAACCAAAGTAATCATTTTGGCAATTTATCCTAGAATTTGACTCTAAATTTCACTGGTCAACAATGTTGAGTCAACATTGTTCACTGTTCGAATAAAAACCATTTTGTTGCATTTTGTCTGAAATCCAAAGTGTGAAGTATTTCTCAATCTTTAGCAAAAAACCGATTGATGTTCATGAGCTTCTCTAGTAAAAAGAACGCAAGCTCTTGTCGTATTTATGATCTTTGCATAAATTGCATAAACGCTGAAAGAACGTGAGCTGTCCACTGCCCATTTCTGATGTATAATTTCAATCTCTTAATGTTTCATATTTTAAATTAAATCAAATATTATTTTATTATTCACAAAAAAAAACTTTATTATTAACATTCCAAGAAAATTGTTGACAGTTTCACATTTTCGTTTAAATTTCAAATCATTTCAATTCTTATTTGACTTTCTGCCAAAACATTTGATTTAAATATGAAAATAAACTGTGTACAAAAGTTAAGATTTTAGAAAGCAGCACATGGTCCACCGCACTTCCAGCAACCGTCACATTCTGAATCGCTGCTGCATTTAACGTAGTTGTAATCTTGGGATCTTCCTCTGGTTGTGTAACACCATTCACGTTCATTACCAAGAACGGCATGACAATACGACCAGCAATAACCCTTATGACAACCGAATCGTGTGCATGTTGGTGAGTCCAAAGCAGCATTTACTCCACCAGCAATAGCCTGTCCAGCCGCGATTCCAATACCTATTGCTTCGATTACTTGTCTAGAGTCACGTGTTAAAGTTGCGTTACCGATGTACTCTTCGATCGGGTTAATATCGTCGATGCTTGGCTTCCCATGAACTGAGCTCAAGTAAAAGACAGATGCTGTCAAAACGACGAATAAAAGAGTAGTTGCTGAAGTCATCTTGCTAAGTGAACTCGTAGAAAACTAATACCGTTTAGGCATTTCGCTGCTCTATTTATACTAAAATCGTGTGTTGATATCATTCAATTAATGATTTCTATCTCATCTTTCTAATCAAAAGTAGATTAGCCGGGAAATTTTGTTTAGATGTTTTTACATTGCCAATTACAGCAGCCTTCGAAGGATTTTTGTACATTCAGCTGTTTTAATGGCATTTGCTAGGATTGTAATTCCCAATAGTTAGAAGAAACTAACATAAAACTAACGATTGGATTTCCCCATCAAGTTTTGATGACGGTAGTCACTTTGATTTGACCGACTTAGAAACAGTGTTATACACAATATTATGAAAACGCATTAAATGTTTATATTTTCAGAAGATTCTTATCAAAAGGTCATGTAATTCATAGAGTAATTATTTCTCTTATTGAAATAAGTCGAGACGTAAGAGTGAAGAGAACCGACGGCTCTGAACCGTTTAAGAAATGTAGCGGCTTTTAAATGATAGATTTATTTGACTGAGTTCTCTTCGGTCTAAAATTTATTGTTCAACTTACTGGACAAACTCATTACATAAAGTAAGCGTTATAAGAAGCAAATCACAAGTCTTCAGGCTAAATTCAGGCGTTTGTAGAAATGCTTTACAATTAAAAGAGAGCAAAGTGGTTTACGTTGTATGTTGGACTAAATAATTCGAGTAGACACAATTTTTTAGTTCGCATTGAACATTTAAATGTCTAAAAAACTATAATAAAATCATTCGATCCATACGCACATAAAATAAAATTGGCGTGATTTCATATATTTGACACACAAAGAAGATTAACTTCATTTTCTCACATTTACTGCACATTTTAGAGTAAATACTGACCATTTGTATACGAAAAATGAACAAATCCACTCCACTTGGAGTAAATCTGTTCATTTTTCGTATACAAATGGTCAGAATTTAACAGTACTCAAAATTTATTTTATGTCCACTTCATATAAAGAAGTGATATTTATTTTTTCTTTTTCTTTTTCTTTTTCACCACCCGCCCCAAAATGGAACGCCTACTTGGAGAGGAAGAAGATTTTTGGGAAATCTTCACGACTAAAATGCCACACACCTAAAAAGCAGAGATACAAATTGAAACGGAACGAAAAAATGGTTTTGACTTATAACTGAACCGGAGCAATGTGAACGCTCCGGAACGTTCCGCATCTATGTGTGCGTAAGTGTGTATGCGCCGAAGAAATATTTTCGATACGTATTGCTACACACTATAATATGCACACTATAATATAGACTATTCCAGAGAATATTTCATAGTGCAAAGCAGAGACGAAGGATATCGCATAAAAGAGAACAAGCATGGGCAACTAGATGATTTTTTGGGCCACCAAAAATTTCATTACCAATTCTCTTTTGTGTGGATATCCTTCGTCTCTGCTTTGCAAAATAAAATATTCTCTGGAATAGTGTATATTATAGTCTATAATATAGTGTGCGTATTATAGTATGTATCGATACGTATCGATAATATTTCTATAGTCAGCCCAGTGTCTGTCACTAACACGCTTACATATTGCACAGTTGTGTGAGCGTGTGATCTCATCGCATTGAACATTTTGGAACGTTCTACTTACTCCGGTTCGTTCGATACACTAGAGGAGTGAAACAGTGGAACCGTTCAAAAATCGGTTTGTATGAGAAACATCAAACCGGTTTGTATCTCTGCTAAAAAGGGGAACACCTTCAGTGAAAAACAAAGAACAGAAAAGCTTACACGCTCATCGGTCGATGTCCGGAAGACGATCAACTAATTCATATAAGAAATAAAACGACATCTGTAGAAGTGTAAAACTCAATCACATGAACAAGATACTGTAATGTTTAAAATTTCCACAATGAAACGCTCATTTAATCTACATTTACACGAACATGGAGATATGAAAAAAAAATATTCAAAAAATAATTCAAATATTTCAAGAACTTCTTAATGTAGAAGGCACACAAGTTGATGAAATATTCTAAATTGCATTCCTATTTAACAGTGTGCTGTAGATCGCTACCATTACTTTGTTAGTACGCTAGACCTGAAAAAGAACTATAGTGAATAGAAACTCAAACAGCGATTACGTTTTCTTATTTAATGGAAGTGTAATAAGCTGACTTTGTCTTTAGCAGAAGCTACATTGCATTGGCTGAAGCTTGCCAAGAAATTTTTGGTAGAGGCTTATGCGCCAAACGAATCCCACGAATCGATTGCAAATCCTTCAATATTAATGCGAGTTCTGGGATTCCCTGCATTCCCACGCGAGTCCATTCATAGGTACTACGAGTTCGTAAATACACATCAGATTGAGTTATTTACTAGATTATTTAAATACAGTACTTTTGGGACATTTCGCATGGACTGTAAATATTCGTGTTCTTCGCATTGAATTTGAATATGTGGACTAGAGTGGATTTCCCAAAAAAAAATATACTGGAAATCACGAATCCTTCGATTCTTTAGCGAATTTGCACAAATCCCATGATTTTGATTGAATCATACAAACCTTAAATATTTCTGTTGACTTTTTGATACCTCCCTTTTCAATATACCTTGTTCCATTTGTTGTATACTTTGAGTAAAACAAAACTTATTCTGCCAATTTATAACGAATCTTTATTTTTTTGAATTGAATCCAAAAAATTGTTCACAATATATGTATTTTGTGGAATAATTGTTCAATAATTTCAAACCGTTACATGATTTTAAAATATCAAAATTGAATGTGATTTTTCTTCCAAATACATTATTAAAATCAAATACGGAAAAAACGGCGTTCACGAATATTTGGTGAGGTCTTAGAATCCAATAGCACATGAGCCAGCACACTTCCAGCATCCGTTACAGTCGGAATCGCTGTTGCATTTAACGTAATTGTAATCTTGGGATCTTCCTCTGGTTGTGTAACACCATTCACGTTCACGACCAAGAACGGCATGACAATATGCCCAGCAATATCCCTTGCTACAACCGAAACGTGTGCATGATGGTGAGTCCAAAGCAGCATTTACTCCACCAGCAATCGCGTTTCCAGCCTCGATTCCAATGCCAATTCCTTCGGCAACTTGTCTCGAGTTACGTGTTAAAGTTGCGTTTCCGATGGACTCTTCGATCGGGTTAATATCGTCGATGCTTGGCTTTCCATGAACTGAGTTCAAGTAAAAGACAGAAGCTGTCAATACGACGAATAAAAGAGCTGTTGCTGAAGTCATCCTGCTAAGTGAACTCGTAGAAAACTAATACCGTTTCGGCATTTCGCTGCTCTATTTATACTAAAATCATCTGTTGTATGAACATATAAAATGCAGCAACTGAATGTCAATTGAAATTGACAGGTCAATCAAAGATGTCTATCTCATCATTTCAATCAAATGTAGATTAATTGTGAAATTTTGTTTACATGTTCTCACATAGCCATTTACACAGCCATTTATGAAATTTTACACATTCAGCTGTTTTATTGGCATTTGCTAGGACTAACAGAAAGCTAACGTTTGGAATTCTCTATCAAGTTTTGATTGCGTCAGTCACATTGATTAGACTGATTATTCACTTCATGTTTATTAAATTACCCAGGAAATCAAACTGAACTGTGTAGAAACAGTGTTCAGAACACACAATATATTATGAAAAACCATGAAATGTTCATATTTTCAAAAGATTCGTATCAAAAAGGGATGTAATTCATAGAATAATTAAATTCTTTAACTGTAATAATTCAAGACGTAAGATTGAATAGAACAGTTTAGCAAATTTAGCAATTTTCAAATGATTGATTTATTGACTAAGTTCTCTTCGGTCTAAAATACATTGTTGAAAATGGCATCAGAACTGGTCTTTGATTGAAATCTAACTTGAATACACTTTGAATCGACAAAACTATTACTTACATCAAATTAAGTCTTAAATTTATCTAATTCTTATTACTTAAATGATGACCGCCTTTATCCCTGAATTCAATGTCCATAATCATAAATTTAAACGTCAGAATGTTTAAATGAGAAGCTACTTTGTGTTGGTAATCGAACATAGTCTTCGGATTCAATAGATGTGGACGATGAAAAGGATGACGATGATGAGGTTGGATATGGTGATACATTTGATGCAAAAAATGATTGTGATGTATGAGGATTTTCACTAAGATCCAAGCTAACATCAAACGAGTCGATTTTCTGAATGTTATTTCTGTTTTCGCTGATAGTTTGCTTGTGACACTCAACACTCGGTTGTGGTTTACGTTTTGCATATGGACTATGTCCATCTTCAGTTTCAAGCTGTTTGATTATCTCGAAACTTCTTTGGGTGAATTCATTCGTAATCAATGAATCATTATTGATTAAAGCCGTAACACTTCTTGATGATTCACCCGAATTACCAATCAATTTGTGTAATGTTTTCTTTGATCGGGCTGTTAAAATAGTTCGTTGATTTAAATTCAAATCGCTTGCACCCAGCGTCTCTTCACTTCGTGCCCGTTTTGTTGCTCGCCTGATATCCGATTCATTGCTGCCAAAACCACTTAACTTCAATGAAGTGAATGATGTTTTCAGACGTGGCATTCGAATTGCGTCTGCATAACATGGTGGATGCGTTTCCCGTGGATCAGGTGCATTCAATTGACTTTGCTGTTCAAGCACCATTTGATTATGTCTCATTCTGTAAAAAAAAAGTCAATTTTGGATGTTTGAACACATTCATCAAGATAACCAAAAACCATAACCAAAAGGAAGGCTTACAAATCTCTTGTAGTTTCAATATTCTCTTGTCGTTGTTGTTCTTCTTGTGTTTCTCTGCGATACTGAACCCACCATCTCGTACCATAAACCACCGAATACAGAACAGTTATAGCAATCAGTATGCCCATTGCCATAGTCCATACTTTTTCAGCTGCACCAATCCTTCGATGCGAACCATCCCATTGTTCAGAGCATGCAATATCCCAAAGCACACCACGGGCATTGCTGGATGAGTAACAACGTAGCTGCGAACGATCTTTTAGCTTATGAAAGAAACATAATTATATATTTGATTGTACCATTCCAACAATACTTTAGATTTAATGGTTATATCTTACTTTGGATGGACGTTCAGTAATATATAGAAAAAAATCATGACTCTTTTTATCACATTCACAACGCCATGGATTATCTCCAAGCCAAATTTCATTTAAGTACACATTGTGTGCAAAATACTCCTTGCGAAATGTGGTGGTTAGACGATTTCCAACCAAATTAAGACGCGATAGCTCAGGAAATGATGAAAATGTATGATTATCGATGGAGGAGAGCCTGAAATATACAAGACACAAACTCATTAATACTCAATTGTCCATGTTAGCAGTACATGAAAGTGTCTAATGGTCATAATAATCATCTGACGGGCTTGGCGGAACCACAGCCTCTCACCTCCTTCTCTCGCTTATGGAAATTACTGTTAGTGCGAGCAGGAGGTGAGAGGCTGGGCGACATTATTCCGCCAAGCCCGTCATCTTTTCTGTATTGCTTTTATCTTTAGTGAGTTAAAACACATATCCCATGTGAAAATTTTCGGCTGACTAGTCACCCGTTTAATTTGGGACGTTTTTGACTTACTAATGTCCGTTCCTAGTGCTTTATCCTTTGTTTAGGTTAACTGTTTAACAAACTTCGAAGGCCAAATGCATTTTTTTTATATCTTGTATAGTTAAGGCTCGGATAACAGTTAGCCTGAACAAAGGATAAAGCAATTGGAACGGGCATGACTGTTCCGAACAAAAATAGACGATTAAATTCAACTTTCGATGACTACTACCCAAATTAGCCAACCGACAAGTTGAAATTGGAAATTTGTATGAAACACATTCAACTTTGGGCGATTCGACCAGCTAATAAAAAACAATATTATAAAATCGTTTATTTTTGACTGACTCTAAACCACTAAATCCCAAAGCCACGAGATGTATGTTTATAAAAACAATATTTTTAGGCTGAACTACGTAAAATCAATATATCACGCTAAATAAATGACACTTTATTGACCTTACACTGAAAACTCGATCTCTTCACATCTTTTTTTTCTTCTTCCATACACAGCATCGCACTGTGATGATCGCAGTCATTGCACTCAATTCAATGAATTCCTGATATGTTCATCTTATCTGTTTTTGTCCGGTGCACTGCACAATAAATCATTCAACTTGTTTTTTGTTTTGTAAACAATCATCATATTTGTTTACAAAACAAAAACAAGTTAAGTGACAACAACAAAAACAGGTAATTATTATTGAATTGAGTTCAAAGACTGCGATCATCGTAATTCGATGGATATTAGTTCTATATTTTTTTCGTATTATTCAGTAGTGATTACTGATAATGACACGTAAGGTCGTGCTTAAAAAGCGTTCAGGTTAGTTAGTCAGTTGATTTTAATTTTTTGTTTTCGTCCAAAAAAAAAATTCCCCCAAATTCAACCAAACCATTCAGTGCATAGTCAATAAACGGTTATTTATCATTCATGATTGATTGCAAATGTTTGTTTTTCTTTACCTGCATCGACTTAGATCCAATATTTGTAAAAACGGTGAGCCAATTTTGTGCGGCAACTCGTTGAACCAATTATATGATAAATCTAACTCAATCAACTCAGGCATTGCATCAATGGCATCTTCATCAATTGTTGTAATTTCACATCGACTCATATTCAAGCATTTGATACTTTGACTGGTGAAACTTCGAAAGTGATCAATAAAATTGCGGCTTAAATTAATTGAAATCAACTGTAAATTATCAACAAATGTGTTGGGCTCAATGTGTCGAATCATATTCAATGATAAATCAAGCGAACGTAATTGGCTCAACCATTGAAATGCCATTGCCGAAATGCGGCTAATTGCATTCGATGACAGATCCAAGCTCTCAAGTAAAACATTATTCTCAAATGTGTCGTTTAATAATTCAGTTATTAGATTCCCGTTGAGATTGGCCGCTGTTAGATTTGCAAAGCCTTTCAATTCGACTGCATTCATATTGCAATTTGATAGATCGATTTGACGCAATGATACTGATTCAACGTATTCATCGTTTCGTTGAACCAATGTGATTCGATGATTTTCACTGAAATTGGCAAACGTTAACATTGGCATATTTGTGAAAATTGTTCGCCTTAGCATTGCCAATTTGCAAGCGCTCACATCCAAACTCAATAAATTAAATGCTTGTAGGTCAGGTAATGTGTACAGTGGATTTGCGCTCAATATTAATTGCTCCAAATTGACTAAACCACTTAACATTAGTGTTCCGGTAATTTTTGTAATCTCACAATTACTTAAATTTAGCATTTTTAGACTGCTGCTTATCAAGATCATTCGATCATCGATGCCATTATATGGGCCAAGTGGATTTCCGGCCAAACTTAAACTCTCCAAATTGATAGCCGACTCCAAAAATGTGTTTGGATTGAGGCTGATCCAGTTGCTGATATTATTGTATGATAGCATCAAATGTCGCAAACTTGCCGGAAATTCAACATCATTTGGAATATATTCAAGCCGATTGTTGGATAAATCTAATGTGTTCAGTGCATAGTATCGGTTTAGATTCGGCGGAAACTTCGCAAGATTGTTGTAAGATAGGTCTAGCTTTTTGACTGTATGCTGTATATGTAGAAAAGATAAATATGAACTCATGTTATTTTGCAGTAATTATTTTCAGGCGTTACTATGGGCTGACAATAGCCGCCTATCTGTGAAAGGAGCTTTTCAGTCGCTATTTTCAGATCGGCTGCTATTGTTAGCCCATAGTAATCCCTGATTATTTGTTTTTAGTTTAAACGATTTAATCCAAATATTAACAGCTAAATATTAAACAAGATAAATATTTCGTTTCAATAAGAGTTAATTTGCTGTAGCAATTATTTGACGTATCAACCACCGAGTCATTGCCGGGATATAAATTCACTTGGATATTGCAACTGAATCACTTCATTTTGTCATGACTCATTCGTTTCAGTGAAACGGTTTCACATGGGTGTAATTTTAATAAGGAACTCTCTTTGTTGATAAAACAATATTTATTGTCAAACTAGCGTTCATATATGTGCACATGCACACGCACAGCCACACACATCTTTGATAAATTGCCGCACAATTTCCGTTGCGATTCTATTGCAATATTTACAAACAGGTACACAACGATGATAATGCTCTTTGACGCTTGGTATGAGAAACGCAATTTTTCGAATGTGTAGTAAAAGCTCGGTGTAGTTTAATTTTAGCTGTCAATAGTTTTTCACCTCCTATTGCATATTTGTTTGGGCCGTCATATTCTGATGACAGCCAATTTTGAGTTCAAACACTTACCTGAACTGTTCTGAAATCGGGATACTCATTGAAATTTTTATGCGAACATCGAATCGAAAAAATTGGATAAAAGATGCAATCACAAACACTTCGAATTGTTTCAGAACATGTTTCAAATCCAAACGTTGTTGGTACATGAAAAGCAACAACCATAAAAAATACTATATAGAAAACGATTGAATTCTGAGCACTCATTTTTGTGTGTTATTCGATTGGGCACGCCTAGTTGACAATGTAATCAACGGTTTTTCCACCATATTATTGAAACTGCGTATTCAATCAAAATTTCTAGGTCAAAAATGGTGTATTTTAGAATTGATTTTTTAACACATTTTTTTAACACTGAAATTGAAAGCACTACACACGGAAATCGCACAACAACAAACACGTCTTCACGAAGCCTACCAATTATAGCACTTTCGATCGAACCAATATTGGAATTTCTAGTGTCAAATAACAAATAATCACACTAAAAATAACGGCATACACTTTATCCATAGGAAAGGAACACCTTGCGCTACGATTCTGTTTTTTTATGATATAGCTACAGCGGCACATAAGTGATAAGATAACATTAGATAAGATATTTCGTATACATAAAGCACTTCATTGGAAGTCACATTCACGGTTACATTTATGTTATATCTGAACGAATGAATTTGATGACTGAACGTCAAATTCAACAAGAATTTCAAACAACAACAAAAAAACAGCAGTTATTTACTTTTTATCAATCGCAATTGCCATTCAATCGCACTTTAAAATCATTACACATCACATTGTGCAATCTATTTGATTTTTATTTGTTTATCTGTTGGATTATTTAAAAAAACAAAAAGAAAAGTAAATTGGCAACAATCTAATATGCAATTATTTACAACACAAATGACCCTTGAAACTGAAAACAGAAATAAATTGAAATGAATGGCGCAACAAACAAAAGTAATATCTATAAATGCACCATGATCAATAGCGCTAAATTTTAAGTGAATCTGTTTCATTAACACTTAAACTCAATTATCAAAACTATAAACCAATATCAAATTGGAAATGTGAATGAAATTCACTTGTAAAATAAAACGGTCAAACGGTTTCGAAGCGTGTGTTGAGAATACGCCGTAATATATGCACATGAACCATTTGTGTAATCAATTTCACAGCATAATACATAGAATGGTGTTGATTAACATATGATAAGATACCTTTAGATAAGATTTCGGCCTTATGTATTTAACCCATAAATAGAGTGGTTTAACTCATAATATTGAGCAAGCATTGTGATTTATGAGATATGCAAATCTCAAACATTCTTTTTCTTATTATAGATCATTGTTTGTCTAGAATCCAGGTTCAACGTCTTTTGATAAATCGTTCACTTTTATTGTGAGAATAAGAAATTTTTAGTTGCATTTGTTTATTATTTGGTTTGTTTTAAGTACTTTTGGAAATGTAATAGGCGTTGATGAACCGCATTCCCTTTCTCTGAGTTCATATCACTTCATGTTGATTTGGTTGTTTCTTAAGTGTTCTTTCCCGTGTGGTTTTTTTTTTCAAACAAAAATGATATCGAATGATAAAAAGATTTGCAAAATCTGCGTGACGTTGCTTTCGAATGCTAAAAAATGTGGAACGAAAAAAAAAATCCCTGATGTCTATCGTCCACGCGATTGGAAATCATCAGTGATTGCTATACTTATCCTTCTTATCAATCTATCGGCCATTCTCTCGAGTTGTCATCCTGAAGAGCCTTGTATGAAGATTTACACTTCACGCTTTTGCTTTTATCTATTTCTATACAGACATCTTTGCACGGCAAAACAATGGACTTTGTTAAGCAATCTAAAATAAACTCGTATCGTATATTGATTTCCATCAATGATTATCTTGGATCATTTTTTTTTTAGATGATTTTCAATTAATTGTGGTCAATCAGCTACTATAAAAGCTTAAAAATTCACCTCAATAGCGTCTGTATATTCATTTTGAATCGAACAGTTAAGGTGTTAATTAATTGATTTTTGATAATGATTAAAATTTCGTTGATTTCCATTTTTGGTCTATTATTTGCAATAGTTTTTGCTCTGCCAGTGGATCGTAATACTGAAAATACGCAAATTGAAGATGGTATAATTTAACTGACGAAACAAAACAAAACAAAAAACACCATTTAACTAAACTCATGTGCAATTTTTTTTCTTTACACAGTTGGCGAATATGGTGACCATTTTGAAGGTGATATGATTTTAACTGACGAACAAATAAATGACGTTACATCAAAACTAACAACACGAAATGGAATGATCAAATTGAAGTACCGTTGGCCAAAACGAATTGTACCGTATAAGCTGAGCTCAGAACACACACAAGCTCAACAAGGCTATATTGAACTTGCTTTGAAAACGTTGGAATCAGTGTCATGCTTAAAGTTTGTGCCACGAACCGATGAAACGGATTATGTTGAATTGAGAGTAAGTTTTGATTTCCTTGAGATTCAATTAGTAATCGACAATTACATTAAATTTATGATATTCTTACATTTTGGTGATATTTACAGGGTCAAAGTGGTGGTTGCTATTCAGAAGTTGGACACCAAGGTGGAAAACAAGTATTGAACTTGCAACCTTATACGATTGAGGTAGGATGCTTCCGATTGGCAACCATAATGCACGAATTTTTACATGGTAAGTTGAAACTGTTCTCTAGACGAATATTCTATCAAAATGTTGCAAAATTGTAGCGCAAAATTCCGCTATATCATTTTTACGTGACTTGTCCGAAATCAATTATTTCAAATAATCTAGTGTGCAGGGATTACTATGGGCTGAAAATAGCAGCCGATCTGAAAATAGCAGATATTTTCCAAATAAAACAATGGATTCCATTGATAGTCACACTAAATCTTGTCGAGCCACAAATTTTAAGATGTTTGTCAAAGATTTTAAGATGTTTGTCGAAGATTTAGTGTGACTATCAATGGAATCCATTGTTTTATTTGGAAAATATCTGCTATTTTCAGTCGAATTTTTTGCTATTTTCAGATAGGCTGCTATTGTCAGCCCATAGTAATCCCTGCTAGTGTGTATGTTTGAAGTGTGATAAGATAAATTATAATGTTCATAATTTTGCATTGCTTTTATTCAATAGCTCTTGGATTTTATCATATGCAAAGTGCCTATGATCGCGACGACTACGTTACAATTCAATATGACAATATAAAAGATGGCACAAAACACAATTTCAATAAGTACGGTAGCTCTGAAGTGACACACTTCAATACAACCTATGATTATGAAAGTGTTATGCATTACGGTGCATATGGTTTTTCAAAGAATGGAAAACCAACTATTGTTCCCATTGTAAGTGTATGCTTGTGATAATCGTAATTTTAGACGTATTGATAAAATGCGGTTTTGTTTTTCTTAATCCAAGGATGAATCGTACCTGACGGTGATTGGCCAACGCACAAAACTAAGTGATACAGACATAAAGAAACTAAATCAAATGTACGAATGCAATGAAGATCTAGAGGAACAAGATGATGCCTAGAATATTGAGAGGAAGTCATTTCTTTTTAAAGTGAATAAAACCCAGCTACTTTATTGAATGTTTCACGAAATTGTGATGAATTTTACAGTATTGAAATAAAATGCATTTGGTGGTATGTTATCACCTATAAAAATATCCACATATTATTGAAGTCTCGAAAATGTTAGTCAAAAATTGTACTTCACCCACGGTCAATTCTCAGCACAGACCAAATAGCTGACTCAAGCGCTCCATTTATGACTTTTTCACAGCAGTTTGCATGTGTCTGAATGCATTTTACATAATATGTGCCGAAAAATCACTCAACCAAAACTGATTTGCAACTGGATGCAAATAATGACATACGAGCAACAAGCAGCAATCCACTGAAAATAAAAATATTGTGTAATTGAAGGATGATTGTTTCAAGCTATTGAGCTTACTGCAAACAAAAATTGGCGATCGATTCTGAAGTAACCATTGATAGTAATCGAGATGTCTAAATTATTGATTTGCGTGAGAAGTTCTTGTTTGGCCAAATGGATCGTTTTATTGTGATTTGTCGAAAATGTAAACTTTTCAATGTTTTCAATCAGGTCAATTTTCTAGTGGATAAATAGATTCACAATAGATTTTTGGGTATGCAAAAAGTTTTGAATCGGTTCAAATCGAGTGAATATACCTGAATAATGCAATAATGACAAGTATCGCAGAAAATCCATATGATCACAGCTACATGTGAAAGAATTATGGGATCTGTAATATCAAATGGAAAATTTGAAAACTAAAATGTATCGTTAATAAGTAAGCAAAATGCTAAGGAGGTAGACACGAAAAAGTATTAGCAGAAATCTAGAAAAATTACAGCATATTGGAAGCTTTTAGGGAAATATTGGATAAAAATCTGCCTGAAAATTGCCAAATTGTGTGACTGAAATGTATATTTCTTCACATCGCTGAATATTTTGTGATGTTATACTTACTGGCTATTTTTATGTTCGACCATATAAGAAATAGTCTATAAAAGAATAAATCGCTGGCAAGAAAAAGGTCAATCATATATGTGGTGATGAATAAACCAAATTGATTGTTGATCATCTGTGTGACTTTCCATAAATTGTAGTGAATCCACTTCAAATGATGCAGTGTTCGTAGAACTTTATTGATACTTTTCGGTTCAAGCGAAATTTCTTTTATTTTCAAGTTGATCGAATGCAAAAGAAACCCAATCAAATTGATGAATAATAAAATTTGATAGATAGCAACAACTGGATGAAAAACCAAAAGCAAAAAAATCGCTTCTTTGTATATAAATAGACTTAACACGAAAATAGACATTAGCAAACTGAATTGAACAATGATTTTTCGTGTAAATGTTTTCTTAAATGTGTCCATTTGAATTGAGCATTTTAGTTTTCGTTCCATGTACTGAATAATTCCCGCGAAAAATTCACACAAATGGAGGCAGACATTTGGTGAAGTAACGCTTAAATATAATACTATGAAATTGTTTAAGATAACAGCAAATTTGGACACAAATTTTACGATGGTATATACGTTAAAGATTTTTAGCTCCAGAATAGCGTGTATGCTTTGCGTTAACAAGTATTTGATACATATTATAAAATGTAGAATATTCAAGATGATCCAAAGCACTTTTAACTGTTTGGCGCGATGATTTTGTTTTGGAATATAAGGTGTTAAACCAATCAAAAAGAAGCAGACGAAATATGCGTTCAATTTTTGAATGTGCCACATAATAGAAACGACCGGAAAAAGATTTAAGAACACTGCAAGCTGTTCAAACGTTGATGTGAAACTGCTATGAAAAATACTTACAAAATCAATCAAACTAAGAAGGAAGCAAACAAATTGAATTTTTTTTTTGAAATGATTGATATTTGATAATGTGTAATTAGTGTCCTGATTAGTGTATTGATACTCAACATTTATCAACTTGACACACACAAAATAAATGTATTGAATTTTTAGACAGTTCAGCATCTAAATCCTGGAATTATACAGTAAATCGTATAATTTTTTTATATTTCATCTAAAATTGGTAGAAACCGTTTGAAGTGTAAATGATATTGATTGATTTGGATCCGTTAGCGACTTCAACTAATACACTCATTGAGTTGGTACCGGTGTGAACGTGCATTGTTGATGTTCGCTTTGTTGTGTCGTTTTATACAAACCAAAATACAAAACGAAAGATTCCACGAATCACCAAATACTCGAAACGTCAAGTGGAGTAGCAGCAAAATTCAATATATCGTAAAATACTACACATTTTTGATAAAATATGAAAAAAAATAGATGATTTACTGTATAATTCCAGAATTTAGACGCTGTATAGTCTAAAAATGCAATATATTTCTTTTGTATCACAAGCCTCTCGTTTTCCATTTCGAATGAATTGAATTCCAATCTTCTATGACAAATGTCTTTTGCACTAGGTACAAAGCTCACATATTCGATTGTAAATAATAATTATTTTAACATTTATGTATAGTTATTATAATGGGAAATGGGAAAAATTTTATGAACCAGGGAATGAAATGAGAAAAATTAAGAACTGCCGAAAACGAGCTAAAATCGATTGGCAACGGCCGATTTTTTGTTTAAGAACAGCCGAAAATCGGTTGTTGGTTAAAATATATAAATATTTAATTTCCGTTGCAAGTGAAATTCGATTTCGTCAGGAGGTTTTCAAGCGATTGTGAGCACTGACGCTTCTCTCAACATCTGCAGGGTGAGGCATACAGGCTTGAGTTCGACCAAAAACGGTCACCAATTCTTTATGATCGTTCAATTTCAAGAGAGCCTTGATTATTTCACGAACATTTCCACCACATTTATCTGCAATCTTTTGAAATATACTTCATCGTATTGCAATTGCAAATTTGTGAGATTAAGGTCAGAACCAAACATCGTATGAAGTTCGCGTAAATTAGCACTCTTTTCGAATTGTTCGAGTGGTTTGATAAGTTCATAGATCAATTGATTAAGCCATCACTTTAAAGGTGCTCATCAAGACGAAGTATAATGGAATCAATGATTGCATAGCTGTTAGTCATAAAGTGTGAAGAAATGATGTCTAATATATAACATGCAAAAATTTGAATATTAAATGTGCATTTAGTGGTTTTTTGGCTAGATTTGTCAACAACCGACTTTTTGATTAAGAGTTGCACTTTTCAGTTAAGAACTACTGATTTCCGCATGAACTACCCCTAATTTCATTCCCTGTTATGAACAATATGCTGATAGAATTTTTTTGTTCTGGCGAGTCCGCGATTTCGTAACTTTTTTCTAAAGGCCCGTTATGGCCAAATTACACCTAATATTGATGAGAGTCGAATTGTGTTGGCTCCCTTAACTCAAAACAACTTAGGTCCTGAGGGGGTTGGGGGTCTGACGCCGGAAATTCTGGATTATTATTAAAATGTCCAAAGTAAATCAATCTACAGAAATCACATACTTTCAATGATCACCACAAAATGGATTAGTAACCACAAAATATCACTTTCATGTTTGAAATGTGTAAGGCGCTAAAGAGAATATTTATTCATTTTACTGCAAGCACTTCATGCCATTCACATTGGATTTGAATTGATTTATGCGTTCATAATTTGTGTGAATTACAAAAAATCAGGTCTAGCAACGATGGTTTGTAAAAGTAAGTGATTGTAGTAAGATGTTTCTGCTTTTATCAGCCAAATCTTACTAACAAATTAGCGTGATCAGCTTATTTAAAACGCTAATCAGGATCTTGTACTCATTCAAGTAATGAGCGATGAACTGAAACTTTAAACGATATTGACATCATGGAGCTTAATGGGATGTGTGAGCGTCAGATATGTCTGAATATACGAATTGATTAACATTTTCTCCACATCATTTCCTGTTTGTGTTTATGATTTCATTCGAAGCGCATATTATTTTGTTGATGAAAGATGAGCTTGTTCACAATTTATTTGGAATGTTATTTTGATTACTCTCTAAATTGCTTAGTAGCGCCGGAACTATTGAATGATTCAAATGTTAGTAAGATTTTAAGTAGTATTTTCATCGAAGATGGTGCTTCAATGTATAATCGTCTCAAGTGCTCCATTTATGACTCCTTCACAGCATTTCGATTGGCATTTTACACCATTTTTGCCGAAAAAAAAACTAACCAACACTGATTTGGAACTGGATGCAAATAATGACGTATGAGCAACAAGCAGCAATGAACTGAAAATGAAAATTTTGCTTAGTTGATAGAAGATTGTTTCAAGCTATTGAGCTTACTGCAAACAAAAATTGGCGATCGATTCTGAAGAAACCATTGATATTGATCGAGATGTCCAAATTATTGATTTGCGTTAAAAGTTCCTGTTTGTCCAAATGAACTTTTTTATTGTGATTGGTCGAAAATGTAAACTTTTCAATGTTTTCAATGAGATCAATTTTCTGGTGAATAAATAGATACACAATAGATTTTTGGGTATGAAAAAGAAAATTGTGAACCGGTTCAAATCGCGTGAATATACCTTAATATTGCAATAATGACAAGTATTGAATAAAATCCATATGATCACAGCTACATGTAAAAGAATTATGGGATCTGTAATATCAAATGGAAAATTTGAAAACTAAAATGTATCGTTAAGAAGTATGCAAAATGCTAAGGGGGTAGACACGAAAAAGTATCGGCAGAAATCTAGAAAAATTACAGCATACTAGAAGGTATTAGGGAAATATTGGAGATAAAGCCGCCCGTCAGTTGCAAAATTGTGTGACTGAAATGTTTATTTCTTCCCATCGTTGAATCATTTTTACACGATCAATATTATACTTACTGTAGGTTTTTATTTTCGACCATATAAGAAATACTCTATAAAAGAATAAATCGCTGGCAAGAAAAAGATCAATCATAAATGTGGTGATGAATAATCCAAATTGATTGTTGATCATCTGTGTGACTTTCCATAAATTGTAGTGAATCCACTTCAAATGATGCAGTGTCCGTAGAACTTTATTGATACTTTTCGGTTCACGCGAAATTTCTTTTATTTTCACATTGATGGAATGCAAAAGAAATCCAATTAAATTGATGAATAATAAAATTTGATAGATAAAAGCAACTTCGTGAAAAATTAAAAGCAAAAGGATCGCTTCATTGAATAGAAGTAATCTTAAAATGATGATGGATATTAGCAAACTGAATTGTACAATGACTTTTCGCGTGAATGTTTTCTTAAATGTGTCAATTTGAATTGGACATTTTAGTTTTCGTTCCATGTACTGAATAATTCCCGCAAAAAATTCACACAAATGGAGGCAGACATTTGGTGAAGTAACGCTTAAATATAATATTATGAAATTGTTTGAGATAACAGTAAATATGGACACAAATTTTACGATGGCATCTACTTTAAAGATTTTTAGCTCCAGAATCGCGCGTATGCTTATCGTCAACAAGTATTTGATACATATTATAAAATGTAGAATATTCAAGATGATCCAAAGCACTTTTAACTGTTTGGCGCGATGATTTTGTTTTGGAATATAAGGTGTTAAACCAATCAAATAGAAGCAGACGAAATATGCGTTCAATTTTCGTATGTGCCACATAATAGAGTAAATTAGAAGGAGATTTGAGAACACTGCAAGCAGTTTAAATGTTGATGTGAAACTGGAATGAAAAATCCATACAGAATCAATCAAACTAAGAAAGAAGCAAAAAACTAACACATGAAAATTGTTTGGAATGATTGATTTTTGATAATAATATGTATTTAGTGTCTTGATTAGTGTATTCATATTCAACATTTATCAATTTGACACACAAGCTTCGTTTTTCATTTCGAATGAATTAAATCGTTAGATGAATAAATCAATTATTTAACTATTGAAAAATAAGCTCCTATACAAATGCCTTTTGTATCAGGTACCGACCTCCTGAGTTGATACCTGGATGGACTATTATCTTCGCTTTTACGAAAATTGCTCGGAACGGTGGACAACTGATACATCGATTTTTCTCAAATTCCGCTTTATTCTCCGATTCAACCCATCAATTTCAAGTGGTTTTGTTCTTCAATACAATTTCGATAGGCTTTACTTGAAATTATCGCCCAATATCTTTCGATTTGTCATGCCTGTGGAATATTTGATGGATTATCATTTTGCAGTACAAATTCGATTTTTTGTGTTCGTAAAGTTTGTCTCAATTCCAATTTTTAAAGCATATATAAATGTTAAAATAATGACTATTTTTGATCAAACGAATGAGCTAAGTATCTAATACAAAAAGTCATATTTCATAGGAGCTTATTTTTCAATAAATAATTGAAATTGGGATGGGGGCATAGATGCGCAGACTTCGATGTTGCAGAGGGGGGTAAATGGTATATGTCCGGGGGGGTATGTGTAGAAAAATGAGAACGGAAAAAAATTCCGGGCCCGGAATTGGAATATTTCGGGGAGGGGGGTATGCGTAGGAAAAGGAGAACAACCAAAAAAAAAATTCTAGCCAGGAATTGGTATGTGAAATGGGAAATCCCGGATTCCATAGGTGTCCGGCCCGAAGTAGACCGTTGTAGACCGGGGTGGACCGGGGCAGAACCCGGATTTCATTGGTTTCTGGACCGGGGTAGATCCAGATTTCATGCATTTCCAGACCCGGGGAAATCGGGGAGACTTGCTCTCCAGAGGGGGGGAAAACCCGGAATACCCCCCCTCTGCGCACCTATGGGATGGGGGTAATTGGACACCTAGTGAGAACCTATGCTCATCAAGGAATCGACACCACTCTTTATGCCGTATTTTTATCATGTTTTGACGTAGTACACCACGTCCATGCTCTCTTCATGCCGAATCCACACCAAACGTACACCAAAGTGTGTATAAATACATAGGGCTCAATTTGGCATAATTTCAGCATAGATTTGGGCATGGGATGTGGTGTAGATTTTTTGATGAGTGGACAGAGGGAATTTTATTCATTTTACCGCAAGCATTTTATGCAATTCACATTGGATTTATTTATTTATTTGATTTATGTGTTCAAAAAAAAATGGTCTAGCAACGATGGTTTGTAAAAGTAAGTGGTTGTAGTGAGTTGTTTCTGCTTTGATCAACTAAATCCTACCAACAAATTAACTTATTTACAAGTTATGTACAACAATGAGTATAATCACACACGAGCAAATCTGAGAATAAATGGCAAGCACTTTACTCCATACATGTATAATTGTTTGGTCAGTATATTGTACGCAATTTCTGCCGAAAAAACCTTAAACAACAGTGATTTGGAACTGGACGCAAATAATGACGTATGAACAACAGGCTGCAATAAACTGAAAATGAAAATATTGCTTAGTTGATAGAAGATTGTTTCAAGCTATTGAGCTTACTGCAAACAAAAATTGGCGATCGATTCTGAAGAAACCATTGATATTGATCGAGATGTCCAAATTATTGATTTGTATTAAAAGTTCCTGTTTGGCCAAATGAACCTTTTTATTGTGATTGGTCGAAACTGTTAACTTTTCAATGTTTTTAATCAGGTCAATTTTCTAGTGTATGAATAGATTCACAACAGATTTTTAGGTAAGAAAAAAAAAGTGAACCGATTCAAATCGCGTGAATATACCTGAATAATGCAATAATGACAAGCATTGAATAAAATCCATATGTTCAAAATTACACGTGCGAGAATTATAGGATCTGTAATATCAAACGGAAAAATTTGAAAACTAAAATGTATCGGTAATAAGCGTGCAAAATGGTAGGGAGTAGACACGAATTAGTACTATGTCAACTCTTGCATAATACATTTCTTATGGACTTTTCTTACCCTTATGCCGATTCCAAGTGCTCAGACTTTAAAAATTAAAGTCGACTTTAAATTTTTTTTTATTGAAATTTATTACAAAAATGAAAATTTATGAAGTGAAATTTTATTTTTTGCATAAAAAATGCATTCTGTGTTGATAAAATGTTGATTTTTTGGTAATGTGCAAGGAAAAATTGTCAAAAAAAATCAATTTTTATAGTCGACTATAAAAATTAAAGTCGACTTTAATTTTTGAGGTATTGAAATCTATCACAAGAATAAAAATTTATCAAGCAACATTTTCTGTTTCACCATAAAAATGTATTCTGTATTGATACAATTTTGATTTTTTTGATTTTTGAATAAAATAACAAAAAAAATTAAAGTCGACTTTAATTTTTATAGTCGACTTTAACTTTTTTTGACAATTTTTCCTTGCCCAAAACCACAAAATCAACATTTTATCAACACAGAATGCATTTTTTATGCAAAAAATAAAGTTTTGCTTCATAAATTTTCATTTTTGTAGTCAATTTCAATAAAAAAAAAATTAAAGTCGACTTTAAAATTAAAGTCCGAGCACTTGGAATCGGCATTAATCCTACCATATGAAATGAATCGGCAATGTAATTCTTATGGTAGGATTTACTTAAAAAATTAGCAAAATTAGGTGTTTTAACGCATATTAGCAAAACTATTTAAAGAAATTTGAAAGCGTTGCAAATTTTTTTGATCGAAATGGTGTTTTCATCACATTGTTGAATCTTTTATGCACGATCAATATCACGGAGAACGGCAGTTCTCCCAGTGGCGCACCAAAAAATACACTTTTGAGTGCAACTCTATATATACGCGAATTATTGGAATATGTGTTGCCGACAGATGAAATAAGCGTTATCGTGTAACTTAGGACCGAACTAGGTAAAAGCCGTCTAGGGTGACGTATGGGGGTGGTTTTTTAGATTATGTAGCATATCTTCCGGGGGTAATTTTGACCACTATCGAGGAGGATTAATCGATAGTACTCTTCAATACCTTTCCAACGAGTGCTCAACCATCGAAATCGGTTAACGCGTTCCAAAGTTATGTACGTTTTCCCAGGGGCTTTAAATTAGTCCAATGTTAATTAATGTGAACTAGAGTGCGCCAGTGAAAGTCCTGAACGTGTTCACTTTAATTATCTTTGAATAAAACTATACTTTTATACCTCGTTCATAGGTTTTTTCATCTTATTATACTTACTGTAGGTTTTTATTTTCGACCATACAAGAAATACTCTATAAAAGAATAAATCGCAGACAAAAAACAGATCAATCACATATGTGGTGATAAATAATCCAAATTGATTGTTGATCATCTGTGTGACTTTCCATAAATTGTAGTGAATCCACTTCAAATGATGCAGTGTCCGTAGAACTGTATTGACACTTTTCGGTTCACACGAAATTTCTTTTATTTTCAAGTTGATGGAATGCAAAAGAAATGTAATCAAATCGATGTATAGTAAAATTTGATTGATAGCAACAGCTTCATGAAAAATTAAAAGCAATATAATCGTTTCATTGAATGCAAATATTCTAAAAATGGTGTTGGATATTAGCAAACTGAATTGTACAATGACTTTTCGGGTGAATGTTTTCTTAAATGTGTCAATTTGAATTGGACATTTTAGTTTTCGTTCCATGTACTGAATAATTCCCGCGAAA
Source organism: Aphidoletes aphidimyza (assembly GCA_030463065.1). Classification (NCBI taxonomy): domain Eukaryota; kingdom Metazoa; phylum Arthropoda; class Insecta; order Diptera; family Cecidomyiidae; genus Aphidoletes; species Aphidoletes aphidimyza. The sequence goes on from CM059996.1 coordinate 46,384,935, forward strand.
AATTCACACATATGGAGGCAAACATTTGGAGAACTAATGCTCAAATATAGTATTATGAAATTGTTTAAGAGACAAACAAATATAGTCACAAATTTGACGATGGTATCTACTTTAAAGATTTTTAACTCCAGAATAGCGCGTATGCTTTGCGATAACAAGTATTTGATACATATTATAAAATGTAGAATATTCAAGATGATCCAAAGCACTTTCAACTGTTTGGCGCGATGATTTTGTTTTGGAATATAAGGTGTTAAACCAATCAAATAGAAGCAGACGAAATATGCGTTCAATTTTCGAATGTGCCACATAATAGAGTAAATTAGAAGGAGATTTGAGAACACTGCAAGCAGTTTAAATGTTGATGTGAAACTGCTATGAAAAATCCTTACAAAATCAATCAAACTAAGAAAGGAGCAAACAAATAACTCATAAAATTGTATGAAATGATTGATTTATGTTAATAGTATGTATTTAGTGTCTTGATTAGTGTATTCATATTCAAAATCAATCCAAGGGGTTATCTAGTACTACAACAATCTGGTGGTACTAGTATAATCACAAACAATGGCTACACATTCGGCACAATCGCTCACAGTCGGCGTAATCGTTCCTCTTTGCATCTCCTTATAAAACACTCGAGTCACACTGTATTGTGAAGAACTCATGGATGAGAGCGTATATTGTGTAAAGCGAGTGAGCGTCACTGTATGATTTTACTATTGAGCTAACGACGCACGGCGTTTTCCACAGCGTGCTAACATGTACTGTCAGAAGCACGTTCAGATCCACACCAAATTCACAATGAATATTGGTAGATACAAATTTCCATTATGAAACAGTTCTGCTTCTGACTAGTTGTGGCGCCACCGTCGTGTCTTCGGACAAATCAGTATGCTGTGGCGTTTCCAGACTAACAACGTAAGTCCTCTGTTAGCCCATTTGGATTTGTTCCGTAATCTCTGATCATCTAACGATTTAATTCATTCAAAATGGAAATCGAAGCTTGAATGTCAAATTGATAAATGTTGAATATGAATACACTAATCAAGACACTAAATGAATATTATTTTCAAAAATCAATCAGTCGTGGAAACTGGAAAGCTATAAGTCATTCAAAGTTTCGAATATGTTAGACAAATGAATTTTACCCACGAAAAATCTGGATTTTTACTAAAATGTTAAAAGTAATTCAATTTACAGAAATCAAATACTTTGAATGTTTACAAAATGGATTAGTAAACAGAAAATATCAGATAGAGAGGATATTTATTCATTTTACAGCAAGCATTTTATGCAATTCACATTGGATTTGATTTATGTGTTCAAAAAAAAGGTCTAGCAACGATGGTTTGTAAAAGTAAGTGATTGTAGTGAGTTGTTTCTGCTTTGATCAACTAAATCCTACCAACAAATTAGCTTGATAACCTCATTTAAAAGAGTCAAATGGACTGGACGGACAGCCAAATATTGCTGTTTTCGTTCGTCCGTAATCGTGTTCGGACAGCTCGGACGGACAAATTCTTGTCCGTTGCCACCTCGTTACAAATTGTTTACAACAATGAGTATAATAATTTAAATAATGGCATGAATTGAAACTTCAAATGATATTAACATAGTTTAATGATTCAAATGCTAGTGAAATTTGAAGTAGTATTATTCATAGAAGATTGGTCTCCATTGCAACATCGTCTCAAGCACTTTACCTATAAATTGTGCATGTCACTCAGTTCCATTGACCCGAGCATATTGTACACAATTTCTGCCGAAAAACATTAAACCACAGTGATTTGGAACTGCACGCAAATAATGACATATGAACAACAAGCTGCAATAAACTGAAAATGAAAATACTGCTTAGTTGATAGAAGATTGTTTCAAGCTATTGAGCTTACTGCAAACAATAATTGGCGATCGATGATGTAAAACCCATTGATAGTAATAGAGATGTCCAAATTATTGATTTGCGTTAAAAGTTCCTGTTTGGCCAAATGAACCTTTTTATTGTGATTGGTCGAAAATGTTAACTCTTCAATGTTTTCAATCAAGTTAATTTTCTAGTGTATAAATAGATTCACAACAGATTTTTAGGTATGAAAAAATATTGTTAAGCTGTTCAAATCGATTGAATATACCTGAATAATGCAATAATGACAGGCATTGAATAAAATCCATATGTTCAAAACTACACGTATGAGAATTATAGGATCTGTAATATCAAACGGAAAAATTTGAAAACTAAAATGTATCGTTAATGAGCGTGCAAATTGGTAGGGAGTAGACACGAATTAATACTAGCAGAAAACTAGTCAAATTGCAGCATACTAGGAGCTATCAGGGAAATACGGGAGAAAAAGCTGCCTGCAGGCGGTCGCACAGATTTTTGACACAAAATGTACATTTTTGACACAAAATTTAAATTTTTGACACAAAACGTACATTTTTGACACAAAATTTACATTTTTGACACAAAACGTACAATTTTGACACAAATTTTTTGACACAAAACGTACATTTTTGACACAAAATTTACATTTTTGACACAAAATGTACATTTTTGACACAAATCGAACATTTTTGACACAAAACGTACATTTTTGACACAAATTTTTTGACACAAAACGTACATTTTTGACACAAAACGTACATTTTTGACACAAAACGTACATTTTTGACACAAAACGTACATTTTTGACACAAAATTTACATTTTTGACACATAAATTACATTTTTGACACACATGATTTTTTTTATGAAAAAATGTTATAATTGCAATTAAATACTTATCATGATACTTTTTTAAAATCGAAATAGAACAGAATAGAATTTTAATTTCAAGCTTAAGACATGTTTATAACCCTTATCTCTCCACAACAAAATATTTCAGTATTCATTTTTTTTTACACCGAAAAAAATAGAGGATCTTCACTCGCGCCGCGCTCGTTCGATCCTCTATTCTTTATTTATGTATTAAAAGATTTTCATTACTTGTACCCCCCCCCCCCCCCCATTACTCGTTTTGAATTAATGATTTTTTAACAGCTCTAAAAGTCAGAAATGAAAACTTATTTCTGTTCAATTTCGATAAAAAAAAAAATTCTAAACATCAATTATAGCATTAATGCTAAATTTCTTCACAAAAGATATAAAAGAAACATTTGTGTCAAAAATGTAAATTTTGTGTCAAAAAATGTGTGTCAAAAATGTACGTTTTGTGTCAAAAATGTACGTTTTGTGTCAAAAATGTAAATTTTGTGTCAAAAATGTAATTTATGTGTCAAAAATGTACGTTTTGTGTCAACAAATTTGTGTCAAAAATGTACGTTTTGTGTCAAAAATGTAAATTTTGTGTCAAAAACGTACGTTTTGTGTTAAAAATGTACATCTTGTGTCAAAAAATAATTTCACCCCTGCAGGTCGCACAGATTTTTGACACAAAATGTACATTTTTGACACAAAATTTACATTTTTGACACAAAACGTACAATTTTGACACAAATTTTTTGACACAAAACGTACATTTTTGACACAAAATTTACATTTTTGACACAAATCGAACATTTTTGACACAAAACGTACATTTTTGACACAAATTTTTTGACACAAAACGTACATTTTTGACACAAAATTTACAGTTTTGACACACATGATTTTTTTTATGAAAAAATGTTATAATTGCAATCAAATACTTATCATGATACTTTTTTAAAATCGAAATAGAACAGAATAGAATTTTAATTTCAAGCTTAAGACATGTTTATAACCCTTATCTCTCCACAAAAAAATATTTCAGTATTCATTTTTTTTACACCGAAAAAAAATAGAGGATCTTCACTTGCGCCGCGCTCGTTCGATCCTCTATTTTTTTTATCTATGAATTAAAGGATTTTCATTACTCATATCCCCCCCCCCTTTCCTCCCACAATGAAAAGAATCCAGTATTTATTTTTTTTACACCGGAAAAAAATAGAGGATCTTCACTCGCGCCGCGCTCGTTCGATCCTCTATTTTTTTTATCTATGAATTAAAGGATTTTCATTACTCATATCCCCCCCCTCCCTTCCCCTCACAATGAGAAAGATCCAGTATTCATTTTTTTTACACCGAAAAAAAATAGAGGATCTTCGTTCGCGCCGCGCTCACTCGATCCTCTATTTTTTTTATCTATGAATTAAAGGATTTTCATTACTCATATCCCCCCCCCTCCCTTCCCCTCACAATGAGAAAGATCCAGTATTCATTTTTATCACACCGAAAAAAAATAGAGGATCTTCGTTCGCGCCGCGCTCACTCGATCCTCTATTTTTTTTATCTATGAATTAAAGGATTTTCATTACTCATATCCCCCCCCCTCCCTTCCCCTCACAATGAGAAAGATCCAGTATTCATTTTTTTTTACACCGAAAAAAAATAGAGGATCTTCACTCGCGCCGCGCTCGTTCGATCCTCTATTTTTTTAATTATGAATTAAAAGATTTTCATTACTCGTACTCCCCCCCCCCCTTTCCTCCCACAATGAAAAGAATCCAGTATTTATTTTTTTTACACCGGAAAAAATAGAGGATCATCACTCGCGCCGCGCTCGTTCGATCCTCTATTCTTTATTTATGTATTAAAAGATTTTCATTACTCGTACCCCTCCCCCCCCCCCTTAACCCGTTTTGAATTAATGATTTTTTAACAGCTCTAAAAGTCAGAAATGAAAACTTATTTCTGTTCAATTTCGATAAAAAAAAAAAATCTAAACATCAATTATAGCATTAATGCTAAATTTCTTCACAAAAGATATAAAAGAAACATTTGTGTCAAAAATGTAAATTTTGTGTCAAAAAATGTGTGTCAAAAATGTACGTTTTGTGTTAAAAATGTACATCTTGTGTCAAAAAATAATTTCACCAATGGGGTCAGGAAACTAGGGATTTGGCTGCAAACAGGGGGACTTGGGGGGGAATTGTGAGGGGTACCTAGGGGCCGACCAAAAATCAGACCACACGCCGAAAGGCATAACATGGTCTATAAATGATTATTGTTGTTGTTGATTATAAAAACTATTAAAAGAAATTTGAACTAAAAAATCGGTGTCTACCCTCCAAGTCAAATATCTTCACATCGTTGAATCTTTTATGCACGCTCAATATTATACTTACTGTAGGTGTTTATGTTCGACCATACAAGATATAGTCTATAAAAGAATAAATCGCAGCCAAAAAAAATATCAATCACATATGTGGTGATAAATAATCCAAATTGATTGTTGATCATCTGTGTGACTTTCCATAAATTGTAGTGAATCCACTTCAAATGATGCAGTGTTCGTAGAACTATATTGATACTTTTCGGTTCACGCGAAATTTCTTTAATTTTCACGTTGATCGAATGCAAAAGAAATGTAATCAAATCAATGTATAGTAAAATTTGATTGATAGCAACAGTTTCGTGAAAAATTAAAATGAAAATAATCGCTTCATTGAATAGGAATAGTCTTAGAATGATGATGGATATCAGCAAACTGAATTGTACAATGACTTTTTGTGTGAATGTTTTCTTAAATGTGTCAATTTGAATTGGACATTTTAGTTTTCGTTCCATGTACTGAATAATTCCCGCAAAAAATTCACACAAATGGAGGCAGACATTTGGAGAACGAACGCTTGAATATAATATTATGAAATTGTTGAAGGCACAAGCAAAAATAGTCACATATTTTCCGATTGTATCTACTTTAAAGATTTTTAGAGCCAGAAAAGCGCGTATGCTTTGCGAAAACAAGTATTTGATACATATTATAAAATGTAGAATATTCAAGATGATCCAAAGCACTTTCAACTGTTTGGCGCGATGATTTTGTTTTGGAATATAAGGTGTTAAACCAATCAAATAGAAGCAGACGAAATATGTGTTCAATTTTCGAATGTGCCACATAATAGAGTCAACCGGAAAAAGATTTAAGAACACTGCAAGCTGTTCAAACGTTGATGTGAAACTGCAATGAAAAATCCTTACAGAATCAATCAAACTAAGAAAGAAGCAAAAAACTAACACATGAAATTAGTTTGGAATGATTGATTTTTGATAATAATATGTATTTAGTGTCTTGATTAGTGCATTCATATTCAACATTTATCAATTTGACACACAAGCTTCGTTTTTCATTTCGAATGAATTAAATCGTTAGATGAATAAACCAATTATTTATTGAAAAACTTGCTTTTATAAAAAATGACTTTTTGTATTAGCTCAATCGTTTGATCATAAATAGTAATTATTTTAACATTTATATATGTTATTAAAATTGGAACTGGAAACAACTTGATAAAAAATATGCTAATAGGTTTTGTACTCAAATTTCTACGAATCCTAGTTTCTGACAAATCTAGGGGGTCCCGACCAAAAACCTCAATCAAATGGAATATTTTCTGCCGCAAAATAACTTAACCAAGACTAATTTGGAACTGGATACAAATAATGACGTATGAACAACAAGCTGCAATCCACTGAAAATAAAAATATTGTGTAATTGAAGGAGGATTGTTTCAAGCTATTGAGCTTACTGCAAACAATAATTGGCGATCGATGATGTAAAACCCATTGATAGTAATCGAGATGTCCAAATTATTGATTTGCCTGAGAAGTTCCTGTTTGGCCAAATGAACCATTTTATTGTGATTTGTCGAAAATGTTAACTTTTCAATATTTTCAATCAGGTCAATTTTCTAGCGAATAAATAGATAGAAAAATTCTTAGATAGGCAGAAACTTGATGGTTGGAATAACTAGCATGACATTTTCTCGTTGCAATAAAAAATAAATTGTTTCATATCGTGTAAAGATACCTGAATGATGCAATAGTGACAAGTGTTGAAAAAAATCAATACATTAATAACTACACTGAAGAGGGTGATGATTGGATCTGTCATATCAAATGGAAAATTCGAAAGCAGAAATTTGTCATTATATTACATCTTCGAATCGATATCGGATTGTTTTTTCTTTACATCGTTGGATCTTTATTTCAGCCATGATTAATCAAGGCTGTACTTACTGGTTTCTATGCCCGTCCAAAGAAGAAATAGTCTATAAAAGTATAAATCCCAGGCAAGAAAAATGTCAATCAAAAATGTTGTGATGTATAAACCAAATTGATTGTTGATCATCTGTGTGACTTTCCATAAATTGTAGTGAATCCACTTCAAATGATGCAGTGTCCGTAGAACTTTATTGATACTTTTCGGTGCACACGAAATTTCTTTCATTTTCAAGTTCATCGAATGCAAAAGAAATCCAATCAAATTGATGAATAATATAATTTGATAGATAGCAACATCTACGTGACAAATTAGCAGCAAAATAATCACTTCAATATGAAGGGCTTTTGACAGAATTATCCTTAAAATGATGGTGGCTATCAGGAAAATCGATTGTAATATGACTTTTCGTGTGAATGTTTTCTTGAATGTGTCAATTTGAATTGGACATTTTAGTTTTCGTTCCATGTACTGAATAATGCCCGCGAAAAATTCACACAAATGGAGGCAGACATTTGGTGAAGTAACGCTTGAATATAATACTATGAAATTGTTTGAGGTTATAGTAAATGAAGTTACATATTTCATGAAGATACTAATTTTAAAGGGGTTGAGTTCCAAAATAGCGCGTCGGCTTGTCGTTAACCAAAACGCGAGACATATTATAAAATGTACAATATTCAAGATGATCCAAAGCACTTTCAACTGTTTGGCGCGATGATTTTGTTTTGGAATATAAGGTGTTAAACCAAACAAATAGAAGCAGACGAAATATACGTTTAATTTTTGAATGTGCCACATAATAGAGTCAACCGGAAAGAGATTTAAGAACACTGCAAGCGGCTCAAACACTGTCGTGAGACTGCACTAGAAAATAACATACAAAATCAATCAAACTAAATAACAAACAAAAAATTACACATGAAAATTGTTCGGAATGATTGATCTTTTATTTGATATAATTAGCATAATTCAACCGGACAAATAAGAGGTACCCTGAGGATTATGACTTATGACCTCTTTAGTATTTATTGAAAAATGAGCTTTTATAAAAATGCCTTTTGCATTATATAGTTACTAAAATTGGAACTGGGAAACAATATGCTAATAGCATTTATACTCGATCAGTATAAAATATTCTGACTTGTAGTACACTGTTCATTAGGAAAATTTATTAGAAATGTAACAAATATTCGTAGCATATCTAAGGGGCTTTCAGATGTCAGATCAGTCTAAATATTTTGATAAATTGATTAACATTTTGTCCACATCATTTCCTGTTTATGCATATAATTTTATTTTTTTGAAAATAAATCGTTGAAGCAAACATTTAGGAAAAAAATCACTAAAAATAACTGAAAAACACTTGAAACTATTTGAAAATTAACTAGTAAACGACAGACAATCAGTTGAACATTAATTTGCTGCAAGCAAAACGATTGACAATTATTGTTCAATAATTTCAATTGATTGCCAGTCGTTTGCTAGTCGACTGAAATTGTCTAATGTATACAATAAAAATTCGTTTGAAAAACAATTTCAGACGTTTATTGTCCCAAATCAAACAACTATGTTACTCTGTCGTCTGTTTGGCATAATTTGGGATTACTCTCGAAATTCCTTAAGGCCTTACTTACTTCTTAAGTGATTGGAATCGCTCGTGATTACCCCATCAAAATTATATGGAGAAGGAATCGCGCCGCGATCACAATCGCTGAAGTAGCAAGTAACGCCTTTACTTTTGAATGATTCAAATGCTAGTGATACTTTAAATGGAGTTTGTTAATCGTTTGCCAACGTAAGCAAATTTCAACATTCTTTGTATTTATTTCATAGCAGATTGTTCTCCAATTGCAAAATCGTCTCAGCACTTCACTTATGACTTCTTCACAGCATTCCCATTGGTTTGAATGCATTTTACACAATATCTGCCGAAAAATAACTTAACCAATTTGGAACTGGATACAAATAATGACGTATGAACAACAGGCTGCAATCCACTGAAAATAAAAATATTGTGTAATTGAAGGATGATTGTTTCAAGCTGTTAAGCTAATACTTCAAAGAAAAATTGGCGATCGATGATGTAAAACCCATTGATAGTAATCGAGATGTCTAAATTATTGATTTGCCTGAGAAGTTCCTGTTTAGCCAAATGAACCTTTTTATTATGATTTGTCGAAAATGTCAACATTTCAATGTTTTCAATCAAATCAATTTTCTAGCGGATAATTAAGATAGAAAGATTCAGATAAGCATGACATTTTTTGTTACATGAAAAATGAAATGGTTTCCTATCGTGTAAAGATACCTGAATGATGCAATAGTCACAAGTATCGAACAAAATTATTATATTAGTAACTACACTGAAGAGGGTGAGGATTTGATCTGTAATATCAAATGGAAAATTCAAAAGTAATATATTGGCATTATAGATCTTAGAATCGATTACGAAATGTTTATTTCGTAACATCGTTGGATTTTGGTTTCAGCCATGATCAATCAAAGTTATACTTACTGGTTTCTATGCCCGACCAAAGAAGAAATAGTTTATAAAAGTATGAATCCCAGGCAAGAAAAATGTCAATTAAAAATGTGGTGATGAATAAACCGAATTGACTGTTGATCATCTGTGTGACTTTCCATAAATTGTAGTGAATCCACTTCAAATGATGCAGTGTCCGTAGAACTTTATTGATACTTTTCGGTGCACACGAAATTTCTTTTATTTTCAAGTTCATCGAATGCAAAAGAAATCCAATCAAATTGATGAATAATATAATTTGATAGATAGCAACATCTACGTGACAAATTAACAGCAAAATAATCACTTCGATATGAAGGGCATCTGACAGAATTATTCTTGAAATGATGGTGGCTATTAAGAAAATGGATTGTAATATGACTTTTCGTGTGAATGTTTTCTTGAATGTGTCCATGCGAATTGGACATTTTAGTTTTCGATTCATGTACTGAATAATTCCCGCGAAAAATTCACACAAATGGAGGCAGACATTTGGTGAAGTAACGCTTAAATATAATACTATGAAATTGTTCGAGGTTAGAGTGAATGCGGTCACATATTCCATTAAGATATCCATTTCAAAGGATTTAAGATCCGAAATAGCGTCACTGATTATCGTTAGCAAAAACACGAGACATATTATAAAATGGACAATATTCAAGATGATCCAAAGCACTTTCAACTGTTTGGCGCGATGATTTTGTTTTGGAATATAAGGTGTTAAACCAAACAAATAGAAGCAGACGAAATATGCGTTCAATTTTCGAATGTGCCACATAATAGAGTTAACCGGAAAAAGATTTAAGAACACTGCAAGCGGCTCAAACACTGTCGTGAGACTGCACTGAAAAATAACACACAAAATCAATCAAACTCAAAAACAAACAAAAAATTACACATGAAAATTGTTCGGAATGATTGATTTTTGATAAGACTAATTATATAGTTTCCTGATTAGTGTATTCATATAATTGCAAAGAATAATTTTATTCTGAGGATTGGCTCCAAAATACCACAATAATTGTAACAGTTAGACAAATGAATTTTGTTCGCCATAAAAATTTGATTGCAAACAAAATTCAGCCGGAAATATAAGAGGTACCCTGAGGATTATGACTTATGACCTCTCTAGTTTGCACGACTTCAAATGAATAAATCAAGTATTTATTGAAAAATGAGCTTTTATAAAAATGCCTTTTGCATTATATAGTTACTAAAATTGGAACTGGGAAACAATATCCTAATAGCGTTTATACTCGATCGGTGTAAAATATTCTGACTTGTAGTACACTGTTCATTAGGAAAATTTATTAGAAATGTACTGAATATTCGTAGCATATCTAAGGGGCTTTCAGATGTCAGATCAGTCTAAATATTTTGATAAATTGATTAACATTTTCTCTACATCATTTCCTGTTTATGCATATACTTTTCTTTTTTTGAAAATAAATCGTTGAACCAAACATTTAGGGAAAAAAATCACTAAAAATAACTGAAAAACACTTAAAACTATTTGAAAATCAACGAGTAAACGACTGGCAATCGGTTGAACATTAATTTGGTGGAAGCAAAACGATTGACAATTATTGTTCAATAATTTCAATTGATTGCCAGTCGTTTGCTAGTCGACTGAAATTGTCTAATGTATACAAAAAAGTTGTTTGAAAAACAATTTCAGACGTTTATTGTCTCAAATCAAACGACTATGTTCATCTGTCGTCTGTTTGGCAGTCATATTTTTTACTGAGAGGATTTACTTGGGATATTGATTTGATTACCCTCGAAATTGCTTACTAGCACCGGAACTATTGAATGATTCAAATGCTAGTAAGAATTTGAATGGAATTTGTTGATCGTTGGCCAACGTAAACATTTTCCAACTTTCTTTGTATTTATTTCATAGAAGATTGTTCTCCAAATGCAAAATCGTCCCAGCACTTCACTCATAACATCTTCACAGTGTTTCGATTGTACACAATTTCTGCCCGAAAAACAGTTATTTGGAACTGGATGTAAATAAGAACGTATGAGCAACAAGCAGCAATACACTGCAAATGAAAATATTTCTTAGTTGATGCATCAACTTTCATGGAAGATTGTTTCAAGCTATTAAGCTTACTGCAAACAAAAATTGGCGATCGATTCTGAAGAAACCATTGATATTGATCGAGATGTCCAAATTATTGATTTGCGTTAAAAGTTCCCGTTTGGCCAAATGAATCTTTTTATTGTGATTTGTACAAAATGTCAATTTTTCAATGTGTTCAATCAGGTGATTTGTCTAGCAAATAAATAGATTCACGTCAGATTTTTAGGTAAGCAAAAATAATTGAACCGGTTCAAATCGAGTGAATATACCTGAATATTGCAATAATGACAAGTATCGAAGAAAATCCATATGATTACAGCTATATGTGAAATTACCACAGGATCTGTAATATCAAATGGAAAATTCGAAAACTACACACACAGAAATTTTCTCCGATTCAGCTGACGAAATTACTACAAAAAACGCTGTATGTATGTATTGCCTACAAAAACTGAAGTATTCCCTACAAAAATGCACCTTTGTAGTTATTCAGTACAATCAGCACTTTCAACTGTTTGGCGCGATGATTTTGTTTTGGAATATAAGGTGTTAAACCAAACAAATAGAAGCAGACGAAATATACGTTTAATTTTCGAATGTGCCACATAATAGAGTTAACCGGAAAGAGATTTAAGAACACTGGAAGCTGTTTAAACGTTGACGTGGAACTGCACTGAAAAAAGGTATACAAAATCAATCAAACTAAAATAGAAACAAGGAAATAACACATGAAATTTGATTGGAATGATTGATTTTTGATAATATATAATTACAATTTGTGTCTTCATATTTCACATTTATCAATTTGACACACAAGCCATTTCGAATGAAATTTGTATCAGGTACTAATAAGCTCGAGGAAACTGAAAGGTCATAAGTTGAATATGAATACATCAGTCAAGATACTAGTTATATCTTATCAAAATTCAACCAAACCATTTTCATGTCCTATTTTCTGTATCTTCTTTGATTTGATAGATTTTGTATGTTATTTTGCCAGTGTAGTCTCATGTCAGTGATTAAGCAGTTTTGCAGTGTTCTCAGAACTCTTTTTGGTTGACTCTATCATGTGGCACATTCGAAAATTGAACACATATTTCGTCTGCTTCTATTTGTTTGGTTTAACACCTTATATTCCAAAACAAAATCATCGCGCCAAACAGTTAAAAGTGCTTTGGATCATCTTGAATATTGTACATTTTATAATATGTCTCGCGTTTTTGTCAACGGTAACCAAACTCGCTATACCAGAATTTAAACTCTTTAAAATGACTATCTTCGTGAAACATGTGACCATATTTTCGTGTATTTTAAACAATTTCATAATATTATATTTAAGTGTTACTTCACCAAATGTCTGCCTTCATTTGTGTGAATTTTTTGCGGGCATTATTCAGTACATGAATCGAAAACTAAAATGCCCAATTCAAATGAAAACATTCAAGAAAACATTCACCCGAAAACTCACAGTACAACTCATGTTTCTAATAACCACCATGATTTTGAGAATAATTGAAACAAATGACATTCATTTTGCTGTGGTTGCTTCGCTTTTACTTTGTCACGTAGTTGTTGCTATCAATCAAATTTTACTATACATCGATTTGATTGGATTTCTTTTGCATTCCATCAACGTGAAACTAAAAGAAATTACGCGTGAACCGAAAAATATCAATAAAGTTCTACGAACACTGCATCATTTGAAGTGGATTCACTACAATTTATGGAAAGTCACACAGATGATCAACAATCAATTTGGATTATTCATCATCACTTATATGATTGAACTTTTTCTTGCTTGCTCTTATAGATTATTTCTTTTTTCGTCGGGCATAAAAGTCAGTAAGTACAGCTTTGATTGATTATAGTAAAAACAAAGATTCCGATATCAATTTAAAGTTTTTTAATGCTAAATTTTTTTTTCACATTTCCATTTGATATTCCAGGAAATATCATCCTCTCCAATTCAATTATTATTACATTGATTTTATTCAATGCCTGTCATTGTTGCATCATTCAGGTATCTTTACATGATATGAAACAATTTAATTTTTTTTGCAACAAGAAAATGTCATGTTAGTTATTTCAAGCATTAAGATTCTTTGAATCCATTTATCTGCTAGACAAATGACCTGATTGAAAACATTGAAGAGTTAACATTTTCGACCAATCACAATAAAAACGTCCATCTGGCTAAACAGGAACTTCTCACGCAAATCAATAATTTAGACATCTCGATCAATATCAATGGTTTCTTCAGAATCGATCGCCAATTTTTGTTTGCAGTAAACTCAATAGCTTGAAATAATCTTCCTTCAATTACGCAATATTTTCATTTTCAGTGTATTGCTGCTTGTTGCTCATACGCCATTATTTACATTCAATTTCAAATCAGTGTCGGTTAAATTATTTTCTCGGGACAATGGAAACGCTGAAAAGGAGACTGTGAACAATCTTCTAATTTTGAAGTGGTGGAAACTGGAAAGTCATGAGTCATAAGCCTCATAGTCAAATATTCCTTGGAATTCATTCAAAATGGAAGTGTGTCAAGTTGATAAATGTTGAATACGAATACACTAATCAAGACACTGAATACATATTATTAAATATCAATCATTCCAAACAGTTTTCATGTTTTAGTTTTTTGCCTCTTTTTTAGTTTAGTTGATATTGTAAGGATTTTTCATTGCAGTTTCACATCAACGTTTAAACAGCTAACATTGTTCTTAAATCTCTTTCCGGTTGACTCTATTATGTGGCACATTCGAAAATTGAACGCATATTTCGTTTGCTTCTATTTGTTTGGTTTAACACCCTATTTCCCAAAACAAAACCATCGCGCCAAACAGTTGAAAGTGCTTTGGATCATCTTGAATATTGTCCAGTTTATAATATGTTTTTCATTTTTGTTAATGACAAGCAGACGCGCTATATCGGAACTCAATTCTTCTAATATTAGTATTTTCGTGGAATTTGTGGCCATAACTATATCTATATCAAACAATTTAATTGTAATATATTTAAGTGTTAGTTCTCCAAATGTCTGCCTCCATTTGTGTGAATTTTTCGCGGGAATTATTCAGTACATGGAACGAAAACTAAAATGTCCAATTCAAATGGACACATTTAAGAAAACATTCACACGAAAAATCATACTACAACTCATGTTTCTAATACCCGCCAATATTTCAAGATTAATTCGTTCAAATGCCCTTCATATTAATGTGATTATTTCGCTTGTAATTTTTCACGAAGTTGCTTTTATCAATCAAATTTTATTATTCATCAATTTGATTGGATTTCTTTTGCATTCGATCAACTTGAAACTAAAAGAAATTTCGCGTGAACCGAAAAATATCAATAAAGTTCTACGAACACTGCATCATTTAAAGTGGATTCACTACAATTTATGGAAAGTCACACAGATGATCAACAATCAATTTGGTTTATTTATCACCACATTTATGATTGAATATACTCTTGCCTGTCATGTATACTTTTATAAATTAGTTCTTCTTTGGTCGGGCATAAAAGTCAGTAAGTATTCCGGTTTTAAGATCTTTTGAAATTTTTGTATTCACATTTTCCATTTGATATTACAGATAATATCACCCTCTCCACTGCGGTTGTTATTATTTTGATTTTTTTCAATACCTGCCATTATTGCATCATTCAGGTATCTATACACGATATAAAAACTTCTATTTTTTTTGCAACAAGAAAATGCCATGGTTTCTATTGTGAATCTATTTATCTGCTAGAAAATGGACCTGGTTGAAAATATTGAAAAGTTAACATTTTCAACCAATCACAATAAAAACGTCCACTTGGCCAAACAGGAACTTTTAACGCAAATCAATAATTTGGACATCTCGATTACTATCAATGGTTACTTCAGAATCGATCGCCCATTTTTGTTTGCAGTAAGCTCAATAGCTTGAAACAATCTTCCTTCAATTACACAATATTTTTATTTTCAGTGGTTTGCAGCTTGTTGCTCATACGTCATTATTTACATCCAGTTCCAAATCAGTGTTGGTTATTGAGCAGATATTGTGTACATCTGTACATGGGTCAATGGAAACGAGGAGGTTTTTTTCCGGAACAAAAAGAGATGGATGTATGTCTGCATCTATCCATGAAAGAAAAACTCTTCAAAGTGAATCTCGCAACCGCTGTGTTCGATATAAGCGGATGAATTTGAATATTTTATTTTATTTTACTTACAAACGCGCCTGAAACTAGTCTCAAGACTATTGAATCACGCCTTAAATTGGGTCTTTGTTAATAAACTAGGAACACTTATTTGAAATATATACAGACCAAATGTTCGTTGCATGTGTGACAGTCATAGCACTCACTGAGCTTTGCCAATTGCTTAACGGCGACTCTTTATGAGATATTTTTATTTTTTTTTATCGTCTATTGGCTTAATAAACTCTTCTGCGAGCTCTTACTTAAATGCTCGCTTCAAATTAAGAGTCATGCACTCATTTGCACTCATTAATATAATCTAAAATCATCAGCAATATCAGCATATTATTCACTTAATTGGATGCATGTGTGCCTCAATAATCCTCAATCAAACGTATTAAAAAATCTCTTCATATCAATTTGTTGATGTTTATGCAGTTTATTATATTAAAAATTAAAATATGTTTGCGAATTTGTTGTTGTTGAGCAATGAGTTTTGTCGACCATCTCTTGTCAATAGACCCCTATTGCTCAAATTTTGTTGACTTCGTAAAAAAATCTTGCGACGAAATTAAGATTTCAATTTGAACTTTCAATCTTATCGTGTTTACATTTTTGAATAGATGTATTCAATAACAAATTCTATTGATGCAAAACAAATACTATGAGTAGGTATTGAGAAAGTAATGTACCGAATGTAAAATTATGTCAGTTCAAAATGGCCAAACAACATTCTTTGCGTAGTACAAACGATTTTTGTTGATATTTTTCACACTATTTTATTGAGCATTTCAATCAAAAATATCAAAAGCAATAAATTTTGATAAAATCCATTAAATAAGTGGACAGTGAAATTTGAAGTGAGCTATATTTTATACAATTCACCTAAGTTTGCTGTAATCCATTTCAAATGTTACTTCCAGATGTTTTTAATTTTGTAGCATGCAATACTAATTACACCTTCATAAACAATTGACAGTTGATAATTATTGTTGATTCAAATCAAATCAATTGATGTGCTTCAAGCCATCGTCAAATTTGTATTGTACATATTCAATATTATTTGCAATATAAAAAAACAATTCAAACACATTCAATTTTATAATGATGATTTTTATTCATATGATTTTATGTCATGATAATACAAGCCTCTCTTTGTGTAATTTTTTCTGATAAAAAAATAACAAAAAAAAAACATTTCACATTTTTGCTATTGAACAATTTAAAATTTGTTCATCTTTTTTTTCACCAATCGAACATTCGATTAATCTATTATAATTTAGAGTTTATTTATATACTAAATTAAAATCTAAAAAAAAAATTGGAATATTTTGACTAATTCTCTGTTTTGAGGTGATATCTTAAAAATAAATATTTTCTATCTTTGGTTTAATATCAATTTTACCTAATCAATGTGTCATTAAAAAAAAAATCTTAAAATTTATTAGCCTTTTGAAAATGCTCCAATTTAATTCAAATCAAAGGACTGTTTGGATGACCCAAATATCGTAAAAATCTTTATTTTTGGACGATTTGTATCGGTTGTATTTGATTCTATTGGTTCAGGTGTTGTTTGGGCTTCAACATCTGTTTGAGATGATAAGTTTTGCATTGTGTGCAATTCCGTTCGATTTACTTTACGCAAAACCATTACAATTATGCTGACAAGGATTGTTGCGACTAAAATTCCTGATAAACATGCGGTCAATGCCAGAATTTCATGTGGTTTGCCATCAGTTGATACTCGTGGTACTGAAATGAAAAAAAAAAAAAAAAAAAAAAAAAAAAACAATAAATATTGAACAAAACAGAGTCAACATTGCTTGCGAAATCAGTTTGGCCCTGTGGATACAGTGAATATCAAACGAGAATATATTATTTAATTTGGTTAGTCTTTGTGATAAGCAGCTTGTTTTATATACAAATATAATATCACTTGACCCAATGCCTTATCACAAGCCAAGCATATGCTCGCAGATTGAATTAAATTTGCTGTTGAGCATGCCGACAGTCGCAATTGTAGTTTTGCATTGAACAGCGAATTATGGACCATATTAAAATTGTGCTAATTTCAATAATTATTGTTATTCTTCAATTTGGAATGTGTAACAGCAGATGTAAGTAGAATTACATCAATTCCGGTAGTTGTCATTCACCAATTACCTTAAATAAGCAACACAATTGATGAAGATAAACAATAATTGTATATTTCAGATATTGATTCAGCGTGCACCACCGAACCAACGGATAATATTTGTTCATTTGGTGAATCAAATCTTGTGCGTCGCTGGCAATATGACAAAAAAGATAAAAAATGTTTTGAATTTTTGTTTGATATTGAGTGTGGCACAAGTAGTGCAAATGTTTTTCTAACCAAACAAAAATGTGAATCGATCTGCATTCGTTAAAAACCAAAAAATTATTCTTGTTCTTAAAATCGCGGTCTGATTTGCAAGAGAAAGAAAAAAAAAAAAACATGACATAAAGAAACGTCCGAACAAAATCGAAATAAAAATTGATTAGAAAAGTGCAAACAAACACTTGTTTACATTTCATGACAATATTTTATGAACTTTCACTTTTCTTATTTTAATGCAGCATTCTTTTCAGACAATTTGTTATCGTCTTTAGTGGCCTCATTCATAGAATTACTGGTTTTTGGCTGTTTTGTCTAGGTTTGACGGATTTACAAATGAATTTTGATTAAATTATCATGCAGCACTTGGAACGAATGTAAGTCATGAATAAATAACAACACATTCATACGAAGCCTATTCAACCATTTAGGTGATGTGGAGCATTCGCCCCGCACGACCTTTATTTTGGTTGGAACAAGTGCGAGAAAATGTTTTAGTACTTTTAGAAAAGTAAAAATGAGAGAAGAAAAGTATCGTAAGAACGCCGGCGCTGCTGCATTGAAGGCGCTTGATTGTCATTCAAATACAAGCGCCAAAGCACTCGAGCGGAAATTTTCCGATAAAAAAGTGCTTGTCATTTCGCTTTGTTTATCAGTCGGTTGCAAGTAAAACAACGTATTAGTGAAATACAGTGAAACCTTCTAGTACTTTTGCCCGCCATCGCAAAGAACTTAAAAAGTCTTCACTATTCGAAGTTCTAAATTCCGATATTTGAAGTGTTGGAGCATTCAGTGAGCATGGAGTATCGTTTATTGGAAGGTTTTACTGTAAATAAATTGAAATTGAAATTGAAATAAGCGCCAGTACAGACCCTGCATTTAACTACATATGCATTGATATCAGCTCCTTGCATTCCCATATCCCATATAGAGCTAATATCAAGCAAATTTAAGCAAATTTTAGAGACTTTCTCACGTTTTTAAGTGAAATTTATTGTCAATGAAACAATAAATGAGTGTTCGAACATTCAAAAATTGATCATTATAATTAAATTCATTTGTATATGATAAACACGCGATTTTTGTATTAGATTCTAAACTTGGTCATGCATCGAGAGCACATGCAGCAAAAACAAAAAAATTGACATTTTTTTTTAAAATTTTCAATGTATTTTTTTTTCTCTTGCCTCGTGCAAAATAATGAAACAATAATAACGGATGTGCGCAATATTTTTCCGTGTTAAATTATCTTTAACGGGGGCATTTTTGTCTAGGTTTTGTTGTATTGTCAAGCCAGAATAAATTGTACTTAATTGCGTCGAAAGACTTTTGTTAAACGTTCAAATTAATTTCCAAAAAATGGTTCAAATTAAATGTCAATTTTATTTACCAATTTTTGTTGGACTTTTCGAAACATTTCTCGAATCGCATGGTGTATAATAATCACGTCAAATAAATTCATTGACGAAACGTGTTATTTTGGCGAAAAAATGCGATACCAAGTTCAAGTATGTGCATTAAGTAGAGCATTGCGTAATAGAATTCCACAAAAGGCATTGTTCAGTTGCAATCATGTTCCAAATTTAACACTAATTTGAAGCACAATCGTTTTTTTTGTTCGGAGTATTATTTCAAAAATGTGCACTGTTCGGTTTTTGTGAATCAAAATATTCACTGAGTACGTCGCTTTCTTACAAAAAAAAATGTTTTTAAATTGTATAAGCCTGCTTGTTTGTTTGTTTTTCTTGCTCACATATGGTTTTCGTTAAACAATATGAGTCTCAAGTTGAAACATTTTAGCGTATATTATGTGTTCCCAAGTGCAATTCTAATTGTTAATTGTTGTGTAATTTGAAAACAATTGCAAATCTTTTGCGTGATACTGCATTAAATTCGGCACAATATGCAATTTCCGTTTGCAAAACGCGTTCCATCCAAGTTTTATTTCCTAATTGAATTAATATGTCACGATTTCTAAGTGTAGCTTGTTAGTTGCCGGAAGGAGTTGCTCAATGAATGCACATTTGATACAGACAAAACGAAAACGAAAACAAAAACAGATTCAATTGTTTTACGTTGTAATGTATTTTGCCGGCGATAGATGCCAATGAATCTTATGATTCTGTTGACAGTAGTCTGATAGGGGAATTGAATGAAACAATTACGCATGTCTCAGCGAGTGTGTGTGTGAAATAAAACCAAACTAAGTCACAATCTCACATACATACCACTATTAATCGCTGTTCAGATGACATATTGAACTTTTGCAACGAGTTCAGTTTCATTAACAACACCCATTTTTTTTCAAGTGATAAGAAAATGTATAATAAGACACTTTCCAATGCATACATTCAGGTTCAAGTACAAAACCAATATTTCAACATATTTCCTATATTCATTTAGTTTTTTTTTTTACAAAATCATATTATTTATTGCATTTACATTTCGTGTGTTTTGTAAAACAAAATATGCATATGAATGATTGGTGTAGAAGGTCATAAATAAACGCATGAATATGAAATGTTCATGTGTGTATGTTGGCACATTGTTGCGCATTTGTTGCGCATTGTCGCGCGCGTTGAACTGTTCGATGCACCTGTAGTAAATTTGCCAATAAATGTTAGCCTTGCTCTTGAAATGGATCATATTTTTGGTTTTGCTGGTGTAAAATGTGTCTGAATTTATGGAGAGATAGGCATTTATGGAAATTCGCTAACCTTCAATAGGAACTTGCAATGTGTCAATTGTTCTTCAAAGTATGTGATATTGAACTTTTTTTTGTCGCAAATTGATTTTTACATCGAATTATGAATATTTGTCCAAAAAAGATAGAAATTTGTTTCTCAATACATTTGCATACGATTAAAAGAAAACAAAAGTTTTGCAGTCAAAATAGTGTTTAATTCGGTATGTTTTGATCAAATCGAACCTGTTCCATGTTACCGGCTCTCTTTCTCTTCTTTTGGTCAAATCTTTTATGCGTAGTGAATTTTGGTTGATGAATGTTTAACAAACTTGCACCGTCGCATAGATTTGCCATTTTAAAAACTTGATTAAATTTATTCATTTGAAATGTTTGAGCATGGGAAACAAATGTATTCGATAGAAAGTGATTTCACGTGAACCTATGATGTTTAATAGAGATTTGGTGTCGTATTCGAAATGGCTTTACTCTATCTGCTTCTCATGGATTTGGAAGAGGAAAAAAAACGGCACGTTTAAGCGTCACTAATTGTGACTTTGATACACATTTTGGTGTTTCTTTTTTGATGTTGTCATTTCAATTGTAAAAGCAGAATAACACGTTTGAGACACACAAAAAATGGTTGCGTTTTAATTTAACGATCATTCTATGTTCACTCTAAATTGACGTTGTTTTGTGATATGAACATTTTGGACGTAATAGACCGTGATTTAGAAGTAAAAACGGCATAAAACAACAGTTTTTCTTGTTCTTTTTTTCCGTTTAGTTCTAGAACTAGAATTAATTTTTTGTGGACTAGTTCGTCCAATGTTATATCCAAGTGCCGAAAGTATAGCGCAGAATGAATCGTTTGATTCTCTTTTCACACATTTTGTTGTTGTTGCAAACTGTAATTTATGGTAATTTAAATAATAGCCACACATTACATTAGAAATTTTGCTTCAAGTGAATTTCAGCATGAAACTGAGTCATATCTACAATCATTCAAATTTCGTGTACACAGACAATATAAATTGAAGCTATCCCATAAATTTTCTCATAAAGAAATAAATTGATCAATAAACGTGACACATTTCAAGTTAGGCCATAAGTTCCCCTCTTTGGCCTAATCGATTCAAATTGAGATAATTCAATAAACCACGTATGCACGTGATCGATTGAAATATTCTCACAACCGTCTCATTTGAGTAATGCACGCATGAGCGCGCGGGAGGTGCACATCAAACTTCACGTAATGGTTAAGTGAAAGATGAGTTGCTCACATGACGGAAATGAGACATTTTGATAAGTGAAATCCGCTGTTTACGTGGATGTCCAATGAGGCATTCATCTTATGTTGCCAGTCAACGATGTTGTTATGTGATTTATTCAACAAGAGAGCGACAGTTAACCAATTACAGTTGATGACTTGTTTGTTGTTGTTTAGTCAATGTTGAAGAGTGCAACAATCGCACGTCCGATGTCTCAGCTAACACTATGATTAGCCCAAAATTATAGCGAACATTTTAGCTTGTTAAGTTTTATACCTATCAAGATGAAATCGCGTTCATGTTTACACTTCATTGGACTTTAAAGACTAATGTACGAGCAAACAAAATATTGACGCACTCGAATATACGCTGCGCGTAAACACGCACTGCATCTTTGCACTCTTCGATCAATGACCATGACTGCATTATTTGAATTGCATCTATTGTTTGATATAAATGTTGCTATTCAATTTTATAATTATGAGCTCGAAATCAAACCACACCCGACACTTGCAACAAAATAATCTGTTTCAATGAATTTTGGAATATCATCTGGTTTGCGATTAGAAAATCGGTTGATTTCAATGAAATATCATTTCAAGATGCACTTTACATTGTAACTCATGCAATACATTTGCAATTTCACCAAAAAAAAAATCTCGTTTTTTTGTGATTTTCTTAAAAATTTAAAAAAAAAATTAAATTTAATTGAACTTGTTTTAATTTAAAAAAAAGAAGAGATTACCGCCATCAAAATCATAGGAATTGTGATCGTGAGTGATTTGGCTTTCCATGTTGTGTATGTGTGTTTTTTATTTTTGAATCTTAAGTAACCGAAAATGTCTTTAATCGAAATGTGTTATTTTTTTTATCGAATTCACAATTTTCAAGCTTCTGATCGTGATCACTGTTTATGATGAACTGAACGCTTAGCTCGGTTTGTTTATGGCGATAAATGCCGCTCTGCATTTGATTTGTTTATATACACATTCGGCCCACTACACTCAATTTCATTAAGTCAAATAGATTATACGCTCATACATCATTCGATTGATGTGTGTGTGTCTCTCTCTCTCTGTGTGTGTCTGTGTGCTGAAATCTACTGTTCGTAAAGTGAGCAACAGCTGATTTCGGTCGCACTGACAAAATTGACCGTTTGAAAAAGAAACACAAATCAAAATCTCACATTGTCATTTATATTAATTATCGTTGTTTATACATTTCGGAGTGAAATTTTCACAAAATCAACCAGTCATTAGATGATCTGTCACTGTTGTTAGCTTGTAGTTAAATCTCCTTTTTTTGGCTATTTTTGTCACATTACTTTTACGCGCCATGTATAAATTCAAGCTTTTCAAGTATTAAATTATAACATTTTAATTGAGAAATGTAATTTAATGTTACACCCATTAAACTTTGAATTACAGAATTACACACTGTAAAAAAGAATTATGTGTTTTTTTAAAGACGCTATAATTTCTTCGACGTTGACGATTGTTTCTTTTTGTTGAAAATTTAAAAGAAACCTTTTACTGTTACTGATCAGTCACAAAATGAAAAAAATTACCGAAAACGTACGATGTGGTTTTGTTCTGAGAATCATACCAATAATAATAATAACTCGGAAAAATGTGTTTTGTTTTATTTGTTCGCACCCTGGGCATACGGCGATACATTTTAAGGAAACATTGTTTTCAATAATATGCATTTTAATTATTTTTTTCCACAAAAGTATCACTGTATGACTGTGCGCCGTTCATTTTTTTTTTTGTTGGCCTGCAATGTACGTAAAATCGATATTAAATCAACATAAATTGATCAACACATTATTGATTTTACACGAATTTACTCAGTTAAATTCAACAATACAGGAGACAATTCAAAAATAAACCGAATAAGCAACTTGAATGCATTTCAGCACAGGCTTACGTGTCATCAACAGTCAGGTCCGTAAAGAACTGGAGCAAAATGATTCATTTGTAATATGACAGAAGAGTCTCGAATTTCCATTGAAAATGACTGTAAACATTAAATACTGATCAATACATTTGCATATTTGTTCGTGTATTATGTCAAATGCACCAGTTCTCTAAAGTCGTCATTGCACGTATTAAAAGTATTGAAAACAGCATTCCTAGCAGCATTCAGTTTGGGTATTTTGGATTTTTTTCACCGGAATTCTTTAAAACAGAGAAATGTTTGTGTAAATTCAATAAGGAGTTGCTTTTTGTTGATAAATATATAATTACTGTCCAGTGTTCATATATTTTAATATTCCATTCAAAATGGTAAAGAAAATATTCGACAGAAAAAAAACATCATTAGAAACTAATTATACATTTTTATGTGGCCAAAATGATTGGTTCATTCTACTGAACCTAAAAATCTCATTATGGTATTGTAATTTATTTTGCCAAAACGAAATGAAATGAAAGAATTTCATAACTGCTCATTATTATTACTTATCATCCACAATCACATACAATACGATCAAACGGAATAGAAATAAGTGGATATGTATCGTTAGGGTGATGGAAAGACTTTGATTGATTTATTATTTTTCGAGATTTGTTTGTTTCTCTCTAAAAATTACATTTCATATTCCATTTGATTCTATTTATGACAGAAATCTTCACAAATCGAATCTATACCCTTATTTTCGAAACTGGATAATTCTCATCTAACTTCAAAGTGCCTGTGAATTCAAGTGCTATCGATATGGATGCGCGGCCTTTTATTGTATGATGACAAACAATAAAAGGCCGGCACACCGTTTGAAATGTGAAATAGATCATTTTGTTCAGTCGTCTGGATGTCAGTGTGATTCATTCGTGTTTAGTGACTTATTTCGTTCTTCGATTTTTATAAAAACAATACCAAACACGCTTGTTTGGTCAATGTCTTTTCATTGCTAATGACAATTGTTTATTCGTGGAATACGGTTCATCTGGCAAATTGCAAATATTGTTGCGATTAGCTATTTGAACGCCTGTACTGAGTCGATTGCAACGACAACAACAACAAATTGATGACGATCTTCCAAAATCATACGCAATATTGATGTCATGATCTGGCACACTCTTTGTAATCTCTTTCTCTACTTTCCTTAATAGCAAGCATTTTTTTTTATTGCGATTCAATGACGTCAATTTTTCAATTGTAATTTGTTTTGTGTATTCAATGTTTTGTACCGAATTTTACATGTGATGCTTTCTCAGTAAAAACAAACTGAGTCATTCTATTTGATTTATTTAATCAATCTGTTTGTTGCAAATGGTTTAGTTTGTATTAAATACATATTTGTACACATAAATCTGTTGTTTGGATGAAGACTCTTACTGAAAACCGCAATTCACACTCGGAAGTCTCAAGTGTATACGACAGATTTATCAATACATTTGTCGTGTTTGCCGAGAAGATTTCAGTATAACAACAACGAAAAGAACGATCAAATGTAAATCCTGCGAGTACAAAGCGACTGAATTCGAAGAGCATCAAGATAAGGTTGATAATGATGGGTTATTATGCTTAGAAAACTTCAATACTGTCATCGATCGTATTTCAACTTGAAATTTTCAAGTCAATGAACTATTTTGAATCTCACTAGGATAAAAGCTAAATTTTTGTGCAACAAATGTCACATCAATTGAATTGGGTCCACACGTGCCTTGGACAACTTTTAACATTTGCTTTCAAAAATTTGGCACATATTTTGAAAGAAGCGATAAATCTAAAATAGTCCTCAAATTCTATCAGTGACTTTTTTTTGTTAACCTTTAAAATTGTTTGCAATGCATTTCTTATCATTGATTTATCGGTCTGCCTCTCGAATTTCCATCAGTTTTTTTCTAATACGCAATAAACTAAATTGGGCCATCAGTAGATAGTAAAAGGTATGAAGTATTGATAACTTTTCATTTAGTCTGATAAAGAAAGTCCTATAAAAAGCTTAAAATTTCCGGAAAACGTCATTCGTGTACGAATTTAGAATTAAACATTTTGCTCTACTGATAGCTAACTATAGTTAATCAAAATGATGAAATTTTCGCCATTTATCACATTTGGTGTGTTAATCGCACTAGTTTCGGCTCATCCATTAGATAGAACTACTGGAATGGATGAAACAGAAAACGGTATGTTGTAATTTAATTAAGCTATTTTTTTACCCAAGTGAACAAATTACTAGAATTTAGTCGTGTGTACACGAATTTCACACCGATTTGTTAAATTTCATTTAAGAAAGATGGTTAAGACACGAATTGTGTACACGATTTAAAATTTGCTGCAACGAAAGATGGTCGAAAATAAAATGTAGCAAATAGTGTGAAATTCGTGTACACACCAAAAAATTCTTGTGATTTTTCCACCTGGGAACGCAAAATGATTCAAATTCCTCACATTTATTGCTTTCCACATAAACATTTTTCCAACTGTTTAGTTGGAATGTACGGAAATCACTTTGAGGGTGATATGATTTTAAGTGAAGAACAAGAAAATGCAGTTACATCAACACATTCAACACTAAATGGAATGATTTTAATTAAATATCGATGGCCAAATAAAATTTTACCCTACGAATTCACCGAAACTCATACAAAGCAGCAACAAGATTACATAGAATCTCATTTGAAAAAAATGGAATCAGTCACATGCGTGAAATTTGTGAGACGAACAAATGAACCGGACTATGTTGAAATAAGAGTAGGACTTTTATATGTTATGATCAATTGATAGTTATCCAATATTTGAGTTTTTTTGTAAAACATTTTGGCTATTTTCAGGGTGACCATTCTGGTTGTTATTCATATGTTGGACGCCAAGGTGGAAAACAAGTGCTTAATCTGCAGAGTTCAGACATCGGAACCGGATGTATCAACACAGTACCTGTAGTGCACGAATTTTTACACGGTACGTTTTGATCTTCGGTTGCTTCTTAGATGTGTTCCAAATATTATTAACTTTTTCCAATGATTTTCCCTCAGCTCTCGGTTTTATGCACATGCAAAGTGCTTACGATAGAGATGACTACGTCACAATCCTTTGGGACAATATTTCACGCGGTACAGAATCTAACTTCAATAAATACAGCAACACAGATGTAACACACTTCAACACAACCTATGATTACTATAGTGTGATGCATTATTATTCAACTGCATTTTCAAAGAATGGAAAACCAACCATTTTAACCAAAGTGAGTTTCGGCTGATGAGAATTACAAGTTTAAATATTTATATCATATCTATTTTGAAATGTATGTTTTGTTTCCATACCAGGATGAATCACTCATGGATGTAATTGGACGAGGCAAAGGAATGAGTGATGTTGATATATTGAAGTTGAACAGGATGTACGAATGCTCAAATGAAAAATCCGATTGATATTTTGTGATACAATTTGATATTCGACACTATGGTGAAGTTCTATAACTGTGATTGTTCACACCAATTTTTTCTAAAAACTGTGATTGTTCATAGTTTCGCACAATTATCTTTCATTTTAACCATTTTCGTTTTTAAATATATGATATCAAGTTTTGTTGAAGATTTCTGGTGTTTTATTTGTCAATCCCCATAGCAAATGAATTTAAACAAAAAAAAACTGTTTAATTTATTTGAGAAGTTTTTCTGATTGCAACAATGCGATGAATAGTTAGACAGATACGTTGTTCTGCTGAATGCTGAAGTAAAACAATTCAAATTTGAATATATCAGCAATTCCCCGTCTGTCACCTAGTGTCGATACAGCAGATCACAGCAAACCAATACATTCGATCGTATACGTCAATTGGATTGTCAACAAGTAAGCGCTCAATCACACAGAAAAGCGAGTAAACAATGTGAATATTTTTTTGTAAAATTTTTGTTTTCAAATTGAAAAGTTAATTTCAATATAATTTATATCGGATTTAGTGTAAAAATTTTGCTAATATTCAAAATGAATACAGACGATGTGATACCGCCCAGTCCAACAGTAAATAAAACATCTGGACGATCTAAGCACCGAAATGCATCACGCCACAAGAAAAATAGACTTTCAATACGAAGTATGCGCACAAAAATCCTTGAAGAATCGAATGGAAATAAACAAAATGCTCCATCGACATCATCATCGGGTGAATGTGTCGTGAAAAATACTATCCAAAAAGACCGTGAAATTAATATTTATGCTGGCCTCGAAAATATTTCAATTGACCAGCAAGTTCAAACACAATCTTTATTGAAAGGATTTGATATTTTGGGACAATCAAAGTTAATTGAAAATTGCAATGATTTCGATATGTCTCAACGGCCAGAAGTCAAACCAAATCGTATCGTACATCAATTTTCGCAAACATGTGGTTTAGTTTCACTAAAAGAATTGCTGCAGTCAACACGAAATGAGGATTTTGTGGGGCAACCAGTTGCAGAAATTCAATCACCTTTGCCAAACATACGAAATACATCAGAAGATGAAGCAAAGGAAATATCACGGGAAAATATTCAGTTCTCTGAATGGCCTTTTGCCAATGATTTTGTGCTAAATTGTTCGAATGAATCGGTAACGATTGAACAAACAACAACGCACAGTACATCGAATGAACCGTCAATCGTTCAAAGTATTTTGGATGACTTTAATGATGGCAATTCAAGTCAAGAAGAAATTGCACAAACACCACCGTTCATTTTGATTCGAAGAGCACACCGAAAAACTTACAAGCGAATTGAAACCGCACCTTTAAAAACTCTGCTGTTTGAGGATTTGGGTAGTCAACAACACTCACCTGGTGCAGAGGAGGTTGAAATTGACTGTGATGGGGATGTTGATGGTGCACAGTGTTCACAAGATCATGACATTGACATCGATCTAAATTCGAGCCGCCGAATTGTCGAAAATCTCACACAGTTAAGCTCATTCTTCACACAACCGCAATCATATGAATTGGATTTCAACACAGATCTATCGCACACAATACCAAATTTCGAAATGAAATTCGATGAATTTGTGTCTGATTCGGATGATTTTCAAAGTGGTCTGTTACAGACGAGTCTTTGTGATGATGAATTTGGTATTGAACCGGGTGATGAGTCCAATGTAACCGAAACCCAATCAAAGAATGAACACTACACCAATACTGAGCTACTGAATTTGGATGATGATTTATTTATGAATATCGATACACCAAAGGGAGAGCAACGTATCAGAAATGTCAAACGAAATCCAGTGGAAATTTCAACACCACTTTCTTCAACGAAAACACGTGTAGAGGATTCGGATATGCATTCAACGCCATCCACATCAAAACAGGCCATTGCAAGTGAACAACGAGTTCCAAAACGGTTACAATTTGCTACAGAAACGGATCAAACGGAGAATCATATCGAACATACATCGACGTCAACATTCCAAACGTCATCTAAAATGGTTGGTTTTTCAACAGCTCGCGGTGGAAGCATACAAATGACAGCTGCATCTGTGAAACGAACCGCATGTTTATTTGCCAACATTGATAATGACTATGGACACATTGATCCGTCTCACGCACCAAATCCCAAACGTGTGAAACAACACGAAAATGTTGCAATACCAAGTTTAAATCAAATCATTGATTCTAATCTATTGGCTACCAATCAAAAAGACACACCTGAACGACCACAATTCTCGGGTTTTACTGGTTTTCGAACAGCTGCAGGTAAAAGTGGGAAATTATCTGAAACAGCAGCAAATAAAGCACGAAATATATTTGGCGAAGAAGATTTTAGTGATTTGAGACTCAAACAGCCGGCGCCTGAATTTAAACCAGCGATAGCTGGACCGAGCCATATAAATGTAATCAAAAATGGATTTACAACGGCCAGAGGCTCAAATATCGAAGTGACAGAAAACAATCTTCAAAAATATCGTCAAACGCTTAAAGACGTTGATCGGAGTGTTGGTGAAGAGTTTGGTATCAAAGAAGACGATTCAATTTTCAATGAAAACCCGTCAGTATGCAAAACACCATTGGCCAAATTAAATCAACGACCAAAATTGTTTGCAACCAGTACACCAAATCCAAATGCAACACATGCCTTCAAGAATTATCCACCAGTTACACCGATAAATAAGAATGTTCTTGCTGAGCACAAGGATTTCACTAGCTGGGTTGATCAACTCGATGGAGACACATTTGATGAAATGTTTGTTGAAAATACGCAACAACTCACTGCAGGTGCTCATGGGCGCAATACATCGGTCAACTTAAATGACACGATTACAAGTGATATTCAAGCAATAAATGATAGCATCACGGGAATTGATGTCTTAAACATATCTGAAGAGGTAAAATCAGGTAGAAGAAAAGCACTATGTGAGCAACAAACTGATTGCTTTAAAAAACCGCAACCGATTCGTCCACTTCTTGGTTGGCTTTTTGTGCAAAAAATATTGAGTTCAAAAAAACTCGCCGAATTGGGTCAACCGAAGAAGTATCAACGTGATCAATTGGAGCGTATTGGTGTTCAACCAAATGTTATTGATTTGAATGTAAATAATGTACTGCAGTTTAAGTTTGACATGTGGCATTTCTATCCAATGGATGTGTGTCAAAACAATGTAGAAGGTGTTGATGTACACGATTACATGCGAATCATAATGGATGACAATTCACGTGTTGGCGTGAAAGAGATAACAAGCGCATTTTTGCAATGTCCATCAGTCGATCCAAAGCTAGTTCCAGACCATTGGATTGAAAATGCCTTGAAATGTATCATTGTGAAATTGGCCAGCTATGAGCGCTCATTTCCCGAGACATTTGCTGGAAAATGTTTAACGCCAGAAAATGTAAGTTTCAATTATTTCACAGATTTGCTGTGATTTTTTGCTGAATCTTACCTCTAAAATAGTGTGTTTTTTAAAAAAATGTTTTTCCCATTTTTCAGGTTTTGGCCCAACTAAAATATCGATATGATCGTGAAATTGATAAAGTTCAGCGATCGGCTATTCGGAAAATCGTCGAAAAAGATGATACAGCCGCTAAACGAATGGTACTTTTTGTTAGCCGCATAATCGAGCATAGTTTTGTGTATAGTTTTGAGCTGAGCGATGGATGGTATTCGATCTCGACATCTTGCTTAGATAGCGTTTTGTCTAATGCCATAACTAAACGTAAGATTGTGGTTGGCACTAAGCTTGTGATCCAAGGTGCTGAGCTGGTTGGCATTGAAGAAGGATGTAGCCCATTAGAGGTAAATTGGCGTTTAAATTTTGAAGCCCTTTTTTTTAATCAATTCACAGCTAATTTTCACAGTATTTCATTGAATTCGATTGCCTTATTTTTCAGATGCCATGTTCAGTGGCCTTAAAAATATCGGCCAATTCAACGCGCAGAGCCAGATGGTACACAAAACTTGGCTACTGCAAACAGTCATGGCCATTTGCCATATCGCTGAATTCGGTTCATGGCAACGGTGGCATTATAACACGAACAAAAGCATATATTTTACGGGTTTATCCCCTGGTTTTTGCTGTCAAAGAAAAGTCCGGTGATAGTCAGAGAACTGGTAAGAAAATAACAGGTGCTTATTGTCATGGGTAAAGAGTGAGCTAATATTTATTTTTGTAGTTTTTCGATCGAATAAAGTGGAGCAACGTCAAGGTAAAAAAGACGACAAGAAGCAATTCGAAATCATTGAGAAATTCTATAGCGAAGCTAGTGAAGAGATCGACAAAGAATACGAAATGGAAAGAAAACGGTATAAACCGACAAAGAAGAAAATCGGTGACATTGACAACGGCGAGGAGCTGTGGAATTTTATGGAATATTCAAATGATAGCGTTTCATTTGAGGTAAGATTCCTCACAATAATACACAATTTAAAAAGAATTTCATATAAAAGGTTAGCAAGTTAACAATCATTCTATTTGATTCTCAAGGTGGACTTAACAGCGACACAAAAGAAACTTCTGAGTGACTATCAAACGAAATTCTATGATGACAAACAGAATAAAATTGCTGCAATAGTTCGAGCGAAATTGGGTGAACGTGAAAATCCGACAAAGTCAACACCCTTACAAAAAGTGCGACTAATTGATGCAACCGCACCAAATGCTTCGAAAACGGCCATTTTATCCATTTGGAATGCCAACGATTCGCATGGAACGTTACGTGAAAATACATTTTTGGATCTTCAACACGTTACAGCAAATGGAATGCGTGGCAAAGATGTACAGTTAACAGCCAGCAGTTTTACAATACTTCGAGAGATACAATCAATGACATCAACGTCACATGAACAATTTGCACGAAAATTGACTCAACTGTCCGACATTGATCCGCAACAGTTTCGGCCAGACTTCAGTGAATTCGATACTTTGGGTTTTGTATTGAAAATTGAAGAACCCGTTCCCAATCAATTTCAATCGGTTTTCATTGTTGATGCCGTGAAAAATATATTCTGCATCAAATTTTGGGGTAACATTAATCAGTACGCTTACGATGACATTGTGCAAGAGAGAAAATTCATTGTGATATGTCAATTGGAATGGAGATCACACATTCGACTTAATGCAAAAGGTCATCCACAGGCATTTGTAACCGAAATCACAACATTCTCAGAAAGTCCAAAGTCAAGTGAAAGAATATCAGCTCTGAATCATTTGCGAGAGCAATTTGATCAGTTTGATTTGGCCGAGTATATAGATGATTGTTTGGAGAAAATGGATCAAGGTATGCAATCAAATAAAGAAAATTCAAATGTAAATATTTCATCAAAATCGCATGACCAATCGGCAAATCAATCGGCACACAATCAATCAGTGCCAGGAACTTCAACTGCTGGAAAACCAGTACTCGGTGTTCAACAAAAAATTGAACGTCTTCGACACGTTGGCAGTCCACCAGCATTCAGAAGCTCCTATCTCAATAGCAGCAAACTAAACCAAAGTGGTTCACGAAAACCATTTAAAAATCCATCCAGAGTACAAAAATCAACCGACAATTAATGTTATGGACATTCTGGACAATTCAAAGAATCAAATGAAATTTAATTCTTAAAGCTCATTGAAATCAAATATGAACATTGTATTACATAAATACAAGTGATGGTGATCTATTTATATTTTTTGTTACACGATAATAATTTTTTTTGTTATTCTACATTTCTGAATTGATAAAATAAAAAAAACTAACTAAAAATCTAAACAATTCGACTTTTTTAAATGCACTTAAAATGATTAATTATAATGATGTATAGCAACATTCCCACCAGCAATATACGTTTGAGCATGAATACATGGTCCTCTTGTGGTCGGCATATCTAGGAAAATTTAAAATAATATTATTTCACATGATATACTTTAATACATGATATAAACTAATAAACTCAGGGGGGGAATACGTTCATACAAAAACATGTATTAACAGGTGAACTAAATATGAACAGCGCCATCTATTTTGACCCAGCGAAAACTTCCATACGTTCGCTCATCGACACAGTCACTCATCGACACACTCACTCATCGACACATTGACTCATCGACACACTCACTCATCGACATTCTCGCTCATCGACACAGTCACTCATCGACACGCTCACTCATCGACACATACTCATCGACACTCTCACTCATCGACATTCACACAAGGTGAATTGGTCGATGAGTGAGTGTGTCGATGAGCGGACGTATGAAAGTTTTCGCTGGGTCAAAATAGATGGCGCTGTAGATATATAGTTCACTTAATTTATATGAACGTATTCCCCCCCTGAAAAAACTTACCTGATAGAAGTGCCAAGTTCTTGCAAACAGCTGTCGCAAATATTTTAACTGTTTTCAAAATGTTTTGAAGGGCTTTTCTTTCCATTCTACCTTCTACTTTTGGCAGGTCCATATTCATTTCTGGAGAAAATAGAGAACAAGAATAGGAAAATAAAAAACAAGAATATGAAAGACACACAATTTCTTTTTACATTTTAATAAACGAACCTGAACAATCACCAGTAATTTTTTCATATGTTTCGCATCCGGCGCTGAACACAAGTTTCACCGTTTTAAAAATTAATTCTTCCAATTCTTTTGACGATTTTGGTGGTTTTGATGCTGCTAACTCTTCTAATTTTCTGCCCACTTCGGCGATCGATTGTTCAGCATTCGGTTGTTCAGTTTGTTGAACCATATCGTTTATATGTTTAATCAGTTCAGGAGTGGTGGTGGTTACGTTGCTTTTTACTTGGACGAACCCTAAAAGAATCATTTTTCAAGACCGAAAAATTCACTTTTCATACAAAGTGTTTTAGTTTGCACGACGAAAATGAAACTGATGCACACCTAAGATATTCTTCAGTAATTTATACTGAATTTTAGACGACACACAAAAACAAAAAATAAACAATATTTTCCAAACTGTAGAATAACATATTTTTTTTTTGCTAAAATATATATAAAACTGTTGTTGCACAGTTACAGTCGTCTGACTTTTGGATGCTTTGGTTATTTATTAAACATAAAAACTGAAAAACATAAAACAAAAAACAAAAGATTTCTTTTTGTTGATAACTTACATTCAAATGCTTGCATTGCATGATTATTGAAGGGCACATCAAACATTTGAAATTGTTGTGGTTGACTTTGGTTTAAATCATATTTTAAACAATGATGTACGTACAGTTGAGTTCATCAATTTGAGAAGTGGAGCAGTTGTTGGTTCGTTTTGATGCCCATCAAATGTTGCACATTTAATGATTGGATGATCTTTTGCATAGCATTTTGTTGTATTTATGGAGTGAACGAATGCAAGTTCATTTGATAATGTTGTGTTTAAACTCTCCAAACATGTGTGAAAGGTCTGCACACATTTACAATGCCGAATATACGATTCGTTTACATAGTTTAATTCAACACGTTTAAATGCATCACATTTATGAAGCGAACGACAACACAAATCCACACGATCGATTTCATTAAAATATGTGTCCTTTTTTGCATTGACTAATATTGCTTCGAACGATCTTTTAATCGTAAATTCTGTCGGCCATAAAATTGATTCACAAAATTTTGTATCTGAAATTTCAGGAGAAAATGTATGGAAAAGGAATTATGAAGATATGTTCATCGTTTTTCTTAATTATACTTAAATCCATACCACTGAGACGCTTAGACACAAGATCGTTCACGGATTCTTCATAATATTTTAACAAATTTATTTCAGTGAATGTTGATTTTGATGATTGAATAATCAGAAACAGAAGCACAGAACACAAAAGAAATTGTATTTGAGCGGCCATAATAAAATCTGTGTAGAATATTGAATCGTTAGACAGACACACAAAGGACGTTAGTGATTGAAAATCAAAATACTACTGAACGAAGGATTCAGTGAACATCGTTTAAAGAGCGTTAGCCATTTTTGTGACATGTATTGATATATTCTTTCAGTTCAAAGTTCATTTCCCATATTTTTGTTCATGTTTTCTACTATATTCACAAAACGTGTTGTGCATTGGTGTTGTGACAGCACAGTCAATTTTGAAAACGAAGGAAAGAATGTATTTAAGAGAAGAAAATAGAGTGCATAGTGATATGCATTGAAATAATCCAAATTTCGTTTCTGAAGAAAGAAAGATTGTATTGAATCAAACTCAAGCTAATTTCACTCAAAACGAAATCAGTGATAAGGGCCATACCACGTTTGCTGTTTAATTCTTCACTCAAAGACTTCAACTTTATAGCATTCTACAGCTATCCTAACTCATTTTGCTAAATTGTTCAACATTTCCCCGTCTTTTGCTAGAAAACAATGCATTGATCGATTTTTCTTTCGATTCTCAGCCCAATCAATGACCAAAACAATTCTGTTCAAATACAAAGATAGAGCTTGTATTTACTGTTTTTTAAATGAATCTTTAAGTTTACTGCAAAACAAAACTTTTGGGGAAATACGAAAAGGTCTGTATTTGAGCGGTGACTACGCCACGATTGCAGACTAATTACATCAATATTACGGATTGCTGCAAAAAAGCGTTGGACAATCCGACCTAATGGATGCCAATCGAATTTATTTTCAGCAAGGTTATTAATTGAAAAAGCGTTTTCAAGAAGTGGCTGCCGATAAGTTGCCTCTCAGACACTCAGTCTGTTGCAGGAACTAATCAAAGAAATTGTCACACCAAACATATTTGACCATTACTCACGCATCCTTTTAATTAGTAAATGCGATTTATTTTAGGAGCGCCAAAACCAATCTTCATAGTTGATTTGCATTGTGTTCTCACGCTACTTCTAATTTGACAAAATATTTTGCATTTTTGAATTGATAAAAGGTTTGATGTAATTAATTTCTTTATGAACGACAATTTTGAAACCTAATGAATTGAAAAAATTACACAAACTTTAAGTAACAAAGTAAATGAAAATTACACTCAAATTTTGTTATTGTACAAATCAGTTTGACTTACTGAAATCCATTTTAAATGTATCTTGGTCAATTTCAGTTAATTTATATGTTTGCATATATTTGTTACAACCAGTTTTGAGAAATGAGCCGCAGATTAAGTCGACACGGTATATACGACACGAGACCATGCACTAGACCATGAACGTTCGTCAGTAAATTTTTGATCCTCAGCCAAACTAACGACCAACTCAATTCAGTTCAAATACAAAGCTAGAGCTTGTATTTACTTTTTATGCTTTTAAATCTGCAAAATAAGAAGCCTAAAATGAATAAACATAGCTTCAAATGTTGAGTTTTTTATATTTTATTTTCAAGTGCAAATTTGATGTGTGCGCTGAGAGTATGCATTTTAGACTGAACCACTTGGGTCAATGCGATGCAACCAACGCTTATGTTAGTGCGATATTTTTGCTAGCGGCGAAATGCAGCCACCACATTTGACGGTTATTTTAAATGTTAGATTTATAAAAATAAAATTTGAATGAACAAACAATCAAAATTTGAATGAATCATCGCGTTGATGCCATGACAACATTGGCTCCACAATCAGTTCTTTGCACATATTACGATATATTACTACGACCAATTTTTAAGCTTGGCATTAAATAATTTGTTTTATTTAACAGTTTCTAATAAATCAATGTCCGTATTTTACTGATTTTTGCTTAAAGAGTATTTCGTTGTTCCAAAGTATTTTGAGTCCATTGGTTGATTCAGTTCATGCAATTTATGTTTTTCTGAATTCTGTGTATATTCTGGTTCGTTTGGAGATTTTTGTTCGTATACTTGTGACGATGTTTCAATCAAATACCCACATCTTCTGCGTAGTGAACATAGTGATGAATCGCGAAAATAACACAAGCTAGAAATCAAGTAAATGAAAATTTGCACTCCAATTTTGTCTTTTTTCAAATCAGTAAATGTTCGATCCTAAGATCGCAGAACTCGTATTAAAATTGAAGGATTTTCAATAGATTCGTGTGATTTGTTTTGACATATAAGCCCCCAACATTTATTACACCATAATGTGCCACCTTAAAATCTATACTTTTAGGAATTGATCAAATAAATGTTCCATTTCATATGCGAAATTGTAACGAAAATTATTCAATTCGGTTTCAAATGTCCAATTGTTTGACATTTCGAAGAAATACACGAAACAACATAACCTTGCAGTGGAAGCAACAGCAGCATACGGTAAATATATTTACATCTCACCGTAGTGTAGACAGTCTTTTGTTAATCGGCGATCATGTCAGACGAAGAAGCTAAGGCACTTGCCGCTCAACCAACCGAAGATACAATCTTTGGAAAAATTTTACGCAAAGAAATTCCATGCGAATTTATCTATGAAGATGATAAGGTAAGTGATAAACTCATTCGCCAAGCAATAAAGATAAATTGGCACAATTTTATTCACAACAAAATGTTCAAGTGACACCAAATATGTCAATTTTTTTTTTGTAAATTTCCAAATGACAATGTAATTTTTTCTATTTAATGCAAAATCATTGTATTTTCCCACAGTGTGTAGCATTTAATGATGTCAATCCACAAGCTCCAGTGCATTTTCTCGTAATTCCACGCAAACCAATTTCACAATTATCCAAATCACAAGAAGAAGATACGGCATTGTTGGGACATTTGCTGTATGTTGGTCAAAAAGTTGCTGCTCAAGTTGGTTTGGAAAATGGTTTTCGTGTGGTAATCAACGATGGAAAAGACGGATGTCAATCGGTTTATCACTTGCATTTGCATTTCTTGGGCAAGCGTCAACTCAAATGGCCACCAGGTTAATGCGGTTTCGAAAACTGGATATATTATCCCCATTTTGATCTAAAGCCTTTGATTTCAAATAAAACAAAAACACACACCCACTTTGAATAGCATACAAAACAGAATTGTCTTTTATTTGTTTGATATAAATGAATTATAGTTCATTGCTCAATTCAGTTTACTGAGCAAAAAATAAATTAGTCTGGAGAGATTCTAGTGGTATACGATGGTGGCGATAGACTGAATTGTGTATATTTTCGTTTGTCATTTCCAAGCTGGTCCACTTTTGAAAAGTATTTCCGTTCAATCACCTTATCAAAGAATCGATTTAATTTGGCTGTATTTGTACTAGTTGATGCTAGGCTTCTATTCTCATGACAATTCAAGCAAATCACATCGGCTCCACATTGCTCGGCTAACAAAAGATAAAACGAACACCCCAAAAAAAAAAACAATCAAAAATAAAGCACAACAAAAACCCATTTCATTCACAAATGTTATCCAATTGAAATACACTTACCGATATTTCCACCACGATTCAATTCCTTAATACGTTCATTATCATCCACTAAATCGGCTTTTGTTCCAATCACCAAAATCGGTATCTGAAACGATTTTAACTGAATTTGTTTTCGTTGCTATTAAGAAAATCATTGCAAATCCCTAAAAAGATAATATCAAGTTCATAGGGCCAGAAAACGTTTCCCAAAAACTCTAAATCCTAATGTCAAAGAAACAGCTGAATTTTGCAAAGTATTAAAAAAAAAAAATCGAACAAATTGTTCCAAGGTACCTGTGTCGATCCAAGAAAACATTCCGGATCAAAATCATTATCACAACTATTTGAACGATTGATATCTTTGCCATCTTTGTTGATAATTTCATAGAGCCATCGTTGTAGATTTTCATGACTTTTTCGATTTGTTAAATCATGTACCAAAATAATGCCATGCGTTGGATTATAAAAAACGCCACGCGTATTATTATGACTGATTGAACCGCCAATGTCAAATAATTCAATAAAAAATGTTTTCTGTGCATTGGTTCCCTCTTTGTATTCATGGAGTTTTACTTCGGCTGAACATCCAATCGTCCAACCAGGTGATACAAGCGCTTCATTATGTGCTATCAAATGTACGAGTGATGTTTTGCCCACACCTTTTTTTTTTAAATGCAGAACGTGGACGAAATTTAGTGATTTTTATAGTTGAGTTTCAATTGCTTACCATAAAATCAGCAGCGAATTTTTCTGCTTTAACTCACCTGAGTCTCCAACGACTATAATTCTTACTTTATCCAGAGATGCCATTTAATATATATAATAATAATAATAGTTAAACAATTTACACTTAATTTCGGAAAATAAACAAAGAAATTCTATGCCAGCGTCATATGTTTGAATGTTGTTGTTTTTTTTTTGTTCATTTTTGGTGAGCATTTTACGAAACAAGCAACCATCTGTCAATTGCGTGTGTCACTCATACCAACACAACAAATTTATCTGACACTCCAATGTACGCTTGCATTATACTTGAATGGCTGAGAACAAAACACAAGCAAAATGGCTCAAATTCGTAATGAAATTGTACAAAAATGATTGAAGACAACAAAGTTTTTTTTTGGTTTAGTTTTAGGTTTTTATGAATTCCACAGATTTTAATGAAATTTCTAGTCATATTTTCAAACATTTTTGCGGAATCGCATCAGAAACTTGAGCAATTTCACAAAAAAAAAAAAAAAAAAAATTTGTTCGGTTTTACCTTTGGTTTTTGCTCTCAGACGTTCATACACAAATGGCTGCTGCAAGCTTTATACTGCATTAAATAAGCTATAATTTGGGCTTGAGGCAATTATTTACACCATCAACACTCAAATTGAAATGAATCATCAAATGAAAAAAACGATTGAATTGCGGTCCCAAGAAAGCCAAGATTTTATTGAATGATTTTATTCTGTTTTTGTTTTCAAAGTATTGGACACAGTTCTTGCAAAATGGGTTCAATGTAATATTTGTACGAATGTGTGGCAAGCAATTGCTTGCTAATTGTCTACTACTTCATTTGTCCCTCAAACTGACAATCAAAATTAAATTAAAGTTATGTTAATAATATATAGGGAATATATTAATGGGTAATATATTTGTTTTTTTTTTAGTGTGTTTTCTTGTTGTTGTTTTACTTTGCGTTGGTAAACCATTCATGTTAAACTCATTGCAACTCATTTACTCTTAAATCAATGAAAAAAAAATTAATAAAATGAAATTAAACTAAACACTTAGAACACATAAAAGTGGAAAGAGAAATTTAACTAATTTGGAAGTAAATTTAGTCAAATGTTTTCCGTGTATTCCCATTTGAAAATCCATTACTCTGGCCCTGGCCATAGCCATTACGCTGTCGATTGGCACCACCCCAGCTGCTGCCGTTGCTGTTGCCACCGCCACCGCCATAGCTATTACCATTTCGGAAGCCACCGCCATTGGATCGGCCAAAACCACCGTAGCGTCTGGCTTTGTCAAAATTATTACCGCCACGACCACGGCGATTGGCCATTTCAAAGAGTTTTGGATCAATGTCTTGTTTAGCTTCACGCAATACCGACAGTAAATCGGCTGCTTGTCGGGCATTGTTATCGGTGAAAAATGTGTATGCGGTTCCCAATTTATCTGAACGTCCTGTACGTCCAATACGATGAACATAATCTTCTGAGTTGCCTGGATAATCATAATTGATAACATGTTGAATACCGTCCACATCTAAACCACGAGCTGCAACATCGGTTGCAACTAAAATTCGGGCTTTTCCAGTACGGAATTGTCGCAGAACAAAATCACGTTCCATTTGTGATTTGTCACCGTGAATCTATTGGAACAAACAAATAAAATAAACACAACTGTTGTAATTAAACCATTCAGAATTGTCCGTCTCGCTATCCAGCAATGAGAACCACGACACAATTCTCAACAAACATCTTCGTATAAAAAAATATGAAATATTTTCTTACGTTTTGTTTCATTTCGATATGGAGACACACACACACGCACAATAAAATCAACTAAATATATACTTACAGCAACACAGTGAACATTGAAGCTGCGAATGTAACGAGCAACGGATTCAACACGAGCTTTTGTTTCCGCAAAAATAATAATTTTACCAACGTCACCTTCAGTGTCATAAATTGATTCGAGCAGTGATTGTAGTTTTTCTTCTTTATCGGAATCAGCGCATACATTAATAATTTGACGAATATTATGATTGGCTGACAATTCCAATGAGCCAATATTCAGTTGAATGTAATCGTCACCGAGAAAATCGGCAGCCAAACGGCGTACTTCTTTTGGCCAAGTGGCTGACCACATCAGCACTTGACGATCGGGACGAATTTGTTCGATAATTTTACGAATTTGTGGCTCAAAACCCATGTCAAGCATACGATCAGCTGTTGAAATACGAAAAAAATTTTGATGCCACAATTAATATCGATGCCAAATTCCATCACGAATTTTGCATGCATAGCAAAAATCAATTATTTTACACCAATTTTTGAAATAAACAAATGAAAAAATGTGCTTACCTTCGTCAAGTACTAAGTATGTGCAACGTTTTAGATTGGTTTGTCCGGATTCCAAGAAGTCAATTAAGCGTCCTGGTGTAGCGATGACAATTTCACAGCCACGCTGTAAATCACGAGCTTGTGGTCCGCGGCTAGCACCGCCAAAGCAGCATGTATTCCGAACATGTGATTCCGAACCAAATTCGCTAGCAACTTGTTGAATTTGTTGGGCAAGCTCACGAGTTGGTGCCAAAACGAGTGCAATTGGTCCATCGCCACGGTTCAATCTCGGTTGATTGTTGATGTGAATAATGGCTGGCAATGTGTACGCAAGCGTTTTACCTGAACCAGTTTTAGCAATACCAACCATATTGGCGCCACTCAATGCGATTGGCCAACCTTGGGCTTGAATTGGTGTCGGTTTCTCATAACCTTGTCGTCGAATCTCATTCATTACGTAGTCCGGCATATTTATCTCATCGAAATTAATGATTGGATTCGGTGCACGTCCACGAATCGTAATACTTTGCTCCGATCGATAAGCATCAATTTCATATTGAGACCGTTGTTGTACGATCGGATTTGGTTTATAAAAGTCCTTTTTAAATGCACTCAATTGAATTGAATTCCAATCGGGCTGCGATAACGACGAATTCTCACCAACTGCTTTCTTTCTACCACCGCCACCTCCGCCAAAACCACCAAAACCACCATCGCCACCATTACGTGAACCACCAAAGCGTGCTCCGTTTGGTTTACCTCTGTCATCACGACGAGGTTGAAATGAACTTTTAAAATTATTTGTCGGTGCACGAACCATGATGTCTTTGTGTTTTGTTAACGCAACACTACGAAAAAAAAATTGACGAAATTATTGAATGGTAAAAATTTGAGTGGAAAAAAATTCTTTTTTAGTTGGAATTTCTTTTTTTTCTTATTGCGTCGTTTGTTGGGAAATAACAAAACACATGCGTTCACATTAATGGCAGCAAACACAAAGAGAATGAATTAATGACAGCATCATGCTTGCTTGCTGTTGCCTGCAAATTTATGGCACGTGTGGACGATTACGAAATTACGTATTTCGTAGCTTTTATTTGGGCGCAGGGTCGTTTTATGGCTTTTTTTTGTGGTATTGATTTAATATTTTACTGTGTTGAAAATTGCCTACTTTGCTAATGCATGAATTAAAATTAAATTCCATATTGATTATCAATTGATTGTAATTAAATTTTTTACATAATTCATTTTTTTCCCCAAAATATATTTGCGATTATTTTATGTGAGGCGAACGCACGCGAGATGAGTGTGTGAATCGGACTTAATATGGTTTAACACATAACCTAAACCAAAGGTATTGAATCCATAAATAACAACATTTCGCGTGTATTTCAAGTTGATAATAACGGAATGGCAACGAATTTGGAAGTAATTGTCGGTACATACGAGCAATTTTTGCTTGGTTATAAGGTTGAACAGGTAATTTGGAGCGATTTTAATTCATCAAATCGCATATTTTCCAGAAAAATGCAAAACAATCATTCAAAATTCAATCATTTTTAGGATGGCGATAAATATTCCATGCATCAATCATTTGCCGTGCATGCTCACATTGCTTCGGTTCGAACAGTTCATGCAAGAGGTAAATATTTGGCTTCCGGCGGTGCTGATGATCGAATTTATGTGTATGATATGAAAA
Source organism: Aphidoletes aphidimyza (assembly GCA_030463065.1). NCBI lineage: Eukaryota > Metazoa > Arthropoda > Insecta > Diptera > Cecidomyiidae > Aphidoletes > Aphidoletes aphidimyza. Next base: position 46,428,516 of record CM059996.1, read on the forward strand.
AGCGGCAAGAAGTTCAGGTATTTCCATTGACTATTCCAATCAATGTTGATTATGGCAAGACAATTTTAAACCAAAATCACTGTGAATTCGTTCTTTTTTGTTATTGTTTCTTCTTCAAAACAAGCTACTCACAACACATGATGCGATGGTCAATCACGTACGTTTCACACCAGATGCAACACATTTATTTTCGGCTAGTGCAGATGGATCGGTGTCAGCAACACGAACCGGTTCATGGATTTCAGAAGGTTTATGGAAGGCACCACACGGTGGCAAACCTGTAAATCACATTTCCATTCATCCCAGTGGTAAATTGGCGTTAACTTTAGGAGCTGATTTGACACTGAAAACGTGGAATCTTGTCAAAGGACGACAAGTAAGACTTTTACATCTGAAACGCATATTTCCATGTTATTGTTAATAATCTAATTGATTTTGAATCTTGTAGATATTCACAACGAATTTAAAGAGCAAATCAAAATTGGGATCCACTATTGAATTCGTTGAGTTTTGTCCAACTGGAAATCAATTCGTTTTGTCTGGTGTACGGGCGGTTGAAGTGTGGAGTGTTGATAAGGCTGGTGTTATAAAAACGATTCCATGTGAAACAAAACCAACTTCTCTGTGTTGGTTGGATGAAGACAATCTATTGATTGGATTGAATGATGGCAAATTGATGTGGAGCCGTTTACATGAAGATGAGGTGAGTATCGAGTTTATTTCAGAATGAAGTAATAAAATACAAATAACATTGAAATTGAAACTAACGAATCGAAATTTGCTTTGCAGCCTCTGATATTTCAAATGTATGACAATCGTGTGAAAGGACTTCACTATCAAAATGATCATCTTGCGTCTGTGTCAAGCAACGGCGACGTAACAGTTTGGACGGTTGACATTGATGAGCAAAAAGTAACGGAATTATGTACAACAAATATTGGATGCCGGCCGATATGTTTGACCATCATAAATTTAGGGGATTTTGCTGATGAATACATTTTAAAGCGAGAAGATGCAGAAGATGTGGAAAAAGTGGCAGAAACTGTTGCACGTGAGAATAATGCACAAATTTCAAGGAAATTGGGAAAAGTGGTCATTGAAATTGACGATGATAATGAAAACAGCAGCAAAGTAAAGGAACGTAAACGAAAAGACAAGGTATGCAGTTAGCTCATTTTCAATTGAAGTCTTGTATGTTTTCATTGTTTTCATGGATCATTAATCAATGTTAATTTTGGTTTGAATTCTATAGATAAAAACACCAAAAACCCCAAAGACTCCAAAGGCTCCAAAGACCAGTGGACTCAACACAAATCCGGACACACCAAACAAGTCGAATAAAACCAGTGACGAAGAGACAGTGCCTGTGGCTGCAAAGAATAAACGAAAAAGTTTGCCAACTAGTTTATTGTCCGCAAAAAAAGCAAAATTGAAGCGTCATTCATTGGCAAATTTGAAAAAAAATAGCGGTTTCACTGAACAAGATATGTAGTGTTGATTATTATGCATATTTGTTAAATAAATACCAAAATTTTCACATAATTTCAATTTCAATTTGCATTTTATTCTCTAATATTTTGATACAATTAATAACATTTCACATTTCACGGATTCTAAGCGGTTCGCATCATTTTGGATTCGCGTAGCTCTTCTTGGGCAGCTTTTTGTTCGGCAATCACAATTTTTCGTTCGGCTAAGAATTTTCCATACCATTCTGGATCCAAATTGCGAACAACTTCAACACCACAGGTGCGTGCTGTGGCAACAATCATGTTGCACATTTGTTGATGCGTTAGCAAAGCATTCGGTGGATCTTGTAATTTAATTTTGGCTATTTCATACACATGTCGGAGCGTAATGTATCCAGCAATTTCTTTGCCCGGATAGAGAGCACCCCGTTCAATTCCAGCCGCTTGTTTAATGAAATAAGTATTTGGTGGCATATGAATGTCCATGTCAAATGTTTTGTCTGAGGTGGCTTTGGCTCGTGTTGGAAGTGGAATTCCTTTCTTCATTTTTGATGTGCGTTCATTGAAATCACGACAAAAGTTGGCAATATTTATGCTACGTTGTCCGAGCATTGGTCCAAGTGGTGGTGCTGATGATGCCATTCCAGATGGAATATTCGATCGAAAACGAGTTTTTGTATGATCGACATTTTCCGTTAATTTTCTCAATGCACGAAGACGACTCGAAATTTTAATTGGCATTGTTTTTCTTTTTTAAAATTCAAGTGGCTCAAACTAAATTCACAAATTGATATTTTCAACAAACTTTGAAATAAAAGCGAGGTTATGTCGTTCAAAATCAGATGGAAATTGTCAAAATACCATGAAATTATAAATTGGTTGCTTTGATGCAACTTCAGTTCAATCATTACGTCAATATTTACAATGTACGAAAACAATAGGTGAAAAAAAAAGTAAGAGAAGAAACTAACAAAGTCACCAATAAAGCGAAAATATTTTTGCGTCGAAGCATTATCGGAAATTAATTTTGTTTTTTCATCGAATTCTATAGCCAACGCTCACAAACATTTTCAAAAAATTTCGTGAGAAATTCAAAGGAATAGAGAATATTTTTTTTTTTTTTTTTTTTTAAGTTCGTGCATTAAATAGGCAGATCAAACAAAATGAGCCATCACGCATCAACATCTAATAATAATGACAAAGCAGAACCATTAACGAAAGAAGAATGGCAATCACGTTTGGAAAGTTTTGAATTCAAACAAGCCGATATGAATAAATTGATTATGAATTATTTGGTTACGGGTGCGTATAAATGAATTTCATTGAAATTGTTCAATGTATTTGGATTCAATGCGTCATTTTGTTCATGTGTTGTGTTCTGGGTTGTTTCAGAGGGGTTCAAAGAGGCAGCTGAAAAATTCCAAGCTGAAGCTGGCGTTGAACCATCCGTGCCACTCAATTCACTGGACAATCGAATTTTG